>OX940793.1:44196901-46596901 GCA_954870985.1 Trifolium fragiferum | reverse complement strand
TCCCTGTGGCGGAAATCTCTCGGAACCTTGGTCTTCACTTTCTCCGGGGAAGGATTTATTGGTGTTTGCTTGGACTTGGCCGATAAACAGGTTCGGTGCTGTATTATTAATGTTTACGCAAAATGTAATTTTGCGGATAAGCGGCGTCTTTGGTCGGAGATTCTTATGACGAAAGGAGGGTTTGGAGACATTATGTGGTGTATATTAGGAGACTTCAATTCTGTTGTGGAGGTAAATGAGAGGAGGGGTACTGGTGTGAACAATTCTCAAGGGAGGGAAGTGGGTGAATTTCGCAACTTTATAACCCACTTGGATATGTTTGATATTCCATTGTTCGGGAGACAATTTACTTGGTTTCATCCAAATGGAATAACTATGAGTAGACTTGATCGCATTATTGTTTCGAATGATTGGTCGTCCGTTTGGGGAAGTCCTATTGTCAAGGTGCTTGAGAGGGATGTTTCCGATCATTGCCCCCTCATTCTTCGTTATAGTAATGAGGATTGGGGTCCTAAACCGTTCCGCTTCAACAACTATTGGCTTCAACATAATCAATTCAAAGAGTTGGTGGTTAATACTTGGAACACTCAAGAGATTACGGGGTGGATGGATTTTGTCCTAAAGGAGCGCCTTAAAGGGCTCAAAGGTGTGATCAAGATGTGGAGTAAAGAGGTGTACGGCCAACCTCAAACTCTCAAGATGAATTTAGTTGATAAAATCAAGAGTCTTGATTTAAAGAGTGAAGCATTGGGGCTCTCGGATGAGGAGGTGGGAGAGAGGAAGCGTTTGTTTGATGAGCTTTGGATGGTGTTGAAAAGTATTGATGCGTCGATCTTTCAAATGTCTCGTTCGAAGTGGATGAAGGAAGGGGATTCTAACTCCAAATATTTCCATAATTTTATCAATTCTAGGAGGAGGAGGAATTCTATTTTGGCCTTAAAAACTCATAATGGTTGGGTTGAAGGGCCAAGGGAGGTGCGTGAAGCTTCGGTGTCTTTCTTCAAAAATCATTTTTCCATGGAAACTTGGGAGAGGCCAAAGCTTGATGGTGTGGAGTTTCCGCGTTTGTCGGAGGATGATAATAATAGTCTTATAGCTCCCTTCACGCTAGAAGATATTGAAGAGGTTGTTAAAGATTGCGATGGTTCAAAGTGCCTGGGCCCCGATGGTTTTAACTTCGCTTTTATCAAAGAGTTTTGGGATATTATGAAATATGAGGTACGTATTATGTTTGATCAATTCTCCGGGATTGATACCATATCTAGTGGTCTCTTGTCATATTTTTTAACATTGATTCCTAAGGTCAAGTCACCACAACATTTAGGTGATTTTCGGCCCATTTCTTTACTTGGTTGTTGGTATAAGTTGTTAGCTAAGGTGTTGGCAAATAGGCTTGCCAAGGTTGTTGGTTTGTTGATCCCGAATTATCAATCCGCTTTTCTCAAGGGGCGTCAATTGGTAGAAGGGGTGGTAGTGGTTAATGAGGTGATTGACTATGCTAAGAAATCGGGGAATGATTGTTTGATTCTTAAAGTTGATTTTGAAAAGGCATACGATTCGATGGATTGGAATTTCCTTGATTATATGCTTGATAGATTTGGCTTTAGTTTTAAATGGAGAAAGTGGATGAGAGCTTGTGTTTGTGGGGGTAATCTTTCGGTTCTAATTAATGGTAGTCCCACCAATGAAATTGCCATTAAGAGGGGGCTTAAACAAGGTGATCCACTTGCACCCCTACTCTTTCTATTAGTGGCGGAAGGACTTAGCGGCCTTATGAGGAAAGCCGTTGAGTGTTCTATCTTCCAACCCTTCTTAGTTGGAAATGCTTGTAAGCCGATCTCTCTTTTACAATATGCCGATGACACGCTTTGTATCGGTAAGACTACGGTAGACAACCTTTGGGCGTTGAAGGCGGTGCTTAGGGGTTTTGAAATGGTGTCCGGATTGAAAGTTAATTTTTGGAAAAGTGGTGTGATGGGAATTAATGTTGATGATGATTTTCTTGGAATGGCGTCGAGTTTTCTTAATTGTAGAATTGGGAGAATTCCTTTTTCCTATCTTGGGCTTCCGGTGGGAGCTAATCCTCGTGCTATGTCTACTTGGGAGCCGATGTTATCCGTGGTTAGGAATAGGCTTGGTGCTTGGGGGAACAAATTTGTAAGCCTTGGGGGGAGAATTGTTTTGATTAATGTGGTGTTGAGTACCATTCCCACATTTTATCTCTCATTTATGAAGATGCCAAAGAAGGTTTGGAAGGAAATTGTGAAAATTCAACGTGTCTTTCTTTGGGCCGGATTATCAAAGCATAGCAAGACGTGTTGGGTAAAGTGGGATGTAATTTGTCGTCCTAAGAATGAAGGTGGGTTGGGGGTTCGCAATCTTCGTTTGGTGAATATAAGTCTCCTTTCCAAATGGAAATGGAAACTCTTGACCCGTAATGATGAATTATGGAAAGATGTGGTAGTGGCGAAATATGGTTTGGATGTGGTGGGTAAGAAAACTCTTGGGGAGGTTGATATTACTAGAATGGGCTCCGTATGGTGGAAAGATATTTGCCTTCTTGATCGTGATTCCAATTGGTTCGTTAATGCCATTGGTAAAAAGATTGGTAATGGAAATTCGACGTCTTTTTGGAATGAAATTTGGGTTGGTGACCAATCTTTGAGACAAAGGTTTCCAAGGTTATTTGGTATTTCATTACAAAAAGATGAGTTTATTGGAAGTTTAGGGAGTTTGGTGGAGGGGAGGTGGATTTGGGAGTTGCAATGGCGTCGAAATCTCTTTGCTTGGGAAGAGGAGCAATTTGTTGAGTTCGTTGAATTAATTACTCCTTTCTCACCAACGGCACAAGAGGATAAGTGGTTATGGTTGGGAGAAGGGTTGAAGGGTTTTTGTGTTAACTCGGCCTATTCCTTGCTTGTGGATGAATTCTTACCTTTTGTGGCCTTGGACCCAGTGAAAGAGTTTGTGTTTAAATGCTTGTGGAAGTGTGGAGCTCCCTCTAAGGTGTGTGCTTTCTCTTGGCAACTTCTCTTTGATAGAATTCAAACAAAAGACAATTTGGTAAAGAGAAGAATTCTTAATGTGCAAGATAGTGTTTGTGTCCTTTGTGGTGATTACCAAGAAAACGCGCTCCATTTATTTCTTCATTGTAAAATTGGTGCTAAGGTATGGTATGATATTACTAGGTGGCTTGGGTTCATTATTGTTCTTCCGCATGATGTGGCTTCTTCCTTGGCTATTTTGATGTCGTGTGCCAAGAATAAAAAGGAGAGAAGTTGTTTGTGTTTAATTTGGAACGCATACATGTGGATTGTTTGGAAAATTCGAAATGATTGTATTTTCAATAATGGAACCGTTATTGGTACGGATTTTGTTGAGCAAATTCAACTTATGTCATGGAAGTGGTTCATTGATAGAGTGGCAAAGGGGCCGTGCATGCTATATGAATGGAAATGGTGTCCCTTGGAATGTATGGCGCGTTGAGGTTATAGGTGTTTTGCTTGGTGTTTTTTCCGTGCTATAAGCTGCCCACTGCTGGGCGAGTTTTTTTAGTTTGTTATTTCCATTCTTGTTGTTTTTTGTTGCCTTTGTGGCCTGCCTGTACTTGTTCTCTTTTCCCTCTTGCAAAACATGCCTTATGTTTTGTAATGTGGTTTAATAAAATTGTTCTCATTTGCCGCTCAAAAAAAAAAAATAGAAAAAGATTGATGATATAAAAATTATAATTTTTAAAATACTTTTTATAAAATTAAATACGTCATTTTGAACATTAGCATGATTTGTCATCTTTTCAATCTTTTGAAATCACTATCCATTGACTCAATTATTCAAGATTGATCTAACTGATGTAGAAATCTAAAATGAAATTTTTAGTGATTACAAAATTGATAAGAATAAATTAAATATATTTATTTTGCTGAATGTATGAATATTTTTTTTATCATCACTGTTGAATATGTAAATTGAACTTGGGTCAAAGAGATGCGAAGCCTCCATCCTAACCACCTAAAATAACCAAACATTCATATTAAATTTATTAAATTATATTGAATTTTTTTTAGGTATATTTTTTACCCAAAATTTTAAAAGCTAAAATATTTGCTTTGGTTGTTTGACTTTTAGTCAATTTTGCAATTAATTTTGTAAAACTATTTCTTAATCAAATTATTTTGTTGTTTGCACCACCAATTTAATCTGGTTCGGGGGTCAGTTCTAATCAAATTATTTTGATTCTATATGATTTCAATTTTATGGTATCCTCTATTTTTATTAATTTATTAATATTGTTTAGTTTCATTTGTACTCTCTGTTTTAAATTTCAATATATTTATGTTTATATTTCATTTTATTTTTTTATTTGCAATTTTTATTATAAAAATTTAAATCATATAGCTATCGTTCAACTAAATCCGTGCAACGCACGAGTCAAAGCCTAGTAAGCTAGTAAAAGGAAAGTTGATTTTCTTTTCACATAAACCAATAGAATTGTTGCTTTGATAGTACTCTACTTATCCTTATGAAATACGAGTAATTCTTATATAGGCACAACCTTAAATAATATTTCTTTAGGCACATTCACATAATTGAGAAAATTTAAATTTACAAATATTTAGTCACATCATTTAACATCACTTCATCATTTTTTCAATTATTTTATTCAAACTTTTGTGTGTGTGCCTAACATGTAACATTTAGGTTTGTGTCTAAGTAAGTGTTACTCTATGAAATACTACATCCATTCTATTATATAAGATTATTATTTTTTTGTCACATTATATAAAACTTTGTTTAAAGTTTCAACTGCATTAATTAAATTTATAAAAAAATATTTCTAATTAAATAAAAATAAATAAAATATTATTATTTATCTCTCTCTTAATAATTGAAAAGTAATTTTAAAAAGAAAATGTATGTTACTGATAAATTTAATTTAATGTAAAAATAACTTTTATTAATTCTTGTGTTTTTATTAAAAATATCTTATATTTTAGAACGGAAATAACTAGTAACTACTAAAATTGATTAAATTACTCATATTAATAAAGATAGTTGTTTATGACATTTAATCTATGCAATTTCTCAATTCCAATGTAAAAATGAAGGCTATGTTAACTTGTGTTTTAAGGATCAATTTCCTTAAGAAATTTGACTTTTAGTTACGGATTTTCATCTGTTGATATTAAATATTTAATTATACCTACAGTCTTTCTCGTGAGTATATACATATAATTCGCCTATATATATGGCTACTGTGTCTATCACTAGAAACTTCCATTGTTAATTGTCAATTTTCTTAGTGAGTCAACCAATAAATTTAGCTTCAATTATTTACCGATGGAAGTATCTACAGAGTTAATTATTTAAATGAGTGGTAGTTTACCATTAAATGTGGGTGAACTGATTTACTTTTGTTTATATTTCATTCCAAAATTATGAGCTATTTTTGTATATATATTTCATTTTAGATTGGAGTATATAACAAAAAAGTTTTTGTAACGAGTGAGAAGATGACGATCAGGGTTAGAAAAATAAATTAACCAAAAGAAAATTCAGCAAGAAAACTAATATAATAATACTTTACGCTAGCTTATTTATGTGGAAAAGTTAATAATCAAAGATTTGAATTTATGTTTTTAAACTAGGAAAGTCTTTGGAGTGACCTCAGTCCTGCAGCTTGATAAATATTTTTGTATACACCTCAAATTATAGATAAGGAGTGTTGAATTCAAGATCAAGTTTTTGCTCAACTTATATAGTATATGAAGTAAGTTGATTTGACATTTAAGTTAAAATATAATATAATTTCAATAATTTGATTTCGTTTTGTATATGATTTTGCACTATATGGTCCAGTCGCATGCATGCGCTAGTAAATCGTAAAATGTAAACTGATATTTTTTTAAGGAAAATGTTAAATAGTACCTCCGAGGCACTGATTAAGGTTACTAAAAGTAGAATAATAATCTTAGAACATGTGCAATCAAAGTGTTTAAAGTATGAACAATGTTGTTTTCAATGTAAATTTTATCTTTTTTAGTTTCTTAACCAGTGTCCCAGGAGCACTAGTTAGCATGACCCTTTTTTTAATGAGCTATAATATAAAATTCTAAATAGCTTGTTATCCGGGAATGAATTTTCTCCATTAAAATTTTTGAGAAAATAATGTGTGGATCTAAATTATTGAATAAAAATAATAAAATATTAATTAGAAAAAAATTAAAAAAAAATAGTCAATAATTAAGATATACTCCTTCCATTTCTTGTTAACAGTTCGTTTTGAATAGTAACACAAAATTAAAAAAGTGAATTTTTGCACCTTATTTTCCTATTATATTCTAATTTTAATTCATCAATAAATTCATCTTTTTTTGCACATACTTTCTCTTTCCAATAAATTTAATATATTATGTAATATATATATATATATATATATATATATATATATATATATATATATTTAAAAATATATTAAAAAAAAAACTTAGTTTTCCAAATATATAGCAATAATTGTTAGGCCTCTTGTTTGTACTTGTTGTAATCTTAGTGTTAGGCTTGGCTTAATAAGTATCATAGGCGCCGCGTGCTGAGCCTAAGGCAAGCCTGGGTAACACAGACGACGCGTGCGCGTGCTCTGGGCCTAGTTTTTGGTAGTTGCTTATTTGTTAAGCTAGTGTAACCAACTATTGTACATTGCCTATATAAGGCCTGTTTGTGAATAAGAATACATAGAGTATATCATTTACTCAACAATTGGTATCAGTATACCTCTAGTACGATTTTTTCTTTCTTTGTCTAATAACTGCAGTTAGTTACACAAAGACTTCTTCTTGTTCACTTCACTTTCTTTCTTTCTTTTCTTGGTGTGCCTATGGCTGATTCAAGCAACTTCATGCAACCTTCAATCCCTAGATTTGATGGTTACTATGATCATTGAGCAATGTTGATGGAAAATCTCTTGAGATCAAAGGAGTATTGGTCTCTTATTGAAAATGGTGTCATCACTGCACCTGCTTGTGCAACTCAAGAACAAATTGCTGCTGCAACTGAGAGTCGTTTGAAAGATCTCAAGGCCAAGAATTATTTGTTCCAAGCAATTGACAGGACCATTCTTGAGACAATACTTACACGCAACACTGCCAAGGAGATTTGGGATTCTATGCGACAAAAGTATCAAGGTTCCACCAAGGTGAAACGCGCCCAGCTGCAAGCTCTCAAGAAAGATTTTGAGGTTCTCAACATGAAGATTGGTGAGTCTGTGGAAGAGTACTTTGCAAGAACGTTAGCCATTGCTAACAAGATGAGTGCCCATGGAGATACTATCACTCAGAGTACGATAGTTGAAAAAATCTTGCGTTCGTTAACATCAAGATTCAACTATGTAGTATGCTCCATTGAAGAATCCAATGATGTAACCACTATGACTGTGGATGAGCTCCAGAGTAGCCTGCTTGTGCATGAGCAACGCATGAAGAACCAGAGGGAGAAAGAGCAAGTCCTCAAGGTTTCCAATGCAGGTAGAGGTCATGGAAACCCTGATAATAATGGTAGAGGTAGGGGAAGAGGTGGTAGAGGCACTAGAATCAATAAGGAAAATGTGGAATGTTTCAAATGTCATAAATTAGGGCACTTTCAATCTGAATGCCCTAGTTGGGAAGAGGACAATGCCAACTATGCTCAATTTGATGAAGAAGAGGAAATCTTGTTAATGGCTCAAGAAGTACAAGAAACAGATGGAAGACAAGAAATTTGATTCTTGGACTCAGGATGCAGTAACCACATGATTGGAAACAAAGATTGGCTGTTTAATTTCGATGATAGTTTCAAAGACTCGGTCAAACTTGGTGATGATTCAAAGATGACAGTTGAAGGTAAGGGAAATCTGAAACTTCACATTGAAGGTTATGTTCAAGTCTTCACAAATGTGTATTACTTGCCTGGCCTGAAAAGCAACTTGCTAAGCATATGCCAACTGCAGCAAAAGAACCTTACTATAATTTTCAAAAATGATACATGCAAAGTTTTTCATGAAGAGAAAAGTTTGATCATGTTAACACATATGTCACTGAATAAAATGTATGTAATGATGCTCAGCTATTAGCATCCTCGTATCTTCCCACTATTCTCGCAACATACATATATATTCAAATTTGCAGGCCTAGTAAAACTATCATCATGCTCTTCTTCCTTATTTTTCCAAAACCACAATGCGTGAAAAGCAGTTGCCCAATAACGAGCCAATCCGGCCTTCACACCAATACCTTTAATATGACCATTTAAATTAACTTAAATCCAATGCTGGAGAGTTGAATTAAAGAATAGCTCTATTGAACTAACATATCCACAATATTCAACCAAAGTTTCACGCAATACATGTAGTACTATTTTAATTTCATCTCCACACATCAAGCAATTCAAAGGTGAACTTAAATATAATGCATTTTGCTCTGTCATTAAAAAGAAGGAAAAAAAAAACGAGTTGGGATCCTCTCCATTTTCTATAATTTCCATTTCTTCCATTACTACCATTACTATATAGTTTTGAAAATATAAATGCAAAAGTGTGACAATAAATGTGTCAAAATATTTTTTATACACCTCGAAATATTAAAAAACTTTGGTAATGGAAGAAATGGAAATCATAAAAAATGGAGAGGATCCTTGCTCAAAAAAAAGCATTTTGCTCTTCCAGCAACCTTGTTTATTGAAAATTTTTAAACGGTTATATTAACTACCACTAGTGTCTTGGTTATATACGTTGTTATACAAAGTTGTTAAAATTACGATTTAAAACTGTAGATTTCACGTTTCTACGTAAGCTTTTGAGTTATAAATTGCAGGTAGACATATTTTTTGGGTATGATTGTAGCTTCAATTGATTTAAATTGTTAGAATCGTTTAAAATTGTTGGTTTATACTTTATACTTTTTTACACGGTTTTACCCTCTTTTTTTGTAAATTTTAAAAAGCCCATTTTATAATTTGGCCCATACGATTTTACATTGAATCATTTTTGAAATTTGCTATTGAGACCCCCCTACTTGCTCCCAAGCCCCCCTAAAATCCCAAAATACCCCTGAGGACATGATCAAAATTTTCGTTGTCTAGGCAACGAAATCCAAATATATTGTTGCTTGCAGGACGAAGGCGCGTTCCTGGCCTAATTTACTTGAAATTCGTTGTCTAGACAACGAAATAAGCGTATTTGTCACTTAAGTAACGAAACACATAGTTTCGTTGTCTATCTCACGAACGCGCTTGGTTTCGTTGGATAGACAACGAAAATAGGTGATATCTAAAACGGAGGAAACGATTCCCCAATCACTACAGTAAATCAAAGCAACGATTGGGAAAGGGTTTAGGGGCAATTTTCCTTGCGATTTTGATCGATTTTGCATCCAATCATTGAATAGTACTCGATTTACATCAAAGGAAGCGTGGAACTAAGGTTTTGGAGGTTGTGAAGAACTTTGTCACTTAGGCAACCAAAATAAGTAAGAATCCCTTTGATTTTGTGCATTTTCGTTGATTTTGCTTGTTTGATTTTGATTATAACAGTCAATTGCATGAATTTAATTTGTTTATGAATTTAATTTAGGGATTTTGATTTGGGGATTTAGGATTTATTTGTTGGATTGGGAATTTAGGGTTTATGTGTTAGATTGGGGATTTAGGGTTTGTGATAAATTTAAATTCATTGTTGATTATATTAAGTTAATGTTTTGTTGATAAATTTAAATTCATTGTTGATTAAGTTAGATGTTGCTTAGAATTTGGATTGATCATAATTGATGATGTTGAGTTTCGCTTGATGTTGATATGATTAGAATTAGATTAAATTTGATAATGTTGATGCTTGATGTTGATAATGTTGATGAGTTTTGCTTCATTGTTGATGCTTGTTGATAATGTTGTTAATTGATCATAATTGATGATGATAAAAATTAGATTAAATGTAGTAGTTTTAGTTGATGATTAAATCTGATGATATAATAATGTTGCAGGAAAAATGGATGAAGTTACTCGTAAAAGAGCGGGTAGGGATAGTGTTGCCCATAGCTCGGCCCGTAGGGACAAAGAGCGTAAGCGTGCCCTAGCACAGCCAAGCAAACCAAAACGGATGGGTGGTAGAATGAAGGAAGTTTCTTCTACTGCAAAAAATCATCCCGATCCGGTACCCGATCATGAGACTACGTTAGAGACGGAGCACGAGGTGGATGTTGAGGAGGATGATTATGATGAGGTGGAGGTTGAGGAGAATGATATGGAGGAGGGAGAGGAGGAGCAGGAAGATGAGGATGAGATTGGTGATGGTGGAGATCATGAGGAGGAGCATGAAGATGAGGATGAGGAACGGACGCCGTCTCCTCCGAAGAAGCCTAAGAGGAGGACTGAGCGTAGAAAAAGACCGATAATGACTAAGGGATATAGGGTGCCACCAATTGACGCACCGGAGGGGGGATACCCGGGTGGCCCAACTGATCTGACAGTGTTGCCTGAATTTGGCAAGCATATTGCCAACTTTTTGTGGTTGGGACAGGTAATTTTTCAACAACTTACTATATGCGTTATTTTTTTTAAAATATGTGTTATGTGTGTTGATTATGATACATGCGTTAATATATGCCTTAATTTGTTAATATATGCGTTATTATATGCTTTATTCTTTAATATATTCGTTAATATATGCCTTAATTTGTTAATATTATGATACATGCGTTAATATATGCATTAATATATGTGTTATTTTTTTTAACTTAATTTATAATTCGTTAAATTAAATTTTGATGTATGCCTTAATTCATTAACATTAATATGCGTTATTTTTTATATATGCAGTATCCGCTGTGATATTTGAGGTGCATGAACAATGGCAAAAAAATTAATGACTTCGAGTTGCCCGGAGAACACTTGCGTTGGTTTTGGGATCCTGTAAATGCAAGTGGATTGGCACCACTGCTGAAGACAAACTACGACAACGTCGATTGGGGTGTCCTGACTGCATTTGCAGAGAGGTGGCAACCAGATATCGGCACCTTCCATATACCGGTCGGGGAGGTCACCATCACTTTGGATGATGTTGCGTCGTTGCTGCACATTCCGATTCGTGGTAAGATGCTTAACCACGAATCCACCGCATGCACGAAGGCTGAAGGAGCGGATATGTGTGAGGAGTACCTGAACTTCGGGGAGGCGGATTGCATGGATGAGTTTTTTAAGATGAAGGGAGCGCATATTGGATTTCCGAAGCTTTTGCAGTTATACTTGGACAACCTGAACCTTGCTCAGAAGGCAGAGAATGATAAGGACCCGGAGGACATCGTGTTGTACTACAAGGAATGCACGGTCAGATGTTTTTTGCTGTACTTGCTTGGTGCGACACTGTTCACCAACAAAAGTACGCGGTATGTGGATGTGATTTTTCTCACATACTTGCAAGACCTGGATGTGCTGCACACATGGAATTGGGGTGCCTCAGGACTGGCGTATCTGTTTGAAATTTCCGGCACGCAGGACTAGAATGTGCTATGTAATGTTCCAACACTTGAGATGTTGAATACGATGTTGGAACATTCACCAGAGAGAAAGAACAATACAATAAATAACGTTAACAAAAAGAAAAGGACACAGTTCAGTTGTTAACCCAGTTCGGCGCTTAAACAAGCTCTAATCTGGGGGATACCAATCCAGGAAGATGTCCAATAAGCAATAGCCCTAGACTGATGACAATAACCCGCAAGTTATGCCCTTTCCATCTAGCAACTCCCCTATTGTCTATAACCTAGGGTCCTAGCCTAGATCTGAGATATACCTGATCTCACTTCCTAACAACCTTACAAACAGCAAGGATTTCAATAACACAAATATGGAGTCACACTCCTAGACAACTATACTCCGTACCTAAAGGTTTTGGAGTGAAAAACTACTCTAGCTTCTTACCTAAAGGTTTGGAAGCAGATTACAATAACCTATGTCCTAAGCTTGCATCAAACGATACAAGAAAGGCACACAAATCTACAGCACAAGGCTTACAAAGACACGAAACCCTAAAAGTCTACATTTTGATATATTGGTTTCGGTGATTGAAACTAGGATTTGCGTCTTCCTTATATAGCCATTCAGCAGCTTGGGCTTGATGAGCAATCAGGCTAAACACAGCTAGTATGTTGTAAGATCCAACACACATATTTTGGAATCAAATATTTTATTTCCTTAAATGTTTCCACATCTTAAGGAGCAAGCAACAGATAATCTTGAACCAAATATATTGTTTCCTAAAATGTTTTAATATCTTTAGGAACAAACAAATCAGCGTCTTGGCGCACAAGCAAAGCGTGAGTTTATTTTCAAAACAAATCTTCAAAAGATATCACGCATAAATAAGGCCCGAAATCAAGGCATACTGCAGACGTCCCAAATGTTGGAACATTGCATCCAACATCCTGTTTTAGCAAAATTGATGCCAACATACAAAACACCAACAATCTCCCCCTTTAGCGAAATTTTTGGCTAAAACAACCTGAGATCACACAGGCAATCTTCAAGAGGACCTCTCAATTGAGAAAATAGCAGACAAGAATAAAGCATCAGAGGCAATCAACAGCAGAAGCATAACACAACATTAGCCTTTGAGGTCTTAGAGAGAAATAAACTATCATACAATTCACACAAGCAAACTGGATGTTTCAACATTCTGCAGAACATCACAACATAGAGGCACTCCCCCTCAACATCAAAACATATGCTCCCCCTCAACTTGAGCATACAACAGCATTTGTGCAATCAAAATGATACCCATATTGCTATGAATGTAGCTACCCAGGTCACCATATTTCTATGAACGAGACCCAATCACCATATTTCTATGAACGTGATTCTAAGTAAACAGTCACCATATTGCGATGAACAAGACTACTTACCAGCACAGAGGTTATGCACAAATAACACATATCACATGTTTCTCCCCCTCAATGTCAGATTAGGCATAAACAATATAAACATGGTACATCAGATGTCAGCACTGCTTTATGTATCCTCATCTTCATCATCCTTGTCCATATTACAAGAAAACACTCCCTGGAGCTCACCCAAGTATAGTTAGGGTGCCTGCTCTGATGCCAATTGAAATTCCGGCACGCTGGAACTAGATGTTGAATGGGATGTTCCAACACTTGCGATGTTGAATGTAATGTTGGAACATTCACCTGACGATAAGCAATTTAGACAACTGAAAATAAATGACAGAAAGTAAACAACACAGTATGTTTGTTAACCCAGTTCGACGCACAACAGCAACCTAATCTGGGGGATACCAATCCAGGAAGGAAATCCACTATAATAGTCTTAGTTCAAAGACCTCAGCAAACGCCCCGTTTACGTCTTATCACCTAGACACTATCCGTGCAACTTCTACCTAGGAACTCCTAGATATGAGAACCTCCGCTCACTTCCTAACATAACAGTACAGCCAGCACTGTTTTACAATCACAAACAAAATCATATGGTGGAGACACACTCCTAGAAACTAGAACACTCGTACCTAAAGGCTTAGAGTGATACAATAAAACAAACCTTACTCCGTGCTTCAAAGCTTTGGAGAAGATTACACAATACGACTCAATGACACAGTCCTAAGCTTGCATCAAGGTGATACAAGAAAGGCTCACAATTAACATAGACTCAAAAACCCTTAAAACTCTATATTTTCAATGACGGCTCAAGTGAATGAATTAGGTTTTTCGTCCTTGCTTTTATATTCTGAAGTAGCACAAGATTAATCTTCAATTTGAGCTTCAGAAACACATTGATCCACGAAAATCTCCAGCTCACATATTCTTGAATCAAATATATTGTTTCCATAAATATTTCCATATATATCGGAACCAAATACAAAGTTTCCTAAAATATATAAATATCTTTAGGAAATAATCACAACATTGATTCTGGTCAAACCCACGTCTTGGTGCACAAGTAAAAGGACGTGGTTTCCTTATATAAATAAATCTCGTAATTATGACACGAAATCAAAGCATTTTGCAGATGTCCCAGATTACATTGCATCAAACATCCTGTTTCCCAAATGTTGGAACATTGCATCAAACATCCTGTTTGTATATTTGTTTTAGCAAAATGATGCCAACATACAAAACACCAACACTGTTGAACTATTTGAAGAAGCAAACCAGGCAGAAGAGTGGAAACAACGCCGGTTATAATTGTCTTTTTCAGGTAAATATTTAAATTTATATTTTAGTTCTTGTTTTCATTTAATTTAATATTTTTAAGTAATAAATTAATATGATTGTCATCGTATAATTTATTTGTTTTCCGTTATAATTCATTATCTCTGATAGTATGTTGTTGATTGAATTTGTTTATTTTGTGCAGGCTTAGGTTCATGCACATTTCTCTAGATTTGGGACATATGTTTTGAACAGAAAATTTGAGCCCCATTTTCCGTTGGCTGCAAAATTTCAACTGTTGAAAGGGGGTGTGCAACCGGATGAAACAAGGTTGGCGTTGGATCGGATGGAGCACGACGACATCGTGTGGCAACCAGATGTCGCTCGTCGCCATATCAAGCCGTTTGAAGATGCAAGTTGGTATTCGGACTGGATTATGTGTGGACAGTCAATGATTTCCCCGCATTTGCCTGAACGTGTCCTCCGGCAATATGGACATGTTCAGTCAATACCGAGAGCTCCGTACATATCTGCAAAGGCAAAAATGAACAGATTCACAATTGATCACACCTTTCAGAATATATTGACTGAGAATTATGTGACGGAGGAAATGCAGGGTCCAAGATCCACACATGGTTTTGAAGCCGACCCTGGATATATTGCATGGTTCTTCAAAGTATCGCATCCAAAGATTAATGCACCATGCTAGGGCAGTCCTCCACGGCCGGCAAATCTTGAAATGTTGATTGAGGAGGACAACAAGGATGGAAAGATGGATGTGATTGAAATTTGTCGGAAAGTGCGGACGGAGGTGATGGAAAAGGTTGAGGATGAAATGTCTTTGGAGGAGGCCAAGGCATTATTGAAAAAAATGTGTGATGATTTGGAGCCAATCACGAGTTACTCGGTGCGGCGCAAGAGGAAGAAAGACGGTGAAGGAAGGAGGCGAAAGAAGAAGTAAAACAAAGATGCCGGACCAAGCTCTCAAGCCTAGAGTCTCGTCGTTGTTTATTTTGTTTTAGTTGATTTGGTGTTGTTTGTTCGTACTTATAGTTTTGGAACTTGATTTTGTAATAATTGTACTTTTAATTTTAATCGACAATTTGGTGTTGTTTGTTCGTATTAATCGACAATATAAATGCGTTTGTTAATTTTAATTTGTACTTTTAATTATTCGTAACTACGTTGAGAAACGTATATTCAAATTATATGAACAGGTCTGTTAAAAATGAACATGTACAGGTTTGCGTGGTTTCGAAAACCATGTGGATACACAACAATAAGCCACTGCAACTGGTTCTGTGATCAATGGTTTCGTTGTCTAGACAACGAAAATTGGGACGTATTTCCCAGACTTTCGTTGTGTAGGCAACGAAAACTGGATGCACTTTTCCAGATTTTCGTTGTCTAGGCAACGAAAATTAGTCACAGAGTTTCCAATTTTTGATACTGTTAATTACAATAAGTTAATGTTAATTTATTTTTATTTATTTATTTTTGTTATTTCCAATAAGTTAATGTTAATTCCAAATTTTATTATTTACAATACGTTAATGTTAATTTATTTTAATTTAACAACTTCAAAATGAAAATTAAAAATAACATTAACAATGCAAAATACAATTAACAAAAATAATTTCATCAATTTTTTGTTACAACCATTACAAATTAATACATCAGGCAGAAATAATACATTTATCCCTCGTAATCCCGAGGTAAAAGTAGACCTGCCCCTAGCGACAGGAAAATATGGGCAAAAAAATACAACTGCGCGAAAGCGCAAGAAAACCAACCTGGTAATAACCATGAAAAACATGAATGCTGGAGCAAGAGAAACTCGCTCCGGGGAAAGAGTAAATCTGGCCTAGCGGAAAATTCTTTCGGTTCATGTCAGGCAGAAATAATACATTATTTCGGCCAGTAAATTTTGCGCAATTTCCCTTCGGTTCATCTGCCGAGGACTAGTCCCACACTATAGGACAGTCTCATTTGTACAGTAGTAACCACAAGCCAAGCAAAACTTATTTGGACTAACCATACTATTCCTAGTGAGGACACAAAATCCCTCGTGGAATAACATACTACTCCCAACCATTGTGCCTTAACAACATCGGTAGGAGTAGTATGGTTAGTCCACGACGGACCATGCGCCCGATAGAAACCAACTAAAACTAATAAAACTACGAAACTATAAAAGGCAAAAAATTAAAACTAATGAGCAAAAGAGGAAAAGAGGAAAAGAAGTGAATGGTAAAAAAATATGGCACATTAGGTGCCTATTTATAGAATTTTTGCTTAATTGTGATTGGCTAGTGCACTATTACAGCCACACACGTGGCCAATCACAGTTGGCCACGTGTCAACCAATTTTGACTGCATGGGGAGCTGTTTTTGACTACCGACACAATTTCGTTGTCTAGGCAACGAAATTCAGTTGATTTGCAGTTTCGTTGTCTAAACAATGAAAGTCATCATGTTCGTGAGGTAGACAACGAAAGGCAGCACGTTCGTGAGGTAGACAACGAAACCAACTTAATTTGGGCCAAATCCTGAAGGCGCGCAGGTATTGCTCACTTTCGTCAGTTTGTCACCAATAGTCTTTTTTTTTTCGTTGTCTATGCAACGAAAATTCTGTCCAGGGGCAATTTGGTCAGTTTGGGGGGCCTGGGAGCAAAGGTGGGGGGCCTCAATAGCAATTTTCATCATTTTTTGGATGTTACTTTGAAGATTTGGTGGATAATTTATGTAATTTGATCCAAGCTTATGAATATTATACTTTCTTAGAGTGATTTACTTATTTGTGCTTTTAAATTATTGATGCATTTATAATATTATATAAGTTGTGTATATACATTTAACATTTTAATATGAGGTAAAATCAACATATATTTTGATTTTATTTAAATAAAAAAGTCAAGATAAAAACTCGACTATGACAACCTTGCTGCTATAAGAAAATGGCTTAAATATGATTTTTGTCCTTGTATATTCGCGAAATTTTGAATTTAATCCCTGTATTTTTTTTTTTGCAAATAAATCTTTGAATGTACAAAATTTTGTTGAAGATTGCCTCGAAATTGCATGAAGCAATTGCAGAAAATGGTGGAGCTTCAGGCCATGGCGCGCGGCGCCCACACGGCTCTGGTTTGGCCGTTCTCTTCTGTTATTGGCGCGGGGCGCCAGGTGGGTGGCGCGCGGCGCGGCCACGCGTATATAAGGATGTTATGTATGCATTTCTGAAAAAAGAAGGTGTTTTTTAGGGTTTCTAAGGCCGACACAAGACTAGGGTTAATAGAAAAAGTTCTAAGGAAGACTCTAGGGTTGGGGAAACATTCTATCACCTTGTAAACACTTTGTAATTGAATCTCTTGGTCACGGGGAGAGATTCGGGACTAGGGTAGAATTAGAAAAACTCTAATTCTTGTAACTCTATTGGAGAATCTCATTGTAATCAAGGTTTCTATTGATAAGTGGAACGGAGAGGGCTGCCCTCCACCCAGATTAGGTTCATTAACATCGAACTGGGTCAACAAATATCATTGTGTCCTTTACTTTTCGTCGTTGTTTTTGTTTGTGATTATATTGCTTGGTTCTCACTGTTTTGGCTGCTTAATTTATTTGCTCCACACACTAAAGGTTATTGGTGTGAGTTAATCGAATTCACAACAATTGGCGCCCACCGTGGGGCAAGGGGATCAGTTGATTCAAGTACCATGGGTTTGAAGGGGAGATTGAGAAATTCACCGGGAGTAACGACTTCTGTATGTGGAAGGTGAAGATGAAGACGATATTAATCCAACAGAAGTGTGTTGAGGCGCTAAAGGGTAAAAATACTCAACATCAGCCTGGAGAGGCGGTGGTAAGAATACTCAACATCGGCCTGGAGAGGCGGTGGTAATAATACTCAACATCAGCCTGGAGAGGCGGTGGAATAATACTCGACATCAGCCTGGAGAGGCGGTGCTAATAATACTCAGGTTACTACAGAAACAACAACGTTATTATGAGGATGTGCAGGCACAAGTGGAAGTTGGGAATCGGTGGAGCTTTGAGTCATAGACTTTGATGCTCCTATCACATGTGTTCAAAGAATGGATACTTTTGGATCCTAAAGCTAGTTGAAGGTGGATTCGTTCATCTTGGAGACGGGAAAGCTTGTAAGGTTCAAGGTATGGTGAGGTTCTTTTACATGATGTGAGGTATATTCCTAACCTTAATGTGGTTATGGATTGTGTTACTAGTGGAAATTCTCATGATGTAGTTTAGTTGTGAAGCTTCAGGTGGAATTTGTTAGTGACATGTGTTTTTAGTTGAACTCGTGAAACAAGTTTAACTAGGTGATAGAACTAAACGGAGGTCGGAAATGATATTTAAACCTAAAAAAGATAACAATCAATACAATGTTATGATAAAAACTTGATTATGACAATCTTACTAAATTGAGTGTGGATATTCTTACTAAACCGAATACTAATCATTTAAAATCTCTTGTAATGATATGCATAAACCATTATCTTATTAACGGGTGATTTCTTAGAAGTGTTCTTGATCTTAATGTAGCTTTTTTTTTCTTCTTTTTATTTTTCTCGTGTAACAAATAAAAAAAGAAGCGGTGTAATCAGTCACATAGCGATAGCACCTATACATATACATAAGTTGCAATTTTTTTTGGTACAAGAGGAAAAAAGAAAAGGAAAAAGAGATAATCTTAGTGTCTGTTTGGTTACACGTTGGGAAGCTCCAAACGTGAGTTTACCACCCAAAACGCGATTTCTTCGATTTCTCGGTTGTTTGGGTAAAATCAAACGTGATTCTTTGCAACGTGAAAACTAACTCAAACGCGAGTTCATGTGAAGCTACAATTCCAAGCTTCTGCGTCAAATCAAACATGAATCCAAGCCTTAAACTAAAATTTATTACATATCCCTCTATTGCCCTCAACTCCTCACTTATTTTCTGCAACGATGGTGATTATTAAAGAAGATAAACAACACTCTACTTTGAAGAAGATAAACAGTGCTGATTATGTTTTAGGTTGAACAGACAAACATTTGGTCTTTAATAAATTTGACCCGATGGCCCATTTATGTTTTTACTTACTATACTAGCCCATTTAAGTTGTTATTTAATTGGAGTTATTTATTTATTTTTATTATGAAGAACCAAACGAAATTTTATAATACAATATAATTCTTGTTTTTGTCTGTAATACAATATAATTTATTTTAACATATTTAAGTGTCCTTAATACAATATAAATTTAAATAATTATATAAAATATTAAATGAAATATGATTTTAAATACACATGTGTAAGTCCATTTTGGTAATTATACATACAAAATCAATTTTGATTGAACTATCCAAACAACATAAAATATTGAGAATCACTTTTACATTAATATACCAACCATAAATCAATTCTGTTAAACTCACTTTTAACTAAAATCAATTCTGTCAAACTCAATTCTACCCAACTCAATTTTCGTCACCGCTAAATCAAACACACTTAAAAAACTAGTCCCACAAGCATTGGCTAGTAGGCTAAGATTTACATAATTTGCAAATATCACTTATGAATATTATAATATTAACTTTCCATTTTAAATTTAAACCAACGCCACACTAAAAGCTTAATATTTTTTAAGTATACTCACGATATTAATTTTTTGTTGATGGAAAATTTAAATATGAAGATATGAAATATCCTAAAACTCTGCATTTTACTCCTTTTTATTTTTTACTCCAATTTAGTCATGGCTAAACTAAATGTTTGGATTGTAAGATCCAAAACATTTTCGTCCGATTTCAAAATCTACAGAAGGATAAAATTTTCCATAAAAAGAATAACCTGAGGGAATTTTGAGAATGTAATGGGGGGTGGGAGAAGCAATTCTTGAAAAATAACGAAAGACCTCGTGGAGCCCAACAATATGTTTGGGCTAAGAGTTTTGGAACAACCTGTTAAGGATGTGTCATTTAAGAAATGAGAGCTACTTTTCGGACCTTTCGTGTCACTCATGCATCCTCTGGTTTTTCTAAATTACCCCTGTCGAGAGGGGATATTTTGATAATTTCAAGGGGTACTTGACGAAATCCAAAGGATGCGAAAAGTAGATCTCCATAAACATATCTTCACATCTTCTTGGTATATCTCTACATTTTCATAAATACTCTTTCATTCTTGTTTCTTGAAAAATTTAAATAATCTTCATTCTACAAAATTTAAAAATAAAATGAAAAACAAATAGTACGTAAAAAATGGCAAATGACAATCATTATTTATAACAAGTATAATTAACTTGTATTCAGTCTAACATTCTAACAATATCAACTATACGGTTGAACTTAATTTTACAAACAAAACAACTATAAATTTAAGTTTCATTATAAAAAAGTTACACGTTACACGTTTTCTAAAAAAAAATAAAAAATCATACACTATGGTCACTTTGTAATAAAAAGATGAATATTTTTTGCCATAAACAATAATTATAGTGTATTTTTTAAAACGTGTATTGTAAATAATATACTCCCTTCAGTTTTCAATATAAACATAAAATAATTTTTAAAATTCATTTATTAAAGCATGTATCTGGACCATAAAAATAGTTTAGATACCTATTTTATATTAAAAAAACTAAAAACATAATAAACACAATATTGAACGAAAGTAATACCAATACTAGCGTCCCGACGGACACTCCTGTGCCCGTCAGTCCGCCTTTTTTTGTTTTGTTTTTTTCCGTGCTTTGATTTGCGTTTTCTTTTCTGTTAACGTATGTAAATTGTAAAATCAACAAAATAAATTAAGTTTGGTAAAAGAAGTAAAATCAACAAAATAAATTAATTTTTTACTGTACCAAATGAAACTTATAATAGTTATATGTGTAATTAAAAACATAGTTACGTAGAAATATCTTACTCAATATAAAAATTCCAGCATTTGTGCCGCATTGGCTCCTACTTTGTTAGCCCGCGACCAATCCTAACATGTGTAGCATGACTCGGGCTTCTCTCACTTTTTTTCTTGTCTTCCCTCACTCTCTACCTGTGCCCGCCAGTCCGCTCTTTTTTGTTTTATTATAAAGTTGATTTTTATTTAAACTAATTTTTGTATTTTTAGAATGAATTAAAGAAAAACCAAAAAATGATATAATACTAACTCATGAAGGCAATGTATATATTGTCTGTGTCCGTTTGTGTGCTTGTTTATGATATATTTGGTTTTTATTTAAACTAATTTGTGTATTTTTTAGTTTCTATCAAAATAAAAATTGTAATTTACTTATAGTAGTCCATATCATAGGTAAGATAACACCTTGGAAAACATAAATAATAACAACTTGAATTATGTAAGTTTAGAAGTAAAACCAAAAGAACCAATTTATATTTTTTTGACAGTACCAAAAGAAGCATATAATACTTATATTGTGTCATTGAAAACATAGTCACGTAGAGACGTTGAACCCAATATATAAATTTCTTTAATGACGAAATGTGAGGAAATAAGACTTGCCAAAATTGAAAACATATTTTAGATATTTTTTGTTATTAAATTTATTTAACAATGAGAAGGAATATATTTAAAATGGATAAGGATTAAGGAAATAACTCAATGAACTTTCTTCGGTCATGAAAAAAGATCATTTACTTTGCATTTTTTGAGTGTATTCCCAATTGTTGTGCTTTTAAGCATTCTAGTTTCAAAATATAGAAAAGTATGTCAAGTTCAGTTACATATCTTGAAGAAAAAGATATGTATTGATATGGATTTTTCTCTTGACTATGTCATTTGGTTTCACTTGAAAGACTTTCATCCAATTTTGGCCTAATTTTCTTCTACAATCATGCAATGAATGAAGACTAACAGACAAAGACAAAAGTACTTTATTTCATCGCTTAATTATGTGAAAACATATATTACTCCAACCATCCGTGCTATGTACCACACTGGAAACAAAATAAATAAATGAAATGAGAGATCATCAATAGGAGAGGAACCAGAGATAAAGACATTAAAGAAGAAATAAGATAATGAGAAGAAAAAAAAAATGAGTCACTGTTATTTCATTATTCTTCCACTGTTAATTTTTTCTCCTTCTTTGCTCCGTTTATGTGTTGTTCAACCTCTGTAAAGGCATTCTCAAACATTGACTTTATTTTTTTGTCTAACTACGATAGTTCATGCAACTTCGTCGACGGCACCACTGCCCCTTCCTGTTTTTTCCATCTCTGCAGCTCTGCTTATCTTTGAGGCGTGCAATCTACCTATTTGAAATTGCAACAACACGTACACAATCCAAGGTTATGAACCAAATAACAAAATTTTATTAGTCACATGTTCCTGGTTTAAATTAAAATATCATTACCATTACAATTTGCAATGTCTCGTGAAATTTTGTAGATGTTAAGTTGTTTAAATTAAAAATTCTTCATTTTCTACTATCTCAAAGTGGAAAAATTGGCTATCTCTAAATCAATTTTTGCAAACACTACAACAAAGTTAAAAAGTAGTTGACACAATATATTCTTCTCTCTTTTTTCCAAAAGAGAAGGCATACTTTAAAAAAAATAGAGAAAATAAACAATTTCAGTCCTTGCAGTTGCAATTCACAAAGTAGGTCAGAAATTTTAATTTGAAACCGATTCGTGTAACTTGTAAAATTTGAAGAAGACAACCATAAAAAATAATCAACATAGAAAATCACCATACTACTCTTATCATATTTTTCTTTTTGTAACCACTCTTTTTTAACTTTCAAAACCAACCACACACTACCAATTTTTATTCATTTCTTCTATTCTTTTATTCCACACATTTTCTTCAACAATATTCATATTTATTCCTGTTTTCTTTTCTTCATTTTTTACCATAAATTTGCCTTAGAAATTCATATACTGTTACGGATGACATTATATATATTTATATATTAAATCTTTGTTAGTTCATAGGGATAATCTAAACGAAACTATGAACGGTGTTCCCTTCATATTATAGTAACACTCCTGCTATGAATGAGATCATCAATACTGTTAATCCTTTGTTTCTGTTCGGATGAAAATTATGGATGGTTCTTCGAAAATTGTTTTTCTTATATTGGAATTGGAACAATAACTCATATGATAAATGTTACATTGATTTTTACGGATGAATTTATGAATTGCCTATGTACAGATCTTGGAACAATTGTCCAACTTTATGTTGGACTAATCCTTTACCAAATAGATAATGCTATAATTAATTTATTTAATTGTTATTCTAAGTGTTTGAGATAAACTTATATACTCCATATGGGATCTGTTTTTTTTTTTCTTTTTCAATTCTTTATTTTTCATCATTAATCATCTAAAGCTTTCATTACTTATCAACTTTTAAATATATGCCTAAAAATGTGTTTGTCTTTTATAGGTTGTATATATATTGCAGAGATAACAAAAGTAAACGAAGATAAAAATTGAATGCATTTTCTGATATTTCAATTATAATACAATCATTTTATTCAATTTTTCCTTTGAATTATAGTCTTTATTCATATTGTACTCACTTTTCTCTTTTGGTTGTCGTATATAATCATACAAAAACTAATAATTGATTAACAATATATTAAGTAAAAGAAGTGAAAACTAAGTTTAAGGCAAACACATAAACGACATATACAATATCACGATAACTATTTCCCGAGTATACTGCATCTTTTAGTAAATTTTGACATCAAAAACAGGCTATATACACACACATTCAACCAAATGCTTACACTGAAAACAAAAAATACCTATCTCCTTGTGTTTCCATTAAAGCTAACTCTTAGAAATCATAAGAAGCATCACACATAAACCCAACATAATTTCATCATAGATTTATTTCTCTAAAGTCTTCACCGGTTGTTGTCAACTTGTCACTAAAACAATAGGAAAAGAAAACGCCCAGACATGCAATGAAAGATTACCATATTAATTATCATTTGAGAAACACTTAAATTGAAATGAACCGAAATGATAAATGCAATGAAAACTTACGAATAATACTGAAATTTCCGAAACAACAAATTGTTTTGGTTTGTTACTTCTTCAAATTCTTTGTTTGGGCTGGACTTCTTCCAATTCTCTGTTTTGGTTTGTTACTTCTTCAAATTATTTGCTTCTTCATGTAATGAAAATCATTTGTTGTGTGGTTTGAATAAGAATGCATTACTGTGTGATGAGAAGTGAAGCGGCAGAGATTGAGAAAGGAATAGGGAAAGGGGGTAAAAGAAAAAATTGTGTGTTAATTTCATTTTGGGGACTTAATTTCCTTTTTTTAAAGAGCGGTTATTTTAATGGGTGGTTATTTTAATGGGAGTATAGTGTAAAGGGCAAATTTGAAATAACAAAAAAGCCACCCCAAAAGTTTGAATCCCCTTTATCTATAGTTATAGATTAAATTTTGAGTTTATTTCATCTATAACTTTCATATAGTACCCTCTTAAGTTGTCCATATATGAAAATATGTTAGTCACGTGGACGATTTAAATATAAATTTGTCTAAAAGGACTAACTTAAAACTTTTTAGCCATAAGGGATCAAATTGAAATCTAAAATTAACATGAGAACAAAATATGCAATTAAGTTTTTTATAATTTATTCTCTTTAGGATCAGCGCAATAAACTTGTTTTTGAAAATAAAAACATGGAGTGGTTAGAATTGGCTTACTTGATTAAATTGAAAGTTGGTTTTTGGATGAAAGGATGGTGTGCAGACTGCCCCTATTCACCGGTAGACTTGGCCAGAGATGTGGAATCAATTTGTAAGTGGACTAAAAAGGCAAATACAAGAACTGTTGTTGATTGGAAAAAACCTCCAGATAATGTTTGGAAGTGGAATGTCGATGGTTCCTCTAGAGGTAAACCAGGGGCAGCAGGCATTGGTGGTATTTTGAGGAATCATTGTGGAGTTGTTTTTGCTGAGTTTGCCGTTCCAATTGGTATTAAGGACTCTAATGAAGCTGAATTTTTAGCTATTGTTTTTGCTTTGGAACAGACTCTAGACAAGGAATGGCTAATAAATGGCTCTATAGTCATAGAATCTGACTCTAAGAATGCTTTAGCTTGGGTAAATAATAGAGATTCTTGTCCCTGGAACATGAGATTTGCTTGTAATAAGCTAAACAACCTGTTGTTAGTAATTAAGAATGTGGAGTTTGTGTATGTTAATAGAGAAACAAATGATTTAGCAGATGCCTTGGCAAAAAGGGGCTCAAGCTCGTGTGATAGCTGGATTCATTGGTTGCAGGGCTGGCTGTTTGTTTTGTGTGTTTGTAGAGGTGTAGTGTGGAGTGCTTGGTTGTGTTGTTTGTCTTCATTGCCTAGTGTTTGGCTCCTTTTGATGGTAATTGAGTCTTTGTATTGTCAGGTGTTTGTCAAAAGGTGTTTGTCTCCATTGCCTAGTGTGTGTTTATGGGTTGTTCTATATACCGTGTATATTGTGTAGGCCTAGTAGTACTTTTGTTTTTGTCTTTAGTGTTGCCTCTTTGTTTGCTGTGTTGTTGTGGAGACAATCTAGGAGTTTCTAGGCTTTAGGAGATACTAGGCTTTGGGGTGTTTGCTTGTTGGAGTTGTTTTTTGGTGTTTGTCTTGGTGACTTTGTATTGTTTTTTGTTAGCCCATTCTTCGAGCAAATGATAGTGTGAGGTCTCTGCAACCCTTCATAGAAGGTGGGTAGAGTTTTCTTACAATGATGCTGGTTTGGGCTCTATTAATAATATTTTCACTTATCGAAAAAAAAAAGTTTTTTATAATTTATTGTAATTTACAATGTGGAGATAACATTATCATATAAGTAAGCCACTAAATTTGGTCTAGTAATTAGAGATTTAGATAGAATACATAAGGTCTAGGTTTAATCCTCGGTGACTCTATTATAAAAAAAATAAAATAGTATCATATAAGTAGGGTCACATTGTATATATATACAAATATTAACTAAAAATAAAATTGGCAAGTGGGTCAGCTGACCCCACTGCCCCCACACTGTATCCATCCCTGCTTATAGTGAATACAAAAAGAGCAGCAGCTGACAACATTAATCCTCTAACAATGACATGAAAATTGTTCCTAAAATCAGATAAAGATATAAAACACTATTTAATCCTCTTTAGGTATCACATAAAACGGAATTTTGATTATAAGACATGCAAAAGTTATCCATGATTTTGGAATGGCAATCTTTAAGCAACGTTATGAATAGATAGATGTTTCCACTTGTTTCCTCTTTTCTTCGGTTTGATTATAATTCTACCGCCTTCTTAATAGCTCTCGTTGTCTTTGTTCATTGGTCATTCGTTGTCTTCTATTTATTTCACATTGTGCCCTTTTTTCCCTTTATATATAGTTGTAGATGAATAGTTGGCTTTTGAAAAACAACAAAGTAAGTCGCATAGAGTCATTGAGTTAAATGTAAAAAACCAATAAGTAAAAATGCAGACATTTCATCAGACGCGCTATCTTGCATTATTTTTTATTTTTTTTGGTCAAAACTATCTTGCATTATTAACATTGGTATACACGTTAACAAAATATTCCATCTTAAATTAATTGTAATAAAATTTAAGATGGAATAATGTTGGCATTGCAAAACTAACCCTTAAAACATCAATAATAAATAAGTAACACATAAAAAAAAAAAGTGAGATTGCATATAATAAGATACCAAAAGTAGATGTATAATCATGTTATTGTTCTTCAATTTGAGTGAGATTTTCTTCTCCCACATGTTCTCTGTTATGATGATGCGTTTTTTGTATGCTCGGTTCAATAATGTGTACTTGCGGAATCTATCAAAAGTTAGATTAATAACAAACAAAATGATAAAGATAGCAGAAGTTTGAATAGAACATATAGAAAATTAAAAAGTGTGAGAATCGGTGCCCAATTACTTCTCTTTTTGCATTCTCACATTTAATCTCATCGCAAAGTAACAAAAGAGAAAACAAAAACCATGAATCAAAATAATGAACAATCTCAAATAAGGGAAAAAAGAGAGTAGAGAAAAAGAAAAAAGAAGAATAAAAAAAAAGTTTGCTCGACATGGAGCATTTAGATTCAGTAAATCGTAAAAAGAATAAAAAAAAAATCAGCAAGAGTTAGAGAAATGATCAAGAAGAGTAATATAGGATAGAGAAAAATATACATAGGATTAAAGGGTTAGAGAAAAGTTCAAGAAGAGTAACATGGAAGGAACATAATTCATCACTTATCCTTTAAAGTGCAGAATCATTTATTTGATAAAATGTGATAGGATATTACCTAACCTTATAGAACATAAATCAATAGTTCAATTAAAAATTTATGCTACTTTGTAGCATCTAATCATCAACTAATTCAAATAAAAAATGAAATAATTATTATGATTAACTCCGTATTTGAAGATTCAATATGTCATAGCTCAGGTTTTTTAAATCGGTTAGAGCAAAAAACTGACATAAACATTAAGGAAGAAACTGATATAAGCATCAAAGTTGGGTTGAATAAATGTACCTTATATATTGTTCCTCAAATAGTATTTCATTCATATATAGTTGATGCTTAGAATCAGTTCCACATGATATTTTCAATCTAAAAGAGAACACAAATAGCCATGGTAAAGTAGAACATGCATCACAAAGGCTTATCCAAATTGATATTTGATAGAAAGATATGTCACCTTTAGCTTTCCATGGAAAGAGATGAAGTTTGAAAAAAATTCAATCACTGTCAACGACAATGTATATCCTTCTCATTTATATATCTATCTCATTTGGCGTGAAGAGGTTGTGATTGTTGTACTCTATTGATCACAGTATGACCCCAACTTGTTGTGAAAATCATAATCGATATGGAAAATGAACTGGTAAATGACACATAGTTAAAATATCATTACTTAAATCGAGAATAGAAGCAGAAACAACAAAGTCAGATTGAAGAATGTTGTTCGTCGGTCTTCATACATATACTGAAACATCCTTGCATGACATCTCATCTGTCATCTTTTATTTCTTTTACATAAGTTGTTCTCTAATACCAACACTATAACACCAACAAAGTTGTATATAAATGAATACAAACTCCACACAATTCACCAATAGTCAAACACAAAAAAAAAAAGTAAAATAATATGGAAACTATGCAAAACTTTAACAAAAACAGAAGTCATTCTTAATCATAATCAAAATAGAATTGAAAAAATCACTAACATTTATGGCATGAAAAAATACCAAATCAGAAAGGAAAAAAATGAAGTTGAACCTGAATTTTGATAGGGCCAGCGAGATACTTTGAAATATAGAACTTCAAAATAAGAATTGGTCAGCAGAACAATAAAAGAGATTAACATCAAAGAGAAAAGTGAGGAATAGATGGAAAGGAGAGAAGAAATGTGAAATGGGGTTTACACTCGTATTGCAATGGAATCATAGAAGATGTTTGTCATTATGACGATTCATTATGATGAACTATGAAAACAGGACTCAAATAATCCTCCAATGATAGCTTCACCGTTTTCAAACTCTTTCTAAACGCCTTCATCAACACTCTCTTCGCCGTTTCCCTTGATGATACGTCTCCCAATATTTCCCTGCAAATGCCTTCACGAACGCTGTGTATGTTGCCATAATTGTTCATCGCTGATGAAATTAAAAGTTGCAGCATTTTGTCTTTTCTCCATATTCTTCTCTCTCATTTTATTTTATTATTCTCTTTTTCATTTTCTTTCTGATGACTCCAATTTTAACATCGACATTCAAATGCAAAATTAAACAACAAATAAATTAAACCATCACCGGAGAATAATTAAACCAACACAAACCCAAATAGGACAACCTCAACAACAACAAAGAATCACATATAGATACAAATTGACACAAATTCACCAATAATAAAATACCAAAAACAACGAAAGGAAATTAATCATAATCATATCTAAATTGGTAAAAATTGCAACATTTTAAAAATCAAATCAAATATCAAATAAGAAAACAAACCTGAGTTTTGAATGTGGCCAAAGTGATGACAATGGTTGATTCATGCATGTATGTAATTCACAATATAAACCACCACATTTCTATGTTTTCTATTTACTTCCCATTAGTAGTTTACCATGTTGTTTCATGATGTGAAGATTGATATTACTATGTTCCTCGACGGTATACAACACCTTTAAAAAATAACCAGAGATAAAAGACATAGAGAGTAGAAGATTATTCCCTACAATGTTGCACAATGTTGTTGCAATGCCTTTTCCAACATTGTCAAGGTTTAATTGATAAAAGATTTAATTATGTGATAGATTGAAGCAATTGACTTTTTCAAACCTGTTAATTGTAACATGTTGCATATGAAGCAGTTTTTTGTTCGTGAAAGATGGAGCAGTTGCATTTGCTTAACCATATAATGCAGTTTAAAATCTTATTAGAAGGGTAATGCTGGTATTTTGAAAAGTCCATCCCAAAGAAAAAATTGAGTCCTCTTTATATATAGTAAAATAGAACATGCATTAAAATCGTCAATACAAATTCAGTAAAATTTCAACCTCTATCAAAAACTATATTATATTTCCAATTTGTATCCTCTCCTTTTTTTTTTTCTCCAATTTTTTTATGTGTTTATCTCTCTCATCATTTCTTCTCTCTCATCATCATTTATTTATTTTTAATTTTTAATTTTTCTCTCTTTATACTCACAAAACAATGAATTGGAGAGGGAATTGGAGAGAAATCATAGGAGAGGATCCAAATCCTTATATTCCTATAACAATTCCAAAAAGAGCAGCAGCTGACAACATTAATCCTCTAACAATGACATGAAAATTGTTCCTAAAATCAGATAAAGATATAAAACACTATTTAATCCTCTTTAGGTATCACATAAAACGGAATTTTGATTATAAGACATGCAAAAGTTATCCATGATTTTGGAATGGCAATCTTTAAGCAACGTTATGAATAGATAGATGTTTCCACTTGTTTCCTCTTTTCTTCGGTTTGATTATAATTCTACCGCCTTCTTAATAGCTCTCGTTGTCTTTGTTCATTGGTCATTCGTTGTCTTCTATTTATTTCACATTGTGCCCTTTTTTCCCTTTATATATAGTTGTAGATGAATAGTTGGCTTTTGAAAAACAACAAAGTAAGTCGCATAGAGTCATTGAGTTAAATGTAAAAAACCAATAAGTAAAAATGCAGACATTTCATCAGACGCGCTATCTTGCATTATTTTTTATTTTTTTTGGTCAAAACTATCTTGCATTATTAACATTGGTATACACGTTAACAAAATATTCCATCTTAAATTAATTGTAATAAAATTTAAGATGGAATAATGTTGGCATTGCAAAACTAACCCTTAAAACATCAATAATAAATAAGTAACACATAAAAAAAAAAAAAGTGAGATTGCATATAATAAGATACCAAAAGTAGATGTATAATCATGTTATTGTTCTTCAATTTGAGTGAGATTTTCTTCTCCCACATGTTCTCTGTTATGATGATGCGTTTTTTGTATGCTCGGTTCAATAATGTGTACTTGCGGAATCTATCAAAAGTTAGATTAATAACAAACAAAATGAAAAAGATAGCAGAAGTTTGAATAGAACATATAGAAAATTAAAAAGTGTGAGAATCGGTGCCCAATTACTTCTCTTTTTGCATTCTCACATTTAATCTCATCGCAAAGTAACAAAAGAGAAAACAAAAACCATGAATCAAAATAATGAACAATCTCAAATAAGGGAAAAAAGAGAGTAGAGAAAAAGAAAAAAGAAGAATAAAAAAAAAGTTTGCTCGACATGGAGCATTTAGATTCAGTAAATCGTAAAAAGAATAAAAAAAAAATCAGCAAGAGTTAGAGAAATGATCAAGAAGAGTAATATAGGATAGAGAAAAATATACATAGGATTAAAGGGTTAGAGAAAAGTTCAAGAAGAGTAACATGGAAGGAACATAATTCATCACTTATCCTTTAAAGTGCAGAATCATTTATTTGATAAAATGTGATAGGATATTACCTAACCTTATAGAACATAAATCAATAGTTCAATTAAAAATTTATGCTACTTTGTAGCATCTAATCATCAACTAATTCAAATAAAAAATGAAATAATTATTATGATTAACTCCGTATTTGAAGATTCAATATGTCATAGCTCAGGTTTTTTAAATCGGTTAGAGCAAAAAACTGACATAAACATTAAGGAAGAAACTGATATAAGCATCAAAGTTGGGTTGAATAAATGTACCTTATATATTGTTCCTCAAATAGTATTTCATTCATATATAGTTGATGCTTAGAATCAGTTCCACATGATATTTTCAATCTAAAAGAGAACACAAATAGCCATGGTAAAGTAGAACATGCATCACAAAGGCTTATCCAAATTGATATTTGATAGAAAGATATGTCACCTTTAGCTTTCCATGGAAAGAGATGAAGTTTGAAAAAAATTCAATCACTGTCAACGACAATGTATATCCTTCTCATTTATATATCTATCTCATTTGGCGTGAAGAGGTTGTGATTGTTGTACTCTATTGATCACAGTATGACCCCAACTTGTTGTGAAAATCATAATCGATATGGAAAATGAACTGGTAAATGACACATAGTTAAAATATCATTACTTAAATCGAGAATAGAAGCAGAAACAACAAAGTCAGATTGAAGAATGTTGTTCGTCGGTCTTCATACATATACTGAAACATCCTTGCATGACATCTCATCTGTCATCTTTTATTTCTTTTACATAAGTTGTTCTCTAATACCAACACTATAACACCAACAAAGTTGTATATAAATGAATACAAACTCCACACAATTCACCAATAGTCAAACACAAAAAAAAAAAGTAAAATAATATGGAAACTATGCAAAACTTTAACAAAAACAGAAGTCATTCTTAATCATAATCAAAATAGAATTGAAAAAATCACTAACATTTATGGCATGAAAAAATACCAAATCAGAAAGGAAAAAAATGAAGTTGAACCTGAATTTTGATAGGGCCAGCGAGATACTTTGAAATATAGAACTTCAAAATAAGAATTGGTCAGCAGAACAATAAAAGAGATTAACATCAAAGAGAAAAGTGAGGAATAGATGGAAAGGAGAGAAGAAATGTGAAATGGGGTTTACACTCGTATTGCAATGGAATCATAGAAGATGTTTGTCATTATGACGATTCATTATGATGAACTATGAAAACAGGACTCAAATAATCCTCCAATGATAGCTTCACCGTTTTCAAACTCTTTCTAAACGCCTTCATCAACACTCTCTTCGCCGTTTCCCTTGATGATACGTCTCCCAATATTTCCCTGCAAATGCCTTCACGAACGCTGTGTATGTTGCCATAATTGTTCATCGCTGATGAAATTAAAAGTTGCAGCATTTTGTCTTTTCTCCATATTCTTCTCTCTCATTTTATTTTATTATTCTCTTTTTCATTTTCTTTCTGATGACTCCAATTTTAACATCGACATTCAAATGCAAAATTAAACAACAAATAAATTAAACCATCACCGGAGAATAATTAAACCAACACAAACCCAAATAGGACAACCTCAACAACAACAAAGAATCACATATAGATACAAATTGACACAAATTCACCAATAATAAAATACCAAAAACAACGAAAGGAAATTAATCATAATCATATCTAAATTGGTAAAAATTGCAACATTTTAAAAATCAAATCAAATATCAAATAAGAAAACAAACCTGAGTTTTGAATGTGGCCAAAGTGATGACAATGGTTGATTCATGCATGTATGTAATTCACAATATAAACCACCACATTTCTATGTTTTCTATTTACTTCCCATTAGTAGTTTACCATGTTGTTTCATGATGTGAAGATTGATATTACTATGTTCCTCGACGGTATACAACACCTTTAAAAAATAACCAGAGATAAAAGACATAGAGAGTAGAAGATTATTCCCTACAATGTTGCACAATGTTGTTGCAATGCCTTTTCCAACATTGTCAAGGTTTAATTGATAAAAGATTTAATTATGTGATAGATTGAAGCAATTGACTTTTTCAAACCTGTTAATTGTAACATGTTGCATATGAAGCAGTTTTTTGTTCGTGAAAGATGGAGCAGTTGCATTTGCTTAACCATATAATGCAGTTTAAAATCTTATTAGAAGGGTAATGCTGGTATTTTGAAAAGTCCATCCCAAAGAAAAAATTGAGTCCTCTTTATATATAGTAAAATAGAACATGCATTAAAATCGTCAATACAAATTCAGTAAAATTTCAACCTCTATCAAAAACTATATTATATTTCCAATTTGTATCCTCTCCTTTTTTTTCTCTCCAATTTTTTTATGTGTTTATCTCTCTCATCATTTCTTCTCTCTCATCATCATTTATTTATTTTTAATTTTTAATTTTTCTCTCTTTATACTCACAAAACAATGAATTGGAGAGGGAATTGGAGAGAAATCATAGGAGAGGATCCAAATCCTTATATTCCTATAACAATTCCAAAAAGAGCAGCAGCTGACAACATTAATCCTCTAACAATGACATGAAAATTGTTCCTAAAATCAGATAAAGATATAAAACACTATTTAATCCTCTTTAGGTATCACATAAAACGGAATTTTGATTATAAGACATGCAAAAGTTATCCATGATTTTGGAATGGCAATCTTTAAGCAACGTTATGAATAGATAGATGTTTCCACTTGTTTCCTCTTTTCTTCGGTTTGATTATAATTCTACCGCCTTCTTAATAGCTCTCGTTGTCTTTGTTCATTGGTCATTCGTTGTCTTCTATTTATTTCACATTGTGCCCTTTTTTCCCTTTATATATAGTTGTAGATGAATAGTTGGCTTTTGAAAAAAATAAATGCCCATCGTAAAATTAGGATATAAAACACTATTTTACTATATATAAAGAGGACTCATTTTTTTATTTGGGGTGGACTTTTCATAATGCCAATTTTGTCCTTATAATAACTACCAATTTTATAAAAAACCAATAAGTTATAATGAAACTGATGCATGGCATGGACATCAAATGTTGAGCGGTTATTAAGCGGTTTACCTATGCCTCTCTCACTACAAATTTTAATCCAATGTTATTATCTTCCAGGTAGTGTAGCAGTTTGTTTTCTCAATTCAATGTTTGAAACAAGGATATCTATAATTTGGCAAACATAGATACAAGAAAAAAGGAGAAATTAGGAGAAGCACACATCTTGCAACCATGATATTCCCTTTTCTCTGTTTTGTCTCTATTCTCCAATATCTCTTAATTATTTCTATCCTTAATTATAAAAACAAAAACAGTATTAATGTAAAAGACTACATGGTTGCATTTGCCATCTTTTGTACAATCCAATGATATCTTTACCATGCTATTCATTTCTTTACTTCCTTTTTCTTTTTTGCAAAACCATTGTTTCTCCATGTCTCTTATTATGCACTCACTCAAAAGATGAATGGATAATGGGTATGGACGATCGAGCGGCGACAGAACAAGGAACGAAATACAAGTTCGACATGCTGTGAGTTCTTTTATTATCTTTTCTACATCTTTCCACAATTAATGTTCATAAGCCACGTTCTTTTTATTAGAATTTGACTGCATTATGTTTAGAAGTTTTTTGATATATTCTTTTACAAATACCACTATCACTACAAGAAAAAAACAAAATAGCGACGGTCAACTAGCGGCAGTTGGTCTTAGAACCGCGACCGCTTTGTGTAAAATAAACCTTGAAAGCTAATTCTCTATCTTACTATGGAAATCCTCTTTCATTCTCTTAAGTCTTCATTCTCGGGAAGCTTAATCAAATCCCTCTCACTCTCATGAATATTTTCCTGAACCCAAATTTGCAAGCATATGCTTGAATCCCTCTCACTCTCACGAAACCGAACCCTAATCCGTAAGAAGAAAAATCAGGTTTGCTTTGTTCCCATGAATTGCGGATTGCGGAAAAACCCTCTCACTCTCACGAAACCGAACCCTAATCGTCTCATCGTTTTAGATCTAGATTTCTGGTTCAACGTTTTTTGCTGATTTGTTTTGTCCTTTTCATAAAGTAGATCAGGATTCACCATGGCATCATCAACAACTTCTTCGATCCAATCACCGGTGGCTCTGAGGTAATCAAAGGTTCTTGGACTTGTCCTAATAAATTTTGTAAACATTATAACAGTTCTGTGAATTTTGAAGATAGATTTGATTATGTTTTGGAACATTTTGATTTACCAGTTGATGAAAGTACTGTATTTTGCATGTTGGTTTTAGTGGAAATCAATCTTTCTTTGGTTAATTGTAATATGATTTTTGTCTTTGATTGTGATTATTTATGGGTAAATCTGGACATAATATGCATATCCTATCAATTTCATTGGATTCAATTTCGAAAACAGCATTCCTAAATTGGTTTATGAATTTTGTGACTTTTTTTATTATAATCTTAATGGGAATATGTTACTTTCTCATGTTACTAGTTTTGCCCCTTAAGTTTTTCTATTTTTTCTAGGTTGTGTTTCTAAGATTACATCAAGTATCATGTGCAAGGGGATAAAGATAAACCATGTTCATGTTTTGTAAAAAGTTCTCTTAAATGCAGAAATAAAATAATTTATCCCCAAAATATGAAAATTATATAGATTCAATTTGATAGAAAATATATAGACAATTTTAAGTTTATGCTTTTGGAAGCAAATGGATTCAATCTTGTGTTTTGTTTTCAGTTTGGAATGTTGCGAGTACAAGGAGATGGCACCAATATAGACTATTTTATTTTTAAGCTGTTACAAGAAACATTAAGTTCATTAAGAGGAGAAAAAAGCAGTAAAAGAGAACCATGCATATAAACATTACATACATAAACTTATCAATCTCATAACATGACTAAGATGAACTTGCTTTTTAAGATGATTTTAAATGTGATATTAAGACTTGTATTACCTAAAATATCGACATACATTAAGAAACATTATGAAAAAAATGCAGAATGTAAAAACATATGTCAAGTATTTTCAATTTCAAGGATTTTGAATTTGACAGAAGTTACTTTGTTGCACAAGTTACATGTTCCAGTAACTTGAGAAACATCAACTATTTTCAAATTTTCTCTCACCAATTAGTGTCTATAAATAGAACATTTAAATATATTATCATGCTTATGCATATTGTTTTTAATTTTTGTTTCGCAGAGAAGCTTAGACCAGGGAGTGGTTTGATAAACAATGAGGTAAACAATTCAAATCATGATGATGTATAAACTTTCATTGAAAAGTTGTTACTGATATTTGGTAGAAGTAGGTTGACATTACTTGATATTAGAAACATAATTATAGCTTGGATGCTTACTTTCTAGATATTTACCGGATGAGTAACATAATTATAACTTGGATGCTTTCTTGCTTGTAGTTGTTAACTCCTTGATTATGTAGCTTGGTTAATTAGTGATGACAATGTAATTGCGGATTTAGATGAACGACAATTTTAAAGCCTAACCTGTCATACTACACAAGAAAGATTGTAGGTACTGATTTTTATATAAACCGCAGTTGTTGGTTTTTATGATAACTTATGAAAACATTTTAATTTATTTTTAGTTTTTGGGTTGTTTTTCTACTATCTAGTGAACTTTTTAGACCCGTGTGAGTGCTCTTTACTGTATGCCTTGCGGTTGAAATTATGCTTTTTTCTTTTAGGCTACGGTTAAATCTATTAAAACTAGAACTTTCTTTGTTTTCCTTTCATTTGATCTTTTATTATTTTTCAGTATCAATTTCATCATATAATGCGAATCGGTATTTTCTTGGCTCATCATATAATTGGGATTCGTACAAAGACCTCAGTGAGTATTGTGTTCTAAGAAAAATGGTACTCTCTCCGTCCCACAATAGCTGACCTATTTGAAAATTTCACATAGACTAAGAAAAATGTATAAATGAAAGAGAGATTCGAGAGTAATACTTTTACTAAATTACCTTGTCAATTATTGATGTATTTAAAGATATTATACAAGTTGCAACATTCATCATTGTTATATTAATTCCTTTTGTTTTATTCACAGGTGCAAACAACTTAATTCCAATAAAACAGAAAGAGAGATCCTGTGTATATTGTCATTCCTATGTGGCCTAAAGGTGTTCCTTCAAGTACAGCTATGCAGCGGATTCTCTTTTGGCAGGTAAGCTTCTATGACCACTTGGAATGGTACCATAGGTTAGAAACCATCAAAAATCTCTATTGGAAAGTTATAATGATTAAGATGAATATTTGCTTCTAAAAAATTTGTGTGCTTTGTATCATAAAATTCAAATGATTTTAAAAGCACAATATATCATATGGAATCATAACATTATTATGGAGTTATAAGTTATGCATTTGTCTCCCACCTGCATATGTTTGATATTTTTAGTTCAAAACAATCACTACAAAAGGGTAGCTTCTCCTCGCCTCTCTCTCTCTCTCCAGTTTAGGGTTTTACTCATGGGTTTTTGAGTTCAGTGTGGTATTGTGTTCAATTTGTTTTCAATTGCTGTTTTATTTTTAAGGTGATATAACGACAACATTAATTTGATTTGTTTGTTCAGATGATCAAGTTGTTGAGCAAGCTGTTGAAGTGAAGAAACTTGAGAGGAGAAATTTTCCCCTAATTTGTTTGTGTGAAATTCTAATACGGGTTATATTGGCTTATGATTCAGTTTAATTTTTTAACATTTTGTAGGAAGAAGCCTAAATCAAAAAAACCAATTGCTAAAAGGGTTGAGGTTGTGAAAGGGAAAAAGGGTAAGGATCATAACATGCTCAAGCATCCTCCTACTGCTTTCTTTGTTTTCATGTAAGGGTTTCTTAATTTTTTTTCTGTTTGTGTTGTTTTGATTCTATAGTTTCAGTATTTTATTGATTGTCTTGCTTTGTTTTAGGAATGATTTCAGAAGGATGTGATAAAGGCAATGATAATTTCTATTTAATTGAATTGTTTTTGTACGATTTAGTTTTGATTTGAAATTTATCTAATACTTAAAATTAACATGTTATGCGTATTTACACGTCATTGTTTATATTGCTTATATTGAAGACATTATTGGACACAGTAGAAAAAGACCAGTTGAATGAAACCGAGAAGAATAACAAGAAGAAGAAGCTTTTTGATATTACTTTAGAGGATGCCGAGTGAGTTCTTTTATAATGAATCTAATAGTCTATTATGTATATGTAAACTATGTGATCCATATAGTGTTTCTCACTCTTCGGTTCATTTTCTTATCATTTTTTTCCTTTCTTTTCTTTACTCATCTATATAATGACTGTTGTTCTCCACTGCTCGTCCTAATGAAGCACCGGCACAAACACGAGACATGATTGACAAATAGAATCACAGATACCACATTGGACTAGCTAGTGTGACTGAGCAATTGCAGACATCATTTGAAAATTCTGTTCTACGAGTTTCTTAATTTAGATTTTGATCAAAATTTATAAACATGAAAAGAATTATGTTTGTTCAATTCTATTCTTGTAGATCTTGAAGGCATGTTAGATATGAATATTCAAGAATTTGAGATTGCAGAGGAACTTAGAATCAAAAGAGCGGACAAACATGGAATTGTTAAATTTGAAGATTGCTATTTTATCCAAAAACAATGTTGTTCAGTGGCTTGGCTCAACATTACTTTGGTAATCATAGTTTTGATAGTTCGACCGTAGCTAGCTATGGCTATCTTAATTACTTAAGTTGTACTCTAGCTAGCTAATACTATATTAGTTACTTAAGTTTTAGTCATGTTAACTATCTTCATTTAGAAAGGGAGTTAGGTTTGTGTAAAGGTATTGTGTATTGAATTGTTTTGATTTTAATTTTGGATGTTGAAGTGGAATTCGTAGTAGTATGTTGTCATGTTCTTGATTTTAATTTTGGCATGAATTTTAAAATATTATGAGAAAAAAATGTTTTTAAAAAAATTGTGGAAAAAAATTTTTGGGGTAAAAAAACATTTTTTTTTTAAAAAAAGCCTATAGCGGCGGTTCAAACCGTCGCAAACATAGTAAAAAAAATTCTGACGAAGCACCCATTAGCGGCGGTTACGAACCGCTGCAAAATTACACAAACTGCCGCTAATGTGTTTGCGGCGGTTATACCAGCAGTTATTCAAAACCGCCGCTAATAACTTTTCGACGCTGGATCATGGGACGCTTCATAACCACCGCACAAATCAATTAGCGGCGGTTTCTCCTGCAACCGCCGCCGCCTGCTTTTAATGGTGTTGTGTATTCCACTAATTCCGGTCAATTTTCCTTCTTTACAGAAACTTGCGTTCTATTTGGGACAAGAAGCAAGGAAAATAGTTTTGTTGTTGTAATTGTAGTCAATCTTTTATTTGTAATTTTGTATGTCGTTTAGAGTGTGTGAAGACATGGAAAATATGATTGCACTTCAAAGGTTTTTCCAAAGTTGTCAAAGGGCTCGGTATTTGCTCCATGTTTAATGTTTTATATTTTTAATTCAAATCTTATTTTTTTCATCTTTATATTTGTTTGTTTCATATCTTTCAACTTTGCTTATTAGGCCACCAATTTTTGAGATTATTACTATCAAAGATTTTGTAGTGGACATTACATGTGTTTTTGGTGTAAGTGTGTTCTTCTTAAGTTAATTCTCAAATGAGTTTTACATATTTAAATGTTTTTATCATTGGATGATATATATGTGCTCTCTTTCACTTTTTCTATGTAATTGAAAATTAAAAATGATTTTATATCTTCAATGTGTTATACCTTTTCTTACCTTCTAACAGTGCCTTAAATTGTAGACAAGTTGTTCATTTACAGACATTGTCTTGGTTTCTTTTCTCACGGTATATTGTTAATATGAAGGACTTTTTGATGAGGTTCAACAACACGGATTTGTGTTCTTTGAGGTATTATGGAAAATATTATAATTCACTCTTTACCGGTTATATCCCTTTGTTGATATATTACAAGTCCACTAACCGAATCATCATCAAGTGCACTTTTATGATCATATATATTATCTATTACTATATGGGACTCATTTTTTTAGTGGACTTTTCATTAATCCCATTTTACCCTTAAAATAACCACAATTTCAAGTAACTACAAGTATGACATTTCTTTATCAACCGTTCATAGATTTATAAAGATACTATTTCAAAACACATATGTAACTTCCATTGGAATTTTATATGTAACTGCATACCTACAATTTTTTTCTTCTACCACTAATCTCATATTTTTATTTGCATTCTCTAATGTGCACATAAGAGAATAACCTCCACGAATCATTGTCATTTCCTTCCATGACAAGAAACTCTTATGGAAAGAGAGACAGAAAAAACCTAAATGGGGAGGAGTTGTACAAAAGGGGATGCATCATTGTTTGGTTTATCATTTTTTTTTAATCTTTTTTTTCTTCCTGATGTTGCTTTATAATTTTTGTAGGATTGAGGCATAAATAGCATATATTATGAAATAATACAATTTTTTGTAAATGAATGAAGTGGTTGATTGCAAATGAAAATGGGACTAATGTGGTGTTGGGTTACCTTTTTATTTTGAAAAAACACATATAGTTAATTTTCTCATGTACTTTCTTTTTCAAACCACAAACCAAAAGACAATCAAAAGATATAAATGAACTATTCTATGATTTGTATACAGAATGTTTGTTATGGGACATTGAAAAGGCAAGCAAGGATTGTAATTGAAAGAAAGAGAACGTGAAATGAAGGAAAAACTTGCAACAATAAAAAATCAAAGGAGAAAATCACAAAAACATATGAATTTAATTTATATATACAAAGGTACATGATTTGATTTTTGGGATTCTATGCTATAATTCAGAGTAAAAACATTTACTATATTTTTTTTATTAATTTAGTTTTTTACTTATACTCATTCTTAATTCCTTCTTTTTTTTTTTCTTTGTTATTTTTTTTAGTGTCTATGGTACATTGAAGCGAGAAATCAAAAAGAAGCATATACAGGAGAACTTAAACCATGATATTTTATATTTGAATTTTTTCTTTATTATTGGAGTACCTAATCTTACTCCAATCTTTTATAATGTCATTTTGTTATTGAAGTTTACATTTTAGGGAAGTTCATACATTGTAAACATGCATGAGTATAAAAAAGTCAAAGTTAATTTTTGTTGTATTAATTCTCTTTGTTTTTTTGTTTGATTTTCTATTCTCATTTTAGACCCTAATTTCACTATTGTTGCATAGGATAAAAAGAAACGCTCAAGAGAAAAAAGAAGATGAGACTTTATTGAGTTTCTTAAAAACAATAAGAGGTATCCGACACGCTTGGACAATTTTATACTCTATAAATTAAAGGAAAAATTACACGCTCAAACAGAGCGTCATTTACAAAACAATGGTAAAAACTTGATTTAGTCAAAAAAGAAAAACATCTACAAAATATGTTTTATTTTATCCATTTTTCCGGTAATTATATCTTTATTTTTTCCAAAATGTCTAATTTAAATTGATGCTACGTACTTGACCCAAAAAATAGAATATTGGTGCTACGTACTAATTAGTCTTTCACTTTATTTTATCCATCCATTAAATGGGGTTTATATATAGTTTATTAGCAGATAATTTTCTAAGTTCCAAAAATCTTTTTTTTTTTTTAGGATCCTTAAATCTATTCTATCATGATACACAAAACGTGCATAATATTATTATAGGCCCCAGATTATAATTTTCAAATTAGACTCAATAGGAATCAAATTAGTACTGTTATTTTTATCATATACATAATGGACACTTATTTAATTCATGTTCTCTATACGACACTTATTTTCCCTTTCCTTTTGTTGGTAGCGAAAATTATGATTATAGGTTCTTTCATAGCATCATAAAATGTTCAATTGTAATCCCCATGAACACAACTCATTTGGTGTGGATATTATATCAAAATATGTTATGGGATCATTGTTCAAAACCTTGGTGAAGTGGAGTATAAACAAAGAAACAAAAATAGACAAAAAATTATTTAAATTAAAAAACCCATTGTTTACAATTTACAACGTTAGTAGGAGAGAAAAAGCGGAGAGACATGCACGTCATAATAATGTAAGATAGTTCATCCGATGAGATGTTTGCATTTTCATATAAAAATAGATGTGTAACAAATTTAGAATGTTTTTCAATATAAGTTAACAGAATAGAAAATTTGTAATTTCCTAGTTGTTAGAAAGGATTTACAAATAGCAAATATATTCTCTCAAAAAGAAAAGTTGAAAGGTCCATTTGTCGTGTATGTTTGTTGTTAGAGAATTTTATTCTTTAGGGAAATGTTAACTTGTGCCCTTAAGGGCACATGTTAAGAACATCAATATAGAAAAAATTTATTACAACTTATGTATTATTCAATTGTCTAAACATTAAATGCTCTATATCATTAAATGCACATTTCTATCTTTATATAGTTTATCATGTGCCATAGGGCACATGTTAACATGACCCTGTTCTTTAAGCCTCCCACATTATTCCCATGTTGCATATAAAGCCAATACGAAATAAATGCTTGTCACCAATAAATATGAGACATAATTGATAATTGTACCCGCATATATAAACATATAAAATCTATAATGGGATGCGGTGCGAATATTTTAACGGGTTTTTCATATAAAATAATTAATGGATTCATTTTGCTAGTTGTTAGAAAGGATTAGGGTACAAATAGCAAATATAAGAAAACTTGAAAGGCCCATTAGTCGTGTGTATTTGTTGTTAGAGGATTTTATTCTTTAAACCTCCCATGTTACTCCCAAATACATTCTGAACCAAATAACAGCAAAAAAAATAAAATAAATTTGATCGTATGTTCGGAACCCATCTCTTATTGATGGTAATCGTTTCTAGACCACCATTAACATCTTGTTGATTGTTCAAAAATTGACCACTGTAACATTTCGTTTTTATTATTATTATTTTTTGAATAAACACAACTTTATTAAAAACAAAAGGAGAATTAGGTTACACCCCTTATATCAGATAGGATATAAGGCACAATAGAGCGGGGAAAATTGTTGGGCCAAAACTTATTAGGTTCTAAGGCAGCTAAACTTTCATTATTGAATGAAATTATACAAAATAGCTTCAAATAATTGGGATTTTTTGGATTTTTGCTACTCACACAAAAAAAAAAAAAAAAAAAAAAAAAACTGGTTACACCTCAAATTGATCAAAATACTCTTAAAATAAATTAAATTTTCATTGCATCTAAAATCATTGTTCGCGTTTCTTGCTTCAATTCATCTTTGCCATTAACTTATATAAACTTAGTTTACATAACTTATATAGACATGTATAAACCCAGTTTACATAACCTTCCGTGTAAACTCGATTTACAATGCTTATATAAACTTAGTTTACATAACTTATGTAGACATACGTAAATTCAGTTTACATAATCTTTTTAGTGAGTAATGTGGTTTTGAATACATCCTATCTACGTATTATTATTTACAGATTGTTTTTCTTTTTTGAATTAATTATTCATGTATAAGAATTCACAAGTGTTCTTTGTGCAAGGTAATGATTTAATTAACATCGAAAGCAACATCTTGAAAAGAAGAAAGTCTTGGTTGGGCACAACCCCAACACATCACATTTAGGCACACACTCACAAATAAAAAGAATTTAAAAGAAAAAGAAAATAGTCACATCAATTAATATTACTTTAATAATTTTTATTTAATTTTTTAACTTTCATGTGAGTGTGTGCCCAAATGTGATGTGTTGGGGTTGTGCCCAACATAGATTTTCTCCTTGAAAAGAGTTAATGTAGTTATCATGTAGTGGAACGCGGCATGACCTATGCTGGATAGGATGAGAAAGTCTATGATGGGCACAACCCCAACATATCATATTTGGACACACATTCACATGAAAGTTAAAAAATTAAATAAAAAATAATAAAATAATATTAATTGATGTGACTATTTTCTTTTTATTTTAAATTCTTTTTATTTGTGAGTGTGTGCCTAAATGTGATGTGTTGGGGTTGTGCCCAACCAAGACTTTCTCGGATAGGATATGACCAATTCTCTGTAGTGATGAAATCACGTGGTCATTAATCTCAACTGTGCTTTTGTTTTTTATAAGCAAAATATAAATTATCAAGAGCAAAAGGGAAATTTAACCATTACAATTCAAAAATAGTTACATATAGTACTTTGTAAACACTTTATAAGATTATTACACCAATCAAAGAAAATTACTAATGGGAATGTGGTTGGGTGGCGAATCGTACAGGAGATTCGCCGTATGTAGGCTCTGGAATAAGAGATCAAGGTGTGCCACTCGTGTCGTGAGGCGAATATGTGTGCGGATGCTCTGCTAATATGGGCTGTGACTATGGACCGGGACTTCAGATATATGATCACTGTCCATCCAAACCGAGTTCATTACTTCTTGCTAATATGATGGGGATCTCTACCCCTAGATTCATTATTATTTAGTGTCCTTTTCTGGACCTAGGTCCCTTCTGTATATAAAAAAAACTACATTATCCTAGGTTCCTACGTGACTTACGAATAAGAACTAAGCTATATACACGAGAGTCAATTTATTAAATAAATCTATCTATCTATCTATCTATCTACTATATGTAAAGCAAACTATTTTTTACTTATGTGTCAACCTAAGAAAGTTCCTCCCATTTTTTCTTTTTTCTAATTAATAGTTGGTCTTATGTGTCAACTTTTAAATTTCACTTATGATGATGTGTCACTTTTATAATATTGAGCTTTTAATCTTTTTATTTACCTTAATGAATTGTAGTAATCTATCTATCTATCTATCTACTATATGTAAAACAAACTATTTTTTGTTTATGTGTCAACCTAAGAAAGTTCCTCCCCTTTTTTCTTTTTTCTAATTAATTGTTGGTCTTATGTGTCAACTTTTAAATTTCACTTATGATGATGTGTCACTTTTAGAATATTGAGCTTTTAATCTTTTTATTTACCTTAATGAATTGTAGTAATAATAATTAATTTTTTAGCTCATGAATTATCACTTGGAAAATGAAAAGTTTCATAACAACTACAATTAGTATAGCATGTCCAAAAAGAGATGAATACATCAACAATGAATGGCCTTTTGTTATACTGATCAGTTGCACATTTTATGGACTAATGCTATCCTATTAAATTTTATTTATTTATATAATGTGTGTGATTCATGTTCATAATCATAATAGTTAAGTATATTCATTGTTGTTTTCAATTCTTATAAGCTTTGATTCATATTTTTAACTATCTGCTATGCTTATAAAGAAGAGGATCAAGAACTTTATCTCATCAACCTTCGAGCTACTATATTTACTTATTTCTAAATATTTGTAGTATTGATTTTAGTTTTTGGGGCATCATCACTTTATTCAAACAACTATTGGGTAGTACTTTGTGATTTTGTATGGTAATTCTTACTTCTCTTTTTAATTCTCATATGTCTTGATTATTCATCTTTGAACAAATATCTTTTTTTATTGCAAATGTTTATAGCATAAATTTTGATTTTAGATCATCATCATTTTACTCAAACAACTAACTGAATGGTACTCTTAAAATTTTGTATTTGCTTTTCTAATAAGATTGAAGTTCAAGTCACTCTATATATTTAGATTAACCAAATCTCTTTTATTTATTTATTATTTGTTACAATTTTAAGATTTCTTTCTTATTTTATTTCTTAATATTGTGGATATTACTATCATGTGAATGAGGTAAAGAGGATAAAGAAGACTTCTATTTTTTTTCATTGCATTCTTATTTTGTAATTTCTAATGGGTGTCCTTTTTTTAACATTGTCTCTCTATTGTTTTGATTGTTAAGTCAATTATTTTCATTGATTTAGTCATTTGATGAAATGTTATATTTATCGTCTAATATTTTGTTATCTCTAGAATTGTTACACTAAAATTTTATTTATATTATATTTTTCTCACATTCTTTTTCTTTCCGTTTAATGTTTATGATGATAGGTATCACTCGCGTAAAACAAAAGGTATATATGTTACTTTGTACATTGTATATATGCTAAAACTTCTGACTTCGTGTTCTAAATTTTTCATTCATAATAATTATGGATTATGTCTTTTAATAACTGTAAATTATGTCTTCTAGAATTGAATTTTGTTTGCAGTAAAAAATCAACATGCTAAAACTTCTGACTTATTGTTTGCACTTATAAAATTATTTGTTCTATTATTTTTCTTTGTCTACTAATATTTTCTATCCAACAAGAGTTTCTTTGCAATGATCTTAAGCAACAATGGAGGAGTAATGGTAGAATGTTGTGCATGGAAGCAAGATTGTAGTAATTAATTCCACACTTCTTACTGAAACCTGGAATCATAGGGATTGTATATTATGTAGGTATACATACATTTTGGGATGGTTTTGATGTTTATGATGTAAATTATAACTATCACCGATGACATAAAACATTATTCACTTCTTTTATCTTATAAAAGGAAGCTTGAGTTGCTTCTATGAGAAATTATACTATGGACAACACCCTAAATCTATTACATATAGACACACATTCATAAATAATTAAAATTAAATCATAAATTATTTTGTCACATCAATCAAATCAATTAATTGTTTTAACTTTAAATTTTATTAGGTTTTGTATGTGTGCCTAAGTTTGAATAGTTTGTGTTTCTGCCTATGAAAGTGTTCCTCTGCTTCTATACCTTCATTGTGATGATGTGACATTAAAAAGAGTTTCCAATCATCTATTTTAATTAAATCATTTTAAGAAGTTATCTTGCACTATGTCAAATTAATCTATTTTATTTGGTGGTATAACTTCTTAGAAATTATGGTCACCAAATCCATAAATAACTATTTTTAAAAACAAAAATGCTACAATATTGAAAGGTTGGAATCACACAATGATACGTGTTTCTTTTAATCAAAATTAATAGGTGATAATAAAGAGAAAATGTGAATAATTATGTATAAAATAAAAAGATGTGCATTCCTTCATCTTTACTATCATTCATGAAAATAAAAGTGGTAAAACAAATTTTAACTAATAAATTGGTTGGTTACATAGTACAAAAATATTAATTATATAGAAAATAAAAAGTTGTGTTCTCCTTCATCTTACTATAAATAATTTTTTTATAAAATTTACAAAAGGATTTGCAAACTCTACTAAAACATTGTCATCATCTCTTTTAATAAATAATTAAATATAACAGAAAAAATAATGCATTATATATATAAAGAGAATAAATCAAGATTGAAAAGATTAATTATAAGGGATCAAGTACCTTAATAATATTTTATGATATATGTTTTATTTTGAGAATTGTCTTTTGTGTATAGAGTTATTTACGTGTATTTTAAAATAATAAGATTTTTTTTTTTTTGGTTTAGAAGGGAAGACAAAGTTTGACACATTTTAATTCTTTTAGTTTTAAACCTAAATTGGATGTAGTTAAATAAAAAATTACAATAGCGTGGTTTGTATTAAGGTTGCGTTTTAATAATCAATTGTATAAAAGTTGTTAAATTTTTAATTATTGAAGTCAAACTCAAAAATTAGTATAAAAATATTAAATGGAAAAATAAAATGATAAATAAAATATTATGTAATGATAATATTTCAAATTTAGTCATAAAATATAATTAGAAGAGAATATTAATGAAGAAAATAAAGAGGCAAATATGAATCATAATTACATGGTATACTACCTTATGATTTTGATATTAAATCATTATAAAAGATGGATATTTAAAAAATAACACACATCACAAACCTTTGCAATACTATTTTTTTACTATTCCTTAACTCTTATTCTTTAATTATAATTATTCACTCACTCATTGTATATTGATGCAGAGTTTTAATTTGCAAGTTGGATAGTTACAATTTTAATTAATTTCTTTTTTTTTTGGGTACAAATTTTAATTAATTTCTATTGTTCAATTAATATTTTTTTTTTTGACAATAATTATTATATTTTATTTAAAAATAACTTTATCATACCAATCTTTGAACTTTTTTTTCCTTTCTATCTCTAACTGTTGTATGTATAAATATATAATTTTATTTACAACTACTGCATGTCTATAGTATACATTTTGGATTTTGATCTTTGTCACTTTCTTCAAACAACTCTTGAGTGATACCTTTTCAATCCCGTATGGTAGTTTTTTCCTCTCTTTCTTGCATGTCTTATGTCTTGACTCTTCATTGGTTACTATGACATGATTGATCGATCTCAAGTTACTTTATTATATAAATTGAGCGAACATAATTAGGCATACTTTTTTGGTTGCTATAACAAGACCTTTGTTATGCTACTTTTCTAACTTCCTTATTTTCTTTAATCTTTAATATTGATATGATCATTTTCGTGTCAATTAGGAGAAGAGGATAAATTAGGCTTCTATTTTCACTTTTGATGCATCCTTGCTATTCAAGAAGTCTATGAAAAATGGTGTATATAGTTTGTGTGAATATATATATTTAACGCTAATATTTATACAATGATTTTTTATTATTAAATTAAAAACTTTGACTATTTCCTTGCTCATTCTTAATATATTTTATACACCAGATTATATGAGAATTTTGGAGTATTGCCTTTTGTGTTTTCACATAGAGAACGTAATTTTTTTTTTGAAAATTCTGCACACAAATTTAATTTAATAATTAATTATATTATGTTTTAGATAATTTTTATATGTTTTTACTTATATTTCAAATAAAATTGTGTGTATTAAATAAAAATTTACAAAGATTGTTATATCAAATTTATAACAGGTTTTTATGAGTCTCTAAATTTGATAAAATCAATTAACAAAAATGTATTGTACCAAAAAAAAATTATATAAGTATATTTTAATAAAACCCATGCAAATAATAAGTATCTACCATTTTTTCATATAAAATAATAATAATGAGATTGCACTATAATTAAGATAAAAATAGAGGTCAAAAATTGAAAATTGAGAATTGAAAGATACTGAAAATGATAGATGTAGAGAATATATTAAAAGAATCCACTATTTTTTTCCACAAAACTAAAAATATATTAATATTAAAATAAAAAATTAGACTAATTAATTTGAAGAGATATAAATCAAACCCAGAAGAAAAAAAAGATTAATAAACCAAATTTTTAATATAATATGCTATTTTGCTTCATTTCTATTGATTTCTATACACTATGAATGATAGTTTACAAACGTTGCTTTTAGGGTAACTTCTAATGGTTTGTATACACTTGATTAATTTTTATTACAATTCTATTAATTTCACATGCAATTCAGGTTTAAGTCTTAAAAAAGTAGGGCTAAATACAACTTTAAACCATACTTCAAGATTTAAGAACAAAAAAAATAATTATTTATCAATGTGTATATTAAATTTTAAAAAATTGAATATCATGTTATTTTCTTAAATAAGCAAATCATAAAATAAAAGATTTAATTAAGCCCGTGCAACGCACGGGTTTAATACCTAGTCACCTCTAAATACAATATTTATTTAGTTATTTATTTATCTAAACCACGCAAACAATGGATGCTGCTCATGTCTCCAACACAATTTAAAATTTCTTATCATATAAATAGCACTATATAAAGGATTCTCAGTTATCCAAGTTTGAATCTTGTCATCATTATATTCCACCTTTGTTACGGCTTATTTCATGAAACAGCACCGTTATTTAGTACGAGAAGTCAAAAAACAAAATACAAGAATGCATGACATGTTTTTATTTTTTTTAATATAATGAGGGACTAAGTCCCAAAAAAGAATTACAAAGCCACTAATCTGGACATAGTAGATCCAGTTACATCTAAGTTGAAAACATGACGAATTAGAGTCAGACAAGACTCGTAAAAAATCATAGTATCACCTAATTTATATTCAATATGCGTGAGAGCATCGGCACACATATTTACCTTCCGACACATATGCCGAATAAAAACTTCCCAATCAAATAGTAAAAATTTCCAAATATTTTAGTATAAGCTCCATTAGACCCTACTTTCTTCTTAACCAACATATCCGCTATCATTGTAGAATCTAAATGAAACTCTACATGACGAAAAGCCAACCTCCATGCATAATGCAACCCTTCCCAAGCACCCCAAAGTCATGTTTTTAATTAGGGAAAAGACATTTGATTCCATGTTTGACGGAAATCATGGGGGCAGGTGTTTGTGAACATATAAACTTCACATATTTCTTGCTTTGACTATTTCGTAAGCTTTATAATTTTCCTTCCTGAAATAATCACTATTTTTTAATAAAATAACAAATTTTAAAAGTTTTCATCCATTTGTACAGAATTTTAAAACATAGTTAGAATCTAAAAATTATTTCAAATTACAAAGAAATGGTTTTTAGTAATTTAGAAAATAATTTTCTAATAACTTTTTTTTTTATTTAAAAAATAACACTACTGCTGAGAATTTTTTCTGTTGAACATAATTCCATTCCTACTGCCTAGTAGCTGCTTGATCATTAGTTGAATGGTGTACACCTTTTCTTTCCCCTTGCCAAAACCAATTGTTTCTATTATTTCACATCACCCACATAACCATTGCAATTTGCAACATGACCAATCACTTTCTTCTCTTCCACAATCCACATTGCATATATGATATATCCATTATCACATCCTTCACAGAATCGAAATTCTGCAGGTGCTGCTGCAAAATGCGCATGAGCCCTACCCGTTCCAACAATCGTGGCTTGCATCTAGGGGTGAAGGGTAGTTATGTCTTGGGGTAGCCTTTGCTACCCCATTTTATTTAATTTGTTTAATTTTTTTATATATATGTTAGTATATTTTATAGTTAGATGTTTTGTAGATTTAACTACCCAAAATAAGTATGTATATTAAAAATTAATAAAATAGTAAAGACAAAAAACCATTACTCGATAGATCAATTTTTTTTTCTTATTTAAACACTTTCAATCTTTATAGTAATACAATCAAAATATTGTCAATTATAAAAATTGTCAAAATAAAATTTAAAATTAATATTTTGTTTCTTTTTTTAATATTTGGCCCCTTCATAAAATTTGGACTAGCTTCACCACTGTTTGCGTCATACACAAGTTTGCATCGGTAAACATCGCTACAAATTCGTCACAACATATGAGTGTCTTAAGGTGCATTAATCTTCCAAAGGCAGTTTCAATTTACTGTCCCACTCAATTTATCTTTCCTAAGGTGTTTTTTTATTTTTTATTTTGAAAAATACTGAACTTTATTAAGAAATAACAAAATCAGATGGCCTCATGTCTTTTTGTACATGGCCTACAGTGTGTGGGGGGGTGGGGGGTGAATTGGGCTCTATTGCGGCCCAACGGGCAATCATGTGGGCTACCTTATTACAATTTCTTCTTACCCAGGTAATAGAGAAACAAGGGTGGGAGTCTAACAAATCCCTAATTGATTTAGCTATCTGCCCCCAGTACAATCTAGGGTAATGTTGATGATGAATCGATATTACCACCGTGCTATTGTCTGTTTCGATGATGAGCGAATCAACCTGAAAACTATCCAAATCCTTGATAGCTTCAATAATACCCCTAGCCTCAGTTTCGACCGTTTCTTCTATGCCGTGAACCACCTTAGTTGCAGCTCCGACCCAACTACCATCCTCCTTCCTAAGGGTCCATCCCAAACCCCAATGGCCTTCACCCATAGAGTGAGCATCCACATTGAGCTTCAGGACGGCTATAGGTGGAGGAATCCAGTTATTTTCGGCGTTACTACGACTGTGCGTGGCTCGATGGCCTTTCTCCGGAGCAGGCTTCAACTGTTGTTGGTATGCGTAGAGCTCGTCCTGAGCTTGCTGAATTATGTCTTCCACATGTATATGCTTTTATTTTGAAAAATTAGCATGTTTCTGGCTTTCCAAATGGGATAGCAAATAGTACAAATAAGTTTCATGCTAGTAGGTGGAGCGTTGATAAGCGAATTTTCGAGCCAATCTTGAAAGGGTGGAGTAGTGCTATTAACTTTGAGAGTTAAGGGGGATGTAAACCATATTTGTTTAGCCCAAACACATCCACTGAAAACGTGGTTCTGGTCTTCCATAGTGGTGTTACATCTGCGACGCAGGGGGTAACAATTGATGCCTCTTTTCACGAGGTAAGGTGTTTTATTTTTAATGTATTAAGAATGTGTGTTAGAGGTAGAGCTATTTGTTTTTTTTTTTTTTTTCAAGAGTGTGAGAGCTAGTTTAATCATGGGCTTGCAGGATCTTTATTTCCAACAATTCTGCTGCCAATAATTTTCCGGACCTGGCCTTTTCTTATTAAACGAAAAACAATAACTTCTTTTTGACACAACTCATCATAAGCAACTAGCAATAATAAATTTAAGAAAAAGGTTAATTAGTGCTATATTATAGGATGCTAGTTAAACAACTAAATATGATAAATATATAAAACTTAAAATGTATATATTTTATTTTTTAAATTATAATATGTTTCAATGTGAATTTTACTTCTTTTGACTTCCTTAATTAGTATTTTGTGGACACTAGCTAGTCAGCACAACCCTAAATTTAAAATCATATCGAACAATCTATTAGTTTTCTTAAAATATTTTACTGAATTTGCTTGCAAAATGATATTTTTAGGTAGATGTTAGTGAAATAAATTTGTATTGAAAAATGAATTAAGAGTAAAGTTAATTTTTAAGGGTGAAGTGAAATAGTTGCGGTGAGCTTCATTTTCACACTTAAAAATGAGTCAAAAACAAATCCCACCCTTAAAATCAATTCTTGATATGGATAAAATGATTCCATATAAGTTGAAGTTTTAACCAAATGATACCTTCAAACAAAGTATAGCAAATAAATGGTATTTAAAAAAACAAAAAAGGCACTATTGATAAGCCAAATTAAACCACCACAATAATAAAAAAAATCATTGATAAAATTTAAGTTAGTACCTAATCCAATAACTTAGAGGAGTTTAAACTTTGAAATCATAGTATCATGTTAGTATTTAGAGATAGACCACGTACAGAAATCATTAAGTCAACGCTCTAAGCTCATTGGACTTAAGATCGATCACTTAATTAAACTAAATTATACAACTTTTCTTGTAGTGATTTAAATACTAAACACAAATAAAGCTCTATATTATTTTAAGTCTTGATTTGGAATTTTCCTTATTTTCCTCCATATTTGCCTCTTTTAGATCCTCAATAATTGATTTAATTCTACTCCTTAATGGTGCATGTATTTGTTTTTGTGAAAACTATGAGAATTGAGAAGAGATAAATATGTAAGAAATAAAGTAAATTTATAGTATTGTTTGGTAAAGAGAAAAAAGAAATAAATAGAGAAGAAAAAAGCTGAACGATTTTAGAAGTTGATAAAAAAATTGTTATTTTAAATTATAATTTTTGTAGTAAACAAGTATAAAAATAAATTGCTTATTTGTTTCAAATTCCTCGGTGATCGGTGTAGTCACCAATGGTTGGATAGTAGAAGCTAAAAAAAAATCTCATCTCACTCCATTTTTTTTTTCTTCAGATAGATAGGTTGATGTGAGCAATGATCAGATGGAAACTGATGATCGCGGCTGAACTTGGATTATCAGATTAGAGGACCATTGTCTTTGTTAGAAGTCCCACATCGGATATGAGATGGCCTGAATAAGTATTTATAAAGTAGAGGCAATCATCACCTTACAAGCCGGTTTTGTGAGGATGAGTTAGGCCCAAAACTCAATTCTAAGATGTTATCAGAGCCTCTCCACAATCCGCTGGGCCGCCTGCTAACGGATATCCGACTAGGCCATCCACCATTTACATCCACGCACCAAGCCCAATAGTGCTGGGCGTGAGGGGGTGTGTTAGAAGTCCCACATCGGATATGAGATGGCCTGAATAAGTGTTTATAAAGTAGAGGCAATCATCACCTTACAAGCCGGTTTTGTGAGGATGAGTTAGGTCCAAAACTCAATTCTAAGAGTCTTCTTCCTTATTTTATTTTAGTCTGTTTTAGTTTTTAATAAACATAACTTATTCTATAATTTAATATACTCAGATTCAATTATGTATATTCCCATTAAATATTCTAGACAATTTAATTTGGTGTATATATATATATATATGGATCATAATGAGTTCATAAAAACAAAACATAATCCATAGAGTAGTATGGGAAAATAATGAAAGATCGTCAAGAAACCAGTCTAATTCAGTTGTTAATAGGAAAATAATTTGAAAAGTAAAAATATGAAAGATAAGATTATACTGTGAAAACATTTTATTGATATTGAAGAATACTTACAAAGGTTTTAAGAGCTCGAGAATTCTTTCAGAGATTGTTTCCTAGAGAATTTTTCGAATGCCCTTATAATGAAACCTCACATCCTTATATAGGAGGGAAGGAGGGAGATGGACTGACAGCTGTCAGTTGCAAGATAATAATTACATCAAAATAAATTTTCCTAATACAACCAAAAGACTTATTTAAAAGAAAATAATGCTGTCTGCCGCTCATAAAGTTTGTCGGCCACGAGAGCAATAATAACAAGAAGACAAAAGACTTTAAAAAAGTAAGATAATGCTTGTCGGTCATGATAAAAGGCTGTCGGCTACGAATCTTTTGAAAAGTAAGAGATTCTTTGTCGGCCATAATTTCAATAATGCGGGACTTTTAATGATTGCTTAATCCTGTAGATCCACTAATCCGAAACAGTCATCTTCGTTTTGCTGAGTCAAACTCTGAGAAGATCCAACAGAGTCATCGTCGTTGTTAATATCTGATTCTGAGATGGCTGCTTGAAGTTTTTTGAGTAATTCTTTTTTATTTGATGAAGATGATAGATCAGCCAAAAATTTTGATTTTTCGGCTAGAAATTCACTTTCTTTGGTAATATCTACTCGTTTAATGAGCCATTGAGAGTGTTTATCAAACCAATTCTGTAATACTTGAGCATTGATTAAGTCTGGATTGAACTTATTCCACCACTTAACCTTAATACATCTGATGATCCAGAAAACTTGACTATTCGGAATTGATAATTCTTTTCTAAATGTCCAAGAAGTTATCCACGCTATTCCAAAGGTAGCATGAAAAGCTAATATCTTTAAATGATCTGGAATTTTAATTTTTTCGCTAAAAATCTCAAAGGCTTTAGCTGCATAATCTGGGAATATAATTGCTTCTGGTCCCCATTCATGGAACCATTTAATAAACCATAAAGGAAACTTAAGAGAAAAATCTTTTTTAAACCAAATGAACCAGGAATGGTCAAAAGGTTGATAATATAGCATGTTAGACCATGCGTCCATATAATCATAATAATTAAAATGCTGAGGCGAGAAACGCCTAGAAAAACTTCTGGTATGAGAAGGATGAGCCTTCCAATCAGAAGGGGATAATATTCTTAAAATCTTGAATTTTGAAAAAATAATTTTTGTTTTATCATTCTTATCAAAAGTATGAGTTATGTCAATGGATTCAGTATCCACTAAAATGAACTCATAAAATAATCGGGTTTTTTCTGGGTTTGAAGGGAGATAATGAAAACCTTGGGGAAAGAATTTAGAAGTAATTTGTAATGCTGAACCTTCGGAATTATATTCTGGTTCAATAAGGAAAAGAATCTTTTTGTAATCTTTTTCAATAAAAAGGCAGGATAATGAATCTGGGGGAGTATAAAAAGGTAATTTTTCTGAGGCTTTAGAAGGGGTATTTAATGAAGTAGGAGTTTGTAATGCAAAGGTTAACGGAGATACTAATTTTGAACTTAATGATGGCCTAATACCTCTAGGGGATGATGAAGATGAAGGATAAAAGGCTGGTAAAGCTAATGGGGTTAATGGAGTAAATTTATTTTGGGTCGTTAATGAAGAAGAAGCAGAAGGGTTCTGTAATACCTGTTTTGCTGTAATAATCTTTTTAGATTCCTCCAGAGGAGGACCATAATTATCTTTTTTGCTCATTTTCCCTGTAAAAATTCTCTAGTAAGAAAATCTGGTAATGAATTCTTTTCTCCTTTAATATGTTCAATTTCAAAATCAAAACAAGATAATAAAGCTTGCCATCTGGCAAAAATATGTTTAGAAACTAAATTTTTAACATCCTTTTGTAAAACTTCTTTTGCAGCTTTACAATCAGATCTTAGTAAAAACTTTTTTGAAAATAAGTCATCTTGAAATTTAGTAATACATAAAACAATGGCTAAAACTTCTTTTTTAATAGTACTATAATTTTGTTGTGCCGGATTCCAAGTTCCCGAATAATACCTAACAACTTGTTCTTTGGATGACTCTGGTAATATTTGTTTTAAAATTCCTCCAAATCCTACATCAGAGGAATCGGTTTCTACTATAAGGAAGGCTTGGGGATCTGGGATTCCTAAGCAGGGTAATCTTTTAATTAGCTGTTTAATTTGTCTAATACTTTGACTCATAGCTTCATCCCATGGGGGAGGATTTTTCTTAAGTCTTTTGAATAAGGGTAAACAAATGACTCTAATGTTTGGTATGAAATCTGCTACATAATTTACACATCCTAAAAATCTTTGTAATTGGGTTTTATCTTTTAATTCATCAGGGAATTTATCTCCAAATTCTATAGCTCTACTAATGGGAGTAATGGTTCCTTGATATATGTTAAATCCTAAGAATCTAACATTAACTTGAAATAATTTCATTTTTCTAGCCGATAATACTAATCCATTATTCTTAATAATTTCAAAGAATTTTTCTAAATGATCGAAATGTTCATTTAGAGATTTAGAGAATACTAATATATCATCTAAATAGACGATAGTAAAATCTTGGTAATCATTTAGTATATCATTCATAATATGTTGGAATTCACTAGGAGCATTTTTTAAACCTAGTGGCATAACATTCCATTCATAATGACCAAAAGGAACTACAAAAGCAGTTTTATATTTATCTTTTTCTTCTAATTGTATTTGATAATATCCTGACTTTAGATCAAATTTTGAAAATATAACTGAACTAGATAATCGTCCTATTAAATCTTTTTTATTAGGAATTGGGTATCTAATCCATTGTAATACTTTATTTAAAGGTTTATAATTAATAACTAATCTGGGAGCACCTCTTTCTAATTCTCCTGGATTGTTAACGTAAAATCCTGTACAACTCCAAGGTGATTTACTTGGTCTAATTAATTTTTTATCTAAATAGTCTTTAATTTCTTTCTTACAATAATCCAAGTATTGTTGATTCATTTGTATTGGTCTTGCCTTAGTGGGTATAGACCTTTCATTAAAATCAGGTTCATAAGGTAATGAAACTATATACTTTTTTCTATCCCAAAAAGCATTAGGATGTTCAGAGCATATTTCTTTTTCAAATTGTTGTTGTAATAAAATAATTTTATCTTTTATATTTTTTGATTCTAATTGGTTTTCTATTATCTTATATTGAATTTCTTTATTTAACATAGTAATATGTTTTTTCTTCTGTGTAATTAAATTAATGGTTGAAATAGAAAGATTCTGAACAGTATTCAGATCTTTTGTTCTAGGTGATTCAAAGAATTTAAATATAACTTCCCTTCCCAGGGCTTTTGAAGTTATAGCCTCATGAGAAACGGTAAAAGGGTATAATAATGAAAGAAAAGGAGTTCCTAAAATAATATGTTGATGTATATTTTTTACTAATAAAAAATGAGTTCGATAACAGACATGATCTTTACAGATCTTAGCATCTGTTAATTTATATTGAACCTGTAATTTATGGCCTCCAGCGCCACTTAATCCTTGTAAAGTTTTCTCATAAAATTTTGTTGGTATTAATCCTTCCTGGATGCAGTTCATATCTGCACCAGAATCTATTAATGCTACTAGATCAAATCGTTGATCTTTAACTAATAGAGTAATTGGACAAAGCCATTTGTGTGTAATCATTCTACTTAAAGTAGCAATATAGGGAGGATCATCATCCCTAATATTTGATGTTCCCTCTTCATTATTTATAATTTGTTTTCCTTTTAATTCAAAATATTTAATTTCTAACTCTAAATCTTTTGCCTTTAATAATTCTATTTCTTGTTTCATAACTGAAATTTCATTTTGCAAGTCTTTAATAGTTATTGGGGGAGTAATATTAGGTTTAAACCTACTCATAATTTCTTTAAACTCTATTTTATGAACTGTATTTTTATGTTTTTCTTCTCGCTCTATCATATTTTTAATTTGTATCATAAATTCTTCCTTTTGAGCAGATTCAGGCATCTCCTTTAATATATTAATTAAGGTGGTAGCTTGATCACTAGTGATTACATTTATAGTTTTAATACACTTATCACACGTACATAATTCTGCTCCTAAGCAGCAATCCTCTTCAGAACTAACTTCTGATTCAGAATCAGTTAATACTTGATTAAGGTCATCTTCTTCATAAGAAGATTCTTCAGAGCTAATAGATGAAGTATCATTTAGCATAATATCTTTTAATACATTAATAAGATTTTCTTTTAATTGATCACTGATATCTAATTTATGAATCTCATTAATCTTTTGTTTAACACGGCATGTTTTTGCATAATGTCCAAAACGTCCGCATTTAAAACATTTAATATCAGATTTATCATTTTTAAATTTTTTCTTTTTTCCTTTAGATTTTTTATAATTTTTATCTTCAGAAAATTCCTTATTTTTCTGGTAATGAGATTTTCGTTTTTTATAAGGCTTATAATTACTGGAAGATTTTACATAATTTTTATTAGACTTTTTACTAGGGGCTTTAATTGGTTCTATGCCAAACTGTTCACAGAATGATCCTAATTCCTTCTTACTTTGAGTTACTTCAGATCTAATTTTGTTTTGTATTTTAAAGTCGGTACATATTCCTATTCCAGTTTCTATAATTTGACTAGATATTTGACCAAAGGTTAATATAGGATAAGGAATTACTCCATTACTTTTAGCTTTAATAGCCATCCTAACTTTTTCTGCTAGTAATCTAGGTAATCCTGCTATAAAGCGTTCTTTCCAATAATCCGCGCCACCATCTGGCTATTGCATAATTTTGATAAAAACATATCTTTATACCAACGATAGTCACTCATCGTAGGACAATAAAGATTAGCTAATTGATCTGCAGCTCTTTCCTGTATTTGAGCTGGATCTCCTACAAAGTGTTTAGTAATCGTATATAATAAAGTATTTACCGCATCTTCTTCTCCTAAGACACCTGTGGTTGGGTCTAATTTTTTAGCTTCTAATATTGCCTGTTTTTCTTCCGTACTAATTATATTATCCCACCATCCTTTTAATTGACCAGTAAAACCAGTGATTATTATTATCGCTGCTTTTTTATCTGTGTTTTGCCCTAATGATTTAAAAGCTGTAGCTGCCATGGTCATTTCTTGAATAGTGTTTAATATATTTTGTTCACTATGACCATCTATGTTCCATTCTATAATGGATGTACCAGAATAAGAACTGGACACCATATCTCTAGCTTCTTCAAATTGAAGACTAGGCCTAGGATAATAATTTCTAGTTTTTCCTTGATATCCCATGTTTTTTCTAATTCTATTTATTTCAGAATTATCTTCATTTTCTAATATATTTAATTGAGCTTTCGCTTTTCCATTAATAGAAAGATCAGATAGTTTCTTTATTAAATTATCTACTAATTCATCTTTCCTAGATCCTAATTTTACTTCACTTAAGTCTTTTTCAGGAACATTAATTAATTTGTATATAGGTCTTTGCGGATCTAAAGGAAAATCCTTATAAGACTCTATTTTATTAGGTGTAAGGGGAGTATGAGACATTTGAGTCTCTACTCTATCTAATTGGTTAGCTATAGTACTTAATATAGTATTTGAATAATTTAGCTGAGATGAAACTTTCCCTATATCAGCGTGTTCTGGTGATTTAAAGGGATAAGCCTCTAAAGATACATTATGACTTTCTACTTTAATAGCTTCTAAAGGAGGATGAACTGACTCAACCGTTTTATTGGTTAATGTATATATATATATATATATATATATATATATATATATATATATATATATATATATATATATATATATATATATATTCAGTGTGGTTTTTAAAAATATAACAATTATAACTTAATAAAAGAAAAAGATATATATGTTTGTAGTCTTTTAAGTTCAGCCTATTTTTTAAATTGGTGTTTTTTTTTATGTTACATTGCCGGCCTTTTAAATAAGTTTCATTAAAAAAAAAAATAGCATGCAAATTTACCAAAAAAATAACTAAATGGCATGCATAATGCATGACATTTCAATATTGGTCATATAGATGTATATGTGCAGATTTGTCTGTTTCCATTTTTTCTTCATCACTTTTCCTTGTTTTTTTAATCTAAATTTTGAAATCCCAAAACTTTATAAAAAGTACCTAGTATTTTTTTTCAAGAAGACAAATGAAATATCCAATTAAAATAAAGTTAATCACGGTATTTGCCCATCTAAAAAGACAACAATGATTTCTTTTAAGAGTCACGAATTAAATTCACGAACCTATAATAATGAATCTTATATATAAAATGTATGTAAAAAAAAATTTAAGACAGCAAAAAAATTCCTATCAACTAGTCTAAAAATAAATTCTTATAAGTTTTGCAATGTATTTCTTGGATGCTTCGTATCATTTTTCCACCACATCTTGACATCTAGAAATTTTTGGGTCAAGAAACACACACTTGAGAGCGTGTTGACGAAATTATTAAGGAGCAATAAATACTATAGACACATATGTTTCAAAAATACTAAAATAATTATATAGAAAAATGAATAGAGCAGCGTCACATATTGCTATCAAATAAAAAAATAAGCAGCCTCACATATTATAAATAGGCATGAATTAGAGAACAAATCGAAATATACCAACAAATTTTCCATAGCATAAGCATTAACTCTTCTTAATTCATTATCCCCAAGTCCAACAAAACAAAAAAGCATTCTTAGTATTCACATCAACCATGGTAAAATCATCATTAACTCTTCTAGTTTCTTTGAACCTTACTTTCCTCTTCATAATATCTGTTGTCACTGCAACTAATTACTATCAAAGCCTATCTCCATCAATGTTGGGCTTTCAAGAAGAGAAATTCACCCACCTTCATTTTTACTTTCACGACATCGTGTCGGGCCCTAAACCAAGCATGGTATTTGTAGCCGAGCCTAATGGCAAGGTTAAAAATGCCTTGCCATTCGGGACAGTTGTGGCGATGGATGATCCTTTGACGACTGGACCTGAACGTGACTCAAAACTTATAGGTAAGGCCCAAGGAATTTACACTTCTATATCACAAGATGAGATGGGACTAATGATGGTGATGACCATGGCATTCACGCATGGAGATTTTAATGGAAGCACCCTTAGCATATTGGGTAGGAACATGATCATGAGTGAACCTATTAGAGAAATGGCCATTGTTGGTGGAACCGGGGCTTTTCGTTTTGTACGAGGATATGCTCAAGCTAAGTTTCATTCTGTAGATTACTCCAAAGGAGATGCTATTGTAGAATATGATATCTTTGTTTTCCATTATTAGTTACTAGTAATTAGGTGTTTTACCAAAATAGAGTTTACTTTATAATTATTATTTGAAAAATACTAAAGAGTGCTCTGGAGTTTTAGTAAACTTTTTATAGGAATGTGTGAAGTCTAACACATTGGAAATTGAAATATTTTATTTTATGCATAAATAATTTCTTTATAAAGAAAACTTAATGAGTGCCCTGAGGGCATTGTTTAGCACGATTCTTATTATTTTTGTGTTCCTCTCAAACTCTTATCCTTTGTAAGAGGCAAATTAATGGGAGAAATAAATATTGTAATAATATAATACTCTCTTCGTACCAAAATATAAATCATTTTAGGCTTTTAGCTATATTACACAAATTAAGAAATGTAATTATTGTTGAATGGAAAAGAGAAATTATGAGTTAGTTTACAAAATTGTCCTTAATTAATGGTATGAGAAAGATAAATTGAAGAATTAAAAGAAGAAAAAAAATAAACAATTAAGGGTATAATAGAAAAAAGAGCATTAAATGTTTCACTGATAATGGTACAAATTTTTTTCTTAAAATGACTTATATTTTAATACGGAGGAGTACCACATTCGTTTATAAAATTCAATATATATTGTTAATGTTATTTCTAGTTAATCATAAAAAAGAGTTAATGACATTTTTATTATACCACTAACAATTATTCTAGAGGCTTGACTTGAAATATTAATGGACGAAGGGCCCAATAATGTTTAAATTTATACTTGACTTAGTTGGCTAGCTGTTTCATTGCTTGCTAGCATTGTGAGTCTAGTGACTTTCCATTTTAATTCTAAATTTGGATTGAATGAGTCGGTATATCTCGTAAAAAGTTATCTTTAACAACATTTATATATTTAAGTTTTTTTAGTAATTTGGTTTATTGAAACTTCTTATATTAGGTTTTTTATACAAAGACAAAATAATAAACCATTTATAAGTTCATATATAAAATGAAATACCGAGATTCAACCTCAATTATGATATCCGAGTCAACAATTTTAATATTTCTATCGATTAAACAAAATTTATGTACTAATCTAAGTTTTTGAATTGGGATCTTCTCTGTGTTTTCTTTATGTATTTTCTTATGTTGATGGTTAAGCATTGATGTGAGCTTCGGTCATAGTTTATTCAACAATGAAACCATATTTCGTTCTTTATTTATTTTTCTTCGGTGGTTAAGCATCACATTTAGCTTACGTGCTTGATAGTTAAGCTTCAATATAGTTTATGCTTATATTAAAGTCAACGTGGAACTCAGCTAGCAAAAGGTTGAAATGTCAATTCAAAGTATTTTATGATTTTCAATTTTGGGAATTGTATTTTTTTTTTTTTTTTACCTTCACGCAAGTTTACATTTCAAGGCATTTTCTTATTTTCAAGACATTTACCATTTCGTCTTTTAATTCAAGTCCTTTTTTAGGTGCCATTTAACATGGGAAAGTTGAATCCTTTCCCACCATGGGAAAGTTCACTTTTTACCTCCATTTGCCTGTATTCCCGGTTGCAACAATTTATAATTGTTTTTATTTTTAAATTGGTTAAATACTGTTGCGTCAGTCTATGTTATGAATTGGGTACTGTACATTTTTGTCCTCATTCATGACTTTTACTTTCATAGCTATGGTGAGATAGGATGTTACCAAAAAAACATAAAAAATAAATTAAATTATCAGGAACAATTTGCACCAAAAAAAAATAAAAAATTATCAGGTACAATAGCCCGTAAAAAATTCTTTATTTTCTTGAAGTTTGATTGGGTACCACTACTATATAGATAAAATTAATATAAAATATAAAACATGACATTTATTTATCAATAAAATATGTACATGTACCACCATTTAAACAAAAATAAATTTGCGTTGATTTCTATATAAAGTAAAACATAGTTTTTTTTCTTAATAAAAAATTATTACAATTAAAATACACATAATGACGCTATATAAAAAAGCGTTAATAGGTTTTTATCCCCTGCAAAGTATGTGAGTTTTGCGTTACCCCTGTAATTTTTTTTTTTGAGATTATCCCCTGCAAATTTTTTTTTTTTTGACTTACCCCCCATTTTGCTGACGTGGCAGGCAAAAAAAAACATAATAACCGATTTAAAAAACAACACTTTTTAAATCGGTTGAACAAAATAACCGATTTAAAAAGTGCATCAAAGGGGGTAAATCAAAAAAATAAATTTTGCAGGGGGTAATCTCAAAATAAATAATTACAAGGGGGTAAAGCAAAATTCGCCTACTTTGCAGGGGGTAAAGACCTATTAACCCTATAAAAAAAACATACATTTGATAAAATTTAAAATCTTCAGTTAAAGTCGGTAGTTTTAGTTACAGTAAACGACCCTTTCATAAAAATTAAGTTTTTGATGAGACATTTAATCCAATCGATATATGCATTCGAAGCTTAATCATTCACATTCTCGTTCTCATTCGTTTGTTAGTCCACTTAAATAATATTCAACGGTTGAATTGATAAAATTTAAAATATTCAGTCAAAATCAATAGTTTTAGTTCAACTAACTAAACCTTTCATATAAATTAAGTCTTCGATGAGACACTTAATCATTTCAATCGGTCTATCTATACATTCGAAGTACGATCATCAAAATTCTCATTCTCATTAATTTGTTAGTCTAATCATCAAAATCCTTTCATAATTATATCTTATGTACAACAATATCCGATAGAAAAATTGTTTAGTTCCTTTTAAAGTTTGGTTGGATAATTGATTCAAAATTTTAATTTATTTTTAAAATAAATTAATATAGCAATAAATTAAATTTAAATATTTTGAATGACGGATACATAATGATGTATATATATCCAATTAAACTCTGATATACTGACATATTCATCGTATTAAAATATTTACGCGTATAATTTAAAAGATATATACTTAAATTCATAACAAATATAAACAAAAAATAAATTAGTGTTTATTTTAATTTAGAGTAAAATATAATAATTACTTTTTCCCAACCATAAAATAATAAAAATTAATATAAAATGGTTTCAGAATATAAATAAAATAGAAATAAATTAGCGTTACACTAAGGTTGAGTAATTACAATAGTTTTAGAATATATTGTTATTAAGGTTTTAGTATTGGGCCAAAAAGGTTCACTATTGATCTTTTTAAATATTTATATAAAAATATTATGAGTGTGGGGTCTCCTTTTTTTTTTCTTCTATGTAAACCTTCAAAAAGTCACAAATAAGTTGCCAGTACATGATCTTATCCATTGAATTAAAAAAATATTAAATCTATGGCTATAAGGTCAACTTGTGCATGATGGGAAAGTATTAAACTTTCCCATGTTAAATACCACCCCTTTTTTACATTCAAATTTTCTTAAATTTTGATTGTCATTTCAATTCAAGTCCTTTTAATTTTACGGCAAAACCACTTTCATACCATTATAATTTCACTACCACTGTGATTGGATGAAGAGAGTTTGCTAAGAGAGAGATTCCTACGAGAGAAAGAGCAGAGAAACGCTCAACCACCGCGTTTGGTTCAGAAGAGAAAGAGAGGCGAGAGAAACGAAATCGGTGGGTCCCACTGCTTTTAGTTTTCTTCGCTCATATGCGAAGAAAGAGCGACGATTTGCTTTTTACTCATTCTTTTCCATTTATACCCTTGTCTCTCTCGGTGGTTTCCTTTTCCATTACTTATGTTTTTGTTGTCCAGCATCACAAGAGCCCCTTCACCACTTCTATAATTCCATTACTGGCTTTTCCTTGGTAACGCTAATCCATTCATCTATTTTCCTCTCAAGAAAGAACCATTTTCATACCCATTTTGAGGGCCTTTCTTATGTGTGGAGTGGATCAGGAAAAAAAAATGCAGTGTGAGAAGAATAATTGGGAAAGTAGTGGGAGAGAAATATGAGAAAGCAAGAAGAATCTGGAAATGGATGTGTTAGTAATTAATTTTTAATAACTATAAAATAGTGGATAATGACAATTACATGCATTTGATTAATTAAATAAAAAATTAAATTAATATTGATTTGTTTTTGTTGACAAAATTAAATTAATATTGATAGGAAAAGGAACAGCAATATAAAATTGTATTATTAATTTTTTGTACAAGGATATTTTGGTCTTTTTATGATTTAAACACATTTTTCTCTCTTCTATTTCTCTTCTCTTTATTTTAAACCAAACAACACCTTAAATCTACTCTATTTCTCATCTTTTTCTCTCTTCTCATACTCTTTCTCACTTATTTCTCTCTTCTCAATTTCTTCTATCAACCAAACACACCCTACAAGAAAATTGACCTGTTCCCACGGCCAATTTTCAAAATGCATATTAGTTTTACCTACGGACAACTAAACACCATCACTAAAACCAAAGTTTTACTTTTCTATTAAATAATTTAATTTATTATTAATTTTCTCAATATCGATTTTACATTTTCACTTCTCATCATTCATCTTCGCGTTCATTTCACGAATCGACAATTTCACACTCAGACTCATCTCACAAATCTCACAGATTCACATTCAGATTCATCTTCGTGTTCGTCTCTTTCATCTCACTCGTTCTGTTCATGTTCTCTCTCGCAATTTCACACTCGAATCGCTGCTCAATCCTTCGCATGCCTAAAATCGTTGAAATCTTTCAAATCATTCGGAACTTCTCTCAATTGTTATGAATTGTTCTCAATTGCAATCGATCAAATCGATATAATCGTTCAAATCCTGAAAATCGATTTCAATAACTCCTCAATCGTTTGGAACTGCTATGAATCGTTCAAAATCTCTTTGGAACTGAATTATATCAATTGACTGAATTATATTATGCTTATAGTCTTTTGACTGAATTATATCATTCGATTTGATGCGGATTCATTTTGAAATTGGTGATTATTGCTGGATTTGGGGGTAAATTGCTGCTAAAGAGTTTTTCTTCTTTCACATACAAGGTAAGAAACGAAGGAGAGTGTGTCAACACAAACTTTGCTATTTTTACACCCGTGTTCTTACTTTTGCAAGGATTTAGAGTAACTTTTTTTTTTTTTTTTTTTTTCATGATTCTTTGTTTTTATAGAAATCATACTAGCGGGTGTTGTTTGTTAGGGCTCTTATATTGAAAGTTTCTCTTATATGATTAGATAAAATATTCAAAATTGCTCTATAAATGAGGTCTATTTGGATAAATAAATTAAAATACTTGGTATGATTGTGTTGTTTTGTTTATAGAAAGTTTTTAGCTGGTTTTGCTTGAAGTTTGTAGCTGAATTTTCATAAATTAGTCCGTAAAAAACTCTGCTCCATTTGCAAAAGGCAGTAGAATTAGGAATTGAGGCTTACCCGTTGTTGATGAACCGACATCAAAGATCAGTACTCTAAATTTGGAACCCGTTCGTCAGTTGAAAAGCAGACTTGTTGTCATGACTAGGAGGGTTCAGAAGGTGATGTTCATTTTATAGTTATTCTTTCTTCATGTTTGAAAATGACGATTGATAGGTATAATGTTTGCCGAGCCAATATTATTGACGTGTATTTATATATTCAGGTTAGAGACTAAATAAAGCAGCTTATGGTTGATGACAATGATATGGCTGAAATTTATTTTACGGAGAACCAGGTACTTTACATGAGTGAATTATTGAATGGTAAATTTGTAACTTGTAAGTTATAGCATATTATATGATGGTTTTGAACCCTTTATAGTGTGATATATGATCATATTATGAAAGAATTGGTCTGTGGGGACTGGGGAGAATTACTCGACGAATTGGTTAAGAATTAAAGGATTTTTTTGCCAAAAGAATTAAAAGTTAAGTATATCTATCATAAATCAACCTGAAATTTTTAAGACAATTTTATAGAACCATTGAAAGAGGAGGCTTGAAATAGTGGTGGTATAGACTGTAGTGTTATGATTCTTAGTTATCAATGGCTGTTTATTGTCTAATTGATGATCTGTGTGTTTGACTTCATTTTGGTTGTTTTCTACTGTTTAATTTGTTGACTCGGGTTTATGTTGAGTGTTGATGCCTTCTTCTGTCTGTGCCAACTAATTCAGTAATTAGTGATTCAATGGTAACTACATTTTGATTTCTTGGTAACAAACTGTGAGGAAATTATTTAGTATCAGTAAAGATTCTATGAAGTAGCTTGATCCCACTAACCAAATTGCTAAACTCTACAACCGGTAATTTCTTCTCATCCTATACCAAAAGTCCAATACACAAACAATTCATTATAAGGGATTCTTTCCTAAACCTATAGCTATTTTTTATTAGTATAGTAGGAATATGCATGTTAAGAATTTTTTTCCATATGGAATGTTGGAATCTAAACTCTAGACTTCTATCTATATTCCAATCATGATTCTGTAACTATCATTCTATCTCTAGCTAGGCTGATTCTTTTTAACTAACACTTGCTTATTTGGAGCTCCTTGCTTATCTTTAAAAAATCTTGATGGGTCATTTGTTTTCTGTTTACTTGTTTGTTACGTCACATAATGCACTTGTAATTAGTTCTTTTTTTTTTTGCTGATTGGTTTTTAAGTCCAAAGTTCAACCAAATGCTGATTTTTAAAAGCAAATTAAGGAAACCTTCTAAGATTTGGATTATTTTTGTTTGTATCGTATTAATGAGTCAGCATGGCCTTTTAAATAAGGGAATGAGAATCGAACTTCGGGCCGTGGCTTGTTCGGTCTCAAGAGTTAGAGTGTTAATTAGGGTGATTTCGCGGTGGCTGGGTTATGCACTTCTGCTACACTCATGCATGCTGGTTATAAATGTCAGAAGTAATATCATGTAAGTATAAGAGTTTTTCTAGCATTATGTTTGTGAATCACCATGCAGCTAATAAATAAGACCAGAGATCAATGTTTACTTATTTATTGATACGTTATTTATATGTAAATTAAGACATGCATGTGATTTTGATATAATGTTGATGTTTGTAGGCATGTGATTAAGGCATGCAGCATGGTCTTCTTGTGTCAACCGGGTACGCTCCATGACACAAAATCCCCACATATGTGCATCTTGGGCAGAATCTGGTTATGTGCAGGTTAGTTTTAAAAACCTTATGATTTAGTTTCTTGATGATTGGTGATGAACTTTGATGAAAGATTCACTTAATTTTTGAATTATTGTGAAAATTCATGTGGATATGGAAGTGTTAGTGTTTAATATGGAAGTGCATTGTATGATTGTATTCGACACTTGGAGAACGAGCTAACATCTCCATTTCTAGTGAACTAGTCTGTGGAATAACTTGACAAATGCATTGTTTATTTGTGACTGAGATAAAGAATGAATTGTAGGATGCTTATTTTTATGTGTTTTTCATATTATTGAATGGTTTTTTGTCACATTTAGCTGAATGTATAAAATTTGCAGGTATTCTATATGTTGGAATGAATGTGGCTTACATGATGTTGTTTGATTAATTGTTGTTTATGTTTTGTGTTATTAACTATTCATTAAAATCATTTGTTCTTATTTTTTAATCAATTAAATATGTTAATTGTAATAATTTGAATAATTTATTCATTTGAATATATAATAGTATAACAATTAAATTATAAATATAATGGTTACTTCTAGTGACAACAAAACACTGTGAGTAGAAGTATTTTAAGTTAAACTACTTTCCAGTTTGTACCTACAGACGAAACCGTAGCTAAAGGTCGAAAACCTCCACCGACACTCAATACACAATGACAGACGGCCGAAATTCCGTTGCTAGTCGGCGTACATAATTTACGGAGACTATGGCCGTCGGTAAAAGTCAGGCAGGGTCTATACCGATGATTTTTGACCTTTAGTGACGAATTTTGTCCGTAGGTATAAGTCAAATTTCTTGTAGTGTTTGGAGTTGCCTGCCAAATTTGAAGATGGAGACCAAACGGTGTACGGTGGCAGAGATGTTCTTATTAGGGTGGGGAACAGATGGGGAGGCCTGGGTTTGGCGGCGGCAGTTGAGGGCGTGGGAGGAGTTGAGGGAGTGTCAGGATTTATTACTTACCCTTTCATTGCAGGGCCAGTCTTCAGATAGGTGGCAGTGGCAGCCAGACCCTGACGGAGGCTACACTGTCCGGGGAGCGTATCATATTCTGACTTCTCAGGTCTCGGCTTCCATGGACGACGCAGCCAATCTTATTTGGCACCCTCAGGTTCCGCTGAATGTCTCCGTCTTTGCATGGCGTCTTTTGCGTGACAGGTTGCCCACAAAAACCAATCTGGTCGCTCGTGGCATCTTATCTACCGCCGCTCATCAGTGTGTTTCGGGTTGTGGCGAAGCGGAGTCAGCACATAACTTATTCATCTCCTATGGCACTTTTGGTTCTCTTTGGGTGTTAGTGCGCTCATGGATTGACATCCCGATGGTGGAGTTCTCTTCTTTACGCGATCACTTTGTCCAGCTTACTCTTTCAGCAGGGGTTTCTCGGGCTCGTCGATCCTTCTTGCAGCTAGTTTGGCTCGTGTGTGTGTGGGTTGTGTGGACGGAGAGAAATCATAGGTTGTTCCGAGGCTCAGCCTGCACTACTTCTCAGTTGTTGGACAAGATCAAGCTCCTCTCTCTTAGGTGGTTGAAGCCGACGTGTGTTATTTTAGCTTCAAACTACCATAGCTGGTGGTCTAGTCTCATGCTCTGTCTCGGCCTTGTATGACTGTTTTCTGTATTTTGTTTGTATTTTGGTTCCGTATTTGTATGTGATTCTTTGTAGACGTTGATTGTCTTCTTTGGCACATCTTGTGCTAGGGAGGTTGTTATTTATTTATATATCTCATTTTGGCTTGTTCAAAAAAAAAAATTGAAGATGGAGATATTATCTCTTGACCCAACAATAATTCTCTCAAACCATTCTTTTAGTATACTTTAATCAAACTATTCGGTTAGAAAATTTTAGGATTGTCCTGATGGGATTAATTAGCTTAGTTGATATAGGGTCACCATATTATATGCAAGAGTTAGAGTTTAAACTTTGAACATTTTACTTTTTTTTTTATTAATGGGAAAATAAAAGACAATAAAGCAAACTAACGAGAACGTTGTCTAAGGACTTCCGTTGCATCCACAAGCAGCACAAGCGTTATTTGCGGAGGGGGAGAAGTCCATAACTTAAGATCCACATCTGACCGAGCATCATGTTTAGCCAATCAATCAACACATTCATTTCCTTCTCTAAAAGTATGAGAAAATGATAACACCAATTCCGCGCCCGGAAGATACGAATCTGACCAAGAACAATTGCGTGAGGGTGAAAATTATTGTCGTCTTCAAGGATGAGATCAATAGCTGATTTGGAATCCGATTCCAAGGTAATGCTACGGTAGCCTAAGTCGCAAGCCAATTGGAGCCCTTTGAGAATAGCATAAAGCTCTGCCAAAAGGTTAGAAGCACGACCACACGATCCAGAGAAATCATGCATCCATTCGCCTATCTCACTGCGGATAAGACCGCCAAAACCAGCACGACCTGGATTCCCGAAAGAGCTACCATCCACATTTAACTTCAAACACGGAGCCGTTGGTGCAATCCACGCCACTTGCCGAGTGATGTCTGCCCAATTAGCAGTGTTCAAAATCTGCAAAAGAAAATTATGAGAGTTAGAAATGCAATTTACTATCAACCAAGTAGGCTTCCTATTCGATTGAAAAATCTCCTCATTTCTTGCTTTCCAAATTTCCCAACAAGTGGTGACAAAAAGGGACCCAGCCGGTCCAGTAGCATGAAGGCGAAACCAATCACAAACATCACTGACAAAAAAATTAGTTGAATTGGGAAAATGGCTAGTTATCCAAACAGCCAAGAGAGAGGGCAATCTCGGAGAGCATGAAGAGTAGTTTCATGCAAATGGTTGCACCTAGAACAAGATGAGTCCGAAGATAGGTGACGAAACATACGAACCGAGTTAGTGGGAAGAGAATTGTGAGCAATAAACCAAGCAAAAAGTCTCATGTTCTCAGGCACCTGAAGCTTCCATATCCAACTCCAAGGACCAACGAGGTCGTCTTGATTCACTAAATGAGAGTCAAGCCACCGATAACCACAAGACACCGTATATATCCCATTTGAAGAACCATTCCAAATCAAAAAATCATCATGATTATTGTCCAAAGAAATACTTCTAATGTTATCCTTAACCAAACTAGGGAGAATAGTGTAGAGTTTCTAAAAGATCCATTGACCATTTTCTACAACATCATTGACTTTGAGGGAAGTGTCGCTAATATAGACATAAGGAACCAAGTTACAGAGATAATCATCATTGATCCACTTATCATATCAAAAGAAAACCTCTTCACAACCAACCCTACAAATAAAACCATCTTTAAGGTCATCCTTCGCATGTTCTATCTTATTTTATTTCTCTCTTAATCTCAATCTTTCTCTTCATTAAAAAAAAAGAGAGAAAGATAGTAAAATTTAGAAAGAAATAAAGAACGGAGAGAATAATGTATAGAAAATGAAAGTATTTTTTTATTTTTTTTTAAGATATCATTTAGAGAAAGGTAACTCAACAACAAAAGTGATAAGTTTCACACACAATAAATGTATGTAATTTATATAGAAAACAATACTTGTCTTTTGCTAAAAAGGTTTATAGAAAAACATTTTTTCTATAATAACTAGCGTCTAAATGGACACTCCTGTGTCCGTCGATCCGCCTTTTTTATTTTGTTATTGTTCCGTGTCAATAATCGTAAATAATGGTTTATTTTAAATTGAGTTTTTATTTGAATTAAGTTGTGTATTTTTAGTTTTCCTCAAAATAAAAATTGTAATTTACGTGCATTGATTCGTGTCCGTTTGTGTGATTGACATTCTCTATTGTTCTAGTGCAGATAACTATTTAACCCTCTTTTTTATTGTGCTTAGTTGATTGATAACTACGTGATCTTCTTTTTTTGTTGTGCTTAGTTATTAAGAAAAAAAAAATCTTTTATTTTTCACTAAAAAAGATTGAAAACTAACTTTTGTGTGGAAGTTATTTATCAACATATACAAATATTTGAATATGTGTAAAAAAAATTATTTGAATAAAGTGAAGGGAAAAAATGGCAATAAGAAAAGTCTACACCAAATGGGGCATTATCTTTATATATTGGTATAGATTTATAGATTAATAAAGTAATTTATAGTATAGATATAGATTAGTATAGATGATGATATATTGATGATGATGATGATAATAACTACTTAACCTTCTTTTTTGTTGTAGTTAGTTATTAGAAAAAAAAATCTTTTTTTATTTACTAAAAAAAACTGTATACAATTTTTTGTGTGAAAGTTAAATTTTTTTAACCTATACAAATATTTTCTTTCAAAAAAAATAATACAAATATTTGAATAGAGTGAAGGGCAAAAATGACAATAAAAAATGTTGCACTGAAATGAGTTATTCTCTTTATATATTAGTATAGATAAGATATACTTTTATAACTTAAATACAAGTTTCTGTTTTTAACCACTCATACTACTTCATCAATCACTAAGATGTATATTATTAATAAATTATGAGAAATTTGAAGTGTTTCTAAGATACTCTTTGAAAAATTAAAATAATGAATTTTTATGAAAATGTATAGAATTAATATTATTAAAAATTGAAATGTTTAACCATTTAAATAAATAATTTTTTAAAATGATACTTCAAAGGCAATTGCTAAGAAAAGTCAACATATATCTCATTTAGACTACTCAGATAAATTAAACATGTACTCAAATGCAAGACATTAACCCTTTATTTAACATATATAGTTTTATTTTATTTTAAATGAAGTGGTAATCCACTAAAATTAAACTCACATAATTGTGAGATTTTGGATTCGAATCTGGATCACGACGTCCGACTTAATAATTTTGACATTTTTGTCAGTTGAATTTGAATTTATGGAACATTTAACATATATAGTTAGAATATAAAAAGTCAAACACGAGACAATTGTAATTAAATACAAGTACATATTAATTGTGTAAATTATAATAAATAAATACATAGATTAATTGCAAAAAAAGTACATAGCTTTTAAAAATAAAGCTTTAAATTTACTTAAGAACATATAATCATATTAGATTTGAATCCGTTTGTTTTGAATTTGTTAAGAAAAAATTTACTTTTTTAAAAAAAAGTTATTTTATCATTTTAGTAGTATTTGTTAAAGATTTTCTAAAAAATTATTTTGTAGGAAAATTATTTTCAACTCCAAAATGAAAAGTTAATCCTAATAACTTTTTTATAATCTATTTTTCAAAAAACTAAGGAATCTAAGTGTAAGAGTTTGGCGTTTTAAAAAAAATGATTTTTATAATAGTAAACAAACGAAAAGTAGCTTTAGATTTTTTTTAAAATTTATAAAAAAGAGTCTTTAAAGTTTTCCAAAACAAAATCATTTTTTTAAAAGCATAAACAAATGCACCCTATATTTTTTGCTAGATTAATTCTACTTTCAACTAATCGCCAGTGCCGGATGTAGGTCTATAACATTGGTTAATACAATTAGTCTATAATATGGTAACCAAAATAAAAAATCAACAAAGAAATATTTTAATTTGTTATAATATTTTTTAGCCCTTGCCAACAAATTTTTAAATCCGCTAGCTATTTCTGATCGGTTAATACAATTGAACGTTATTTTCATATGAAATCTAAGAGTTTAAAACGTTTCAAATTAATGGATTTTTTAAATTTTTTTTTTTTTTATGATGAAGAGGGCTAATGTCCAGGAAAAATAAACTACAAACTTATCAATCTATGAGTAGAGTTTTCTAAAAGATAAAAGATACATGTCCCTAATTTGAGAAGGACAACAATCATAAGACACAATGTTATAATCTAGAGAACAACTAATATTCGCCAATGCATCAGCACACTTGTTACCCTCCCAATAAGAGTGTGAGATTTCAAGTAACTAATCTTTCTCCATCATTTGCCAAATACGTCTCAGTAATGAACAATCAATTGAACTCGTCGAACTTCCTTTCTTGAGCGCACACACACCACGACCTCTGAGTCAATATCCAGCTCCACTCTTCTAAACCCCAATCTATAGACATGTCGAAGACCTTCGTGAACTCCCCAAAGCTCCGCAACGAAAACACTACACAATGCCACTCTCTTCGCAAAACCCCTAATCATTCTCCGTGCATGCCCTGAATCACTCCTCCGCAACCAGCCACTTGATTTTCCTTGTAAGCCTCATCCATATTGAGCTTAACGAACAAATCTCTCGGCGGACTCCATTTTATCATTGACACAGTTTTACTGCCTTGTTGTTTGAGACTGCACACATATATTCTCTAACCAACTCCATAATATATTGAATTGACCTTGTTGGTCTCACAAAATCTTCATCAAACAATTCCTTGTTATCTCGAAGACAGGGAATTACTCATCTTCAAGTGGAAAGTGATTCAAAGGTGCTAGTTGACATGGTCATAGGAAATTGCAAGGTTAACGGAAGGATTTCGACTCTGATCAGATGCATTCGCGATCTCAAGACCTTGGATTGCCAAGTCCGGATTAACCATACTTGGCGAGAAGGAAACATATCTACTGACTGGCTAGTGAACTTCAGCCTAACCTTGGTCCCTTTTGATTTGCATATTTTAGAGACTCCTTCTCAAGAACTTCAAAGTCTCGCTTTTGATGATTTTTCTCCGGCGTTTGCATGCCTCGAAATGTTCATGTAATTTCTTAATTTCTTTTTCTTTTGGGGCTTTGTCTCTTTTTTTATAAAAAAATAAAATAAAATCATATTTGAATCATACTTGTGCCCTCAAATAGAGGTATATATATATATATATATATAAAGGAGGGATCCGTTGACTCTAGGAGTAAGTCTCCATCTACTTACTCCGCTTAATAACTCGATATTGACATTATATTTCTTCAATCCGACCGTTGAATTCAAAGATCTCATTGAGTAGATCAACTCTACAAATTTTTATAAAAATTCAAAAAGTGTAGTTATGTATTCGGACTATTGAAATTCAACGGTTTTTTGAAAAATTTGTCGTACGTTCAATTGAAGTTATCAGAAAAAGTATCAAACGATTTTGAATTTTTATAAAAATTTATAGAGTTGATCTATTCAATGAGATATTTGAATTCAACGGTCGGATTGAATAAGTATAATGCCGATATCGAGTTATTAAGCGGAATAAGTCGATGAAGACTTACTCCTTGAGTCAACGGATCCCTTGTCATATATATATATATATATATATATATAGGAGGGGATCATTTGACACCGGTGTCAAATTAAATGTTTTGGCTTTCATCACTAAGTGGAAACTGCTCACCCACGTAATTAAAACTCCTTTTGCGGGCACTCCATGGCGGCAAGCTACACGACATTAAAATAAGGATTCACCATTATTATACTCTGCAACTCAATCTGCATATTTGTGCTGCTCATGTATTTGACTTGTTTTTTAAAATAAGGAATATAAATCTTTGAAGAGTATGAGTTGCGAGAATTTGAAGGTTCTTCCAAGATCAAAATAAGGAATATAAATTCATGGAGGATGCAAGCCAAGAAATGTTTGAAGTTCAAAATACCCCTGTTTTAGAGTTTAATGGCACAATCGTTGAAAACAATTAAAACAATTACACCTTTTGGAACAATAATTACACATTTTCATCACCCCATCAATTCAATTTTTATATCCATTCTTCTTTTCTATTTTTTCAGATTTTTCCTCCCAAAATTGCCACCTGATTTAGTTTCCCCTGATTTTGTAATTATCCATGGAAAGCAAAAACCGCTTCAGTTGATTTCCATAAGCGAAGAGAGAGAGGCCGAGCAAGAGAGAGGCGTGAAAGTCAAACTGTAAAATGGCGTCACTTGAATCATTAGTGACTAAATGCTGGTGGTTAGATTAAAAGAGATTGTACTAATCAGATTTGGTCTAAAACATTTAATTTGACACAGGTGTCAAATGATCCCCTCCCTATATATATATATATACTTATTAAATATGTTTTTACTCCTTACATTTTGCCTTATAATTAATAATGGTCCATACATTTTTTTTTATAGTTTAAAAAAACTTACAATTTTTTTCATAATCAAAATTGATCCTCACCGTTAATATTTTATAACAGAACGCTAATGAGACGCAATTAGCCAATAACATAATGACACGTATATTTTATCATGGCTTCAGTTTGGATTGTTGTTGTGATTTTGGTTGAGTTTAAGGTGATGAAGATGGGGTTGTGTTGGAGGAAGAAAGGTAGAAAGAAATATTTGGTATGGAAATGTGCACAATAAACCTGATGAAAAAGACACATGTCACCATGTTATTGGCTAATTGTGCCACGTCAGCGTTCTGTTAAAAAAAAATTAACGGCGGGGATCAATTTTGATTTCGCAAAAAATTGTAGAATTTTTTTAAATCATAAAAAAAATGTAGGAACTATTCTTGACTATAAGGCAAAATGTACAGACTAAAAACATATTTAACTATATATATATATATATATATATATATATATATATATATATATATATATATATATATATATGTTTATTAAATTTTAGGGTGCTTACCTTAAATTTCCTTAAAAAAATAATGTTTCCACTATGTATTTCTAGGATGCTTCGTTTGATAACGGAAAAAAACGCTACAGGTTGCTGACGAGTGACGGCTATCACTTTTTTTTTTTTTGACTAAAGTGACGACTATCATTTTTCCACCACATTTTGAAATCTAAAATTAAATAGTGTTTTTGTCAAAAAACACCAACTTGACCCAATTATTAATTAGCAATACTATTACATATAAGACAAATGAATAAAGCAGCCTTAATTATTAATTAGCAGCAATACTATTATAAATAGGGCTAATGCTTCAAAAATGTCCACCGTGGACAAGTGATCTAACCGAATACAAATTTTATAAAATTTATTGGTAGATTGAAAATTTATATTATATAGAGCATCCATAAAAAAATTTAAAAAAATTGAAAATTATTTGATATTTTATTGGGATTTATCAAGATTTACAGTATTTAATAAACTGTTAATCTTGATGGATCTCAATAACATATCAAATTATTTTTAATTTTTCTAAAATTTTCTATAGATGATCTATATGATATAAACTTTCAATCCAACGATAGATTTTGTAAAATTCGTATTCGTTATAGGGTTTTTCATGAATGGTCCACCATGGACCACTTGAAGAAGTAGTCCATGTTAGAATTTTCCTTATAAATAGGCATGTATCAAAACGAATTGAAATATACTACCAACTGAATCTGAGACATTTTCCTAGCTAAGCATTTTTAGTTCATCTTGTAAAAAAAAAAAAATTTCTTAGTTCATACAACTCAACCATGGCAAAATCCTCTATAATTCTTCTAATTTCTTTGAACCTTACTTTCCTCTCCATAATATCTCTTGCAACAGCTACAAATTACTATCAAAGCCTATCTCCATCAATGTTGGGTTTCCAAGAAGAGAAATTCACCCACCTTCACTTTTACTTTCACGACATCGTGTCGGGCCCAAAACCAAGCATGGTATTTGTAGCCGAACCCAATGGCAAGGTTAAAAACGCCTTGCCATTCGGAACAGTTGTGGCTATGGATGATCCGTTGACGACCGGACCCGAACGTGACTCAAAGCTTATAGGTAAGGCCCAAGGAATTTACACTTCTATATCACAAGATGAGATGGGACTAATGATGGTGATGACCATGGCTTTCACAAATGGAGATTTTAATGGAAGCACCCTTAGCATATTGGGTAGGAACATGATCATGAGTGAACCTATTAGAGAAATGGCCATTGTTGGTGGAACCGGGGCCTTTCGTTTTGTACGAGGATATGCTCAAGCTAAGTTTCATTCCGTAGATTATTCCAAAGGAGATGCTATTGTAGAATATGACATCTTTGTGTTCCATTATTAGTTAGAATAGTAATTAATTAGGTGTTTTACAAAAATAGAATTTACTTTATATTTATTATTTTTGTATTCTCTCAAACTCTTAGGGTCCGTTTGATTTGTAAAACAGCAAGTACTGAACAGAACAGTACAGCACAGAACAAAACAGTACATGACAGAACAAAATTGTACTAAAGAGAGATAGAGAAATAATATTTTTTATATTAAAAAATTAAATGGATATTTTCATATTTTTTATAGTTGTACTGTGGACAAAAAGTTGTCCTATAGTTTAGTGGGGGACAAAAAATCTTATTTTTGTCCTGTCCCTTATTACCTCTTTTGTCCTGTCCCACAATCAGTTTCTGAATCAAACAGGGTATAACAAAAGTTGTCCAGTCCAGTCCTCTGTTTTTTAGCAGATCAAACGCACCCTTATACTTTGTAAAAGGAAAATTGTTTATTGGAAATTTGGTTTATTGGAACTTTTTAATATAAGTTTTTCTGATGGTGGTTAAGCATCATGATGTGCGTTTCGGTCATAGTTTATTTAACAATGAAGTCATCCTTTCTTTATTTTTTCACTTAAGTGGTTAAGCATCACATTTAGCTTACGCGCTTCTTAGCTAAGCCTTAGATAGTTTAAGTTTATTTTAAAGTCTTTTTTTGGCGTTGTCTTCCGTACTTCTCGCTTCTTTTTGTGTTTTCAATTTTAGCCTTCTCGTTACTTAACCTGTGAGTTTAGAAAAAAAAATAATTTTTTCCTAAATTAAATTTGTGAGATAATTTGCAAACTAAGCTCGCATTTTAAAATAATTAAATTTGTAAGAATTTTTTATCATTATATTGATAATAGTTAATGGTCTTGGATGGTGGTCAGTTTTGATTGACCATCGAAAAACAGTTTGTTCCATGGCTTTGACTAATCGCAACCGAAAATCGGCTGTTACATGGTTTTGATCAATTTTGATTAGTCAAAATTCCTATTACATTACTCCTAGAAAGAGATGTTAATGAGAGATTCAAAATTCATTTTTTCTCTGTTTTATTATGGGTGCGTTTGTTATAGATTTTTTCAAAATAGATTCTTATAGTGTAAAAAAAAAATTGTGTAAACAAATTTTACAAAGAAATTTTTTATAAAAGTTTTAAATGAAAATTTGGTTTGAATAGTTATTCTTAAAATGTTATTTTAGGTATTTCATCATTTTATTTAAAAAAAATTTGGAAATCAAAATTTCAAAAAAATCACTTTTTTTGAGGCTATTTCAAATAGATTTTCATAAAAATCATTTTTCAAATACAACTTTTTGTAAAAATTGAGATTTTGACTATATTTTGATCTTCAGTAATGTACGTTTATGTTATATAATGTCAAAATTAGTGTTTGAATTTAGAAAAAATGAATATAAAAAAACTTATAATATTTTGAAAAACGATTTTATAAAATCTATTTTAAAATATACAAAGAAAAATCTATTTTTTTCAAAGCTAAAACAAACGCACCCTACATTTGATATACTTTTTCCTATTAACGTACTATATATGTTAGTTTGTTTCATTCTAATAAACATATTTCAATGTTATTGTGTTTTCTTCTACAAAATTGTCATCCTCAATTTTTAACTTTCTTTTAATACAATTTTGGCTTAAATGCACTTTTGGTCCCCCTATTTTGAAATTTGTGAACTTTTGCTCCCCCTATTTTAAAACTCAACTTTTTGGTCCCACTATTTTAAAAATCAACATTTATTTTTAGTCCCCCTCATTTTAATGATGTGGCACATGACGTGGCAATGATGAATAGTAACAAAACTTTCCACATCATTATTTTATTTCTTTTATAATTTAAAGTTTAAGAAAATAAAATTAATAAAACAAAATATTAATTTTTTTGTAAAAACAATTCTTCACGAAGAACCCTAAATTAAGACCCTTATCTTCTACAATTCTCCAACAATCTCCATTGAAACAAAGCTTTAATAGTGTGAAGCCCCTCAGCTTGTTCTTGCACTGTATTGTCACCTTATTCAGTTTCTGTTCTATTTCTATTAAAATAGAGTTACTCTGTTCTGTTAAGAAGAAGGAGAAGGTGTTGTTAATTGTGGTTGAGCTCAAAGGACACAAATGGTAAGAGAAGAAGGGTAAAACGAAACAGTGATGTTACTAGGAATAGATGAACTTTTTGAAAATGATTGGAGTCCAATAGGGACACCACTAAACTTTGATAGTTATGTTAATGCTGTCTCTTTTGATTTTGTTGCTACTGCCATTCTTATTTCCATGTTCTTACTCATGGCTATTTTAGAAAGGTTCCTTGCACCTTCTTCACAAGCTTTGTTCATTTGTTGTGTGTTTTTCTTTTCTTTGGATTTAGGATCATCGAATGATACAGACAAATTGGAAACATAAAATTTAGAGTTCATGGAATTTGGAGTTCAACGAATTAATTGGATCTTCGATTTAGGAGTTTGGGTTAGGTACTTCATAGTATAATATGGGAACACACAAATTGGGAATGAATTTTGTTTAAATTTTTAACTTTGATATTTATTTATTTTTCATTTTTTTTTATTTTAAATGAAATTAGATTTATTATCTTAATATTTAAATTATAAAAGAAATAAAATAATGACATGGAACGTTTTGTTCCTATTCATTATTGTCACATCATCATCTACAGTGCCATGTCATTAAAATGAAATGGGGACTAAAAAAAATTATTGACTTTTAAAATAGGGGGACCAAAAAGTTGAGTTTTAAAATAGGGGGACCAAAAGAAAATAGGAGGATCAAAAAGTTGAGTTTTAAAATAGGGGGACCAAAAGTTTACAAATTTCAAAATAGGGAGACCAAAATTGCATTTAAACCTACAATTTTTATGTGTTTGTTTTTAATTAATTTTTAAAGTACACAATTCAAACTTTCCTCTCTCTTGTGTGTTTGGAATCACCAAACCTCGAATTTGAAGAAACATAATAGTATAATTTCTTCGCACCAGAACCAAGGGCATAGAAGATTAAAAAAAAAAAAAACTACCAAGGCACAACCAATAAAAAGAAACCTTTTAAAAAAAGGTGACAACTTAGTTGCCCATCCATTAAAATTGGGCTATCAGCCCATCCTAGCTGTCAGCGAAAGAGTGGTAGAGAAATATCCACTTTTAATGTCATTAAGATGAGAATTTGTTTTTAATTTTGGCATTGAAGCTTTTGTTAATAATCAATCAGACCCTGCATCATTGCAATTTCCAAAACTAATGAAGGTAAGTTTTAAAATCCACGCACGCAGTTCAAGGTATCTATATATTGCACATGGGCAAAGTTATTATACATAAGTCATCCTTATGCATGGTGCATAAGCCATTTTCAACCATTAGATCTTACTCCACGCGCCCCCCATTACTCAGCGCCCCCCCATTACTCCGCGCGCCCCCCAACCGCCCCCCCCCCCCACCCACCCCCCAACCCATTTTTTTAAATTTTTTTTTGTTTAGTTTTTTTTTTATTTTTTTTATTATGTATGATTAAATATTTTCGTAATTATTTTTAAACTAAAATCATGCCCAAACCATTTTGGGGGTGTAATAATTTCATAACGGATCTTTGAAACCATAAATATTGTTGAAACCTTTTTTCCTGAAAAATTGGAACTTTTTTTCCGGAAAAAACAAATCGAAAATTATTCCGGAAAAAAGATCGGAAACTTAATGTCCGATTATATTTGGTTTTAATGTCCGATTATAACAAATGGTTATGGATTATTTATGGACGGTTATTTAGGATTATCCAAGATAATTAACACTAGTTTTGTAAGAAACCATTAGGCAATTATTTTGGTTTCACATAGAAAACTATCAAAACCATTAAACCATATTTATGGTTTCAGTAATAATCGGTATTTAAAATCATTGAACCATTTAGTGTAAAACCATTTTACAATACAAATGGTTTCAATATATAACTATCTGAAACGATTTAGCTAGCATAATGGTTTCCAGGATTTTTAAAACTATAAAAACACAATATTGGTTTCAGTAAACACATAAAACCATTTTACAATAGTAATGGTTTCATTGTATAACTACCTGAAACCATTTAACCAGCATAATGGTTTCCAGAATTTTTAAAACCATAAAAACACAATATTGGTTTCAGTAAACACATAAAACCATTTAACAATAATAATGGTTTCATTGTATAACTACCTGAAACCATTTAACCAGCATAATGGTTTCCAGAATTTTTAAAACCATAAAAACACAATATTGGTTTCAGTAAACACATAAAACCATTTTACAATACAAATGGTTTCACTGTTTAACTCTCTGAAACCATTTAACTAGCATAATGGTTTCCAGAATAATATTGCATAAATGGTTTCCAGAAACCATTTAACTCTCTGAAAAAAAAATTCGATTTTTATTTTTTGGAAAAAAAGTTCCCGATTTTTTCGGAAAAAGTTTCCGATTTTTCTGAAAAAAAGTTTTTCGATTTTTTTTCGGGAAAAAATTTTCAGAAAAAAGTTTTCGGTATTTTTGGAAAAAGTATTTGATCTTTTTTGGGAAAATTTTTTGATTTTTTTTTCGGAAAAAAGTTTCTGGTTTTTTCGGAAAAAAAGTTTCCGATCTTTTTTCGAAAAAAAAATTGAAAAACAACAATTCAAAAAAAATTGTAAAAAAAAAATTCAAAAAAAATGAGTGGAGTGAGGGGGGGTGGGGGGGGGGGGGAGGTGGGGTTGGGGGGCGCGTGTAGCAATATGGGGGGGGGGGGGGGGGGCGTGAGAAATTATGTACGGTGCATAAGCTTTGGGCTTATGCACCATAACCCAACCCTATTGCACATTATTGATTTACAATAAAAATTCAACCGCCTAGTATATTTAATTTTATTTTTTAACTAATACTATTAATACATTTTTTATTGTAATAAAAGAGAAATTCTAAATGTTAGACACGTTCACACAAATAAAAAATATTAAAGAGAAAAAAATAAAATGATGTTGATTGATGTGATTATTATATTATTTTTATTTTAAATTTTTAAATATTTGTGTGTATCCAAATAGAGTATATATTATTTATTTACAAAAAAAAAATTGAGTATATATTATTTGAATTTGTGCCTATGTAAGTCTTTTTCTATAATAGCAATTACTACTATAAACATATATACTCTTTTTTTTGTAAGAACATATATACTCTTTTCATTCACAATTATAAATAAATCTAACAATTTTTGACACAAAAAATATTTGACATTTTGTATATTAAAAAATTAATGTATTTAATTCATAATCAATTTTTTAATCTATTAGAAAAATCAAATATATTTATAATAGTGATTGGACAAATTGTAATAGATTATACTTGTACAGACGAGTGACACAAATTAAAAGAATCATTCATTGACTTTTTTTGCACTCGCTTTTATTTGATTTAACAAAGGCAAACATACATATTTATTTTAAACAACAGCAAAATTAATTTTCATCGATGATAAATATAAAAAATCACAGAATAAATATTTATCTTTTATACATAAAATAAGTCGGATCTAACTAATTATCAATGATAATTATAATTTTTATTACAAAATTTATACACAAGACATTTGTTTATCACAGAACAAAGTGTTAAATTTATTAAAATAAAAATTTGAATAATTATAACATATTAATTATAATTTATTTAAAAGTATACAAGAGACAAATAGTTTTAATAAAAAAATGTTATTGTTTAAAAAATAAATAAAAAATGTTATTACTTTAATAAATTTTACATAAAAGAGAACATTTGTTTCTCTTATATTATACTCCCACGATTAAGAAGAGGTTGAACCACTGTTTGCAACCAAACCCAAAAACGGGTCCGACCCCAACAATTAAGAAGAACTAAAAGAAGAGCTTCAAGAAACTACATGAACCAATATTCAATTAAGCCGACAACTTGAAAACGCTTCGACAACATAGCAAACCTCTGCCAAGAGTGATGAGAGTTGCTTACCCCCGATCCATAAGGGGTTAAAGGGTGTCACCAACGACTAAAGTCAATGTGATCCGAAACGATGGTGCCCAAGAACTCGTTGCACAACCACCGCCCTGGATCTACATCGTGAAGATGGGGTCTGAATTTAGGTTTGGATTTACTTTAGTATATCGATCAAACTCAGTCTAAATATGAGTGTCAAATTGAGTTCCATTCTTTACTCGATTCTATGCACAAGGCTATCAGATTGACTTACTACCTTACTTAATTAGATAATCGCGTCAATTCGAATCTCAAATTTGGGGGGTGGGGGGGGGGGGGGGGGGGAGGTGGGGTTGGGGGGCGCGTGTAGCAATATGGGGGGGGGGGGGGGGGGGGCGTGAGAAATTATGTACGGTGCATAAGCTTTGGGCTTATGCACCATAACCCAACCCTATTGCACATTATTGATTTACAATAAAAATTCAACCGCCTAGTATATTTAATTTTATTTTTTAACTAATACTATTAATACATTTTTTATTGTAATAAAAGAGAAATTCTAAATGTTAGACACGTTCACACAAATAAAAAATATTAAAGTGAAAAAAATAAAATGATGTTGATTGATGTGATTATTATATTATTTTTATTTTAAATTTTTAAATATTTGTGTGTATCCAAATAGAGTATATATTATTTATTTACAAAAAAAAAATTGAGTATATATTATTTGAATTTGTGCCTATGTAAGTCTTTTTCTATAATAGCAATTACTACTATAAACATATATACTCTTTTTTTGTAAGAACATATATACTCTTTTCATTCACAATTATAAATAAATCTAACAATTTTTGACACAAAAAATATTTGACATTTTGTATATTAAAAAATTAATGTATTTAATTCATAATCAATTTTTTAATCTATTAGAAAAATCAAATATATTTATAATAGTGATTGGACAAATTGTAATAGATTATACTTGTACAGACGAGTGACACAAATTAAAAGAATCATTCATTGACTTTTTTTGCACTCGCTTTTATTTGATTTAACAAAGGCAAACATACATATTTATTTTAAACAACAGCAAAATTAATTTTCATCGATGATAAATATAAAAACTCACAGAATAAATATTTATCTTTTATACATAAAATAAGTCGGATCTAACTAATTATCAATGATAATTATAATTTTTATTACAAAATTTATACACAAGACATTTGTTTATCACAGAACAAAGTGTTAAATTTATTAAAATAAAAATTTGAATAATTATAACATATTAATTATAATTTATTTAAAAGTATACAAGAGACAAATAGTTTTAATAAAAAAATGTTATTGTTTAAAAAATAAATAAAAAATGTTATTACTTTAATAAATTTTACATAAAAGAGAACATTTGTTTCTCTTATATTATACTCCCACGATTAAGAAGAGGTTGAACCACTGTTTGCAACCAAACCCAAAAACGGGTCCGACCCCAACAATTAAGAAGAACTAAAAGAAGAGCTTCAAGAAACTACATGAACCAATATTCAATTAAGCCGACAACTTGAAAACGCTTCGACAACATAGCAAACCTCTGCCAAGAGTGATGAGAGTTGCTTACCCCCGATCCATAAGGGGTTAAAGGGTGTCACCAACGACTAAAGTCAATGTGATCCGAAACGATGGTGCCCAAGAACTCGTTGCACAACCACCGCCCTGGATCTACATCGTGAAGATGGGGTCTGAATTTAGGTTTGGATTTACTTTAGTATATCGATCAAACTCAGTCTAAATATGAGTGTCAAATTGAGTTCCATTCTTTACTCGATTCTATGCACAAGGCTATCAGATTGACTTACTACCTTACTTAATTAGATAATCGCGTCAATTCGAATCTCAAATTTACTATTGTTTTATTTTTTTAACACGGATATAAAAATAAATTTAAAGACAATGTAATTTTTTACTCAAATAATATTAATTTAAATTAGTTAAGTGTTAGTTTCACAAAAAATAGTTGATGATTTTATAGTAAATATTAACTTGTAAGCTAGTTTATAGGGGACAAACTAATTGATTGAATTTGTAGTATTTGATAAAATTAGTTTATAAACAAGAAATGACAAAAAAAATTATGTTTTATTACCTTATAAATTACTAGTACGTTAGCCCGTGCAATTCACGGGATTTTTTTTTAATATTATTGAAAATATTATTGAAATGTTTATTATAAAATACATTTGAAAAATTTAGTTAAAAATTCTACGATGAGTTAGAGATAATTTTTGAATGATATATGTTTAAGAATGTTACAGAGCACAGCGAGATGAAGACTATTCATTTGGTTCCCGTTCTACACTATTAAAAATTTCTTTCTCTCGTCTTCATCCCCGAGTCTATATATAAACCCTATAAATATAAAATATTTATAAACTCTATTATATTTAAAATAAATATATGTCAATCTATTTTGACCGTTGACTCTATTTTCAAATGAAAATATGTTCGGGTTTTTCATGTCCTTGAAGATTTTTTGGAAGCAGAGTTTTCCATAAAATTAAAATACACCATGTGTAACAATAAAATTGAATTATAAAATATAATATTAGACTCTAATTTTGTCTTCATTAAAAATATAATATTTGAATTATAAAAAAATATATAATATTAGAAATTTTACAAAAAAGTAATATTAAAGTTTATACAATAAAAAAATATTAGAGAAGTTCTAATTGAATGACAAAAAAAAATTAAAAAAAGATAAAAAATAAATAAATAAAGAAGCTATAAATTTAGTTGTATATAATATATAGAGCTGTAAAAATGGGTCGGACTATCAGGCCGGCCCATTAGCCCTATAGTTTTACACGGGCCGGGCCTTCGGACCTATATTTTTAATGGGCCTGTCCCACGGGCTTTTGGGCCGGCCCTTTAAAGAGTTAAAAAAAATATTTTAAAAAAAATTCTAAAAATAATTTTTACTAAAAATAAGGAGTTTTAATTACCATTAAATCTTTAGATAATTAAATAACAAAAGATAAGATTTGTTAGTTAGGAGATACTGTATTCGAAAAGCTTTAACAAAAAGATATACAAAAAAAATAGAAAAACTCTAATTTAATTGTATATATCCAACAAACTTTTTTTTTAATAATGAGTTTCTTTTAAACAAAAAAAAAATACAAAAATAATAGAGAAGCTCTAATAACTAATTGATGCCACATAAGCAATTTTCTAAAAAACTTTAATTGAATGCTACATAAGCAATTTTTCTTGAGAATACACGAGAGAGCGCCGTGAGAATCTCGCTATGTAAGCAATTTTTCTTGAGAATACACGAAAGAGCGCCGTGGGAATCTCGCTATGTATATAAAGAGATCTTTTATTAATATTTAATTTTTTAAGGCGTGACAAAATTTAGAGAAAAAATGATAAGTTATACTCCATCCGTTCTTTTTTACTTGTCTTTTAATGCCCCGTTTGGCCCGGCTTATTTTTTACTTTTCTATTTTGCTTAAACGAAATAGAGAAGTATAAAATTATATTTGACACTATTTCTCCTTAAAAGTATTAGAGAAATAAAGTAAAGAAGTAAAAAATAAAAAAAAGTTAAGTAAAACACAATTTTTTCATTCTTTACTATTTTTAAGGAGAAGAAAAAAAGAGAAAAATAAGCCAGGCCAAACGGGACCTAAGAATAGTAACACCAAATTAAGGAAGTGTATTTTTGTTATCTTCTTATTATATCCTCGTTTTAATCCATCAATAAATTTCTATTTTTTTACACATATTCTTTTTAATAAATTTAATATATTATCTACAAAAAAAAAAAAAACAACAAAATTTAATATGTTATGTACCAAAAAAAATAAATTTAAAAATCCAAATATATAGCATTAATTAGTTTTATTAAAAAAGAGTAAAAACAATTGACAAATGATATAATTGAAAAATCATGCCCGTAAAATACAAAAAAGGACAATTAAATAGGAACGTTAAATCTGACACTAAAAAACAAATAAAAAGGAACGGAGGGAGTAATTATTTTTTTTATAAAGGATAAGTTATAAATTAGTTGAATTAATTTATCGAAATGTTATAAACCAACTAAGTTATAATTAAGGTCATGAGAGAAAATGTTTTCAAACAAAGTTTTTTAGTATATAAAGTTATAAGAATATAAGATAAAATTTGACATTATCAAACTGGGCCTAAATTGGAGTATTTGATTAGTTATAAATACAATAATTATATTGATAGTTTATTTTAATATTTTTTTAGTACATGTAAAATTATAAAAAAGATAATTTAAGTAAGTTTGTTTCCAAAGAACAAAAATGGCAGCACTGTTTATAAGTGAAAGTGGAGCATGACACGATAATGGACAGTGTCAGAAAAGAGGAGTGAATTGCTTTGAGAAGGTGAAAGAGTGAACATTTAAATAGGAAATGATGAAACCTTCATTTAATGCAATTGGGTTATATATGCAATTATCTAATAATAACATGCACTAATCGATTAAACACATTGATGTATCCACGTTTGACAAATAGGATGGGTCAGGATACCCAATTTGATTGAATGGGCAGATAAGAATTTGTCTTAAAAAAAACCTAAATAAGTATAAGGGTTCAAACAACATTGATTTAGATCAAATTCAATATCCTTCTTTCTAGCTTTAAGCCACCACCAGAAAACAATTTTAACCTAGTCCACCAATTGTTCCTAGGACAAACCCTTATCCGTAAAAACATAACTATTCATCTCCTTCCAAATAGACTATCAACAAGACACTCAAATCATATGTAAAGCCTTATACTCATCAGAGCCTAGTAGAGATATAAAGGATTTTTTTTAAATGTCCCTAAAAAAAATTCAACAATACCCCTCCTTTGAAAAAATTGTCGTAATGCCCCTCCTTTGGGACAAAATCTGACGCGTTGCAATTGAAGGTTGAAAAACACAAGAAGGGAGGTTGAATTGTGTTAAGATTTTTACTAAGTTTAAAAACAATTTGCAGCGGGTAAAATTAAACACACAATATATGAGGATAGAGAGAGAGAGAGACAAACAAATTTTATACTGGTTCCTCCCACTAAGATTACAGATGCTCAAGCACTAAGCAAGAGACTTCAAATGCTCAAACACAAAGCAAGAGACTTCCAATGCTCAAGCACAAACGCAAGAGACTTCTAACAAGTTTAATGATAATAAAGATATGAGAGGGACACTTGATATACTATCAGAGGTGTTTACAAAATACAACACAGTTACAAGACTTCTTAGAAAAGTATCACAAAATTTCTAAGTGTTTGAATAGCTTCAGAATTTTGACAGAGTTTTTGCAAGTTCAGAAGCGTAAGTCTTGATGATAATTCTTCACAAATCTTCTTCCTTTTATAGATGAGAAAATGGACGTTGAAGATTACAGCCGTTTGAAGAATTCTTGAGACGCTCCATTGTATTGATCAGAGTGCTAATAGCTGTTCTGATTTGCAGTGCTTAGGAGCTTTGACGTTTACTACAAAATGAGAGATTTCTTTTGGCTTTAGATATCTGAACCTCAGCTTAAGCCAAATAAGGAAATATTCATTCTTGAAGCCTAACTTGAAAAGGACCTTTCCATGGTCAACCTTTTTCCTTCTTGATTCCTTCGCTGAGACCAAGTTAGACACAGTCTTCAAGAAAGTTGTACTTTCAGGTGTAGCCTCAGAAATATTTTTGATGTACCCTCAGAAATATTTAGCTTCAGAATTTGATGAAGTTCAGAATTACTTGCTTCAGAATTTTAGGAGCTCAGATGTGACGCGCTTAGAAGTAATTCATTCAGAATTCCAATGTGCTTATTAACTCAAATTTTAACTTTTAATCCTGCACACTAGAGTAAATTATTAGTACTACCAATTTAACTTTAAATATATTATTATCATCAAAATTAAATTAGGAGATACAAAACCAATTTTGTTCCAATAGCAATCCCCACTAATGGTGTAACTCTCAACGTCGACATTTGCTTGTGATGGAGGAAGTCTTGTTGTCACCATTTGACCATAGATTTTTGCCTTTTCCTTTTTACTTTTTTCATTTTCACACGTGCATGGATATGAGGAAATAGTAAATTGTCGTGAAATCTTAGGGGATTTGTTGGGTTGGTTGGGGTTGTGCAGATTCACCGGGAAAGTAAACATATGTGAAATTATCATTGAAACGGTGAGCTCCCACTGATTGAAAGTTATTGTGGTCAAATAAATTCCGCATTTGTGGTATTGGGGTAAATATATTAAATTTTAAATTTCACTTCAAAACATAAACATCTGTAAAATTCTTATTGAAACGGTGAGCTCCCGGTGATTGAAAGTTATCATGGTCAAATAAATTCCGCATTTGTGGTATTGGGGTAAATATATTAAATTTTAAATTTCACTTCAAAACACATAATTGTCCATATTCATACGAAATCAAAAAATAAAATAAAATTAGTAAATTCAAAATTTTTAATTAATAAAATTACACAAACATAATACATAAAAAATTACATAATATAAAAAATAAACCACATACCACATATTTCGGAATGCATATACTATTTTAATTTTTTTTTCACACCAATTGTGGCACCGGATCATATAGATATTTTTAGTGTTTTTTTTTTGTTGGACGAAGATATTATTGGTGTTATTATTCGTACTATTGTAATAAAATATATTTCAAAATGTATATACTATTTTCATTTTTTATCATAATTTTTTATCATTAATTATATTTATTATTAACATTTTAAAAAAAATAAACCAATGTTTATAGTGGTTACATTGTCTTATGGAAACAGATATAGGGCCAAATAGATTTTATTGTGCTCCTTTTGGTTATTTTTCAATCTGAGAATTCATTGGACCTGATTGGTATGTGGTCATTGAGACACGACAATTTACTATTTTCTCCGGATGAGGATTTGCTGCGGTCAAATTTTGGTGCAGTTCCTGCATTTAATACACAAAGCAATCTTTTTTATTTTTTATTTTTTGTTGAAAATCTGTTTTCTCTCTCCTGATGATTTTTTTTCTTCCACACAACAACCTTGAATGCACCAAACTGGAGGATTTACAACTGCAGTGAATCCAAATCCATTTTCTCCCATCCATGCACATGAAAAGGAAAAAAAAAGGAAAAGGTAAAAAAGAGTTGGTCAAATGGCAACAACAAGACTTCCTCCATCAGAAGCAGATGGCGATGTTGAGAATTCCACCATCGGTGGGACTGCAACGTGTCAGATTTTATTCCATAGAAGGGACATTACGGCAATTTTTTTTAAAGGGAATGTATTGTTGAATTTATTTTTAGGGACATTTAAAAAAAAATAAAATAAGGGTCATGTTAATATGTACCTTAAGGGCACATGATAAGTTACCTAAGAATGGAAAGTAGTATTTAATGATACAAAAATATTTAATGATACTCCCTCCGGCCTTTTTTATAAGCAAATATGCTCATTTGCAAACTTATTAAGGAATTACCTTTTTGACTTAATTTTATGTAAAATGTCTATTACAATTCCTAAAATGACCTTAAGTTTTCATTGGAACTATACAGTCATTTTAAAAAGTAGAACAAATAATGATGATACTTTTGGAAGAATAGCATTAAATGAACTTGGTTTTGCTAACTTTTGCTTATATTTAAGGCCAAAAGTTTTTGTTGACTTTTGCTTATAAATAAGGCCGGAGGGAGTACAAAAACTACCTACAAAAGTATTGCAATAAATTTTTTACTATATTAATCTTCTTAACATGTACCCTTAAAGGCACAAGTTAACATTCCCCAATAAATAAAAAGCCTCTAAATTGAAGAGACCGGGCAACAACACTATTAGAGGAAACAAAAAAGAAATATGACCACCATATTACTTCATATCAAACAACACCAAAAAAAATAACACTCAAAAAACATGTGATTGACAAATTCCTCTTTACCACATGCATCATTACAATGAGCCAAATATGTATTTAAAATTCCACGAAGATTAATTACTCTTTAGAAGATATTTCCTCCGTCCCATTTTATTTGAGCCTTTTGTAAAAAAAATTTGTCCCAAAACATTTGAGCCATTTACAATTTTTTATATGTATTTCCACTTATATCTCTTATACTTGTATTTCTACTTTTTTGAATAGTTATTACTTGCACTTAAAAAGTACATAGGGAGTCCCAACAAGGGTAATTTAGTAAAATTAAAAGTATCTCTCATTCATTTTTTTTCTTTTTCTTAATATGCGTGTTTTTTGCAAATGGCTCAAATAAAATGGGACGGAGAGAGTAGTTGATTGTTGAGCATGCACCAAACAAAAAGAGACACTTTGTTGGGAATTAATTATTCCAAATGATGTCCTTAATTATGAGCTATATAGTTTCCTACTCAATTTGATGTGTACACACTACTCACCGAATATACATCACCAGAATTTAAATTCCAATGCCACTGATCGACATTAGTAACCTGCAAAATAACATTACCCACACAAAAAATTGATGATGCCACCTTCAACCCCCGCACCCCAACCTAATCTCCACCACCGATACATATTTAACTAAAGATAATTGTGTTGGGGAGTTCGAGAGAAATCATGGGCTCAATGTTTCAGGATCTCAAAGAGACTTTGACATCACATCTCCACCTAAAACCTTAAGGTGTTAGGTTTTAGGGTCACCTCTCTTATAAATCCAACATTCTGTCTATACATAGTCGATGTGAGACTTAATTACTCACAATTGAAACCCAACAAAATGAAACAAACGCAGAAATCTAACTTCAAGAGGGATACACTCCACCAACATCTTCCAAAATAACACATTCTCCATATTGTCAACCTCTCAAGTAATATTATCATCTAACCACCTTTCAACAACATAATCCCCATACCTTCCCTAACTTCAGCCAAGTCCTTCCATCGAACTGACGCCTTACTTTCCACTCCCCAAATCCAACTACCCTCCTCCCCATGCTTAGCAACAAGCACATTATACCACATATTCTCCTTCTCCAAAGACATATATCCTCTATCACCAATTACCTTATAAAGAAATATGAAAATCTTTAATCCTTCGAACATCCAACCCTCCACACTTCCTATCAAAACAAACATTCTCCCACTTAATCCGATGGAATTTTCTAATTTCCTCACTCCTTCCACATGAAAATGATTTAAATAAGGATTCAATGAAAAAAAAAATATCTAAGGGGGTCTTGAAAAAAGAAAGAGTATAGAAGACAAGACAAATTAAAAATAATATGTCCGTACTTTTAAAATAAGTGAGGATTCAAAAGAATTTTTTATGGGAAGTGGATTGGAGGAGAAAAAATTGTGTTGGGTTAATTGGGATCAAATTTGTTTACCAAAAGAGCATGGTGGGCTTGGGGTAAAAAAACTTACATCTTTTTAATGAGGCTTTATTAATGAAATTCTGGCACTCACAGTGGACAGATGTGTTGACGGATGTTCCAACACCTGTCTCCACAAACGATAGCAGAATAATTAATAAAGCAAGTAAAAGTAGTAAAATAAACTTGCACAAGGTGTTTGTTGACCCAATTCGGACGCAACCGCTCATACTCTGGGGGATACCAATCCATGAATGAATCCACTATAATATTACTGATTCGGAGGCCAACCACCTGCCAACACTACTCACTCAATCCCCATCTGTGCAAACTCTAACTAGGCCTAACCTAGATATGACCAGCTGATAACTCACTTTATGTGAGTATTATTACAGCTTTTTACTTGCTCTGTTACCTGCTAATATGGTTTTGTATTCAATGATTAGGTTTATTTTATGTCATTTATGAGTCTAGCATGTATTTAGGATTTTTATGTAATATCTTCATATAAAGAGAGCTCTATAGTCATTTGGTGTCAAGACAGACCAATGGACCATTGAAAAGGTTCAAGAGCCAAGGCAAATGATAATTACAGTCAAGACAACCATTCCGTACAACCACAAGAGGCGGCTGACCAGTCAACGCAGTCAAAAGCCGCCACGTCAGATGAAGAATACGAACGGGCGCTAACGCGAGGAAAGACAGCTGGCAGATTTCCCATGTGCTGATAGTGCTGTCATTGTACTAATCATTGAGGAATATGCTTTATTCCTTTGGGCTGTCTTATTCTCGAATTTAGGGAGGCCCTTGATCCAAGAGAATGTCCTATATAAAGGTGCCTTAAACCCTAAAGTTAATATATATGCTGAAAGGTGATAGATGCTTAGAAAGTCCCGCCGTTGTGAAGAAAGAAGAACCCTAAGACGTTCATGGTGCGCCGCCGCTGCTGATAACTGAAGTCTAGTCTGCTGTTGGACTTGGAGCTTGAGACATCAACTCTAAGGCCATCTCAATTGTAGGTTTACATTTAAGAATTCATTTTTATGTGTAATCTTATATCTTTGGTTGTTATGGTTTCTATGTTCATCATGAGCTAAACTCTTAATGTTGAAATTATGTGAAGTTTAATTGAAAGTTTAATATGTTTAAGTGATGTGATGTGTGTTCGTATGCTCTTTTAGTTCATTTGTTATTTTGCTATATATTCATATCTAGGACATATCTAGGTTTGAATACAAGTTTGTTATTAAGAGACATCTAATAATGAATGGATTTAATGAACTAATATGGTTAAGTGAGGTATAGACATATATTCTCTACCTAAGACTTAGACATAAGCTAGGGCCATAGTAAGAATACAACCACGTGTTTTCTGAACTGTAATGAAGTAAGTTTGACCTAGACATAGGATTCATCTTATCACGCATTGCATTATCCAACGTTGTAGACATGCAACATAAGGCAAGAGTTGCTTGCAGGAGTCTTGCTTATACTTATCTCATCACACACATATTAAGCTGGATATTAAATGGATCATAAGTTCAACATGCTTTCACAACTGTTTACTCACACTATTTTAATCAATTGTTCCTTTAATTTATTTGCAACCCTAAACTGTTATTTTGTTACTTTAATCACTCATAAGTGTAAAACTAATTGAACTAGTCTTGGAGCGAGATTTCCTGATCACAATCCCTGTGGGAACGATACTTTTTCTTATTACTTGTGCTACAGATAAGACTGTGTATACTTGCACATTGCGAACAACTATATCACACTTAAAATACGCAACAAGTTTTTGGCGCCGCTGCCGGGGATTGTGCGAAATTTAGTTCCATTTTTAGTTTATTAGTTTTTAGCTTATTTGAGATTTAATCTGTTTTCTGTCAAGTGGTGTTAAAACAGGTGTACGAGAAAATTGTATGCACAGGTTGTTATCACCAGAATTCAGAGCAGATCCTAAAATTGAAAGAACATTCAGAATTCTAAGGCGTAATAGAAGAAGTAACATAGAGGGAATGAATCTGGCGGAGCAAGAAGATTTTCATAACTCAGAATCAGAAGAAGAAATGGCAGATCTAGAACAGCCAGGAGACATGCCTGACATTATCGGTATTGCTAATGACCGAGGGAGGAATATAAGGGATTATGCCGTTTTTGATCCAAATGCTATGAACACTGGGATAGTAAGACCTGAGATAACAGCTGCTCAGTTTGAATTCAATCCAATGATGTTCCAAATGCTTTAAACTGTCGATCAATTCTCTGGTGCTGCTACTGAAGATCCTCACCTCCACTTGAAGCAATTTCTTGAGGTAGCTAGTAACTTTAAAATACCTGGAATAACGGATGATGCTTTCAGATTAAGGCTTTTTCCCTACTCACTGAGGGATAGAGCTAAAAGTTGGCTAAACTCTCTAGAGCCTAATTCCATTGCTACTTGGAATGCTCTAGCTGAGAAGTTCTTAGCTAAATATTTCCCTCCTGTCAAGAATGCAAAGATGAGGAATGATATCACTTCTTTTAGACAAGGAGAGGATGAGACTTTGTTTGATGCTTGGGAAAGGTATAAGGAGATGCTAAGGCAGTGTCCACATCAAGGTATTCCTGTGTGTATTCAGCTTGAAACTTTTTACAATGGTTTAGTGCCATCTTCAAGAAATATGTTGGATGCATCATCAGGAGGAGCCTTACTTTCCAAGTCCTACACAGAAGGTTTTGATCTCATAGAGAGTATCACTGCAAACACCTATCAATGGCCTACAGCCAGAGCAAATCCTGCTCCTACTCAATCAAGGAAGCCAGCTGGAGTCCATGAAGTTAGTGAAACAACAGCCTTTGCTGCTCAAGTTGCTCAAATGCACAACATGTTGAAGACTTTACTCACGCCACCTGCCTTGCCTGCAGTTGCAAGTGAACCTGTCAAAGTAGTTACAGACTTAGCTGAAGTAGCCTGTGTTTATTGTGGTGGAGCTCACCTCTATGAAGAATGTCCTGCAAACCCTGTGTCAGTCAACTATGTCAACAATTTCAACAAGAATAACAATCCTTACAGTGATCGTTATAATCCTGGTTGGAGGAACCATCCTAATTTCTCTTGGGCAAATGCACAAAATCAACAAGTTCATCAAAAAGCACCTGTTGTACCCCCAGGTTTTTCTCAACAGCCTGGTAGTCAACTGGAGACAATACTGAAGAATTTCATGCAAGAGACAAAGAATTTCACTGTTGAAGCCAAGAATCAAATTTTAGCCTAAGGAGTTAGTATCAAAAATCTGGAGAATCAGATGGGCCAAATAGCCACGACTCTTACTCAAAGACCAAGTGGAAGTTTGCTCAGCACTACTGAAACACCTGCTTCTACCTCAAAAGACAAAGGCAAAGAAACATGCAAGATGATAACTTTGAGGAGTGGAACAGAGTATGAAGGACCAAGCATGGGGACAATTCAAATTGAAGATGCTCAAGAAAGGTTGGCTGAAGACTCAACTATCTCACAGTCAAATCAACAGTTATCCCCTGCTGTCAGTTCAAAGAAGACAAGTCTTGAAAAAGCATCTGAGGCACCAAAAGACAAGACTCTGGTTGCCCCTGAAGCTACTACCAAGAGTAGCCCTGTTTTAGAAAGAGAAAGACCACCACCTCCGTTTTCTCAGAGACTAAGAAGAGCCAAAGAAGAAAGGCAATTTGATAAGTTCATTGAGATCATGAAGCAATTGCATATCAACATTCCTCTCATTGAAGCTATTCAGCAAATGCCAAACTACTCTAAGTTTATGAAGGATGTGCTTACAAAGAGGAAGAGGATTGGTGAGTTTGAAACTGTAGCACTTACTCAAGAGTGCAGCCAAATGGTACAAGGGAAAATTCCACCCAAATTGAAGGATCCTGGTTCTTTTACCATCCCTTGCACCATTGGTGATGTTTATATTGGAAAGGCACTGTGTGACCTTGGAGCTAGTATCAATCTTATGTCACTTTCCATATTCAAGAAATTGGGAATTGGAGCTGCAAGGCCTACCACAGTGACACTTCATTTAGCAGATAGAAGTCTATGTTACCCTCAAGGCAAAATTGAAGATGTGTTAGTAAAGGTAGATAAGTTTGTCTTCCCTGCTAACTTTATCATAATGGATTTCAATGCTGATGATGATACCCCTATTTTATTGGGAAGGCTATTCCTTGCAACTGGCAGAACACAAATTGATGTAGAGAAAGGAGAACTCATAATGAGAGTCAATGCTCAAGAAGTCACATTCAACATTTTAAAAGCAATGAAGTACCTTGTTGAAGAGATAGAAGATGTTTCCTTACTGCAATGCTGGGATTCATTGGTTCAAAAACAATTTGAAAAGAGGCATGACCCATTGGAAAATGAGTTAGCTGTACTTGAAGACAAGGAATTGGCACAAGAAGTTAATGAAGATGAAGATCCAACCCAACCCAAGGCACTTTGGGTTGACAAGTATGAAGTTTTAAAGATCCCTAAAGAAGACCAGAAGGTGAATATCCCCTCAGTTTTGAAGCCACCTGATCTGGAGCTGAAACAATTACCAAGTCATTTGAAGTATGCATTCCTGGAGACTAGTCAGCAGTTACCTGTTATCATAGATGCTGAATTGACAGAAGAACAAGAGTCAAGCCTGTTGGCCATGCTCAAGAAACACAAAAAGGCCATAGCTTGGCAAATGGCAGATATTCAAGGGATTAGTCCAACTGTTTGTATGCATAGAATCCTGCTGGAAGACAATGCTAAGAATAGTGTGGAATGCCAAAGAAGACTCAACCCCATCATGAAGGAAGTAGTGAAGAAAGAGATCATTAAATGGTTAGATGCTGGTATTATATACCCTATTTCTGATAGTGTGTGGGTAAGCCCTGTTCAATGTGTACCAAAGAAAGGAGGCATGACTGTGGTTGCCAATGAGAAGAATGAATTGATTCCAACAAGGTCTGTGACTGGATGGAGAATCTGCATGGACTATAGGAAGCTGAACAAAGCCACAAGGAAAGATCATTTTCCCTTGCCTTTCATAGATCAAATGCTAGATAGATTGGCTGGTAAGGATTTCTACTGTTTTCTAGATGGTTATTCTGGTTACAACCAAATAGCCATAGCTCCTGAAGATCAAGAGAAGACTACTTTTACTTGTCCATATGGTACTTTTGCTTTTAGGAGAATGCCATTTGGACTTTGTAATGCACCTGCTACATTTCAAAGGTGTATGATGGCACTGTTCTCAGATTTAATTGAATCAGCAATGGAAGTTTTCATGAATGATTTTTCTGTCTTTGGAGAATCATTTCATGATTGCCTCTCCAATTTGGAACTAGTGTTAATCAGATGTGAGGAAAGCAATTCGGTTCTTAACTGGGAGAAATGCCACTTCATAGTCAGAGAAGGTATCGTGTTAGGGCACATAATTTCAAAGAAGGGATTAGAAGTAGATCAAGCCAAGATAGAAGTTATTGAGAAGTTACCTCCCCCTGCAAATGTAAAAGGAATTAGAAGTTTCTTGGGTCATGTTGGTTTCTATAAAAGGTTTATCAAAGATTTTTCTAAGATTACAAAGCCTTTATGCCAACTGTTGCAGCATGATGTTCCATTTGATTTCAATGAAGACTGTATGAAAGCTTTTAATACTCTGAAGATATCTTTAGTCACGGCACCAGTTATCATTTCACCTAACTGGACCAAGCCATTCGAACTTATGTGTGATGCTAGTGACTATGCTGTTGGAGCTGTGCTGGGGCAGAGGCAAGACAAGACTTTTCATTCCATCTATTATGCAAGTAGAACACTTAATGAAGCTCAACTCAACTACACAACAACTGAAAAGGAATTGCTGGCTGTGGTATTTGCCTTTGATAAGTTCAGATCCTAGTTGGTTGGTACCAAGGTGGTAGTCTACACTGATCATTCAGCCATCAAGTACCTCATTGCAAAGAAGGATGCCAAGCCAAGGTTAATCAGATGGGTTTTGCTTTTACAAGAGTTTGATCTGGAAATCAGAGATAAGAAGGGAGTAAAAAACCAAGTGGCAGATCATTTGTCAAGACTCCCAGATGAAGTGCAGAATCAAGAAAGGTATGTGATTAAGGAAGAATTCCCAGATGATCAATTACTTGCGATAACTGGAGATATGACTCCTTGGTATGCTGACATTGTCAATTATTTAGTTAGCAAAGTAGTTCCCCCAGAACTTAATTCCCAACAAAGAAAAAGATTTTTCCATCAAGCTAGGGATTATTTATGGGATGAACTTTTCTTTATAAAAAATGTGCTGACCAAATATTGAGAAAATGTGTGGCAGGCCAAGAGGCAAGTCTAGTGTTGACTAATTGCCATTCAGCACCTTATGGTGGGCATTTTGGAAGCACTAGAACTACTGCTAAGGTATTGCAATCTGGATATTTCTGGCCTACCCTGTTTAAAGATGCTTATGAATTTATGAAACAATGTGATAGATGTCAGAGGATAGGTAATGTTTCCAATAGACAGGAGATGCCTCTTACCAACATTTTGGAAATTGAATTATTTGATGTTTGGGGCATTGACTTCATGGGACCATTTCTAAATTCCTTTGGCAATCTATACATTCTTGTAGCTGTGGATTATGTTTCCAAGTGGGTTGAAGCAATTGCTACCCCCACTAATGATGCTAGAGTGGTAACCAACTTTTTGAAAAAGAATATTTTCACCCGTTTTGGCACTCCTAGAGCCATCATCAGTGATGAAGGTTCTCACTTTTGCAATAAAATATTTGAGGAGTTGCTGGCCAAATATGGGGTAAAACACAGAGTTGCCACTGCTTATCATCCTCAGACTAGTGGGCAAGCAGAGCTATCCAATAGAGAGATAAAAAGAATTTTAGAAAAAGTGGTAGACCCTTCTAGAAATAATTGGTCTAAGCTCTTGGATGATGCTCTATGGGCCTACAGAACAGCTTATAAAACATCTTTGGGAATGTCCCCATTCAGATTAGTTTTTGGTAAAGCTTGCCACCTACCAATTGAACTTCAATGTAAAGCCTTTTGGGCTACTAAAAAGTTGAATTTTGACTATGAGGCAACTGGCAGGGCAAGACTGCTGCAACTAAATGAGTTGGAGGAGCATAGAATGTTTTCATATGAGAATGCTGAGTTATATAAAGCTAGAACCAAAGCTTGGCATGATAAAAAGATTCAAAAAAGAGTTTTAATTGAGGGACAACAAGTATTACTTTTTAATTCTAGATTGAAGTTGTTCCTTGGAAAATTGAAATCTAGATGGTCAGGCCCATTCAAACTTTTGAAAATTTATCCTTATGGGGCTGTTGATCTTTTAGATGAGTCAACTGGAAAAGAATTTAAAGTTAATGGTCAAAGAGTAAAACACTATTGGGGTGATGACTCAAGGTTTAGAGTCACCACCACCCTTGATGAAGTTTGATTTATGGTTACAAGTCTGGCTGAGGACTTAGTAAAACCAAGCGCTGCTGGGAGGCACCCCAAACTACTAATGTAAATAGCTTTTGTTTTTGTTTTTAGTTTTTGTTTGTTTCAGAAAAGGAAAGATGATTGGAGTCAACTTTGTTGCATCACAGTCTTAACTGTAGATGACTGATGCTTTGCTGGGTGCGCGCTGTGAGCACCAAGTGTCAAGTCACGTGGAGGTTCCTTAATGAAGTCATTGAAGAGTTTTGTGGAAATTAGCTGTCAAAGCACCATACATTGATTGTAGACACCTGTCCGATAATTATAACCGTGTCAGGCGAGTTATCTCACGCGTCAGATGTGACTAATGCTTTTCAATAGAGTGACCGATTGTAACTGCTACCCACTACTTTTTCAACTGTCATCATTACCTCAATTACCTCACCAGTTTATTATTTTGCAACGGATCTTTGCTATGATTTACTCCAATTTTTCATCTTCACCCACGATTATATAAATACCCCCCTCTCAACCCTAAAACACTTTCACAAATCCTATTTTTCTCTAAGTTTATCAATTTTCTATTCTCTCTCACAAATACTCCAGCTACCAAAATTCCATCACCACATTCAACCATGGCCTCTCAAAGCTCCAACAATAATTCTTACTTTGATAGCTTCGTCAACATTGAAGCTGAGCAACATTACACCAAATTCATATCTGCAAAATCGTTCTTCACAGAGCGATGATTCATTAGCAGTTTTGAACAAGATGATACTATGATCCCAACTTGGGCTGGAAGAAGTTAGCAAAGCAACCATCTGATTACAACGCTCAAATGGTGAAGGAGTTCTACGCAAACCTCACCAACCCCAATCAGAAGAAGAAGGAAGTGTTCGTTCGAGGCAAAGGAGTCCTTTACTCTGAAGCCAACATCAACCGTTTCTATGGGCTTAAGGATGGAGAAGATCAATTTGAAGCCACTCTAGCCACGTTGTCTGATGAAGAGATGACAAGTGTCATGAAGAGTTTAACCATTGAAGGGACGGAGTGGAATAAGAAGAATGGTGTGAATGAATGAACGGTGAAGAGGATGCAGTTGAAGCCTATGATGAGGGTGTGGTACCAATTTCTGAAGCATATTGTCTTGCCTACCGCTCACAATGAAACAGTCAATAAGGCAAGACTGGTGTTGCTGCACTGTACTACTGCCCTGCAGTATGTTAATGTTGGAAGGATTATAGCCAAGGAGATCACACTCTGTTCTCAGAAGAAGGAAGGTATGTTGTACTACCCATGTTTGATTTATGGGTTGTGTAAGAAGCAATTAGTACCCCATGGTGAAAGGGACGAAGTTTTCAATCCAACTGGTGGTTTTGATGCGCGAGCAATTGAAGTGCTGATAAAGGGAAATACTGGGCGAAAGTCAAGGCTGCAGTTGCCTGCTGCTCCTGCTGCCACTAGCTCTCCAGATGTCATGGCTCTGCTATCCAAGATGCAAAGGGATATGCATGCCTTCTATGCTTGGAATGATCAATTCAGTCATTGGATGGAGCTGCAGTTTGAGTATTGCCTGCCTGTAGAGAAGCATGTTAGACCAGTACCTCCATTCCCTAGAGAGATTTTGCCCATTGTTGGTGAAGAAGAAGTTCAACCTGAGGAAGAGCCAAGTGCAGATAAGCTGGAGCCATCCGCTAAGGCTGAGAAAAGAAAGAAGAAAAAGAAGTCAAAGTCTGGAAAGAAGAAGCAAGTTGTGGAAGAAGAGACACACCTTGTCTCTTCATGCAAAGCCCCCATTAAGCCCGCAGTTGAGTCAAATCAGCGGTTGCCTGAAGATGACCATCTGATTGAGCCAGAGATAGCTTTTGATAAGCCTCTGGCCAGTCAAGAGGTGTTGTTAGAGGATGTTGTTCAAGAGAACCCTGAAAAAGGAGAAGTTCATGATGAGGCAAGTGCTAGTGTGAAGGTTGATAAAAAGCTAGAGGACGTGTCTGAATAGGTTAAGATGAATGAAGAAGAAAGAGGGCCAGAAGGACAAGACCAAAGTTCTGATGCTGATGAGGCTACTACTGATAAGTCTGTTGAGCAGGCAGGTGAAGAGGAAAGGATCCCTGAGCTGGAAGTAGGGAATCTTGTTGTTGCTAGTGTTCCTAGTGGAGACAAGTTGGCGACGACGGAAAAGGTGACAACTGTGGATGAGTCCCAAACCCTTGGGTCCATTCTAAGGAAAAAGCGCACAACAAAGAGAAAAGCTGTGCCACAGGCAAAAGCTGATAAACCTGTGGATGCCGATCCTGAGCCATCTGTCTCAGCAGGAAGGAATGAAGAAAGGAAGGAAGCTGATGAAGGGGTGTCCAACATCGTTGGCACCAAGAAGAGAAAGCCTAAGGTTCACGCTGCTGGAACCAAGAAAAGCGCCAGGCATCTTGCCTGAGTTGTATCTGTCTTACCCTGTCTTTTATTTTATGTTTTTAGTTTTTAGGTTGTCTGTTGTTGTCTCTTCCCTTGTCAACAGCGGGGACACTGTTTAGCTTAAGTTTGGGGGAGAGGCATGAGTCAAATAAATTGAGTCTGTCCGTTTTAGAGAGTCAGATCGCAATTAAATTGTTTGGCTAAGCATTCTATTGACATGACAACTGAGTTTTAAGGTTAAAAGTTAATTTAGTCTAGGATTGTTGAAATTTTTGGAAATTCTTGCTTGGATTTTTGATGTGATAACCATTGCACCTTTTATGCACAACTGATTGATAAATGTTGACTTTAGTAATGGCTAGATAAGTTTTTAAAATACATAGTCATGAGGTTAGGTTTTTTAAGTATGGACTATAATTAAGGGAATGAACAAAGAACATGTTTGGGGGAAAGGAGTTAGGAAAATAATGTATAAGCATGGCTAGATATAAAAGTGATGGGGCGTTACATAATTATGCATAAAAAATAATACTAATAATAATAATAATAAGTCCTTGTGCCAACTACTGGAAGGACAATAAAGGGTTCCTGTGCCTAAAACTGGAGGAACATGTGCTGTGTAGGGTGCTCTACTCGGAGTAACAGGTTGAACTCATTACAAGTGAGATCCCGTCAGGTGAAAAGGTAGAGTAACACCTAAAGCACTATAAAATTGAACCTAAGTAATGTCCCCTGCATATAATGATCAAAAAGTCTGTGTAAGCATGAAAAGAATAGCTCCCCCCTTAGGCAAGTCTCTAAGCTCAAACCCTGAACCTATAGGAAAGAAGAAGATAACTTACGTCTTGAGTATGTAGTTTTAGAAAAGGATCTTGTCATGTCTCTGGTTGATAGTAGGATATCAGTTCACACACACACGCATGGTTATTATTGATTTTTGAATAGCAAGAATTATGCCAATCTTTGAAATATAATCTGAAGCTTGAAGCTTACGATCTGAATGTGTTGTTGTCATGTCAATAAGATGAGTAGCCTCACAAAGTCTTTGCTTTCTACCGCATTACCTGAGGACAGGTAATAGTTCAAGTTTGGGGGTGTGATAACTCACTTTATGTGAGTATTATTACAGCTTTTTACTTGCTCTGTTACCTGCTAATATGGTTTTGTATTCAATGATTAGGCTTATTTTATGCCATTTATGAGTCTAGCATGTATTTAGGATTTTTATTTAATCTCTTCATATAAAGAGAGCTCTATAGTCATTTGGTGTCAAGACAGACCAATGGACCATTGAAAAGGTTCAAGAGCCAAGGCAAATGATAATTACAGTCAAGACAACCATTCCGTACAACCACAAGAGGCGGCTGACCAGTCAACGCAGTCAAAAGCCGCCACGTCAGATGAAGAATACAAACGGGCGCTAACGCGAGGAAAGATAGCTGGCAGATTTCCCATGTGCTGATAGTGCTGTCATTGTACTAATCATTGGGGAATATGCTTTATTCCTTTGGGCTATCTTATTCTCGGATTTAGGGAGGCCCATGATCCAAGAGAATGTCCTATATAAAGGTGCCTTAAACCCTAAAGTTAATATATATGCTGAAAGGTGATAGATGCTTAGAAAGTCCCGCCGTTGTGAAGAAAGAAGAACCCTAAGACGTTCATGGTGCGCCGCTGCTGCTGATAACTGAAGTCTAGTCTGCTGTTGGACTTAGAGCTTGAGACATCAACTCTAAGGCCATCTCAATTGTAGGTTTACATTTAAGAATTCATTTTTATGTGTAATCTTATATCTTTGGTTGTTATGGTTTCTATGTTCATCATGAGCTAAACTCTTAATGTTGAAATTATGTGAAGTTTAATTGAAAGTTTAATATGTTTAAGTGATGTGATGTGTGTTCGTATGCTCTTTTAGTTCATTTGTTATTTTGCTATATATTCATATCTAGGTTTGATCAACTTAGGTTTGAATACAAGTTTGTTATTAAGAGACATCTAATAATGAATGGATTTAATGAACTAATATGGTTAAGTGAGGTATAGACATATATTCTCTACCTAATACTTAGACATAAGCTAGGGCCATAGTAAGAATACAACCATGTGTTTTCTGAACTGTAATGAAGTAAGTTTGACCTAGACATATGATTCATCTTATCACGCATTGCATTATCCAACGTTGTAGACATGCACCATAAGGCAAGAGTTGCTTGCAGAAGTCTTGCCTATACTTATCTCATCACACACATATTAAGTTGGATATTAAATGGATGATAAGTTTAACATGCTTTCACAACTGTTTTCTCACACTATTTTAATCAATTGTTCCTTTAATTTATTTGCAACCCTAAACTGTTATTTTGTTACTTTAATCACTCATAAGTGTAAAACTAATTGAACTAGTCTTGGAGCGAGATTTCCTTATCACAATCCCTGTCGGAACGATACTTTTTCTTATTACTTGTGCTACAGATAAGACTGTGTATACTTGCACATTGCGAACAATTATATCACACTTAAAATACGCAACACCAGCCCAGATCACTTCCTTAATAACGATGCTCCTCCACACCGTCGTAAACCTACTGGGGTATAAAACACAATTCAAAGACACTTTGATGGACACACACTCCTAGACACTCTATGCACTTTTATCTAAAGGCTTCAAGTTTTTAAACAACCAAACTCCTTGCTTCAAAGCTTCGGAGAAGGTAACATACAACTCAATAAAACACGGTCCTTAGCAATGCATCAATGTGATGCAAGAAAGGCTCACAAAATAAAGCACAAGGCTTAAAAGACACAAAAACCCTAAAAATTCTACATCTTGAAGTTCTTGGCTTCGGTGAAGAAACTAGGTCTTGGTCTTCACATATATATAGCCTTGAGTTGATGGGCTTATTCAACACTACTTCAGCTCCAAGAAAAATATATTTTCCACAAATATATTTGCACCAATTTATTCCATTCACAAATATATTTATTGTCCATAAATATATTTTCAATAACAATCTTCTTGAAGCACAAAGATATATTTGAAATATATCTTTTATATTTTCTCCAGCAATCTTCAAAGTACAGATGGAGTAAGCGAAAGATTTCGCATAAAAATATTCTTGAACCAAATCAAATCTTTTCTTTAAATATCTTCATATATTAAAGAAATAAATAATCTTCACAGAATCTTCAGCAATCAATGAAGGAAACCAACGTCTTGGCGTCCAAGTAACATCTGAAGCTGTAAAAAATTAGGATTCAAGAAAAACGGCGCGCTATAGGGCACGCATTAGGGTTTCACATCCAGCTGGCAGTGTTGTTCCCGATGTGTTACCACATCAGGCTAGCATATTGTTTTTGCAAAATGAAGCCAACACATAAAAACCCAACAATCTCCCCCTTTGACAAATTTTGGCTAAAACAACCTTGGCATCTTCTGGAGAGACATCTTCAACAATTTCCTTCAACTTTGACTAAGTGACTTGATAGAGAAGGAACGCCACATTTTGCAATGTTACCTTAAGTAACGTACAAGAGATCGGGGGGATCCGATTGTTATTAGAACCAATGTGAAATTCCTGGCACGCGTGTTACGATGCTAAGCACGATGCTATAGCTTCTTGGTCCTCAAAACGTGATGCTACACACAATGCTATAGCATCCTACTGCGTAAATCTCAAGATAAATAAAACAAATATCTGAAAGCAAATAAAAGAGCACGGGATATTTGTTAACCCAGTTCGGCGCTTAAACAAGCCCTAATCTGGGGGATACCAATCCAGGAAGGAATATCACTATAATAGTCCTAGTTGTAAGTCTTCAGCAAACACACGTTTACAACTTAAAACCTAGGCATCTACCAATGATTCTTCAACCTAGGAACTCCTAAGTCTGAGATCCCATCTCACTCCCTTACAACCTTACAAACAGCAAGGATTTAAAAAACACAAAGACAAAGTATTTTGGAGACACACTCCTAAAAACTACACACTCGTACCTAAAGGCTTAGAGTGCAAAAAACACACACACAATCCTAACTCCGTACTTCAAAGCTTAGGAGAGGATCACACAAGGTACAACTCAATGAAACACGTCCTAAGCTTGCATCAATGAGACACAAGACAGGCTCACAAAATAACACACGCAAAAACCTAGGAAACTAGACACAAAATAACAACGGCGTGAACAACCTCAAATTAGGTTTTGCACTGCACATATATACTCCAGCAAAGTCCTTGATTCTGAAACAATTAAGACCTTGATTCTTCTTGACTCAAGTCTTTGACCACATTAATTAAAAAGGATTCTTTCCTAAAATAATCTTCAAGGATATTCTTCATTAATTATTCAAGTCAAGGATCTGAAGTAATAAATGATGATCCTCAATAAAGTCCAAACACAAACGCGTCATGCAAGATTCATGAAAGAGAAAACATAAATCATTCCATAAATAGAACGCGCGCCTTCAGAGTCCATGATGTCGAACACGATGTTGTAGCATCTTGCATAACATCCTGGTTACCAAAAATGCAGCCAATACGAAGGACTCAACAAACTCCCCCTTTGGCAAATTTTTGGCTAAAACAAATAAAGACCATACATGGACTTAAATAGATACTTCAACTACATATCTTTTTCTCAACATAAACACACAAGTATAGAGATTTGTAGAGACTATTCTTCAAAAACAGATTACATACTACTTCTCCATAGAGACCAGTAAACAAGAATATAAATGTATCTTTTAAGATGATCAGAGAGGCATGCAACTGCGGAACACATAAAACAACTTAGCCTTAGATGGTCAGGATAATAAACATTGACAGGATGCTGTAGGTAATGCTACAACATTTCACAACACAACATCTCCCCCTGCACATATGCATGGGATGTTGGAGCATCATATCCAACATCTCCCCCTGCATAACACAAATCAGCTCCCCCTGAACACTTGCATATCTCAGCACATGCATACACCACCAAAGCACACATACCAGAACAGACTCATTTCACAGTCACAACACGTATGAAGAGCACATACCAGAAACAAGAGCAGGTAACCAACCCAACAAATTAATCATAACATTTACTCCCCCTTTTGGCCACAAATTTGACAAAGATGCATATAAGAACAAGGAACCATAACAGTGTAGCAGCAAAGTAGACCACATAGTACTTACTAATATTACAGACCATATGCACTGGAGAGTGCTCAAATATCCAGGGCAAGGCCCAGAATCAGAATAGTAACAACAAATCGGATGTCAGCCAAGGCAAGGCCACAGATGCTGAGACATCTGGCACAACATTCGACTCATGTAGAGTTTCCTTGAGCGAACCAATAAAAGTATCAACAACCTTGGTAGGTGACATATTAGCACATTCAACAGCAACATTCAAACTAGGTTGTCCTAGAGTTTCATCAGATTTAGGCTTTACTAGTGACCTGGTTTCAGTACCAAAAGGGACATAAATCGAGGTAGAAGGAGACTCACTTACAGGCATAAATGTTCCTTTCTTCACAGTAGAAGTTTTATTCTTCTTTGCGGTAATCACTAGAACAGTAGTAATGGGAGTTGCCTTGGAGATTAAGGTAGAGGTGCCATCTTTGAATTTCCATTCCTTCTTCACATTTATTACTTCAGGTTCAGGCTTTGCTTGCTGATACTGATTGGGATACCCATGCAACTTGAAACAGAAAGGCCTTATATGTCCCTTCTTACCACAATGGTGACACACCCATCTACGATACACTTTCTGAATCTTGGGCCTTTGATGACCACAAGGATTAGATTCAAGAGCAAACTTGGGAACTTGGTATGTTTTAGAATGCTGAGCAGGATGCTTCAACATCGTCTGTCCAGTGCAAGGGTCAAAAACATCTTCAGCAGATTTGAATTTTGTCTCAAGATTCTGTTGATATTGATTTAGATTTGAGTAGTTATAACCAACTGACTTGGCCTTCCCACTTGGTAGATTCTCCAGGATCTCCTCAAGTATGTTTGTCCCTGAGTTTAACTGACTTACACGTTTCTTCAAGTCATTCATTTGAGCATTGACTAGAGCAACTTCTTCTTGGGCTTCTGAGGTCTTCTCAACTTGAGCTTTCACTTCAGCCTGAAGAAGATTGATGGTCTTTTTCTGCTTCTCAAGGATTTTACACATTTCCTCAAACCTAGTGAGTAGTTCTTTGTAGGTGGCAGCTAGCTCATCAAAAGTTATATCTTCATCACAAGAATCTTCATCAGATTCATATCTACTAGTGAATGCTGCAATATGCTCAACAGTTTCATCATCAGGTTCACCTTTTCTCCGAACATTACTGTTTTTAGTGATGTTGAATGACATGTTCTCAACATTTGGTCTTGGTTTCCTATCCATCTTTTGCAGCACCTTATTAAATTGCTTCCCAAGATCTATAATAGCATTAGAAATTCCTTTATTCGTCTCCATGTCACATTGAATCTCATTATCATCATCAGTGTTGGAGATACCCGTTATGCTTTTGTTCTTCATTTCAGATCTTTCATTTATAGATAATTCAAAGGTTTGAAGTGATCCAATAAGCTCGTCCACTTTCATGCTTGAGATATCTTGGGCTTCTTCAATGGCTGTAACTTTCATGTCAAATTTCCTAGGTAGAGACCTGAGAATTTTTCTAACAAGCTTTTCTTCAGGGATCTTTTCACCAAGTGAATCAAATGAGTTGGCAAAATCAATCACGTTCATATGAAAATCATGTACACTTTCCTCTTCCTTCATTCTGAGGTTCTCAAACTTAGTGGTTAGAAGTTGGAGCCTTGACATCTTTACCTTGGGTGTCCCTTCATGAGTGGTCTTGAGAATTTCCCAAGCATCTTTTGCCACAGTGCATTGCTTGATCAGCCTGAATATGTATTTGTCCACTCCACTAAATAAAACATTCAAGGCTTTGTTGTTTGCAAGAGCCAACTCATCTTCCTTCTTAGACCAGATTTCTTCTGGCTTTAAATTGGTTGTGCCCCTCATTACAGGATGTTCCCAACCTTTGATAACTGTTTTCCAAGTTTGGCTATCCATAGATTTTAGAAAAGCCATCATACGCGACTTCCAGTAATCATAGTTGGTGCCATCCAAAAGCGGTGGTCTGCCAACAGATCCTCCTTCCGTGTCCATAGTACCAGAAGATAACTTCCCTGGAGCTCACCCAAATATGTTAGGGTGCCCGCTCTGATGCCAATTGAAATTCCTAGCACGCGTGTTACGATGCTAAGCACGATGCTATAGCTTCTTGGTCCTCAAAACGTGATGCTACACACAATGCTATAGCATCCTACTGCGTAAATCTCAAGATAAATAAAACAAATATCTGAAAGCAAGTAAAAGAGCACGGGATATTTGTTAACCCAGTTCGGCGCTTAAACAAGCCATAATCTGGGGGATACCAATCCAGGAAGGAATATCACTATAATAGTCCTAGTTGTAAGTCTTCAGCAAACACACGTTTACAACTTAAAACCTAGGCATCTACCAATGATTCTTCAACCTAGGAACTCCTAAGTCTGAGATCCCATCTCACTCCCTTACAACCTTACAAACAGCAAGGATTTAAAAAACACAAAGACAAAGTATTTTGGAGACACACTCCTAAAAACTACACACTCGTACCTAAAGGTTTAGAGTGCAAAAAACACACACACAATCCTAACTCCGTACTTCAAAGCTTAGGAGAGGATCACACAAGGTACAACTCAATGAAACACGTCCTAAGCTTGCATCAATGAGACACAAGACAGGCTCACAAAATAACACACGCAAAAACCTAGGAAACTAGACACAAAATAACAACGGCGTGAACAACCTCAAATTAGGTTTTGCACTGCACATATATACTCCAGCAAAGTCCTTGATTCTGAAACAATTAAGACCTTGATTCTTCTTGACTCAAGTCTTTGACCACATTAATTAAAAAGGATTCTTTCCTAAAATAATCTTCAAGGATATTCTTCATTAATTATTCAAGTCAAGGATCTAAAGTAATAAATGATGATCCTCAATAAAGTCCAAACACAAACGCGTCATGCAAGATTCATGAAAGAGAAAACATAAATCATTCCATAAATAGAACGCGCGCCTTCAGAGTCCATGATGTCGAACACGATGTTGTAGCATCTTGCATAGCATCCTGGTTACCAAAAATGCAGCCAATACGAAGGACTCAACACAATGAATCTATTTGGTGGAAGGATGTGATTGGGATTGGAAGGGAGGGTGCGGCCGATTTGTTTAAAACTAATGTGAGTTGCGGCGTTGGTAACGGTTATAATATTAGCTTTTGGAAATTAGAATCGAAAACCGAATCAAACCACATCAGTTTTCAATTGGTTCAGTTCGGTTTTTAATCCGAACCATAAAAATCAATTTTTTTCGGTTTGGATGGGATTGAATCGTCGGTTTAATTGGATTTTTATGATCCGCTTACACCACTTCATCGAGTCTTAAGGTGCTCATCCTAATTTTCTTTCATAAAAATTACAATAATTAATTAACTTTTCCACTATATTTCTCGGATGCTTCGTTGGATAGAAAAAGAAAAAAAAAACGCGATAGGTTGGGGACGGCTATCACTTTTCTATCACGTTTTGAAATCTATTAGTTTTATTATGTCAAGAAACACCAAACTAGACTCAATTAGTCAATTATTGAGTAGCAATACTACAAGACAAATGAATAAAGCAGCCTTACCCCCCCCCCCCCCCCCTTACCTATTATAAATAGGCATGTATCAAAACGAATTGAAATATACTACCGATAAGCATTTTCCTAGCAAGTAATAAGCATTTTTAGTTCATCTTGTAAAACAAAGTATATTCTTATAGTTCATTCAACTCAGCCATGGCAAAATCCTCCATAATTCTTCTAATTTCTTTGAACCTTACTTTCCTCTCCATAATAACTCTTGCCACAGCTACAAATTACTATCAAAGCCTATCTCCATCAATGTTGGGTTTCCAAGAAGAGAAATTCACCCATCTTCACTTTTACTTCCACGACATCGTGTCGGGCCCAAAACCAAGCATGGTATTTGTAGCCGAACCCAATGGCAAGGTAAAAAACGCCTTGCCATTCGGAACAGTTGTGGCGATGGATGATCCGTTGACGACCGGACCCAAACGTGACTCAAAACTTATAGGTAAGGCCCAAGGTATTTACACTTCTATATCACAAGATGAGATGGGACTAATGATGGTGATGACCATGGCTTTCACACATGGTGATTTTAATGGAAGCACCCTTAGCATATTGGGTAGGAACATGATCATGAGTGAACCTATTAGAGAAATGGCTATTGTTGGTGGAACCGGGGCTTTTCGTTTCGTACGAGGATATGCTCAAGCTAAGTTTCATTCCGTAGATTATTCCAAAGGAGATGCTATTGTAGAATATGACATCTTTGTGTTCCATTATTAGTTAGTAATTAGGTGTTTTACAAAAAATAGAGTTTACTTTAGATAAATTTTTGTGTTCATCTCAAACTCTTATCCATTGTGAAAGGCAAATTCGTTTGAAAAATTCAATATATATTTATAGTTCATAAAAAAAAGAGTCAATGTCATTTTTATTATAACAATTATTCTAAGGGCTTTACTTGAAATATTTAATGGACAAGCTATAGGGCCCTATAATGTTTAAATTCATATGTCTTGATTTAGTATTGCCATTATTATTTGCTTAAAGTTAAAGGTAAAGAATATTGGAATGTTCTTATACTTATTCATATTTCAAAGATATAGAACTAAAAAAAATTGGAATTTTTTTATTGCACTTTTGTTGGAACATTACTCATCGATGGAAATTGATCGAGTAACATAAAAGTAAGTTATTGAAAATAAAAAGGTATATTGGCTCTTTAAATAGGATATGTGTCCGTCAAATAAAGGATGAGTGAATGAGATATTAATATGGTTAGCATATGTAGTACTTTGTCAAAATAATTTTAATCGATCAGTAACTAAAATATTTATAAAAAATCAAACAATTTAAATAGAGTATAAAAATAGTAGTAATAAACTTACTTTTGAAATATCCAGTAGTTAACTCATTTGGTAGAAACATCATTATACATGTAATGGTTAAGTTTGAATTTTAGATGCTCTACTTATTCACATTTACGATAGAATTCTAGCCATAAGACTACATCTGTATTTTTACAGGGAAAATTTTCAAATATTCATGCCCCCAGATGAAACAATCCCTAGAAAATCTCCACTTATAGATACAATAGCCTTAAACATATATCTCATTTAGAGTATTCCGTTAAATTAACCGCTCAAAATCCAATATATTACTATAACTAATTATTTAACATAGTTAAAATATAAAAAACAGTTGGTACTCCCACTTATTCATCTTAAAAATATAAAATTCTAGTCATTGGAATACTTGGCCATATATATATATATATATATATATATATATATATATATATATATATAAAAGAACAGAGAATATTGTAATTAAATACATAGAAATTTGCAAAATAATAATGGTTAAATGCATAGTATATTAATTGTACAAAAAAAATACATAGATTAAGTTTAAATAAAAAAACTTGAAATTTTTGGTAAAAAAATAAACCTTAAAATATTTTACTCTTTTTTTGTGCAAAAGTCGAAAAAATAAATTAACATTAAAAGACATAAAACATGCCTAAGCAAAAAATACAAATTTCCAACAACAGAAAATACCACAATCTGCACAAAAATTAACATACACCCATAAATCCTAACAATTTTATTTTTTTTTATAAACTAAAAGTATGCAGACATCAACATACAAACATCCCAATTTAGTTGGCATTCTTATTCTTCATTGTTTGTCCTCCATCTATTGCTCATATTATTATAAAAAAGAAAAATATAAAAATATATAAGAACTAGGGGAACATAGACCTAACCCAGTGTCGTGCGTCCAAGCGCGTAGAACAATAAAATATATATCAACTTCTACTTAATCCTTAGAGGCAAAATAGAATTCCTAGACAATCGAAGTGAATGGACCGACCGCCAGCACCGATACGGTCCACGTACCTACACTACCTCCTGCAACAAGCAGCAAGCGATGATGTTTTTTCAAGTAATACAGTCTGAAATCCATGAATGGTACGAATATTACAATATCAACCTCTGCACTAATCTTGTTGAACATCCAAAGCAACACATAACCATTTGAAAGCCAGATCAAGGGATGTCGAAGAACGAAACTCAGCACAACGAACACGACAAACGCCAAAATAACATTGAAACCCCTTAGTGCGACGAACGTCACTACCGCCAACACGGCGTATCCACAGACCTAGCCCTTTAGAACATTTTCGGACCGAGGCAAGACTTGATGAATCCAGAACGTGAATGGTTTCCAACAAAGCAGCAGACAGAGATGAACTACCCAAACTGTTTTAAAATTTATGGCAAAGGCATTGAAAACAAACCAGAAATCACCTCATGTATCATGAAAAAAATGGTTTTGTACTGCCAAACAGCACCAGCAATACTGAGCGATTGTGGATAACCGGTCAACATAACTAGAGAAAAAAATCTCTATCAATCCAAGAGACGAAATAATCTTCGATCTCTTTTTCTTGTTGTGTCTCTTTCTTTCTCTGCCGCCGAAATTGAAGCTTTCAATTGTCTTCCGATCTGAAAAGTGTTATCTATATAAAACAACAGACGACATATGGTGGAGATACCCTAATGGGTCGAACGGCGGAACAAAAGTTGAACCGCCGACATCAGAGGTGGCATCGCGACTCCAAGGTAGTCGTTCGCACCACCGCCAACCCAGGCTACATCGGGACAGAATGTTTTGGGTGAAAGGGTGTGACCGGTTGGGAGAGACGGAGGTTGTGTGACAAAGTGACTAGCAACAGTGGTGATTGGTGAGTGAAGAAGATGAAGGGTGGTGGTGGTTGTTAAGTGCAAATCCTAAAAAATTGAAACAATCGTAAATCTGAAGAAGAAAAAAAAACTGCATGAATCAATGTTACAAGTTATAGTTTTTTAGAAAAAAATTCTTTTATTTTCAAGTTCTCTTTGTTCATTATAGAAGGGTGATTTTGTGTCATTTTTGGCATAGAATCACCCCTCTACACTTTTTTTTCTTTCTTCTTTTAATAAAAATAAGTGATTTTCATCACATAGATTTAGTTTTTCTTTGGTGTTTTTTTTGTAATTTTGTCGTCTAAGTGCAGCGCTGTGTTGGTCATCGTCTTGTCACTTGTGCGGCGTTATTTGATTTTCCGTATTGTTGGGGTGTTCATTTGATTCTTCTCGAAATATTATCTCCAGTCAATTACATAGGTCCGATGACTTTTATTTTATCATATTATTTGTAGTAGGTGTTTTGTCGTTGTATGTCATTAACTTGGATGCTTCGAGTTTGTTTACAAATTCATCATTTATATTTTTAGCAAAATTGAATATGTAATTATATTTGAAAAAATGTTACAAGCACTACCTTGATAGGTCGTTGACTATGCCACTTGTACCAAGCCTCAAATTTTGAAGAAATTAGTGGCAGAAGAGTTCAAACACCAGAACCAAAATTATACCAATAACAAGAAACCTTTCAAAAACTCAAACAAGCAGAAGAGTTCAAACACCATTTATTTAGATCAAATCTGTTAACTTTAGAGATGTAAAATAGAGAAACACATAACGGCAAGAGTTTCAATAGAATATCTTAATAACATTGTTTGACAAAATAAGGATTACAACAGAATTTATAATAATACCTATTGGACTATTAAACTACTAACCTATAAAGCCCAATACTTAAAACCTAAATATATCTAATATCTAACACTTCCCCTCAAACTCACGATGCATTAATGAATAATCATCGAGAGTTTGTCAAACAAAATACGAAAAACATAATAATACTTAATAATATAAATTCAACATTTTATTTCTAATACTATCCCTCAAGCTAAAGCTTACTAAGCTTTACGCTTGTTACAAATTAACCCTGAAAATAAACCAACCCAACTACTAGCGTAGCCAACTGAGAGAAGTAGCTGCCATAGAGAGAAACCATCATACAGAAGCATCTAATAGAAGGAGAAACCAATAGGAAGAAGTGCAATGTAATAAGAAGAATCAATAGGGAGAAGTGCGATGCAATCAGAAGAAGTGCAATAGGAAGAAGTGCAATGCAATCAAAAGAACCAAGAGAGAGAAGTGCAATCAATCAGAAGTGCAATAGGGAAAAGTGCAATCAATCAAAAGAAATCAATAAGAAGAGAAACAAACCAAAAGAACCAATAGAGAGACAATCAAAATCAAATAACCAGTATAGTGCAATAGGAAGAAGTGCAACCGATCCGAAGAATCAATAGGGAGAAGTGCAATGCAATAAGAAGAATCAATAGGGAGAAGTGCGATGCAATCAGAAGAAGTGCAATAGGAAGAAGTGCAATGCAATCAAAAGAACCAAGAGAGAGAAGTGCAATCAATCAGAAGTGCAATAGGGAAAAGTGCAATTAATCAAAAGAAATCAATAAGAAGAGAAACAAACCAAAAGAACCAATAGAGAGACAATCAAAATCAAATAACCAGTATAGTGCATAAAGATCCCACAACTTCCAATCTACCATATGATGCCGCCAACGTTCTTCTTTTCTTTTTTTCTTTAAAGGCAATGGATTAAGCAACAAACATATTCTACCATAACTACTTTAGCATTCACGTTGCCTTTGTTAAAACTAATGTTTCCAAAACGGCAGACCTTCAATATCCAAAACAAAACAAAACAAAGAGAGCCAACATGAGAGAAAATTTAATACAATTTTTTTTTTACCGACTAAACTACAATCCAAGAGAATCCGAGAGCACAAACTAAAGAACAAATAAAGAGAACTAACCAAAGACTAATCTTCCAAAAACAAAGGAAACATATTCTCAAACTATTGAGAACTCAAAGCGGAAGCAACGACTGATTTAAGGCGGATCGAACCATGCTCTTGATGCCATGTTAACTTTAGAGATGTAAAATAGAGAAACACATAACGGCAAGAGTTTCAATAGAATATCTGAAAAACATTGCTTGACAAAATAAGGATTACAACAGAATTTATAATAATATCTATTGGACTATTAAACTACTAACCTATAAAGCCCAATACTTAAAACCTAAATATATTTAATATCTAACAAAATCCAACATCCTTCATTAATATAAAAATATAGTCAAAATAGATCATATAAATAAATACACAGTGTTAAAATTATATCATTTATTTTGGGACAGATGAGTATAAATCTTAAATTTGGGAGATTTCATATTTCATTCATATTAATATTTTTGAAAGAAAATAATATATAAATAAATATAGTAGTATATTTGAAAGTGTTAAGATGCTCGCCCTAATTTTCTTTCTTAAAATGTAAAATACATAATTAGGTTTTCCACTATATTTTTCTTTTTTGACGAAAAACGCTATAGGTTGGTGAGGTCTATCATTTTTCTACCACATTTTGAAATCTAAAAGTATTTTGTCAAGAAGCACAGGCTAGACTCAATTATTGAGTAGCAGCAGTGAATAAAGCAGCCGTACCCCTTTACCTACTATAAATTTAATAAGTATATCAAAACCTATGAAGCCCGTGGTTTAAAAATGACGAAGTATCGTGTCTGATACGTATTCGATATCGATACTCGTCAGATATTTTCTGATACTTGTATCGAAGAGTATCAGACAATTAAAATTATTTTTTTAAAAAAATAATTACCGATACGTGTCGGATACATCTCTAATACACATATTAGAGAAGTATCGGGAAAATAATGTTTTTTTATGATAGAAATAGAGGAGATGAAACTGATACAATTTGTGTTTCCTCTTAAATAGTGAATGTTAGAGTATAATGTTCTTTATGGATTGACAATTATGTGTTTTTTGGATGGTACCAATGGTGTTTCGTTTTTTGGATAATAATAATTATCTTTTTGGGTAATATTTAATTAACTTTAAATATGTAATTGTCACTTGTTTGCTCAATTTGAGTAATTTGAATGTTAATTTATTATCTTTTTTTATTTTTGTTATATTTATATATTGTGTATTTGTATATTTAATTTTAAATTTAATTTTAAACAACGTATCGCGACCGTGTCGTATTGAAAATTTAAAAAAAAAATTCGTATTGCCGTATCGGTATCGTGTCACATATTCGTGCTTCATAGATCAAAACAAATTAAACTATATATACCACCGATTGGATCTGAGACATTTTCCCAGTAATAAACAAACATTCTTAGTTCATCTTGTCAAAAAAAATTCATTTTTTCATTCAACTCAACCATGGCAAAATCCTCCATAACTCTTCTCATATCTTTGAACCTAGCTTTTCTCTCCATAATATCCCTTGTCACAGCCACTAATTACTATCAAAGCCTATCCCCAACAATGTTGGGTTTCCAAGAAGAGAAATTCACCCATCTTCACTTTTACTTCCACGACATCGTGACCGGCCCAAAACCAAGCATGGTATTTGTAGCCGAGCCAAATGGCAAGATAGACGGTGCCTTGCCATTCGGGACAGTTGTGGCTATGGATGATCCATTGACGAGCGGACCCGAACGTGACTCGAAACTTATAGGTAAGGCTCAAGGAATTTACACTTCTATATCACAAGATGAGATGGGACTAATGATGGTGATGACCATGGCTTTCACAAATGGAGATTTTAATGGAAGCACCCTTAGCATATTGGGTAGGAACATGATCATGAGTGAACCTGTTAGAGAAATGGCCATTGTTGGTGGGACCGGAGCTTTTCGTTTTGTACGTGGATATGCTCAGGCCAAGTTTCATTCTGTGGATTACAACACTGGGGATGCTACTGTAGAATATGACATATTCGTGTTCCATTATTAATTAGTAGTTAATTAGGTAGTTGTTTCACAAAAAGTAGAGTTTATTTTGGATTTTTTTTTTTTTTTTGTCGTAGAATAGTTGCTGGAAATTAGCTTATTGAAGCGAATAAGTTAGAGATTTTGGATTCGAATCTCAATCTCTATATATTATGTAATGTCTATTAATTCAACTTAATTATATTTACTTACGAGATGCGTTTTTATTGATTATTTATTTTTATATTTATTGTGTTCATCTAAATTGTAAAGACAATTAAGGTGAAAAATAAAAATGTAATATTTCAAATTTAATATACATCAATTATCTTAATTTCATTTTTTAGTTAACATTTTTTTTCAGCACAATTTCTTTTAGTCTTAAATGCACTTTTGGTCCCCCTATTTTGAAATTTGTGAACTTTTGGTCCCTCTATTTTAAAACTCAACTTTTTGGTCCCCCTATTTTAAAAGTCAATAATTTTTTTAGTCCCCCTTTCATTTTAATGTCGTGGCACTGTAGATGATGATGTGGCAATAATGAATAGGAACAAAACTTTCCATGTCATTATTTTATTTCTTTTATAATTTAAATATTAAGATAATAAATATAATTTCATTTAAAATAAAAAAAAAAAATCAAAGTTAAAAATTTAAACAAAATTCATTCCCAATTTGTGTGTTCCCATATTATACTATGAAGTACCTAACCCAAATTCCTAAATCGAAGATCCAATTAATTCGTTGAACTCCAAATTCCGTGAACTCTAAATTTTATGTTTCCAATTTGTTTGTATCCTTCGATGAACCTAAATCCAAAGAAAAGAAAAACACACAACAAATGAACAAAGCTTGTGAATAAGGTGCAAGGAACCTTTCTAAAATAGCCATGAGTAAGAACATGGAAATAAGAATGGCAGTAGCAACAAAATCAAAAGAGACAGCATTAATAGAACTATCAAAGTTTAGTGGTGCCCCTATTGGACTCCAATCATTTTCAAAAAGTTCATCTATTTCTAGTACCATCACTGTTTTGTTTTACCCTTCTTCTATTACCATTTGTTCACCTTTGAGCTCAACCACAATTAACAACACCTTCTCCTTCTTCTTAACGGAACAGAGTAAATCTATTTTAGCAGAAATAGAAAAGAAACTGAATAAGGTGACAATACAGTGCAAGAACAAGCTGAGGGGCTTCACACTATTAAAGTTTTGTTTCAATGGAGATTGCTGAAGAATTGTAGAAGATAAGGGTCTTAATTTAGGATTCTTCGTGAAGAATTGTTTTTACAAAAAAAAATTATTTTGTTTTATTAATTTTATTTTCTTAAACTTTAAATTATAAAAGAAATAAAATAATGATGTGGAAAGTTTTGTTACTATTCATCATTGCCACGTCATGTGCCACATCATTAAAATGAGGGGGATTAAAAATAAATGTTAATTTTTAAAATAGGAGATCAAAAAGTTGAGTTTTAAAATAGGGAGACCAAAAGTTCATAAATTTTAAAATAGGGGATCAAAAATGTATTTAAGTCTTTTTTTAATGGCATTTTTTTCAGCACAATTTCCTACTTTCTTTTAAAAACAAACAATTATCATAGTGATGAGACTTCTTATTTTAGTTTAGATAGACAAACATGCTAGACATATAAACCGGCAACAAGTGTGTATATGACAAAAAAAATGTTACAAGCACTACCTTGATAGGTCGTTGACTATGCCACTAGTACCAAGCCTCAAATTTTGAAGAAATTAGTGGCAGAAGAGTTCAAACACCAGAACCAAAATTATACCAATAACAAGAAACCTTTCAAAAACTCAAACAAGCAGAAGAGTTCAAACACCATTTATTTAGATCAAATCCAACATCCTTCATTAATATAAAAATATAGTCAAAATAGATTATATAAATAATACACAGAGTTAAAATTATATAATTTATTTTGGGACAGATGAGTATAAATCTTAAATTTGGGAGATTTCATATTTCATTCATATTGATATTTTTGAAAGAAAATAATATATAAATAAATATAGTAGTATATTTGAAAGTGTTAAGATGCTCGTCCTAATTTTCTTTCTTAAAATGTAAAATACATTATTAGGTTTTCCACCATATTTTTCTTTTTTGACGAAAAACGCTATAGGTTGTTGACTGGTGAGGTCTATCATTTTTCTACCACATTTTGAAATCTAAAAGTATTTTGTCAAGAAGCACCGGCTAGACTCAATTATTGAGTAGCAGCAGTGAATAAAGCAGCCGTATCCCTTTACCTACTATAAATTTAATAAGTACTAGTATGGACTTGGCACGGGCGAGAAATTCAATTTTTTTTTTTATAAATCTTAAAAATGTGTATAGTATATATATATATATATATATATATATATATATATATATATATATATATGAGTCATGCTATGAGTCATGCTAAACAGTGCATCTGGTGTATTTGTTAAGCATTCTAAAAATAGAAATAAAACAAAAAGTTAATGTTAATAAAATAACATTTTCCACTTTCAATACATTGAATACACGCGTTTCAAGACAAACTTTTCTTATTTATGTGCTTAACTAATGCACTGTGCACCGGGTGCACTATTTAGCATTTTCCTATATATATATATATATATATATATATATATATATTTATAATTTTATTTTGAAATTAATTAATATTTTAGAAGTGAAAAATTGTCCGCGTTATATATGAATTAGAATTTATTTATAAAAATATATTGATTTTGGACCTTTTTTTTTCGACAAAGGACCTTTTTTTTGTTAAGAGTAATGATTTTAGACTTTAATGTGCACATATATGCATCTTTCTTTTATTTTTGTTTTGGTAGAAAATTCAATTAATCTATTAAGAGGGTTTTGTTCTAATGGAAGAGGACAATCTTTTATGTGATGAAGAACTCATTCAAGAGCATCTAACCTTAAGTCTTGTATCATGACTATTAGGTAAAGAAGTTTCTATTAAATATAAAAATGTATTTGATCTAACGGAAAGAATTAAATCAAGCCGGAATAAAAAGTAAACCATAATTGAAATCAAAATCTTAAACCTCGCATCTTTATTATTTTTTGTAAAAAGTTCAATTAAGATATTCAAAGAGATATCCGGTCAAACGGAAAAGGCGTAATCTCTTAAAGTGTGAAAAACTAAATTAAACTCACGTAAAAAATTACGAAATTGAGACGATACCCTAAATTTTTAAGAGGAATTTCATCTAGGTAACAGAAGAGAATAATTTCTTATAGTGTGAAGAACTAAATTAAGCCTCTGTAAAAAGTAAAGCTCGTAATCTTTTACATCTCAGTTATTCTTGGAAAATGTTAAATTAAATTTTCAAAAGAGATTTGAACTAACGGAAGAGTGTAATCTCTTATAGCGTGAAAAACTAAATAAAATCCGTGTAAAAATTAAAGCAATTGAGATCATAACCTTATGTCCTGCATCTTAATTATTTTTAAAAAACTTCAATTAAAATATCAAGAGAAATTTATTCTAACAGAATTTTGTAATCTCTTAAGGTGTAAAGAAATAAATAAAGACCGTGTAGAAAGTAAAGTAATTGAGACTCTATTCTTAGGTCTTGCGTCTTAAAATTTTCTTTTTAAAAGTTCAATTGAAATTTCAAGAGGGATTTGATGTAAGAGAATGGTGTAATTTCTTACGGTGTGAAGAACTAAATAAAACATGTTTAAAAAGCAAAACAATTGATACAATAACGCTAGGTCTCACATCTTAATTATTTTTGTATATTCTTTTATTAAGATATCAAAATGGATTTCATATAACAGTAGAGGATAATCTCTTACAGGTGTGATGTGAAGAACTTATTCAAGCCCGTGTAAAAAGTAAATCAATTGACACTATAATCTTAGGTCTCGCATTTTTATAATACTTGTAAAAAATTCAATTAAAATTTCAAGCTAGATTTGCTCTAACTGAAAAGAGTAATTTACTACGGCGTGGAAAACTAATCAATCTCATGTAATAAGTAAAACAACTTGGACCACAACTTTAGGCCTCATAATTATTTATTGACAAAATTATATGTTTGGTCATTTATCTTATTTTTTTGTAACGATTTGATCCTTTATTTTTTATTTGTAACACTTTGGTCCTTTATCCTTTATTTGTAACACTTTAGTCCTTTATCTTTTATAACATTCACATATAAAGCCTTTTTCTCATATTTTTTTTTATTAAAAAAATGTTGAATTTTATTTGTTAAAATATATTTTTATTAAAATTAAATAAAACTCATAATTTTGATGAGAATGTTCATCATCTTCATCAATTCTTTCATCTTTTTATGTTATTTACACGACCAAAGTGTTACAAATAAAAGATTGTTGGAAAATTCAAACACAGAATTAATAAATCAACCTACAATAATCATGAAAAATATTAGCAACAAAGAAATATAATTATCAATAAAATAATGGAACAAAAGAAACTTATCGGATTTGACTGAGGCGTGCAAATGCACTGGGCTGGGCTTAAGAGTATTTCGCCACCACAGGTCAGTTATCCGGTGCAGTTGGTCTCAAGGCTAATACCCTCCAGGATACAACAGTCACTTCTTGCTAGCACCGCACGTGAATTAGCAAGGACTCAGGAACTACCTTTGAATGCCCAAGGGAACTTAATAATATATATTATATTATATTATGAGTTTATGCATATATGGTTTTTCTATTTGTGATACTCTACCTTTTCCATACCCACGTCCATTTATTTATATGTATTCTCAATTGGATACCTCTAAAGAAATAAGTTTATCATTACAAAGCTATAAATCCTAATAACTAGGATTGATTCATCATGCGTTACAAATAAGTAGCAATTAGCAACGGTAAGTTAGAGACCAAGCAATAATTTAGTTTAGGAAACGTGCAGCTCATAAAAGATTTCATTAAAAAATTAACTTTAAAATAAATAAATTGATATAATATCCAACAATCCCCCACAATTTATTTTAAAGTTTTAGCAAGTTTTAAGTGTTCCCAAGAGCGTGAGACATGAACGCATAAGCACTAGTGTCTTTTGGACTATGAACTAGCACATAGGGCAAATGAAATTTGATCCACTAGAATGTCGGTGAGATTATAACCTCTATGAACCTCATTCCGTATGTGAAACAGTGACTTCATCACTCACATTGATATCTCGTCCAAAGTTGTTCAACGCGGTGTGGTGCATTTTGGCCTTGCACCTATTCCTGGATTTCATGAGTGGCTCTAGAAAGTCTGCCCAAGCTTTCATAGAGGCGGCCCCACCTCAACACTCATATAGGTGAATCTATCAAGTGTACACCACAGTCAAGCACACCACTCATTCATGAGCTATAGATTCATTAAGAGATTAAACTCAACTTTCAACGTTGTAGTATACACTATCCTACACCACAGGGATGAACTCTCACAAATAAAAAATGGATAGTGTCTCTTCAAATTGACAAGTGACTTGTTTTTACCCATATGAACATAGCTTTGCAAATTTTCACAATCTATGTTGGGTTACCATCACTCTCAATTTTTGTAATAGGCATAAGTCCCATCCCCCTCGATGTATTTTCCACTATTTTTCTATTTAGTGATTTTGTTAACGGATCCGCCAGATTTATTTCTGACCTCACAAAGTGTAGGGATATAACCCCATCACGTAGCAGCTGCTTCACAGAATTATGACGTATACGTATATGTCTCCTTTTTCCATTATAAACATTGTTATTAGCTCTCGATATTGCCGCTTGGCAATCACAATTTATACATATGGAAGACACTGGTTTCTTCCACAAAGGAATATCTGCTAAGAGATTTCTTAGCCACTCGGCTTCAGATCCTGCCAAGTCTAGAGCAATAAACTCAGCCTCCATAGTAGATCTGGCTATACAGGTCTGCTTAGAAGATTTCCAAGCGACGGCAGCCCCACCAAGGGAAAAAATAAATCCACTTGTGGATTTAGTCTCATCAGAATCTGATATCCAATTAGCATTTGAATACCCTTCAAGTACATTAGGGTATCCCTCATAACATAAGCCAAGATTCATGGTTCCTCGAAGATATTTCAAGACTCTACATAAAGCATTCCAATGATCCTTATCAGGATTATGAGTATATCTACTCAATCTATTTACAGCATATGCAATATCAGGTCTTGAACAATTCATTAAATACATAAGGCTACCAATAATTTGAGCATATTGAGTTTGTGATACACTACTACCATTATTCTGTTTCAAATGTAAACTGCCATCATAAGGAGTGCTCACTGGTTTAGAATCATAAAAGCCAAATTTTCTCAAAATTTTCTCAGCAAAATGTTCTTGAGACATTCTATATCCTTTCTTTAGTTTGGTTAACTTAATTCCCAAAATTAAGTCGGCTTCACCTAAATCTTTCATATCAAATTTTGATGATAAAAATTGTTTAGTCTCATTAACTACATCAATGTTAGTTCCCAATGTAAGCATATCATCTACATATAAACAAACAATAACACCGCATAAATTATCATCAAATTTAGTATATAAACATTTATCTGAATCATTTACCGTGTAGCCATCTAGTAGCATAACTCTATCAAATTTTTCATGCCACTGCTTAGGTGCTTGCTTAAGACCATAAAGAGATTTAACTAATCTACAAACCTTATTTTCCTTACCAGGAACAACAAAGCCTTCAGGCTGATCCATGTAAATTTCTTCCTCTAAGTCGCCGTTTAAGAAAGCAGTGTTGACATCCATTTGATGGACCACTAAATCATGAATTGATGCAAGAGCTATAGCTACTCTAATAGAAGTCATTCTAGCTACCGGTGAATATGTATCAAAATAATCAAAGTCCTTTTTCTGTGTATATCCCTTAGCTACCAACCTAGCTTTATATTTTTCCACAGAACCATCTGATTTTAGTTTCTTTTTAAAGATCCACTTACAACCTATTGGTTTTGCTCCTTGAGGTAAGTCCACTATCTCCCATGTGTGATTACTCATAATTGAATGTATTTCATTATTAATTGCTTCTTTCCAAAAAGGACCATCAGGAGAAGAAATAGCTTCATTATATGTCAATGGATCTCCATCTACTAAGAAAGTGTAAAAATCATCTCCTAAGTTGGTTTCTTTTCTAACTCTTGTACTCCTTCTAGGTTCAAGGTCAAAATCATTAGAACAAGAATTAGATTCACATAAAGGCTCAACAATTGATTTTTCTATTTTTGATTTTAAGGGAAACACATTTTCAAAGAACTCTGCATTTTTTGATTCAATAATAGTATTCTTTTCTAACACATCACTTTTCAACACTAAAAACCTATATGCTACACTATTTCCAGCATAACCAATAAACATGCAATCACAAGTTTTAGATCCAATTTTTCTTTTCTTAGGTTCAGGTAGTAAAACCTTGGCCAAGCACCCCCACACTTTAAGATATTTCAAATTTGGCAAACGTTTTTCCCAAAGCTCAAAAGGAGTTTTATAAGTTTTCTTAAATATAATCCTATTTTGTATTAGACAAGCAGAAAGAATAGCTTCCCCCCACAAGTTTGGAGGAGCACCAGAACTTAATAACATAGCATTCATCATTTCTTTCAATGTTCTATTTTTTCTTTCAGCTATACCATTAGATTCCGGTGAATAAGGAGGTGTCACTTCATGAACTATTCCATTTTGCTCACAAAAATCACTAAGAGAATTAGAACCATACTCTCCACCTCTATCCGTTGTAAGCCTTTTGATTTTAGCATTTAACTTGTTCTCTACTTCGGCTTTATAAATCTTAAACTTATCTTCTGCTTCATCTTTAGATTTTAACAAATATACATATGAGTACCTCGAAAAATCATCTATGAAAGTTATATAAAATTTATTACCTCCCCTAGTCATGGTAGATTTCAAATCACCTAAATCAGAATGAATTAATTCTAAAAGACCAGTTTCACGAAACTCTATAGATTTACATGACTTCTTTGTACTCTTGGCTTCTACACATACATGACATTTATCGTTATCACCAATTGATAAATTATGCAGAAAGCCTAATTCTTTCATTTTCTTAATGTAAGAAAAATTAACATGACCTAATCTACCATGCCATAAATCAACAGAATCAGCTAAATAAGCAGAAGAAACATTTGCATCCATAATTTTAGAGACATCTAAAACAAATAAACCATTACTATAAGAACCTTTGCCTATAAAGCCCCCACATTTAGAAAGTAAGACTTTGTCTGAATCAAAAATAACTTTTATACCCACTTTGCTCAATATAGATACAGACACCAAATTACAATTCATACTGGGTACATGAAGAACATTACTTAATGAGAGGATTTTTCCAGAGGTGAGTTTCAAATTCACCTTTCCTTTTCCGAGAACAACAACTGTTTTAGAATCACTTAAAGTCACATACTCCTCTCCTTTCCCTATACTTTTATAGGAAGTAAACACATTTTTATTTGCATATATATATGTGTGGCAGCTCCAGAATCTACCACCCATGAATTGTCCTTCATCACAGGTATAGTTTCAGAAACAACATTCATAATTATATCATCCATCAAAGCTAAATCAAATTTAGGATTGACAGGTTGGTTGTTTCTGTTTCTACATCTATATTGAGCAACGTGGTTTCCATCCTTTGATTTTAAAAACATGTTGTAAGGGCGTTTCAGCAAAGCAGTTTCCATACTAGTGGTTTATGCAACCAATTTAACAATTTTCAGATTTAATAATTCTATGTCAATAAAAAAAAGATACTCTTAAGATTGTTGGAAAATTCAAACACAGAATTAATAAATCAACCTACAATAATCATGAAAAATATTAGCAACAAAGAAATATAATTATCAATAAAATAATGGAACAAAAGAAACTTATCGGATTTGACTGAGGCGTGCAAATGCACTGGGCTGGGCTTAAGAGTATTTCGCCACCACAGGTCAGTTATCCGGTGCAGTTGGTCTCAAGGTTAATACCCTCCAGGATACAACAGTCACTTCTTGCTAGCACCGCACGTGAATTAGCAAGGACTCAGGAACTACCTTTGAATGCCCAAGGGAACTTAATAATATATATTATATTATATTATATTATATTATATTATATTATATTATATTATGAGTTTATGCATATATGGTTTTTCTATTTGTGATACTCTACCTTTTCCATACCCACGTCCATTTATTTATATGTATTCTCAATTGGATACCTCTAAAGAAATAAGTTTATCATTACAAAGCTATAAATCCTAATAACTAGGATTGATTCATCATGCGTTACAAATTACAAATAAGTAGCAATTAGCAACGGTGAGTTAGAGACCAAGCAATAATTTAGTTTAGGAAACGTGCAGCTCATAAAAGATTTCATTAAAAAATTAACTTTAAAATAAATAAATTGATATAATATCCAACAAAGATAAAGGACCAGACTGTTACAAAAAAATAAGATAAAGGACCAAAATGTTACCAATGAAAGATAAATGACCAAAATGTTATCAATGAAAGATAAATGACCAAAATATTACAAAAAAATAAGATAAAGGACCAAACGTGTAATTTTGCCTTATTTATTTTTATAAAATGTTCAAGTAAAATATTCAAAGAGATATGATCAAACGGAAAAGGATAATCACTCTTACGACTTGAAGAACTAAATGAAGTCTTTGTAAAAAGTAAAACAATTGATATTATGACCTAAGGTCTCGATTCTTAATTATTTTTGTAAAAATTCAATTAAAATATCCAGAGAAATTTGTTCCGACGGAAGATGATAATGTGTTATGGCGTAAAGAAATAAATAATGACGTCAAAAGCAAAACAATTGAGACAATATTCTTAGGCATTACGTCTTAATTATTTTTTGTAAAAGTTCATTTAAAATTTTAAGATGAATTTAATCAAATAGAAGAGAGTAATTTCTTGCGGTGTGAAAAACAAAATCAAGCCCGTTTAAAAAGAAAAACAATTGAAACTATAACCTTACATCTTAACTATTTTTGCAAAATTTTCAATTAAAATATCAAAAAGGATGTAATTTAACAGAAGAGGGTAATCTATTACGGCGTGAAGAACTAAATCAAACATATGTAAAAAGTAAAACAATTGAGACTATAATCTTATGTCACACGTCTTATATGCATAAAATGTTCAATTAAAATTTAAAGAGATATATGATCTAATAAGAGAGAGTAATTTTTTATAGTATGAAGAACTAAATCAAACCCGTGTAATATACAAAACAACACGAACCATAACTTTATGTCTCACATCTTAATTATTTTAATAAAATGTTCCATTAAAATATTAAAAGATATATGAACTAACGAAAGAAGGTTATTTCTAACTGCGTAAAGCTCGTGTAAAAAGTTAAAATGAAGTTTGATTAAAAGAGGAAAATATATGTTTTAATATTAGGGGAAAGGGAGATGAAATTCAAGTTTCTTTCAAGGGAGAGTAGGTTAATTTTCTCTAATATATTTTGTATAAGAGGGGAGGAAAGTGTATATTTTCACATAAAAGGGAAGAGTAATGTAATTTAAACACTTATCAAGAGAGGGTAGTGTAATTTACTATAATATTTTTTTTTAATTAATTAATTTTTTTTTAATTTTTGTAAGGTTTGTTATTATATTTTTGACAATACATTGAAAAATTTGTAAAATAAATCAAGGCAATTCTATTTTTTTGTTTGACAATAGATTTTTTTTTTTACTTATATGATAGAATTTATGGTAATCTTATTATATATATTTTTTTGTTTCACAATAGATTCAATAATCAACAAAAAAATAAAAACTAAGGCAAAATAGAAAAGATAAAAAAAATCATAAAATTAATATTTTGTTGTCGGTGGGAATTGAACCGTGTCCCTTTAAGTTGTAAAGAGAAGACACGTAGGCGCCACATTATTAAAATAATGTCACATATGAATTTACTCTTTGAGAAGCAACGTGAAGATGTCAAGTGTACTTTTTACTTTGAGTAAGGCAAATAATAATAATATAGATATAGATATAGATATATATATATATAGATATATCAAAACCTATGAAGCCTCGATAATTCAAAAATGGCGAAGTATCGTGTCTGATACCGATATTCGTCAGATACTTTTCGATACTCGTATCGAAGAGTATCAGACAATTAAAATTATTTTTTTTAAAAAAAATTACCAATACATATTGAATACTTCTCTGATGAATAATGCTAATGTCACACTCACTAAGACACCCTTTAGACACACATCAATCTTAAGTAACCATGTAATCCACTTTTTTAATTCTCTTAATGGTTACCGGTTGGGTGGGTAATCACTTGCTTTACTTTTTACTTTTTATGATTATTATTATATTTTAATTTTAACTCTTCTTCTATTAGTAAAAAAAGGATAAAACTTAGGAACTAAGTCCTGTTTGTACTGTTGTCCTATTAAAATCAAACACGTGTAATATTTGTTATATATTAATTAAATAAATTTTAACTCTCGTTTGTAATATTTGTAAAAAAAAAACTCCGTTTGTGTAATCGTTAAGTTTGCGACACCACGCTCTCTATCACCGATTTCAACTCAACATTCAAAATTTCGTTCAACTCGATCAACAACAGGAGTCACATAACATGGAAGGTAAATAGAGAAGATGTACAATGGAGTTTCTAATTATTTATGATGGGTTTCAGTTTCAGAGGGATGATGGTGGAGGTATCTGTGTACTCGCAATAGCCAAGTCTTGGGGGTTTTGATAGTGTTGAAGTCTTGAAGGGTGTTCGGTGACGGCAGCGATGGCGGTACTTATATTAGTTACAACACAGGGTGAATGTACCAGCATGACAAATTGATTGTCTAGTTGCTTTGTGACCATTGGATATCGTTTCTGTAAATTTGTTGCTCCCTGTATGGCGGTGGATACATAATGGGACGATGGTTTCATGAAGCTGGAAGATGTTTGTTTTGGTAAAAAACAGAACCGCTTGGAGAAGTTGGGAATGATCGAGAAGAGACGGCGTTAATTCACTAACTAATTCTAAGTTAATTTTTTTTTGACAAAATTCTAAGTTAATTAAATCATTTGAAAACACGTGTTTGATTTTAAAAGGACAACAGTACAAACAGGACCTAGTGTACTGTACCTAAGTTTTATCCTAAGAAAAACCCTTAGGCTCTGTTTGGATTGATGGTACAGAACGGAACGGAGCGGAATGAAATATAATGGAATGGAGTGGAACGGAATGGAACACAAATTATGTTCCATTGTTTGGATATTCAGTGATGGAATGAAACAAAATTACCACTCCATCGTTTGGGAAATGAACGGAGCGAAATAAGTTATAATATTTTTATTCCAATTTTATCCTTATTTAAAAACATTAAATTTTTTAATTATTTGGTAAAAAAAATCATTAAATTATAACTAAGTGATTGAATTCAACTAGCTAACGAACTTATTATTATTATTATTATTATTATTATTATTATTATTATTATTATTATTATTATTATTATTATTATATAATTTATTATGAAAGACCAAATCAAGTCTTTACTTTTTTTTAAATACCCAAATTAAGATATAAATTGTTTATTTGATAAAAACCTTTTTTTTTTTTTTCACCACCAGTTGAATCTGGTTCGGGGGTCAGTTCTGGCATCAAGTGGTTCCAGCCCCCTCCCGATCGCAGTTGCGGGGGATCGAACCGTAGTCCTCCCTACCAAGTTCAGCGACAATCACCACTGAACCAACTAACGATCGGTGATAAAAACTTTTTTTTATATACTAAAAAACACACATTAGAGAATTAATGAAAAAAAATGAAGATGTGTGTTTCTTATATGTATTGGTAGCATGTTTGTTTTTGCTAGTGATGAGTAGGAGCATGTGTCTTGGTTACAGACTTGGCATATTATTAGTGCCCTTAGCTTTCTTCAACAACGGAAATGCTATACGAGCAGATTGATGGGAGATGAAGAAACGTTACAATGAATGAGACGAGAATATTGTGTTTTTGACACGATGAAAAATATTGTTTGGCACAAATAAATAAGGACGAACGTATTAGAATTTAGAAGTAAAGAGGTAACAATATAAAAATAATAGGGATAAAAGAGGAATATTTATTTATAAATTTTCATTCCATTGTATACACCCCAAATTAGAGGAAATGAAAAATTGAAGGATTAGATGGAATGGAATGGAATGAGTTCCATTATGTTCCACTCCACTCCATTCATATTTTGTAAATCCAAACAATGGAATTTAATTTCTTATCATTCCATTCCATCCCACTCCATCAAATTTCACCAATCCAAACATAGCCTTAATCTTCTCTGTTCACTCAAAACTATCTCTTCTTGTTTCTTGCTTGCAAGTAGTACTCACCGAACTTTCCTTATTCTTCTGCCAAAAGTGGTTTTTTCTTGTTCACCGATTAAAATCTAAAACAGTATTTTCTTTTCACCCAATGGACCAGCAATCTTTTTCTAAAAGGGTTGTGTGATTAAGTTTCTGTTCTCAATTCAAATCTAAAACAAGCCCACAAAAATTTACCCAAATCAATCTTTAAAGAGACCGGGCCAGTCCTGACTATTTGGAGGTCCGGTTCAAATATTAAAAATTGATCTTTAATAAAAAAAATTAAAAAATTATCCTCTATATAAATCATTATTTTTTTATTTGATTGAGATATTTTTTCACCAAACATATAATATTTTATGAACATTGATAATATTTAAACAGTATTATAGGATCTAAAAATTAATTTATCGAATACATATAATATATTATAAAAACTAACAATATATAACTATTATTATAGTACCTCAAAATTTTAAAGTGAGACCTTCAAAATTTTGAGGCCCGTTGCCGTCGCACTTGCCGCACACCCCATAGGGCCGGGCCTGGAAAGAGATATCTATCTCTAAAATAAAGAACACATAACAATCCAATTCCAAATACAATAAAACGAATAAAACCCAGATGCATTAAAAGGGTAAGAACAAAAAAAGAGAATTGGAAAGAAAAAAAAATACACTCCTTTTTCTCAAATCTGTAAGTGAGCGTAAACAAGAAATGAAAGGGGTAAGGGGTGATGGGAAGAAGAAAGTGATTAAGTTAATGGAGCACAAGAAGATACAAATTGGTTGGATCTATAGAATTTGTGGAGAATGGAGAACACTATTCTTAGTACAATTTTCATAGTTATGTTAAAATATAAAAAAATAAATCAGGCTATCAACTTAGACAGCCAGTTTTCCAGTAAAGAAACACCGAGATGAAATGACGTGGCTTTAGAAGATTGGGGTGTGTATAAGGAGTGTGTTAGAAGGTGTGTCTCTAGCATTACTTTTTTTCTGATATACATATTAGAGAAGTATCGGAAAAATAATGTTTTTTTATAATAGAAATGGAGGAGATGAGACTGATACAATTTATGTTTCCTCTTAAATAGTGAATGTTAAAGTATAATGTTCTTTATGGATTGACAACATGTGTTTTTTGGATGGTACCAATGGTGTTTTGTTTTTTGATAATAATAATTATCTTTTTTTATTTTTGTTATATTTATATATTGTGTATTTGTATATTTAATTTTAAATTTATTTTTAAACAACATATCGCGACCGTGTCGTATTGAAAATTTTAAAAAAAAATTCGTATTGCCGTATCGGTATCGTGTCACATATCCGTGCTTCATAGATCAAAACAAATTAAACTATATATACCACCGATTGGATCTGAGACATTTTCCCGGTAATAAACAAACATTCTTAGTTCATCTTGTAAAAAAAAATTCCTTTTTTCATTCAACTCAACCATGGCAAAATCCTCAATAACTCTTCTCATATCCTTGAACCTAGCTTTTCTCTCCATAATATCCCTTGTCACAGCCACTAATTACTATCAAAGCCTATCCCCAACAATGTTGGGTTTCCAAGAAGAGAAATTCACCCATCTTCACTTTTACTTCCACGACATCGTGACCGGCCCAAAACCAAGCATGGTATTTGTAGCCGAGCCAAATGGCAAGATAGACGGTGCCTTGCCATTCGGGACAGTTGTGGCTATGGATGATCCATTGACGAGCGGACCCGAACGTGACTCGAAACTTATAGGTAAGGCTCAAGGAATTTACACTTCTATATCACAAGATGAGATGGGACTAATGATGGTGATGACCATGGCTTTCACAAATGGAGATTTTAATGGAAGCACCCTTAGCATATTGGGTAGGAACATGATCATGAGTGAACCTGTTAGAGAAATGGCCATTGTTGGTGGGACCGGAGCTTTTCGTTTTGTACGTGGATATGCTCAGGCCAAGTTTCATTCTGTGGATTACAACACTGGGGATGCTACTGTAGAATATGACATATTCGTGTTCCATTATTAATTAGTAGTTAATTAGGTAGTTGTTTCACAAAAAGTAGAGTTTGTTTTGGATTTTTTTTTTGTCGTAGAATAGTTGCTGGAAATTAGCTTATTGAAGCGAATAAGTTAGAGATTTTGGATTCGAATCTCGGTCTCTATATATTATGTAACGTCTATTAATTCAACTTAATTATACTTACTTACGAGATGCGTTTTTATTGATTATTTATTTTTATTTTTATTGTGTTCATCTAAAGTGTAAAGACAATTAAGGTGAAAAATAAAAATGTAATATTTCAAATTTAATTACATCAATTATCTTAATTTCATTTTTGAGTTAACATTTTTTTTTCAGCACAATTTTTTTTAATGGCATTTTTTTCAGCACAATTACCTACATCCTTTTAAAAAACAAACAATTATCATAGTGATGAGACTTCTAATTTTAGTTTAGATAGACAAACATGCTAGACATATAAACCGGCAACAAGTGTGTATATGACAAAATATGTAAGTTTGTAATGTGTCGTATGAAGTAAATTTCTATGTTAATACAATTTAATATGTTCGATGCTAACAAAGAGGTGTAACTCGACAAGAAATCTTATATAAAATAAACCGCACAAGAGGGTTGAAACATTAGAAGACAAGTTTAAGTGATTGTAAAAGAGAATCAAGACAACTATGCTTAATTTGTGTCAAATACTCTGGTGGTTGTGTCTTATGTTTTGGTTAGGTATATAATAAAGATATAATTTATTTATTTTCACTGCAACTGTTGATTAAAAAAAAAGGTATAATATGTAACTGTCACATGTGGTGTGTAAATTTATAATAGGTTCCTCGTACAAACACTCACATTAGCATTATAGTAGTTGGTTGTTACAAATTTTTAGTTTGACTATGATCAATACTATAGGTTTTTTTGTCAAACTTTGTGGCGAGAATTTTCAAAATCAAGAAAAAATTAGAGGGTTTTTCAATAAACAGAATAGATACTTTCACACTCATTCAAGTGTTTCCACCAAAAGAAAAATATAAAGAGATCCTTTTAGAACTTTGATATTAATGAATAAAGGATATTAACTTTCAAAAAATTGGGATAAAAAAAACATTGTTATTTAATAAGAATTTTTTATACAAGAAAGACAAGAATCAATACATGTCAAAATCTTAAAGGTTGGTGTTATTTAATCTCCTTTTTAGTGGAAATCATGGGTGATGATGGATATAAACAATGGTGAATATCTATTCTTACAATTCTTTTCTTTAAACTTTTAGTCCTCAATTTTACATACTAACTTGTTTTGTCAAACTTTGTGACGAGAATTTGTAAAATCTTGAAAAATTAGACTATTAGAGGGCTTTCCAATAAGAAGAATAAATACCTATACCTTCACATTCATTCAACTGTTTTCACCAAAAGAAAAATTGGGTGTTTGCGAGCAACACATGCTCAAGATTTTCTTCTTGCTATTTCTATTGATGGATTAGGCCAGCATATGTCACCAATTGAGTATCGTACTATCCTTAAATATCGCCTCATGATCCCTTTATTTTCTTCTGATGAGGTTTGTTCTGTTTGCCGTAAAGCGTGGCTAGATAACTTTGGGGAGCACGCGGTAAATTATAGAGAGCTTCCAGACTTCAAATATAGACACGACTTTGTCCGAGATGTCCTTTTTGATGTTTTTAGACGTGCAGGAATATCTGCAAAAAAAAAGAGGCCCCGGTGAACTTTTTGATCGACCCACAGAAAGGGCGATCAACTCTCAGACAGGCAAATGTTATGGTGTATGGGTGGGTAGGTGGAAAGCATGCATGTGTGGATTTGACTGGAGTTTCGCCACTTGTTGCATTGGTTTAAGGACTAGGACTTTTACTGTGGGACAAGCAGTCCTCAAAGCTGCTTCAAGTAAAGTGATAAAACATGAGAAAGCATGTTCTGACAATCAACATGCTTTCATACCATTTGCTTTTGACACTTTTGGTTTCCTAGCACCAGAGGCTGTGAGTCTTTTGCAACAAGTTCAAAAGGTTATGAATAGCAATGTTGTGTACCCCTAAAGCTAATAATGTTATTTTTATCCGAATTGATTTTGCCATTCAAAAAGGGTTGGCGGCGCAGCTTGTTGCCCATTTGCCTTTAATTCATATGTAAATATTTATTCATTAATATATATATATATACTAATTAAGAGATGCTTCCAACACTTTGATATTAATGGACAAAGGGTCTTGATCTTGACTTTAAAAAAAATTGAGACAAATATGTTTTTATCCCTAATTTTAAATATTTTTTCTATCTTTTTAAATTTTCAGTTTTAGTCTTTACTTTTTCAAAAATTATCATAGTATATTCGAAATAACTTTTTTTAATGACATTATTATCAAGAGTCTAAAATATCATTTAATTTTTTAATAACTCAAAGCCGTTTTCACAGAAAAATTCTTACAAATATCTTGTGAGTATTGTATTGACTCACTAAAGTTCGAATTTAGAACTAAAATAGTTAGTCTAAGTTTATCCATCAATTTCCGTAATTTTCTTTCCTCATACTTTCTTTTCATAGAACCAAACGTACCATATTTTTATTTTAGATTCATAGTTGATACTACTTGTTTAGACATAACACCAAATAAAAAATAGTAATGTATATATAATTTTAAAAAGGGTCATGTTAACTTGTGCCCTAAGAATTGATTGCAGTTTTGGTTTTTCTATTTCCAATATTTTACAGTTTTTGTCCCCCTATTTTAAAATTCGACAGTTTTAGTCCCCCTAACACATAATTTGTAAAAAATATGATGATAAAATATGTTTTAATGAACTTTATGGAAGATTTTTCTTATAATTTTATCGATATTGATATTTTTTTCATATCAAATCATATACCATATCGTTTAAATAATATCATATTGTCAATTTATAGTTAAAAATTATGATATGGTGATCAAAACTGTCGAGTTTTAAAATAGAAGGATCAAAACTGTAAAAAATTAAAAATAAAAGGACCAAAATTACAATTAATCCAAAATAAAATAATTAATTGATATTAGTTGGTTTGACTAATCATTAAAATTTATTTTTTCACTTTTATATATGTATTTTAATGTATTTTATTTGGGATTGTGTTCAAATAAAAATTCTCTAGCGTCGCGCATCTTTGTAAATAAATTTTGAGTCGTGTCAAAGCAGCTGGTAGTTAAGTATTTTTTTCTCCTTGAAAATAAGTTAGTTGTCTTCTGGTTGGTACGTATACGTCTACAGATAGCGTCAAGATATGGTAGTTGAGTCTTTCTCCTTTGTAAGCATAGTGCAATTTTCAGCATTTGTGCCTATTGGAATATGGAAAAGAGTTTATTTACACACGTGCACATTCCTTGAATATGGAAATATAGACCGCATATACATCCAGGGGTGTTAATGATGCCAACACTAAAAATTTAAGTTTGACTCCTACAAAAAAAAATGTGTGGTTTGAGATTTTAATTTACTTATTTATTTAAACGAATTTAAATAAAAGTTTGAACTTGAATATTTTTTAATCAATCAAAGGGTTGGTATACTATAAGTTAGAAGCATGTTCAACAATTTCACCTTGAACCATCATCAAATATAAATTTTGATATTATCAATCATTTATTCAATCATTAAATAAATCGTTATCATAAAACAAATAGTTTCTACGAGCTTCCCAAATAGACGGAAGCAACCAAATAACATGAAAGCAAATTTTACTTTTTAAAAAGCAAATATGGAAATCGGCAAACTGATGTGATTGTGTGAGAGCACATTAAAATGAAGAACACTTTGTGTTGGAGCAATGAATCTCAATTCAAGCTTTCACACAATTGCTTGAATGAGAAGTAACTTACTTTCACTTTGCACAAAACTGTGATCAACACATTCACTCACACTATTGATCAAGTTTGATACACACACACAATTTGAGAGTAAAAGAGATTAAAAGGGAGAAGAAGGTTGAGAGAGAATTGAAGTTTTTTTTTATTGATTTCACACACACACTTCTACAATGCAAAACACCCTAATATAGTGTTGCTTGTACAACAAGGAATTTAACCAACTCATTTGGTTAATCACTAACTAACTCTCAACCTCTCTCTCTAACTATAGTTAACTTCTAAAACAAACCTAACAAACTTTGTAACTAACTATAACCACCAAAACAGAAAGTTACAACACTCATATGCACTTACTTGCATTACAAGCAACTACACTAGGTTGATTTGAATTATCTCAACACACCACCTAATTCATTTCAACCAGTGTTAACACACCCAACATGTCTCTAAGCTTCTTAAACACTTCAGTTTGCACACTTTTAGTGAGAATATCAGCAACTTGCACCTCACTCCTACAATGCTCCAGTTTTAAGAGACCTTTAGTCACTTTATCTCTCAAATAGTGATACCTCAGCTCAATGTGTTTGCTTCTGCCGTGTGCAATAGGATTCTTTGCCAAGTTTATGGCAGAGATGTTGTCAATCTTCATAGCTACAGCTCCAATACACTCACCAGTGATATCTTCAACTAGTGTTTTCAACCATATAGCTTGTGTAGCACACATAGAGGCTGCTATGTACTCAGATTCACATGAGGATAATGCCACCACCTGCTCCTTCTTTGAACACCAAGAGATAGGTGCATTTCCTATGTAAAACACATAGCCAGCAGTTGATTTCCTATCTTCAACATCACTGCACCAACTAGCATCTGTGAAGCCTGTCAATTTCAAACTCTTTCCTGTGTCAGTAGCAGGAAATAAAATTCCACAATCTACTGTCCCTTTAACATACCTAAGTATCCTTTTGATTGCAGCCAAATGGGATACCTTAGGTTTGTCCATGTATCTGCTTACTATACCAACACTATAAACCAAGTCAGGCCTAGTATTACACAAATATCTCAGTGATCCTACAAGGCTTCTGAACTTAGTTGAATCCACACTATTCTCTTCTTCACACTTTGATAACTGCAGCCTTGGCTCAGATGGAGTAACTGCAGGATTGCAGTTCATCATATCAAACCTCCTAAGTATCTCTGTAGCATACTTTCTCTGGTGCATTATCAACCCTTTACTACACCTTAGAAATTCAATACCTAGAAAATATGATAGAAGCCCAATATCAGTCATTTCAAATTCATCCTTCATCTGCTTCTTAAATTCACTAATGCAAGTTTCATTGCTGCCAGTTATCATCAAATCATCAACATATAGGCACAATATGATTACACCATTATCCTTGTCTTTTCTCACATATACTCCATGTTCAGTTTCACACATACTGAACCCTATATCATATAGGTAGCTATCAATCCTCTTATTCCAAGCTCTTGGAGCTTGCTTGAGCCCATACAGTGCCTTATGAAGCCTATACACCTTTGTCGTTTGATTCTTCAATTCAAAACCAGGTGGTTGTTTCACAAACACCTCTTCATCTAATGGCCCATTCAAAAATGCACACTTCACATCCATTTGGTGTATTGACCAATTATGGATGTTGGCCAATGCAACAACCAACCTTATAGTTTCTAACCTTGCCACTGGAGCAAACACCTCATCATAGTCAATTCATTCTCTCTGAAGAAATCCCTTAGCAACCAACCTAGCTTTGTGCCTTGTAATTTCTCCTTGTGGATTAACCTTAGTCTTATAAACCCACTTCACTGTTATAGCCTTCTTTGTAGGTGGTAAATCAACCAAAGACCAGGTTCCATTCTTCTCTATTGACTGCAGCTCTTCATTCATGGCCCTTATCCATTTCTTATCCTTCAAAGCTTCACTAATGCTGACAGGCTCAGATTCAGCATTGAAAGCTAGGTGTACAAGATCACCATCACTAGTGACTGTATCATCAGCTGCCATCTCATAATCATTGTACCTTGTTGGCATTTGCCTTGTCCTGCTAGGTCTTGTCACTTCACTGTGACTGCTTTTAGGTTTGCTATTCTCAAGCTCTTCGCACACTATGCTGACAGAGCTTTTATCAACACTCTTGCTCCAATCCCATTCTTTCATTTCTTCAAACACCACATCTCTGCTGATTACAATTTGCTTATTAATGGGATTAAGCAATTTGTAACCTCCAGTGTTGTGATAGCCAATCATCACCAGTTGATCACTCTTATCATCAAGCTTTCTTCTTAGTTGGTCAGGTATGTGCCTGTAAGCTATTGCACCAAACACTCTTAAATGACTTACATCTGGCTTGTGACCAGACCAACATTCCTCAGGTGTTATATTCTCTAATCTCTTTGTAGGACACCTATTCAACACATAGGTTGCAGTAGTTACAGCTTCAGCCCATAGCTCCTTTGGCAGATGCTTACTCCTAAGCATGCTTCTCACCATATTCATTATAGTCCTGTTCTTCCTTTCAGCAGTCACATTTTGTTGTGGAGTATATGGTGGTATCACATCATGAATTATACCTTCACTTTCACATAGAGCTTTAAATTCACCAGATACATATTCACCACCACCATCAGTTTTCAAAACCTTTAGCTTTGAACCACTTTGTCTTTCAGCCATGGTTTTGAATCTAGTAAACACTTCAAACACATCACTTTTGTTCTTAATTATGTAAGTCCACAACTTCCTGCTGTAATCATCTATGAAAGTCACAAAATACTTGTTACCACTGAAGGAGCTTGCCTGCATTGGTCCACACACATCAGAGTAAACCAACTCAAGCAGTTTACTTGATCTACACTCCACATTCTTACTGAAGCTATTCCTTGCCTGCTTGGCTTGTACACATTCTTCACACACTTCAGTAGGTATCTTCACACTAGGCAAGCCAGTCACTAGCCTCTTACTCTCCATTAGATTAAGGTCTCTAAAGTTTAGATGACCTAACCTATAATGCCATAGCCATTCACTTCTACTATCTGATGTAGCTAAACACTTATATTCTAGAATATCAAGCTCAATTTTGAATGTTCTGTTGTGTGACATTTGAACCTTCAAAATTGCCTTTCCACTAGCATCACTTATTTTCATTGCTTTGTTTTCTATCACTACTTTGTAATCTTTCTCAATTAGTTGACCTATACTGAGAAGATTACTCTTCATACCTGGAATGTAGAGTACATCAGAGATTAAACTTGCCCTCCATCTTTCTTCTTGATAGACACATCTCCTATGCCTTCAGCAGTCAGTGTACTATCATCTGCAAACTTCACTTTATTCTTTGTAGTTGGATTGATCTTTACAAACCAATCTTTCTTACCAGTCATGTGGATGGAACAGCCAGTGTCAAGATACCACTCTTCATCGTTACTATCACTCTCTTCTCTGATTGTCACCATTAGTAACACTTCATTATCCTCTTGTTTGGCTAGTTTTGCATCTTCACTATGAGATTCCTTCTTGTTTGAGTGACACTCATCAGCAAAGTGCCCAAATTTTTGACAATTATAACACTGTACATTGCTCTTATCAAATTTCTTTCTCCCACCTCTTCCTCTATTACTGTAACCTCCTCTTGAACCACTATTATTTCCATTTTGTTTCTGACTCATAGAGCCTTCAGCCTGTGAGTCTCTGCCATTGTTATTGTTGTAACCTCCTATACCCTTGTTTCCATTCCACTTTCCTTTCCCTTTCTTGTTTTTGCTTGTTTGAACTTGCAGTGCAACATCACCCTTTCCCTTGACACTACCACTTCTTTCATTCATCCTTTGTTCATGTGATTCTAAAGAACCAAGTAATTCTTCTTTGGACAGGGTTGATAGATCTTTAGCTTCTTCAATTGCTACTACTAAGTGATCAAACTTAGGGGATAAAGATCTCAGAATCTTGGCTACTATAGACTTGTTAGGAATTACCTCACCACAATTCTTGATTTGATTCACAAGTCTTGAAACCTTTGTGAAGAAATCAGCTACACTTTCACTATCCTCCATTTGAAGTAATTCGTATTGTCTCTTGTAAGTCTGAAGCTTCACCTCTTTCACTTTTTCTGCACCACCAAATGACTGGGCCAAGATATCACACGCCTCCTTTGAAGATTCACAGTCACCAACCTTTTCAAAATTATCTGGATCAACGCATTGGTGTATAATGAACAAGGCTTTGAAGTCTTTCTTCTTCAGTTCGTGATTTGCCACCTTATCCTCCTCTGTTGCTTTACCACCAAGAACTGGAACTCCATCAGTCACAAGATCCCACATATCTTGATATCGAAACACCACCTTCATCTGTTTACACCAATTATCGTAGTTCTTTGCAGTCAAGATTGGGAGATTCATCGGGAAATGGCCATTGGAATGAGTTGTAGACATGGTTGTTGATCAAGAACTTCCTCAAGATCAGAACCAGGAGCTCTGGATACCAGATGTTGGAGCAATGAATCTCAATTCAAGCTTTCACACAATTGCTTGAATGAGAAGTAACTCACTTTCACTTTGCACAAAACTGTGATCAACACATTCACTCACACTATTGATCAAGTTTGATACACACACACAATTTGAGAGTAAAAGAGATTAAAAGGGAGAAGAAGGTTGAGAGAGAATTGAAGTTTTTTTTATTGATTTCACACACACACTTCTACAATGCAAAACACCCTTATATAGTGTTGCTTGTACAACAAGGAATTTAACCAACTCATTTGGTTAATCACTAACTAACTCTCAACCTCTCTCTCTAACTATAGTTAACTTCTAAAACAAACCTAACAAACTTTGTAACTAACTATAACCACCAAAACAGAAAGTTACAACACTCATATGCACTTACTTGCATTACAAGCAACTACACTAGGTTGATTTGAATTATCTCAACACTTTGCACATCTAACCAGCTCAACACACACCACTCCAAGGGCAAGTCTAGGGTGGGTGAGTAATATAGGTCTCCCATCATGGGAGAGTAATTTTTCACCATCAGATTTATTATTAAAATAATCAATGGACAAGATGAATTACTAAGAATCTGAGAGTACAGTGTTCTTCAGATTAAGTTTAATTTATAAAAATGACCACTTGGTTTTGAGTAATTAAAATTAGTCCATGACCAATATATGAGCACCTTCATCGCCATCTTCATATCTTCATCTTCATCTTCTTTCTTAAATAAAAATCAATTTTCTCTCAAATACACCTCAAAGTAGTACGTGTCTTTAATTTATATTCTCTTCAATCCCTTTCTAAACTCAAATATCTAAATCCCCAAATTTTTAATAAACCCTCAAAAAAAATTCTGTAGATGAATCTGGATCTGTAAATATTAAGATGGTTAGAGTTTGTTGGTGTTAGCATTGTAATTCAAACTCAAATTGGTAAATTTCCCAATGTTGAGTTTGAAGGAGGATATTAAGAATAATGATAGTTAGTTAGCTAGTTGATGTTAGTTAGTTAATTAGAAAGTAGTTATAGTTGGTTATTCATTAGTTGATGTAATTAGATCCTATAAATAGGACTACTTTGTACACAATTATCAATCTTTTATCAATTTATATTCATTCCACTATGAATCTCTATGAGTATCTCCCACACGAATACTCTTATGCACTCTTTCTTGCCGATCACTATGACCTTTATCCCTATGATTCAATGATTCATAATATAGTATCAGAGCGATACCCGAGGGATGAAGATGAAGATTGTGCTTCCGCTTACGGTTCTGAAAATTGTGAAGAAAATCAAAGTCAAGACGATGATTCAAGCTCTGTTTTTTCAGTCATGGAGAACGGAGATCCAGAAATTGTTTTCGGCAATTTCCATCAAGAATCAGATCTTGAAACGGTTCAAATACTATCGATCAACACGGTACATCCTTCAATTGAAGGAAATTCCATCAAGATCGGTGCAATTACTTGTTTCATCGATTCTGCGATTTCACAATTCACCGTTCACGCATATTCTTCTCCGATCAAGGTCGAGCGTCAACACGACGGCAACGTCCAATTATCGCAAGATCACGATCATAACAGCAAGAAAGGTGAGATGATTTCTGATTTTCTCCTCTGTTCATCGGAGATCATCACTTTCTTTTCTCACTATCGTGATTTCGGCATCATCGTCTTCGATCCTGGGGGAGCACTGTTTGCGGTTCTAGTTTTCACAATATGCAGAATTTCGTTTCGTCTACGATGGATGCCTTGGGATAGAGGGAAGAAATCGTTTTATTGGAACAACCTACTGTCAATGATCACAGAGAAAGAGCTAAGAGGATTTTGTGAAGGAACAAGCTTTTGGTAACTATAGTCATTCTCCTTTCTCAAAATATTCTGATTGTTATTTGAAGTTGAGTTGCATTTTTGTGGATATATGTTTAAAGTGCTCATAAGATGTTTGATAAAAGTTACCTTTCAAGATGAATTTAAATGGTTGTAATTCCAGTCAGTTGGATATGATTAGCTTCAATTACCATTTCTTGCCAAAGGTCACACTCACATGTGGCAAGTTTTTTTTTTTATCTTTGGTCTGGATTCAAGCTTCATTGTTGCTTAACTTGTATGAGATTGAAGACAATTTTGAGCTGTAACTTTCGGATGGCTTTGCATAGTTTTTGATGCTCCAAGTGTTTGTATATTTCTTACTGTCATGTGTTCTAAACTCATAGAATGGGAGGGTATTAGGAAAGCTGCAATATTGTTCAAGTTATGGTATAGCTGCAACATTGTTCAAATCCTCTTGTGTATATGTTGATGTACTTGAACTATGGTAAAGCTTGTTTATGCTCCTGCTACTGTAATTTTGGCTGCTCAATTTAGTAAAGCTTTTTGGCAGTTAACATATGATGTTTGTGAAGTTTTGTTATTGAAGGATTGGCCTTTGGCAGCACCAATTGTAGAGTAAATTTGGTTTGAATTTACTACTCTTCAATGTGGCTTGTATGAAGAAGATTGATTAGAAAAATTTGGTTTCATGATTTTATTGCTATTGGAGATATAGTGCTTGATGACTTGGTGTAGTGATTTTATCATCAAGCACTAATATTGTTGAAGTTGTTGCTGTGGTATTCATCATCATTTCTTCAGCTATCTTGAAGCTAATGGAAATATGAATATAGGTAAAGAACAATTTAAGAACTTGACTTGTGCAACATTGATATTGAAGTAAGCTTCATGTTAACCTCCCCTACACAAGGTCGATTTTCTGATTTTGGTTATTGGTAGCAAGTGTATTCTCCCTTGGCATAAATGATAGTGGACTTAGGCTTGAAATTTGGCAACTGCTTTGATTGTGTTTGAGCAAGAATGGTTCTAATTGGTCAAGGATCTCTTGTCATGCTATTGGACTTAGACATCATGAAAGTTTGTTTCCTACTATACGAATTTGCCTAATTGTTTTTTTGTTACACAAAAGTTTGAGAATAATTGTAATTCAAACTCAAATTGGTAAATTTTCCAATTTTGAGTTTGAGGGAGGCTATTAAGATGGTTAGAGTTTGTTGGTGTTAGCATTGTAATTCAAACTCAAATTGGTAAATTTTCCAATGTTGAGTTTGAGGGAGGATATTAAGAATAATGATAGTTAGTTAGCTAGTTGATGTTAATTAGTTAGTTAGAAAGTAGTTATAGTTGGTTATTCATTAGTTGAGGTAATTAGATCCTATAAATAGGACTACTTTGTACACAATTATCAATCTTTTATCAATCTATATTCATTCCACTATGAATCTCTATGAGTATCTCCTACACGAATACTCTTATGCACTCTTTCTTGCCGATTACTATGACCTTTATCCGTATGATTCAATGATTCATAATAGTAAATAGTTCAATGATTTCTGCAGCTTCCTATATTGATCCCAGCGTAATAGGAAAAACCAGTTGAATGGTTTAATAAGTATTGGAATAGTAATAGAGGAAAAGAAGATTAAACTAGGCAAAGCCTAGGTTAATTTTTGGAACAATTAGAGAAGCTATCTGAACAAATATCAAGAACTGGAGAGATTTTTTTGTCCATTACCAATGACCCAATTGGTCCATATATACACAAAATCAGAGTTCAAATAATCTACTTCAAAAAAAAAAAAAAAACGCATATCAACTATGGGAAAAATCAGTACACAATAAACGCATATCAGCTATACATGGAAATGAGATAAATTAGAATGCCATATATCCAATGATACTCCTATAATCATGTGATATTGACATATACACTTATCTTATCTTAATAATATACAAATGAGACATATTTTATAAGTCCTTATTTAATAGCAATGTACACATGACACTCACCTCAAAGCATCAAATCAAATTGCATTAAATTGTATGCTTGAAAAGTAAATTGTATGCTTGAAATGAAAATAATTGAAATATTAATTTTTAGATACATAATATTATCATTTCAATTTTTTAAAAAATTGTAAATTCAAGGTAGTTTACGATAAAATAACTTCAAAAAAATTCAATTTTCACTAGTTTAAACTTATAAAATAACATATTTCTTTCTCATCTTTAGAGCCATACTCTTTAAGAATACATCATCCGAATTACACATATTATTTAGGCTAAACTACATATTTGGTCCCTTACGTTTATTTTAGGATTCAATTTGGTCCCTTATATTTAAAAAGTTTCAATTTGATCCCTTACGTTTATTTTAGGTTTCAATTTGGTCCCTCCGTCAGTTTTTGCACATGTGGCAGACGGTTTGCTTACGTGACAGACGGTTTGCACACGTGGACACTTGGACACGTTGACACGTGTCCAATTGAAACAGTGGAATAGTGAAATCTGACGGAAGAGACCAACTAATGCAAACGTTGATAACGTAAGGGACCAAATTGAAACTTTTTAAATGTAAGGAACCAAATTGAAACCTAAAATAAACGTAAGGGACCAAATATATAGTTTAGCCTATTATTTATCTGAGACCCAATATCAAAAACCTCTAACATATACATATTAGAGGCCACATAAGAGGAACCTGAAATCCGAAGTGTAGCATCATAAAATATTTTTAGAAACGGCAGAATCGCTTGTGCTTCCTCCCAATCCATACATGTGGGCACACCCTTCCCCTTTTCAACCAGTTCCTCACTATATTTGGGATCCTGGATTTCAAGCACTTCAAAAGCCTTTTGATGCTTCAAAGCTGAGTCTAACATTAAATAAGTCGAATTCCACCTTGTTTCTACATCAAGGCACACAAGACCTTTGTACTCAGAGTTGGAACATTCTACAGATGTTTTGAATTTCGAAAACCTGTGAGCAGAAGACCTAGCATATTTTACTGCAACTCGAACTCTCAAAACAGAGTCGTCAACATCTTTCAACCCCTCCTTCACAATGAGGTTTAAGACATGCGCACAACAACGCAAATGTAAGTATTTTCCCTTCAAAAGTAAGCTGTTACAAGATAGTAGCTTCTTCTTCAAATGTTTAATTCCAAGATCATTTGAGGACGCATTATCAAGTGTGATAGTCAAGACATGATTAAGTCCCCAATCAGTCAAACAATTGTCAATAGTGTTTGCAATTACATCTCCCGAGTGGCTTGTGACTTGGCAAAAACTTAAAACCCTACTCTGCAAGGTCCAATTATTGTCAATAAAGTGAGCAGTGATACACATATAACATAGATTTTGGATAGATGTCCATGTATCAGCAGTGAGGGAAACTCTGTGGCAGTGTTGGGCTAGAAATTTTTTCATTTTCGCCTTTTCTACATCCCTTAATAACAAAGTATCACGTGCAAGTGTAGAACGTGATATAAGATTGAATTTTGGATTCAAGCCATTTACAAATTCTTCGAAATCGGGATGCTCTACTTTATTGAAAGGAAGTTTCATGCCTACAAACATCTTCACAAGTAAATACCGCAATTTCTCTTGATCAAAACTAGGCACTAAAGGAGAAGAAATCAGCTGCCCTTTAACATTTATCGAGGATGGATTATTTCTCTGTCTCTTGTTGGATTCACTATTCGGATTATTCTTGCAACCCTTAAGATGTATTGTCATCGAACTCGTCCCATTATACTTGAGCTTCTTACCGCAATGGTTGCATATAACTATTTTTTCCGATTCAGGATCTAACGTGAAGTCATTCCAAACAACAGATCTGTTTTTACGGGTTTTTGGTGTTCGCATGGTAGTTACGTTTTGTCCAACTGTTGGAGAAGAAAACACATTTGTTGCCTCAGATTTATCACCCATTTGTAAATAATCTACAAAACAAACAACAAAACACTTCATATTTTGATTATACTCCTTTAATTAAAATTTATTGACATCATATTTTCTAGACATACAAACTAATAGCGGTTTATTTGACTTCAGAATATACAGTGATGGTGGTAGCAGGTAGGAATATAGTTCTTATTCTAAAATATTTTGAAGCTTGTGAGATATTTTATTTTTGTGTTTTATTAAAAAAACAATCCTCAATTGTGTGGAATTGTGAGTAAACTAAAGAGTAGTGTATTGACTAAAGAAAGGCAGCAAAGCAACATAATTAGTGCGTGTTTACTCACACGTTTGTGACTAAAGAAAGACATCAACAATCCATAATTGAAAACTAGGATATTATTTGATGTTATTTATCTTCCAATTATAGTATAGCATATATTGTTACTAAAAATAGTGTACAGCCATTCTTTACTTTATTATTATTTGATTTAGTTTCCTTAGATAGTTGGCCTTACTGATATTGCTCCCAATCCTGAGGTATTAATCAAACTTTGTTTCCCTCTTATGTATAATTTTGGATTCGGATTCTCTCATTTCAAAGTCTCTATATCGGTCTCTCAACTATATATATTGGTAGTTAGATATATCCGGTGGATGATATAGAAAAATAAAAAATGTAATGGAATAAAAATCTGATATTGAAAAAAATACCAATTAACACCAAATCCACATTAATTGCATACATGTATGTTTCCTATTTGGGGAGAGAAAGTTTAGAAACTAGGTAAGTAAAATTGCTACGAATCAAATTAAGATGATATGATATGAATCAAGCCATATGCTATACAAAATATATATGAGGCACCTATGAATTATTTAGAAGTCTTTGAGTTATTGCAAGAATTATTAAAACATGGATTTTTCTTGAGTTCTTGTTAATTTACGGTATCAATAACAATAATGTATTTTATATTAATATAATTAATAAAAATAGATCAATGATGTTTTAGAATTATTAGAACATGGATGATACGACAAATACAATCTCCAATGTGATATTAACAAGAATTCTTGCAACAACAAAAAAGAAAAACCAAAACAGATACATAGTATATGATATTTTGATTCATATCGTATTGGTTTAGTTCTTAGCAATTTCACTTGCTCAGCTTCTACTCTCTCTCCCGAATTAAGAAACATACCAATTAATGTGGATTTGGTAATTGTAAAGAATATAGAAAGGAAGAATACCTGGTTAGAGCGGTTGGAAGCAATTGGAGAGAATGTGTGTGGTTCGATTGGAAGAGAATATCGTTGATTATAGTTTAATTGGAGAAATTATTATAGATTTGGGATTTAGGGTTCATGTAAATCACAATTGCATAGATCACATGCACATGGTGATGGTTTGTACATGAGTTAATTTTAATAAAAGAATATTTGTTTGTTTTTTTTTTTTTTTGACAAAAACAAATTTGAAAAGGATATAATAACCAATTTTAAACCAAATCCAAAAATTTAATTTGGATGGATAACCGACCAGATGAAAATTGTTTGGTTAATAACCATATACTAAGATCCGGATTTTTTAAAACGGGTTTTGTAAGACCCATAATTGTACTGTACCGTACGAGTATTGAGAACAAGAGTAGTGGCTAAGAGTTTTCACAAGTTAGTTTTTGAAAAAAAGTGGCTTTGAGCTAATTATAGGTTTTGGCCGAAATATGCAAGGGTATTTTCATCATTATAGAATTGTTTTTATGTCTTGGAAACTTAACCATTTGATCCGTCTTTTCGAGACGATGAATTTGGCGTATGGCTCGTCTCGATCGGATAAAGAATGAATGAGTTATGGCCGTTTTAGTTTGTAACTATTTTATTACCGTTTTTGAAATTGAAGTATAGTAGTAGAAAAATAATAGAGATTATTTTTCTATGAAAAGAGAAAAATGTTTGGAAATCGATTTGTAAATTGAAATGAAAATTCTTGTGTCGGGGTTTGTGTTTTAAAAAGGTTTAAGTTGTGGGCATTCATGAAAGCATTTTTGTTTTAAGTTTATTGAGAAAAGTTTGAGTTTGGACTTGTTTAGTTTTGAAAAGATTTGCACTTATGATTTAAGACCTAAGTTGTTTGAGAAAAGACTCTCTGTTGGAAATGTTTTAAAATAGTTGGTTTTGATTCAATAATGCATTTGCGAGAAAAATGATTTATTTAAGCGTTAATGTTTTCAAGAGTTGTTTTGAAAATGATTTGAGCCTAGTTAGTTGTGAGGGAACGACCCTAGGTCTTGAATCCATTAGTAGCCGAGTTAGGACTTATTTAAGTGATCAATTAGAATGTGGTATCAGAGCTCGGCTTTAGATCATCAAAGGGAAAGTGTGTCGTAGAGTTGTCAGTCCAAAGTCAATCAGAATATAGCTAGAGTTGTGTTAGTTCTAGCGATCGGTTTTTGTTGTGTTGTGGTTACGTGGTTATTTTTTTCTTGAGTCTAGCATGGGATATGCTCAGGCACTGGATTATTTCTTACTGAAATACTTTAGGGAGTGAGACTTTAGTAAGTAGAATTGTTGAAACCCCCGAGCCTTGGTCGAATTTAGTCGACAAGTGTTTCTGAATTCCTTAGACAGAGTGGTCCGAGGAGGATGGACTTGAGGCGAACAAGAACTTCAAGGGATTCTTGTAGTAATTTAATGGATTGGAAGTTGCATTGGTCGTTGTCACCCGGGGGGGTTGAGTATTGACGAGTGGGCATCGTACTGATAAAGGATTACAAGTAAGGATCAGATTGGGATGATCATTTGAAGATGATAAGTTAGGATATAGTTATCCGTAAAGAGATGATCATTAGTAAAGGTTGAGAGTGAATAAGAAATCAATGAGTGTATAGATATAAAGGTAGGATTAGCAAGAATTTGAGATCTATGGATTGATTCTCCGGTGGGAATAGACTTTATAACTTTAGAATGGTCACGATGATGAAGGACCAATCGAACGGAGAAGAGTGTGCTTGATTGGAAACAAGCTGATGTGGAACGCGAATAATTGTTTTGTGTACGGCAAACTAAAGGTGTTGTTTGGAATCAACAATTTATTGGTCATGGTGGTTTGGGAACCGACTCTAGACAGTTGTTTTACCTGAAAGTTTCAAATTAGTAGATCGATGAGACGTACCTAATTGGAATTTTGTGGAGTTTATAATATCAACAAGATATTCGCAAAAGGAGAGGTTAAGTGCGAAGTGTTATTTGTGGAAAAAATGGGATGAGGAAGTTGGTCATTGAGAGTAGGCGTTAAGAACAAGTAAGAAAGAAGCACATGAGAATGTGACTTATGTTAGTTGAGGTGAGAAGTGTCTCTAGGTATATTTTGGAAGTAGGAATTTACTCTAAGGATAAGATGTTGGAACCGTTAAGAATGGTCAGGGTGATAAGCTCTTTTGAGTAAAATAGAATTTAATGATAAGAGGAAGAAACTCAAAAGAGATTAGAAATAGAATGAGAATACGATGTAAAATGGTTTGTGACGAAGATGGCAGTCAACGAGGAGAAATGCTTTATGCTAAGGCAGGCAAAGATAAGCTAAGTATTGATTTGGAAATTGTTGTGGACGCTTGCCAAGGTAAGGGCACCTTTATCTCTGCCTTATATCTTTAATGACATGTGTGTATGCTTGGTTCTGTGATGTGTTTGTGTGCTTGGTATTATGTATTCTCGAGACGAGAACGTGTTTAAATTACATGCGTATACTTTACATATGATTTGCGAATATATGTATTGGTATGTGGAGATGATTACATTTGTGTATGTATATTGATTGTTGCATGAGCATGTATGGAACGTGTATGTCAGTGGAGACTACATGGGTGTTTGTCTGTGTGACTTCACCGGGGATTTGTCTGTGTGACTGCCCTATATATGCTGAAATATAAAATATGCTCATGCATTTCGTAGTTGCGTGTACGGGTGTTAGAGTCTGTGTGGCTTCACCTAATCCTGCGGGATTTTTATTGAGTTGGTGTTAGAGTCTGTGTGGCTTCACCTTGGTGTTATAGTCTGTGTGGCTTCACCTGCACTACGGGGTTTAGTAGGGGTTGGACCTACGACTCTCTGCGGAGAGGTTAAATTCCGGAATTCATGCATGTGGCAGCCAGTGATTGGTGCCACGCTCATTGTAGAGTCTGCATTGATAAGCTTTGTGTGCATTTGAATTATAATGCCTGTTGAGAAGGAAATGCTAAATGTCTATTTACTTTCCGTATTTGGTATGTGTATATTCGGTGTGTATTATATATATGTATATGTGTGGTGACCCTTGCCATAATACATGAACGGGCTCCTCACACCCTAGACGATGGATACCCGCCTGATATCGTGGGTCGTGAGGACGACGGTAGCTTCTTGAGCCCCCAATGATTGAGTGGCGTGGTATAGCTAGTTAGGTTTATGCCGGTGCGTTGTACACCGTGCTTTTTGATTAGGGAGTTTTATTCTGACTCTTTTGGATAAACTGTATCTGAGTATTTATACTTTTGGTTTAGACGGTTGTCTTTTGGATTGTAAATATTCAGGTACACACTTTACTTCTCGAAAGTACTTTTATGTATGATTAGTATTATGCCGATGCTTTGGTTGTACTAATATATATATAATTAGTCCTGTGGTATGATTAATGCCGGCTCTTGAAAAATATTTTCCGCGCACTCTGTCTCGTGTTTTAAAAAAAAATAATAATAATGCCCCTTTTTGGGCTTTGAAAAATCGGGGTGTTACAGGTTTGGATCCGGTTATGGGTTTGGGCCTTCTAACCAGATATTTTACACACCGCTACTTTAAACCTATAAAATTATGTAACTTTTCAACACTTTTTCATATTAAATACTATTTAAATTTAACAGAGTTACAAATTACTCTTTTCATATTTTTTGATATTGTCTAGACCAATTATTCAATCAATCGGTGGATCGGTCCGAATTTAAAATATTAAATATTACTGTTAACTTTTGTGTTTATTTTAAATTTATTCTTAATTTATGATAACTTATGTATAAAAAAACAAAAACATATACTAATTTATGTTAACCTATATAAATTGATAGTCCGTGCTTGGCACGGGTCTCACACTAGTAAATATAAAATAAAAATAACCTAAACAATTTCTCCAATATTTCATATATTATTTAATTTTTACATTAATACCCTCCGAATAAAATAAATAGAGAACCCCGTATAACTTTTAAAAAAAGTATATGTATTCATATATAAATAAAAATATCTTTTTCAAATTAATATATGAATATAAATATCGATCAAATATAAATTATAAATAAAAAGAAAACCCCTTATAAATATTAATATATGAATATAAATACAAACGTCTTATAAATTAAAAAATAATAATGCACGAAAAAATACTAACATGTAGCCATAGGATACATGTATAAAAAGACACATGTTAATGATTTTAATAAAAAAATTATTTATTGAAATTCGTACAATTAATTCAACTTTTAATTTTTTTCATAAATTAAATGCACAAAATGTTAATAAAATATTTCAATATTTTAATTCTTAATGTGTGCTCTAAAGACACATGTTAACATGATAAAAAATTAATCTAAAGAAGCTCCGCATACAAATTATATCATTTAATTAATCGTATACATTAATCATTAATGCCCTTGAAACAAAATAAAACCTCATAAAAATTATTTAAAAAAACATAGGCCCTTGCATTACTATATATATTACCACATATAATGGTTTAATTCAACCTTTGGTGTAACATCCCGACTCTAAAATTCCTAATTAATTTTAATTAGGGCTTGTCTAATCATTCAAGGATTAATTAGAGAAAATTTGATTATTTGAATTTGGGAATTAAGAGTATTAGGTGTTAAATTGGGAACCATTTAGGGCCTAAAATGCACACTAGTACAATTAAGTTTCATCTATGACTTAATTAAAACTCTAAAGAAGTGATCTTTCCCTCCATTTCCCTCCTCAAACATGACTCACAATAGTGACTCATTTCCCACTCAATGGGATGCTCTTCCTCATTGAGACACCTCAATTCTCATTTCATTTCTAAGCCAACACCTCACATATAGTTCAACCACTCACTAACTCACTTAGAAAAACAAGAGTACATGCAAAACTAATTTTATTTTCATTTTGCTCCCACATTCAGAAGCTGAAGCTCTCCACACCTTTTTCCCTCTTCTCTCTCTCAAGTTCATCACTTAACAACAACACTCCTTACATGTTCTTCCATTCTTAGCACTCTCAAATTATCATTTCAAGTCTCAACCCTAACATAACCCTTACACCAGAGGTTCTTCACATGCCATCAATTAGCAGAAAATCAAATTAGAACCACCATTCTACCATAGTCTCAAATTCATCAACCAAGCAAAACAACAAGTTCATCAACCCCTTTTCATTCAATCACTCAAACACTAACCCCACACTTCTATACTGATTGCATGTGCATTTACTACCAAAAAATATGAATCCTTGATCACTGGGTATGTCATGGGTGCTTTGGAGAAGTGGGATTTTGGAAGAATGGCAGCAAGTGTGATGTTGTGGTTGCTGAACTGAGCAACTCGCCATGGCAAGCTGTGCTACTCGCCATGGCGAGTGAGACAGGAGCAAGGGTTGCTCTTCAGCTCAATTTCTTCGTGTTCTGGCCTTTTGGTGAGCCTCTATTGTTCTTTTCGAGCCCTGGCAAGCTGAGTTCGTGCCATTTAGCATGCATTAAAGTTGATTCCACTCTAACCCTTGAAAACGAGAATAGGTAATCTAAGTCTCCATCCTTCCTTTGATTCCAATTCGTGCTTTTCTTCTAATCAAAATCCACGCTGTTTTGCATACTGGAAATGCTGAGCTTGGTTGCTGCAAGTGATGCCTTAATAACCAAGAAAGTTAGAAGGGTCATTACTCTCCAAATCTTCAAATTTTGTTAAATGGATTCGTGGGTGTAGCTGAGGAACTTGTAGCTGTGTAGAGCCCAAGAAGCGAGTTAAAGCTTCTGTTATCAGGTGGGTTCTTAGGCTAGTTTAGTTAGAATTCCCTTAATTTATGAATTTGCATGTTAACTTAAGAAATTAGGAATTAGTTGTGTGAGGAGAATTAGCTCCCAAATTCTCTTCTATTCTGTTAAATATTGATTATATTATATATCGGCACTTTCTCAGAGTTTGGTTGTAGGTGATTCTTTGAAAATATTGAAAATTCGTAAAACAGGGGTCTTTCTGACGTAACTCGCCATAGCAAGTTGCTAGCGAGCACTCATGGCGAGCTCAAGGTTCTGGGCTGAAGAACTTCGCCATGGCGAGCTCTAGCTCGCCTAGCGAGTTGTTTAGGCCAGTACCTGTAAGTTCGCCATGGCGAGCTTGTTGACTCGCCGTAGCGAGTTAACCCAGAATTGCCTCACTTTTCTTATTTTAAAAATGGTTGTTCACTCGTTTTATATCATTATCTGAGGAAGATATATTGCAGATGTATAATGTATTTAATATGGTACGGAAAGTCAGGCACAATTCTGAAATTAGGGATAACTTAGAAATTAAGTTTGTATGTTCCCCGGGTTTTGGGATAATATGGTAGCATGTTAATCAATTTAGAATCAGTCAATCATGTGCGGTTTAGTATGCTGCTTATGGGCTTCCAATGGAACAACCCATTAGGAAAATGATTGTGAGCTTAATGCCGTGGTCGAATCGGTCAGCGGATATGGCGGGCCTTCGAGACATGCTCACCTCGAAGTGTCTTAGCGGAATAAAATCAATAAGATATTTTGTGTGTTACACTTTAATCAATTATGTTCATGATATTATAATGTTAGTTATTATTATGGACTGATTAGGAGCCCCGGCTTTATAGCCTAGGAGGGTAGTAGAATTCACTGGGACGAAGTGACTGTCTCACCCCACTCCCTTTTCGATATAGGTAAGACAGGTTATTCCAGGAGCAGGAACCAGGTTGGATCTGACGATTGAAGCCATGCTTGGATTGTCAGCTTTGAAGACTTAGTCTTCATTCTTGCTTTTATTTAGCTTGTTATCTTATTATAGTTTCTTTCCGCTGTTTGTAATAAATATTATCTTATTCTCTTAATGATAATATATCTTTCGGTTATTTCTTGTATAATTTAATGTACTCAGATTCCAGTTTTAATGTTCCGACTAAATATTCTAGACAATTTAGTTGGGGCGTTACAATTGGTATCAGAGCAGGTCGATTCAGTATCGGACCTTGCCATGAGTCATTTCAATCCCTCTCTTAGTAGTACGGACCCTTTGGAGTCTGGACTGTTTACGCTGAAACCATCGCATACTGAGTCTGATCAACTCAGTATTGTGCATGGTAGGCAGGGTATTACGGTTGAGAACCGAAGTGGACCACGGTGGTTAAGTAAGAAGATCGTATCGGAGATGCATTTCAGAAGCAACCGTTGGCGAGAATTCTCTCTAACCGGATGTTAGAGCTGAAACAGTTAGGACTAAAGGAGTAAATGGTGCAGCGCCAACGAGTGTAACAAGAGTTAAGACGGATTAAAACCAATGATAGTAGGATATTCTGGAGGAAGTAAGGGAACGGTCTGATGAAAGTATTGATCGCTCGAAGTAGGATTGTTCATGAAAGAACGTAGGTCATTATCGTATCTAACTGACACCGTGTGTCAGGTAAATTCCCCGGACTTGAGAGTAACCAGGCCTCCCGGTGAGCATGTTTACAAGAAGCATGTGAGCCAAGTTAAACTCAACCCGCAGTAAATCAAGACTCTTCCTGAATACCTAGACTTACCTTTCTGCCGCGAGATTTACCAGTGCTGTTAGATCTGTTTAGTACCATACTAGAGAAACCAAGTTGGAATATTCATCTGAGAACTTCCCAATAGATTATCCTATAGGAAGCCAACTTTTAATGTCTCCCTAAGAGTAATCTAGTTTTTCACATCGTAACTCGTACTCCTACCATACCGTTAGAAGTCAGGATCGGTTTAACATAACAAATAGGATTTCTTTTTCGATACCAGCTTAGGTCAGTTAACTCAGCAAACTATTAGAGACCAATTTTGATTAGAGTAACAGTTAGGAATTATTTATTTTTAACACCATGTAGATACCTAACTTAATTCATAAGGCATCATTCGCGAGGAATAGAAACAAGAACTAACCGAACTAGCCCTTGTAAGTAACAACCATAGTTGTACCTTATCACTAGAGATTGAGCAGTATTAGATGCAATAGTTAAGAAATTCATTTCCTAAACTTTTACCATATAGACTTATTAGGTGTAGTTACTCCATTATCTTGAGCTAATAACTTAGTGCCATTGAATACTCAACCAAGCATATAGGAATTAGTTGAATTAGATTGCCCTCGATTCAACACCTCCTTACCTTTCAGTCTGTCCTGTTGCCATTTAGGAAATTATTATAGGTCTAGTAATATAGTCTCAGCTTAAGTACTATACCAGAGATCCTACCAAATCACTTGGAGCGTAACCTCATCCGAAATGACAAGTAGAAATATTTCTTGACCAAACTTAGTTGCCAGGTAGTTTACTTAACACTATCACGTATTCCCCACTTTAGCAGTCTAGTGTTGTAGCTTAGATAGATACCTGGTGACAGAATTAAGTTGAACCACTCGTGTTAGTAAGTTATTTTGACGTTAGCCTCATCTAGTACATTATCTATAGGAACTGATTGCCATAGAGCAGTTTACCTCTGTGAGATCAGTCTTAGTACCGTATCACTAACATTCAAGCCTCGATCAGATTAGCAAATCAGGAGTTATCATTAGCGCCTTCAGCAATCTAGATCAATCGTGGAGTACCTATGATAGTTATCCCGAACGGAATCGCTAAGTTGGATTTAATTATTATCAGCCATTTAGCATTTTCAAATCATTCAGACCTTCAAGTTAGAAATCTGTTAGAGTCAGCCAGATTTCCATTAAGCGTGTCTATCAACACCCTGATTTGAGCCAAAATCATTAGAAGAAAAAAAAAATTCCCAGTTCATGACCATTCCTTCTGATCTTAGATAAGCTACGTTCATCGGACCAAACTAGGTTGGATTGGGTATCCATTAGACATGAGAACATGGAACGGGTTCATTCTCTAACTTGCCCGATTATGTCTTAGACAGATAATTCCTTCTCGTGCCCTATCATCTATTAGTCGTAATTATCACTCGGAATAGTGAAAGGTAAATTTTCCAAATTCTTCGACATCGGTCAGTTAAACTGACATTGTGAGACTTTGATTGCCAGCAAATCCTGTTCAATCTTTTCAGCCTTTCAGTTACATTATTAGTAACTAAATATAATTCGTAGAATCCAGTTTATCTGGAGCGAACACACGAAAATTCGGTTCAAGCTCTCACTCGTCGTAGAAATCTTTTAATCGGTATCATTAGTTAATTATCCGCCAAACTATTCTGCCCAGTGTCAGTATCAGTAATCATATAGGTCCTTCTTTGAGTAAATCTTCAGAGTCTTATCAGCTAAATTCCAGTTAAGTTTCAGGTCTTCCAATTACGTAGAAATAGGAGCTAGTAGAAATACTAGTATCTAGATATCTCATCCAAGCTATCTTCTTGACTCACGCTTAACAATTACATTCTCCGCCGACTGTTTCAGTCTCCTTGTACGATAGGTTCAGTTTATCATAAATCAAATTCTCATTTAGAGCAAGAGAATTCCCTTATTGCGAATTCCATTGTTACAATTGCATAATAGACTATTCATGGAGAAAGGATTCAAATCCATTGTATGTTCGAATGTGCAAATTATTCGTATTCAGTTAATCGTCATTGGAATCCAATCATTTTAGCTGGATTCTTTCATGTCAGCCTATCAGTGAAATTATCCAGCCAACCTAAGCGTTTTTCACTCGTTTTATATTTTGATCTATCCTGGAGTATTTTAAACAGCATGAACGGGACAGTGGTACGTATGACGTGTCATGAACTGCAGCGTTCGGAATTGAGAAAGCCTGAAGAGAAATTTTTGGATTATTAATGTCAACCCTTAAACTTATTCTATTCAGCTATTCATATAGCGACAACCAGACCAGATACCGACCATGGAAGTGTTGAGCGAGGAAATAATGAGGACGTAATTGTTAAGATGTAGCAGACGTATTGGACTGCAGTAAGTGTTGAGAAACACCGTCACATACCCACTTTCACAAAGTAAATCAAGTGTTACCTTGGGAGGTTATCCAATGAGAGGACGTAGTAATAGTAGAAGTTAATTGGAAAAGGAGAGATGGTGCGTCACCGTGCTAGATAAATTGAAGTAAGGCCATGATGATGCAGTCGAATACGGGGATGACTATGAGTAGTCGAATCAGAGTGCACAGCACGAGATTAGACGAAAATATAAATAGAAGATCAAATTTGGATGAATAACCCTTTGAGAGAGGAAAGTTTCATTCCAAGGAATAAAGATAATCAAGAGTTCATGAGCATAACACCAAAGTTGGAACTACGAGGTGTTTCCAAACAAAGAAATTCTATCCGAAGTGTATAAGACCTTATCAGATCTCTCAACGCGTCGGTTCAGTAACCTATCGGTTAGCCCTATATTTATTCAGGTCAGGGTTACACGACGTGTTTCAGGTGTCTCAACTTCGGAAATTCACTCCCGATCCTTATCAACCTATAGGGATTGATCTTCAGTTAGCCTTAATTTATCAGCCGAATTCCGTTCGTATAGTTGGTTGTGAAGTTAAGATCCTTCGGAAAACAAGAGAATTCCAATAATCAAAGTCGGATGGGCTCAGGCTCATGACGACTAACTCACTCAGGGACGGAAACCTGTCATGAGAAAAGTTATTCCTATCTTCTCTAAAGGTAAATTTCTGAATTTCGAGGACGAAATTTCTTTAAGGAGGGTAGATTGTAACATCCCGACTCTAAAATTCCTAATTAATTTTAATTAGGGCTTGTCTAATCATTCAAGGATTAATTAGAGAAAATTAGATTATTTGAATTTGGGAATTAAGAGTATTAGGTGTTAAATTGGGAACCATTTAGGGCCTAAAATGCACACTAGTACAATTAAGTTTCATCTATGACTTAATTAAAACTCTAAAGAATTGATCTTTCCCTCCATTTCCCTCCTCAAACATGACTCACAATAGTGACTCATTTCCCACTCAATGGGATGCTCTTCCTCATTGAGACACCTCAATTCTCATTTCATTTCTAAGCCAACACCTCACATATAGTTCAACCACTCACTAACTCACTTAGAAAAACAAGAGTACATGCAAAACTGATTTTATTTTCATTTTGCTCCCACATTCAGAAGCTGAAGCTCTCCACACCTTTTTCCCTCTTCTCTCTCTCAAGTTCATCACTTAGCAACAACACTCCTTACATGTTCTTCCATTCTTAGCACTCTCAAATTATCATTTCAAGTCTCAACCCTAACATAACCCTTACACCAGAGGTTCTTCACATGCCATCAATTAGCAGAAAATCAAATTAGAACCACCATTCTACCATAGTCTCAAATTCATCAACCAAGCAAAACAACAAGTTCATCAACCCCTTTTCATTCAATCACTCAAACACTAACCCCACACTTCTATACTGATTGCATGTGCATTTACTACCAAAAAATATGAATCCTTGATCACTGGGTATGTCATGGGTGCTTTGGAGAAGTGGGATTTTGGAAGAATGGCAGCAAGTGTGATGTTGTGGTTGCTGAACTGAGCAACTCGCCATGGCAAGCTGTGCTACTCGCCATGGCGAGTGAGACAGGAGCAAGGGTTGCTCTTCAGCTCAATTTCTTCGTGTTCTGGCCTTTTGGTGAGCCTCTATTGTTCTTTTCGAGCCCTGGCAAGCTGAGTTCGTGCCATTTAGCATGCATTAAAGTTGATTCCACTCTAACCCTTGAAAACGAGAATAGGTAATCTAAGTCTCCATCCTTCCTTTGATTCCAATTCGTGCTTTTCTTCTAATCAAAATCCACGCTGTTTTGCATACTGGAAATGCTGAGCTTGGTTGCTGCAAGTGATGCCTTAATAACCAAGAAAGTTAGAAGGGTCATTACTCTCCAAATCTTCAAATTTTGTTAAATGGATTCGTGGGTGTAGCTGAGGAACTTGTAGCTGTGTAGAGCCCAAGAAGCGAGTTAAAGCTTCTGTTATCAGGTGGGTTCTTAGGCTAGTTTAGTTAGAATTCCCTTAATTTATGAATTTGCATGTTAACTTAAGAAATTAGGAATTAGTTGTGTGAGGAGAATTAGCTCCCAAATTCTCTTCTATTCTGTTAAATATTGATTATATTATATATCGGCACTTTCTCAGAGTTTGGTTGTAGGTGATTCTTTGAAAATATTGAAAATTCGTAAAACAGGGGTCTTTCTGACTTAACTCGCCATAGCGAGTTGCTAGCGAGCACTCATGGCGAGCTCAAGGTTCTGGGCTGAAGAACTTCGCCATGGCGAGCTCTAGCTCGCCTAGCGAGTTGTTTAGGCCAGTACCTGTAAGTTCGCCATGGCGAGCTTGTTGACTCGCCGTAGCGAGCTAACCCAGAATTGCCTCACTTTTCTTATTTTAAAAATGGTTGTTCACTCGTTTTATATCATTATCTGAGGAAGATATATTGCAGATGTATAATGTATTTAATATGGTACGGAAAGTCAGGCACAATTCTGAAATTAGGGATAACTTAGAAATTAAGTTTGTATGTTCCCCGGGTTTTGGGATAATATGGTAGCATGTTAATCAATTTAGAATCAGTCAATCATGTGCGGTTTAGTATGCTGCTTATGGGCTTCCAATGGAACAACCCATTAGGAAAATGATTGTGAGCTTAATGCCGTGGTCGAATCGGTCAGCGGATATGGCGGGCCTTCGAGACATGCTCACCTCGAAGTGTCTTAGCGGAATAAAATCAATAAGATATTTTGTGTGTTACACTTTAATCAATTATGTTCATGATATTATAATGTTAGTTATTATTATGGACTGATTAGGAGCCCCGGCTTTATAGCCTAGGAGGGTAGTAGAATTCACTGGGACGAAGTGACTGTCTCACCCCACTCCCTTTTCGATATAGGTAAGACAGGTTATTCCAGGAGCAGGAACCAGGTTGGATCTGACGATTGGAGCCATGCTTGGATTGTCAGCTTTGAAGACTTAGTCTTCATTCTTGCTTTTATTTAGCTTGTTATCTTATTATAGTTTCTTTCCGCTGTTTGTAATAAATATTATCTTATTCTCTTAATGATAATATATCTTTCGGTAATTTCTTGTATAATTTAATGTACTCAGATTCCAGTTTTAATGTTCCGACTAAATATTCTAGACAATTTAGTTGGGGCGTTACATTTGGTCCCGTATATTTATTTTAGGTTTTAATTTGGTCTCTTATGTTTAAAAAGTTTCAACTTGGTCCTTTATATTTTATAAGTTTCAATTTGGTCCCTTATGTTTATTTTAGGTTTTAATTTGGCTCTTTCTGTGAGTTTTGTCACATGTGGCAAACGGTTTGCTTATGTGGACAGACACGTGGACACTTTGACACGTGTCCAAATTAAACGGTGTTAGTGACAAAACTGACGGAAATGACCAAATTGAAACATAAAATAAACATAAGGGACCAAATTGAAATTTTTAAAACATAACCGACCAAGTTGAAATCTAAAATAAACATAAAAGACCAAATGTTGAATTAAACCTAAATTTTAAAAATAAAAATGAGAGATCAAATAAGACCAAATACTACATTATTGTGTTGTTATCCCATATAAATTATAAACATTTATGCATATAATTAGCAAATAAGACCAAATCCTATGTTATTGTGATTTTTTTTAAGAAAAAATATTAAATTAAGGGAAAAACCAAGGTATCTTAACGATTTAAAAAAGAAAATATTTGTTCCTTTTTTTTATTGATTAAAATTTAGGGTGAGGGGATGTTGCCCCAGTCCAAGGCAGGGAAGACCTTAAGACTCAAAGAGCACTTACAAAGGTAATTACATTTACCTCCCTCCAAAGACACTAGCGGGGCTCGAACCTGGAACCTCTCGAATTCAAGACCTGTTTTTTTACCACTAAACCAAGCCTTTGGAGGTAGAAAATATTTGTTCCTGATTTATGCATGTAACTCACTTTTTAAATATGTAATGAGAAAGCAAAATCTTAATATTTACTCCTTATATACTCCTTTTTTAGAGAATGGATCTTCTCGGTTTTGCTTTTCTCAATTTTTTCAATTTTTATATCTCAACTATTAATTAAGATTTTTCCTTTTCAGAGAACCTCTCTCCCTTTATTAAGGAGTAATTTAAAATACTTTTTTTTTTGTGATGGTTAATTTTTATCGGTAGTGATTTAAATACAAATATGTAGTGGATGGAGATGAAATGGTGCCCTGAATATATGGAAATGATATGGTTGTTTAAATTAATTGATAATTGATTCAAAGTTTATTTTATAGAAATAATTGAATGTTAATATTTTACCAACCAATATAATTGTAGTTTTTTAAAATGAGTTAGGATCAAATGACACTTATAAATTAAAACCAATAATTTTATTTAATTTAAAGATTCACAATGTATTCATTTAATGAATCACATGATAATCTTCATTCGAATTTTCACCAAATCATGATTTTTTATTTGCCGATCCAAATCATTATATTCACCAATAAAATGATACTCTTTATTTTCTCTTATGTTTTCTCTGTCTCGCTCCCAATTACATTTTTATTGAATTTGAAGATGAACGGACATATGTGCCTTCATAATATAAAATTATTGAAAACGTTAATCAATAGTTTAAATGTGTTTTCTTTCTTCTTGGTTTTCTGTAAAAGATTAAATTGTTTTTCTCACTTGTTACTAATTCATGAATTAATTTGGAAAATCACTCAAGAGAGCAAATATATTGTTGAATTTGTCTCTAAATTTGCATATGCGGGCTTATTTTTAGTTACAGATAATAAATTATTATTTATTTTAAAGGGGAAATTTGTAATCATGAAAATTGACCAAAAAAAATGTTATTGAACATCCATATTGTCATCAACAGCGCTCTGGGCATAATCATGATATCTTCTCAAGCTCATGACAATAGTCCTATAAATTCATAGAAGCATAGCAACTTTAAGGGCTCGTTTGGCCTAACTTATTTTAGAGCTTATGCAAACGGCTTATGCAATATAAATTAGGTTTTATGCTATTTTATAAGTTTAAACTAGTGAAAATTGAATTTTTAGAAGTTATTTTATCATAAACTACCTTGAAAAACTTATAATAATATATAAAAATTGCATAAACTGTTTGCATAAGCACAAAAATAAGTTAGGCCAAACGGACCCTAAGAGGGAGACAGACAAAATCAAAGATCTAAAATCTAACATTACCTTATCGGTGAAGATCACAGTTAATTATTTTATTCTTATTGGTAAAATTCATAGAATAATAAAAATCACAATTATGTGACTCATAAATGTATAGATGTGAATCTTTAAATTAAATGAAATTAAAAGTTTAAATTTGGTGTCAATGTAATTTTGACACTTAGTGTCATTTGATCATAACATTTTAATATAAGCCAAACGTGTTATTAAAAATAAAATAAATTAAAAAAACATAAGTTTTGAAATATGAACCTAGTAATTTCTTTAGCGTTCACATATATATATATATATATATATATATTATATTTTTCTTTTGAGATTCACATATGCAAAAATTGAGCAAAGGAAAAAACATAATAGTAATCTTTAGATATACATTGATTCCCTTAATCTATGCATTGATACTATTAATCAGAACAAGAAATCACTACTTTACTATTAAAAAACTATTACTATTTTGTAATAAAAAAAGTTAGATATTCTTTCCCTTTTTATCTCGCTCCCAATCACATTTTTATTGAATTTGAAGATGAACAGACATATGTGCCTTCATAATATAAAATTATTGAAAACGTTAATCAATAGTTTAAATGTGTTTTCTTTCTTATTGTTTTTTCTGTAAAAGATTAAATAGATTTACTCACTTGTCACTAATTCATGAATTAATTTGGAAAATCACCCCAGAGAACAAATATATTGTTGAATTTGTCTCTAGATTTGCATGTGCGGGCATATTTTTAGTTTCATATAACAAATTATTATTTATTTTAAAGAGGAAATTTGTAATCATGAAAATTGACAAAAAAAAATGTTATTGAACATCCATATTGTCATCAACGGCTCTCTGGACATAATCATGATATCTTCTCAAGCTCATGACAATAGTCCTATAAATTCATAGAAGCATAGCAACTTTAAGAGGGAGGCAGACAAAATCAAAGATCTAAAATCAAACATTACCTTATCGGTGAAGATCACGGTTAATTATTTTATTCTTATTGGTAAAATTCATAGAATAATAAAAATCACAATTATGTGACTCATAAATGTATAGATGTGAATCTTTAAATTAAATGAAATTAAAAGTTTAAATTTGGTGTCAATGTAATTTTGACACTTAGTGTCATTTGATCATAACATTTTAATATAAGCCAAACGTGTTATTAAAAATAAAATAAATTAAAAAAACATAAGTCTTGAAATATGAACCTAGTAATTTCTTTAGCGTCCACATATATATTATATTTTTCTTTTGAGATTCACATATGCAAAAATTGAGCAAATATATTTTTCATTTGATCATAACATTTTAATATTGTTGTTTGATCAAATTTCTTTAGCGTTCACATATATATCATATTTTTCTTTTGGGATATTCACATATGCAAAAATTGAAAATAACGATGAATATAAATTAATTCTTTTTAAGCAAAAGGGGTGACTGCAGATGAAGAGACATCTGCACCACCTAAGATATATATAAAAAGAAGCAAGTACAAAAAGAGAAGGGGAACATGAACCGAAACCTTCTCGTAGGAGAAAAGCAAAATAAAAAGGGGGACAAAATTCACACCCTAAAAACAGAAAAAGCAAACAAAGAAAAACATAACAAACTATAGAAAAGAGAGTTGAAAAATGTGTGATTTCTAGTTTTCAAAATAACTTTTAAATATGAAAACAAACTTGGATATATATGTAATTTTATCTATAATATGCAATTAAACTCATTAGTAACAAATATATTGATTCCTTTTTAGTGTTTTGACTATGTTATGATGTTTTTTACAATATCAATTATATTTAATTTATATTTAATACTATTTTTAGAAAATCGAAAATTGAATTCTCATAATGCAATACCAATATAAAATTCGAGATATTTTGTTGACATGGAGAAATTTATTATTTATAAAATAATTTTTGAAAGTAATATATAATATATTTTGTTACTTATTTCGTGAATATGTTAGAATTTATTTGTAAAAATTCATAATATTTAATTTATTTATTATGTCCTATTAAAATTTCAATATCAATCATTTTAATTTATTTATAATATGTATTGATATACTAATACATTTTTCAAATATAAAAAGCTTTTTTAACAAAACAAATATAAAAGTATTTTTAAAATCACTTAATTACAATAAACTAACAAAAAATTCATAATATTTAGAATTACATGTACTATTATAATAAACTCATTAATTAATTTAAATTAATTGAAAAATTTATTTATTTATTTATTATGTCATATTTAAATTTCAATATCAATCAATTGAAATTATAGATATATACATATAAATATAAATTCATTATATTTTTTTAATTAAAATTTTTTTTTGGATTGTTTTACATCATGCATCAAAATAATTTTCTTCATTTAAAAAATCTATTTCATTAAAATTCATTTTTATAGTAATGTCATGAAAGAAAATTTATTTATTAGGTCATAATAATATTTTAATTTTCATCATTGTAATTTTAATATATATATATATATATATATATATATATATATATATATATATATATATATATATATATATATATATATATATTATTTTGAATTTACAATTTTTTAAAAAATTGAAATGATAATATTATGTATCTAAAAATTAATATTTCAATTATTTTCTTTTCAAGCATACAATTTCCTTTTCAAGCATACAATTTAATGCAATTTGATTTGATGCTTTGAGGTGAGTGCCATGTGTACATTGCTATTAAATAAGGACTTATAAAATATGTCTCATTTGTATATTGAAAAGGGGAAGGGTGTGCCCACATGTATGGATTGGGAGGAAGCACAAGCGATTCTGCCGTTTCTAAAAATATTTTATGATGCTACACTTCGGATTTCAGGTTCCTCTTATGTGGCCTCTAATATGTATATGTTAGAGGTTTTTGATATTGGGTCTCAGATAAATAATAGGCTAAACTATATATTTGGTCCCTTACGTTTATTTTAGGTTTCAATTTGGTCCCTTACGTTTAAAAAGTTTCGATTTGGTCCCTTACGTTATCAACGTTTGTATTAGTTGGTCTCTTCCGTCAGATTTCACTGTTCCACTGTTTCAATTGGACACGTGTCAACGTGTCCAGGTGTCCACGTGTGCAAACCGTCTGCCACGTAAGCAAGCCGTCTGCCACATGTGCAAAAACTGACGGAACGGACCAAATTGAAACCTAAAATAAACGTAAGGGACCAAATTGAAACTTTTTAAATATAAAGGACCAAATTGAATCCTAAAATAAACGTAAGGGACCAAATGTGTAGTTTAGCCTAAATAATATGTGTAATTCGGATGATGTATTCTTAAAGAGTATGGCTCTAAAGATGAGAAAGAAATATGACAGGTATTGGGGAAAAATTGCAGACTTGAACATGTTATTGATGATTTCTATAGTCTTAGACCCTAGGTACAAATTAAAGTATGTCAACTGGTCGATCGATGATAATTTTAATCCACAGGAGGCAAAGAAATTAAAAGAATTGTTGGAAACTAATTTGTATCAACTTTTCGCGGAGTATAGTGGTGTGGGACAAGGTTTCCAAAGTGGTTCACAATTGAGTTTAAGTGGTATGAAAGATCGTTATAGTTACAACCGTTTTTTACAGTCCATTGGTTCGTCCTCTGCTCAAACTGATTTGCAAAAGTACCTCGATGAATCTCTAGAAAGTCAGTTTTCCGATGACTTTGATATTTTAAGATGGTGGAAGGAAAACTCCAGCCGTCTTCCAATCCTTGCAAAGATGGCAAAAGACTTGTTTGCCATACAAATCTCCACGGTACCATCTGAGTCTACTTTTAATCTTGGAGGACGAGTGATCGATGAGCATCGCAGTTGCCTCACACCTAAAATGGTGGAAGCTCTTATTTGTAGTTATAGCTGCATTAAAGGATCGCGTAAATCCTCAATAATCGAGTCGCTTATAATTGAGGATTACAAGGAACTTGAGAAATTAGAGCAAGGTATGATGATATCACTTATAGCTACATTAAAGTTACTCCCTCCGGCCTTTTTTATAAGCAAAAGTTGTTTTTTTAGGTTCATTGAAAAATTAAGGTATGATGATTTATGGATTATAAGTCGGTTATTAATAAGTTTTATTTATGTTTTTTCTATAGAAATAGCTGCTATGAAAGTTGGTGATGCTTGTTCAGCCTCGGTTGCTCTTGATGAAGATTGACGAGTTGATGCTTGTTCTGCCTCGGTTGCTCTTGATGAAAATTTACGTGTTTTTATTTATTTCGTATTAGTCTTTTAGTTATTATGCAAACATTTATTTAAGATTACATTAGAAGACAATGAGGGTGTAGGTTACTCTTATGTGATACCCGTACTCTTATTTATAATTTATATATATTTTGACAATGGTTAACCAAAAGAGTAAATTACCTAGATTATCTTTATGTTAATGAAATCAATATATGGATTAGTTAACGAACCAGTTTACAATTACCATGATGTTTCTCTATTAGCAAGTTAAAATGAAAATTAGTTTAAAAAGAAAAAAAATAGAAAATATTTTTAGAAAATAAACAAGCCCTTACCTTTACACTAATAATTTGTATATTCTTATCTCGTTGGAATTAGAAGAAAAAAAATTAGAAGAAGGAATGTGAACGGTCTTCTACACATTTTTTTTTCATCTTTTCGAAACACATATCGGAAGCAATTTGGCTTGAAGTTTTTTTTTTTTTTTTTTTTAATGTTTGCTTGAAGTTGATTATTACCGCAAAGAATAAAAAAAAGGTGTATTTTTTACAGTTTTTAATATGTTTTTCGTCCACGTAAAAAAAAAAGACCAAATTAACCGTTTATTAATCCAGTTTTAAAAATAACCATTTTAAAACTGAATTTAAAAATTAACCGCTTTTAAACCGGTTTTATAAAAATATCTGGTTATGTATCCATATCCAAATTTATAACTGGTTATATAACCGGTTTATAAAAAAATAATGGTTATGGTCATGTATCCAAATCCATATATGTGGTTTTGGTTTGGATATAATTTGGTTTGGCAAAATAACCGATCACGCACACCCCTAGTTTAAAGGCATAATGCACAAACAATATAAAAACACTACACATTTGTCGAGATGCCGTTAAAATTACTAAAAAAAATTATATTCCTTTTTAATATATAAGTACGAATATAGTTTCGTATAAATTACTAAAAATCACTCAGTATAAATTACAATTAAATAGACATTCATATTAATATATAAGTATAAATATAGGGTACATATAAATTAAAAATATAAATAAATAAGATCATCTATTAATATATAAGTGTAAATTAGATCTCCATATAAATTACAAAAAAAAAAAAAAAAAAAAACTCCCATATTAATATATTAGTACAAATATAGGTCCATATACATATAAATTAAAGGGCACATGTGTTATTTTGTGAGTATAAATCTAGGCCCCGTAAAAATTACAAAAAATAAAATTAAAAATAAGCTTCCTATATTAACATATGAGTATAAATATAAGTGCTTGTAGGAATTACGAAAAAGGTCCCGTATTAAATGATTGTAAATATAAGCCTGATGTAAATTACAAAAAAAGCCGCTCAAATTAATTTATGAGTATAATTATAAATATAGTGCTCATATAAATTTTTTTTTTAAAAAAAAACCTACAAATTAATATATAAGTATAAAGATAGGTCTCTTATTAAGCAAAAAAAAAAGTCTCATATAAATTACAAAAACAAATAAAACCTTGTATTGATATATGAATATATGACTATAGATTCCCGTAAAAATTACAAAAATTATGTTTTGTATTAATATGAGTATAAATATAAGCTTCTGTATTAATATGAGTATAAATAGGATCTCGTATTAATATATAATTATAAGTATAAGTCTCATATAAAGTAAAACAATAAAATAAAATAGACCTTGGTTAATATATGACTAAAAATAAAGGCCCCCGTATAAATATATGTCCTCGTATTAATATATAAAGTATAAATATATGCCTTGTATAAATTTTTAAAAAAAATAGGGTCATGTATTAATATTGTCAACATGAAAGGGTCTCGTATTAATATGAGTATAAATATAGTCCCCGTATATATTACACAAAAAATAAGCTCCTGTATTAATATATGAGTAAACATTTCCGATTATTGTCTAAATTACAAAAAAGACCTCTATATTAATATGAGTATAAATATAGACCCCGTATAAATTTAATATATAAGTACAAAAAGACATTTGTAAAGAGTTATGTCTTAATATATAAGTACAAATATAGTCCTCGTATATATTATACAAAAACATAGGCTTCATACTAATATATGAGTATAGATACAAGTTATTGCATAAATTATAAAAATTATCTCTATATTAATATATGAGTACAAATATAAACCCGATATGAATTTTAAAAAAATACTATTAACATATGAGTATAAATATAGATCACGTTTAAATGGACAAGATAAACAAATAACACAACTCACCTGGACATATAAAAGAGTAAAAGAGTATAATTTTCATTGATGTATCAAATAGAATATCGCACGTAATAAAAAAAAGATAGAATATCCCACAATATTAACCATCACAATCCATAAAATAAGAAGAAACAGATAAATATGTAGGAAAAAAAAATCAACCTCATATATGCATTATAATCATTTTAAAGTTATAACTATTTGTACTCATGCTTTTATTCATAATACGAATTTTTATTCTTCCCATTGTGAGTCTTTTTAATGGATTCTGAAATGATTTGAGTTTAACTGTTATCGATAATTAATGCATCATTTTAAAACTAAATTTAAGATTGAATGGTCATATATCGTGTATGTTGAGTCGTGTCCGTCTCAATTTAGTTATTTTATGGTCACAGACATGTTGGGATTTCCCTTGTATCATTTCCATGTAGTTTTCTCTTCTTAGACTTTGGCTCTCATTTTAATCAAAGGATAAAAAGAAAATAATTATCTTTGTAAATAAAAAATATAGTTATTGCTTGACAAAAAAAAAAATATAATTATTGTCTATTTCTGATCAAGAACAATAATTTTTTTATTGTTTTAATATACTTTCTTATATGAGTAAAAAAAATCTTTTAGAGAAATTATCTATAAAGTTAATTACAATTTTTTATTAATTAAGATTGCCAATATGGCCTTTTTTATATTAATTATTATTTTAAACATGAAAAAATAATACTCGAACAAAAAGAAGGATATGTTAGTAATAATGATACTTATATTGGTTTAATTGTATTATTGTCTTCTTGATTTTTCAATTGTGTAATTTTAGCCTCTTTAATTTGTTTAGTGATTATGATCCTTTATATTCGGTGCAACCTCGCCTTTGGTGGGACCTAGAGAGTGGATTTGAATTGTTTCCTTTTTAATATAGAAATTAAATGCTAAATCTTGAGAAGAAATGTGAGGAAAGCATTTGGAAAAGCCATTGAATGAGACCTTATAAAATTTGTCTAATTTGTATAGTATTAAGATTTTACTATATATATTTTGAGATTAATTTAACTTTTTTTCAGGCTTTTCCTTATAAAGTTTATAGAAGAGTTTATTTTTTTAATCATAATTTAATACGTTTAAAAAAATTCATAAATTAATACAGGAACTGTTATTTTTTATTTATTTATAAATTATATGGGGCGTGTGTTACTTTTTGTAATACGGGACCCATTTTTTGTAATTTATATGGGCCTATATAAATTACTTAGTTGAATTAAGCAAACTCAATTGTTTGATTTTCGAAATATTGACCATTAATTTGTCATGTCTTTTTTGTTATTATATTGACCATAAATTTTATTTAAATTATTTCTCTTATAAATATATTTTTATTTCCCCATGCTTGGCACGGGTATCACACTAGTTCATTCCAATACTATCCAAACAAACTTTTTTTTTTTTACAATAATCCAAACAAACTTTTATGCCTGCAACTTACCGTTTTCCATCAGTTTAGCAAGCCCATCGATATGGAAGGAAGTAATGAATTATAAATGCTAACAACAATATGGAAGTAATGAATTTTTAGGGTATATTAAAAATTTGGGGATTTTGATTTTTGAGTTTAAAAAAAGATTAAGAAGAATATAAAACAAAGACCCATGCTAGAAATAATGAATTTTGCAGTTTATGTTTAAATTAAAATTTAAGATTATTATGGGCAGTTTTCATAAATATGTCATATGTGGTAATTATATAAATAGTTTAAATTATTATTTTATTATTATTACCTGTGTGACCTGTAAAAACAAGTCATTTTTCACTCTCCCATGGTGGGAGACCTATCACCCTTACCCACCCTAGAAGGAGCCCCACTCCAAATCTTATAAGCATGAGCACATATAAAAAACAAATGTGATAAAGATTCACTTTGCATCGACAATCACAATTCCCTGTTTAAAAAGGTTGTCTCTTGTCAAAATTTCTATTAGGCGAAAATTACTAAGCAAAAAGTTTGTGTCTTGCAGTTCAACCTAAATTATTTTAGCCAAAATCTAAAATAAATGTTCCGTGAACATAGCTCAATTGGTAGGACATTGCATTATATATGCAGGGGGTCGGGATTCGAGCCCCGGTCATCCACTTATCCACCTTAAGAGTGAAATTTCTAGTCACTAGATTACTTGACAAAAAAAATGGATTTGATACATTTGACTCATTTATAATGTGATTAATTTATTTTTCTTTTATGTACTTGTTCCTGCCTTGGGACATGGACGTGTATAATAGCTTAGAGTGATAAGTAAATAATAACGGGTGTATATTTGCGTATCCTTTCTTTGGACTGACCCTTTTCTATTTATAGTGTACGAGAGAGTTCATGGATGAAGTTTAACTTCTCCAGGAACCCACGTTCGAAATGAGATCATGGGTAAAGGAAAGCGTTTCCCGCGTTTCTTTTTCCTCTCCATGATCTATCATGCTAAGAGGCAGTTGATCATCATGTGTTAGAGTGAGATTAATTGAGCTTTAGGGAATGGTATTAGGCTGTCTTCAGTAGTATGGCGTGATGGCCTGCCAGGCGAGGCGCCCTTTTATATCTGGGCGAGGCACCCCCTGATGTTGGGCCAATCTGGTTTTACAAACGCTTATGGGCCATTATTAGAGTTGGACTTGTATTTGATTTGGGCCTAAAATCTCACAACCTTTATAGTACTTAATCTTGCAAAAACAAAAGTTAATAGAAAAATGTAAAAAGAAAAAAAATACTTAATATGTGAATTCATAGATTGTAAACTATTTTAACTCAAAAAATAAAACGTTCACGACTTCTTAACAACAAGAATTATATATATATATATATATATATAGGAGGAGGGATCCGTTGACTCCAGGAGTAAGTCTCCATCGAAGATCTCCGTTTAATAACTCAATATCGGCATTATATTTTTTCAATCCGACCGTTGAATTCAAAGATATCATTGAGTAGATCAACTCTACAATTTTTTATAAAAATTCAAAAAATGTAGTTATGTATTCAGACTATTAAAATTCAACGGTTTTTTGAAAATTTTGTCGTACGTTCAATTGAAGTTATCAAAAAAGGTATCAAACGGTTTTGAATTTTTATCAAAATTTATAGAGTTGATCTACTCAATAAGATATTTGAATTCAATGGTCGGATTGAAGAAATATAATGCCGATATCGAGTTATTAAGCGGAGTAAGTCGATGGAGTCTTACTCCTGGAGTAAACGGATTCCCTCCTTATATATATATATATATATATATATATATATATATATATATATATATATATATATATATATATATATATATATATAATAATTTTAACAATAAAAAAAAAGTATGCACAAAGTTTTGTATATTTTTATAATATAAATAAATAATAAATTGAATTCTACTTTTGATCCTATTATATCACAAATCTCAAATTAAATTAAATCAACTGGAAAAAGGGTTTAAATGATTTGTAGATTGGGAATTTATTTAAATTAAATATTTTTTCATAAAAAATAAGGAACTTTTTAGAATCTTTTGTTAAATTATAGATTTAATATGTTATTAAAATAAATACATAAATTATAATGTAAAAGAACAAATGATGACTAAATTTATTAGTGTGAGTGATGAATCAATACTCAATAAATTTTGATACATCAATCAACCAGAACTCATATAGTTATAATTTTGGTCCTTTTAGTTTCATGGAATTTGTCTATTTATTTTAAAATCTTTCAATTTTGATTTTTTTAATTAGACGAAGAACATTTAGACGTCGAGGAATAAAGCAGGCTTCACAACTATTCTTTGATTATATAAATAGTGATATTTGTACAACTAATTTCTGATAACTTTTTCCCTCCTTTCGAGAGACAGATTGAGAGGGGGGGAACATAATAAAAGTAGAAACTAGAAAGTTGTCCTAAATTGATTTAATAAGATAACATGATGTGATAAATTAATCCTAAAACTTTACTCCATCTAGTTTCACATAATATTTTACTTTTTAGATTCACTCAATAATTATTAATTAGGAACTAGAAGTTGTCCTAAATTGATTTAATAAGATAACATGATGTGATAAATTAATCCTAAAACTTTACTCCATCTAGTTTCACATAATATTTTACTTTTTAGATTCACTCAATAATTAGGAACTAGAAAGTTGTCCTAAATTGATTTAATAAGATAACATGATGTGATAAATTAATCCTAAAACTTTACTCCATCTAGTTTCACATAATATTTTACGTTTTAGATTCACTCAATGATTGATATATCTGATATATATTAGAGAATAATACATTAACTTAAAAAGAGAAAAATGATTTACAACAGATGGGAGAGTATTTTATATCATTAAATTTTAATTTTTTAATATTAATAAAATGTGGAACCAATAAAAATGAAAAGAAAACTTCTAATTTTTCTCCATAATAGGGGGCTCTTGTAAGCAATCATCGGGTGCGGTTTTAGAAACGATTGGATTGGAGAAGAAGGCCTATAATGAAATTTTCTCTTCCCACCCCATGACTCTTTTTCCCCCCCGGATTTCCGTTTTTACCCCTAGTTTTAAACTTCGGAACGCGTTTTCCGAAGTTTTTTTTGTCTTGAAGATCAACTTCAGAATGTATTTTCCGAAATTTTCGACAAATTTGAACTAAAAAAACTTCGGAAAACACGTTCCGAAGTTTTTGGACAGGGGTAAAATTGGAATATTGGGGGGTTAAAAAGAGTCACGGGGGGTGAGAAGAGAATCTTTCGCCTATAATATCAGCCCGAGCCCAAATGTTGGCTCTGATTTTGGCCCATAGTTGAAATGCAGCGATGAAAGTCGCAACAGAAGCAAAACGACTGGTAGGTAGTTCCATTCCACACAGACACAGCACTGTGTATGTATCGTAGTTTCTTCTCCATTTTCTAATCGAATAAAAGAAAAAGAAGAATAACCAAGGTCGCTTTGTGCATGATCTACGATTGATTCTGTTGCAAAATGAATATAACCGATTCTTAATGGTAGGTAAACTTGCATAAACCTCTCACATTTTCGATTCCATTCGTTTTCTATGATTTTCAATTTCTAATACTCTCGCAACATTATCTATCCATGCAATTCGGTATGAACGTTAGTTAGGGATTTTAATAATCTTCTTGTTTAACGGTGTGAAAAACTATGCGATTCTATAGAATTTGAAATTTGGAATTTGGAATTTCGAATTAAGCTATTGTTATTGTAAGGAGAAATTCAGGATCTCTGAAACCTACACATGCTAATATGTTATTTATAATTTATGTAGATTACGTTTAATTGTGGTTTAATTGTATCTTCTGCAGTGTTGTGAACATGAAGGAAAAGAATACTAGCTCTGTTCTTAAGCGTGTTTTAGTGAATTGTGCATCTCAGGTTTGTAGAAATGTGCTTTTGGTTTTTCGTTACTATATGATAATATGAGATTTGGCGTGTCGTGTAAAACCTTTCATTAGATCATTTTTTTTTGTTATTTAGAAGTTAGAATTCATATGCAGGATAAAGTTCATGAATAAATTTTTGGTACATGTAAATGGTTGATTTGATTTTATTATTTATCACTTGCGATAATCAAGTTTAATTTATTTACTTAGATGAGTTGAATGCGTAATTAGGATTGAGGTATCGAGTTGTTGGGAATTGGAGGGAATGTGTTGTATGATATGATATATGCTTTTTTTAGATTTAGGCTTTAGCTTATAGTCTATCTATCTGTCTTATTTATGCATGAAATTTGATGTGGTTAAGTCTTGTTCAATAGGCAAAAGCATATGGGAGTTGTGTTGCGGCTAAGGTTCCAGACATTGAACGTGATATGTGTGTAACGGAGTTTCTGGCATTAAAAAGTTGTATGCAAAATACGGTATCATATTCTAAAATTATCTTGACATAAGCTTTTTGTTTTATTCTTACTCGGCAGTTCAGCTATAAAGCTATGTCTTACATTTTATGGCGGAAAAAACTACAAACAGCATTCGGGAAAGACTGAAGAGAAATGATTTTGCAAACTTCATTTAATTGGATCATGCCTTTTGAGATTTACAAGCTGTTTCAGATTATAATTTTTTTGTTTTTTCCGTGGTTTTTTTCCTCTAATTATTGATCTATTATGTTGTGTCCACTGTATGGCAGTTATTTATTTTGACATTTCTAATTTTCTATTAAATATCTTATGTTTAAAAATTTATATTGTTCCAAACAGCTCAAAAAGAAGGTTTAAGTGAACGTCCATCTGCTTCCTTGTTCCGGGCCACCGAATAAACACAATAAGTTTTACAGTTATACAAATTCCTGTTTATCAGTCTAAAGAGGAAGGCCCTAAAACTTTTTGCGTGCAAAGGTTTAACCTTCAACACTCATCTCCTGTTAATAATCGATACATTAATCTTTTACTATCCACGGGTGTAAATAACTTTAGCTGGATTGTTGCAGTTTGTTCCATTTCACTGCTACTTATTGTGTAAACGAGAACCAGCAATATGTCTAGAAAAGCAACAACTTCAAATCCTAATATAGGTCTGAGCGGATCTGGTCTTTCACATGCTTACATTCAGTATCCACCGCTTCGGTGTAATGTTCCTGGATCAGCAGGATTATTTTATGACGATGGAAATAAGTTGCTACTCTCCCCAACAGCTGACCAGGTAACATGATATGTTTCATATATTTGTTTTCCAGTGAAACATGATTCGTGTGTTATGTCCACCTTTCTGAATTGTTTCAAAATGACGTGTTATCTATCTATTTATGAATGTGCACGTTCGACTGCCAAATCACGTATATTTTTGTAATGTTTAGGTCTTTTCATGGAAAGTCAGTACCTTTGATCCTCTCATTGGTCCCTCTACTGACTCAATAAGTGAAGGCCCTATTATAGCTGTTCGGTATTCTTTAGACACAAAGGTTATAGCAATCCAGCGATCGGGCAATGAGATACAATTTTGGGATAGAGAAACTGCGGAAACATTTATTCATAAGTGCAGGCCAGAATCAGAAAGTATACTTGGATTTTTTTGGACTGACAGTCAACAGTGTGATATTGTTATTGTTAAGACCAAGTATGGTTGCCTTTTTTATCATCTCAACATTTAATACAATTATTACATTGGTTAATAATGCATTTTTTTAATGTCCTGATGTTAAGTTCAGAAGAGATTCGTCAAAAGGTAGTAAAAATGTTTCCAGGCTTGAAATTTTTAATCCTATAATAGTATAAGATTTTAGAGAATGATTAAATAATTTGTAGTCTTATATTCTATGGTCTGTAAGAATCTTCATTGGATCAAGCATATTCATTGATCTACTTGTCTGGCGCTTTAACCCGTCTTTAGAAATTTATGAAACACTCGTCATGTACTCATTACTAGTGTTCTTTAGTAATTGTGGTAGGGGTCTAGGAACTCTGAGCCAGACCGGGTGCTTTAATGCTTTGAAGAGTGCTCTTTTTTGCAGTTTTGATACACATTTTTCCTTACCTTCTTATATAAAGAATAAAATAACTTAAAATGATGTTTTATGCCATTGTTTCCAAAAACATTTTTGAGAAGCAACAATCTAAATCAAACAATTTGAAGAAGGGCATTCCGGCATTGCAATTATGGATTTCTCTCCTATAAATTTGAGGTGAAAATAAAAATAATTTTCAACTCAAAGGAAGAAACTTAAATAGGAAATATTTATCTTGTTAGGTTATGGTTTTCTTCAGTCATACTTATATGTAGGTATAATGAAATGTGACTTGGAGGTATTGTTCTTTATACAATGGGTATGGGACGGTTGTTCTTGAATTTAATGTTCATAACTAGAGTTTATATTGTTTTCTGATCATCATTGTGTTTTATACACCACCGTGTTTGATATTGACCAGCTTATATTTTTTCTAGTTCTGTTCTCTCGTTAATATCTGTAGCGCTTGATTCTCTCCTACTTTTCTTTTCCTCTTTATGTTTATTTTTCACCATCTTGGATGAACATTTATTTATTTTTTAGTTTTTTTGGGAAGAAGCATATTTTAAGGTAAAGAGAAGTTACAAAATCTAATAGCCTCAGATTACTATTAAAGAATGAAAAAAATATTTATTAACGGAATAATTATTGTATTTCCTTGTCCATGAGGTGTCAACTCAATGTGTTTAACCTTGAGAGATCCCCCCCTCCCCCCGGGACGATTATTAAATGACTACCAGTGCCACTTTAGTTAATAATAGTTTTCCCTATCCCCATTTTTTTTAGTAAAAGTCCCTTAGTTCCTTGAGATGTCTCTCAAAATAAGCTGGTAAAATGTTTTGTTGGCTGAGCAAAATACTGATGCTAAAAAACAACCTTATCCTATTAGAGTTGTGAATGCATCAGTTTTTGCATAGGGTTTCTGGCACAATGTTCTAAATTCTAGTATTGTATTCTAAACTGTTGTGAATATGACACTATTCCCCGTGCATTTTTCCTTCCTCCTTCTTAATCCTTTTTTTGTTTCTTAAGTGGAGAGATACTTATTCCATTTTTTTTACAGTGGTCTAGACTTGTGTGCATATAAATCAGAGTCAAAATCACTCCAATTGGTGGAAACAAAGAAACTGAATGTTAGTTGGTATGTTTACACACATGAAAGCCGCTTGGTTCTTCTTGCTTCTGGAATGCAGTGCAAGACATTCCACGGATTTCAGGTATAGGAGTGTGCCATTTGCTTCTTTTTATCATTGTAGCTTTAGTACAATAAGATATTTACATTATAGAGGATTTGTAATTTCTTTTGTTTCGATCAAAGTAAGATATATCATTATTGTTCAAAAAATAATTACATGTATCAATTCAAATACTTCAATAGTCCTTCTCATGACTCTTCAGTATCAATAGAGATTATATCTGATAGTATTCCCATGTTAATTTCATTTGACTGATAAAGAAAAACATTTCTGGTTAGATTTCATCTGCAGATATTGTTCGCTTACCAAGGTTTGAGATGGTTATGGCCAAATCTGAGGCAAATAGTAAGCCCGTTTTAGCAGCTGAAGATATCTTTATTGTCACTGTGTATGTACCAGTTATTTACTTAGTCCTCCTTAGACATTTGTAATTAACATAGCCGCCTGTTGAATTTTTTCTTTCAATCAATGACAGTTATGGTAGGATATACTGCTTGCAAGTTGATAGAGTTGCAATGCTACTCCATTCCTATAGGCTTTATCGTGATGCAGTGATACAGCAGGTTGGTTTTGCTCAAATTTCCTGTAGACTTTCTAATTTAATTCAACTAAAATTTTGTTTTTACAATAATACTTGAGAGAAACCCTCTGAACAAATCCCAATTTTCTATTAAGTATATGTTCCCTTCTATGTTACTCTGGTGAAATTCTAACATCAGTTATAATACATGATGCTAAACAGATAAAATGAATATTTGTGATCGTTTACAATCTTTTGGGGGTTATTTTTCCATTTGATGAAACATTTATTACTGACAGAAAATATTGATACAATTCAGTATTGGTTCATTGTATGATTTCATGAGTAGCAAACAGTATGAACTAATTTAATAAGTGATATGGAGAAATTAGATCTTTGTAATTTCAGAAATTTGCAAATTGGTAACGGTAAGATCGATTGTGTTTATCTTAATATTATATTACTATTATGTTTCTTCTGATCACTTAAAATTAATTTCTAACTTCAAATTTTACATATGTTTTACCTCACTATTGTGATTCTTAAAAGTTTGTAAATCTTATTTACCTAGACACAGATAAAACATGTGCATATGGAATATGAATTATATCCTGGATCTTATATGATAACAGTGGTTGCGTGATTCATTGAACTATGTATATCTGAAAAATAAAAAATGACACCGAAGCTCATGATATTTGCAGGGTTCTTTACCAATTTATTCCAGCAGGATTGCTGTGAGTGTGGTCGACAATGTACTTCTTATTCATCAAGTTGATGCAAAGGTTGTTATACTTTACGATCTCTTTGCAGATTCTCGAGCACCAATATCTGCACCACTTCCTTTATTGTTAAGGGGTTTCCCCAGGTCCAGTTCCACATCTAAATTTAGTGGTAGAGATGGTGAAAGTTCTGATTGTAATATTGTGAGTAGCCATGAAGCAGTTACATATGCTGATACATGGATTTTCCTAGTGCCTGACCTCGTATGCGATGTGGCCAATAAGCTATTATGGAAATTCAATTTAGATTTAGAAGTAAGTTTTTTGTTCATTTCGGTATCAATGCCAAATTTTGTGCGCTTTCGTGAAATGAATAACCTTATTTTGTAGGCAATTTCTGCCAGTAACTCAGATGTCCCTTCAGTATTAGACTTCCTGCAGCGGCGAAAATTGGAGGCTAACAAGGTATGTTCAACCCATCCATCCCAACTTTATGACAACAATTCTAGATGCAATGGTGTAGCAGGTGGTTGTTGGCTGTTTTTTTTTAAGTTAAACTAAGTTTCCCAGTAGTTAGTCAGTTTGTACTTGTCCACTTTTGTGTTGACCACCCACTCTATTTCTAGGGGCTGAAACTACGTTCCCAGTTGTTAGCTTACTCATGTGTAAACTGATTCAGAACCAAAATGACTTTTAGTTGCCCTATGTTGGAATACTTCATCACCTTACTAAAGGATGACCCTTACTACTAGATTTTGCAGGCTTAACATCGACGAAAGGAAGGCACCACTAGGCAGAAAAAGTACATCTTTTTGCTTCTATGAAATCTAACTGTATCACTGGCAACTGTGGGTCTCTTTTGCCAGTCTAATATAATCCGTCGCATTTCACTGGCCAACCCTACTCTTCCTTTGGCATAGCCTTTTGTGTTATCTTTATTTTTTGTGTATCCCAGCTTTAGCATAATTAGTGCAATAAATATATTAATTATTCCACTTCAATTATTTTTAATGCTCACTAATGTTCACCAATTTTCACTTCTAGAACTCAATTACACTATTATTTCATTTAGTAGCAGAAATTTTTCTTCAAGCCATTTAGAGGCCCTTTGGACATAAGTATCTCTTAATATGCAAGGAGAAAATGTTTGATTTACTGATTGGTATGAGAACTTGAGTGCAATGAACAGGCATTTGAGACTTGAGAGTCCTACCTGTCTATGATGAGTGTTAGAATTGGGTAGTATCATCTACCTTAGCAAATTTGGAAAGCCATGCAGCCTGCTACATTCAAGACTGTTAGATAAAATTATATAATTACTTTACCGGGTACTGTGGACGTCTTGTAAATTTATTGCTAAACATGGGAATGTTGAATTCCCTGTTATTCTCTATTGAGATATTGCACTGTAAATCTGGAATGTGATTCTGGCATAATTCCCCATCTAAATTGGCTGTAATGGAAGTTTTTTTTTTATGTTGATTGATTGATTGATTTGTCTTTTGAATTGTTTCTAAACTACCATTAATACTAGTATTAATTTATTTTGAAACTTTGAACTAATCAATGATGATTTTTTTTGAAATGATCTCAACTTACTTTCTTCATTTCTGCCTTTTCAGGCTAAACAATTGTGCTTGGGTATAACACAGACACTTATTCTAGAGCACAGACCTGTGCCTGTGGTTGCCAAGGCTATAAATGTACTAGTCACCTCTTACTCCCATTCAATTAAAACTGGTAGCTATCTGAAGGGGCTGAAACCAGAGATGACATTAAATTCTAGTGTACAAAATGCCGATACTGATGTATCTGCTATAGAAAGAGATGCAACTGGGAAATCAATCATACACGAATCTACCACTAGAGTAGATAGCGGAACTTTGGATTCTGAGGATGAATCACAGTTTGCAAATCTTAAACACAATTCAAAGGAGGCCCATATTGGGGGTAGTGTAAACAATGAAAACTCCTCAAGTAATGAAACTCATAGTTCTTATGTTATGCAATCATCTTTATTCTCTGTGCAAGAGGAGTCCCAACTTACTTCAGCAACAGTTTCACCAGATGAGATGTACAACTTTGTATTTTCTCCTGTTGATGAAGAGATGGTGGGAGACCCTTCTTACTTGGTTGCTATAATTGTTGAGTTTCTTCACAGGTATGCCAATATTACTCTCTTTTTTTGTTAAAAAGTTGTTTTAACTCAAGGCATTCCTTGGTCAAAAAAAAAACTCCAGCCATTCTATAGATTCATGTTCTAGTTTCTAATGGATTATAGTTTGTCCACTGTTAATGTTTGACGATGAGATGTATGATTTCAAATATTTAAAAAAGCCATTGAAAACTACAATTACGCCTTAATAATCCAATGATGTTGTGTCTTCTAACTGATAATATAAATACCCTTTGCTGTTTTCCATTGCAAGGGACCTAGAGTTTATAGTCAATTCCAGTATGATCAACTTTAAGTTGTTTCTGTTATCAATCTTCTTTCACGGTAGATCTGAAGGTCCCTATTTAAACACATGGCCAATAGCACTAACTATGGTCTCTATTTATGGTAGGCTTGTTGTTAAGAATTTGATTCTTGATCCATCCTTTTCCCTTTCAATTTCCCTGGTCTACAAGGTGTCTTTCATAGTTCCTTCAAAAAACACACATGACATGTCTTTCACAATTATTCCAAAAAACAAAAGATAGTATAACAGTGTGGGGTGGCTAACTGGTCCCCATACCAAGATTATGTAATCATTATAAGTAATCTATCTATGTAAATGCTAAAAAGAAATCAACTTCGAGACATTCATTTTTAATAATCTAAAGTTAGAGTGCTGCTACCTCTATGGCAGAGTGGTTCTCTAACTCAAGTCTCAGATTTTCTTTTAAAGAGAAAAAAATTTCTGTATCTATACTATATATAAAGGGAAAACTTAATTTTGGTGTAGTCTTTTTTAAAAATTCCCACAATACCCTTAATTGTTTTTTTTTTTTTTAAAAAACTCTTAACTTCTATAAGTTATAACTTCTATACTTTTTTTTTGACAAAAATAACTTCTATCTTAATAACTTCAATATTTTTTTTTTTGTTTTCATCAAACCATTTATATTTTTTAACACGTTTTTATTTTCATCAAGTTGGATCATACAAACGGGCACAAAAATGATTAAAGCATGTAAGAACAATAATAAAATAAAAAAGAGCGGACTGACGGGCACGGACGCTAGTTATCATTATGCCAAAACGGTTAGCTAGATAAGGCACTTAAAGATATTTTTGATCCAAAGGTATAAAATTCTTGATAAATCCTATTTTTTTAAACAGAAAAGGTATGCAAAAGCAGCACTATGTGGTCTCTGATCCCAACTAGGTTGGCACATGAACCAACAACAATAATCTGCAGCATACCTTGAATATTAATATTATTATTAAAAAATAAAAATACAAAGAAGCATTTGGAACGTCAAAGGGCATTACATTTTTTATTTTATTTCAAAACTTGCAATAGATATTATAATTACAAGGTGAGACAAGAAAGATCAGAGTACTTTCTCAAACTTCTATAACTTATTGTGCGGCTCAGACTTAGCCAACTCATGACTTGATATGGGATATTAGGTGTATTGACTTATCTACTTGAAATGATGGATGGAAGTTTGGGGACTTTAATATGTTATTTTTTTATCTGAACATAACTTTTACTGCCACTCTTTGAGAATCTGCCCTCAATGCTCTTTATTAATGGTTGCAGTGCAAATTTGGAAAAGATTCGTGTGCTCCCAAATCTATATGTATTGATAATTCAACTTCTGGTGCGGAATGAACGTTATGCTGAATTGGGGTTGTTTGTCGTAAATAAGGTTACTGGTTTCTCTGTATAGTATTATTGTGAATATAACAGGCCTTTATATGCTAAACTTAAGTTAATTTAATTCTTAGAAGAGAATTTTTGTTGCAGATTTTGGAGCCCTCTAAGGAAGTTGCACTTCAACTCCTAGAGTCTGGTCGTCAGAATGCGCAAACTAGGAAGCTTGGTCTGGATATGCTGAGACAGCTTGGTTTACATAATGATTATGTATTGCTTCTAGTGCAAGATGGATACTACCTTGAAGCCTTGCGATATGCACGGAAGTACAAGGTAATTTCTACTTTGCTTGATCCTGTTCTGGAAAGTAACTTTGTAGTGTGTTAAATGCTGAAAATAACAGTTAGATGATGGAAATCTGAGGAATAGGTGCTTGAGTTTTTTCATGATTCTGTAGGCTTTATTGCTGGAGAAATTTCATTAATCCAGTTGTCCGTCTACTGATGACTTTTTATTCTCAGCATCTGTATAAAGCCCTTTGCATAAAATATATTGTGTTTTTGAACAGTAAAATTAAGTTAAACCCTTCTTTAATGGTGGTAGTGTTTAGGTGCCCCCAGATTCCCTAGGGGGCTGCAGACCCATGATTGAGAAATTTTGAGTGCCTTGCCATTGTGATATCCATGTAATCAATCCCACTACGCGGGAAAAACTGTTGTTGCTGCTGCACTGAAAGTTCACCGAGCAACCTTAAAAAAAAAGTTCACATTGTTACTTGTGCTGGTACTTGGGAAATTAGTAATTTTGAATCCTAAACTTGTTACAAACAAAGATTAATGTAATTTTCAAATTATTGATCTTGTAACTATAATGTATATGCATATTGCTGTCTGAAGTAAATGTATAATGTACTGAAGCATACCATCAAGAACTACTTCAATTCGTTGTCCTTTAGAGTGTTTATATCGGAACGTGATAGTTTCACAGGGTTTACGTTTAAATTTAGAATGCTAACTGGTTTGAGAATTATTTTCAGGTGGATACCATCCGACCGTCGTTGTTTTTAGAAGCAGCTTTTGTATCCAATGACTCCCAACATCTTGCTGCAGTTCTAAGATTCTTTACAGATTTCCTTCCTGGCTTCAAAAACACCTCAGAGCATAATAGATACTATCGCATACTGAATGAGATGAACTCCTCCATGACTGTTTGAGAGGTCTTGCAAGAATAAATTCAGAGAAATTGAGTCATTGTCATGGGTAAACGTAAACCCTGTTCAAGTCGGGTTATATCGTCATGACATCCGATATCTGTAAGATTTTCTATATTTGGCAATAGTTGCTTGTTGTATGTTTTTAAATAAACGTCTCTTCATAGAAAGTTTAGTTTTAGCAAATACTGTGATCAAAATGAAATTTTCTCGGAAGGAAATTTTACTTGGCTTGAGCTTGTGGGTGAATAGCTTGAGTTGTCCTTCAAAATACAACATGCTCTGTAATAGGCTTCCTGGTTAAATCATATTTATTTATAAAAATATAAATAGGGAACTAAACAACGATGAAAAATATCTTATTCTTGAACGCGTTAGATGATGTGTTAAATAAAATTATGATATATACATAAAATTTTGTTAAAACAGAACTCACTATTTTCAGCTAGAGAAGTTTTATAATCATAATCCATTTCTTCAACGTATATGCCATAGCAGTATTTTGCAAAATAAAATTCTTATATTTAATTATTAAGTTACGACATATACTAGTGTCTGTATCTTTGTATACAAACGCACGCCTATAAAGTTATGGTTATCTATTTAGAAAAATAAATAATGAAAGCTGCAAGTATCTGTGCCATTCAAATTTTATTTGCATAATAATGCTGTGAGTTCGAAGTGTCGAGGTAAAAAAAAAATGGGTCACGACACCACTGGAAATGACAAATGAACAAACCAATTTTGTTTTGATAGAATGACCAAGGAAATATGATAATATATTTTTTTTCGAAGGATGAGTTCATTATCTTCTGCTTGATTAGAAATTAATCTCCTGACACCAAAATGGAATGATTCTCTCCATCTATTGAAGAAATGGAAGTTTCTGATTAGGAGAAACATTGATACAAATGAGATATTGATGTATCAAATTTTGTATTGTTTAAAATATTTGGGAAACACTCCAAAGTTTGATTGTGTATATACTTATCGTTTAATCATTTAATTTCATTAGGTTATACTTTTATATTAGTTTATTTTTTTGAAGAAGCCAAAGAAATATGCAATAAATTGAAATATAGTTAAGCACAAGTTGTGCTTAACTAAAGAGTATACAAGAGGTCATAAACATGCACCACAAATTCAAATCATAATTAAAACCTTTCTTTGTAGTCTTCAATCACGACCACGACAATCGTTTCACCTTATCAAATAATACCTCCATCGAAGAATCGTTATGAGCAAAAATTCGGCTGTTTTTGTCCTTCTAAAGAATCCAACAACAAGTCAACCAAACCACTTGTAAACCTGTTCGAACTTCTTGACAAAAAACATAAGCATTACAAAATTGTGAAGCGTGGTCAACGACAAAATTAGATAAAGGACCATACACATCTAACCAACAAATAACTTTATGCCAGAGAACATGAGAATAATTGCAACAAAAAAATACATGGTTGGAAGTTTCAGCAACTCCACACCCACATGCACATAATATCGAATTTAAATGAGTTATTCATCGGCGAATCAAATTATCTTTTGTTGGAAGTCTATTATTGAATAATCTCCATGCAAATATAGACACTTTCAGGGGGGGCGATTTTGTTCCAAATAACGTCATTGTGGGCAGCCACCTCTAACGGAGCAATCGCAGTCAACAAATGATAAGCTCCCCTGACGGAATAACCTGTGGCAGAACCAGACAACCACCTCCACCGATCTGGCATAGTGTCCTGCAAGAAAATAACATCCAAAGCAACACAACACTCCATATGCAACTCCTCCCCACACAAAGAGATGTCTCTGCCATCTCCATTCCGCTTCCCCCACTCCCCACCCTTTCCTATGCATCTCTGCCACCAAAATAATTTTATCAACTGATAACTCAAACAATCGACTAAATTTAAGTTTAAGAGGTTCATCAGCTAACCATTTATCTCCCCAAAAATATGTTTGTTCCTCATTACCCACTGTCTTACTGACGTTAACATCAAACCACCGTCCAACACTCAAACAAACCCCTTCTCGGACATCACACACATCCTTCCACCAACTAGACGCATTCCTCCCTCCGTCCCTCACACGCCCATTCTCAATGCCATATTTTGCAACCAAAACCTTGTACCACAATCCCTCTTGCTCAACCAGCAACCTCCAGCCCCACTCCCTAAGCTAGATTAAATTCTTGCACCCTTCGGACCCCCAGACCGCCATCCTCCCTTTCGTGACAAACTTTGTCCCATTTACCCAGTTTATCTTTCTAATCTCGTCACTCCCTTCCCACAAAAATGATTTAAAGAGAGACTCAATAGTTAAAATTATACCTGCAGGCGCCTTGCAGAAGGAAAGGAAGTAAACCGGTAACGACGACAAGACAAATTTGAGCAATATTAACCGTCCATCCATCGACAAATGCCTACTCTTCCAACCAGATAACCGTTTCTGAATTTTATCAATTAAAGGAAACCACAAAGCATGACGGCTAGGATTGCCACCAATGGGGAGGCCTAGGTAGACAAACGGAATGCGACCAATTTTACAATTAACCACCACTGTCACATCAATCAACCTAGAATCATTCACATTAACACCCACCAGCATACTCTTATGAAAATTAACTTTTAATCCCGACACCAATTCAAACAAAATTATATTAAAATAAATTTAATTTGTAGGATACTGGACTACAAATATTCTATCAAACTTAAAAATACATAAGAATCTGTAAGTATGAGTAAACTGTTTTATACAATTAATTTGTATGTTGTGAGTTTATTTAAAAATTCATCATTTTCGCTTTTTAATGTTGTAGTATTTGTACTTAAATTTGATGTATTCTATCCATTTAAAAGAATGATATCTTTTTATTTGAATAAAAAAAAGGTGAATGCTTATTTAATAGTATTATTTATAAACTTCTTATGCACAAAACACCAAAGCCCGATAGAAGCATTATTCTGCAATGAGTCATTAGCAAGAAAGTAGGTTCAAATTTTATTAAACTTTATATATTATATTGTGTTGTTGTGATTGTTACTTGCGAACTAGAAAAGAAAGAAAGCTCTCATGAATTAGATCATCATTATTATTATAATATATCATATGCTTTAAATATAGTAATTAGACATGAACTACTACCAGAATGGTTAGTTGTTTATGGGAAAAGGGGGGTCAGGTCAGGTGTGTGTGGGTCAACTGAATAATACAAGTCCAGAACGAACAGACACAACAAACCAAAACAACTGGGATTTTCTATGCGTAAGGAAGGTCTTATAACTTATATATATTAATAGTATAATATATATGATGATGATGATATGATTTTTTATTTTTTTTAATGACATATATGAATGAATAGGATTAAACAAATTAAAGCTGCTGGACCTGAATTATATGTTCAATAGTTGTCCGTAGCTTTTGGAATTTTACATTTGTTCTAGTTATTTTCTATTGATTTTTATTTTAATAAGAGACCCATACAATACTTATACGAACATCCACTGATATATTAAAAATAATGTTTAAAAGCAAGCACTATGAAATTAGCTCTATCAAATTTGTTTTCTCTAATAGCTTAAGTGTATCCATAATAAGTCCATCCAATGTTAGCTAATTCATCAATACATTGATGACTTTCTCTTGACACATGAGAAACTATAAATTCACACTTCTAATAAAATCACAGTTGATAATAACTAAAACAATTTATTATCAAAAACAGATTCTTCTTTAGCTGTATTTGCTTTTAAATCTGTATCTTTGATATTTTAGAATCTAAGTAATAGATGGTTCAATAATGCTAACCCCAAAAGCTCTTAAAGCATGTCATTATTAAGTTTAGTTTTATGTACTAATTTTATGTTTTAAAAAATCATTTATACTATTTGCTTATCACAAGATAGACATAGGAATGTCAATTTGATTGTGACTGAAAATTCTCGTAAGAATTATCCTGTTTGAAGACTCGTAGATGGAAGTTTTTTTCGATAGAGAGATGTGAATCAAGGAAAGCAACTCATTGAAAAAATAAATATGACATCTTCTTTTGCCATCCTATCAATTACTCTCATTCGTTACATAAGTAGCGGACAGCGTTTTTTCTGCAAATTTTTCATTTTTATTCATCCATGACTTAAGTAGCGGATGTATAAAAAATAGGACGCGCGAGAAACTCATAGGACGGCAAAAATAATCATCAATAATAATATAAAATCGTTATCACGTAGATAGTAGACCACAAAAAATCCATGTGCAAGCTATTAACGTGGATTTCTATTAAAAAATGACCAGCACCAATTATTTTTTTGGCTACTATAAAAAATAGTAATTTCTTTTTCAGTATGAAGTTGATTTTTTTAATAATGTTTCACTCTCTTCATCTCTTGTAAGAAGAATTTTTTTAATTGCAGCTAACATAACGAATTAATCCTAATAGTATTAATTAAATAAGAAATGACACTCATCTTTAAGATACAAGAATTAACTCGCATATAAAACTGAAAAATATATATAGTCTAAAAAATAAAGATACAATGTTAAAAAGTGGTAACTAAAATTTCACTAATATTCTAAAGTGATAATTATTTTAAAATAAAAAATATTACAAATAATACATATATTAGAGGTTGTGGGAGTAAGATGAATAAAATCTATTTTTGAATTATTTTTTTTGGAAAAGCTAAAATGTGCTCTAAGGGTACATGTTAGTGATTCAAAAAATAAAATATTTTATTATAATTCATGTATTTAATTCACTTTTTCAATTTGATCACAAATTAATTGTACAAAATTTAAAATAATATTTCTACATTTGAATTTTTAACAAGGATTGGCGGCGCAGCTTGTTGTCCGTATTCCTTTAATTCATATGTAATTACTTATTTATTAATACATATATGGTTGGATGTTGTAGTAAAAAAAAAAAACATTAATTCACTTTTCTTTTACGCAATTTCTGAATTTGTTGAAATATTAAAATGGAAGTTTTGTAAGATCCAGGCTAAATTGCATATTAAAGAATTTGATTTTATGGTGGAAAAATTGGATTTTGAGTGAATTAATTTTATAAAATTAATATTGACTAAAAATTGAGTTTAAGTTAAAGTAATTTATGGTTAGAATTAGATACACTAATGAATAAATGAATTAAACATTAAATTTGATGGTAAAATATTGTATATAAAATCAATTATAGAATTAGAATCAATTCTGATTTTATCAAATGTCCTGGAGGGGACAAAATCAGTTCCAATTTAAAGAAACTAAATATGTCAATATTCATTCGACAATATACTCTCTACATATATGATGTGTTTGATGTCCTAAAATAATACGAGACTTAAGTTGTATGTTTTTTATCTTAAAATTATTCTTGAGATTGAACAATTCGTGGCTAAATGACTATAAAAATTGAAATCATTATCCTTTACTAAAATACAAGACAATTTTATTCTATGCACAAATTATATAAAATAGTAAAGTAATATTTTATCCACCAAAATTAGACGAGACTAAATTTTTTCGATACATTTTTTTTGTTGTTATATAGATAAAATAACAAGTTATTAAAATCTCTGATTAAAAAAACAATTTATTAAAAACTCACATACAACGTGAATGGCGAACTAACAATTTTATAATTTGAAGAGAAATCTATTTAATACTTAAACATGTATATTCAGTACTATTTCGTAAAAGAACGGTGATGTGAGGAGTGGCTTTGGCCCTCCGCATCACCACGGTCCGGATCTGTAACGGCGGTGCACGTTTTGGTTTTACTAGATTCGTCACTTTTTGGTTCAGATCCGGTTCAATCGACACCGCCACTGTCTAGTGGTTGTCGATTTGCTCTGTTCTTTCTTCTTTCCGGCGGTTTTAGCGGCTTTCTTTTTGTCCCCAGAGTTGAAGATATGATTTGGTTCATCGCCGTTCGGGAGCTGTGGTGGTGTCGCCGGAGCTGTGGTGGTGTCACTGAAGGCTCTGAGGTGGTGATTTATGTTTTGCGATGGTGTTGCTTTGTACTTTGTGGTTACTGTGTGTTTTTTCCAACACAAATAGAGTTATTACTGTGATGTGTTCCAAACCTTATTTACCGGTGGTCTTTGGTGTTTCTCTGCTTTGATTACTGGTTCTTCTTTCAGATCTGTTGAGATCTGCAGTTTTCGTGTTGTTTGTTACGCTTAAAGGCACTGTCAATTGGGTTAGATTGACTCGAAAGGGTCGTTTTTATTGCCTGCTGTGTTTTGTCATAGAAGGTTGTGGTACGTGAATTTGCCCGTGTTGGCGGTCGATTCATTCGCCGTTTCATACCTTAATAAATACTGACACATTATTTTTTTGCTATTTGGTTTCGCGCCCGTACGCGGGTTCGATTGGTAGTATTCGATGTGTCTGTGTTTGTTTTGGTTTTTATCTGTCAGGGTTGGATCTAAAACCACTTGTAGTTGGTCTTAATTGTATTTTCTTTAATTGCTACAAAAGGTTAACTGGGTCAGATTGATGTCCCCCCAGTTTGTTGTTTTATCTTTTATTTTAATATATTTCGGATAAGGTTGAGGGTTTCCTTCCTCGACTCTCCTTTTGCTTAAAAAAAAGTACTATTTCGTAAAAAAATAATTTGTATATCCTGTACTATGTCTAAACTTTTGCAAGTAAGGGTCCGTTTGTTATAGCTTTTTATAAAATAGATTCTTATAATGTATTATAATTTTATGTAAAAAAAAATTAAAAATAATTTTTTTATAAAAGTTTCAAATGATAATTTGGTTTGAATAGTTATTATTAAAATGTTATTTTAGATATTTTATTATTTTATTGAAACTTTTTTGGATATCAAAATTAAGAAAAATCACTTAACTTTTAAACTATTTCAAATAAATTTTTCTAAAAACTATTTTAATTATGTTTATGTTGCATAATGTCAAAATTAATGTTTTAATTTAAAAAAAAACAAATATAAAAAAATTTATAATATTTAAAAAATGATTTTAAAAAAATCTATTTTAAAAAATAGTATAAAAAAATCTATTTTTTTAAAGCTGAAACAAATAGGCCATAAGACACTAAAAATAAATTTTACTTGGCTCTGCATTTGCACGAGTGTTCAAAGAACGGAATCTATGATCCATGAGAAAAAAAACAAAATTAAAATCATAATGAGATAAATAATAGAGGGAACATCATCATACTCTTATTTCTATTGGTGGTGGGTGTTTCACAATTCCAGATTTCATCATACTCCTTCCCAAACTACATAACAAGTCCAAACATCTTCTTCACGCGACTCTCGTGAAAAACTATGAATGTCCAACCCTACCTCTACCTAAATGCGCGCTAAAGCCGAATTAAAAACAACTAAAATTCATAAACCATAATTAATTAATATTAATTACTAGTCAATTAGGAGAAAGTCTTAGTTGGGCATAACACTAACACCACATACTCATAAATAAATAAAATTAAAAAAAAATAAAATAATCACATCAATCAACATCACTTTAATTATTTCTCTTTTAATTTTTTATATATAATATAAGTATGTCTAAGAGAAAATCATTTGAGTTTGTGCCCATATTAAAATTTTCCGTCAATTAGAAAGAAAAAGATTAGTCGTAAATTTAGGCTAGACCCACCATAGTCCACAAGTCAACAAACAACTCCTCGTGGTTTCTCTGTCTCGTTCACAGTTTCGTACCATTTTTTTCCATTGCGTCATTTTCACGAACATAATTATCATCATTCATAATCACAATACTAATAAAGGTTTGTATTTTTAATCACTGTTTCCTCTTTTTAATTTCTTGTTCAATGTTCAATTAAGTCATTCCATCACCATCGTTCATCGCTTCCAAGCCAAGGCAATAACACCTCTCTCTCTCTCTCTCTCTAAAAAAAAGATTCTTTCTATATTTTTTCTTTTCTTCTCTACTCACTGAACTCTAACTAACTTCAACTTCTTCACACTTTTCCTTTCTGGATCTGTTTTATTCTTCTCTTTCAACGCGATCTTCTCTTTTTCTCAACAATGCGTCTCTGATTCTTTCTTTTCAGGTCAATTTTTCATTCTTATCTTATCTTTATACTCTTCACGCATTCAAACTTTGACCGAAGAATTAGTGTTATCGTTTTCTTCAATTTATGTAATTATAATAAATTTCATGATTAGGCATTTGATTATCGTTGAATTGAATGGAATTAGACTTAATCGTTTTGTTTTTTGTTGTTGTAGGTTTGATGAGAAGTGGTAATGGCAACGAAACAAGGAGTGAAATCAAAACGATTTGGATCGATTGGTGTAACGAAAGGTGTGAATTCGCCTTCGTCTTCAACAACATCTTCTTCTAAACAGTTTCATGAAACTTCCAATGATGCTCAGAGCTCACCGGCGTCTTCGTCAGTGAGAAGTAAGCCGCAGCTTTTTCATCCCGAAGTTGTGCCTGTGGAAGTTAAAAAAATTAAAGAGAATGTTACTGTGACGGTTCGGTTTCGGCCTTTGAAGTAAGTGTTTTTGTTTTCAGAGTTATATATAGTTGTTATGAATTGTGAATTGTGATTGTGGTGTGTTATGGCTATTGATGTTAATTTGATTGAGGTCTTGTTTATGTGTTTGACAGTCCAAGGGAAATTCGTCATGGCGAGGAGATTGCTTGGTATGCAGATGGAGATACTGTAGTGCGAAATGAGTATAATCCGTCCATAGCATTTGCTTACGGTAAAATATGCAAAACTGATATTTCTGGATAGGATTTTTGTTTTTTAAATTTATTGTTTTGGTATTTAGGGTGAAGCATTGTGTGGTTTTGTTTTGAGGTTGAATGAATGTACATAATAGAATAGAATACTTCTACAATGTTAGTTCACTTTGAAGTGTTGAAGAATTTCGCGTTTACTTTTTTGAGAGTAAAATCTTGTTGTGATGATAGCTGCAGAATAAAATAGAGTTAAGAAATTATCACTTTCACATTGATTTAATTGATGAAGTTGGGACCATAATATTTCTTCGAGGAGAGGGGTTATGAAAGAAAATATTGTGTTGAGTGTCTGATAGTGCATGGTGATATGACCTGAATATTAATTATAATTGTTGGACAACTCTCACCTTACATGTCAGTTTTATGTTCTTGTATTAGGCTTAACACAAATTTTAAGATGGTATGTGTGTTGATAGTCCTGTCATGAGAGTGTGTTGAGAATCCCTTACTGCATAGTGTATAACCTGAATAGTGGTTATAACTGGGGGAAACTCTGACCTTTCAAATTGGTTTTTTAGGGTTGAGTTAGATCCAATCCAAATTTTAAGATTTTGTTAGAATGAATCTATCTAAAACAAAACTAATAAGAAATCAACTCATCAAACATAAACAAATCAAATCTGCGTAGGGATCCATGTGCTACGCCCAAGAGAAGCGAAGCGAAAAGTTTTGTCACAATGCACCACTTAGTATAGATACTTACTGTAAAATTCTGAGCTTTCCTTATTCTGACAAAAGGCTGCAATGCACAGCATTTTCTCTGCCAAATAACTTTTACATCATTGCTACTGCTGAAGTGAAACATTTGAAATCAATAATCAGAAAATGCTCAAAGTTTTGAGGACATAGCCAAGGATCACCAAATAGTCCAAAAGCATGGCACCCTAAAATGTAACGTGTTTCTGTACCCGGTATAAACAAATGCACAACTATTTGAGTGTAAACAATAGGGAGGCTGATGCATAACATTAGTACTAATTATCTTGTTTAGCACAGATGCCCAAATGAAAGAATATCCTTACCCATACATAGTTCACACAATTTAGTGCATGCCCCTATCACCTATTTTGAAGAGAGTTAGACTTAGTGGTCCAAACAAAATGAGAAATATTCCTTCTTAGTCCTTAATGAGACGTCATGATTTCTGGATTGGCAATTTGGAAACCTCTTCTGAGGTAAACTGCAGGTCCGGTCCTGGGTATTTGTAGGCTCTGTCTGAATATTAAGAATGAATCTCTAATATAAAAAAATAATTTGTTTTTAAGGAGAATCATTCTCTACTCATATTGTAAATAACAAAAAAAATAAATCATTATTATAGTAAATAACAACCAAAAGAGACATATTTTAATCAATAACATGCATCTTCAAAGTAATATCATTGTCAACTTTCTAGTAATGTTGCTTCTTTTTTTACAATCAACAATAAGTTCTTATAAAATTAAAAATGCATCTATTAAATTTAATTATTAAACTTTTTTTTGTGCAATAAAATATTTTTAGTAGTAACAAAGGCTTTAATATTTTTTTTTACATATATAAAAAATTTAATAGACCGATCTAAAAAATTTGAGGCCCCTAAATGTTTGAGGCCCTGCGCAGTGGCTCACTTTGCACACCCGCAGGGCCAACCCTGGTAAACCGTAATTCCTCTTTATAACCCGGTACCATAAGGAGGAAGTCTCAAGGGAAATATTGTAAGACTTTTACTAATTAAAGGAATGTTTTTGGAAGATTTAAAAAAACCTCCCTTTTTTTGGCATACATCAGATTTCCCAGCTGACCAAATGATCCTTCTTTTATCTCCCAAACCTGATAAAAAAATTGTGTTAGGATGCGTCATCTAGGTTGAGGAAAGATTTTTAGTTAGTTATCCCATTAGTTAAGAGACTAGTTAAATGAATAGGGGAATTCATATTGGGGAGGGGTAATTTTTATACAATTGATAGTGTGTCAGTGAAAATGGGGATCCTTTGTGAAGGATATATCGTTGGGGGAAATTCTGTTCTCCATTCATTTTCTGTTATTAGAGACTCGGAGTTCAATAATACAGCTCCAATCTTTTGGTTATTTCTCTATAGTTTTCCATATATTTTTCTTGGAGTTCATTCAATAATCTTGGAATCTTCAGTCATGTGAGTGATCCCTGTGTGGAATTCGGATAGAGATGGATGATGGACAAACAAGAAATCCTGGATCAGCAAATCTGACCCCCTAATGAAATGCACTTAACATGCCTTTGTAGTTACCTCATCTTTTTCACCGGGCTCCTAAATGAAGCCTTTTGATGACTTGTCATTTAGCAACCAACAATGAACAAAATTAGCAAAAGAATTGTGAAGCTATTTTTCGTTGTGGATTCAGGTCAACCCACTTTTTGTTATGTTAATTTTCAAGCAAAAAACACAAGCAATCAACTCGCATCCTTTTAACTGCAGTCAATTTCATGGATCAGTAGTAGGTTATCTTTACCTAACTGTAGAGAGAGAGATATTATATATAGAGAGCAAATATCAGAAGAATACAGACACATACATATAATCAGAAGCTTTATTTGTTATTTCTAATTATTTCTCATTTTTAATGTATTACATTTGATCATTAATTTTTTTTTCTTTCTTGTTTCTAGATCGTGTCTTTGGTCCCACGACCACAACTCGTCATGTCTATGATGTTGCTGCTCAGCATGTTGTTAGTGGTGCTATGGAGGGCATCAACGGTAATTAGCAGATTTAACTAAGTTCTTAAGATCTATTCAGCATGGACAAAGGATTTTTTTTACTATTGCTTTGATTAAATCATCATTTTATTTTCCTTAATATGTGGATTTCATTTTGGATGTCTGATCTGAAATATACTAAATCCAATTCTTATGCCAGAAATCATTGTTTAGGGTTTAGGTATTGATAATATAATTTTGCATTGTTTGATGTTGCTTAATAGCTCTTAGATGGATACTATGTACATTCAAAATTATAGCTGTTATTTTGACTCTGGTAGATCCATTAAAAGATTTAAGTGCACTGCGTGGTGTAGTAAACATATGCATAGCTTTGCAGCCAGGGTATTGAAGACAATTTCTAAAAGTTCTGAAGGACGGCCATTTGTTACAGTTTGGATCTTTTTGTGTAAAAGTTATATGCTTTTGACTTTGTTGATCACTCCTCGTCTTCTTATAATTGTCCGCAAAATAAGGTTGCAAACCTTGTATTAATAGGTAGTCAGATCATGATATAACCGAATTGGTTTGAGATTTGACAATATAGCAATTAGTTCACATAATTGTCTTGTCTAAAGAATACAGTAGGTTCAGACCTTTGTAGATTTCACGAGAAAAGAAACCTAGGTAACTTGATAGTTGTGCTGGAGGAGCTAAGGAGTGTAGTGATAAGGAGATCAAGAGTTTGATTTCCACTTCCAGCATAATATTAATAACAATACTAACATTTTCCGTTCAAAAAAACTTATGATTCAGACCATGGAATATTTTAGTGAGTCTCGTGCTATACCTCACCTCTCAAATGGAGTGTAGTTTGTCATGCAATTTCTTTGATGTAGAAATCTGTTAGTGTAACTCTTTTCTCCTTGAAGTCGGCCCTTCCAATTGAAAGTCACTGTGCATGGAGAAATATTTGGCTGATGGAACTCTAGATTGTTTTTCATTTACTTGCCTGGCATATTGGGTAATTAACAAATAAGCTCCTCCCTGGTTTTTATACAGGTACAGTATTTGCATATGGAGTAACAAGCAGTGGGAAGACTCATACAATGCATGTGAGACCACTTATTTTCCGCCTGCATCTTGTTGATCTGTCTAATTTGTTATGTGTCTTGAATTTGGTAATTTAAGGTTATTCTTTTGAATATTTATCACTCCCCACCTCCTCTGAGAGGTAGGTACACAAGGAGTATTGGTATTTTGTGTAGATTCTTAACAAGTGTACAGTAGCATTGAACTGAAGAACCTAGGGATTTTAGCTAGTTAATTGTTTTTTTTTTTTTGAAGAAGCTAAATTAGCCCACCCAAATTGACACCAGAGAGAATCGAACCTGAGACCTTAAGAGGAGCACACTCCCAGGTCCCAAGCCAATACCACCAGACCAACCCAAGTGGGTTTTAGCTAGTTAATTGTTAGTTATATTGTATTTGTACTCGATCAAAATCTGCACGGTCTGCATAAACTCAAAATTGTTTGTTCAAACCCACAAGTTAACAACTATTATTGACCTGTAATGATAGTCTTGAACATAGAGTAACTACTATTACATTATATATATGTTGAATAAGTTTAAGACTGCAAGTCCTTTTTATCAGTTTTTCATGTGATTGGAGACCATTGTGGAGCTTTTACATTCCTTCTCTGCTACTTAATAATATGTTATGCAATGTTACCACATAAAAATATATTGAGACTATCAGTTATTGCGACAAATGCTGATAATATTGAGTCCACCTATTAATTTGGATTACACGCTGATGATGCTAAGAGGTATTCTTGCTCATAAATTCATAATTGCAGGGTGATCAAAGATCTCCTGGAATCATACCTCTTGCTGTGAAGGATGCTTTTAGCATTATCCAAGAGGTATGGAAAATGCTGGTCTGTTTCTTGCACTTTTATTTTAGGAATTATGCAATCTGATGTTTCTTCACACCAGACTCCAAACCGAGAGTTTCTCCTTCGAGTTTCGTACTTGGAGATCTACAATGAGGTGTGCTTCTTCCTGATTTGTAGCTTTTTTCCTGTGATGCTATGTTGATGTTGTCTTCTACAAACATGAAAAGAAATTTTATTAACCTTCTTTGTGTTCACACTGTTATTCTCAAAACTACCTTTTAGGTGGTTAATGACTTATTAAACCCAGCAGGACAGAACTTAAGAATCAGAGAGGATGCTCAGGTACTGATCATAACTTTTCTCATCTCTTTTATTGTATCTTTGTTTTACATTACTTAATTAATAGTAAAGATTGTCTGCTCTGGATTACTTCGATTGCCAAGTGCCAAAATGTTATTTTTAGTCAATTAAGCCAAGTAACATTTGATGCACGAAAGAAAATTTGGGTTCTAGATGATTTAGAGATATGCAAAATATCTTGTAATATCTAGATATTGGTGAGTATTTTTGTTTATCTCACAGGATTAAGTTTTTTTTCTTTTAACCATTAGAGTATCTAGAAAGATAAGTTTTGAATTTTTTTCTTATGTCAAAAACGGTTATTATTTTGAAGGAAAGTCTGTATCATTTGTATATTGATTCACATGTAGGGCACCTTTGTTGAGGGAATAAAGGAAGAGGTTGTACTCTCACCTGCTCATGCACTCTCTCTTATTGCAGCTGGAGAAGGTAAATGTTCCAGCTAGTTTTTTTTCTTTTTCTCATGGATCAATTTAATTTTCCGGTCTGGTGTACTATCAAAGTTTCGGATATTTTTATTCCCACTTACGTCATTTTGTAATTAAGTAGTGATGTTTATGTATTTAAAATTGGGAGTTACTATGAAGAGTGACACAACATTCAGTTATCTTTATGCACTAACATAACATGTATATTATTTGACTACTTTTAATATGACATTGTCAAACAGTAGCTCCCTAAATAATATTTTTTGGCTGTTATTAAAAAGACTGTTTTTCTGGGTTTTACAATTCTGCTTGATGCCTCCAAGGCTTTCTGTTCTTTCTTTGATGTATCTGTTCTTGATAAAATTTTAATTTGACAACAGAGCACAGACATGTTGGGTCCACAAACCTCAACTTACTCAGCAGCAGGAGCCATACAATATTTACTCTGGTGGGTCTTTCCTATCTTACAGGACAACTCATATTGTTTCAACACATTGTTCTTATATATCATATAATCATAAAAAACCATATGAAAATTTATTCTCAAGATCTATATATAGGCTAGCTTATCTAATAGAGCCAATCTTAATGGCTACCCAATCGGCTTAGTGTTAAGTAATTAACCCTATTCTAAGACTGAAAAATATAATCCAAAAATAGAATAAAACTCCCAAAGTAAATAATAGTTTAAATATTTTTTTCATCCCTACAAATATCCACTTTTGTGCTTTTGGTACTTGGTTTGATTTAGTCTCTGTAATATGTCGGCCATATTGATGTTAGTCCTTATACAGTCCATATTTGAGGGACTAAAATGAATATGGTCCATGTATTTTGGGGACTAATTCTAATATAAGCAAATGTTATAGAGACTAAAACAAAACAAGGGTGAAAAGTGTATATTTGTAAAGACTAAAAACAAACAATTATTTTTTATAGAGATTAAAAACAAGACTAGACATAACATAATGAAGGGGGAGGATTGTCCAATCCTTATAAGTACTACTTTGTTCATATCTCTAGTCGATATGAGATCTTAACATTAACAATCGCCAACTTTTAATCAATTCAGGTAGTGAGAAAATGGAACATCAAGATGTAACCTGTTTCTTTTATACGTATACATGACATTCCTTTTATTCTTTTTAATTTGTCGTTCTTTTATAACAGACCATAGAAAGCAGCCCATGTGGTGAATATATTGAAGGAGAAGCGGTAACACTGTCACAATTGGTAATTTTTTTAAACTTAATGGCCGAAGTTCATTTGCTTTGTACACAAGATCTCTACTTACAAGCTTCAATATGGGTAATGATTTCAAGTTATTTTGTTTATATTTTATATATACATGCAGAACCTCATTGATCTAGCAGGTTCAGAGAGTTCAAAAGCTGAAACAATTGGCATGAGACGGAGAGAAGGATCTTATATCAACAAAAGTCTTCTAACTCTTGGAACTGTGAGGTCTCAAACCTTTCTTCTGAGTATAATTTAGAGATGTGATATATTATGTATCTTTACTGAACTGCTTAGACTTTTAGTACTGTTGGTCCTTGATGTGATATTAGTGCCTTTATGACGCAATGATCTAAATTTTGATCCTTGCCACTTCATTTTTTGTGGTAAGAACTAGAAAGTTGAATTTTAGCACATGATAGGTGGGCCTATGCATCCACCCTTCAAACCCAAAGGACTCTTGCAAGAGAGGGTGTGTTAGAGACGTATTATGATGTACAAAATCATTCACGTTTCTTTACCTAAAATCTTAAGCTTTTATAATAATTGTTTATCGACAGTTAGCTCAAGCTGAAACTGTAAATCTTCCAAATAATGGTTCAAAACAAATCAATTTTTATATTTGTTTTAGACTTTTATTAAGTCCTCATTTATTCTGTTGTATTCAGTGGACCTGTGTGCCTATACCTGAGACTATGAGACTAAGTGTAATTATCTTTGTTCCACAGGTTATTTCAAAATTGACCGAAGCTAAAGCCAGTCACATACCGTACAGGGACTCCAAATTGACTAGAGTGCTTCAGTCTTCTCTCAGTGGTCATGGACGTGTATCTGTAAGGCTTCTATGTGTAGATTTTTGTCTTCATATTAATTTGTGAAAAATAAATTTAATAATACAAATCTTTGTGGTAGAGCTGCTATATAAGTAAGCAAGTATATGATAGTTTGTTGTTATTTAAATGCAGCTCATTTGCACAGTAACCCCTTCATCAAGTAGTAGTGAAGAGACACATAATACATTGAAGTTTGCTCACCGAGCAAAGCACATTGAAATACAAGCAGCACAAAACAAGGTAAGTTAAAACTACTTTTGGTTAAATCAGAACTTTTTATTACAAAATAAAAGAGTACAACTGGCACAAAGTATATGGTTTAATTCCAAATCTTCTTTTACATAATATCATCCCATAGCTAGCTACATAAGATAAATTTTCTGATCAACAAGTACCTCATTTTCTGTAAATAGTAAAACTAGGGTTTTGAGTGTGTGTATCATCAACTGTTTAGATTATATACATAAGAGGTACATGCTGCATTCATGAACATGGTCATTGTACACTAATTACATGCACTATTTCGTAAGCACAGATTTCTATATGCTATATATTAGAATATATTAAATATCTTAGAATACTTTGATACTATTATATTAGTATTTTAGTTTAATGTCTAGGATCAGTGTCCAATCTTAGAGTATCTTAGATTATCTCCTATAATTGTTTTCTATATTACTTAGTTATGATCATGATTTGTTTCCGTATTTTCTTATTTATTTATTTATTTATTAAAGTGTAGGGCTCTTGTATTTCCTTATTTCTATAGTGTTTAGTCTTTTGTATCAAGTTAATATCAAGATAGTATCCAATTATTATCAATAATATTCAAAATTCTTATTATTTCTCTCTTTTTTATCTAAAACCCATATCTTCGACATGGTATCAGTCTATCAGAATCTGGTTCTATCCTTTGGGTGAGGTTCAATATGAAGGTGACTAGTTTTACCTCAAGATACAAACTTATGCCCTTGATGAGAAACCAAGTCCTCAATATTACCTTTTCAGATCATAAAGAATATTGATGTCTGATGAGGTTGCTTAGAAATTAAAACTACCCTAGATTCAGTTGCTGTGTCTCTTTCCTTCTGTTTCTTGAGCATTTCAGCCTGTAGATATTTTAGCATGCTTAGAAAGCTAGGATGACTGATGTTTTTCTTGTTTGTAATCCCTTTTCTTATAGATGATTCCATCCTTTATGTTCCCTTTCTAATTGTTTTTAATATATAAATCTGCAGATAATTGATGAGAAGTCACTTATCAAGAAATACCAACAAGAGATTCAATGCTTAAAGGAAGAATTGGAACAATTAAAGAGGGGCATTGTCACAGTTCAGTCAAAAGACACTGGGAATGATGACATTGTGCTTCTAAAACAAAAGGTAGGTATTGCTATATATAAATCACAGCCTTCTTTTTTGTTTATTTCTTGGGACTTTATTATTAAAAAATTCTGGATTGAAGTTAGAATTCAAAATGTGAATACTTATTGTTAGAATTTGGTCATAAATAGGATTTTAGACTCTCAACACTTATATCAGATGTCCAAAAAGTTGGTCATACTCATAAATAGGATTTCACTTTTTTTATGCCCTCCAGAGAAGGGAGTACTGTAGTGTACTAGTATTTTAAACGTTTTACAATTTGAGCACTAATAAAAATTTCTGTGTAATACAAATCTGTAACTTTTGTATATATATTTTGTTATTCACTTTGTAACCTTTATTACTGTCTGTAACCACTGGCAGTACGGTTCTATCTTTATTGGTGGAAGTACCGAAAAGATCCCACATATATATCAAAGGCAATGATTAGTTTGTTTTTTTTTTTTGGTTAGAAAAATTCTGATAATGTATGGATTTGGAAACAAGTTTTATTAGATTTGTGTAGTAAATATACTGGTTATTGTAATTCTGATTTGAATGGTTTTCAATTGTAACTGTTTAAAGTTAGAAGATGGTCAAGTTAAGTTGCAATCCAGATTGGAACAAGAAGAAGACGCTAAAGCTGCTTTGTTAGGCAGAATTCAACGGTTGACTAAGTTGATTTTGGTCTCCACAAAAGCATCACAGTCAACAAGATTTCCTAACAGGCATGGTCCTCGTAGAAGACATTCCTTTGGAGAAGAAGAGGTATTTCTCATTTTACTGTTTAACCCCACCTCCCCTCTCAAAATGCTAGCTTACATTATAAATTCTTGTTTGCAGCTGGCATATCTTCCATACAAAAGGCGGGATTTAATCTTAGAAGAGGAAAATATTGACCTGTATGTTAATCTGGAGGGAAATGCAGCATCTGCCGATGATTCTCCAAAAGAGGAGAAAAAGACAAAGAAACATGGACTACTAAATTGGTTGAAATCACGTGTAAGTTGTCCATTGCTGTTTGCTATTTCTAATGGTAGGAAGTTATGATTTATGAGAACATGATTGAAATGCATGATACTTTTCCAAGTTGTATAGCTTGCGAAGATTGATTTGAATTCTTTCCCTTTCATCTTTATTATTATTTTTATTATTAAACCTATCAAACTTACATGACTGATCATCTTATCTGTTATCTGCTTCTCCCATTCTTTACCACCCTACTTTATTTTTTGGTAATTAAGAACCTAAAATCCTCTTTTAGATCATTATATTAAAAATAGTGTAACAAGCCTGTTAGCAATGGTTTGTTATGTTTTCATTGGTATTATTCGGTAATTCTTATTAAAATTTCAGAAATTGCAATGCATTTTGGTTCTTTATTAGGAATTATTTTGATTATGTTATAGGGAAAATTGACATCTAAGGGTTTCAAATATTATTCAATACTTATTTGACAGTATTTAACTACATAAAATTTCAAGCTTTCTCTGGGACATGCATTTGTCACTGGATAATACTTTTTGTAAGTTAATAATAATCTTTTAGCTCAAGTAACATTTTGATGCACGCTGGGAATGTGTGCATGGTTGGGTACCTTGTTGAACATCTTACATAACCCTAATAATTTCATTATAGTTACTCACAAGTTGAATTTCTATTTCTTTAAGTTTGTGTGTTCACTATTTTTATCAGAAACGGGAAAGTGCATTAACAGGCACCAGTGATAAATCCAGTGGAGCAAAATCTACTAGCACACCGTCTACACCTCAAGCAGACAATGGTAACCATGTGGAGTCCAGACTTTCCCATTCTCTGGCCGCAGAAAGCTCTCCATCTGCCGATCATATATCCGAGGCAAGAGAGGATAAAGATATTCATGAGGATAGTTTATTGGGACAAGAGACACCTTTGGTATTTAATGAACTTTTGTTTTATTATTTTTTCTTGCTGCATTGGAGAAAAATTCGAAGTTATAATATTTGTAAAATGCCATTCACTTTAATATTAAATTAAACAGGACTAAAAACAAACTGTACTTTCTTTACATATTTTTTGACAAAAACTGGTGAAGTGACTATTGCCTCAACCCAAAAGTCACCTGAGTTCTTTCAACAAACAACCTCAATTATGCTAGTAACAAATGTATTATTTAGTATCCAGTGTTGTCCTCAAGTGTAGTTCTGCATAAATGTTCCCTTTCTTACCATAGAAATTTCTCAGTGTCCAACGTTGTGTATTTGGTATGCATCAAATTGTTACTTGCTTTTTTTTAATCAAATATTACTATTACATATCATCTGGTAATCATTAGACCCAATAGAGTTGCCACACGTTATCTTCAGTTTCAGAAATATGTATCAAATCTTTGTAAATTGTAAAGATATAACTTTTCTAATCTAAAAACGAGAAATATAACCTATATGTGGACCGTATATTACGTGCCATCTATATTTTTACCTTATTAGATGTCACTTTTGTTTTTTCAATTGCTAGACAAGTATCAAATCAGTTGATCAAATTGATCTTCTGAGGGAGCAGCACAAGATTTTATTGGGAGAAGTAGCTCTTCATTCCAGTGCATTAAAGAGGCTGTCTGAGGAAACAAGAAAAAATCCTCAAAACAGTCAGATTCATGTTGGTTACTCTCTTTTTTCTTTTATTTGAATAATCATTGTAGCTGTTCTTCCTGAAAGTTATTTTTTTTTTGTTGCAATAATAAAGGCGGAGATGAAAATGCTGAAAGATGAAATTAAGGAAAAGAGTGAACAAATAGATTTGCTGGAAAAGCAAATGTCTAATTATTTCATAGCTTCAGAGCAGACAGATCAATCAGGAGTATCACAGGTATGCTGACTTGACATCATTGTTGCTTTGTTTCACTTGTTTGCAATCCAACTCAATACTCTGGATGCTCTGTACCACAGGCTGTTGCTGAGCTTATGGAACAATTAAATGATAAATCCTTTGAACTTGAGGTAACAGTTATTTACCATATGCTGATGTTCTTCAACATATAATTGCATTAGACAGGAAGTCCAGATGGAATTCAATTGAAAAGTAGCATTCAGCAGTCTTATCTTACAAATGGAAGGCCAAGTCCGTTTTATTAGACTTGAAATATATACATTTTGAATATTATTTCTTGATAAATACTACATATATTACTGGCGATGAACCTTTCCTAATACTAAAAGAAAGTAAAGCAACAAATCTGTACAGAACTTAACTACTGGAATAATAGACAATAACTCTCCAACAACAATTAGTTCTTAAATGAAACTGTATTATAGTAATTTCCAATCAGAACGGAAATAGTTAGTGATCATGTCAATGATTTGATATAATTGATATTTTGAAAGCTATGCTTCTAATCATGCAATATAGTAATGTTCTTTTATTGGTAGGTATCTTAGCTATTTCAACAGCTAAAATTACTAGCACACGTACATGTGGCCTTACTAAGGATTGTTTCCTAACGTGCCCGATATTAACTAATACACAATATTCTGCTTTTTCAGGTCAAAGCAGCAGACAACCGTGTAATTCAAGAACAGCTTAATCAGAAGGTGAAAATGTAGCTTAATTTTTTTAATGAGAAATCCTATTCTTTTTATCATGTTCAGCTAAGTGTGAAATATGACGTTATCAGATCTGTGAATGCAAAAGCCTGCAAGAAACAGTTGCCTCTTTGAAACAACAACTGGCAGATGCAATAGAGTTGAGGAATTTCAGCCCTACAGCCAATCATTTACAACGTTTACCTGCAGCCAAGGACTCTCATGGTGAACTTCACATTGACAAAGGAAACATGAACAGTACCAATGAAGGGATTCTTTTGCAAGCACAGGTATACTTTTTCACATTGTGCCATCCTTCGGGTGCTCTTTAAGTACTTAACCTTTCTTTCCTCTCTGGAGGAGTGGTTGTGATCAGTCAATAATTTTCCAGCAATTCCCCTTAAAGGCTGCCTACAATGTCCTTATGATACAACCGCATGGCAAACTACTTGCTATAATAATTTCATTATTACGGTTACGGTGCAAGATATAAGTGCTAATAACACTCCTTCCAACACTCACTCTATGATGAGGTGAAATTTATGTTGATCCCGCCACTCTATGATGAGGTGCAATCTGAGATTGTTTATATCTCTAACTCCCATTTGGGAATGTTTTCTCCCAAGTTCTTTTCATTTATGAAGGAAACCTTTTAAATTTTGAATAGTGATTAAGTTGCAAGATTTACAACTAAAAGTGATGACGAGAAATTGTCCAATTGCTGATGTTTCTACTTGATTTCTATTCTACTGTTAGTTAATAACATCTTCAAATAGTATCAAGTGTTTTGTATATAGCTAAATTATCATTCCCACTAATATAGTGCACTTTTTAATTAGGTAAGTGAGATAGAACAGCTGAAACAGAAGGTGGCAGAACTAACAGCATCAAAGGACCAGCTTGAAGTTAGAAATCAGAAACTAGCAGAAGAGAGTTCATATGCTAAAGGGCTGGCGTCAGCTGCTGCTGTTGAGCTTAAGGCATTGTCAGAAGAAGTTTCCAAACTCATGAACGATAATGAAAGATTAGCTTCTGAGCTAGCTGCATCCAAGAATTCACCTACCCCGCGTAGAACTAGTGGAACAACCCAAAATGGGAGAAGGGAAAGTCATGTTAGACTTAGAAGAAATGATCAGGGTGGTTCAAACTCAGATGTCAAGAGAGAACTAGCCTTGAGTAAAGACCGGGAACTTTCATACGAAGCCGCTCTTTTAGATAAAGATCAGAAAGAGGCCGAACTTCAAAGAAAGATCGAGGAGTCAAAACAAAGAGAAGCATACCTGGAAAATGAACTTGCCAACATGTGGGTTCTTGTGGCAAAGCTAAAAAAGTCACAAGGAGCAGAAAATGAGGTTTCAGGGTCTACTAATGATAGTTTGCAGTTGGATGGTTTTGACATTTGATGTGATTTTGTATAGTGGCTTTTGAGTTGATCGATTATTACAATTTGCTTAAAGTAGGAGTGGCTTGAGGGAAAGCTGTGTGAAGATTGTTGTTAGCAGGAAAGTTTGTTTTTCTCTTCCCCTCCATCACCATCCTTTTTGGTCCATAGCTAGGGCTTCTCATCTGTACATCTAAAGTTCCAAATTCGCGGCCTTCTTTCTTTCCTATGCTCCTCCAAATGTTTCTGGTTTGGTCCCTTTTATGAGAATAGCTAATTTGGGTTAGGTACAATGTTTGAAACATAGAAAGAGGCATCAAATGTGCATTCACACAGAATTTCCGTTTGCCCGTGTCCCGTTAACCTCTATGCCTCTGATAAGTGCACAGTGTGATTATTATTTTAACTAGAATTAAGAGATTGAGCTTAAGTGGATAATAACAAATTTTATTACCAATCCTTTACAAGAATCCAAGTTCAAATTTTGAATGAAAATTTCCTGACTAGACTTCATTTATCTTTCGGCTGAAATCTAAATTACCAAGAAAGTTAAGAAAATAAAATCAATATTAACACACATCACGAAAGCATTATATTGAACAAAACAGTCGATCCAACAAATGACTGAGAACACCTAAACTAATAAAACCAAGTTTGAGTTGGCTCATTTTGTATAAAAAAATTGTTTGAATTAGAAAATTACTTAAACTAATCCTTTAAAACAAAAACATATATTCTTGAGAAAAGCATTCTAACCAATGTAACTAGTAGTGGTAAACTCTTCAACTTACCGCACCAATCTCATGTGAAGTGTGTATTGAAACTTTGTAGCGTAGCAAATTCTTTCGATATATTCTTATGAATACACCATGAGTCCTGGTCAAGTAACCATGTGGTATGTCTTTTTTTTTTTTTTTTTTTTTTTTTCCTTCTTAAATATGCTTTTGGTTTATGCAATTATGCATTGTTTTGATAATACCATAAATTAGTAGTTTTCTCATTTGTTTTGCTTAATTGCGTGGCACAAAATTTGCCGAATACTCTTCATTTCCTTGCCTCACACCAATCTCATGTGACGTGTGTAATGATCAATGAACCACCCTAACAAATTATTTTGTTATATTCTTACAAATCTACCAAGAGTTTAGGTCATATTTATCCTTACGTGACACATCTGCCTTTCTTCTATCTTCTATCAATGAAATTTCTCCAGCAATGCTCAAACCTCGAATACACTTAATCAACTTTATTATACTTTTAAATCACATCTTTTTCTTCTTTATTTTCTAGACAAACAGTTTGCGTGTATTTTTCAACATCACTGAGGGAGAGCCCTTCAATACTGCCTTGAAATTAGTTATTTTTTCATTGATTTTCAAGCTCACGCTATTGTAGCCAAGTAATTCAGTTCATGTATTTAATGAGTTTCATATGAATCTGAATGTTTCATTAGGTATGAGTAATTGCTACAATCTCACATTATTTTTGTAGTTCCTATGATATTGGCTACATTATAAGGCTAAAATAACTTGTGCATAAACAAGAAGTGCGGGTGCAACATGTTGAGCAAGATGTGTCAGACACCTTGAAATTGGGTAAATGACATGTTCAAGCAACATGTTGAAACAAGATGTCCCAACCATTTGTGTAGGACATCTTACCCCAGAACAGCTGGCTGAAGATTTAATCTTATCCAAGGTGCGCGAATCTCTCCAAGTTTGTTACACAGCGCGAATTTACGATTGCCAGCTGATTAAAAGTTAGATAACAAAGTTTTTTTATCAAGACTACATGTTAGATATGATTGAAAATCATAACTTACTTGGATAAAGTTCAAATTGAATCTTTATCTTACGAAGTTTATTTTTAAAACATGATTTGTTTTAATAACTAAATTTCCATCGGTGTGCATCTCAAATACTCTACAATCAAGTTGAGCTGCATGCCTATATATAGAGACTCAAGTTGGAGTTTAAAAGTACCGCAATATTTGAAGATCTCTAGATTAAAGCTAGCTTGCGAGTCGAAGAACTTGTGCCCACTGCATAAGGTTGTACTAGCCTCTGAAACTTAGGTGATAAGGTTTAGAAGTTAGGATTTTGTTGTTGAATAGTTGTTCAACATACCACTGTTTTTGTTATTGGTGTTAATCACTTGTGATTAGTGATTTGGAGAAAGTGAGTAAGTTCTCATATCTAGGGGGAGTATGCTCTTAGGTAGAAGGTCATTGGGTAATTTTAGTAGTAAGCTTTGAATAAGGGTTATTCATATAAGACCGAAAGGCTAAGAATTACTAATAGTGATTTTCCTTTCTGGGATTGGTATCCTCCAAAGTAGGTGTGTTTTTCACCGAACTGGGTAAACAATATCTTGTATCGCTTATTGCTTTCCTTATATTGTTTTTAGTATTTACTTCAGTACTATTAGTATTGATCCTGTCGACCAATTATCGAATCAGTTGTCTGAGACATCTGGTCAAATACACAGTTGTCCCAGGCATCGTTTAAGACATTTGTCCTGCCAAAGAACATAAATAAAATTTAAATTATTGAGTATAAAGTATACTCCGATTTGTTATATCATTGCATAAACCCTAGAAAGCTTTGTTTGATAATGCTAAATTTTAAGTTGATAGGTTATAAGTTCATAATAAAAAAGATTTATTTGATAATATTTTCACATGAGTTTATATATTATTTTTACAAGCTTAAAGTTTATTTTGATAAACTAATTCAAGTAGCTTGTCATTTTTAATTCTAAGTTTTCCTCTGACATCTTACTTTTAAAAAAAAAAATTAAATTTAAGTTTATATATATTTCAAAGATGTCTAATTTAATAATTAATAACTAAATTTACCACTAACATAATTGGTGATTTATAAGACAAAGAAGGAAGAAATGCAGAAGGAAATCCAGTTACATAATACCCGATCAAAAGGTACAAAATTTTCGTAATATGAGTATCTTGTTATTTTTATTTGTATTTCTTGGGTTAGGTCTATGTCGATAAAAAAAGTTCTTCTTCTTTTATAATAATTTTTGGCTCTATAAAAAAATTATAAAAATGAAATAATAAAATTAATTATTAATAATAATGTAAAGAATTTTAAAAGGTAACCAAAATTCAAATTATTTTTTATTAAATATATAATAAACTTGGTTTGACTCCTCAATATATCATAACTATAGTTTATTTTTATTTTTGGTACAAATAACTATAGTTCATATTCAACTTATATCATTAATTTTGTTTGACCAAAAAATATTATGTTAATTACTAAATGAATTTAAATATATTCTACTTTATATATATACTATCATATCAATAAAAGAGTTCATTTCAACCGATAGTATTAAATTTAGTTTGACCAATAAATATTATTTTAAATATCAAGTAAATTTATAATATTTTCGGAATACTCTTCATCTAGCCACACAAATCTCAAGTGAAGTGTGTAATGAACTACCCTAGCATATCATTTTGTTGTATTCTTACAAATCTGCCAAAGGTCCATGTCATTTATCCTTGCGTGACACATCTGTCTTTCTTCTATCAATGAAAATTCTCCAACAACGCTCAAACCTCACATACACTTTATCAACTTTATTATACTTTTTATATCATATATCTTCTTTAGTTTCTAGACAAACAATTTGTGTTTATTTTTCAACATCACCGAGGGGGAGCCCTTCAATACTACCTTGAAATTAGTTGTTTTTCATTTCTTTTCAAGCTCTTCATTTCCTTGCCTCACACCAATCTCATGTGACATATCTAATAAATCATCCTAGCAAATCATTTTGTTATATTCTTACAAATCTGTCAAGGGTCCATGTCATTTATCCTTGTGTGACGCATCTGCCTTTTTTCTATCTTCTATCAATTAAGTTTCTCTAGCAATGCTCAAACCTCACATACACTTTATCAACTTTATTATACTTTTAAATAATATCTCATTCCTATTTAGTTTCTAGACAAACAGTTTGCGTGTATTTTTCAACATCACTGAGGGAGAGCCCTTCAATACTACATTGAAATTAGTTGTTTTTTCATTGCTTTTAAAGCTCTTCATTTCCTTGCCTCACACCAATCTCATGTGACATGTGTAATGAACCATCCTAGCAAATAATTTTGTTATATTCTTATATATCTGCCAAGGATCCAGGTCATTTATCCTTGTGTGACGCATCTGCCTCCTTTTATCAATGAAATTTGTCCAGCAATGCTCAAACCTCAAATACACTTTATCAACTTTATTATTCTTTTTGAATCATATCTCTTTCTTCTTTAGTTTCTGGACAAACAGTTTGCGTGTACTTTTCAACATCACTGAGGGAGAGCCCTTCAATACTACCTTGAAATTAGTTGTTTTTTCATTGCTTTTAAAGCTCTTCATTTCCTTGCCTCACACCAATCTCATGTGACATGTGTAATGAACCACCCTAGCAAATAATTTTGTTATATTCTTATATATCTGCCAAGGATCCAGGTCATTTATCCTTGTGTGACACATCTGCCTCTCTTTTATCAATGAAATTTGTCCAACAATGCTCAAACCTCAAATACATTTTATCAACTTTATTATACTTTTTGAATCATATCTCTTTCTTCTTTAGTTTCTGGACAAACAGTTTACGTGTACTTTTCAACATCATTGAGGGAGAGCCCTTCAATACTACCTTGAAATTAGTTGTTTTTCCATTGCTTTTCAAGCTCACGCTATTGTAGTCAAGTAATTCAGTTCAGGTATTTAATGAGCTTCATCTGAATCCGAATGTTTCATTAGGTATAAGTAATTGCTACAATCTCACATTATTTGCAAGCCCTCAAAGCAAACTTCTTCATTATTTGTATATTTACTTATAAAATCATGAGTCTGAGTTTAAGAAGTGATTCAGCTATCAAGTCTCAATCGCATCAAGTCAATATTCCATAAACAAGAGAAAAGAAATGGGCATGTGGTTAAGCTTGATGCAACCTGGTAGTCATAATTGTGTCGTGTGCAACCAAAACTTCTACTCCCTACATACAACGGGAGGGGATCAAAATTCTGACGAAACACTTAAATTTCATGCTCAAATGCACAATTTGTATTTGAACATGATCAATGAAGAAAAATTAAAGCAAAAAGAGAGAAAAATGAGAAAGAACAAAAAAGTTGTTTTACCAAATCAATTGGTATGCAACGATGAATCTAAACTTGACTTGGATCTACACCTTTGATTTGATTCTCCTAAAAAGGTGAGACTTCTATGACTTCATCCTTATTAGAAGGTTGGAAATCGAATATGGTATTGGTGTTGAACATAGGAACATTGATTCATCTTTGGTTTGGTAAGATTGATTTTCCCCCGTTGTATCTATCTATTATAGTGCTTAAGTATTATGTAAACATGCAATGGAATTATTGCATTATGATGTATTTAATAATGTGGTTAAATAAATCTCTATTCATGTAATGTTGTTTATAGATTTTTTTTCTTGTTTGAATCAATTCCTTATATGCAAGAATTTATAACCTTTCTATGTACAATGTAATGTATTACTACTAAGTAATTTAATCCATACATATACTAAAAAAAAAGTTAACTCAAACCGAAAGTAGTTTCGTAGAAGAAAGAATTAACTATCGTATCACATATCACCGTATGTCCTTGTCAAATTTGAACAAGAGGTGTATTGTTTAGCATTTTCCTTTTATATATTCATACAATGGTCACATGATCATCAATATCTGAATATGGTTGAGAATCTCCATCATATAAGATTGAATAAGTTATGTCCTTTATATTTAGAACTCAGTTTACAAAAGTACATTCTCCAAGCACGCAAAATTGGGATTAGATTGTGTTTTTTTTTTTCCTTTCTAGAATCACACATACAAAAGATACCCATGAATCCACCACAACTTAAAATTTCTTGTTATAAATATAATATGTTTATCCGTCTCAATTATTTGTTTATTTATGTAAATATATTATTCTTTTAATATGTTATTATGAGTATGAATATAACTGATATTATATTATTAGGATGTAAACATAGTTAAAATGCCTATTCAATATTTTGGAGTCTTTTAATACTCTTAATTCTTTAAAAAAAAAAAAAGTTATGAATTTTATAATAGTAAAAAAATGAGAATAGGTTTCATATTTGATCATAATTTACTAAAATTTAAGAGTCCACCTTTAAACTCTTTGTTAGATGTCCATATTAGAACACCGCTAAAATATAAAATATCTTATTTAACTTTAAAAAAAAAAATTTCCACACTATTTTTTATTATAAATAAAAGTGAAATTTATGAGTATAAGTACTCCAATATTTGTTACATCATTGCATAAAGACTAAGAAGCTTTGTTTGACAATGTTAAATTTTGAAGGACAAAGTTATTATATCCTTATGTATCGTGCATAAATGAACCCTAACCATCAGATCACAGTGATACGTGTTATAATCCTAGGTAATTCCCCAATATCAGTCTCCTGTGTTCATTGTTCTCAGAAGCTCATCGTTCCCATCGTGATTTTGTGATTTTTCTGGCCAATTGCACGGCGACGTTTTCTCTCCCAATCTCAGTCTCTCGTTGTTCATCGTTATCAAAAGCTCATCGTTTCCATCGTGATTTTGTAATTTTTCAGGCCAATTGCACGACGATGTTTTCTCCGGCCACATTCAACGGCGGCGTACTGCATTTTTGAAGAGGTAATAATTTGTTTTCTTGTTTCTTAAAGGATGATTGAATTTATTTTTGAATTATGAACAGAATCGATTTGTTACCCCATCAATTATGATTGAATTTAGTTCAAGCCTCTTCAGAAAATTCATTGCATAAGTGGTGTTTGTTTTAATGTCTCTAAGAATTCAGAGTATGTATACCTTCTATGTAAGTATTAAAACCTTCTGCCTATACTTTCAAAGATGAAACACATGGATGTGACTTAATTACCTGCACCATAATGTTGGTATCTTTTTTGTTATCTTTACAAGTTTACATTTTCTGGTGCACCTTATAGCTATTTTGAATCTAACACATACTTGAACTTATTATATGAATTTGTTTTTCAGGATATAGTAAGCATTTCTGTTTGAAGGATATAATAATTCTTTGGTTGAATATATGTTGGTACATCTGTTTAAAAGTTTTCTGTTTCATTTGTTGAGGTTAAAATGTTAAAGGTTTAACACCTAATTAACACTGATCCACTGAGTTTGTTACAAATCTTTCTTGCTAAGTTAAAAATCATACCTAAACCATTTTTGCTGGAAGAATGGTTTCAGAGAGTTGTACTTCAAAACCATTTTGCTGGTAGAATGGTTTCAGAGAGTTGATGCTTAATTGTTGCATCTTAAACCACTTTGTGTTTGTGACTATGCAGGTGTGGTTTCAGAGATCTCCGTGTTGAAGAACTGGTGCTATTTAGTTTTGTGCTTCTGTTTGTTGGCCTCAGTTTGTTTAGCTTTGGTTAAGCTTAGTGTTTTGGTATAGTAGCATTCTTTAGTTTGTAGGCCTTAGTTTGTTGTATTCTTTAGTTTTATTAAGAGTAAATAAGAACAATATTTTTATAGAGCACAAATTGTAATGCGGAATATGAATAGAAGATGGAGAATATGAAAACGAGATTATGATGTAAAAGATTTTTTTTTGTAATTGTGAATTCTTTTCTAAATCATGATTGGAAATTGATGCTACAATGCTCATTTATGTGCTAGCTAGTAACTACTATTCGTTTTAAAGTTGAACTGAATAAAAAAATAACATATGGTGATAATTTTGTTCTTATGGTTTGCACAATTATTTTGAATAAAATATGAATATTTTATTGGAAACCATAAGAGATCTACTTTGGTTTCACATACAACACTAGTGAAACCATTAAGTCACACTTATGGTTTCAGTTATAATATTTTTTTTTGAATAAAATATTAATATTTTATTCGAAACCATAAGAGGGCTACTTTGGTTTAAGATACAAAATCAGTAAAACCATTAAGCTACACTTATGTTTTCAGTTATAATATTTATGTTAAATTAAATATGAATATTTTATTAAAAACTATAAGAGAGTTATTTTGGTTTCAGATACAACATTAATGAAACCATTAAGTCACATTTATGGTTTCAGTTATAATATTTATTTTAAATTAAATATGAATATTTTATTGAAAACCATAAGAGGGCTACTTTGGTTTCAGATACAAAACTAGTGAAACCATTAAGTCATACTTATGGTTTCAGTTATAATATTTATTTTAAATTAAATATGAATATATTATTGGAAACCGTAAGAGGGCTACTTTGGTTTCAGATACAAAATTAGTGAAACCATTAAGTCAAACTATGGTTTCCGTTATATTATTTATTTTGAATAAAATATGAATATTTATTTTCTGTCTATGCATCACTGCATTAGCATTTGAAAAGAAAAGACGGTACATGAGAATTAATAATTCACGATTTTCACCATAAAAATCAGAATTTAGTATACAAATATCGAGAAAACTGATATGCATGTGCAAATCTAATTGAATCATAAACAGGTCTTCTAATAGTTCATCAAACCATAGTAAAAACTAAGTAGTTCTTACAATTATGACCTTCATAATTCATAATTTAAACCACCAAATCAACAGTTGCATGGTAGAAGCTAACAAAACAACAAAGACGATAGAGAAACTACAACTAAAATCACAATCCTACAACTATCATGCACTCTTCAAATCACAATCCTAACAACTATCATGTTGCATCTGCTATCTTTCTAAGCACTTCCTTATAGTATAATGTTGCTTTCTAAGCAATTTCGAGATCCATAATCTTTGCTACTTCCTGAGCTTTAGCTCCCTTTGGTCAATTCATTGATGAAGCTGTTCTTTGACTAGTTTTCTTAATCTCACCTGCATATATGTAAAATAAACGGTTAGAAAGCAGCAATTAAGCATTGACTATCTGAAACCATTCTATCAGGGGAGGTTAATCAATTCAGAAGTAAATTAAAATTGCAAACATTGTTAGAGAGAAGGGGTAATTCTAGGTCATGTGAATTTTTCTCAACCTTCATCTTTAATTGAAAATTAATCTGTGAAGCATAAGGAATAAGCTCAAACCTGTTTTGTTTTCATCTTTTTGTTGCTTGTTTCGGTTGAATGCAAGCTCGTGATGTTGTGTTGTTGCCGGCGACGGTGAAGTGTTGTTGCCGGCGATGAAGATGGAATCGGCGACGGTGATGATGATTTCGATGATGATGATTTCTGCGATGGTGATGAACGATGTATTTGAACTCGTCTGCGTTGGTGATGAACGACGGTGACAGAAATGGGAAAAGCAAAAAGTCAAATGTTGAGGTGGACTTTGGACGGGGTGTATAACGAAATGGAAGGGGCCCAAATAGGAAGTTTATGCACGGTGCATAAACATTCTTTATGTATAATAACCGAACCCAATTTTAAGTTAATAGCTTATAAGTTCATAATAAAAAAGACTTGTTTGATGATATTTTCATATGAGCTTATATATTATTTTTACAAGCTAATTCAAGTAGCTTGTCATTTTTAATTCCAAGTTTACCTTTGATCTGACGTCTTACTTTAAAAAAAAAAAAAACTAAATTTACCACTAACATTTGGTGATCTCTAAGACAAAGAAGAAAAAAATGCAGAAGGAAATTCAATTCCATAATACCTGATCAAAAGGTACAAAATTTTCGTAATATGAGTATCTTATTATTTTTATTTGTATTTCTTGGGTTAGGTCTATATCTCCTCAAAAAAATTTCTTCTTCTTTTATAATAAATTTTTGGCTTTATAAAAATATATATACAAAAAAATTGCTCAAAAAAAATATAGAAAAATGAAATAATATAATCATTAAATTAATCATTAATTATTAATAATAATGTAAGGAATTTAAAAAGGTAACCAAAATTCAAATTATTTTTTATTAAATATTCATTATTGAATATATAATAAATTTGGTTTGACCGGTCAATATATCATAACTATAAATTGATATTTATTTTTGGTACAAATAACTATAGTTGATATTCAACTTATATCATTAATTTTGTTTGACCAAACATTATTATGTTAAATACCACAAGAATTTAAATATAATCTACTTTATATAGTTCATTTTAACTGATAATATTAAATTTTGTTTGACCAAATAAATATTATTAACCCTAATAAATTTAACCATAATAAACATCAAGTAAATTTAACCATAATAAATTTATATCTAATCTATTTATTTATAAAAAGATGGAAATATATAACATATCCTTTTATTTTAATTTTTTACGTTAGGTTTATGTCCTCACTCAGTTTTTTGTTTTTTTATAATTTTTCTCCTTAACAAATTTTAAGCCTAAGTTATTTATTTAGATATAAAAGCATATTAACTTCTTGTGTAGCTTTTTTCATTCAACTTTATCTTTTATTTATAGTTTTAACATTTTTATCTAACAAAATACTTAATTCTAGCCCTAATTTTATCATTGCGATAACATTTGCCGAATATTCTTCATCTAGCCACACATCAATCTCAAGTGTGTGTATTGAAACTTTGTAGCAAATCATTTTGGTATAATGTTACGAATCCACCAGGGTCATATAAACATGTGTGAAGTGTTTATATATCTTTCTTCTCATCAGTTATCCATGCAATTTGTCCCTCAAAGATCAAATCTCAAATACACCTCTTCAACTTTATCATATTATTCTAATTATGTTTCTTCTTCTTTAGTTTCTAGACAAACATTTCATGTGTATTGTACGATATCGCAGATGAATAGCCCTTCCATAATTCCATAAATTAATAGTTTTCTCATTTGTTTTGCTTAGTTATGTGGGACAAAATTTGCCGAATACTCTTCATTTCCTTGCCTCACACCAATCTCATGTGACGTGTGTAATGAACCACCCTAGCAAATCGTTTTCTTGTATTTTTACAAATTTGTCAAGGATCCAGGTCATTTATCATTGTGTGACGCATATGCATTTGTTTTATCAATAAAATTTGTCCAGCAATGTTCAAACCTCACATACACTTTATCAACTTTATTATACTTTTAAATCATATATCTTTCTTCTTTAGTTTGTAGACAAACAATTTGCGTGTATTTTTCAACATCACTTAGGGAGACCCCTTCAATACTACCTTGAAATTAGTTGTTTTTTCATTGCTTTTAAAGCTCTTCATTTCCTTGTCTCAGACCAATCTCATGTGATGAACCACCATAGCAAATAATTTTGTTATATTCTTATAAATCTGCCAAGGGTTCAGGTCATTTATCCTTGTGTGACACATCTGCCTCTCTTCTATCTTCTATCAATGAGATTTGTCCTGCATTGCTCAAACCTCAAATACACTTCATCAACTTTATTATACTTGTTAAATCATATCTCTTTCTTCTTTAGTTTCTAGACAAACAGTTTACGTGTACTTTTCAACATCAGTGAGGGAGAGCCCTTCAATACTACCTTGAAATTAGTTGTTTTTCCTAGGGGTGTACATGGGTTGGGCAAACCCAATTGACCCACTCAAACCCATCTAATCCAACCCAAAAAAGTGAGTTGGGTTGGGTTATTGTGTTTGCATGGATTTCAAAATGAAAAATCCATAAATAAAATTGGGTTTCGGGCAAAACCCAACCCATATCCAAAAAACCCACTGAATCGGTAGTTTTATGATTTTTTAAAATAATTTTCATATTAATATTAAATATTTTCCATCATTGAAAAAGAAAAACCTCTACTTCAATACTCAAATTTCTAAAATAAGTTGTATGCGTGTTTATTCCAAATGGCAAACGCATTACTCTTCCGTACATCACAATTTTAACGCATTCTCTGATTATCTCGTCTTCACTTTTCCACTTATTTTTGTCACATTTAAAAGTAACAGTGCTAAAAAATATCATTATTTTAAAATAGTGAAAATATGTTATTTCTATGTAAAAATATATGGTGATGATATTATCATTTTATGATGCTAAAAAAGTAGTGAAAATATGTTACACTATTTTTTAAGAAAATAAAAAAGTTGAATAATTTTTATAAAAAAAGTATGATTATTCGTCATTTAGTCTTTTAATATTAAAAAATAAATAAAAATATTTAAAATTTGGGTAACCTACACAACCCACCCAACTCAACCCGGATGTAAGTGGGTTTATCCAACTCGGCCCAATATTAAAGTGGGTGGTTATTTTGCTCAACCCAATCCGGAGTACCCTATATGGTTCGGGTTTTGGTTTTGACTAAATCCAACCCAAACCAGCCCATGTACACCCCTAGTTTTTCCATTGCTTTCAAGCTCACGCTATTGTAGCCAAGTAACTCAGTTTAGGTATTTAATGAGCTTCATCTGAATCTGAATGTTTCATTAGGTACAAGTAATTGCTACAATCTCACATTATTTGCAAACCCTCAGAGCAAACTTCTTCATTATTTGTATATTTACTTATAAAATCATGAGTCTGAGTTTAAGAAGTGATTCACCTATCGAGGTCTCAATCGCCTCACGTCAATCTTCCATAAACAAGAGAAAAGAAATGGGCATGTGGTTAAGCTTGATGCAACCTGATAGTCGTAGTTGTGAGACTTCTATGACTTCATCCTTGTTAGAAGGTTGGAAATCGAATATGGTATTGGTTTTGAACATGTTTGGGGATTGATTCATCTTTGGTTTTTATAGGATTGATTTTCCCCTGTTGTATCTATCTATTAGTATCATGATGTATATAGTAATGTGGTTAAATATATCTCTATCCATGCAATCGAATTATTGTATTATGATGTATTACTACTATGTAATTAAATCGATACATATACTAAAATGAAAAGTCGGAAGCTGCTTCGTAGAAGAAAGAATTAACTATTGTATCACATACCACCATATGTCCTTTGTCAAATTTAAACAATTTTATGTATTCATGCAATCACATTGGTCCACACGATCATCAATATCTCAACCATAAGGTTGAATAACTTATGTCCTTTATATTTAAAACTCAGTTTACAAAAGTACATTCTCCAAGCACACAAAATTGGGATTTGATTGTGTTAGTGTTTTAGTATTTTTTTTTCCTAATCTGCTATATCTTTGTATGCTTCTGTTTGCATAGTGCGATTATCTACAAATAATGCTTTATACGGACGTTCAGTGGATACAAATTCATCGCTTGAAGAAGCTTGTTGACTCTCTTGAAGAACTCGAGGCTCAAATCATTGGAAACCTACTTTCGGATGATGATTTGCTTTCTGGAGTGACTGACTCGAACGACCACATCGTTCGAGATAGCACCGGTGATGACATAGATGAACTAGATTTTTTCAGCAGTGTTGGAGGTTTGGAACATGCATGTTCATGATTTGTCAATTTAGCATAAAAAAAAAAAATATTTTCCTGAACTGATGTTTATACAATATTGAAGCAGGCTTGTATGGTATCTCTTCAAGTGTTTCGAACATGTTACCGTCTGTAATCAAAGTTAAATCAGTTGGAAACCAATCTGAATTTACTGAATCTAGTTCACTAGGGCAGTTGAATTTGGATACTCAACCTGCATTAGCTTTTCATCCTCATTCCCTACCGGAACGTCGTCATGGTTTTATTAAAGATGCAGCAGATGCAAAGCTAGTGAACTAGGGAATGAGGATGAATAGCTATTGCAGCTTGAGTATCCAAATTCAACTGCCCTAGTGAACTAGATTCAGTAAATTCAGATTGGTTTCCAACTGATTTAACTTTGATTATAGACGGTAACGTGTTCGGAACACTTGAAGAGATACCATGGAAGCCTGCTTCAATATTGTATAAACATCAGTGCAGGAAAATATATTTTTTTTTTTATGCTAAATTGACAAATCATGAACATGTTCCAAACCTCCAACACTGCTGAAAAAGTCTAGTTCATCTATGTCACTTCAGAAAGCAAATCATCCTCATCCGAAAGTAGGTTTCCAATGGTTTGAGTCTGGAGTTCTTCAAGAGAGTCAACAAGCTTCTCTTCCTCATAATGCGATGCATTTGTATCTACTGAACATCCGTATAAAGCATTAATTGCATATAATCTGTAATATCCCACTTCAATTACTAGTTTTAATTACTAGGAGTAATAAAGATTAGAAGTGTTTTTGGATTAAATAAAGGGAAACTTGTCAAATGAAACAAAACACTAAACCTAGTGGGTCCCACGCATTACTTAAATAGATTAAGACCAAAAACTTTGCTTCCACCCTCTTCATTTTCAAAGAATCAGAACAACAAGTTAGCTTCTCTCTCTCTCTCACGGCCTCACCACCATAACCTTCAAACCCATTCTCTTCATTACACAAAACTCACCAAATTGAACATAAAACAAGCATGCAATCCACTACATATGTTCCTAAGGTCAATTAGAGTAAGATTTGAGCTTTAAATCTTCACCCCTCTTCTCCCAACTCACGCCATCTCTCTTCCTCCCAAATTTCACCATTGATACCAACATGAGTTGAATGTGCAATCCATGTAGACATTAGGCTTTGGAAGGGTGATTTAATACAATAGTAAGTGTCCTATGCCATTCAAGGAGCTTTGGGGCTGTTTTTAAGAAAATCAAATTGGAACTCAAGCTTTAGAGATTTATCCATGACTTCACCATTTTCAATCAACCAACAAGTATCATTTCCAAGAGTAACTAGAGGTGAGTTTCTATAGGTTTGATTTAGTTTATTTACTAAATTCTAGATTCATGATTTTAGGGGTCATTTATGAACTTGATGCTTGCTTATGCCATGTGAGAGTGCTGTTGGAAGATGGAGTTTTAAGGGAATTAAAGGAAAGCTCGAGCAATTTTAGGAAGGTAATGAAGTTTCTGCATAATTTTGTTTGGACCTGTGTCTGGTATTTGGACTGTAGCGGATAAACTGTAACTCCGAATTAAATGATTCTTGAAGTTCTAGAAAGCTAACGAAATTCCCGTCGTTTTGGTACCAGTTTCGTAAATTTTAGATTAGAATTGAGGTCTGTAGACGATTTTGAAGTTAAGGGTCTGATATGGAGTTTATGCAGGAAATTCTGAATTCGGGTTTGCTGTACTTTAACTGCAAATTCTGCATTTCGGCGAGCTCTGGAGTTGTCGGTGGTAATGTTCAAGCTTCAATTTAAGAGGTGGGTTCCCTTAAGTTAGAAATTTTGGATTTCGATTATGAATTAGGAATATTACATAGTTAGTGTTTAGTATGACTAAACACAGAAAATCCATGAAATTGTACATAGTTTTAGTTAATCTTTTTCATTTCTCAATGCTTAGTCTTTTGTTAAAAACATGATTGATGATGGTTATGGACTGTGGTACAAATTGAGGATGATTAGGTTGTGTTAAACTTTGCTTTGGAAACCAAATTTCATGAAAAATCCAATCTTTTAACAAGGTAAATCGATTTACCCTCTTAGTAAATTGATTTACCCAAGCCATGTACATTGAAAAATCATGTTTTAAGGCCTGAATGATCCCCGAATTCGTACGAGTATGATTTGTAACCATTGTCCATGATTTTAGCACTAGATACTACTTGAAACAGGTTTAAAGAAAGTACAATTGAAGGGTATATGTATGAAACCCTATTACTAATTATGCAGATCCCCGAGATGGTGTTATGTTAAGTATCAGAACTGGTGCAATTTATTAGTTAGGTTAATCCCAAACCACCATGCAGTATAACATTAAGCCATATGAGGATTTTCATATATTATTAGAAATCCGATAAGTTAAGTAAATAAGTGTGAGTAAGGCCGGCGTGGTGTATATTATTGCCACAATGATAAGGGGAGAACATCCCAAAGTGAGGGGAGAACATCCCAAAGAGGAGAACATCCTAGTGGACCTTTCGAGACATACTCACCTCGGAAGCTTCCTGTAAAATGAATGCGATAATTGTTGTGTGTTACGCACTAATTATAAGTTATGTTAAGAATTATGTATATGATTAGATCAGCTGACAGACAGGTTAAGCATGACTTCTAACACTTAGGTAGAAGGAACCACTGAGACGAAGTGACTGTCTCACCCCCCACATTTTGTTTCAGATAAGCAGGTTGTTCGTGTTGGAGGCCGTGGTTTGGATGGACTAGTGAAGCTAACGGGAGTTTATTTGACTGCTTATCTGTTTTCCCTCTTTAGAAATTCTTGTTTAGGATTATATCACAATACATGTATTTTATCAGTTTCCATGGCTCTGATGTAAAGTTAATGAAATTTACATTATGACAGTTTATTCAATTCAGTTAATTCATGTATTTGTCGATATATTCCTTAGGCTACCTTGTGTAGTATAAAATTTATTCTGTAATTTTAATGTATCCCGACCCAGTTATGTATACTCCGGTTGATATTCTAGATAAATCAATATGGGGTGTTATAATTGGTATCAGAGCAGGTCGATTCAGTATCGGACTTTGCCGCGGATCATTAGAATTCAATTTTAAGTAGTATGGACCCTTTGGAGTCTGGACCGTTTACGCTGAAACCGGTGCGTGTTGAGCCCGTACAACTCAGTATCGTGTTTGGTAGGCAGGGTATTACAGTTGAGAACCGAAGTAGACCAAGGAGGTCAGGGAGTGAAGAGCGCGGTGGAAACTCGAAGTTAGGAGAAGGTTTAAACGGAGAACCTTGAAGGTGAATGTTGGAGTTTAGCAATCGAGGCCATAAAAGTAAGTAATGTAGCACCAACAAGTGGTGCGGAGAATTTAAGAATGATAAGTGGCTTAATATCGGTAGTAAACGACATGTCCAGTGGAAGGTGATGCGTGTAGGTGATTCAAGTACTTTGGGAAAAGGGAGACTCCTGTGTAAGGAAAAGTATCGACTGAAATGCTGGATGGATACGAGAGCGCAATTTTGGAGCCTTGTGGTTTACAGCAGACGAAGAGGTAAAGTTTGCGTACATGTTGGAATGTTTCAAAGTAGGACGTAGATGCGTCGCGGACAAATGTTAGTAGCGACTCGAGTGACTCTTTTGAGGAACCTTGCCCAAATTCAATCGCGGTCCAGGAAAGTAAAGGTGTTCAGATTAAGATGAAGAAAGAAATAAGATGAAGAAATGGACACAGACGTATGAGATGCAATTGTTTTGGAACTGTACTGAATGCGGGAAGTTCCATTCAGGACTGTGTATGTATGGATGACCGGATGTTGTAGGCGCGAAGAAGTCAAACACCTAGTAAAGGACTGAAATTGAGAGAAGGACAATTGGATCCAAGTAAGAAGTAGGATGAATTTCCAGAATGGAAGTAGTAATAGTTGTGTTGAAGTGTGGAACTAGTATCAAGACCGGGTTAAAGTGACACACCGTAAGTTGGAGGTTAAGATAAATGTCGTAGTTGAGTTGACTGAGAGAATATTAAACAATGTGATAGTTTCGTTCAGAATGACGACTCAGGATTTAAGTAGACCAATAGCTGATCTATTGCTCGGTGGAATGTATGCCTAAGAGAGACCTTACGACAATAAATGGAGATGTGAAGTAAGAGTGGCGGTTGATGGATGAACAAGTCTGACGTCAACGGGTGAATGGCGATGATGCCGATTTACGCAATAATAAAGGTAATAGAGTAGATAGCAACTACAATATTATTTGGTGCACTATGTAGAGTGATTGCGTGAACCAAAATTGAGATATCGGTCATGGCAGCAGAAGCACAAATGTAACCCTGTAGTATTAGCGGTCGAGGTTGTAAAGAGGTTGAGCGAGATGTCAAGGATGAATTATAAGAAATACCAGGCAATCCTGGTAGAGTAGAAGACATACCGAATAAAGGCGATTGAACCCAAGTCGTAAGTAGGAATGCAGTGCATGAGAGTCAGAGGATACCAACCAATAATTGCATGTGTTGAGCGTGAGGTCGATAGACGACAGTGTTTGGCTGATTACTGCAAGTCCATCTGAGTGAACCGTCGGAGTTGGAATTTAACGATTGTCAGAAGGAGACGGTGACCCCCTTAACTCTGAGTTATTGGAGTGTAAGTTGAGAAGGAAACAATCAATTAGCTTTATGGGACATGTGAACCCTGATGCGTGAGTTATCTCTTCATTTATGTGAACCTTACTTATTTTGAACTTATCGAGTCATGTAGTGCTAGATTCGTAACTAGTAAACTTTAGAGTAACCTGAACGAAAGTTCTCCTTAATCTGTCTGACCTCTTCCCCGATGAATGTTTTATTTCGATGTTTTAAGACCTATCAGTTAGGTTCAGTATAAGAATTCGTCGAAGTCACGAATAATCTCTTCCCATCAGCATCAGCAAATCAAACTAATACCGTAGAAAATTATCCCAACTATCCTTGACAAATGTCATCAGCCTTTCAATTCATCGTTACTAATTTGTTCAGATCAGTATAAGTCTGAGGTTGCTTGTTATGAGCAATGGGTTGTTTTCTTCGAAATCTATAAGTGTTCTTGGTGAGCCGGTTAATTAGCGCCATTATGTAAACAAGAGTCGGGCAACACCATTCAAATTACAAAATTTTGTACCGATCCAACCCATTTGATGTTTGATTACTCGTAGAGAGAGTAATGAATAGTCTTGGTCTCGTCTTTCAGTTGTCTTGTTGACCTAATCAACATTTTTCCTAAACTATTCAAAAACAAGTAACCCCGTACAATTCTAAAATCAGTAAGCCGCCTTAAACCTCAACATACTTGAACCTCTCAGCCAATAACTCAACCATTCCAGCCAACCCTTACTTGTAAGATCTTATCATCTGTTTCTAGCAAAGATTCAGAACCGTTCTTGTTCAGGAGAATTGTCAGTAGTAAAGGATCAGGCAATGTGAGCCTAAGTGCAATTGGAAAATGAATAAATAAAGAAGTCATTCAATAGAATCACCCCGGTCTCAAGACTCGACGCATGTTCCAACCTGAAATTTCTTACATTGTTAATCTCCATGGGAAACCAGGCGAGATGACCCATATTTTAAATTGAAGTGCCCCGATATAGGAGAAGGGATGAAGTGTAAGGTGGAATAACCAGAAGTACACCTAGTAGAACAACTTTAAGGGAATGAATACGGAAGAGGTAAGAGAATAGAAACGGAAAGAAAAGATCCATAAAAGACATATAAATGAGTCAGCAGTAACCGTGAAGCTGAGTACGAAGCAAATGAAAGTAAGCAGACAATCATACAAGATTAATCCTTGAATGTTGAGAAGTAGGATGTGTCCAATCCACTATCGAGGAGGTAAAGGTGTCGGAGAATATGAAAATCTAGCCGCAATTAAGCAGATAAAAGGATAGTTGTGAACAAATCCAGAATCAAAGTGCGCGGCAGGGAACTGATTAAGAATGTAGTTAGCATATTGACTTTTAGGTCAACAATTATTGAGAGAAGAAAGTTTTATTCCAAGGAATGAATGTGGATGACTGTAAGACGACTAAACGAATACATGGTGAGTAAGACACATATGTGAACGTTTGAACCCATGGATATGAAGGGTAGAGAGAGAGAACATTTTGATGTGCCCAGAGTGATTGGACTTGGAAAAAGTAACGTGAAAAGGCTAATAAAAGACAGGCGTGTATCCAAGAATTGTATTAGCGGATCTAAGTTAAGGATTCGAGACCATGAAATGTGTAAGTAAGGACTCCCAATGGTAGTGCTCAGACGGCTAATGTGGTACAACATGATAATTAGAGACTCTTTGAATCAAAACTGATAACTAGTTATGAGTTGAAGCCAAGAAGCAAATGTGTGTATCATGGTGGTAAATGAAGAAGTTTCCGAATTTCGAGGACGAAATTCTTTTAAGGGGGTAGATTGTAATATCCCACTTCAATTACTAGTTTTAATTACTAGGAGTAATAAAGATTAGAAGTGTTTTTGGATTAAATAAAGGGAAACTTGTCAAATGAAACAAAACACTAAACCTAGTGGGTCCCACGCATTACTTAAATAGATTAAGACCAAAAACTTTGCTTCCACCCTCTTCATTTTCAAAGAATCAGAACAACAAGTTAGCTTCTCTCTCTCTCTCTCACGGCCTCACCACCATAACCTTCAAACCCATTCTCTTCATTACACAAAACTCACCAAATTGAACATAAAACAAGCATGCAATCCACTACATATGTTCCTAAGGTCAATTAGAGTAAGATTTGAGCTTTAAATCTTCACCCCTCTTCTCCCAACTCACGCCATCTCTCTTCCTCCCAAATTTCACCATTGATACCAACATGAGTTGAATGTGCAATCCATGTAGACATTAGGCTTTGGAAGGGTGATTTAATACAATAGTAAGTGTCCTATGCCATTCAAGGAGCTTTGGGGCTGTTTTTAAGAAAATCAAATTGGAACTCAAGCTTTAGAGATTTATCCATGACTTCACCATTTTCAATCAACCAACAAGTATCATTTCCAAGAGTAACTAGAGGTGAGTTTCTATAGGTTTGATTTAGTTTATTTACTAAATTCTAGATTCATGATTTTAGGGGTCATTTATGAACTTGATGCTTGCTTATGCCATGTGAGAGTGCTGTTGGAAGATGGAGTTTTAAGGGAATTAAAGGAAAGCTCGAGCAATTTTAGGAAGGTAATGAAGTTTCTGCATAATTTTGTTTGGACCTGTGTCTGGTATTTGGACTGTAGCGGATAAACTGTAACTCCGAATTAAATGATTCTTGAAGTTCTAGAAAGCTAACGAAATTCCCGTCGTTTTGGTACCAGTTTCGTAAATTTTAGATTAGAATTGAGGTCTGTAGACGATTTTGAAGTTAAGGGTCTGATATGGAGTTTATGCAGGAAATTCTGAATTCGGGTTTGCTGTACTTTAACTGCAAATTCTGCATTTCGGCGAGCTCTGGAGTTGTCGGTGGTAATGTTCAAGCTTCAATTTAAGAGGTGGGTTCCCTTAAGTTAGAAATTTTGGATTTCGATTATGAATTAGGAATATTACATAGTTAGTGTTTAGTATGACTAAACACAGAAAATCCATGAAATTGTACATAGTTTTAGTTAATCTTTTTCATTTCTCAATGCTTAGTCTTTTGTTAAAAACATGATTGATGATGGTTATGGACTGTGGTACAAATTGAGGATGATTAGGTTGTGTTAAACTTTGCTTTGGAAACCAAATTTCATGAAAAATCCAATCTTTTAACAAGGTAAATCGATTTACCCTCTTAGTAAATTGATTTACCCAAGCCATGTACATTGAAAAATCATGTTTTAAGGCCTGAATGATCCCCGAATTCGTACGAGTATGATTTGTAACCATTGTCCATGATTTTAGCACTAGATACTACTTGAAACAGGTTTAAAGAAAGTACAATTGAAGGGTATATGTATGAAACCCTATTACTAATTATGCAGATCCCCGAGATGGTGTTATGTTAAGTATCAGAACTGGTGCAATTTATTAGTTAGGTTAATCCCAAACCACCATGCAGTATAACATTAAGCCGTATGAGGATTTTCATATATTATTAGAAATCCGATAAGTTAAGTAAATAAGTGTGAGTAAGGCCGGCGTGGTGTATATTATTGCCACAATGATAAGGGGAGAACATCCCAAAGTGAGGGGAGAACATCCCAAAGAGGAGAACATCCTAGTGGACCTTTCGAGACATACTCACCTCGGAAGCTTCCTGTAAAATGAATGCGATAATTGTTGTGTGTTACGCACTAATTATAAGTTATGTTAAGAATTATGTATATGATTAGATCAGCTGACAGACAGGTTAAGCATGACTTCTAACACTTAGGTAGAAGGAACCACTGAGACGAAGTGACTGTCTCACCCCCCACATTTTGTTTCAGATAAGCAGGTTGTTCGTGTTGGAGGCCGTGGTTTGGATGGACTAGTGAAGCTAACGGGAGTTTATTTGACTGCTTATCTGTTTTCCCTCTTTAGAAATTCTTGTTTAGGATTATATCACAATACATGTATTTTATCAGTTTCCATGGCTCTGATGTAAAGTTAATGAAATTTACATTATGACAGTTTATTCAATTCAGTTAATTCATGTATTTGTCGATATATTCCTTAGGCTACCTTGTGTAGTATAAAATTTATTCTGTAATTTTAATGTATCCCGACCCAGTTATGTATACTTCGGTTGATATTCTAGATAAATCAATATGGGGTGTTATATAATCGCACTATGCAAACAGAAGATTACAAAGATATAGCAGATTAGACAACAATTTTCACAAGAAACCTTAGCATACAATTTTGTAATGAAAACTTACATTTTCTGATAAAAAATCTGAAAGAGAACTTCATTACCATATGAAAAATTGGATACTGCTTCAATAGGTTTTGTTCCTTGATCAGAATCTACATCACATAACAAATTCAAAGAATAATTATTTCAAGTACTTACCAAATTAATCTGCTCCAATAGCGCAACGTAACAAGAATCTTATACCGTAATATAAAGAGAACTCTACAAGTAACTAACAATTTTGGTCGAACATTTTTTCTGTTGAAATTTCGCTTAACAAAACAATTTTTTTTTCCCAAATTTAAAAACCTGGATCTTAAATATAAAAATAAAATTTATATAAGTTCAATTCACATAACATAAATTATGAAACTGAGAAAAGCAAATTAAAACAAAATGAGCATTATACAAATAAAATATACTATATATACACACACACACACACACACACACACACAATGAGCTACAATAGAAAAAACGAATGAACATGTTAGTAATACTAACCTCTTCGGAACTTTTACCGAATTTCTACCATCCAGTTTCCCTTTGCCAATAACAGAAAGATAAAATAAGAACCAAAAGCACCGTGTTCAAAATGGAATATATTTAACAAGAACATACCTCGGTAGACGGACAAATATCGTCCGAGGAAAACATCGATGAAGAAGAAAAATGATTGAAATCCATTGTTTCACAAGGCATGATAAATCTCAGAATTTGCAGATATTTATAACCAAAAAGAAAATTTTGAAACTTGTTATTTATATATATATATATATATATATATATATATATATATATATATATATATATATATATATATATATATATTCTTGATCACAACGTAGAAGGGTAGAGTAGTATATTCAGTAGTTTTGCTTCCTCAAGATGAACACTACAAAGAACAAACACAACTTGTAAGCAAAATCTTCCAAGTTATCACACAATTATACGGGACATCTAGAGAATAACATAAATTAATTTTGACACTAAAAAGGACTAAGCTCGCCTACAACTAAGATTTCATGTATACGGGACATCTAGGTTGTGATTTGAACAAGATTAAAAACTTCATATTCAAGTTCAATATTTCTCACCCAAAAAAATAAAAGTTCAATATTTTGGATTATAAGAAAATAAAGTTTTGAACCGTTTAATCTTGATTGAATAAATGATCAATATCATGAATTCATGATAAAAAGGACTAAGCTCGCCTACAACTAAGATTTCATGTATACGGGACATCTAGGTTGTGATTTGAAAAAGATTAAAAACTTCATATTCAAGTTCAATATTTCTCAACCAAAAAAATAAAAGTTCAATATTTTGGATTATAAGAAAATAAAGTTTTGAACCGTTTAGTTTTGATTGAATAAATGATCAATATCATGAATTCGTGAATGTGGATCACAAGACCACATGGAATTCAAATTTCAAAAGAAACGGAACGATTAGTAAACACAAAAATTTATGATTTATATCTGAGTTACTGGATTCAAGTGGTTAATAAATTTTCTCTAGAACCAATCGCTTAGGAGAATCTGAAGTCAATTATTTCACGGTAAAAATAAAAAACTGAGGGAGCAAACACATTAAAGTCATACCAACAGAAGCAACCTGCATAACACGTTAACCTCTAAATCAACTTCTTTAAAGTGTTGCCGGTGCCGGAACAATGCGATTGAGTGACTAGTTGGTAATTTTTTCAGTTTTGTTGTTTTATAAAAGTGTCAATGTGGTTTATATAACCTTTGTGAAAAAGTTATAGAAAAAGAAAATCTTTGTGAAAAATATTTTCTTACTTTTTATATTCACAGGTTATATTAAGATTTGCGTAAAAAAGGATTATATTAAGATAAGACTGTTTGATGACTCATTAGAATATTGTAATTCTTTTTGTATAAATATTCTAATTCTAGTAAATTATATGTTTAATGAGTCAAGGAGAATATTCTAAATTTTGGAATATTCACAATAAGACCATTTACAATGGGATTGTTTGAAAAAAATATTCAATAGTTCAATTCATGCAATGTAGTTGTTGAATATACATGTTGAATTACAATGGATTTATTGGTGTTGAAAACATTCAACCCGTTGAAAACATTCAAATGTACATCATGAATTACAAGCTGATCTAGTCAAATACATATGGTGATATGGATAAAGTCCAGAATGTTGCGTGATTAAATAGATTGTTTGTGAGTTGAGTCTATTGTATTCATTAAGTCATGTGCATTTCATTTTAGATGTGTTGTGTGTTTAGTCTATTGTATTACATTTTAAGTTTTTTTTTTTTTTTTTTTTGTAATTTTACTTGTTTTAATAATGATTATCCTTATATCTCGTCTTTATTATTTGCAAGAAAAAATTTAATTAAGAATATATAATTTAAAAAATAAAATTTAAATAAATTATTAAATTAGAAAATAAAATTTAAAAGAAAATAAGAATATAAAACAAAAACATATAAACACAAAAACAAAAACATAAAAAAAAATAAGAATATAAAACAAAAGTGTTGGGTAGAGTGTTGAATTTTATTAAACAAAACTATTGTAGTGAGTAAAAGTTGAATGTGTGTTGAATTATTAGATGGAATAGACAATAGAGAGAAGATGATGTGAAGTGTTAATAGTAGGTGTTGAATGGTTAAACTATTGTAGATAGTAGTGAATTTTTTTTTTTTTTTTTTTTATAGAATCAATAAGAGTGATTTTTTTTTTTTTTTTTTGCGTTAAATATGTTTTTAATCCGTCTAGAAGTCCTAGCTCAACTGACAAATACCGAAATTGTTAGGCCGGACGTCGTGATCCTGGTTCGAACCCGTCGTGATCCGGGTTCGAACCCGGGTCCTCACAGCTGTATATGAGTTTAATTTCAGTGGATTACCACTTCATCATGAACAAAAAAAAAAGTTTTTAATCCCTATATTTCGACGGATTTCTTTTTTTTTTTTTTTTTTTTCTTTTTCAAAAAGAGAGTGATAGCAAAGTGCATATCACTCAAAATGTAATATAATAAGTAGGAGAGAAATACAAACAATGGAGGGGACTAGGCCTAAACTCCATAACACTAACAAAGCCTGAAACTAGGGATCCCAGCCTTATTCTTAGAGATGCAATCGAAAAGAAACAAGGGTGGATCCTCCCAAAAGGTAAAAGAACTAAGAGATAAACCATGATTAGCTAACAAATCCGCAGCTTGATTCCCTTCCCTAAAGATATGAGTTACTATTACATTCATAGAAGACTTCAGAACCAAAACATTCTTCCAACGATTTCTTAGCTTCCAAGCAACAGGCCTACTAGGATTGTTAAAGGCAGAATTTACAAGAGATGAATCTGATTCAAGCCAAACCTGCCTCCAGTTTCTTTGATAAGCAATCTCAATTGCTCTCATGGCTGCATTTTCGACGGATTTCTAAAAATAGTCGTTATATATTTTTTATTATATTTTTAGTCTCCAAGTTTTTTTTATTTCCAACACTGGTCGCTACTTGACAGGGTTTTGGCAAGTGGACCACTTTGTCGTCGAGCAATAATTCACACTCTAGGTGTCTAGAATGAGTTCGTATCCACAGGGATCATGTCAAACCTTCGCTAGTGCTATTCTGGTTCGTGAGTTTTTGCATTCGCTTTGATTTTTACGAAAAATGTTTTAATTTATAAAAATAGCAATATACGTTGCAATAAAAGTAAAAGTTTTGATTGAGAAACATAGAGGATAGGTATGGTGGTTGAACTTACTCCCTCCCTCATACTTGGCATAATCGGTGTATAACATAGTCATTCGTACTATTATCGGGCGTCGATTCTATCCTTGTTTTAGTAGCACCTTACTGCTACCCTATGTAGGCAAAGTCCCACTACTTTTGCAACTAAGGTACCTACGAGAGCCTAAACTCGCTTTGTCACATACCCTTATTACTAGATAGAGTTATTTAACATACATCCATTATGACCATCGACCATCCAATACCCCTAGATCTTAGTTACGGTGATTCAGTTCTAATTGTTTTTACAACTAGTTCCTAATTCTTCCTCTAATTATTAATTCATAACTAGTTCAAGATTGTTGTGTCGTTCCTTTAACCTAGTGTTATTTATTACTAGTTCCGGACAAATAATAGAGAGAACCCTAATGTGCTATGATTAAAGTAAACCCTAATTATTTATTCTAAGACGTCGCCGTTTATCCGGCCAAGATTCCGGCTAACTATATTAAAGCAAGAAAACAAATAACAAATAATAATTTATAAAGACGATTTATTATAACTTTGACTCAATTACATGACCCAAATATTTATCGGGGAGTTCATCTTCTCCACCACAACCTAAGGAATTATTACAAAAGACTACATAATTAAATTACAAGAATCTAACTATAAAAAGCCTAAAGAATCATACCTTGCTGAGTTAGTTTTCCCGTAAGGGGAGAAAACTATGCCCTTAGAGCTCCTCCGAACTTCTCTCCAAAAGGAATAGAAAGTTCTTCTATTTCTGAATGAAAAATAATGAATTATGGAGGCTCTATTTATACTTTTCGTAATGGGCCTCAGCAAGCCATCGTGGCACGCTAAGTCCATTGTGCCACGATGAGCATATTCAGTTTAAAATTATAACTGATCATGTGCGTTTGATCTGCGTGATCTCCACGCAAAGCCATCGTATTGCGCTGTGAGCCATCGTGATACGATGCTAAGATTCTCTTCAAAAATATAATTGATTCTGTCTTGGCGAGCAAGCAGCTCTCATTGTGTCACGTTGGAAGCCATCGTGGCACGATGAGCTGTTTTTCTTCATTTTTGGGCTTTTTCTTGTCTTTTGCGTATTTTCACCTTGTCTTGAAGCTTTTTTTCGATTCTTCAGATTTTTGTTGATATTTGGGCCTGTCCTGGTCATTTTAATACTACTAATACTACCTAAAATATTGCAGAAATTCCTGTCATCACAACCCCAAACTTAAACTGTTGCTTGTCCTCAAGTAACATGCTGTCAAGCAAGATCGTTAGCGAGTTAAGAAATAAACAAAGATTATAGGAATTTCACACTCTTACTTGTTCAACAATGATACCGCTGATTCTTACCGCAGCGTGCAATGCCCAGTCCTGCTTGGTTCAGGAGACGTTGATAGTAGCGAGTCGGACAAGTGTCTGTAAGAGTCCATGTTCAACCTTTTATCTCTCTCACATTTTCACTCGAATTGAAGGGTCACTCTCAATCATAGCACAACCTGCCATTTTACCATAGGCTTGCAAGAATTCTAAGTAACCTGTCAAAATTTAATAAACATTCATTTTTGGAGGTCTTTAAGGGTTATAACGTGGCTAGGGTCAAGGTAGGACATTTTTGGGATAAGTAGGCTAAACTTGGAGTTAAGTACTACTTTGTTTCCTTTTTGTGTACGCAACCTTATTCCATAGGGTACCTTTTGATTTTTGGTATTTTTAGAGAATAGAACCTAAGGCTGTTTTTGCCTTTTTGTGTATGTCTCTCCGGTTCTTTTTCTATCACTGTTTTTGTAGAGACTATTTTTTAGGGATTTTTGATGTTCTCCCATCTCCTTTCTTTTATTATTTTTTTGTAGTGACTATTTTTTTTAGGGATTTTTCCCGTCTCTTTTTTTTATTTTTTTCCATTTTTTTTGTAGTGATAGTTCTCTGTATACCCACCTCAAACTTGAATTGTTGCTAGTTCCATGAGCAACCCCAAACTTTGATTGTTGCTATGATCAGAGAACTATTACCTAACTCCAAAAGAGGGTAATTCATTGTGTTTCTGGTCTATAGGCTTATATCGTGATTTGTCACCGAAAGAAAAGGGATATATTTTTTTTACGGCTCAAAGTGGTTAGCAAAGGATAATAATATTCATAAGGGTGGCTTGAAAAAGGCTCAGAGTTATAACAAAAAATTGCCTCAATGCATAATTTACTAAATCAACCAGTTACAGAGAATTGGAGCAAGTTCTGAAAAATAAACAAGAGTGCTGAACTCTCATGGATCGAAAGAAATTGGTAATACCTTTGGAAATATTTGGCTCAAATCCTCACTTGGAACTTATCTGTGGACACCGCTTCATGACTCGTCTCATTGTCTCCCGAACTTCTGCTTTTCGGAGCATTCATCTTTGGTGTTTGTGTTAAGGTGCAAAATTCGGATCATCAGCATTTACAACTCACTTCGCTGCAATCTTACTTATAACAGTTTGTCATGCACAAGATAATAAACAACAAAAATTATTTAATTTTTTATAAGACAGGGGCTGTTAACAGATGAATATGACACGTTGGAATTCTGAGTATATGTTATTGAATTGAAAATACGGAAACAAATTACTGAATTGAAATACTGAATTAGAAATACTTAAATAATAAACCATGGGTTGCCTCCCAAGCAGCGCTTGTTTAGTGTCTCATTAGTTTAACGCATTTCCTCCATTACAGAGGATAGGTTCGCATGTCTCTCTCTACTTTAGGAGCTTCTGCCTTAGCTCCTTCCTTCTTGGTGCTCTTCTCGTACTTCTCAGGGTCCTGTTTTTCTTTGAAGGTGGCAAAACAGATCCTCCCATCATCATCTGAAGCAACTAGTTTGATGACAGATTTACCTTTGCCTTTTGGTGGACTTTCCTTCTTTTCTTCGTGTGGTATGCTGACCCAGCGGTTCCCCTCTACCTTCTGGAACCGTATCTTCCTTCATGTAGCAGCTGGCTTCTTCAGAGGTGGCGTGTTAACCCCAAACTTAGATCTTCTGGCCGCCTTTCGGTTTCTTCCCCATGCTTTGACCCATGGTACCTGGATATCTACCTCAATAGTCAGCCTCTTCATTTTGTCTGTCAGCCCCTCGGGTTCCGCCTCGACCTTTGCTTCTACCTGTAGCTGCGTCATTTCATCCCCCAGCTCCTCTATCTTTATCTTCAAATTCACCTGAGCTGGAGTCGATGGTGTAGCTTCTTCATTCTTCAATTCGAGCTTGCAGCATTCGTCCCTGTTCGTCTTGGAAGTCAGAATGGTGATTACCTGTTCTCGACTCCTTAGTGTCATCTCAGCAAGATCCATGTCAATGATGGCCCTGCTAGTGGCTAGGAATGGCCTTCCCAAGATGATGGGATGTTCTTCATCTTCTCCTATGTCTAGGATCATAAAGTCTACTGGAAAAACCAGGTCTTGGACTTTCACCAGGACATCTTCTACTATACCTGCTGATTGAATGGTTGACTGGTTAGCTAATATGAGTTCTTTAGCTGTACCTGCAGTTGGTAATCTGAGCTTGAACCTGTCTGCCAAAGATAATGGTATGACATTCACACTTGAGCCCACATCATATAATGCATTGACTCCTTCTTCCTCAATCTGATAGACCAGGGTGACGCTTCCAGGATCTTTCTTTTTGGGTGGCAGCTTTGGTCTTTTTGCTAGGCTTTCGTCAAAGTCTTCGAGCTCATCAGCGAATGCATCATAAGCTTCTAATAATGTCATTCCTAGCGCATTGATCTCCTTCTTGAACTCCATTAGCTTTTCCTCTTCGCGCTCGCGTTTTGTCTTTCGATCTTTCAACGCTTTGCACTCCTCTTTTGAGTTCTCCACCGTGTTACCTGCAATCTTTGCTTCATACTCTTCTCGATCGCAGTCATCACATACTAGCCCAGTATAGTCTTCCACAAAAACGGTCCCAGATTTGTATAACCATTCTCGAACGACATTCTGTTGGTACTAAATTTTTCGGCGTAATCTTGCCGAAAATGGCGGCTTCCTTTTATAGAACTTGGTTTTGCTCTTGGGTGCCAGTCTGTTCCATCTTTTCATCCATTTGTCGTACTATACCCACTTTTTACTGGGTGGTAGATCAAGAAAGTTTAAACTGTCTTCGTAGGTGTGTACTTTTTTGTTGCACCCTGGTGATGTTACCTTGATTTATGGAGAATTTTTCCCTACTAATTCAACATCTGCATCAACCAGGTCGTCCTAATGTATACCATCCGAGCTGTCTGGGGTTTTTGGTGATGAAACTTCGAGGTCCAGTATGTCACTGTACTTTTGGTAGTAATCTCCCACAGTGATCCTTGGTTTGTCTCCCATGGCTTTGGTGGTAGGCCATTCTTTTTCCTGTCATCAAGCACAACAAATGAATACCATCAGTAGCACTGGAAAAGATTTTTTAAATATTTTTGGTTTTGTTTCATGCGTCTTTGTCACCATGAAAATTCCCATGTAAGTGAGATGGATCACTAGGATCGCTTAAATACCTTGACTTTGCCTTAGTCAAAATTCCACAGTTCTACATCCACAATCATTAACAAAAAAATTTAATTTTTTAATTTTTTTGTATTTTAAATTTTTTTGACAAACTAGAACAATTCTAACAAAGTTTTGTGAACACAATCCCCGGCAATGGCGCCAAAAGCTTGACTGGGTTCTGGCAAGTGGATCAGTTTGTCGTCGAGCAATAATTCACACTCTAGGTGTCTAGCTAGAATGAGTTTGTATCCACAGGGATCGTGTCAAACCTTCGCTAGTGCTATTCTGGTTCGTGAGTTTTTGCATTCGCTTTGGTTTTTAGGAAAAAGGTTTTAATTTATAAAAATGGCGATATGCGTTGCAATAAAAGTAAAAGTTTTGATTCAGAAACATAGAGGATAGATATGGTGGTTGAACTTACTCCCTCCCTCATACTTGGCATAATCGGTGTATAACATAGTCATTCGTACTATTATCGGGCGTCGATTCTATCCTTGTTTTAGTAGCACATTACTGCTACCCTATGTAGGCAAAGTCCCACTACTTTTGCAACTAAGGTACCTACGAGAGGCTAACCTCGCTTTGTCACATACTCTTATTACTAGATAGAGTTATTTAACATACATGCATTATGACCATCGGCCATCCAATACCCTTAGATCTTAGTTACGGTGATTCAGTTCTAATTGTTTTTACAACTAGTTCCTGATTCTTCCTCTAATTATTAATTCATAACTAGTTCAAGATTGTTGTGCCATTCCTTTAACCTAGTGTTATTTATTACTAGTTCCGGACAAATAATAGAGAGAACCCTAATGTGCTACGATTAAAGTAAACCCTAATTATTTATTCTAAGACGGCGCCGTTTATCCGGCCAAGATTCCGGCTAACTATATTAAAGCTAGAAAACAAATAACAAATAATAATTTATAAAGACAATTTATTATAACTTTGACTCAATTACATAACCCAAGTAATCATCGGGGAGTTCATCTTCTCCACCACAACCTAAGGAATTATTACAAAAGATTACATAATTAAATTACAAGAATCTGTTGAGTCTTTGGTGATTGGCTGCATTTTTGGTAAAATAAACTTTGTAGCAAGATGTGTGATAGGATGCCTCAACATCGTATCACGCCTTTGGAAGTGTGCGCACGCGTGTTCTTATTTATGGAATGTTTATTTCTCTTTCATGAATCTTGCATGGCGCCTTTTTATCTAGCTTATTATGAGGGTCATCATTTAATGCTTCAGATCCTTGTCAAGAATATTTTTATGAAGAATCTCTTTGAAGTGTATTTTTGGAAAGAATCTATTTTAATCAATGTGGTCAATTGCTTGGGTCAAACAAATCAAGCCCATGTTTAATTCTGGATCAAGGACTTTTGCCTGGAGTATTTAAAGATTGTGCTAAACCTAATTTGGTGGTTGTTCACGCCGTTATTGTTTTGTGTCTAGCATTCTAGGTTTTGCGTGTGTGTTTATTTGTGAGCCTTTCTTGTGTCTCATTGATGCAAGTTTAGGACGTGTGTCTTTGTGTTGTAATCTTTGTGATCCTCTCCTAAGCTTTGAAGTACGGAGTTAGGACCTTGTGTGTTTTTAGCACTCTAAGCCTTTAGGTACGAGTGTGTAGTTTTAGGAGTGTGTGTCTCCAAAACATTTTGTATTTGTGTTTTGAAATCCTTGCTGTCTGTAAGGTTGTAAGGGAGTGAGATGGGATCTCAGACTTAGGAGTTCCTAGGTTGAAGAGTCATTGGTAGTTGCCTAGGTTATGAGTTGTAAACGTGGTGTTTGCTGAGAACTTACAACTAGGACTATTATAGTGATATTCCTTCCTGGATTGGTATCCCCCAGACTAGGGCTTGTTTTAAGCGCAGAAATGGGTTAACAAATATCTCGTGCCTTTTACTTGCTTTCAGTTATTTGTTTACATTTATCTTGTGATATACGTGTTGAGAAGCTTAGAACATTGTATCACACATCACGTTTAGTGTTAAGGTGCTTAGAACATTGTATCACACATCGTGCTTAGCGTGCCAGGAATTTCAATTGGCATCAGAGCAGGCACCCTGCCTGTCTCTAGGGTGAGATCCAGGACCTAAAATCTCTGGCATCATGGAAAAAGATGGAGGATACATGAATAGACCACCTCTACTCAATGGATCAAACAACTATGACCACTGGAAATCCAAAATGACTGCTTTTCTAAGATCTATTGATAGCAAGGTATGGAAGGCTGTTTTGACTGGATGGGATCATCCCACTATTGCCAGCAAGGAAGGGACCTCAACGGGGGTAAAGAAACCAGAAGTTGAGTGGACTACAGAGGAGGAAGCTGCAGCTCTCTACAACAACAAAGCCATATATGCCTTGTTTAATGGGGTGGACACAAATGTTTTTAAGCTGATCAAAAACTGTGTGTCAGCCAAAGAAGCATGGGAGATCTTGAAAACTTGTTATGAAGGTACCACAAAGGTGAAGCAATCAAAGATTCAACATCTCACATCCAGGTTTGAAACGCTGAAAATGAAGCATGATGAGAGCATTCAAGACTTTCATATGACACTCTTGGATATTGCTAACTCATTTGAAGCCTTGGGAGAGAAGGTGTCTGATGAGAAACTGTCAAGAAAACTTCTCAGATCTCTTCCCAAAAGATTTGACATGAAGGTAACAACAATTGAGGAAGCACATGACATCTCTACTATGAAGATGAATGAGTTGGTTGGTTCTCTTCAAACCTTTGAAACTGTCTAAGATGAACGTGGTGACAAAAAGAACAAAAACATTGCTTTTGTTTCTAATACTGATGAGGACAATGCTCAAGATGAGGAAGAAGAAGAAGAAAGCATTGCAGATGCCATTGCCATGCTTGGAAGACAGTTCAACAAGGTGCTGAAAAGAGTTGATCGCAGGAATCGTCAGAATGCTCCAAGCATCAGATTCGACATCAATAAACAGCAAAATGGTCTGAAGAAACCCAAGCCTGAAGAGAAGAATAGTCAAAGCAAGGGTGTTCAATGTCATGAGTGTGAGGGATATGGACATATAAGATCAGAATGTGGAACCTATCAGAAAAGACAGAAAAAGGGTTTGAGTGTTTCTTGGTCAGATGAAGATTTTGAGGAAGAGCATGAATCTGCTAAACATGTGACTGGCTTGACTGGAGTTTGTATCACAGATAGTGACACTGATGAAGATGATGATGTGGCCTATGTTGAACTTGCTAGTACTTACAAAGAGCTACTCACTAGGTTTGAAGAAATGTGTAGGCTCCTTGAGAAGCAGAAAAAGACCATTAATCTCCTTCAGGCTGAAGTGAAAGCTCAAGCTGAGAAGACTTCAGAAGCTCAAGAAGAAGTTGCTCTTGTCAATGCTCAAATGGAGGACTTGAAGAAACGTGTAAGTCAACTAAACTCGGGGACAAACATACTTGAAGAGATCTTGGAGAATCTACCAAGTGGGAAGGCCAAGTCAGTGGGTTATAACTACTCAAATTTAAATCAATATCAACAGAATCTTGAGACAAAGTTCAAATCTGCTGAAGATGTTTTTGATCCCTGCACTGGACAGACGATGTTGAAGCATCCTGCTCAGCATTCTAAAACATACCCAGTTCCCAAGTTTGCTCTTGAATCTAATCCTCGTGGTCATCAAAGGCCTAAGATTCAGAGAGTGTATCGTAGATGGGTTTGTCATCACTGTGGAAAAAGAGGACACATTAGACCTTTCTGCTACAAACTTCATGGCTATCCTGTTCAACAACCTAAAGCTAATGAAGTGAAAGAAGATGTGAAGGAAGATGTACCTATCAAGAAGGAGTGGAAGCCTAAAACAGAAAGTGTTGGGTTAATTGCTCACACATCTCTGAGAGCCTCATCAAGGGAAGATTGGTATTTTGATAGTGGATGCTCCAGACATATGACTGGTGAAGAAAAATATCTCATGAATGTAAGACCCTACAAGACCAGCTTTGTGACTTTTGGAGATGGTGCTAAAGGGGAAATACTAGGAATTGGAGATCTTGTAAATCATGGATTACCCAACTTGGAGAATGTGCTTTTGGTTAAAGGACTCACAGCAAATCTGATTAGTATAAGCCAGCTGTGTGACCAAGGCTTAAAAGTCAACTTTACCAAGTCCAAGTGCCTTGTTAATAATGAGGAAGACCAGCTGCTAATGAAGGGAACCAGGTCTAAAGATAATTGCTACTTGTGGATATCTCAAGAAGAAGCCCTTAATACCACTTTTCTTAGTTCAGCAGCAGATGAAGTGAAGTTGTGGCATCAAAGGCTAGGTCATCTTCATTTGAAAGGAATGAAGAAAGCAATATCATCTGAAGCTATCAGGGGCTTACCTAAACTAAAGATTATTGAAGGTAACAAATGTGGTGAGTGTCAGATTGGTAAGCAAGTCAGGATGTCGCATCCAATGCTGGAGCATCAGACAACTTCCAAAGTTCTTGAGTTACTCCATATGGACCTTATGGGACCCATGCAGGTTGAAAGCTTAGGAGGGAAAATGTATGCTTTTGTGATGGTGGATGACTACTCAAGGTACACTTGGGTAAATTTTATTAGAGAAAAGTCAGATGCCTTTGAAGCTTTCAAGGAATTATGTCTTCAGATTCAGAGGGAAAAAGCAGGTAATGTGGTAAGAATTAGGACAGATCATGGAAAGGAATTTGAGAACTCCAGGTTCAATGACTTCTGTGCTACTGAAGGAATTAAGCATGAGTACTCATCTGCTATCACCCCACAACAGAATGGAATAGTTGCAAGAAAAAATAGGACTATCCAAGAGTCAGCTAGAGTCATGCTTCATGCCAAAAATGTTCCTTATTACTTTTGGGCTGAAGCCATGAACACTGCCTGTTACATTCACAACAGAGTCACACTAAGAAAAGGTACCTCTTCTACTTTGTATGAGCTATGGAAAAATAGAAAGCCAACTGTTAAACATTTTCATGTGTTTGGAAGCAAATGCTACATCCTAGCTGACAGAGAGCCTAGAAGAAAACTTGATCTTAAGAGTGATGAAGGAATTTTTCTGGGATACTCTCCAAACAGCAGAGCTTATAGAGTTTATAATTCTAAGACTCAAGTAATGATGGAATCTATAAATGTTGTTGTCCAAGATTCTCCCTTGGAAGATTTTGTTGGTGAAGATCAAGGTATTCCTGTTGTTGACGATGCTGAACAAGATGTTGAAGCATCTGAACATCTGTGTGATCATCAATCTAATAAAGAAATAGCTGAAGAGGAAAGTGTGGCAAATGCTGAAGCACAAGCTCAAAAGAAAGGTCCCTCAGTACGTGTCCAGAAAAATCATCCCACAGATCTGATCATTGGTAATCCTGAACAGGGGATAACTACTAGGAGATCAAATGATGTGATCTCAAACTCTTGCTTTGTGTCACTATTTGAACCTAAGAATGTCAAAGAAGCTTTAACTGATGAAGCCTGGATAGAGGCTATGCAAGAAGAATTAAACCAGTTCAAGAGAAGTGAAGTATGGGATTTGGTTCCAAGATCAAAAGATGTAAATGTGATTGGAACAAAATGGGTTTATAAGAACAAGTCAGATGAGAATGGTGTTGTTACCAGAAATAAAGCAAGACTTGTAGCTCAGGGATATACTCAGGTTGAAGGCCTTGACTTTGAAGAAACATTTGCACCTGTTGCAAGACTAGAATCCATCAGACTTCTGTTGGGTGTAGCATGTATTCTTAAGTTCAAGCTTTACCAGATGGATGTAAAAAGTGCGTTTCTAAATGGATACCTACAGGAAGAGGTGTATGTTGAGCAACCAAAGGGGTTTGTAGACCCTGAACACCCTAGCCATGTTTACAAACTGAAGAAAGCTCTGTATGGGTTGAAGCAAGCACACAGGGCATGGTATGAAAGGTTGACTCAGTTCTTGGAAGACCAAGGTTACAGGAAGGGAGCTTCAGACAAGACCCTATTTGTTAAACAAGAAGGAGGTAAGTTTATTATAGCCCAAATCTATGTTGATGACATAGTGTTTGGTGGGATGTCAGATACGATGGTCCAGCATTTTGTCAAGCAAATGCAATCAGAGTTTGAAATGAGCCTTGTTGGAGAATTGACTTACTTTCTTGGACTTCAAATTAAACAAATGGATGATACCATTTTCATATCTCAGAGTAAGTATACAAGGAACATAGTCAAGAAGTTTGGAATGGAAAGTGCCACCTCCAAGAGAACACCAGCACCCACTCATTTGAAACTTACTAAAGATGAAAAGGGAATAAGTGTGGATCAAAGTCTCTATAGAAGTATGATTGGGAGCTTGCTATACCTAACTGCAAGCAGGCCTGACATCACTTATGTTGTTGGAGTATGTGCCAGATATCAAGCTGATCCTAAGGTGAGCCACTTGACTCAAGTCAAGAGGATTCTGAAAGATATGAATGGAACTAGTGACTATGGAATAATGTACTCTCATTATGAAGACTTTGTGCTCTATGGATATTGTGATGCTGATTGGGCTGGAAGTGCAGATGATAGAAAAAGCACTTCAGGAGGATGTTTCTTTCTAGGGAATAATTTGATTTCTTGGTTTAGCAAGAAGCAAAACTGTGTGGCATTATCTACAGCTGAGGCTGAGTACATAGCTGCTGGGGGTAGCTGCTCACAACTTGTTTGGATGAAACAGATGCTGAAGGAGTACGATGTCGAACAAGATGCTCTAACATTGTACTGTGACAACATGAGCGCCATAAACATCTCAAAAAATCCAGTTCAACATAGCAAGACCAAACACATTGACATTCGTCATCACTTCATAAGAGATCTTGTTGAGAATAAAATTGTTACTTTGGAGCATGTTGGTACAAAGGAGCAAGTGGCAGATCTTTTCACCAAGGCACTTGATGCTGTGCAGTTTGAGAAGTTAAGGGGCAAGTTAGGAATTTGCCTCCATGAAGAATTGTAGCAGTTACCGTTTAGGATAGTGGCGCGTGCAGCAGTTATTTCTAATTTCTCCTATCAAGTGTTGCACGTTGATCAAGGTAATCATGGTTTCAATTTCTCCTTAAACGCGCCACTATCAAGGGTTTGTTATTTTCTTTTCAAATCTTATCACATTATTTCTTTCCTTATTTACTTTGCATACTACTACAACCTCTCCACTTCTCTCTCAAATCTCTCCACCAAACCTACAAACCTTCACCATGTTTTAACCCTATTTTCTCAAAAACCTCGCCGTCACCATGTCTCAGACTTCTCCCCTCAACTCTCCTGCAACCGTCTCTCCCAACCACTCCTCACCGTCGCAAGACAACCCCCCATTGATCCATCCACTAACATCATCACATGTTAGGATCTGATAATTAGAACAATCTATGTATGCAGGATCTGTCAATTAACAATCACTGTATGCAGGTAGCAATTACAGTGTGACTTTATTTATTCAATTGCAGCAGTTACAAAAACAAGTAGCAATGTGTAACTGCTAAATAAAAGTAAATAACAATAATGACACCTCTAGGAGTTGTAGAGCCTAGTCTCTCCCTTGACCAAACCACAAATAACCACAATCTGATGACAACTAATTGTCATCTTATTCTATTTAAAGCAAACCAACTAACATAAATGGGCCTAATTACTTGGGCTTTTGGGTGCATGCTTAGTATAGACAAACTTGATAGCAGGCCTACTAACAATACTCGCCCCCCCCCCCCCCCCCCCCCCAAAAGTTTCACCTTGTCCTCAAGGTGAAAATCAGGGAACTGCAGGTTAATGGTGTCAAACGATTCCCATGACGCTTCAAAACCTGGCAGTTGCTTCCACTGAATCAAAACTTCGACACGACCAGCAGGATCTGTACGGACAGCTTTGACATCCTGAGGTTCCACCTCCAATTCCATGTCTTCAGTCAGCATGGGTGGTAAAGGTTGTAACTGAACAGCGGGGGAAATTGCCTTCTTAAGTAAGGAAACATGAAAGACCGGGTGAATTCTGGCACCTGGTGGCAACTCTAATTGATAAGCAACCTGTCCAACAACTTTGGTGATCTTATATGGGCCATAGAATCGAGGACTAAGCTTTTCATTGATCTTCTTTGCCAACGACTTCAACCTGTATGGTTGCAGCTTCAAATAAACAAAATCACCAACCACAAAAGAGAGATCACGACGATGTTTATTGGCTTGTTGCTGCATCTGATTTTGAGCCTTCAGTAAATTAGCTTGGAGTTCCTTCAAAATGGTGTCACGCTCCTCTGTTAGCCTAGTAACCTCAGCAACAGATGATGGAACAGTTGTCCCCTTCATAAGGTGAGGAGGGTCTCGACCATAAAGGGCCCGAAACGGTGTCATTTTAGTCGAACCATTGTAATTGGAGTTGAACCAGAATTCTGCCCACGCAAGCCATTTAGACCATAGCCTCGGTTTAGTACCTGTGAGACAACAAAGATAAGTCTCAACACACCTGTTCACCACCTCTGTTTGGCCATCTGTTTGGGGATGATAAGCAGTGCTAAACTTCAATTTTGTACCAGCCAACCGGAAAATTTCAGTCCAAAAATTACTGAGAAAGATTTTGTCTCTATCTGATACTATTGTTGCCGGGAACCCATGTAAACGTACAATCTCCTGAAGGAACAATTCTGCCACACTCTTGGCTGTGAAAGGATGTGCAAGTGCAATGAAATGGGCATATTTAGTAAGGCGATCAACTACCACCAATATAACATCCTTTCCATAGCTTCTTGGAAGACCCTCAATAAAATCCATGGAGATATCAGCCCATACTTGTTGTGGAATAGGTAATGGTTGCAATAAACCCGCTGGAGATAAGGTTTGATATTTGTTTTGTTGACATACATCACAAGATGCCACAAAAGACTGAATATCTTTTTTCATTCCCTCCCAAAATACCAAAGCTGAGATTTTCTTATAAGTTCTGAAAAAACCAGAGTGACCACCGACCGCTGAGGCGTGATATTCTTTCAAAAGGGTTGGTATCTTAGATGAATTCTTGGGCAACACCAACTTTCCTTTATAGAACAACTTTCTATCAACAAAAGTGTAACTGGGGTGTGATTGAGAATGGTGAATTAAATCTTGGATGATGCGTTGAAGCCTTTGGTCAGCCTGCACCTCTGCTTCCCACTCTTCCAATTCAGAAAAGTGAACCATGGAAAGAGCACAAAAAGTCATTTTGCGTGAAAACGCATCTGCCGCCCCATTATCACATCCTGGCTTGTACACAATATCAAAATCAAAGCCCATGAGTTTGGAAGTCCATTTAAATTGCTCCTCTCCAAGAACACGTTGATCCATCAAAAACTTCAAACTCTTTTGGTCTGTTTGAACAGTGAAATGACGTCCCATCAAGTAATGACGCCATTTTTGTACTGCCATCACAATAGCCATCAATTCTCTTTCATAAACCGACTTTCGTTGAGCACGATCAGACAGCGGTTGACTCAAGAAAGCCACTGGACGACCCCCCTGCATCAAAACAGCACCTAAACCTTTGTTAGAAGCATCGGTTTCTATCACAAATGGCAAACTGAAATTCGGAACCGTGAGCACCGACAATTCGGTCATTGCTGTCTTCAAAACAGAAAAAGCAGTTTGCGCCTCCTCGTCCCAATGAAAATTGTCTTTCTTGAGCAATTGGGTTAGAGGTCTTGCTAACTTGCCATAATTCTTCACAAAGCGGCGATAATAACCTGTTAAACCCAAGAAACCTCTTAGGGACTTGAGATCTTTAGGTGTTGGCCAAGTAAGCATCGCTTCAATCTTTTGGGGATCTTCTGCCACACCTTGGGCTGAGATGATATGGCCTAAATAATCAAGTTGAGGTTGTCCAAAAGTGCATTTCTTGAAATTTGCCACGAGTTGATTCTCCTTAAGAAGCGACAAGACAGCTTGAAGGTGGAATTGATGATCCTCTTCAGTTTTACTGTAAACTAAAATATCATCGAAAAATACCAAAGCAAATTTCCTTAAATAAGGCCGAAGGACTTCATTCATTAGTGCTTGAAACGTGGATGGAGCATTTTTCAAGCCAAAAGGCATGACTACAAATTCATAGTGACCCTCATGAGTTCGGAATGCTGTTTTAGGAACATCCTCCGGTCGCATCCGGATTTGGTGATATCCTGCTTTCAAATCCAGCTTTGAAAAAATAACGGCTCCTCCCAACTCATCTAATAATTCATCAATGATTGGGATAGGAAATTTATCTGGAACTGTGATCTTATTAAATGCTCGATAATCCACACAAAATCGCCAACTACCATCTTTCTTTTTCACAAGAATAATAGGACTAGAATAAGGACTTACACTTGGACGTATAATCCCTGATTTCAGCATGTCATCCACCAGCTTTTCGATTTCCGTCTTTTGATAATGAGGGTATCTATAAGGCCTCAGATTGGGAATGTTTGCCCCTTCTTTCAAAACAATTGCATGATCATAAACTCTGTGCGGGGGAAGTCCTTGGACTTCAGTAAAGACTTCCCGATAGTTGTCCACGATGGTCTGAAGCCACTCCGGTAATTGGTGTCCCTGTGTTAACGAAGAAGAAAGTGCATAACATGTTAGTAGTATATAGCCATCACTTTCTTGGTGTAACTCCTAAATGAGTGTCTTCAATGAAATGGCAGCTTTGGCTAATGTAGGATCTCCCTGTAACACGTGGCAACCCTCTTTTGTTGGGATTCGGAGAGTTAATTCGCCAAAATTAGCACGAATTTCGCCTAACTGAGCCAACCAATCCATTCCCAGAATTATATCAACTCCCCCAAGATCAAAGACATAAAAGTCTTGTTGTATGACAAGGCCCTGCATCTGCAAACTGACAGCCTCACAAAGTCCTTCACAAGGAATCTTTCGGCCATCCCCCACTTCCACTGTGCAAGCACGAGTTGCAACAACTGGTAAACCAATTTCTTCCACCAAAAGAGTTGAAATAAAGTTGTGAGAGGCCCCACAATCAATCAGCACAATGACTTTCTGTCCTCCTATATCGCCCCACAATTTTATTGTTTTCTTGGAAGTGAAACCTGAGACGCTGAACATTGAAAGGTGTAAATTCTGCAATTCATTGGCCACCAAGTCGACAGCTTCAGTAGTGTTATCATAGTCAACCTCATCTGCTATTAACAACATCTGAAGTTGTTTATTAGCACAAACATGTCCCGGTACAAATCGTTCATCACAACGAAAACAAAGGCCTTTGGTAAGTTTATCTTGCATTTCCGTATCAGAGAGCCTCTTGAAAGCCCTTCCCCGATTGTTATAAGGCTGTTTTGTGTTGGTTTCTTGAGAATTGTGGGTTGGAAGCGTCTTTTGGTTGGCTGTTTTGGCTGTGGTTTCCCAGGGAATGGTGCGATTGGATGGAAAGGATTTTGTGGAATTTTGTGGCTTATGGGTGCTCTCTGAAGGTTTGGACAACATTTTATTTCGATCATCAATCCGTTGCGCAAAATCCATCATCTCTGGGAGAGAATCAACAGGGTGTAATTTCAGTTCAGCCTTAATAGCATCTTTCAACCCATTCAGAAAAATACCTTTCAAATATTCAGGCTCGGCACTTCGGAGTGGCCCGGCATATAATTCAAATTCAGCCCGGTATTCTTCAACAGTACCTGTTTGTTTGAGACTCATCAAGAGTTCATAGGTGCTGCTCATCATCGTTGGTTGAAAGCGTTTCAGGAGCGCTGCCTTAAAGTCCAGCCAAGTAGGATTTGGAGAAGCAAATTCCCACCACTGAAACCATGACAATGCCTTTCCTTCCATGGCAACCATGGCAGCCTGCATTTTTTCTTCTTCCAGAACACCTTTCAACTCGAAATAGCGTTCAACCCGATTGACCCATCCATACGCATCCACGCCTTCGAAAATAGGGATGGACAGTTTCCTCCAACGTTCTTCTGGCGCACGATTGTTGTTTGAAGAAAGGGAACCGTTGGCGTGTGCAGATGTGAGGCCACGAACAGTTTCTTCAAGTTCTTGAATGCGGCGCTGGGAGACCGCTTTCTCGGCTTCCATGTTCTGTCGCAATTCCTGAAAGTCTTCACGAGACGCCATGAAATCGCTGTAAGCTTTCTCGAGGAATTCCAATCTTGCGTCCATCTGTAGTCTCGTCAGTACCATGCACTGGATCGGTGCCACTGATACCAAATGTTAGGATCTGATAATTAGAACAATCTATGTATGCAGGATCTGTCAATTAACAATCACTGTATGCAGGTAGCAATTACAGTGTGACTTTATTTATTCAATTGCAGCAGTTACAAAAACAAGTAGCAATGTGTAACTGCTAAATAAAAGTAAATAACAATAATGACACCTCTAGGAGTTGTAGAGCCTAGTCTCTCCCTTGACCAAACCACAAATAACCACAATCTGATGACAACTAATTGTCATCTTATTCTATTTAAAGCAAACCAACTAACATAAATGGGCCTAATTACTTGGGCTTTTGGGTGCACGCTTAGTATAGACAAACTTGATAGCAGGCCTACTAACATGATGATATCCCTCTCTCCACCATTCACCCATCCTTTGCTTCTGCACTCAACCTCAAACCTCACAAAACTTCATCATCATCCAAACCCAAATCCTCAAAGAAAACCAAAGCGACTGCCACTAAGAAACCCAAAGCCAAGAAATCGAAATCCAGATACTCTTCTGATTTCGACATGCAAGCGTTTCTTCTTGCAAATCAGGGCTCAGATAGTGTGAATGTGGGATTCGATGCTGCAGCAACTTCTCAAAATGTGCAGATCGAAGAAAATACTGTTGAAATCCTTAATTCTGAAAAGGGGGAAAGTGCTCTGGAAACTGAAAAGACAAAATCAACTGTTCCTGACTCTCCTGAGGATGATGGACACGATGAAGATGCTCAGATTGTTGGAGATGTTCTCCAATCGTTGGCTAAGAGTATTCCTCAAGAGGATGCGACGCCGGATGCTTCAGCATCCCTGGCGCAAGGAGAAGCTCTCGATGATGCTGGTAAAGATGTTACAACATCTGAGGTTGAACCAGAAAAAGGTGACTCTGAGAAGACTGCTGAAGAGAATGTTAGTGAAGAAGAAGATGTTGTGGTTGTAAAATCTGTTGGTACATCTCAAGCAGGAAAAACTGGTGTTGGTAGGAGACTTAGAGAAAGAAAAGGCAAAGAAACTGAGGTGGAAATTGAAGCACCAAAGTCTGTGAAGAAAAAGAAGAGTGCACCAACTAAGTCTCCCAGACTAGGGCTTGTTTTAAGCGCCGAACTGGGTTAACAAATATCCCGTGCCTTTTACTTGCTTTCAGTTATTTGTTTACATTTATCTTGTGATATACGTGGTGAGAAGCTTAGAACATTGTATCGCACATCACGTTTAGTGTTAAGGTGCTTAGAACATTGTATCGCACATCGTGCTTAGCGTGCCAGGAATTTCAGAATCTAACTATAAAAAGCCTAAAGAATCATACCTTGCTGAGTTAGTTTTCCCGTATGGGGAGAAAACTATGCCCTTAGAGCTCCTCTGAACTTCTCTCCAAAAGGAATAGAAAGTTCTTCTATTTCTGAATGAAAAATAATGGATTATGGAGGCTATATTTATACTTTTCGTAATGGGCTTCAGCAAGCCATCGTGGCACGCTAAGTCCATCGTGCCACGATGAGCAGATTCAGTTTAAAATTATAACTGATCATGTGCGTTTGATCTGCGTGATCTCCACGCAAAGCCACCGTATTGTGCTGTGAGCTAAGATTCTCTTCAAAAATATAATTGATTCTGTCTTGGCGAGCAAGCAACTCTCATCGTGTCACGTTGGAAGCCATCGTGACACGATGAGCTGTTTTTCTTCAGTTTTGGGCTTTTTCTTGTCTTTTGCGTATCTTCACCTTGTCTTGAAGCTTTTTCTCGATTATTCAGGTTTTTGTTGATATTTGGGCATGTCTTGGCCATTTTAATACTACTAATACTACCTAAAATACTGCAGAAATTCCTGTCATTACTACTGTGAAATTTTGGTAGACTGAACAGACGAAAAATGTCACATAAATGCCCCACAGACTCATTTAATTCTTACTTTGTGCATGTCCACATTATTCAATGAATCTATGTGACATCTATGTGACATTTTCTATCTGTCCAATCAACCAAAATTTCAAAGTAGGGACTAATGTTGGAAACGGCAAAAATATGAAGACTAAAAATATAATAAAAAAAATATAGAGACTATTTTTAGAAGTCCGCTAAAGTGTAGAGACTAAAAAATAATATGATAATAAAAGAGTGAATTAATGTTTGATGGCTCAACATAATATGATAATTATAATATTAGGTAAAATTATATTTTTAGTCTTTTATCTATGTTTAAAAATGGTTTTTTTGAAATATTATTTCTTGATAAATACTACATATATTACTGGTGATGAACATTTCCTAATACTAAAAGAAAGTAAAGCAACAAATCTGCACAGAACTTAATTACTGGAATAATAGACAATAACTCTCCAACAACAATTAGTTCTTAAATGAAACTGTATTATAGTAATATCCAATCAGAACGGAAATAGTTAGTGATTATGTCAATGATTTGATATAATTGATATTTTGAAAGCTATGCTTCTAATCATGCAATATATGTCAATGAACAGTACCAATGAAGAGATAGAGCAGCTGAAACAGAAGGTGGCAGAACTAACAGCATCAAATGACCAGCTTGAAGTTAGGAATCAGAAACTAGCAGAAGAGAGTTCATATGCTAAAGGGCTGGCATCAGCTGCTGCTGTTGAGCATAAGGCATTGTCATAAGAAGTTGTCAAACTCATGAACGATAATGAAAGATTAGCTGCTGAGCTAGCTGCGTCCAAGAATTCACCTACCCCGCGTAGAACTAGTGGAACAACCCAAAATGGGAGAAGGGAAAGTCATGTTAGACTTAGAAGAAATGATCAGGGTGGTTCAAACTCAGATGTCAAGAGAGAACTAGCCTTGAGTAAGGACCGGGACCTTTCATACGAAGCCGCTCTTTTAGATAAAGATCAGAAAGAGGCCGATCGAGGAGTCAAAACAAAGAGAAGCATACCTGGAAAATGAACTTGCCAACATGTGGGTTCTTGTGGCATCAAATGTGCATTCACACAAATTTCTGTTTGCCCGTGTTCCGTTAACCTCTATGCCTCTGATAAGTGGACAGTGTGAATATTATTTTAACTAGAATTAAGAGATTGAGCTTAAGTGTATAATAACAAATTTTATTACCAATTGTTTACAAGAGTCAAGTTCAAATTTTGAATGGAAATTTCTTGACCAGCTAGACTTCATTTATCTTTAGGCTGAAATCTAAATTACCAAGAAAGTTAAGAAAATAAAATCGATATTAATAAACAACACGAAAGCATTATATTGAACAAAACAGTCGATCCAAGAAATGATCTGAGAACTGCTAAACTAATAATGGAAATAGAAGGTACATACTTACCTTTATTGTTGATTTCAGTAGAAAGACATGGGCATATATGTTAGTAGAAAAGTCTAGTGCATTAGAATACTTCAAGAAATTTAGGAGCATGGTTGAGAAAGAGTCAGATCAAGTTATATGTTGCCTAAGAACTGACAAGGGTGGTGAATTCAATTCAATTAATTTCAGAAAGTATTGTGAAGACAATGGGATCAAAAGGCAACTCACTACAGCATACACTCCTTAACAGAATGGGATAGCATAGAGAAAGAATAGAACCATAATGGATATGGTTAGGAGCATGTTATCTTGCAGAGGTGTTCCTAAAGAATTTTGGCCAGAAGCTGTGAATTGGGCTACATACATACTGAACAGGAGCCCTACTGCTGCACTAGATGATATCACACCTGAGAAAGCATGGAGTTCACTAAAGCCATCAGTGAAACACTTCAGAATATGGATGTGTTGCCTACACACATGTACTTGATGTTCAAAGGAAAAAGTTAGATGACAAGAGTATGAAATGCATATTCTTAGGAGTTAGTGAAGAATCCAAGGCTTATAGGTTGTACAATCCTGTAAGTAAGAAAATCATAATCAACAGAGATGTAATCTTTGCTGAATTAGAGAAATGGAGATGGAATTCTGTCAGTACCTCTAAAGATGTTGATACAGAAGGTAGTGAAGATATGAATGGAGCAGATGATGAAATTGCAACACTATATAATGATCAAACTTCACCCGAAACACAAGTTGAAGGAAACACATGTGCCTCTTCCAGTTCAAACTTGAATCAAGGGATGGTTAGAAGAGCTCCTGGCTGGCATGCAGACTTTGATACCTCAATGACAGAAGATGATGAAGACTCTATGAACTTAGTAATGTTTGGTCCTTGTGTAAGTAAAGACCTTGTCAGTTTTGAAGAAGCATCAAAACATCAGATTTGGAAAGAAGCTATGAATAAGGAAATTGAGGCTATTGAAAGAAATCAGACTTGGGAGCTCACTGAACCTCCCAAAGGTGTCAAAATCATTGGTGTGAAATGGATCTATAAGACTAAAGTAAATGAAAAGGGAGAAATTGAAAAGTATAAGGCAAGATTGGTGGCTAAGGGATATGCACAGAAGTATGGCACTGACTATAAGGAAGTATTTGCTCCTATTGCTAGATGGGACAATATTAGGAGTTTACTTGCCATAGCTGCTTTGAATCAGTGGAATGTGTATCAGCTTGATGTTAAGAGTGCCTTCTTACATGGTGAATTGACTGAGACTTTCTATGTTGAGCAACCCCTAGGCTATGTGAAAAGGGGAAAAGAAGGAAATGTTTACAAGCTTCATAAGGCTCTATATGATTTGAAACAAGCACCAAGAGTCTGGTACAGTAAGATAGAGCAATACTTTATCAAGGAAAGGTTCATAAAGTGTCCACATGAAGCCACACTGTTTGTGAAAAGAGACAATCAAAATAACTAGTTGATCATTAGTTTATATGTTGATGACTTGATCTTCACTGGGAATGATAGCAACATGTTCAAAATCTTCAAAGCCTCTATGATGAATACTTTTTATATGACTGACCTGGGAAGAATTAGATATTTTCTTGGTATTGAAGTACACAGAAGGAACAAGGTATTTTTATATGCCAAGAGAAGTATGCTAAAGAAGTTCTGGAAAGGTTTAACATGGATAAAAGTAACTCTGTATGCAGCCCTATGGTTACAGGAACTAAGCTTTCAAAGCATGATAAGAGTGATGATGTTGATCCTACTCAGTTCAAACAAATAGTTGGGAGTTTGATGTATTTTACTGCCACCAGGCCAGATTTGATGTTTGTAGTAAACTTGATAGCAACATTCATGGAGCACCCTGTAGAGAATCATTTAATGGCTGCAAAGAGGATTATGAGGTACATCAGGGGCACTCTTCACCTAGGAATTTTGTATAAGAAAGGAAGGCAAGGGCAATTAATTGCATATTCATATAGTGACTATGGTGGAGACATGGATGACAGGAAAAGCACATCAGGCTATGTGTTTATGTTGGGTTCTGGTGCAATTTCTTGGTCATCTAAAAAACAACCTATATTGACACTATCTACCACAGAGGCTGAGTTCATTGCTGCTGCTCATTGTGTATGTCAGGGCATTTGGTTACAGAGAATCATTGAGAGCATGGGCCTAGCACAAGACAAGTGTTTAAAAGTTTACTGTGACAACAGTTCAACTATCAAGTTGAGCAAAAATCCAGTGCTTCATGGAAGAAGCAAGCACATTGATATCAGATTTCACTTCTTGAGAAATGAAATTCCGGCACTACTAGTAGACAGATGTGATAGCAAATGTGCTAACACCTGTCGCAACAACGTTGGACTGGGAGACAGATGTTCCCACGTTTGTCTCCACGAGAGCTGACTGATCAAATAATAAAGCGAAATAAAAAGGCAGAAACTAAATTGCACGCTTTGTTCGAACGCAACTGCTCCTAATCTGGGGGATACCAATCCAGGAATGAATTCACTATAATAGTATTGATTCAGAGTCTAACTACCCGTTAACCCTCCTCCCTCAATCACTATCTGTGCAAACTCTACCTAGGCCTAACCTAGATTTGACCAGCCCAGGTCATTTCCATAATAACGATGCTCCTCCACACCGTCGTAAACCTACCGGGGTATAAAACACAATTCAACTGAATGGTTGTTGGAGACACCCTCTTAGACACCTATGCACTTTTACCTAAAGGCTTCAAGTGCTTAGACTAACTAACTATTTGCTTCAAAGCTTCAGAGAAAGTAACATTACAACTCAATAAACACAGTCCTAAGCATGCATCAATGGAATGCACGAAAGGCTCACAAAGAGACTCGATTTTGACACACTAAACCCTAAAACCAAATACGGCTTGACTCTCTTAGAGAACTAGGTCTTGGTCTTCATATATTTATAGTCCTGAGCTGCTTGGACTACAAGTAATACTTGGGCTTCTGAATCCTTGTTGAAAAAGGCGTGTCTTGATCTCTTACAAAGATATTCCTTGAACCTAAAGATTTGTTTTAAAAATATATTGTCACATATTTTAAAAATAAATCTTTCCATTTATGACTTCAGCAAGTTGGCTGATTTCCCTTGTCTTGGCGCGCAAGCTAAACCTGAAACAAAGAAATTAGGGTTCAAAGAAAAACGGCGCGCTGAAAGGCGCGTACTAGGGTTCCAAGTCCAGCTGGCAGTGTTGCTGACAAATGTTACCACATCTGTCACCACCTTTAGACTAGCATCTTGTTTTTGCAAAATGAAGCCAACATTAAAAACCCAACAAGAAATCTAAGCTGTGATGGAATGATTGAGTTAGTACATTGAGCTTCACAAGACCAAATTGCTGACATAATGACAAAGGCTCTTAAGCTAGATGTGTTTGAAAGTCTTAGAAAAAGACTTGGTGTATGCAAGGGTTCTAATTTAAAGTGATTGAAGGGTTGTGCTGAGGTTTCATAAAACTTAGTTGTATGCAACTAAGTTTAAGGGAGGGATTGTTGAAGTTGTGTTTGATCGTTAGCTCGCGAGGCGAGCATTACCTCGCCATGGCGAGCTGTTAGAGTTAGTTGTGACAGTTACAACTATCTTCCGTTATAGTTTGGTTATAGTTTTAGTTTGTTATTGTCTTTTTGTACGGTCTATAAATAAGGCCCTTGAGTGGTCATGTAAACAAATTAGATGAATGCAATTGATTTCCAACAAAAATAGTTTCAAATGAGAAAACAATTTTTTTAGCTTCATAGGAAATCATTTTCTAATAACTTGCTTTTTTTAGAAAAATAGATAAATAATCTATAAATTATTAAATATGAAAATCACTTTTTATATAATCTATAACAAACTAGCATATATGGTTGTTTTTGTTTTTTTTTTTTTATAAATGGGAAAATAAGCATATATGGTTGTGTCTTGATTTAATTAATTCATGGAGGTTTTTTTTTTTGACACATAATTCATTATTAGAAGTTAATTATCGTTATTTTTGTTCAAAGACAATTCTAGCTAGACAGAGTTCCAAATATGAGTAAATCTAGATTGGTCATAATAATCATCTGAGAACCATTTAATTAGCATTTCAAATCTCATAAAAATACTAAAAGAAAGTAGGAATTATTTCTCATTTTTAGATTGATTGTCTTTATTTGTTTATTTCAATACAAAGTTCTTGACTCTTGTTGGATATGCCTTGAAATCTCAAGATTGAAAGTCAGAATATTGCATATTTTGTGAAAAAAATATATTTTTGGAAAATATTTGACTTGGATTATGTTTGGTTTTAAATTGGATATATTTAAAAACAATATTGAGAGATTTGGTTTTATTTTAAAAGATTATCTTTTGACATAAGTAGGCATATATTTTTCTATAAATAGGAAGTGCTTTATTCATAGAAAAATTGAGAGAATGAGAGCAGAGAGAGCGACAAGATGTAGAGAGTCGGGGTTTGCCACCACAAAAGGCTAGGGTTTTGAATCCTAGGGCAAACTATTTTTGGGATCATCTTGTTGGACACCTTGGGTAGATTAGGTCAAATTTGAGTCTCTTGGTCACGGGAAGAGATTCAGGTTTTGGGTAGAATTAGGTTTGCTAATTCCTTGTATCCAATTAGGAACTCTTGTAAAGTGGTGACTCTTTGATTCTAATAGAACGGAGAGGTGATCTTTCCCCCATAGTAGGTTATTCCGAACTGGGTAAACAAATTGGTATCATGTTCTTTATCTTCCATTGTTTATTGTTTGAATTATTGCATCATCATCTCTATCGTCCTTATTATTTGGTTGCTTGTTACGCTTACCCCACACATCAAGTTCTGTTATTGGTGTGAGTTTATCGTCGAATTCGTAACAATTGGCGCCCACCGTGGGGCAAGGGGATCATTCGATTCAAGTACCATGGGTTTGAAGGAGGATATAGAGAAGTTCACCATGAGTAACAACTACGGGTTGTGGAAGGTGAAGATGAGGGTGGTGTTAATTCAGAACAATGGTTGAGGCGTTGAAGGGAGAAGCACGATTAGAGAGGTTTTGCTTATTACAAGGGGATGATTAGTGTACTTTGGTGGAAACTCAGTTGGAGTCTTCCAATAGTGGGAGATAATAAACATTAACTCCCGGGTATCTAATCGGAGATAGGGATGAGAGTGGGAGTGTTGAACCAAAGGGGTGTAACCATGGAGACCTTGTGGGATATGTTTCAATTGTGGCTGGAGAAGTGCAAGACCTTGAGAGGATTTTCGGGCAGGCAATTGAAAGCAACCTTGATCAAACTTGGGAACTTGTAGGACTGCTGGAGGTAGTCGGGTGCAAGGGGAGTTTGATGTTGTAGCTTGTGGAACCGCCTAAAATTCCAAGGTGGGTTCGGAGCCAAGCAATACTTCAAGAGGACGGAAGGCATTCCGGGGGTCGAAGGGTGGTGAGGCTTGTAGGGCTGTCCTAAAATTCGTGGATAGTCGGAAGCAAGCAATACTTTAGGAGGACAGACAAGTTCAATCCAGGGGCTGAAGGGGTACGGTGGAGCTTGTTGAGCTATCCAATAAGCCGGTGATAACGGGGCACAAGCGTTTCTTCGAGAGTACGAAACTGACCACTCCGGGGGTCGAAGAGGGAGGCGGTGAATCTTGTGGCTACCAAAAATCATATGGTAGTGGGAGGCAAGATCTTCATGAGAGCGGAAGGCATTCCGAGGGATGAAGGGAATTAGGTAATGCTTGCGGGAAGCAAGTGGAGGCTAACGCCTAGGTCATGGACTTGGCCGGTGATCTTGGATGGAGGTTCAAGATGGAGAGAACATCGCGGTGGTTGAGTGCATCACCATCGATTTAAAGGCAAGGTGGAGAATTGTTGGATATGCCTTGAAATCTCAAGATTGAAAGTCAGAATATTGCATATTTTGTGAAAAAAAAAATATTTTTGGGGAATATTTGACTTGGATTATGTTTGGTTTTAAATTGGATATATTTAAAAACAATATTGAGAGATTTGGTTTTATTTTAAAAGATTATCTTTTGACATAAGTAGGAATATATTTTTCTATAAATAGAGAGTGCTTTATTCTTAGAAAAATTGAGAGAGGGAGAGCAGAGAGAGCGACAAGATGTAGAGAGTCGGGGTTTGCCACCACAAAAGGCTAGGGTTTTGAATCATAGGGCACACTATTCTTGGGACCATCTTGTTGGACACCTTGGGTAGACTAGGTCAAATTTGAGTCTCTTGGCCACAGGAAGAGATTCGGGTTTTTGGTAGAATTAGGGTTTGCTAATTCCTTGTACCCAATTAGGAACTCTTGTAAAGTGGTGACTATTTGATTCTAGTAGAACGGAGAGGTGATCTCTCCCCCATAGTAGGTTATTCCGAACTGGGTAAACAAATTGGTATCGTGTTCTTTATCTTCCGTTGTTTATGGTTTGAATTATTGCATCATCGTCTCTATCGTCCTTATTATTTGGTTGCTTGTTACGCTTGCCCCACACATCAAGTTCTATTATTGGTGTGAGTTTATGTCGAATTCGCAACACCTCTATTATGAATGGATTATCCGTCTCAGTTATTTATTTATTTATTTTTAATATATTATTATGAGTATGTATATATTATTAGATGTAACATAGTTGAAATGTCTATTCAATATTTCGGAGTTTTTTTTTTTTTTAAGTAGCCTAGTGACTAGAATTTCATCTCTTTAAAGGTGAATAAGTGGGAGTACCACAGTTCGGATCCAGGTCTCTACAATAATTTACAATATGTTTGCCAATTGAGCTATGCTCATGCGAACCATTTCGGAGTCTTTTAATACACTTAATTAGTAAAAAAAAGAATGAATTTTATAATAATAAAAAATTTGAGGAGAGGTTTCATAATTTATCATAATTTACTAATATTAAAGAGTTCGCCTTTAAATTCTTTGTTCGATGTCCATATTAAAACACCGCTAAAATATTACAATATCTTATTTAACTGTTTAAAAAAAATAAAAAATTGGCACTATTTTTTTTTTATAAATAAAATTAAAATTATTGAGTATAAAGTATACTCCAATTTGTTACATCACTGCATAAAGACTAGAAAGCTCTGTTTGATAATGCTAAATTTTGAATTGATAGCTTATAAGTTAATAATAAAAAAGATTTATTTGATAATATTTTCACATGAGCTTATATATTATTTTTACTAGGCATGGCAAAATAACCCAAACCCGCGGGTACCCACCCCCGCCCCAATTTTGACGGAGAAAAACCCGAGTTGATTGGATTTGGGTTCGGGTTTGGGTTTTTCCCGATTTTAAAAGTTGGGGTTGGGGCAGGTAATGGGGATATTAATACCCACCTCAAATCCGTCCCCGAACCCGCCCCACTTATATCGAATTATATTTTATCATTTATATATTAGAGATTCTTAAACAAACTATAGATTGCATTCATATTTTTAAGTTGAATATTAATCAATTTATTTTTTCTATTTATTTTCTATGTATAAATATTGTTGAAACAATATAATTTTCTACTTTTAACTATTTTTTTAATAAAAAAACAACAAAGTGCAACTCAAATTCATATGGAGGTATAGCGAAATGGGGATACCCGAACCCCGTTGGGTATGGGTTTGGGGTTTTAGTTTTCATCCCCATTAAGAATTGGGACGGGTTTGGGGATACCCGAACTTTATGGGTTTGGGTTTGGGGATGACGAAATCCGTTCCCGACCCGCCCCATTGCCATGCCTAATTTTTACAAGCTTATAGTTTATTTTGATAAACTAATTCAAGTAGCTAGTCATTTTTAATTCTAAGTTTGCCTCTGACATCTTACTTAATAAAAAAAGTAAATTTTAAGTTTATATATATTTCAAAGATGTCTAATTTAACAATTAATAACTAAATTTACCACTAACATAATTGGTGATCTATAAAACAAAGAAGAAAGAAATGCAGATGGATATTCAGTTACATAATACCCGATCAAAAGGTACAAAATTTTCGTAATATGAGTATCTTGTTATTTTTATTTTTATTTTTATTTCTTGGGTTAGGTCTATGTCGATAAAAAAATCTTCTTCTTTTATAATAATTTTTTGCTCTATAAAAAAATTATAAAAATAAAATAATAAAATTAATTATTAATAATAATGTAAGGAATTTTAAAAGGTAACCAAAATTCAAATTATTTTTTCTTAATAATATATAATAAATTTGGTTTGACTCATCAATATATCATAACTATAGTTTATTTTTATTTTTGGTACATATAACTATCGTTGATATTCAACTTAAAACATTAATTTTGTTTGACCAAAAAATATTATGTTAAATACTAAATGAATTTAAATATATTCTAGTTTACATATATACTATCATATCAATAAAAGAGTTCATTTCAACTGATAATATTAAATTTAGTTTGACCAATAAATATTATTTTAAATATGTTCAAGGTGTCAAATATGATGTGTGGGTGGTGGAGGAGAGGTGTAGATGCGGCAAGGAACGGTGGTCTGAGGAGGAGGAAGGTGACCGGAGTATGGAGAGGGGTCACAGTCGAGCTGCAGATGGGGGATGGAGGGGGGACGACGGCGATCTCTTCTCTGATGGAAGATCAGAAAGCGACAGGTCGGAGACGTTGGAGGGTGTAGTAGAGCTGGAAGAGGAAAGATTGAAACAGCTTTCTGCAGGAGCAGAAACTATTGTGGGCAAAGGGAATATTGACCTTAAAGGTCAAAACTTTGTGAGGAGAACAAATGAGGAAAAAGGGCCAGATATTCAACTTGCTGAAGGTCACGTGGATGGGGAGCGAATAGGACAAGCAGCAATCCCGACAGAGGGTGATCAACCAAGTTTCCTAGGTTCAGATGTGGGGTATGAGGATGAGGTTTCAAATATTATCCTGAAGGGGAATGTGCTGTCGGGTGAGGAGGAGCAGTCACGTGGTCAAATGCTGGTAGGGTCAGGTGTTGGGGAGTTGGAAGTAAGTCAAAGAGTTGTTGGGCCTAATTGTGGGCCGAATCCTACTCTTTTGATCCCAGTGTTGAATAATGAAGCTAAAAGGAATGAGGCCCATTCCTCCTCAGAAGTAACAAATGAGCTTTTGGAAGCTGGTGACGTGGAAGGTAAGGGTGGTAGTGGTATGCAGAGAAATTCATTTCTATAAGGGGATCCTGGTCCAAAGAAAATCCATAAGAGGGGTGCTAGTATTAATCCTCGTACGATGCTCCCCTTAGTTGGTGTTCCGAAATTCTGTCAATTGGCGGCGTCTATGTTAGCTGTGGGTAGAAAGAAGAAGGACGATAACAAAGGCAAGCCAAGAGAAGTGGGGTGTTCAAAGCTGGTGAAGCGGTCAGAAAACGCTCGCTAGACAGTAAAGTCGCCACCGGATTTTATTTATTCCCGAAGGAAAAGGAAAATATCGATAAAACCTTGAGAGAAATGGAAAGACAGTCGTCGCGACCAAATTTCGGGTTCGGGAGTCGGTTATGCAAGGGGAAGGTACTAGCACCCCTCACATCCGTTGTACTCAACGGGAACCTTCTAATTAGTTAGGGTTAAAAAGTGTAATATAATTTGTTTGCATGCTTTTTATTAATTATTAAAATAATTACAAGAGGGGAAAAAATAGTTTTTTATTATTGTGCTTGACGGTTGTTGGATCCCGCTCCTACGTATCACCAGGTGCGATGGAGAAATCAAAGCTACGTAGTTCTTTGGTAGAAAATGTTTGTTTGTTGATTGATTTTATTTTTGAAAATTGTTTGGTCGCACTTGGGCGAAAAAGTTTGCTTGATTTAAAAAAAAGGTCGGACTCGCACTTGGGCGATGATATCCGTTTGAGAAAAAATTAAACGCGCATGGGCGTGAAAAATGTTTTGTTTGGTGAGTTGAGATTCATTTTAATTTGTTGTTTTGAAAAATATATTTTTAGGTGTGGAAGACGGATAACCGATTGACAAAGCGGACGCTAAGCCTCGATTATCCGAGAGACGAACGGAAGTACATCCGCCGATCTCCTTTTCAATCCAAGATTTATTGAAGAAAAAAGTAGTATTGCATGAACTAAAAAAGATGATTTAAATGAAATAAAATTGATATTTTTTGTATTTTTAGATTATTTAATGTTTTTGGTATTTTGTGCAAGATAAAATAAAAGTGTATACTTTTTGATATGAGAAAACGAATAAAAACAAAATTGTGTACGACAAATAAAAAATAAACTTGCGTATTTTTTTGTATTTTTTTTATGTACGAAGAAATAAATAAATAAGAACCACATTGCATATTTTTGTGTTTTTGATATAAGAAAATAAAATGACGATACATATTTTTACATTACACAAATAATAGATAAAAATGGCTTTAAATAATAAAACAAGAAGTCAGTCTAGAAATAAAAATGATATGCAACAAGGGGGTTTAAACAGCAAAAACAGGGGTGTGAGCTAGCAAAATAGTAGAGTTAACAGGTCAACAGAGGGGTTAACCAGGGCCGTCTGATCTAATCAGACGTTCCTGATTTAATCTTAAGATCAATGCATCTGGGGAGTTTGATACTAATCAAAAAGCTACGCAGTGCGCAAGTGCATGAGTACACGATAAGGACGCGCGTAGGGTATAAGGGAGTATATATATGTTATAAACACCAGAAAAATTCATTTTAACAAAAAAACTTCTCTATTCACTTCTCTCTACCACTCCCGTCGCTCTCTCTCTTCTCACTATCAAACAAACCCAGTTTCCGGTTGGCCCATGAACGCCGGCGCGGTGGCCGGCCAGGCCAGACGGTGGCGCCACCGCGCCGGAGCACCCAAAGTTACCAAAATCAAAACTTTTTTAACCTTTCCCACTCGTTTTTCTCCCCTAAGTCCGAATCTATAACCCAAATAACCAAAAATCTTACCAAATGCCCTAGATCGGGGTTTGAAGGTGACGGCCAAGTTTGAGTTTTTGTTCCGTTTCTGGTTCTGCCTCTTCTTCTTTCTTTCTTCTCTTTTCTCTGTTTTTTTTTTATTTGTTTCCGGTTGTGTGTGTGTATGTGAATACGTGTGTGAGTTTGATATTGAAGTTATTATTGTTCTGACTTTTTGTGTTGTGAGAGATTAAAGATTATGATGAGGTTGTTTCAATTTCTGAGATTGTGACTGTGTTGTTGTTGTGATTTTTTTGTATCTTTGAGTTTTTTACTGAGAAAGAAAATTTAGGGTTTGAAAGGTAATGGTGGTGCGGCTGCAGAGAGAGGAAAATTGGCCTTGTATTTGCTCTGTGAAGTTGGCCGAAAATTCCCCCTTTTGTTCTGTTATGAGACTTGGTTTTATAACTAATTTTAATTTTGATTAACTGCTGGATTGTGTTGTGAACTGGACAATGTTGGTTGAGTGTTGCAGTGATTTCTGGAAAAGTGATGATGAAAAGGAATGGTGATTGCGTGTTTGGATTCACTGACTTGCGATTTTTTATTCTGGACAAACAGATAAAGACAAACGAAAAAAGACAAAAAAAGAAAATACAAAAAATAAAAAATAATAATAACAATAATAATAAATAAAACGAAAATGACAATAATAATAATAAAATTTAAATAGAAAACAAAATGAAGGGGGGTGGGGGAGATGCATCCACGTGATGCATCTCTTTTTTAATATATATTTTTTTGTTTTTGTTTTATTAATAATAATAATAATAATAATAATAACATAAATGTTAATGATTGAAATGATGTAAAAAGGAAATAAAAGGGAATTTGATAAAAGGTAATAAATGAGAATAAATAGATATGAATGATGATAAATGTTAATAATGATAGAGGAAAGAAATAATAAAGGAAGGAAATAATAATGATAATAGCAGTAGTAAGACTTAAATATTTAATATTATTAAAAAAAGGTCCTATTATTTAAAAAAAGAATTTAAAAAAAAAACTAGCATAATTCGAATGTGAGGAAAAGAAAGTCGGGACAAAATTGGGGTACTACAGCTGCCCCTACTTAATTATCTCTTGACATTGAGAACGCGAATATTTGTGGTATTTGTGAACTCTTTGTGAAGGGTAATTAAGTACGAAGGACTCAAATTTTGTCCCTTGAGAATAAAAAAAACTACGATCGAAACAAGGATGAGATGTCTTCATTTGAGAATGGTCAACTTTAATATCAAGATAAAGGTGATCTTATTCAGCCGCCTGCACTGAAGGTCAATCACTGGGAAATGAAAATGATCTTATTCAACCGCCTGCACTGAAGGTCAATCGATGAGGATAAAGGTAATTTTAGTCGCCTGCAATAAAGGTCATTCTACTGGGAAAAAGGTAAAAGTGATCCTATTCAGCCGCTTGCACTGAGGGTCGGTCTGCTAAGGATAAAAACTAAAGTGATCTTATTCAGCTGCCTGCACTGAAGGTCAATCTACTGGGAAATAAAAATGATTTTATTCAGCCGCGTGAACTGAAGGTCAATCTACTGAGGATAAAATTAAAAGTGATCTTATTTAGCCGCTTGCACTAAAGGTCAATCCTATAAGCTAAAAGGTAGAGGTGATCTTATTCAGCCGCCTGCACTGAAGGTCAATCCCTAAGGGTAAATGTAATCTTATTTAGCCGCCTGCATTGAAGGTCGATTCTAAAAAGTGATTTTATTCAGCCGCCTGCACTGAAGGTCAATCTATTGGGGAAAAAGTAAAGGTGATCTTATTCAGCCGCCTACACTGAAGGTCAATCCCTAAGGATAAGAGTAATCTTATTCAGCCGCCTGCACTGAAGGTTGATTCTAAAAGGTGATCTTATTTAGCCGCCTGCACTAAAGGGCGATCCCTAACGGTAAAGATAATCTTATTCAGCCGCCTGTACTGAAGGTCGATTCTAAAAGGTGATTTTATTCAGCCGCCTGCACTGAAGGTCAATCCCTAACGGATAAAAGCAATCTTATTCAGCCGCCTGCACTGAAGGTCGATTCTAAAAGGTGATCTTATTTAGCCGCCTGCACTAAAGGTCGATCCCTAAAGGATGAAAGTAATCTTATTCAGCCACCTGCACTGAAGGTCGATTCTAAAGGATAAAGGTGTTTGATTGATCATCGCCAGGTGAACCCTGGTGAAATGATAAGGGGTGAAATGATCGTTGCCAGTCTGCTGCTGGTGAAACGATAAACGAAGTGATAATTACTGGTAGACTCACTAGGGGAGTTCTAGCTGGGGAAATTTAGTGAATATGGGTAAATATATTGGAGATTTGGATAGTTTGGTAAAAGACCCGCTGGGGGATTTTCAAGAACTTGCTGAGAATTTTTTTGAGAGGTTCACTAGGGAACATGGTTTGACATCCGCTTGGGGATTTTGAATGAAGTTCACTGGAGAACATTGGAATGACTCGCTGGGAAGTGTTTGATGTAGGTTCGCTGGGGAACACTAGGATAACTTTGCTGAGGAGTGTTAGAAACATTATTGGTGGAAGTATTTTATGGGGAAACAATATAATAGGGCATGGGATGCATGCTAAAGAATGTGCATAATGATGCATGTGATATGCTGACTCTTGGGAATGTCAATAACATGTTGGACTTAAATTACTATAAGGTGCCAAGCTTGGTTGGGCTTTGGGGAAGCAATGAAAAATTTTGGGTTTAACCAGATGCCAATGAAAATTGGCTTTGAAGGTGCCAATGAATTTTGGGCTTTTTTTTTTTAGAGGATGCCGATGACTATTGGGCTTTTGATCGTGATTAGTTTAACTAGGGATGTGGACTTCCGCGTGTGGTCACCACGTCTTTGTCTATGCTATGCATGTATATTTTGTGCAAGTGTGCATGATATATTTTGTGCATGTTTTTGTTTGATTTGATGCATGATATGTTTTGTGTTGACATATTAGCTTATGTGTGATGTGCATGATATGCCACTAGTCGTTGGGCGTAGTATGTGATATGTGATGAGTGTGAATTGATGCATGAAATGAAATGCATGGCTAATTCGTGTAATGAATGTATGTCGATGAAAATTAGGCTTAGCTAAATGTCAATGATTGAATTGCTGAATGATATTGAATGTTGGATGCAGGGGAATGTCAATGGATGTTGGATTTTAGAGGGACATGGATCTTGGATGATGCCGATGGATATTAAGTTCAAGGGATGTTAACGAGAATTGGACTTTGGATGGATCCCAATGTCAATTAATTGGGTTTTTGAGTGAGGTCATTTTCTCTTTTATTGCATGATTTAGAGATATTGACACATGGGTATGATGCAAGATTCATGAATGATATGTTAGGATATGTCCTAAGGGATGCAAAATGATGCTAGAGCGGTGCAAGCAAGGTTGATGCAAGATGCATGCTATGATGGATAGAATAAGATTCGTAGCTTGATGATAGAGTGATTCAAACATGATTGATGCAAAATACATGAATATGATTATGAATGTCATGATGGATACAATGTGATGCCTAGTTTGATGCATACATGATTGATGCAAGATGCATGAATGATGTTAAGATATGCCATAATGAATGTAGTTTATGCATATTTTGATGCATACATGATTGATTCAATATGCATGGATGATTTAAGAATGTGTCTAATTTGTAATGCAAGATTTCAAGAAGCGCACATGAGTTTCTTTATTTTATCTTTGTAAGTATGCAATGAAATTTTGCTGAATGAGATGTTTTTGTGCAAGAAATGAATTTATTGACTTGATCACTTTCTTTGAAAAAGATTAGATTTGAAAACCAAGATTTGGACTCGAGATCATGCAAAGTCAAGCTTGTCATTTTTGCTTATCACTGACTTCACTCAACCGTTGCGGTTTTGTTATTTCGATGATTGTGATCAACATTGGTTGAGTGAGTGATGTCTTTTTGAGAAAGAATGTGACCAATTGGAGTTATTCACTACAAATGTCAGTCTGTTATAAACAACTTAGTCTTTCCTTTGACTGGAGTCTTAGAAACTCAACTTATTTGGTCCAAGATGTTAATTGTGAGTTTACATTGAATTGATCGATCATGTTGTCGAATGCATGTTTTCTCTCTTCGAAACATTGTTTAAAGAACATGCATGTTGAATGATGTTGAAAATGTGCAGCTCAAATGGAGAGTGAGTTGATTTGAGGAAAATGTATGCACAAGTGGAATGAAGATTCATTTAATTGCCATGATTCACAAATGATGATATTGTCTTAGTTTCTGACTTGAACATGTAATCATATCATCTTAAAGAATGTGAGAATGCCCCATTGTAGAATGACACTGAAAGAATGTGGAGTTGAAATGAATGGTTGAAAAATATTCCCAAAATCAATGTTGGCAAAATGTGAAAATGAAAGATTGGTGAATTGCCCTATTTATGGATTTTGAATATGCATATGATGTATGGGTGAAATGGAAGACATGGAGTTTGCCCCTAATTTGAATGTTAGGGTGAACCGTATTTTCATGAAATGAAAGATAAGGAAACTACCCCAACTTGGTTTAGCGAAATATGGAGAAGAGATTTTGCATGTAGTGTAAGAATGAAAGGAAAAATGCAAGAATTGCCCCACTTTTGAAAGATGACTGCCTCGGTTTTGATCTATCATTTTGAAAGGTTCTCACAAATATGATAATGATCCATTGCTAATGGGCAGATGATTTGAATTCGTTGATGATCACAAAAAATATTGTCTTGATATTTTTGTTTTGAAAGGGTATTGGGCGTGCAAGCCTTAAGGTTTTTTTTTTTTTTTTTTTTTTTTGCAATCAAAGAACATTGTCTTGTTCAAAAATTAAAATTTAAGAAAATAAGCAATCAATCATTGATGAGATGGACTTTTTAAGGCTGTGACATGGTTAATAGCTAAAGCTTATGAAAGAAAAGATGTGTGGTTCAAATAACCATTTATGAGTTGAAAATGACAAAACGATATTTTTAGTTTAAAGACTAGCTCCATGATGTATCAATTTAAAAATTGATATTGCATTGCATATATTCTTCTTTTTTTTTTAATGCTTTTACTGCATTTTTTTTTATCCTAAGGATTTTGATTGATTTTTTATTTATTTTTGGATATAACGAATAATGCAAAAGTCATGGAGGTATGGTTTTGACTCCTAGTGTAGGAGTGCTCTTTGTCTTTGATTATTGAAAGGATGGAGGAAGAGAGAAAAAAAAAATCTCTATTTTTAGCTCAAAAGGGTAACAAGAGTTTTATTTATTTTTTGGATGGAGAATGATGGTCAAACTTCATTTAAAATCAAGATTGCTTATTTTCAAAAAGTTTAGTTTGAGGACAAAATCATGTTCTTTTTTTGCTTGCCTTAATTTTTGCTTAGGTTGCCTTTACAAGTTTTCAACCTAACGAGCTTTTTTTTTTTTAATATTTTTAATATATCCCTAACTTTTGCTTGGACCGCTCTTTCGAGTTTTCAGTCCACCGGGATGCCCTAATTTTTGTCTAAGTCGCTCTTTTCGAGTTTTCAACTTAGCGGACTTTTTTTTTTTTTTAAGGACTTGCACATTATTGTTCAAATACTTTGGTGATCATTCAAAAATCATCAAGCTGCCCCAATTTGGGGCTTCAAAGTGGTATTCTTGTGAGGTTTCATCATTGAGATTTGATCATATGGTCCTTCGAAATTCAATTGTGATAGACAAGATAAAAAATGAGGGATGAAAGATAGAGGACAAATATATCTATGAGCCAACCGGCTGAAACAATGACAAGGATGCATACAAGTTCGTTAAATGAATGTTTTAAAGAAAGTTAACACTTGTTTTTTGAACATGATAAAACAATTCCTTAAAGTTAATCACAACAGTTAACAAACTTGACCTCTTAATTCAAATGATTTTTTCAAGGAAAGGCTGAGATGTGTTTATTATTTCTCAAATTTAAAAAAGATTAATGACAATCTACCTTTGCGAGCATGATCATCATGAGTTGGAAAATCTAATTTTCAAAGAGTGATCAATTCAAATATTTTTTTTTTCTATTAAGCATCATTTTCAAGCAAAACATCACTTTTCAATTTTTTTATCGTTTTTTTACTCATGCGTGCTCTTTATTGGAGATAAATAATATGATATGCATGAATGAATATACGATGATATGTTTGTACAAAGTATCATGATGCAAATGCTTATGCATGTGAAAATTATTCATGACCATGAGACTGACAACATGACATGTATGATAGATTTAGGATGATGATAGAATAACCTACATAGGAGGGCTCTTTATGATAGGATGGTTCTAATTTTTTTTTACCCGACCCCTCTCACGGATGGCTCTAGGTTTTTTGTTTTTGTGACCACCAAGGTTGTAGACCCCACTTGAAATTGACTGGCCAATTCATGGAAAATTTTCCAAGGCTTCCTTTAGGTGGATTTTATTGGGTTCTACACAAGGTCCCTAGAGTATTTGATCAACATTCAAAATTCCGCCAAGAGGATGGGCTAGCCAATTCGAGACAAAACTTTGAATGGATCTACTCTAGGCGGAGCTTTCGTATATCACCGAATGAGAAGTACATCTCATGGGCCCATACTACTAACTCCTAACTTAACTTAGATTTCCTCAAGCCCGGGTGTAGAGCTTCACTCAACAACACGAATCCCACCCCGTAATCAATATATATTCAAACACATAAAATAATTGCGAGTACAAATCAAGAAATATAAATAATGAAAAATAATGCAAACAAAACAAAAGACAAATAACTCTACAACTAATAAGAATGGGCTTGACTCTCTAAAAGTGTTCCCCAGTGAAGTCGCCAGCTGAAGCGGTCAGAAAACGCTCGCTAGACAGTAAAGTCGCCACCGGATTTTATTTATTCCCGAAGGAAAAGGAAAATATCGATAAAACCTTGAGAGAAATGGAAAGACAGTCGTCGCGACCAAATTTCGGGTTCGGGAGTCGGTTATGCAAGGGGAAGGTACTAGCACCCCTCACATCCGTTGTACTCAACGGGAACCTTCTAATTAGTTAGGGTTAAAAAGTGTAATATAATTTGTTTGCATGCTTTTTATTAATTATTAAAATAATTACAAGAGGGGAAAAAATAGTTTTTTATTATTGTGTTTGACGGTTGTTGGATCCCGCTCCTACGTATCACCAGGTGCGATGGAGAAATCAAAGCTACGTAGTTCTTTGGTAGAAAATGTTTGTTTGTTGATTGATTTTATTTTTGAAAATTGTTTGGTCGCACTTGGGCGAAAAAGTTTGCTTGATTTAAAAAAAAGGTCGGACTCGCACTTGGGCGATGATATCCGTTTGAGAAAAAATTAAACGCGCATGGGCGTGAAAAATGTTTTGTTTGGTGAGTTGAGATTCATTTTAATTTGTTGTTTTGAAAAATATATTTTTAGGTGTGGAAGACGGATAACCGATTGACAAAGCGGACGCTAAGCCTCGATTATCCGAGAGACGAACGGAAGTACATCCGCCGATCTCCTTTTCAATCCAAGATTTATTGAAGAAAAAAGTAGTATTGCATGAACTAAAAAAGATGATTTAAATGAAATAAAATTGATATTTTTTGTATTTTTAGATTATTTAATGTTTTTGGTATTTTGTGCAAGATAAAATAAAAGTGTATACTTTTTGATATGAGAAAACGAATAAAAACAAAATTGTGTACGACAAATAAAAAATAAACTTGCGTATTTTTTTGTATTTTTTTTATGTACGAAGAAATAAATAAATAAGAACCACATTGCATATTTTTGTGTTTTTGATATAAGAAAATAAAATGACGATACATATTTTTACATTACACAAATAATAGATAAAAATGGCTTTAAATAATAAAACAAGAAGTCAGTCTAGAAATAAAAATGATATGCAACAAGGGGGTTTAAACAGCAAAAACAGGGGTGTGAGCTAGCAAAATAGTAGAGTTAACAGGTCAACAGAGGGGTTAACCAGGGCCGTCTGATCTAATCAGACGTTCCTGATTTAATCTTAAGATCAATGCATCTGGGGAGTTTGATACTAATCAAAAAGCTACGCAGTGCGCAAGTGCATGAGTACACGATAAGGACGCGCGTAGGGTATAAGGGAGTATATATATGTTATAAACACCAGAAAAATTCATTTTAACAAAAAAACTTCTCTATTCACTTCTCTCTACCACTCCCGTCGCTCTCTCTCTTCTCACTATCAAACAAACCCAGTTTCCGGTTGGCCCATGAACGCCGGCGCGGTGGCCGGCCAGGCCAGACGGTGGCGCCACCGCGCCGGAGCACCCAAAGTTACCAAAATCAAAACTTTTTTAACCTTTCCCACTCGTTTTTCTCCCCTAAGTCCGAATCTATAACCCAAATAACCAAAAATCTTACCAAATGCCCTAGATCGGGGTTTGAAGGTGACGGCCAAGTTTGAGTTTTTGTTCCGTTTCTGGTTCTGCCTCTTCTTCTTTCTTTCTTCTCTTTTCTCTGTTTTTTTTTATTTGTTTCCGGTTGTGTGTGTGTATGTGAATACGTGTGTGAGTTTGATATTGAAGTTATTATTGTTCTGACTTTTTGTGTTGTGAGAGATTAAAGATTATGATGAGGTTGTTTCAATTTCTGAGATTGTGACTGTGTTGTTGTTGTGATTTTTTTGTATCTTTGAGTTTTTTACTGAGAAAGAAAATTTAGGGTTTGAAAGGTAATGGTGGTGCGGCTGCAGAGAGAGGAAAATTGGCCTTGTATTTGCTCTGTGAAGTTGGCCGAAAATTCCCCCTTTTGTTCTGTTATGAGACTTGGTTTTATAACTAATTTTAATTTTGATTAACTGCTGGATTGTGTTGTGAACTGGACAATGTTGGTTGAGTGTTGCAGTGATTTCTGGAAAAGTGATGATGAAAAGGAATGGTGATTGCGTGTTTGGATTCACTGACTTGCGATTTTTTATTCTGGACAAACAGATAAAGACAAACGAAAAAAGACAAAAAAAGAAAATACAAAAAATAAAAAATAATAATAACAATAATAATAAATAAAACGAAAATGACAATAATAATAATAAAATTTAAATAGAAAACAAAATGAAGGGGGGTGGGGGAGATGCATCCACGTGATGCATCTCTTTTTTAATATATATTTTTTTGTTTTTGTTTTATTAATAATAATAATAATAATAATAATAACATAAATGTTAATGATTGAAATGATGTAAAAAGGAAATAAAAGGGAATTTGATAAAAGGTAATAAATGAGAATAAATAGATATGAATGATGATAAATGTTAATAATGATAGAGGAAAGAAATAATAAAGGAAGGAAATAATAATGATAATAGCAGTAGTAAGACTTAAATATTTAATATTATTAAAAAAAGGTCCTATTATTTAAAAAAAGAATTTAAAAAAAACTAGCATAATTCGAATGTGAGGAAAAGAAAGTCGGGACAAAATTGGGGTACTACAGCTGGTGCTGCAGACCCAGGTTTGCGATGGAAGCCAAGTGGCGGCAGAGTCGTCTGGTGGTGAAGTGCAGGTCGTGCCACCCTTACCTGCATCTGGTATTAATTTATTAATTAATAATGAAGGGGAGTCTGTTCCAGAGTCTATCTCAGTAGCAGGGGAAGAGGATTCAAGAAGAGTAGATGAGGCAAATATGTTAATTGGCATCCAAAAGGAGGTGGGTTTTACTTTTGAAAATGGGGAGGAAGAAATTCAAAGTAAGTTGGTTGAACTAGAGAAAATTGACAATGAGAATAAGATTGTAAGGGAGCAAGGTAGGGGTGATCAATGATTGTGTGTTCACTAAATGTTAGAGGGCTTGGGGGTAGAGTGAAGAGGAGGTACATTAACCAACTTATTCACTCGGAGAAAGTGGATTTTATGGCCATTCAAGAAACAAAAATGGAGGTGATTTCGGACTCCATGTGTTATAGTCTTTGGGGTAGTTCGGATTGTGAGTGGGTGTTCCTTCCGTCGGAGGGGAATAGCGGAGGCATTCTCTCAATTTGGAAGAAGGTAAATTCGTCTTTAATCTTTTTCTTTATTGGTGAGGGTTTTGTGGGTGTTTGTATAGAATGGGGAGCTATGAAGAAAGTTTGTTTTATAGTTAATGTTTATGCCAAGTGTGATCTTCATGCAAAGAGGAGACTTTGGGAAAACATTATTATGTCTAAAGGTGGCTTTGGGGAGGGGGCGTGGTGTGTTGTCGGTGATTTTAACGCGGTTAGATCAAGGGAGGAACGGAGAGGTACGGGTTTTTCTACCCCCTCTACGTTAATGGCCGAGATGAGGGAGTTTGATGGCTTCATTGAAAATATGAATCTTGAGGATTTGTATCCGGTGGGTGGCTTTTTTACTTGGTTCCATGCAAATGGTGTGGCGATGAGTCGAATTGATAGGATGTTGGTCTCGGAGGAGTGGTTATTGTCTTGGGGAGTCCAAACTCTTAGGATTCTTCCAAGGGTAGTGTCGGATCATTGTCCCTTGTTGCTCAAAAGCGGTGTGGTCGACTCTAGGCCTAAACCATTTCGTTTTTGTAATCATTGGCTCTTACACAATGATTTTAAAAGGTTAGTGGAAGAGTGGTGGGGTGCTTTACATGTGGAGGGTTGGATGGGGCATGTGTTTAAAGAAAAGCTTAAACTCTTAAACATTCCTATCAAAGAATGGAGTAAAGTAGCTTATGGTAGGATGGATGAGTCCATTAAGAGTCTTATAATTCAAATTAGGGAGAAGGATACTAGAGGGGAGCTTGGCCTCTTGTCTATTGGTGAGGTGGAGGAGCGAAAGAAGCTTTTCGGAGAGCTATGGAGACTTCTTAAGAGTAGGGAGGTGTTGTTGGCTCAAAAATCTAGAGTGAAGTGGATCAAGGAGGGTGACTTGAATTCTAAGTACTTCCATGGTTGTCACAAGTCTAGAGAGCGGAGGAACACTATCTCATGCTTGAAAGTTGGAGATAGATGGGTTGCTACTTCCACGGAAATTATTGATGAGGTGATAAACTACTTTAATGTTCACTTTTCTTCTATGGTTTGGGCAAGGCCTAAGTTGTGGCGATGAGTCGAATTGATAGGATGTTGGTCTCGGAGGAGTGGTTATTGTCTTGGGGAGTCCAAACGCTTAGGATTCTTCCAAGGGTAGTGTCGGATCATTGTCCCTTGTTGCTCAAAAGCGGTGTGGTCGACTCTAGGCCTAAACCGTTTCGTTTTTGTAATCATTGGCTCTTACACAATGATTTTAAAAGGTTAGTGGAAGAGTGGTGGGGTGCTTTACATGTGGAGGGTTGGATGGGGCATGTGTTGAAAGAAAAGCTTAAACTCTTAAACATTCCTATCAAAGAATGGAGTAAAGTAGCTTATGGTAGGATGGATGAGTCCATTAAGAGTCTTATAATTCAAATTAGGGAGAAGGATACTAGAGGGGAGCTTGGCCTCTTGTCTATTGGTGAGGTGGAGGAGCGAAAGAAGCTTTTCGGAGAGCTATGGAGACTTCTTAAGAGTAGGGAGGTGTTGTTGGCTCAAAAATCTAGAGTGAAGTGGATCAAGGAGGGTGACTTGAATTCTAAGTACTTCCATGGTTGTCACAAGTCTAGAGAGCGGAGGAACACTATCTCATGCTTGAAAGTTGGAGATAGATGGGTTGCTACTTCCACGGAAATTATTGATGAGGTGATAAACTACTTTAATGTTCACTTTTCTTCTATGGTTTGGGCAAGGCCTAAGTTGGATAGAGTGAATTTTCCAAGAGTTTCGGAGGGGGAGAATGTGATGCTTGAGGCCCCATTTACGTTGGAAGAAATTGAGGAGGTGGTGATGAATAGTGACGGGAATAAAAGCCCGGGTCTGGATGGTTTTAACTTCGCCTTTGTCAAGTCCTTTTGGCATTTACTTAAAGGAGAGGTTAGAATTTTGTTTGATCAATTTCATGGTGTTACGAGGCTTCCGAAAGGGATGTTGTCATACTTTATTACCCTTATCCCCAAGGTACCTAGCCCTTCTTCCCTAGAGGAATTTCGCCCCATCTCTCTCTTGGGTTGTCTTTACAAAATCATCGCAAAAGTTTTGGCGTCTAGACTTTCAAGAGTGATGGATTCTTTGGTAGCAACTACTCAATCGGCGTTTGTTAAAGGTAGGAATTTGGTGGATGGGGTTATGGTGTTGAATGAAGTAATCGATCATGCAAAGAAGTCGGGACGGCCTTGCCTTGTTCTTAAGGTAGACTTTGAAAAAGCCTACGATTCCGTGGATTGGGGTTTTCTTGAATATATGCTAAGGAGATTCGGTTTTGGTGAGAAATGGATAGATTGGATCAAAGCTTGTGTCTTTGCCGGTAACCTATCGGTGCTTGTAAATGGAAGTCCCACGTCCGAAATCAATATCCAAAGAGGTTTAAAGCAAGGAGATCCTTTGGCACCTTTCTTATTTCTTTTGGTGGCGGAAGGATTTGCGGGTCTAATGAGGAATGCGGTAGACAAAAATCTTTTCAAAGGTTTTAGTGTTGGAACGGGGAATTTAATGGTATCACAACTTCAATATGCGGATGATACCATTTGTATCGGAGAAGCTTCCTTGGAGAATTTGTGGACCCTTAAAGCTATTTTGTGTGGCTTTGAACTTGCTTCGGGACTTAAAGTAAACTTTTGGAAAAGTAGCTTAATGGGGTTAAATGTGCCGCCGCGTTTTATGGAGAGGGCGTGCAATTTTTTAAATTGTAAGAAGGGTGAGATTCCGTTTGTTTATTTAGGCCTTCCGGTTGGGGCTAATCCGAGGAGAAGATCCACTTGGGACCCATTGATTGTTCACTTGAGGAGCCGGCTTAGATCATGGAGAAATAAGTATGTGAGTCTTGGAGGCCGGATTGTCCTCCTTAATTCGGTATTAAATGTGATACCCATTTTTTATCTTTCTTATATGAAGTTGCCGATGGTGGTGCTTAAAGAAATCATTAGAATTCAAAGGGAGTTTTTGTGGGGTGGGGTGAGAGGAGGAAGGAAGATAAGTTGGGTTAGTTGGAAGGAGGTGTGTAAGCCAAAGGATCAAGGAGGCCTCGGTGTTAGAGATGTGGGGAAAGTAAATCTTAGTCTATTGATTAAATGGCAGTGGAGACTTTTACAAAATCTTAGTCTATTCACTAAAATTTTACTTTAAAATTATTTTCATTTCAATTTTTATATTTTATAAGAAAAATTGAACGAACAATAATAAATTAATTCAAGTGGTAATTACTTAATATTTAAAATACTTAAAATTTAGTGATTTAAATTTATAATTTAATTTATCTTTTATATTATTATTATAATATTAAATTAAACTTTAATATTTTTTTATAGAGGTTAAATTTTATTCTTTGAAATTTTGTTTTAAATATATCTTCATTTCAATTTTTATACTTTATTAAAAAGATTAAACATAATGTACCAAAAAAAAGATTAAACATATTAAAGAGGTGATAATAGATACATGCTATAGTAATGTTGTACCAAAAACTAGGTACATCAACGTTTAAAAAAAAATTCAAGAACGTAAAAAAAGTAATTGGTATACAACATAGTAAAAGAAAAATAGATAGATGCAAGTGCAACAACGTAAAAAAAAATAGGCAAAACATACCTATTTTGTTTTAAATTATACTATATAAAAAATTATAGTAAAGGATAAAAATGGATTTAAAATAAAATCATAAGGGTAAAATGGGAAGAAAAAATGAAAAGCTATAAGCTATAAGCTCATAAGCTACATGAATTAGTTTATGAAAAATAAGCTATAAGTCAGTAAAATAAGCTATAAGCTCTTTCTGAAAAACTGTTACCAAACAGATCTTTTAGCTTATAAGCTATAAGACATAAGCTATAAGTCAGTTTTTTGGGTTTGCCAAACAGACCCATAGTGTGGCACAAGTGGTAGATATTTGAATCCCTTAATTATTTGGTTCTGGTTTTGATCCACAGCCGGTGCATATAGAGAAGCATTTGTTGGGGGAGGGCAACTCCTTAAATGGATCTCACTTATCTCGATGGAATTAGTCACTGCAATTGTGCGTGGATAATACCTTTGGTTTAAAAGAAATTTGTAAAATTCAATTTTTAATAGAAATCAATTGCCATGAAAAATTACTAGACATCAAACAGGAGTGGTAGTAAATGTTGTCGTGTTGTCGTGCTATGTAGCACTACTGTTATATTGTTAGGATGTAAACATAGTTGAAATGCCTATTCAATATTTTGGAGTCTTTTAATACTCTTAATTCATAAAAAAAATAAAGGTTAAATTACTACTTTGGTCCCTTAATTAAATTGTTGGTTTCATTTTGGTCCTCTAATTAATAAATGTTTCATTTAGATCCCTTAACTTTATTTCTGTTACTCGATCTAGTCTCTTCCGTTAACTTTTAACACCAAAAATTTAAAATGTACCAACATTTTAGTGGTGCACCATAGACCACAAAAATATTTTTATTTTCAACCATTTGATTTTTTTGTCAAAAAGAAAAATCATTAGATCTTGTAGATCTATCGTAGTTAATAGTGAACTACCAACACATAATTTTATTTACTTTTTGTCATCTTCTTCCTTCCTACTTGTTCATCTTTCTTCATGAACTTTATGAAAAAACTTCAAATCTTTATAAAAACCTTCAAATAAACCCAGAAAAAAAAAATCACAAAATTGCAAAGTTTAAACAGACAACATTAGATTCAAAACAATAAAAAGTTCATTAAACTCCGTTTTGTTCCTCCATTTCACGTTGTTCATCAAATTAAACATATAAAGATGTTGTATGATTTTTCTCATCATCTAAAAATTGGGGTGATGATTTTGTTCATCTTAAATGTTATAATAGATTTGTGTGATGATTTTTCGCTCAAATCCAAAATTATAATCCAGAAAAATTACAGATCTAATTCTAAATCTTGAATTGTTTGTGAATCTATTTAGTGGTTTAACTATGAGAGTTTTTTTTTTTTTTTTTTTTGAAGAAACAAAACTTTTATTCCAAAAAAGAGAGTTATGCACAAGGAGTGCTAAGCCTCCTGATACAATGAAGCATAACAGATCCAATATCCTTCCTAATACAAAGGTATCGAACAAGGCAAACAAAATGCCTCATCAACTGCTTACAGAGGATCAAAACCAAATAAACAAGGAGTGGTTCCAACAAGGATACATGCGCCTAAACAACATTAATGAACAACCAACCAAATCAAACTCTATGAACAAGGAGAACAACCAAAAGTATGCAGGCATATTCTGAATAACAATGGGCTGGAGTATCCTTTGACTATGAGATTTGACATGAGATGTTGTATGAGAAAAAGGAATGAAGATGAAGAACTTAGAATTCTTGTTTTTCTGGAAATTGATAAAGAAGATGAAGAATTCACATGAACAAGAGATTAAGGATAGGAATTTAGTTTTCAGCCAACCACAAAATGACACGTGTATACAGAGTTTAAAGGTTTTTACAAACTAACGGAAAGGACTAACATGACTAATGGAAGTAGAGTTTAAGGATCAAAATGGAACAACAAAAAATTAAGGGACTAAAATGAAACTAACAAATAAGTTAAGGGACTATAATTTAGCCAAAAATAAATTGTGAATTTTGTAATAGTAAAGATTTGAGAATAGGTTTCATATTTGATCATAATTTACTAAAATTTAAGAGTCCACCTTTAAACTCTTTGTTAGATGTCCATATTAGAACACCGCTAAAATATAATATCTTATTTAACTTTAAAAAAAAATTATTTCTACACTATTTTTTATTATAAATAAAAGTGAAATTTATGAGTATAAGTACTCCAATTTGTTACATCATTGCATAAAGACTAAGAAGCTATGTTTGACAATGCTAATAAGTTGATATATAGCTTATAAGTTCATAATAAAAAAAAGATTTGTTTGATGATATTTTCACATGAGTTTATATATTATTTTTACAAGCTAATTCAAGTAGTTTGTCATTTTTAATTCCAAGTTTACCTTTGAAGTCTTAATTTTTAAAAAAAAATTAACTTTTAATTTTATATATATTTCAGAGATGTCTAACTTAACAATTAATAACTAAATTTACCACTAACATAACTAGTGATCTCTAAGCCAAAGAAGAAAAAAAATCAGAAGGAAATTCAGTTACATAATACCTGATCAAAAGGTACAAAATTTTAGTAATATGAGAGTATGTCATTATTTTTATTTGTATTTCTTGGGTTCGGTCTATGTCTCTTCAAAAAAATGTCTTTTTCTTTTATAATAAATTTTTGGCTTTATAAAAAAATATAAAATTGAAATAATATAATCATTAAATTAATTATTTATAATAATGTAAGGAATTGTCACTACTAGAAAAAGTTGAAATACCGACGGAATTTAGAGATATAATATATTTCATCTCTAATAGAGATGGAATTAGAGACAGAAAAAACAGTTAGAGACATATATTTTTATTTTAAAGACAGATATTTTCATTTTAGAGATAAATTTTGTCCGTATCTAATAGTTTAGAGACGAGGAAATTACCGACGGGATCAAATCCGTCTCTAGCCTGCTTAGTGACGGAATATTTGTATTTTAGAGACAGATTTTGTCCGTCGGTATTTAAAATTTTTCTAGTAATGTGTACACCAAAAAAATAAAAAATAATGTAAGGAATTTAAAAAGGTAACCAAAATTCAAATTATTTTTTATTAAATATTAATTATTGAATATATAATAAATTTGGTTTGACTAACCAGTCAATATATCATAACTATAATTAATATTGATTTTTGGTACAAATAACTATAGTTGATATTCAACTTAATTATATCATTAATTTTGTTTGACCAAACAATATTATGTTAAATACCACATGAATTTAAATATATTCTACTTTATATATATACTAGGACAATGTTAATTTGTGCCCTTAAGGCACATGATAAGAAAATAAATATGGAAATTATTAAAGCATGTATACTATTCAATTATCTAAGCATTAAATTTTTTGTATCATTAAATGCTATATTTCTATTTTTAGGTAGCTTATCATGTGCCCTTAGGGCACAAGTTAACACTACGAAAATTCTTTTTTCTACCCCAACATTTATCTCTTTACCCCAACATAATTTGGAATATTCCCATTTTACCCTTACCTTACTTTTTTATATTTTATTATTTATTATTTTTCCGTTTTATCATTTTTTTCTACCCCTACATTTATCTTTTTACCCCAACATGTTTAGAAAATTGTACACCCCCTGAAACACTATTCCGGTAAGGTTTTTTTTTTTCGGTATGTTAATTTTACAAGTGTTCCGATTTGCAAATAAAATATGAAATTGTTGTCGTTTATGATATTTTTTTCAACCTTTTCGGGATCTGTGCATGCACACCCATCAACGGCGGTAAGAAAATATTGTTTCGGTTTGTCATAATTTATAATAATACTTTGCGAAAGTAGTGTTTCGATTTTTCGCCATCGATGTATCGCCGTGGTGTCGCCTCCTCTGTGATTTTTTACAAACCAGAACAATTTACAAAGTGTTCCGGTATAAAAAAATATGTTTTGGGCACAAATAGAAAGTGTTGTAGTGTCGATAAAATATGTTTTTTAGGCACAAATACAAACCGGAACATTTTAAAAGTGTTTTCATATCAACAAAATATGTTTTGGGCATAAATACAAACCGTAACACTTTCTAAAATGTTCCGATATCAATAAAACATGTTTTCTAGACACAAATACAAACCAGAACACTTTTAAAAGTGTTCCGGTATGTATAAAATATAGATAGAAATACAAACCGGAACACTTTGAAAACTGTTCCGGTATCAATAAAAGCACAAATACAAACCGGAACACTTTTAAAAGTGTTCCGGTAGGTATAAAATATAGACAGAAATACAAACCGGAACACTTTGAAAACTGTTCCGGTATCAATAAAAGCACAAATACAAACCGGAACACTTTTAAAAGTGTTCCGATATCATTAAAATATAGGCAAAAATACAAACCGGAACCGGAACACTTTTAAAAGTGTTCCGGTATCATTAAAATATATATGCAAAAATACAAACCGGAACACTTTTAAAAGTGTTCCGGTATCAATAAAATATGTTTTCTAGCACAAATATAAACCGGAACACTTTTAAAAAGTGTTCCGGTATCAATAAAAAAAATTATGGAACACTTTTTACCAATTTTAACACTTTTAAAAAAAAATGTTGTAAAAAATAATATTTTAAACAAAGGATAAAACGGGAATATTATGAAAAATGTAGGGGTATTGAGATAAATGTTGGGGTAGAAAAAACAATTTTCTAACACTACCCTATATACTATCATACCAATAAAATAGTTCATTTCAACAGATAATATTAAATTTTGTTTGACCAAATAAATATTATTTTAAATATCAAGTAAATTTAACTATAATTAATTTATATCTAATCTTTTTTTTTTTTTTTTGTAAACCAAAGCTATCATCCGCACACAACTGCAAAGACTAATCCTCTCGAGATAACTGAGATACAGGACTGGCCGGGGATTGAGCTCAGGACCAAATGACTAAGGGACTCAAGTATCTACCACTTATGTCACACTATGTTGGTAAATTTATATCTAATTTATTTATAAAATGATAGAAATATATAACATATCCTTTTAATTTAATTTTTTACGTTAGGTTTATGTCCTCACTCAGTTTTTTGTTTTTTTTTTAAATTCTCCTTAACAAATTTTAAGCCTAAGTTATTTATTTAGATATAAAAGCATATTTAGTTCTTGTGCAGCTTTTTTCATTCAACTTTATCTTTTATTTATAATTTTAACATTTTTATCTAACAAAATACTTAAATCTAGCCCTAATTTTATCATTGCGATAACATTTGCCGAATATTCTTCATCTAGCCACATATCAATCTCGAGTGAGTGTGTGTGTGTGTGTGTGTGTGTGTGTGTGTGTGTGTGTGTGTGTGTGTGTGTGTGTGTGTGTGTGTGTGTGTGTGAAATCTCAAATACACGTCTCCAACTTTGTCATATTATTCTAATAATTTTGTTTCTTCTCCTTTAATTTCTAGAGAAACATTTTCATGTGTATTGTATGATATCGCACAGGAATAGCCCTTTCATAATACCATAAATTAGTAGTTTTCTCATATTTACTTAGTCATGTGGGACAATTTGCTAAATACTCTTCATTTCCCAGACTCGCAACAGTCTCATGTAACGTGTGTAATGAACTACCCTAGCAAATTATTTTGTTGTATTCTTACAAATCTACCAAGGGACCGGGTCATTTATTCTTGTGTGACGCATTTTCCTTTCTTCTATTTTCTATCAATGAAATTTCTCCAGCAATGCTTAAACCTTAAATAAACTTTATCAACTTTATTATACTTTTTAAATCATATATATTTCTTCTTTAGTTTCTAGACAAACAGTTTGTGTGTATTTTTCAACATCACTGAGGCAGAGCCCTTCAATACTACCTTGAAATTATTGTTTTTTAATTTCTTTTCATGCTCTTCATTTCCTTGCCTCACACCAATCTCATGTGACGTGTGTAATCAACCACCCTATCAAATCATTTTGTTATATTCTTACAAATCTGCCACGAGTCCAGTTTATTTATCCTTGTATGACGCATCTGCTTTTCTTCTATCTTCTATCAATGAAATGTGTCCAGTAATGCTCAAACCTCAAATAAAATTTATCAACTTTATCATACTTTTTAAATCATATATCTCTCTTCTTTAGTTTCTAAACAAACAGTTTGTGTATATTTTTCAACATCACTAAGGCAGAACCCTTCAATACTATCTTGAAATTAGTTGTTTTTTCATTTCTTTTCAAGCACTTCATTTCCTTGTCTCACACCAATCTCATGTGATGTGGGTAGTGAACCACCCTAACAAATCATTTTCTTATATTCTTACAAATCTGCCAATAGTCCATTTCATTTATCCTTTCGTGACGCATCTGCCTTTCTTCTATCAATGAAATTCGTCCAGCAATGGTCAAACTTTAAATACACTCTATCAACTTTATTATACTTTTTAAATCATATCTCTTTCTTCTTTTGTTTCTAGACAAACAGTTTGCGTGTATGTTTCTACATCACTGAAGGAGAGCCCTTCAATATTACCTTGAAATTAGTTGTTTTTTCATTACTTTTCAAGCTCACGATATTGTAGCCAAGTAATTCAGTTCAGGTATTTAATGTGCTTCATCTGAATGTTTCATTATGTATAAGTAATTGCTACAATCTCACATTATTTTCAAGCCCTCAGAGCAAACTTCTTCATTATTTGTATATTTACTTATAAAATCTTGAGTCTGAGTTTAAGAAGTGATTCTTCTAGCGAGTTCTCAACCTCCTCAGAGCAAACTTTTTCATTATTTGTTAGGATGACACGTCAATAAAAAAAGTTTGCTTTATAAATATATATAGAAATAGATAGATTAGCGAAAATCGTGCATTACTTTCCTTATATTTCTTGTTTGTATATTTTCCGGCGAGAAAAGAAATATATATTACTAACAAAGAATTGATCAAGTGAAAAGAGTTTTAATCCCTTAAACATATGTTAGGGGATTTGATTACTTACTCATACGCATGTAAAAAATTTGGTCCCTTTTGACGAAATGTCTTTCCTGGCCCTCCAAATTTTGATACTATTGTTCATGCGTCTTTTTTTGTACAATAGAAAAAGAAGACAAAAGAAAAAAAAAATTATCTAAGAAAAAAAAACTACTCTCTAAAGTAGCTATTTTTCAAGGGAGGAGTGTTATTTGAACACCCAAAAAAGTTGTCTCATGTAGACAATCAATTTTTTCTTTCTATGCACGTAAATGGAAACAGGTCAAAAATAATAAAAAATAGTAAAAAGGTGGCGGGCCCCATATTATATGGTTGTTGGACAACTATTTAGTTGTCAAAATAACATTAGTGTTTTCAAGGCATCGTCGACCTTAAGAATGAAAGGGTGTCCGAGTTGGAATGACAGTGGATAAAATATGAGTAGGATAAAATAGTACTTTTTTCCATACCCATAGTTTAAAAAAAAATAAAAATATGTAATAACATTAATATGTATTTTTAAAGATTTCCTCAAAAATTAATTTGAAGATAAGATAATAATTCTACAACAAAGAATGAAATTGAAAGTGTAGTTTTTCCTATTTTAGTACCATTTTCTACACTATCCTCTTCTTCTCCCACCAACACTGTCATAACATAATGCAAATCACTCTTCCATCTTCAACAACCAACTTCTACTTCTATTAACACTTCCAAAAATTAGGGTTTTTCTTTCCCAATCCCTAATCTTTGAAAACCACACTCACTATAAAACCCTGTTATTTCAACCATGAATTCATCTTCTTTAGCTTCCTTCATCCTCACACCACCATGCAAATTCCACAAACCACAATTAAGTTTCCACCATCCCCATTTCAACAATTCCATTTCCCTGAAATCAAAATCCAATTTTTCCCTTCAATCCACCAAATCATCATCAAATACCAACACCCCAGTTTCAATCCCTGAAGAAAATGTATCTTATGTTCCAGTTGAAGAATTCATCGATAAAGATTGGTCTTTTCTTGACTATAGTGGACCAAACATTGACCGCATTATATCATTTGGGAAAATTGATGAGAATTCTAGGGTTTTGGTTTCAACTGGTTCTGAAGAATTTGTTGATTGTTTAGTTGGTAATTCTAAATTCAAGTCTATGCTTGTTTTGCATGATTCACTTTTGATATTAGCTCTTCTTATTGAGAAATATGATAATATTAAGTGTTGGCAAGGAGAGGTTACTATTGTTCCTGAAAAATGGTCTCCTTTTGATGTTGTTTTTCTTTATTTTTTGCCTGCTTTGCCATTCAAACTTGAGGATGTTCTTGGTTCTTTGGCTCCAAAATGTTCACCAGGTTAGTTTTGTTTCTTTCATGTTTATGTTAATTTCATTGCATATTGAAAGTTTGAAATTGTATAGTGTTGTTAATTGTTGATTGGGGAAATAGCAATTTGTTTAAATTTCGCTACGGAGCAGTGCTGTAGTGTTAGTAGTGCTGCTATAACTGCTATTTGACAATATTTCATAATGAACTATGAAACAATAGTGATTTGTTAAAAATCTGATATGCCTTAGGCCAACTATAGCAGTTATTTAACAACATTTGGCGGGTAGAGAGAGTAATAAAGCTTGTTTGCAACTTTATATCTTAGGCCGGTTTGGATAGTAATTTCAATGAGAAGCTATAAAGAATGAAATAATGATTGAAAGGATTTTGAAGTGAACTTTCTTAACTAAAAGTATTAGTTGAAATTAGTTCCTTCATTGAACTTCTTCATAGACTAGAAAATCAATCTTAACACAAGATTTTAAATCACTTTTGTAGTTGCATTGTAAGGGGAGTGTCCGAGTGTGGTTAATGTGCCTCAATAACAATCGCAGATACAATAGAAACGTTGATGTCGCATTAGTTCCGGCCTTTATTTAAAGCGCTGTCTAAAATGGATCATTATGTAAGCAGTCATTCTATTTACTTCTTCATGCATCACAAGCAGTCAAGCAGTGTGCAATGTGTTTCTGTCTTGAAATAACTATTTTCCCGAAACTTTGTATAGTATTTACTTTGAGACGAGAAATTTTTGTTACGAAAACATTACCTCCATTCCTCTTGTTACACCTTGGCTCTTAATTTACAATTAACTAAGTTTTCATGAGATGATCATTTTGAATATGTAAGTGAAAAAGTGCACCATATACATTTGATTATGTGGCCAGCTTAATAGATTTTCTTAGTGTTCCATATATTTTGCCTTGCTTGATATTCATTAATCGTATTTGGAAAGTACAAATTTCACGAGCGTCTCATTGATGCCGCTGCATTTGCAAAACACACACTAAGTGCTCTCAGGATTATTTCTTCTTTTAATTTTGGTTTTGACATGTAGGAGGAAGGGTGATTATCAGTCATCCTCAAGGGAGAGAAATACTGAAACATCAGCGACAACAGTACCCTGAAGTGGTAGTTTCTGATCTTCCTGACAAAACACATTTACAAAGTGTTGCAGCTGCGTATTCCTTTGATGTGGCTGAGTTTGTGGATGAACCTGGCTTTTATTTAGCTGTTTTGATCAAATCTAGGACTTAAAAATTCGCGTGAAACCTTTTAAACATGCAGTTTGAATCCTTTTTTTTTTTTATGAAAACAAATTATAAATGAATTAATTTTATTGACATCTCAGGTTTCCCATATAAAATCCATTGTGGATGTTATTTTTCTTGTAATGTTGAATCTTGGGATTGTATATTTTCTGCCTTACATGTATGTAACTTAGATGATGCCACAAGCTTCATTCATCAGCATTTTATCATATAATCCATTCACACATAAGTACTCTCTCACTCTTTGAGTCTATCTGGTAACTGCAACTCCTCTTGTCATGGTCAACAATTGCATCACCAGACCACTTTCTATCGCTGCATCACCACTGGATTTCATAGTGACTGTTTCTCAAAGCACTGTCTTTATTTTTCTTGATTTCTAGTTCTGTTTTATTTTATTTTTTGCTGCAAGTTTCTTTTTTGTGAGAATGATGCTCTTAAGCTCCATAATTTGTCAATGTGGTAATAATCTTGTCCTCACACAAGGGTTCACATAGTTCATAGTTCTACCCTATGAAGCCCCGATACGGGACACGATACGATACCGATATGTAAATTTTTTTAAAAATTCTCAATCCGATACTGCCGCGATACGTTATTTAAAAATTAAATTTAAAATTAAATATATAAAAACACAATATATAAACATGACTAAAATCAACAATATTAATAATTAAAAGCAGAAAATATCTAATCTTATATTAGAATTTTGGGAAAAGCTCAAATGTTTAATAACCTGTTATATAGTAGGACACCATAGTTTTTCTTTTGAAAAATAAAAAATTATATTGACAAAGGAAAACCACAAGAAGTGCTAAAGATACAAACAATCATCGGGTATTGGGACGTATCAGACATGTATCAGGTATTATTTTTTTATTTAAAAATAATGAATTAACCGATACTTTTCCGATACGAGTATCGAGACGTATCGGAAGAGTATCGGATATTTTTTTTTATTTAAAAATAATGGTTTAACCGATAATTTACCGATACGAGTATCGAGACGTATCGGAAGAGTATCGGTATCGAGTACGTATCAGACACGATACGTCACCATTTTTTGAGTATCGGGACTTCATAGGTTCTACCTCTTCATATATTTGAAAGTTCTACCTTTTCCTAATATTTATTACCTTTTTGTACAAAAGAATACATCACATAATAGTTTTCCTCAAATTGACTCTCCCTTTAAATCTTGCAACAAAATCCAGAAGTTCGTCTCAAGTATTCTTTTTTTTTTTTCTTCTTTATTCTTCATAATGCAGCACACAGATAAGGTTAGTTTGCACAAAGCTTTGAGACAGTGGAAGCATGGGCAGGGTGGCAGAGTGTCCGGAGATATGTATGGCGGTGGAGTGGCGAGCTTGGGTGGAGTTTGTTTTTTGTTTTGAATTTTAATTGATATCGAAAGAGGGATTACATGTGAAAAGTGTATGGTGTCAAGCACGCAGGCATTAAAATCAGAGGGAACCAAGTTTAAAATTATAATTTAATAAAAAAAAATCAAAATTTTGAAAACATAACATATACAAGAAATTATAAGATAAATTCAAAGTTAATACTGTAGGGGTGTACGCGGGCTGGGTTGGGCCGGATTTGGTCTAATCCGTTACCCAACCCGTTCAATATACATTGGGTTGGATTCATCACCAAATCCGCACTTTCATTGTTAAATCCGAACCGAACCAATCCGATTGTTAACAGGTTGGGTTGGGTTGGGTTCGCGGGTTGTACATAAAATAAAAAAATTAATGGTTAAAACACCGATTTGACTTCAAATAAAAATTCATTCATAGTCATAACACTTAATAAAAGTAAATTCCCACAAAACACATCATTTTGATTTTCATTAGGTTTTAGAGTGGGGAGTGTTATAAAAGGAAGAATCATTGTAACAAATTTAGAAGCTTGATTGAGTGATTTGTGGGTAATTGATTACACAAATATGAATAAGGAAAGGAATTGAGAAATTGGCTCATGAAATTAAAAGAGTTAACAATGGTAGTAGAGTAGTACTAGTAGTTTAGTACAATAGTAGAATGAAAATTTTAGATATAAGGTTACACGGGTTGGGTATATGGGTCAACGGGTTCACAAAGCTAGATCCAATACCCGAACCAATTATATGCGGGTGTGATGGGTTGGGCTGGGTTCTACCCGTATATGAACGGGTTCGGGTAAATAGTGGGTTGGGTTGGATCGGCGGGTTCGCGGATTGACCCGTACCCATGAACACCCCTAGTTAATAGTGTTAATTTTATTTTTTTTACACGTGTGAATTTGCATTTTATGGACCATAATTTTCTAAGTTGAACTTTTTAACTCTTTAATTTCATATTTATTGTAATTTTGATTTCAATCCATACGTTTCGCTATATAAGTTATAATTTTTGCATCAAAAAGTTGAATTATAGTATTAAGAGATAATTTATCATTAAATTTTATATTAGGGCAATAAGTTAGTACCAAAAAAAAACCATTTTTAAGAGGAAAACGTTAAATAGTACATCAGGTGCACTAGTTAAATACTACATAAATAGAAAATTTCTGTCTTAAAATCCGTGCATTCAATACATTGAAAGCGTAAAAAGTTATTTTTATCAATATTAACTTTATGTTTTATTTCTATTTTTGGTATGTTTAATAAGTGCACCAGATGCATTGTTTAGCATGACCCTAAGTTAAATTAAAACCGCGGTTAGCCGCATTAAGTTTCTATTATATTTCAACACCGCTAAAATCGCATTAAGTTTCTATTATATTCTAATATACATAGCTTAATTACCATATGAAGAATGAAATCAAAGACTTTGTTCTTTTGTACTCTTTTTTTTTTTTTTTTGTCTTAGATGAAATAGTAATCCACTGAAATTAAACTCACACACAACTGTGAGGTTCCGGGTTCGAACCCGGGTCACAATGTCCGGCCTAGCAGTTTCGGCATTTATCAGTTGAGCTAGGACTTCTAGACTGTTCTTTTATACTCTAATGTTTTGTCATTGTGTTATATAATACTTTGTTTAATTTAATGAAATTAGCGATATATGGAGATTATTTCATACTCTTTGTGCTATGTTTAATTTAATGAATATTTTTGGTACATTTCAATTTAATTTAATTTTGGTACATTTTAAAAACCGAACCGATCATAACCGCATTGGTTTGGTTTGGTTTGGATGACTTTTTAAAAAACAACCGAACTGCATACAATTTTATCTCGAAATTTTTTTTTCGGAGTTGGAATATATATGTATATATATTAATAAATAAGTAATTACATATGAATTAAAGGCACGATAGATTTAGATCCCCTGTATAATTTTACATGTATATTTTTAAGAGGGGATTAATCAAATTCAACGGGATTTTGACGGTGAAATTCTTCTTCACTTATGAGTTCAAGCGGGTACCAAAAAAAAAATTACTAGGTTTGCAATGTATATAATTTCTCTTTTATAAAATCAAAACTGAAACTTACGACATAATCCGGCAAACCCTAATAACTGACAACAAATTTATCAAGTTTATTAGTTGCAGAAGAAAAACAATTTAAAAAATGACACAATTGGTACTAAACTTTCTTCTTATAAAATTATGGAAGATACAAAATGTTACATTAGTTTTCGGATATTGAAATTTAATACAAAGAATACTGTAACACATAGATAAATTCTAAGATAATGAAGCTTCTTGATTAATTTCTTGAACAACGCATGAAACCTTAGATTGATATAAATTTCAAAATTTTTTAAAACTTCATACTATGCCTCTAGAACCATCTTTTCGTGATCAAATCTCTTTTTTAGTCTCCAAATAAACGTGCCAAGTTGCGAAATATGTGCTCGATTTCTGATACTTCTATCTTTACAAGTTTTATGGTACAATTTCATCATAACCTTAACACCAATATCTGTCTATACACATCTTCAAATTATTGTTTCAAAAAGGTACTTTCTAAATAAAAAAATTAAATTATTATTTTTTTTATTATTATTATTTAATAATTGATGTACTTGGTCTATAATATAGATCAAATAGTCAATTATTCAACCATGACATTTTTTTAAAGGATTTATGTTAATATTTTATATAGCTTCATTTTGAATTCCAGAAGAATTCAATATGTATTTGCATCCCCGAAGGATTGCATATTTTTATAGCATTATTTTGTTTATTCATTTTGAATTCCAGAAGAATTCAATATGTATTTGCATCCCTGAAGGATTGTATATTTTTATAGCATTATTTTGTTTATTCATTTTGAATTCCAGAAGAATTTAATCTATATGCATCCATGAAGGATTGCAAAAATATATTCCTCTTACATTTATAGTATATGTTATACAGTTCCTTAAGAACTTCATATTATATGCATCCCTGAAGGATTGCATAAACGATTGTTTTTACATTATAAAGTTCTTGAAGAACTTTAAAATTCAATTTATTAATTTCTTCATATTATTTATTTTATTGTTATTACTAATTCATGATCATGTTAATGATCACATTTTATTTATTTATATTTTTTTACATATGAATCATATCTAATCTTGTTGAATTCCAAAAGAATTTAACATTAAAGCATCCTCGAAGGATTGCTCAAATAGTGATTTTTTTTGTTATTGATAAAGATCAATTTTGATATATTTCCCGAAGAACTAAAGAAGAAAAAGTGGAAAACCTTAACATTGGAGCATTCTTTGAATATAGTTCCCGAAGGACTAAAGCTTTAATATTTTGGATTGTTCAAAGAATGAAATTTTATATATTATATCATTGTTTTAAAGATTTGAGAGATAGTTCTTGAATAACTAAAAAGTCAATATCAAGTATCCCAGAAGGATCGCAAAATCGTAATTTTTTTTATAACCATTGTTGATAGAGATATATTATTAAGTTCTTGAAGAACATACTATTTGGACCATGATAGAAGTCCATAAAATTTATTTGATTTTACTATAAATAAATGAGATGTTGGACCAAAGAAAATTAGAAGAATTATTTTCCTTGAATATGCTCCTGAAGTAGCAAAATTGAAAAATAATTTATTCATATTGCGTATATAATAATAATAATAAAAAATTATTAATTAATTAATTTGTGCAATTTTTTTATTTATAGATTCTATACATCTCTAATTTGGTAGATATAGACCATATTATGGTTATGTTAATTGTCATCATATATGGGTTCAAAATATTTTTGATATAATATTGGCTCCAAATATTTTTGTGATAAAAGTATATAAAATTGTGAACAAATATTGATCGGTTACAATTTTCATTCATATTTATGTGATTCATAAACATATATATTTTTTTTATAAAGATTCATAAAGAAACATGATTCACCATAAAAGAATCGGTTATATTATTGTAAGATTTAAATGTTTGGGTTACAAATTAAACTCATGACATGACCTTTATTGATTTTTATTCAATCATTCAATTATTAGCCTTCTATTTTTATATCTATTATTAAACAAATTGAAACCACAACTATCATAGATGTCATTGTATATCGGTTTATATAATTCTTGAAGAACTTCATATGAATTATTTCTTATGAATTCCGGTAGAATTCATTATTCATGCATCCTGAAGGATAGCTTTATCATTTTATAATATTTTATTGGATTTATTTGTTTACTATAATAATAATAATAATAATAATTTTTTTTTTCAATGTTCACTTTGATAGTCAAAACAGTTTTATCTGCACATTGTAAACACGTATTTTATTTAATGAGCAATTGTTGCAATTTCTAATGATAATAAAATAATTAATAGCATGCATCTTCATGTTTCAATATCTAAACATTATACCAATTAACTTTCTGATTTAATTTGCATTATAATCTTTCGGTACGTTACATTATATTAGTATTAATAAAAATAATTGGAAATGTTTTTTATTTGACTGTGTTTACTATCTAATTTAATTATTTGCTTAATTCTATTATTTGATAATAGTATCAATGAGTAATGAGTGAAAAATTATTCCCAGAAGTGAATAAAAGTCTGACCCACCGATGTTACTCCATTCCCATAAGTGAATGTTGCAACACACGATTATCATGGACAAAATCATGGTCATGGTAATAGTCATGGCCGTGTTAGTTTTAAAAAAAAAACTCGGCTTCTCACTAGAAGATTCAAATGAACTATGTGTTCTGAAGACCATAGTATGATACTATATTGCTATGAATCAAGAAGATTCATAAATACTTTCAAAAAGAAAGAGTGCAAGCATTGAAATGCACTAGAAAATTTTATGCTCAAAATATAATATTTGTTTAGCTATGACTATTGATTGTCATAGAGAAAATATTTATCTTGCTGATTGTGCAACAACGCACACAATAGTTAAAAGTAAATTATATTCCTCATCTTTGACAATAAAAGAATCAAATGTGCGCATCATATCTGGCATTGAAAAATGATTGAAGACTCTAGAAGAGCTAAAATATTGTTATCCGAAGGAATTCAAGTAAATATTAAGATCAATGCATTATATTCCTCAAGTGCTCATAGAGATTTATCGAGTTATATACTATGAGCCCAGAAGAGCCATAGCGTGATGTACTTTATTTAAGTTGTGACCTTTTATCAAAGTATGATTAAATTGTCCCAGAAGGACATGAAGATGTATACAAAATTGTATAGTGATTCTCCGGAAGAGATCTATGAAATCCTAAAGCAATGTTTATGATGATGTGGTGGAAATCAAACTTGAGGGGGAGAATTGTTGTAGTACAAAAGTAAGTTCAGAATTATCGTCTCCTCAGGGACTAGTGTGATACTAAATGCCGTTCAACAATTACCATATTTTTAAGTGAAAATATTTTGTTGGTTTTTGTTGTAAAATACTTGTAACATATAACTGCGAAATTGCGGTAAAAAATTTGTTGAAAATATCAGAGAAATAGTATTGCTGGGATTAGCTTTCGATCATTCATTCACATATATTTCCTCAATCAATCACATAGGTTTAGCTATCAATCAACTTTACCACGTATTACTCACCGTACGTTTTCGTTCCCAAATAACGACGAGAAACTATTATACCTATATTCTTTCAAATCAAATTGATCAAACATTAAAAAGCAAGAACAATATCAAAGTAGATTGAATCACTAAACCATATATAACAAGATCAAGACAAATACATGCTCATAAATTAATCAAATACTAATCCCAACAATAAAGAGTTTAGTTACCCATATGATTCTTACAAAGATGAAGAGATTGGAAGTAGACAAACATCATGAAATGATTCCTCAACCAATTTGTGTTATCCACCTTCAAGAACTCTTAAAATTATGTTGGATATTTGGTTGTTGGCATCATTTTGCTAAAACAAATATACAAGCAAGATGTTGGATACAATGTTTCAACATTGTATACCTGTTCAGTATGCCATGTCTGCGCGTTGATCTCGTGCCATGTGTACGCGTTTTTTTTCTTGAATCCTACTATTTTTGGTACCTTCAGATATTTTCTTGAGCACCAAGATGTTGGTTTCTCTCTCTATTGACTGAAGATTCTATGAAGATTATTTATTTCCTAAAGATGTGATATATTTAAGGAAAGATTATATTTGGTTCAAGAATACCTTTAAGCTGGATCTAACACGTTTTTCCAGCTGTGTTTGAAGCCCAATTTGCTTAGAAAGCCCATGCTAACTCGTGGCTATTTAAAGGAAGGAGCTAAACCTAGTTTCTTCACTGAAACCAATATATCAAAATCTAGACTTTTAGGGTTTCGTATCTTTGTAAGCATTGTGCTTTATTTGTGAGCCTCTATAGTATCATCTTGATGCTTTTGTAGGACCGTGTTTTTGAGTTGTAACTTTGTAGTTTCGCCAAAGCTTTTAAGCATGGAGTATGGTTGTCTCTTGTGCATCACTCTAAGCCTTTAGGTATGAGTGGTTTAGTTTCTAGGAGTGTGCCTCCAAATCCTTATGTGTGTTTGCTTGTAAACAGTGCTGTCTGTACTGTTGTGGTAGGAAGTGAGATGGGATCTCAGACTTAGGAGTTCCTAGGTTGAAGTTGCACGGGTAGTGTCTAGGCGATAAGTTGTAAACGGGGGAGTTTAGCTTTGAACTAGGACTATTATAGTGGATTTCCTTCCTGGATTGGTATCCCCCAGACTAGGGCTTGTTTTAAGCGCCAAACTGGGTTAACAAATATCCCGTGTCTTTTACTTGCTTTCAGTTATTTGCTTATTTTTATATTGTGATAAAAGTGTTAAGGTGCTTAGAACATCGTATCGCACATCGTGCTTAGCGTGCCAGAAATTTCAAATTATAACCTAGAGCTATTTCTCAGTGTATCAGAAGAAGAACAAAAGAAGAGATACAATTTTCTGAGCTGAATTGCTATTTATAGTGGTCAAGTTCTGCTAAGCTCGCCGGGCGAGCTACCTTTGGCCGGGCGAGCTACCTTTCCTCAGCTGTGGGTTTGCTGACACGTGTCCCACTGACCTCTTGACCGCCTTTCAGTCGCTAACTCTGGCCGGGCGAGCCCAGCTCGCTGACTGTCGCCGGACCTCGCCCACAGTTCCATGCTCTCTGCCATTTCCTCGCCGGATCTCTCGCCGGGCGAGCTTGGGCGACTTACTGAGACTTCAACTTCGTTGTTCTTTGTTCCAATCCTGTCCTAAGCTTCAATTTCCTACAAAAAGGGTTGGGATTTAGAAAAACTAAGTAAAAATAACTTAAACAAATATATACACGATTTCGGGGTTTTTCAAAAGGATTTCTTACACTTTAAGTTAATAAGTGCACAAATATATTACATGGATTAACTACTTTTCGGCACTTATCAAGAATATTGAGAATTCAAGTGTGATTTAACGACTCTCTTATTTTTCCTAACTATTGATATCAAAGTATGAAGATAAAATGAGGAAATATGAAAATCCCTGAAGGATTCAAATTGCGAGAAAATATTATTTGAAATATTGAAGTATCATTGCTTTACATTTGGAAAAACGAATATAATTTGTTGGTGTTTTGTATGTTGGCATCAATTTTGCTAAAACAGGATGTTGGATGCAATGTTCCAACATTTGGGACGTCTGCAGTATGCCTTGATTTCGGGCCTTATTTATGCGTGATATCTTTTGAAGATTTGTTTTGAAAATAAACTCACGCTTTGCTTGTGCGCCAAGACGCTGATTTGTTTGTTCCTAAAGATATTAAAACATTTTAGGAAACAATATATTTGGTTCAAGATTATCTGTTGCTTGCTCCTTAAGATGTGGAAACATTTAAGGAAATAAAATATTTGATTCCAAAATATGTGTGCTGGATCTTACAACATACCAGCTGTGTTTAGCTTGATTGCTCATCAAGCCCAAGCTGCTGAATGGCTATATAAGGAAGACGCAAATCCTAGTTTCAGTCACCGAAATCAATATATCAAAATGTAGACTTTTAGGGTTTCGTGTCTTTGTAAGCCTTGTGCTGTAGATTTGTGTGCCTTTCTTGTATCGTTTGATGCAAGCTTAGGACATAGGTTATTGTAATCTGCTTCCAAACCTTTAGGTAAGAAGCTAGAGTAGTTTTTCACTCCAAAACCTTTAGGTACGGAGTATAGTTGTCTAGGAGTGTGACTCCATATTTGTGTTATTGAAATCCTTGTTGTTTGTAAGGTTGTTTAGGAAGTGAGATCAGGTATATCTCAGATCTAGGCTATGACCCTAGGTTATAGACAATAGGGGAGTTGCTAGATGGAAAGGGCATAACTTGCGGGTTATTGTCATCAGTCTAGGGCTATTGCTTATTGGACATCTTCCTGGATTGATATCCCCCAGATTAGGGCTTGTTTAAGCGCCGAACTGGGTTAACAACTGAATTGTGTCCTTTACTTTTTGTTAACGTTATTTATTGTATTGTTCTTTCTCTCTGGTGAATGTTCCAACATCGTATTCAACATCTCAAGTGTTGGAACATTACATAGCACATTCTAGTCCTGCGTGCCGGAAATTTCATAATTGGCATGACCGGTTAGACCATCCCGAGTCTTATGATGCAATCGAAGAGTATGAACATTCTTCATTGAAATGAATTATCAGATATTGTTCTCAAAGCCAACAAAAGGCAAAATAAAGGGTTTGAATTTCCCATTATTTTATGTGATACATGTGCATATATCTAATAGTTTTTGGCCACATGAATATTATATAAGTTTATCGATGCATCGACTAAATGTCCAAGTAAATGTCATCAACCTTGATCAAGTTGGTGTGGGACATGATTTTGAATGTCGAGTTGCACATGTTCATATTTAGAGTGGTCTGGAAAAGATATTTAGCTAAATGCTTCATATTTATAGCCAGCCAATTATCATGAAATAAAGGTCCTAAATTGGACATTTTATTTTGCTAGTAGCAACATTTATGTGCATCAAGCCAATGAATCATTAAAATTCTCCCCATTACAATTGGTTCATGGTCAGGAACCTAATATCTCTCATCTAAGAATTTTTATGTGAACTATATGTTCTTCATTGTCCAGCAGACACCATTATATGAAACTACAAGAAAACTGAGATTATATGATGAATTTGAGTCTTTACTGTAAGATATTTAATATCGTGTTTTTACTTATTGGCATTAGGGGAAAAAAAATAAAATAAATTAAGCAGCTCTGAAAAATTTGTATAGAATGCATACATATAGTCGCACACAATAATATGAACCTGAAGTTCAAATTATGCATTAATCTCTGACCTAAAAGGGATTTCTAAATTCCTTAATGTTGCAATGTCCTTCTCTATTGAAATTTTATTAGACTATAAGGCATGCCTAAAACTTGGTTCTAAAGATAAATCTTAGAGGAGGAAGATGGTCTTGTTGGTGAGAAAAACTATCATGAAAAGTGTAGAGATTGCAAAATGTTTTTATACCTCCTGAAGAGGTTCAGGTACCTGTCATTTATGATAGAAAGAGATCTCAATTGATTATATCTCTACCAGTTAAAATAAGGAACCAAGAACTTGAAAAATTGTCGACAAATAAGACAGCGCTAAAAATTATAAGTGCGAAAACATTGAATCCAAATTAAGTGTTTGGTTTGCCAAAACACAAAGAAGCAATTCATTTGCAAAATATAGTGGTTTTGGACTTGAAGTCTATACCCCGAAGGTATAAATCCAATAAGGCATATGTGAGCCTTCATATTCAAGTGAAATGAGAAATATTCACATGAAGTGAAATCAAAATATTTTTCTTACTTGATTAAATTTAGTAATACAAAAAGACTCAATTTATTTGAAAAATGTGTTACAATATATTTGTATAACTCACTTGTCGTTAGTGAGAATTATTGAAACTCCTTGAAGGATTTAATTTCCATTAGACATATAATTCAAACTATTGAAGAGATGACTTAATAAAGTGAATAAGTCTCTTTGTGTATGCATACAATCAAAATGCATGTTGTATAATAATTTCAGTGAATATTTCCAAATGAGAAATATGAGGATAACAACAATTGTCCATTATTATGAATTTGTTACAATTGATTTTTTATGATAATATAAACTTGATCAGAACTCCTGAAGAGCTCTTGAAATCTACTAATTAAATAAAAGTTTGGAATGAAATATGTTGGACTGTCAAAGTTTGTTTTGAATTGCAAATTTAGTATGTCAATGAGGTTTTGTGCAGCAAGACACTCATGCATCAAAGCTACTAAACAAATTTGATATCAAAAGATATAATTTGTGTATCGATGTCACTTGATGTGAACAAAGATTATTACACGTCTCAAGAAAATGATGACTTACTTGATTTGTCTTGAAGTACCATATTGAGGATACCATTGCATTTTGTCAATTATGCATGTTGTGGTATTTTGTCAATATCAACAAACTCAAAGATATTGGAACAAAGTTAAACATATAATTTGTATCTTAAGAGATACAACAATATCATCCAATTATATGAAAGTTTTAGCACTACATCAAGGAAGTTAAAAATGTGGTTTTGTTGAGGATTGTGATTCTACACATACAAGAAACTTGAAAAAGATAGTATTGCATCAACGGCTAATTCAAAAAAAATATAGTAAAGGAGATAAGACATATATTTCAACAATGTCACTGTGAAGAAAAGCTTCTGATCAATTACTATATAAGATTAATTGACATTCTTCGTCTCAGATATAATTGTTTTTATGAGGGGGAGATATAAACGTGTTATGCACTCTTTTTCCCTTCACCATGGTTTTGTCCCATTGGGTTTTCCTGATAAGGTTTTTAATGAGGCATTTCAAACACAAAGGATTATGTACTCTTTTTCCTTCACTATGATTTTTTCCCAAAAGGGTTTTTTTCTAGTAAGGTTTTAACGAGGCATATCCTCAATGGACATTCAAGGGGGAGTGTTATGAATAATATTGGGTGAATGTCCATTAGCATTGGCCCAAGTCATTTGGCCCATATACTTTCCTATATCTATGACTCACATTGTAATAGAACATACATTTTGAATGAGTATAATACAATCTCCCTTCTTTCTCTCTTCTCTTGTTTATTTCTGTTCCTCTATTCTTATTCATGTTTAGATTAAGATATATAAAATTATTCATATAATTATTAACACATGCTATTATAAAAAATTAAGTGTCTTATATTTATTACTACTATGTTGACTAAGCTTAACATAATACTTTGAACTCAGCTTAACATAATACTCCTGCGTGACTATACACCTTTTATAATCGCTGCAACATATTGTGTAAGAGTTGTTGTTAAATAAAGTAATTATAAGAGAATTTTACATATATGATAATTTTAAATAATTTAAAATTAATTTAACTATACACCTTTTTACATCAATTATTCAATGATCCTAATAAGAAAACTTTTGCTTAAAAAAAATTAATAATTTTAAATTAATAAAAAATTAATTTAACTATACACCTTTTTACATCAATTATTCAATGATCCTAATAAGAGAATTTTTGCTTGGAAGAAGGGAATGGAGAAAACTGAATGAGTACAAAAAGAGTTAAACATATGATAAATTGTAGGCAAAATTATACTTTTGGTTTTTAATTTTATTTTTTTTAACATTTTGGTCTTTTATCTTTTATTCGTAACAATTTGGTCCATTATCTTTTTTTTAACACTTTGGTCCTTTATCTTTTATTTGCAACACTTTATTTCTTTATCTTTTATTTGTAACACTTTAGTCCTTTAAAGAAGATAAAAATATGAAATAATTTATGAAGATGATGAACATATTGATCCAAATTATGAGTTTTATTTAATTTTAATAAAAAGGTAATTTAAAAAGTAAAATTTAGCATTTTTTTAATAAAAAAAATGAGAAAAAGGGTTTATATGTGAATGTTATAAAAAATAAAGGATCAAAGTGTTACAAATAAAAAATAAAGGGCTAAAGTGTTACAAATAAATAAGTTAAATGACCAAAATGTTACAAATAAAAGATAAAGGATCAAAGTGTTACAAAAAATTAAAATAAATGATCAAAAATATAATTTTGCCTAATTTGTAGTACTAGTGTGTTCCCAACAACGCCTGCTATTTTTATGCATGTGTGTGGGGAAAAAATACAAATAGAATAGATGAAAACAAGTGAGAAACAAAATAAATAAGTAATTATATTTTGATAAAATAATATAATATTGCAAAATTTTATGCAATTATTAAGTTTTTGTTGTAGTTAGATGAAATGGCGTTCGACCTAACAATTTTGACATTTTTGTTAGTTGATCTAAGATTTGTGGACATTTGAATATAATAAGTAATTTGGTAAATAATAGATACATAAATATTGTCAAAAAAAAATATACATAATATAATAGGAGTTTCGTAAAAATAAAATAAAACAATAGACGTTAAAATATACAATCACTTTGTATTTCAAACATATATAATATTCAATTTCACATAACATATATGATTCAAAGAGTCATGTTTAATACTTGAAAAAATGAGAGATATATCATTGTTTTATAAGATATATTGATGGACATATTATTGTTGTATTATTTGTTATTGAAATGCACGACTATAGTCATGTTTACCTAATGAGAATGGGAGAAAGTTAATTAAGTGTGAATTATCTAATATTTAAAATATATTTTTAATTTAAAAATAATATATTAATTTTGTCATATTTTCTTTAATTATTATTCAAACACTTAGATTTTTAAATTAAAAATAAAATTATTGATTTCAGATTACGTTCAATGTTAAACAATTTAAAATATATATTATATATATTTATTTCAATATGAGGTAAACTCTACGACTTTGTGAGTTAAATCTAAGTTTCAATTTCACTTGGCCAAAATGGATTATGTCAATCTTAAAGAATTGTATCAGAAGATAGGATGAAAATTGTAAAATTATCAAAAAAATATACTCCCTCGTCCCTTATTATAAGTACTCTTATAAAGATTTTATTTGTCCCTAAATATAAGCCCCTTTTCAATTCCCTAGACATATTTATTATTACTTTTCCAAACATAATCCCACTTTGCATTGAAATACGTAAAGTCAACTACAAATACATCTTTTCATCAAGGATAATTTAGTAATTGTAATATCCAAAAAGTATACATTAATTACACTATCAACTTTTCTTAATAAGCATGAAATTTCTCTTGAGGGACTTATATATAGGGGATGGAGGGTGTAGTTCATAAATTGCCAAAATAGTTTTTTTTTTAAACAAAAATAGTTTAGTTTTAACGAATGTATTTTGTCTATTATGGATTAAAAACATGTTTCTATAACTATTCTTGATGCCAGTCCAATTAATTCTGACAACTTCTCATAATAACGTTTTAATGAAACATATTAACTTTGAAGAAAAAAAATCAATTGCTAAATCTGATGGTCCCACCCAGCAGGAGACTCCTGAATGGCCAGACACTTTACAAAAATTTTAAATCTTCTTGTTCAACTTCCAATTGTTGTCAACAAAATGGGCCGTCATAGACATATAGCTGACATTTTGGCAAGAAGTCCAAAAGTCGGTAGTTAGGCAAACTCTACCATAATATTGGGAAAGAAAGGGTCAACTTTGTTTTTTCGCTGTCCCACAATGATAAGATGTCACGGGAGGTGTAGTGAGTGAGGGAATCTTAAATTGTGGTATTCCAAGGTTTAGAAAATGATGAAGAGCTTCATGGCCCACCTTTCTAAAGGGAAGCTCTAGACCTATGAACATTTTCACCAATGCTTTCCGAAGTTCCACTTGATCAAACTTTGAGATTATAGAAGAACTCCCTTCCATATTTTCCGTTGAGGAAGAACCAGATTTATGCCTCTTATTCGCACCTTCCATTGGAATACTTTGGCATCTCCGCCAATGAGATATCATTGCACTAGTTCCATTGTCACACCTGATGAGGGTACCACAATAGTAACATTTTGCTTTCTTTACCTCTCCTGGCTATATTTTAAAGTGATCGCGGGCTTCAGAATTGTTCTTGCGTTTTCGAGGGCGAGGATGTAAGAGGTTAGCTGTGTTTGGGACAGTAGGAAAAGGAGTACCAACTTCATGTTCAGATATCTAGAAGCGCCATGATGAGCATTCATTTCAACACTGCCAAATACAATGATTTATTCACTAATCTAAGAACTTAATAATCTAGTGTTTAGAAAATAATAATCTAAGAACATAATACAGTACATGATTCAATAATAATCTATCAGCATAATAACAGATTCAATAATAATCTAATAACATCATTGAATAACACCATTCAATAATCTAATAACACCATTCAATAATCTAATAACATTGTTCAATAATACTAATTGTTGACACACCACCGTTAACACTTCCGTTATAACGATTTCTGCTTCAGTTTCCACCGCGAACACACCGTTATATATACTAGCGTCCAGACGGGCACTCCCATGCCCGTCAGTCCGCTCTTTCTTTTTTTGATTTTGAAAAAAAATAAACAAACAAATTTAAATTTGTTGGTTTTCGAAGTTAAAAATTGAAAAGTTTGAAGAAAAAAAACCATCAAGGGTATTTTGGTATTTTTAAAAAAGGCTACACCAAAGTTGAAGTTTTCCCTTTATATATTGTATAGATAAACCGCACCGCAGTTCCTTTCTTCTGCTTCTGCGTTTCGAACACGATGACTAGTTTCCAGTTTCACTGTAAGATTCGCACATGCTTCATCGTTAATCTTTCGTTTCTCACTCACTGAATTGAATTGGGATGAAATGGTTTTGCGATTTGGTTGGGATCGTTGATTTTGCAATTTCTGATTTTGGGATGTTGATTTTGGGATTTCTGATTTTGCGATTTCTTTAAACCGGTGTTGAACGAATTAAGTGAATTGATAAACCGGTTATGAACCAATTAAGTGATACGGGTTGGGTTGGTTTTTTAATAAAATGAATTGGACTTTTATAAAATGGAAGCAGTTTGGTTACTAATTTGGTTGTGGTTACCCCTATTTTTTTGCACACCCCTAGCAGGAGTTGAGGACCATGTAAACTTTGGGTCTCTTCACTAAAACATCTATTCCTTGAACGACCGGTCTGAACTCTGAAGACACTTATCAATGTTGGCTAGGACCGGCAATGACCCGAGTAGGGATGGCAAACAAGCCCAAACCCGTGGGGCCCACCCACACCCACACCCGAGTCAACGGGCGAAACCCGAGTTGATTGGGTTTGGGTGACACCCGATATTTCGGGTGCGGGTTTGGGTTCACTCAAACCCACACCCGAAACCCGTACACCCACCCGTTTATATAGTTAATTACTTAATTACCTAATTTTGTTTGTTCTCTAATTTTATTTATTTATGTTTTTCTCTAATTTAATTGGAGACTCTGTTAGTGTATCATTGTGCTTAATTCACTCATTAATATATTTAATTGTAATTTTATTATTGTGTTGCTTCGGGTTTGGGTGGAAAACTCGAACCCAATGGGTGTGGGTGTGGGTTTTGTTTTGTTTTGCCACCCGAATAGCATTTGGGTTTGGGTTCGGGTGTTAATTTCGGGTGCGGGTAGTATGAAACCCACACCCGTGGGCACCCGTTGCCATCCCTAGACCCGAGCCAACTTGTGAATAGTTCGAAATTCAATTCGATAATTGACTCGTGAACCAAATGAGTTGAATTTGAGTTAAAAATTAAGTTCGTTAAATAAATTAGCCGAACATAAACTATATATAGATCGACTTGTTTGGCTCATATACTAACTCGATTATATATATATATATATATATATATATATACAATGACTCTCCAATTCTCTATATACACATCAATGAAGAATATTTTGAGAATAATTGTGGAATTTTGTTTGTTTTTGCTTTGTAACTTTGTTACTTATATTAGTTTATGACTTTTTGAATTTTGTACGTGTTTATCCATTATTTACTTGGGATGACTTCTATTTTAATTTAATATTTGTTTTTTCTTTTTTAAAAAAATAGTTTAAAAGGTTATAGATTAAATTTTGAAATTTTGACAAAAATTTGATTTTAAAATCATGTGATTTGACTTAACGAGTTAAACTTAACGAGATGAACCGAACTATTCATTAACTTTAAACGAGCCGAACTCGAGTTGAAAAAAGTTCGTGTCGAACTTGAGCTAAACCAATTTCTAGCGAGTCGAGTCGAGTCGAGCTCAGATGAGTATGTCCAGCCCTAAATGTTGCTCAAACAATTCCTCTTGAAAATATTTGCTAAATTACCAACAAAAAAAAAAAAAAAATTTGCTAAGTTCCCCCTCAAAGAAAATCTGAAGCGCATCTACGTTTCTTCATATTTTTAAGTCCAATCCTATTTTCTTTTGTAATTTCACCTTATCTATTTTCAGCTTTTTCTTCAAATTTTCAAACTCCACGTTAATCATTTTAATTTTTTTTCTTGACAAATTTGCACTGCTCTGCACGTGAGAACATGCATCCACAAGCATTAACATTGTTTTTCTCCACCACATCAAATGTCTCTGAGAAAAGTAGAGCAACATTGCTAAAAAATTTTAGAAAAGTAGAGCAGTTCACTACCTATTTTAATCGTCATTAGTCTCAAGACAGGAAATTGACTCACTAATCCCTGTAAAACCCCTTCACATTTCTGGTGTAAACAAGCACGACAACCATGTTATTCGTCCATAATGATTGAGATCTTAGAGGATGGGTGATGTTTCATAGCAAACTATACAAACAGGAGCAAGTATTACTCCAGAAATGCCTTGAGCCTTCTCCTTAGAAAGACAAAAGCTCCAGACAAAGGGAAAGAAAGCGGAGCAAGTAGGAGTGAACCATTTCCAATCTACACCACAGACTCCCGTTGGAAATGTTTGAGATTTAAAATCTCCAGGCATCAGATATCACAATACTTTGAACACAAAAAATGCATCATGAAAGGGGTCTAGGTTTGAATTCAATTGTCGGAACATTTTTCCATGGGAGAAAAATCATTAACCTGTGTCAAGAAAACACTTCAATCATAATGATAATTCTGCTCAAAAACACCAACAAAGCTTTCACTATGAAAATTGCTTTGTTGCAACAGAATAAAAAGAACTGCAAAGTAAACAAATGCTCCATCGAAACTTTGGGGTGATTATATCTTCACACAAAATAGTAAAGAAAAAAAACCCTTCAAAATCCAACATTCTCAATATTTCTCTACAACAATAAAAATCCAGCACAAATTGGGCAACAATTAACCAATCAAGGTATATGTAAAAGTTGAAAATTGCTAAAGGAAGCTTATTGTTTAGCAAATTAGAAAGTATTCAAACCTCAATTTATCATATTTGAAAATAGGGACTGGATTCAGCAACAGCCACCTTAAACTTCTCACTTTATCATTTTAGAAAATTGAAAACCTTAAGCTGTTACTTGCAGCAAACAAATTGTATTCCTCCATGGTGGTGGTCTCCTTTTTATTCCAAGTATGGACCTTTTCAGCATGATCCCCTGAACTTTTCAAGCTAAAATCACCAACAGCATTGCCATTTGAAGATGTCAAAGTCGATTTACAACCTGTTGAAAGGGCTACAGGCCCACCAAAATGAAACAAGGAAAAGTCACCGTTATTCTCTTGTGACTTTGCAGAACGATTATGTTTAACTTCTCCACTGAACACTGGTTTTTTCAAATTATTTCCAGATGAAAGAGCTCTTTCTGCAAAAGATCCATTAATATGCTCTTGCAAGGAAGCTGGCTTGCAAACTCGTGTCCATTCCTCTGAATTTACGACATTAGCTCGGGCAAATGGCTGATAAACTGGAATGGCAGGATTGAACAAGGGTGTTGGTTGCTGCAAGGAACCATACTGCAAACAAAAGTGTGGGTCTTCGTTTAAGCCATATCCAAGAGGGCCAGCATACAAGTAATGGTTTGGGTGCGGGAAGGGCATTAACCCATTTGTTGGACCTGCTGGCCATGAAACTGGATTTTGATGGAAATAACCCATTGTTGAAGGAGCTTGAAACGTTGGAAATTGAATGTTTTGATTTGACACCGGAGGAAGCAGGTTTTGAGGTTGAGAACACACATTAGCGGTGGAAAACCCATTATTAAAATTTTGGGCAATTTCCATAAAATTCCCAGATGCATCACTTCTTGTTCCATCGAAGGATTGACCAATCGGTGAACATGAACTTCTGGACAAACTCTCACCATTTGCATTCTGGTTATTCTCCATGGCAACTTCAAGACAATCAGACAGCACAGTTTCCACACAAGCTGAAATATCTCTATATTCAGATTGTAGGTAAACGTCTTCAGAATCTGATGTGGTTAAGGATTCTTGATTTTCACGGTTTGACGAGGTTGTATTATTGTCGCCCTCACTTAGACATGATGAGCAATTGTCAGAACTAAAAGTGCTACTTTGAGTAGGATCCGAAGTGCTCAAGACAGAGTCTCCAGTTAGGCATATTTCAGGTTCCACAGAAGCAATTTCCTTAGAGCTACCTTCAATTTTAACTTGAAAATCATTTTGACAGCCTGCATCCGTTCTACTTAAATTCTTCGAATAACAGCTCTCATGATCATTTTCACCTGAATCAACACTTCCCCAAATAGATGACTTGATCAGATCAGACCGAGTTTCTTGAACTTTAGTGGACCTCAAAATAACATCAGAATCTGAATTGCTGTGGTGATATTTCTTCAGAGATTCTGTAGGCTCCCAAACCTTTTTGGTTTGAAACAATTCCCTGCTGGGATAGTTCCCCAAAATGATTTTGCTTTTGGGTCTTCCATTATACTCATGCATGTAGTCTACTTGATTATACTTGCTACCACGATAAAACTGCTTAGCAGGTTCAGATTGACTGACAGGCTTTGACTCCCGATTAACTCTCGTCATGGGAGAATGTTGCTCAACCCTTATCTTATAATCATTATTTGGACTACAGCTGCAAGAATGAATATCATATCTGTCATTCATCCGGTTCTTGGAACTGTAAAACTTCTCGCCAGACTTTGGACTGACATTTCGGCCATTGGATTTTGCAGGAACACTTGTTCTTGATTGCCTATTCGATCCATTAACTACTCTAGATGATGTCAAAAAACTCTCCCCATATTGTCTTGAATCGGTTTTGCCAACCATTGCACCATTGTCAGAAACAATGGCATATTGGCGTCTGTCAGGCCACTTCATAGGCATATCATCCAGCTGAAATTCTTTCTTGCCTCCCAGTCTTAGATGAGAAGCCATTGATTGTTCAACTGCTGACTGCTGATCTGTCTCATCATTTGTATTGGAATTTTCTTCATCACAATCATCATCAGAGAGGTGTTGTGCCCTCAAAGTATCGATCTCACTGGAGAATTCTTTATCTTGGATGTTAGGAGAATCGTCACTCAGAAGATTGACTTCATCTGTTTCAACAACTGAATTCTTGCAACTAATAAGATTATTTTGATCCATATCATCACCTGCAGCCAATTCTTCTTTGGAGATTTCTGAAGAACCATGTATATCATTTGATTCAGAAGATATTTTATCTTTATCTTTTTCCTTTCCTTTTAGTCTTTCCTTCCTTCGAAGTTTCTTCTCCCTTTCCTTTGCCCTTCTCCTCTCTTTGCGTTCTTCTTCTTCACGTTTTTCTTTTTCTTCTTCTTCAAGAAGTTTCATCTGTAGACAAAACCATATAATTAGAATTTAGTAAGTGTAGTTCAACATATAAACATCAGTTCTTTTAATTAATTCCCAAAAGTCCATTTCCAAAAATCATAATAACTAAGACCTGCTTTTCTAATGTAATGATTTCTTTGCAAGCAACATGCACTCGTTCCTCCAGCAGTTTTAATGCAAGACAGACAAATATGCTGTGTGCATTTTGGCGTGCTGTTCCTTCTCTGAAAGCTTTTTCAATCTGAAAGGATAACACGGTCAGTGGCCGAACAAGACAGATTACCACAAGAAAATTAAATTAATGTGGAACATGCCTGCTCTTTGAAAATAACAGTAGCAGCATCTAGAAGAAATTCTCGAGCCAGTTCAGGGCTTTTTGCATGCTTTTGGGGACGAGAGCAATCTCCATCAAGCTCGTTTCCATCCTTGTCAACTGAATCATCATCCTAGAAGCATATATTATTATATAATAACATGAGAAACTCGGTCTGACAAATTCCTCATGAATACTTATCAAAATCACACTAATTATGGATAATTAGTAAGTTTGTTTCCTTATTGAAACTAGTATTACCTCTTCCTCCTCAGCCTCTTCAGCATGCTCAAAGAATCTTCGGATACTTTCCCCTTTCGTAATTGTGACATAACCATCTCCTACGATTAATCTGCAATGTACACACTGCTGACCTTTCAATGAGTGAGCCTTAACACAAAGTTCGGTACAGCGTCCATCTAATCTCCAAGCTCGGAGAGTGATGAAACATGCACTCAAACCACCAAGATCAAGGCTGCTGGCTTTGGCACATCCATTCAATCCAACACTTTTAAATTCCAAAATGTCGGATTTTCCTTCATTTGTACCCACAGCCCACTCAAAGTGATGGTAGGTTCCCAAAGCATCTGGAAATGTCTGACGCCAATCAGCTTGAATTGAGTCATCAGTTACCTGATAAAAGCAATTTGATGAATATTGGTGTTAGGTAGACTATCTACTCGAGTTGTCAATGGTAGTTTGATAAAACAATATTTTCATATAAATGACACTTGTAGATAACCCAATTGGGTTGGCCTAGTGGTGTTGGCTTGGGACCTTGGAGTGTGCTCCTCTCAAGGTCTCAGGTTCGATTCCCTCTAGTAACAATTTCGGTGGGCTAGTCCATACAGAGGAAAAAAAACTCTGGCTTTATGGGGGCCCCTATAAGTGGACGGTGGAATTGGCCCCCTAAGAATAGTTGAACCAAGCCGGATACCGAGTTTTCAAAACAAAAAAAAAAAAATGATACTCATAGACTCTTCGTCTAAAATCACAATCAAAACTGATTTTACAGGATAGAACCCTAAGATCAACCAAAACTGACATTACAACAGCATAGAAATATGAAAGTCACACCTCATACTGAAAGGCCGAGTCAGCAACACAAAACCAGCTGCTGCAACGAGGTTCTCTGCGGATGCGTTTCAGTTCCTTTAGTTCCTTGAATTCTCGAATAACATTTCTTCTACAATCTCGGCAAAACCTCTTGCTATCAAACCTGAAAGATAAATAGTAACTTTTTAATGAAAGCATAAAATGTGCTTAAAACAGACATGATTATGTATAAGTACAGGGAAAGATATATCTCAACAGATATCATAATACAGCCTTGAAGCAAAGTTCCATGTCAAGTTTCAAAGGATGAGAAAATAAATTAAATCATTATTGACATAAAGGAGTAGCACTGCCTTCATACAATTGAATGAAAAATAAAGAAAAATGATGGGAAAGAGTTGGCTAAAGAATCAAAAGAAATTCATTTCCCTAATGGCATGAAGACCCACTATATGATACTAGTAGGAAGCAGCACCAGAGACAATTGGAAAATTAAGTAAACATTATAGAATATAAAGCATTGCTTTGTTTCTTTGATGTTCTTAACCCAAGGTCCATGAATTAAGAATCCTCACAAAAGTAATTACCAACTGCATCTAAATATCAATAATATCGTATCTGCTGATTTATCTTCTCAAAACTTGCATGACAACAACTTTGGGATAGCATAGTCATTTTTATGTATGTGTTCATGTTTATAGTCGGCAAAGCTGTTAAATAAGTAGGTGCCAAAAAAAATGCTATTAAATATGTAATTCTCTCCAGCAAAATCATCTTTACTTACCTAAATTACTCATGTATATGTACTATGTCATAAGTGAAGGTTGTCATATCACAGTCTGAACCATTTTAGGTAATATTTCCTTAGCATGCATTATCTAATCTATATATCCTAAGCAAAAACCATCATTATCAGATGAGTTCAGGCAAGGAATGTGATCTAGTAGATCTAACCCTTGGTTGACGTATACCCCTGGATCAGTGGGCTCCCAGACCACAACAAAGCATACAGAAAATAAGTGTCTTCAACAAAGAACTTTTTTTTTTTAATGGCGTCTTCAACAAAGAACTGATTGTCAAAAAAAAAAAGGAACTGCAGACACATCACTGACAGACATAATAACCATTTCTAAAATATTTCTAACAGAATTATGAAAATATAAACTTCTACAAACATATTTTAATCTACGCTTCATGCATCAGGATAATGTTTCTAAATATTTTTTTAGTTCAATGTCTATGGTCGAGTTCCCGGTTCATCTTTTAGCAACAAACCAGCAGCCTCATTATCCTATAATCCAACAGATAGTTGATTACACATCAATTGCATGGAACGAGTAAACATATCAAGCACCCAAAATAATTTCCTCATTTTTCCATATGACGTTTTAGGGACTCAAAATAGGTAAATCAGATCCTAATCATTAGTGTTATTCGGTGTAAGGAATATATAAATAGATACCTGTACATAAGTCTCTCAATAAAATCATCTTCCTTCATCCTTAGAAGAGAAAATCGAGTCTCCTCTCCGAGGGCTGACCAAAAATCTACCAGTGTATCACATGAAAGTCTGGCAGTGTGCAAGGCACATGTTTCTCTTGTTCCCTGCCCTCTGCCATAACTTGCTATTCCTTGGCTAATCCAACCACGGCCTGCCCCACCACAGGCATCAGGATAAAGCAGTTCTCTTTCCCGCTCCCTATCACGTGCACCATCAAAGACCTAAAGAGAACAAGTGTTTAGCGATCATAGAGGGAAAAAGAATTGTATGACGGTCTAATGTAAATGTGCTTCACTTACAATTTGTAATCCTTTTAGAGACTTTGTATACAAGTAGCAGTTCATAAGTGTTAATGAGCCCTCGCGCGTTATGGTCAGACCTCCCCAAGGATGGACAGATGGATCTTGAATTTCATCTTGGTGCCCTTTTATAGCACTTGATCCGCCATTTTTTTGCTTTTTCAAATCTCCAAGTTTGTTGCAAGGAAATTGAGCAGCCAACCCTTCTTGCTGCAAAGATTTTGCATACATAACAATCTGCAAAAACCCTTCAAGCAGCAATCCATTGCACCTGGAGCAGTACATATTTTTACGGGCTTGCTCAAAAAGGGATTGCTTGTCAATCCTCAGAAGTCCTTGCCGTTCTTGTAGCGACAATCCACTCCAGAACTGTATCAAAATGACATAAAACACCGAATAAGAGACAGGGTAAGTATGTCAAAAGTCGCAATTTGATCAAGAGAACAATGTAATATATGCAACATAGACCAGGTCAGAAGCAATTCACTGTTATTTAATATCACTTATCGAATGGATAAACTTTCCATTTCCTCCCCCTATATTGCGGCGTCTTTGATAGTTGCTAACAATCATGATAAGATACGCACAACAAATATAACAATGACACAACTACAGTGTGAAATAGACAATGGAATACATCAATTATTCAAAGTATAAGACAATGATGATGCCTAGCAGGGACATAACATGAAAGACTAATAAAACATTAACAAAAGCACAACTAAAATTCTTAGAGACGAAGATGTTTCAATATTCAAAATGTGTCGGTGTAAATAAATGAACGAAAAAAATAACAATATTTATCTCGTTACGTAATATCACATCCATATTAGCATCTAAATATATAAAATGGAAAGTTGTAAAATACAAGCCGGACTATCCAAAATATCCAACAAAAACACATGTCCTGTTACGGTGTAACCAGTCTGAAGATTGTTTACTTCACTGCATATATAAACCACCGAATCCGCTAAAAGCATCACTATTGCAAACCCTAATGGGATGAAGACATTTGCCAAAATGGTAAATGTTAAAAGTCCCACATCGGACGTTCGATGGTCTGAACACGACTTTATAAGCAGAGGCAAACCTCACTTTGCAAGCCGTTTTGTAGGGTTGAGTTAGGTCCAACCCAGATTCTAAAAGTAAATATGACTCAATTTAAATATAAATAACAAAATGCTACTAGAAAAATACATATGCAACACCAGGGTTTTTCATTCCATAGCCTTTACCGGGCACTGAAATGAAAATTAAACTGAATAACATTAATACAAAAACAGGTTTAACTGTAGGATCCAATTCAATACAAAGCCAAACAAATCATCACCAATTATACAGTAATACTAATAATCAACACAAAACAGTGATCTAGCAGCAATATTAAACTAAAAATATTAAAAAAAAATGAATAAATAAATTATACCTTCTGAAGCTGATTGAAGCCAACGTCGGTACAACTGTTAGACCAAAATTGATTAACAGAAGAAGCATTAGTAAATTGCTGATTCCTATTCTGTATTGCTGGCATTTTCATAGTGAGCGAGCGATGGTTCATTCAGCGATTGTTACACAGTTTTCATATGAATTGAAACAAAGTCTGCGAAATTTGAATTCAATCCAATACAAAAGTAAATAAGCATAAATAAAATTAATAAATCAAAAACGTGAAGTAGATCGAAATGGTGATTGATACTTACGGCGGAAGAATTGACGGTAACGAAGACGAAACTCGATCGAGAAGGTTCGAGAATTGTGTGATGTAAGGGTTTTTGGTCGATGACGATGACGGAGCCGATGAGATTTGGAGGGGAGAGAGAGAGAGAGAGAGAGACTGCGTTGTGTGAAGGAATGAATGAGTATATATATATTGGTAATGGAAATTGAAATGCTTGTGGTTGATCGATTTATGAGGCGCGGTTAAATTTTATGAAGAATATAAAGCCCATTTTTCTTCTCTATGACAAAAACAAAATACTTAGCCCCAAACAATGAAAATAAAATAGGGTTTGTTTAGTTCAACTTTTTGAGCAAAAAGTTGTAGCATTTGGGAAATTCTTTTTTTTTTTTTTTTTTAATTTAAACATTTGGGAAATTGTACATGACTTTGAAGTGAGTTTGAAAACTATGTATAGTGTGTGATTTGTAAGGAAAATGATAAATATTATGGAAAGATGAAAAAAGAAACACGCGAAAGTTGATGTGTTAACTGTATTTTCCGCGAAAAGTACCGTATATAACGGAAAGATAATAAATATTATGGAAAGATGAAAAAAAAAACACGTGAAAGATGATGTGTTAACCGTATTTTCCGCCAAAAGTACCGTATATAACGGCTACTTGTTTTTTTTCTTTCTAAAAACTAGTAACATGTCGGTGCGTATACACAGAACACGCGTTTTGGTATTCTTGTCATTCGTTTGCAATATGTTTCGTAATATATAGCATTTTTCAATTTTTAATCTTATTATTTACGTGTGATCAAAATTGAGATTTTTCTTATTCATGTTCAACATTCAAACAATCTTCTCCCGATGTGTGAGTTCTTCTATTCATATGACATGTTCCCTCACAAGAAGAAATTTTTATGTTCGTGTACATTTGCATAGTCATTAACTCTCAACATCAACAAAGCACAATGACATTGTCTAATCAGCATATTGTCTTAAAGACTTCCGATGCAAATAATCGATCACCTTTGGATCATGAGGAGAGCTTGAAACACAAGAAAATCATTGATTCAAATGGCTTGCCATGTTTTCACTCAAAACTTTAAACCATTTGATATACAAGTGTCTCGTTATATGTTGTTTAACACTATATTTTTGTGCAATGTGAGAGTTTTTACTCTTACTTATACTCGAATTGGTGTCTATTTCTTAAATTATCTCCAATAGGAGGCATTGATTAAGTCCCTTAAAAATAAGAAATGCTTTTCAATGTATTTGCAATTAGAGTATGATGATGGCGCAAGTTTGATTCCTTAAATTTATGAAACATAAATTATATAGTTTATTTACTCTAAAAAAAAATCTTTGCGGACAGAGGGTAGTCCAACTGGTAAAAAGATGACGTATACTCTACAATAGCGTGAATATCTTGTTGGTGTCAATTTGTAAGTATCTAAGCCTTGAAACTTGCCCTTTTCGTGACGAACCATCGAGACCCGGCTCACCTTAATTTTGTCGTATAGAAAAAAGAAGAGAAGATTCATTCAAATTTAAACATTATTTTTAACTTTTTAATTTCGATATTTCACATCTTTTTTATTTTAGGAAAATAATTCTCGTCTCAATCGCAATTGAAATTAATAAGTATTTACCATGCTTAGATTTGTTCGTTGGATTATCTTTTTCTAATAGGTGTCCTAGTTTTATTAACAATTTTTTGCTCGCTGATTTGTTGGAGCTCTCCATCCCTCGTGTATTTCCGTTATAATTTTTCTTTTTTGAGCTTAGTTCACCTATGATATAAAATAAAATAAAAATATCCGCGGACCTGTCATTGATTAATCTATCGAAGAGTCTAATTTATCATCTTTAGTGAAATCTCACCTCCCAATCACAATTTATTTTTTCTATTCATAAGAATCGAACTCAATACTATAAAAAGATTTGTGTCCAATTTCACTTGAACTAATGTAATGTTGATTTCTCATCATAATTATATAATATCGGTAAGAAAATAAAAATATTGAATAAATTAAAATTAGCAAGCATTGAATTTAGTGAGATCTCATGACAATTTTTTTTCTATTCACAAGACTCACTTAAAACCATACTCAAAAGATTTGTGTCCAATTTCACTCAAAGTAATGTAAGAAAATAAAAATATTGAATAAATAATTATGTTTTAAAAAAATTGGCAACCATTGAATAAAAATGACAAGCAATAATACAATATAAAAAAAAGTTTAAATAAATAAATAATTATGTAATGCAGTTGTCAGCGATTAATTAATGTACAAAATAGTCTATAGAACAAAGCTAAGCAAATCAAAACAAAAGGACGTGAAGAATATTTTCAACTAAAGCAAGGTCTTTGAATATATTTTTTCCAATGATCTTCATCATGCATTATAGGTACATAGTACATACATAGGTAAAACTTTTTATGCACAAAATTTTTATGACACTTCGGGTACGTTTGATTTGTAAATCAATAAGTACTGGACAGGACAATACAAGACAGTACAGCACAGAACAAGAGAATACAGAGCATGACAAAATTGTACTGGAGAAAAATAGAGAGATAATATTTTTTATATTCGAACATAAAATGGATATTTTCGTATTTTTTATAGTTGTACTGTGGACAAAAAATTGTCCTGTGGTTTAGTGGGGGACAAAAAATCTTGTTTTTGTCCTGTCCCTCAATGCCTCTTTTGTCCAGTCCCTTAACCAGTTTCTGAATCAAACAGAGTACAACAAAAGTTGTCCAATCCTCTGTTTTTCAGCAGATCAAACGCACCCTTGATAATTCAATGACATCACAATGTCAATCAAGCATTAGATTCAGGACCAGCCGGTTTTGCATTGAGAAGTGGCTGGAGAGCTTTCACAACAATTGTCATGTTTGGTCGGAAATCTGCTTCATACTGAACACACAGTGCTGCAACAGCTGCCAACTACATATTTCACATCAAATGATTAGCATATAATAATCAGTATCTATGATATTAACTTAATTTAAGTTTTTATTTTCTATTCTCACTTTAATGCAAAAAATTTCTGTGTTAGTGTAAAATTGTCTAGTGTTCTTAAATATTTCCGAATTAGTAAATACATCTTTTGAAATTGTAAAATTTTATTCAAAATAAAGTTTTCTATTAATTTTTGTTATTAGAGACTATGACATGACACGTTACTTGAACATGTTATATTAAATATTAATCTCACATCAATATCATCGTATCAACTCATTAGAGATTAATATGCGTATAAATTTATATCGCCTTAGAGACAACTTTTTTAGTAATTACATTTGTGCAAGAATCAAATTTCTGACAAATTAGTCCTCTCAAGACTTCTAAATTATATAAATAATTAGCCTTTTGTATGATGACACTAATATGAAATTATAGTACAAGGTCAACATATATTAGGTTAACGTGTCAAATCATACTAATATCCAACAATCCAAGTTAATAGAAATTTTGACCAACAGTTTATAATTTCACTAATGTATTTGTCAATTTGCAACAATTAAGAACTATTTTGACCAATGCTTATAATTTTGATGACTAATTTCAATATCAATTTGTACACATTATTTGCCCTATTTCCCTTACAAATCTTTAAAAACACAACATGATGAAAACAAGTTACAATTTTACAATTAGAAGTAAAAACAATAACAGGAAACATTTTCTAAATCCAAATAGACCATTAAAAAATAATGAAGGAGCAAACCTTAGCAATTGCCTTTGGGGGGTAGTCATTGTTTAGTTTAGGATCCACACATTGTTTCACTTTGTCCTCACTCAACCTTGGAGTTGCCTAAAATAGTTACAAAAAAACCTTATTAGCAGAATAAATATTATACTACAACAAAATAAACCAATCAAGCTAATTAAACCTCATAAGATTAGAATAATCAAATTGTGAATAAACTTACCCAAGTCACAAGACTTTGTTGCCCTTTAGGCATTGTGTGATCTACCGGCTTTCTTCCGGTCAAGAGTTCTAAAAGCACGACTCCAAAACTATAAACATCACTTTTCTGTGTTATCTGCCCGGTCATGGCATACCTGAAGATAAAAGTAATCGTTATCAAAACATATTAACCTCAATTGTTTTTTAATACAAAAAATAGTGTTTATTTATGTCCAGATACCATATTCTTCATTTTGCATACAAGATTATGGCTATGATTATTGATTATGTGACAAATTATAGTATAAGTTATATATATCTCTATTGACAATAACTTGATCTCAAAGTAAAGTATGAGGAATGTAAAATTAAAAGGTATACTCTGGAGCATGATAGCCAAATGTTCCCAAGACTCTTGTCGAATGTAGACGAGCTGCGGTATCAGAAGACTGATTTGTCAAGCTGAAATCAGCAATCTTTGCCTCATAGTTATTAAACAGCAAGACGTTACTTGATCGAACATCGCGATGAACAATAGAAGGTTGAACCTTTTCATGAAGAAACTCTAGTCCTTTTGCTGCACCAAATGCAATTTTTGCTCTCTGGTTCCAGCTTAAAACTGGACCAGGCTCAGCACCTTGTACACCTTTTCTTCCTGCAAAATCAAAAGCCTTTGTTTCATTCAAGAAAGCAAGAACTACTATATCCATAACAAAATAAGCGCTAGCAACGCATTTTGTAACACTATTTCCAACACACTCTTGGGAAATGACTTTCGCTAAATCGTGTGGATGCCACACAAATTTGATGGAATCTATATGAATTTTAACCATATGTGTTTGAAAGAGCATTAAAAGCCGTGTCGGTAGCATTTCTCAATAAAATTATATGGATATAGGCCTACCATGTAATACATCATGCAAAGAACCCAAACTTGCATATTGATAAACCAAAATTTTGTTGTCTGCTTCTAGACAATATCCAGTCAACTCCACAAAATTGTCATGTTTGAGTCTTGAAACAACTGATAACTGCACAAACCAAAGTAACATAACATAATTTAATGTGACAATACAAAGAAGAGACAAAACATTTCTTCAGAGGATATACAATATGGAAAGAAAAAGATTACCTGGGCGGCAAAATCGTCGTTTTCAGGTTCAGAACCAGAACTGGTATCAAGTTTTTTAATTGCAGCTTCAGTACCATCATTTAATTTTGCATAGTAAACCCTTCCATAGGAACCTTCACCAATAAAAGCCTTTGTACCAAAGTTACCTGTTAACCTATTTAACTCATCCAATGATATAGAGGGTATCTCAATTGGTAATATTTTTTGTGGACCACCAGTCTTGGCAATGTTGCTCCTTGGTTCTCCTCTATCATTTCCTATATTCATACAAGGCTAATGTAAATTATCACATCACTTTATAAATGATAATATTATATAGCTAATGTCTAGAAAAATTAAGCAAAGATTCGATACTTCTTTTGGCAATAAATGCAAAAACATTAATGTTGAAGCCTTCCAAACAGAAAGAAAAAGAAGTAATGAACAATCATATATATATGAAAATGATAATTGAATGATGGTTGCTCTTCGCGGCCTTGAATTGCTCACACTAGAAAACACACTACTGGTAGATATCTCCCGATAGATGAGGGGGACATGAGGGGATTCTGATCAATTTAGGGGGACGAAGAGCAATCATCTAATAGAATAGATAAAAATGAAGACATTACCTCCGCCACCGCCATATGAGTTACCCCCTCTTGATGGTGCAGTGTATTGGTTTGCAGGTGGCCCGCTGGTATCTTCTTCCGCGCCTCCGCAACACAACATACTTCAAATACTCCTAGGTGCACTCTCAATAACCCATTGACAGTAACTAATTAATCAATCACCTGAAAATAACACAACTTAATTAGTACACACCAATTCATCAAAAATAAGACAAAGCACATTGATTATGATTAAGGCACATCAATTGGGGAAGAATAATATTCATAGCTTTGCATATCAAATCTCAACAACTTTTCTCTAATTTAAACATAACCATTTAAATATTCCTTATGATTAAGGCACAAACATAAAAGTGATACACATTATGCAAAAATGATATATAGCCACATTGAAGAAATACTAATAAAATTATTGTTTATGGACACAACACAAGCATGTTTATAATTGTGTTTTGATATCATACAAACAAAATTTACATGAAAGACATAAATGACTATATTACCTTTAGTTTGTTACCTGATCGAAGCGAAAGCTCGATGAAACAATAATTTGGCAGAGAGAATTATATTGTTGCATGCAATAATAATAATAAAAAGAATTTAGGAATAGAAATGCATGCAAAAGAAGGAGTTTAGTTTGGTTTTGGAAGAAAGGAACATGTTTTGTTGTATTTTCCAGGAATATCGGTTGGTGATGAAAATATATGTGACAATAGATGCATATCATTCGCTCGTTATATTCTATTTTTAGTGCTCTCTTCATGCTTTGCTATTCTCATTCACAGACAACAAAATACAACATCAAATCAAATAATAATAAAACTATATATGCTTTGCACGTTCTGTTTTGCTTTGGTTAAAATTAAACCATTTACAAATTATAATATATGATCATCTAAAGTGATTTTTATTTACGTTTCATTTTAATATGGGCTATTATAAATAAAATAAGTGGATCATCAATATTCTTTACATCATCTTCAATGTTCTAAATCACTAATTATGGACAAACTAATTTTAGAGTAAAAATAAAACTTACAAACTTTTAGGTATATATGGTCTAGAGACTCGAGGACGAACTGATCCATTTTCTTTTTGTCAATATTTATTCTTTTTGAGGTTGTTGTTCCGGTACACCTAAAAAGTTTCATATAGCTTGGAAATTTAGGTTAAGGGTAGTTTATAAAACATTCACTCTCCTCAACAAAGGACAAAATTGTGAGGGTTCACACGTGGTCATGAGCAAACAATACCTCAAAATTTGGTCGCGGGTTCGATTCCCACCTACGGCATCATTGCTCTGAACGAGATAGAACTTGATATTACTCTAGTTATGGTGTTTGTCGTTCCCATAACAAATATGGTAAATTGATAATCTTCATCTAGGTGTCTGTAAGACACACAAGGTGGTTCTTCACTTTGAAGAAATTTTCACCATATGTAAGAGTCATTTTTTTATTCAAGTAGCCTAATGGCTACAATTTCACCCTTTAGATGAAAAAAATATAGTGTCTGAACTCTGGAGTTCTAATTGTGATGTCTTTATCAATTAAGTTAAGGTTAAGCTCACGGGTTGTATTTATTAACAAATACATGTAGCATCTTCTATAAAATTATACACCATGTGTGAAGAGAAAAAACTAAGAAGAATCTCAACTATCAAGGATAACCAACATTTTATTAGGTCAATTTTCCTTTATTCAAGTAGATTAAGCTTACAAATCATTTCGATAACTACTTTTGTCACCTCAAGGATTACTCGCGCGCCCTACGAAATGAACTTTTACCATTCTGTTACTAAGTAACGGACGTTATAAAAAAGAAAAATTTTGAAAAATGTCGTCCGCTGCTTATAAAAATAAAATCTGATAGGTTGTTTTAGGGGGGTGTCCGTGACATAAGTAACGGACGGGAGTATTTTTATAATTTCGTAGCGCGCGCCCCAAAAACACTAGGATGGCAGAAGTAATTTACATTCCAAAGGTTGCTTTCTGCACTCCCCAGTTTTCGTCGTACCCTCTCAGCTGCAATTTTTCCCCTAATACCCCAATTTGCAAGTTTACTTTGACATCGCATTTTTTTTAACTTATACACTTCAGAAAGCATGACTTTGAATGCATGAAAATTGTTTCTGAAAGTTAAAACATCTAGAACTTAGAAGTCTTTTTAATCTTTTGAATTGTGATTTCAATAGTCATTCATTTTTATATGAAATCCTAAGTCATGAGAGAGATTCTTCACACGAACGACCCGCCAGGTTATGACTTACATTGGTGAATTGGACCAACACCTATCTTACACAAACAAGGGGTTCGCTTTTGCATTTTTGTGTTATGAATTTTGTAATTTTGTCGAGATCATACCAAAATCATACTCCAAAATATCCTTCATATATATTAAATAATTTTACATCTCAAAAAGTGTAATTGAAACAGAAAAGTGAAAGGAAGCTGAAGGACAAAATCACAAGTAACCTTTCAAATCTAAGATGTGTGGAATTAAAAGAGAATCTGTATATGGAGATAAATAGAGCATTAGTGATACACTTTGCCAGAGACCAAAATCTTAAAACAATCATTAACAAGCTCTGTACAATGATCACTTCAACATCCAAAATGCTTAATTATATATTTTACATCTCTTAATCTTCTTTCCATATACGACCGGTGATTCTCAACTTCAACTCCTGTTTATCTCCACCAGAAAAATAAAGGGCTTGATTCCTCTGAATTATAAGTCCGTCTTGACTGTCTCTAACTTTACTATGACTGTCACGAATGCTCCGAGGAATTCCTTGCCATATAAGTTTGCGCCCGTTTGCACCGACTTCTAAGCTGTAGCTGAATTTTTTAGATTCGTTGTCATCGCCCATAAACCGTAAAAAGGCCATAAAAACTGGAGCTGTGCCTAGCTGGAAAGCCTCAAAGTGCAAGCAGAAATGCTTTCCATAACAATTGAAAACCTAAAAAGCAAGAGAATTTGAAATTCAAACGATAAAAAAATTATAGCCACTTTCTATTTCCCCCCTCTGATTTGTAATATCTAATAAATCTTAGTCTATAAATTGAAAATGAGGTCACAAATTCACAATAACATTCAGAAGAAAAAAGGTGAACTTGTATACCATAGCTTTAACCGTTGGAAATGTTTAGACGAAGATCAAACGGGGACAGAAGTTCAACCATGCAATTAAACTCAATGGCTTAAAACTTCTAACTCGTCGAATTCAGTTTCATGGTTGAATTTGAACTCATTGAGTTCAAATTATTCATCAAAAGTCAAAAGAGCACATGCATATGTGTAAGTCATGTGACAGAAAGCATGATTATGATTAATTAAGAAATAGCCAACACCACTTGAAGATAAATTAAAATAGTACAAAAGTTTTTTTGTGTGAATAGAACAAGACAAGGCAATGTATGCACACAAAATTAAATGTCACGTGTTATAAGATACAGTATATGAATGAGAATTTTAGTTATTATTATTAAATAATAAATAACATGCAAGAATGCTAATCTAGAAGATTTAGTCAATCAAACCAACAAACAGGTCAGTTATTATAATTCATTAAATAACTTACAGTTAGCATCCATGTAGCATTTTCAACTTCATGTGGATTTGTTTTAACATATCGATGATTAAACGTGAATCCATCATGCATGTCAACCTTGTGGTCATGCTTGAGATGAGCAACAAGATATGAAATGTCACCAATCGCAGAGCACTCAGATCCAGCATAGGGACAATTGTATGGACGAAATCCGCAATTTTGCTCATGCTTAAGTTTAGCATAGTAAGGGAATATATCATTACAACCTAGACTCTGATATCTGCAAGGAAGCTCCAAAGATTCTGCGACCTTCTCAAGAGCCAAACACCTTATATTCCCAAGATCGTGGTGACATGTTGGGCAGATATTATGAACTTCAATCTTGCAATTTGAACATAATGTATGACCATTTGGACACTAAAACATAGAATGCAGACATAAAAGAAACATTAGAAATTATATATTTAGCCGAAATTTACAATTCAGGTAACTATTATTGGAACTAAACTCACAATAGAATTAGAAAGTGACAATGTAATACCTATAAACTAAAGGCTTAACTTTGTTAAACTCAAACAACTATCATGTAACTCACTTAACGAATAAAAGATAACTGTGATAACTTCCATGTGTGGAATAGTGCATTTGAGAACAGGATTTTTCCTCCAAAACACGAATAGACGCTCGAAGAAAAGAAAGAAATTGCAAACACGTCGTCACCTGGTGAATTGGGGGATACATCAAATTATTGCAGACAGGGCAGCCGAGTAAGTCATGCACACCATTCTTTGAACTAGTTCCGTTCTTCCCATTCAACCCAACACTAGTAGATTTTGTAAGTGTACTGTTAATCTTGGCCTCAGATTTAGCCTTGCCAGTTTCATAATCTGACGACATCACGTGAGATTCAAGAACTTCTTTGAAAATACTGCCTCCAGGAGCCATTTCTGACCTGATCTAAGAGATTTCTTTCCAATTTAGTCGGCTTTGAGTTTATTTTTATGGCATGCTACAACTGTTAAATAGAAAAATTGTCAGTGCACATGAAATTCGAGAGAATAACAATTATGATGCAGATTTTCAGTCAAAATAATACCTTAGAGTTTCCCTAGGAAAATTTAACACGAGTAAGCTACATTCACGCGCAACAGTCTCTGACCAACACTTATCATGAAACGATATTTTACTTTTGGCAATGCTCGTCAAGATTCAGTGAGTCAAGAAACGCAAACATGCCTGAAACATGACACCAACATCAAACAACATAGTTACATAAAAGTACCATCTGTAAACAGAATCTCTCAAAATCAAAACAACTCTTAGATGGATCAAATTACATCCCAGATCCCCTCATCTTAGTGCCTTATTATTTATTGCAGCAACATGCCAGCAAACAGATTCTGCATCATAATCGCAAATTTACAAGATGCCGAGTTATAGCACGGATTAACATCCCATATCTCCTCCCCCGTTTAAATTATCCAAAAACCAGATCAAAATGATACAGAAAATTATCAAAAATTCAACCAAGCATCAAAATTCAAGTTATCTTTGCAAGAACACTACCTTTTAGAATCAATCAAACCAATCAAAAACTGGAACAGAACAAGAGATTAAAAAAATGAAATGTAAAATCTCAAAAACCACAATTTTAACAATTCATCAGAAACAAGTATCCAAAGAAACCCATAAATAGAATCAAAATACACAAATCAATAAAAAGTGAACAAGTAAAAACAAATCTAAACAGAAAAAGTTCAAAACCATACCAATCAAAGGAAAAAACAAAAACCCATAAGATGTAACCAACGTGAAAAACAAATACCCAATTGAGAATTCCAAGCCATAATTGTGTCCGTGCGTGTCACGAACAATTAAAATCAATAAAACACATGAAAAAAAAAACAAAAATATAATTCAAAAATGAAACAAAAGACGAAAAACATTTCGAAAAAAGAGCTCCTGAAGATGCGGAATTTACCACCTTATTATTGAAATTGGAGAATCAAAAAGCGTGCCTTGTTTGTATCGATTATTGATTGATGTTGAGTTGACCAACACCAACAACAACGTTGTTTCTTCTGTTTCGAAATCGTCTGAGAAAAAAAAAAAAAAAAACCTTGTTTTCTGCTATGTTTCTTTCGTTACTATTATTTATTTATCTTTCTCTCTCTTGTAGTTTTCTTTTTTATTTGAATGTTGGGAAAATGAAAGTAATTGAGTCTTTTTTTTTAATTTCTTTTTTGACATTTTTTGTATTAAATTCTTAGGTGAAAGTGGTCCAAGTAATTTAAAATTTGGCTCGAATGGAGTGATTTCATCAATCAATAAGCTCATACACTTATTGGTGTGTCCGTATTGAATACGTGTCAATGTCCGATATCAATACCTATAATTATATTAAATTATGTTACTTTTTTAAATTATTATTGATGTTAATATCTGTGTCGAGTCCGATATTTATGTCTTTGCTTCATATATTTAGATTTTTTTTAAATTATTGGTATTTTTGATGATTAGCTTAGATAAATCTGAAATTTTTAGAGGTTAGTTAGAAAAAATTTAGATTTTTTTGTTTAAAATTTATAAATTTTCTGATTCCGCCACTAACTGAGAGTTAAATAAAATTTGATAAAAAAAAATTTTCAATAAAAGTTAAATTTAAATTTTTTTAAACAATTTGTCTTATGGGAATGTTTTAATTTTTGGGTAATTTTATTTCATCGTTTTTATGTTGTATGTTTTTTTTTTCTTGTATTAGGCACCAAAGATACGTTGCCAAGACAACAAGGTGGTCCTATTACTGTTCCCGCACGCGAGGTTTGAAAATATTAAAAGTAAAAATAAATTGTCTTTTTCTTTTTTCAAAATTTTGTTCTTTTTCGGTTTTTTTCTCTCTTTTTTTAACCTTTTTCTTATGTCTCTTCACATCAGTTTTCTTACATTTGTTTTTCGGTTAATGAAAGGGTAACTTTTGGGACCAAGATTACCTACTTCAACGTGATTGGCGATCTCATACGTTAAAAAATGATCGAGCAATTCTTATTTATAAAGTGTAGTTTCATTAAGTTTACATAGGGCCTGTTTGTTTCATCTTTAAAAAAAATGAATTTTTTTAAAAAGAATTTAGAGATTTTTTTTAAGAGATTTTGAAGAAAATTTAAAGCTATTAGCCGTTTCTTTACAATCATAAAAATCTATTTTTTTAAGATGGTGAAGGATGATGAGTGATAAAAAAATAGATTTTGATAAAAGCTATTGAAAATAGATTCTCATTTTGATGAAAAAAATGATTTTTTTATCAAAATGATTTTTGAAAAATCTGAAACAAACACAAGTAGGATAAAAAAATAGATTTTTTTATGAAAAAATAGATTTTTTTGAAAAAAAATCTTAAACAAACGGGCCCATAATTTCAATTTAAATGTTATTTTTTATCGGATAGTCGATAATAATTATTGCATTAACATAGTAACACCTTGTAATTCACATCCTAATTTTCGGCAAGTATTTTAATTCAAAATGCTAGAATAAAAATATTTTCCTATGAACATGATTCGGTTGATAGGGACATTGCAAATTATTGCAGAGATTGAAATTCAAATCATGATACTCACACTTATTCACTTTTAAAGGTAAAATTCTAGGCATTAAGTTACTTGACAAAAAAAAAAATTACCACCAAATTAATTGTATGAGTGTAATTGGACCGGTTTTTAGTGTATGAATCAATGAACTCTCAATTGGTTCAGTTTTTAATGTTTTTCAAAAATGAATTCAAACCAAACTCATCAATTTAGTTCAGTTTGGTTTGAATACTTTAAACAGATTTTACCATGCATTTTTTTCGATGTTTGAATCAATGAACTCCCAATTGGTTTGGTTTGGTTCGGTTTTTCGTGTTTTCCAAAAATGAATTCAAAACAAACTCATCGATTTAGTTCAGTTTGATTTGAATACTTTAATCAGTTTTTACCATGCATTTTTTCCGATGTCCGAACCAATGAACTCTCAATTGGTTCGATTTTTAATGTTTTTTAAGTACAATGGCTAAAAAGTATTTAATTGTTAATTATTAGAATATAAATATTTTATAGGTTAGTTACAATGTTGATTGTATTTTATGTTATTAAACCTTATTTTATTTTATTTTATTTTCATCTTATAAAAAAATAATTTAAATCAAAATTATTCTTTTCGAATTTTTTATATTTCTTTTATTAAAGGATCCATTGTCAATATTAGAGACCGGACCTCTAATAGTTGGGACCGGTCTTGCGAAAGAGTATAAAATACCCCAATTATACATAAATATTTGGGTTAATAGGTCTTTACCTTCTGCAATGTAGGCGAATTTTGTTTTACCCCCTGTAATTTTATTTTTTTTAGAACACCCCCTGTAATGTTTTATTTTTTTGTTCGTAGTGTATTTGACCCCCTGTAATGTTGTTTTGTTTTACCCCGGGAGGTAAAATGAACTACAAAAAAAAAAAAACATTACAGGGGGGTGTTCTCACAAAAAATAGTTACAGGGGGTAAAACAAAATTCGCCTACTTTGCAGGGGGTAAAGACTTATTGAAGCGGCCGTAAAAATGCGCGGGCGAAAAACGCTCGCTTGACAGTAAAGTCGCCACCGAACTTTATTTATTCCCGAAGAAAAAGGAAAATATCGATAAAACCTTGAGAGAAATGGAAAGACGGTCGTCACGATCAAATTTCGGGTTCGGGAGTCGGTTATGCGAGGGGAAGGTATTAGCATCCCTCACATCCGTTGTATTCAACGGGAACCTTCTTATTAGTTTAGGGTTTAAAAATGTAATTTGATTTGTTTGCATCTTTTTTATTAATTATTAAAATATTTACAAGATGGGAAAAAATTTAGTTTTTTATTATTGTGCTTGACGGTTGTTGGATCCCGCTCCTACGTATTCCCAAGTGCAATGGGAAATTCAAAGCTTACGTTGTTCTTTGGTAGAAAATGTTTGTGTGTTGGTCGATTTTATTTATGAAAATTGTTTGGTCGCACTTGGGCGAAAAGGTTTGCTTGATTAAAAACGCGGACTCGCACTTGGGCGATGGTATCCGATTGAGAAAAAAAAAAATTAAACGCGCATGGGCGTGAAAAAGATTAAATGTTTGGTGGGTTGAGTTGATTTAAATTTTATGTTTTGTAGAATAATATATTTTTGGTGTGGAAGACGAATAACCGATAGACAAAGGGCACGCTAAGTCTATACTATCCGAGAGACGAACGAATGTACATTCGTCGATCTCTTTTTTAATCCACAATTTTTTTAAGAAAAATGTAGTTTTGCATGAATTAAACTAAATTCATAAAAAGGAATATTTTACTTGTTTTTGTTGTTAAAGGGAGTTTTTGTTTTATTTGAATTAAAATATGAATGCATGTATATATTTTTGTATTTTTTTATGATGTGAGAAATAAATAAAATGACAATGCATATTTTTAGTATTTTTTATGATATGAGAAATAAATAAAATTACAATGCTTATTTTTTTGTATTTTTATGATATGAGAAATAAATATAATGACAATGCATATTTTTTGTATTTTTCATGGTATATGACAAATAAACAAGACAAATATAAATGAGTAGAGATAAATAAGCAAGCAAATAAATAAATGAGCGATAAAAGCAAATGAAAATAAATAAGAGAAAAAGAAACAAGGGGTGTGCAGTTGATATGGGGGTGCTGAAAGCAAATCTGGGCCTAAAGTCCAAGATTCTAGCAAAAAGCAGAAAACAAATAAGAAAAAATATATGCTAAAATTTTCAACCAGGGGGTTTCGAACACTTCCCCCCTCTCTCACAAACTAGCTTCACAACCAACTGCGCTGCATAATAAATTGTGTTAAACTACAGCTTTAAACGTATATAAACTAAACAGGTCAAAGGTAAAGTCAAAACGCAGAGGGGTATAATACCCACCTCTGTTATTTCATTTCATTTTTCTTTCTCTACTCCCTTACTGCTCTCCGTTTCTCTCTAACCTCATTATGAACATCATCATCAACCCAGAATCCGGCGCGGTGGCTACCGGACCGGGACGGCGGCGCCACCGCGCCGGAGTTTAAAACCGAATCAAAATTCCTACTTTTTTTTACAGAATCATTCCTCTCACCCTTCTAAACACAAATCCAACCCCAAAAATTTAAAAAGCTTACCCAAATCGTGTAGATCGGAGTTCAAAATTTTGAAGTTTTTTTGTTTCAAATTTCTTCCTCTCTTTCTCGTTCTTTCTGTTTCTTCTTCCTTCTTCTTTCTTTTTTCGTTTTTTATTTATTTTCTGGAACGTATGTGTGTGTGTGTGTGTTGTGGGTGTGTGAGTGTGATTTTGTGTTTGCGATTTGTTATGGTTGTGGCAAGAAAATGGTTTCTGTTTTAATGCTTGGATATTTATTTTAGGTGTTGAGAAATTATTTAAGGGTTTTTTGATGTGGATTTGGGGCTGTGGAAATGTTACTGAGTTTGAAAAGTGTTGAGAGATTTGAGATGGAATTGGCCGCAGCTTTGATGTTCTGTGTTGTGAAATTTTTCTGTGATGGGTTGTTGTTCTGATGATCTTTTTTTTTTGTGACTGTTGTGAGATTATATTGACAACTTGTGAATTGGTTTTGTCATGTGGTATTAAATTCCTCACAGTGGAGGTTATTGGGACCTTGCAAATTTTTTTGCTCTGATCAATGTTTTCCTCTGATTCATGGTACTGTATTCAGAAAAAAAGAGAAAAGAAATCCAAAACCCAGGGGCTCCTCTGATACAATTCTGCACTGGACTTTTTTGAATTTTTTTAAATAATAATAATAATATTAATAATAATACTAATAATCAAGAAAAGAAAAGAAAAGAAAAAGAGGAAGGGGAAGGGATGAGCACGTGCTGCTCATCTTCTCTTATTGTTATTTTTTTTAATTAATTTTTTTTAATTCTTATGTTTTGTTTTAATTAATAATAATTATAATTAATGATAATAACAATAAAAATAAAAAGGAAAGAAATAATATGATATTAATAGTACCAATCGTTAGTTGGTTCAGTGGTGATTGGCGCTGAACTTGGTAGGGAGGACCACGGTTCGATCCCCCGCAACTGCGATCGGGAGGGGGCTGGAACCACTTGATGCCAGAACTGACCTCCGAACCAGATTCAACTGGTGGTGAAAACCGAAAAAAAAAAATATGATATTAATAGTAATAATGATAAAAGGAAAAAATTGAATACTTAACATATTTTTTTTGGACCTTTTCAATGATATAATTAAAAATAAAATTGATTTATTATTTTTTTTGGATTTTGTGAAGAAAATAAAAAAAGGAATGAAATTGTAACATCCCCGAATTCTAAATCCCTTACCTAATTTTAATTAGAAATTTTCTATTAAAATTAGAATTAAAAGAAGGAGTTTAAATTAATTAAAATGTGAGAACTAGGTGAATTAGGTGTAAATTGGAATTTTAATTAAGATCTAAACTACACACTAGAGCCTTAATCTCACACTTGGGAACTAATCAAGCAAGAAATTCAAATCCTTTCCCCGTTCACTCTTGTATGAGTCACCTCTATGACTCACCTTTTCTCTCCATCACAAGGCAACACCTAATAGCCATAAGATGACTCATGCTTCCACTCAAAAACCACTTCCCCTCATTCTAACTCACTCACTTGCATGCAAAGATGAAACATTATTCACTTTCAGCAAAACTGAAAGCTCTCAAGCCCACCCTTTCTCTCTTCTTCTTCTTCTTCGTGACAACAACAACATCACCATAACATCAAGCTTCTAATTCTCTCAAATTATAAATTAAGACTTCTTATGCCTAACACTACACAAAGCCTCATTTCCTACAGAAATTACCACATGCAAAGAATCAAGTTAGAGCTACACTCCCTACACCTTTTACAAATTCATCAAAGTAGCTCAATCTACATGAACTCACCAACTTCCCTTAAAGAAATTCAAAACTCTCAAATCCTAACCCTACACTTCTAGTGTTGATTGCATGTGTTTTATACTTCAAAATACGGGTTCTATCATTCTGGGACTGCCTTGGGTGCTGTGGGTAAGCAAAACATTGGAAAATACAGCAAAAATGCGTGGTTGAAGTTGCTGAGACTGGGCAACTCGCCATGGCCAGCTGTGGTACTCGCCATGGCGAGTTAGACAGGGACATGATTGTTCCTCGGCTCAATTTCTTCGTGTTCTGGCCTTTTGGTGAGCTTCAAACGTTCATTTCTCGCTCTGTCAAGCTGTGCTCGTGCTAATAGCATACATTAAAGTTGTTTCCTCTCCAACCCTTGAAAACAAGGATAGGTAAATCAAGTCTTAATCCCTTCCTTTGATTCCAAATTCGTGCCTATCCCTGTTAATCACAGTCTGGTTGTCTTGCATGTTGGGTACACTGAGCTTTTGGTGCTGCAATGTGAGACTCTGAAACCAAGTAAATTAGGAAGTTCATTCCCCTTCAAACTCTTCAAATTCTGTCCAAGGGATTCGTGGGTGTAGCTGAGGAATTTATAGATGTTGTTGAGCCCAGGAGCAAGGATAAAGCTTCTATTATCAGGTGGGTTCTTAGGCTAGTGTAGTATAGCTTCCCAAAAATTATGAAATATGCATGTCAATTTAGGATTTAGGGACTTTGTTGTGTGAGGGAATTAACTCCCAAATTTCCCTCCGTTCTGTTCTATATTATATGTTTTATATTATTGCACTGCTACAAATGAGGATTGTAGGTATTACCTTTTTAAAATTGAGGATTTTCGTAAAACAGGGGTCTCTCTGCATGAACTCGCCATAGCGAGTATCAAGCGAGCATGCATGGCGAGCTGGGTTTCTGGGCTGATGAAACTCGCCATGGCGAGCACCTGCTCGCCTAGCGAGTTGATTTAGGCCAGGACCTATAATCTCGCCCTGGCGAGCTGGCTTGCTCGCTGTAGCGAGCTAAGTGCAGAAAGTCACTAACTTTTCAATTATTTTCTAAAAACCTCATACTCGTTTTATATCCTCATTGTCTCAGATAATTTGCAGTAATCTAAATAATATAATGTTAAACAGAATGTTAATCACAGATAATCATTAGGGCTTAATTTAGGGAATCTAGAAATGATGTATGCTCCCCGGGCTTGAGAAATTATTGGTAGCATGTTAATAATTTAGTGATCAGTCGAATTAATTATATGAACATGATATCAGTATGGACTTCGTTTTAGATGTTCCATTAGAAAATTTTATGTGAGCTTTATGCCGGAGCGCTTTCTGCTCGCGGATAAGGCGAACCCCTGAGACGTGCTCACCTTAGAGGGTTTGCGGTTTAAAATGAACAAGACTAACTCTGTGTTACACCTTTATTTATATTGCTTATGATAATTATGTTATGAATTAGATTATGATATGACTGATTAGGAGCCCCGGCTTTATAGCCTAGGAGGGTAGTAGAACTCGCTGGGACGAAGTGACTGTCTCACCCCACTCCCTTTTCGATATAGGTAAGACAGGTTATTTCGGAGCAGGGACCAGGATGGATCTGACGATTGGAGTCGAGCTTGGATTGTCAGCTTAGAAGATTTATTCTTCTTCCTTGTTTTAGATTAGCTTGTTATTCTGTTGTTAATACTTCCCGATGTTGTATTGAATATTATAAATATTACTCTATGATATTGTAGTATTCAGTTATAATTCTCTTAATTCATGTACTCATATTCCAGTTATTAATGTTCCGACTAAATATTCTAGATAATTTTAGTTGGGGCGTTACAGAAATTATACACAATAATAACTAAACATTATAAAATATTTTTGATAAAAAGTTTTTGTTAATTTTTTAAAAAATTAATAAAAAAAAAAAAAAATTAAAACGAACCAAATCGAATGTGAGGAAAAGAAAGTTGAGACAAAATTGGGGTACTACACTTATTAACCCTAAATATTTCAAAAGTCAATATTTCATTTTGTCCTTATTATAAAAAAATATTTACATTTTAGATTTATAAAATGTTTGATTTATTTTGTTCATATTATAGACCAAATACGTCAAATATTTTACAAACTTAAAAAGATTTTTTTAAAAATAATAAGGACCAAAGTGAATAAGAAATTAATAAAAGAAAATAGTAATCTTAACAACCAAGTTGATTTCTTTCACTATTTAAAAAAAAAAAGTTGATATTTTTCACATGTGACCAATTGTCAAGAATAATGTAAGATCTATCGTTAATATTATTCAAAAATACGCAACGGAAAATAAAATTTGATTTACAAAAAAGTTTAGTTCGATTATTACATTCTACTTACAAAACACTTAATTATTAAAATACCGTTATACAAAATACTTTTCTAAAAATGATACATCTCTAAATAAATTGAAATAAGAAATGAGACTCAATATACATTATATATATACATAAACCCATCCCTGTGTCACATTAGAGCGGAGCTTCACCGGCAACTCGGTCATAAACATAACCGGAGAACCTGAACCCTCAAAGATTTAGCAAATACACAAAACGGAAAGTTAAATAATATAAGCATAAAAAGAATCTAAGTGTAAGAAAACACTTAATACTTAGGACATAATATATTTATGTCTAATAATTCAATTAATAAACATACATTGATTACATGTCATTCATATCTCATAACTACAAAAGGTACAACACGTCACAATAATATCACATTCTCGATCAATTGACAAGGTATACACATCATCATCATCAATTATCAATCATTTACTACACATCTCATAACACACTTAAATCACTTAATTATTAAGAGATATCAATCAATGTCATAAACCAATTAATACATTTAATCACATATTTTTAATGCAACTAATGTCAATTACTCATGTTATGTCACCTTAGACATGACTGATGCATGTGATACTATTTCATCAATTTATTGAAAAACCTTATTCCAAATATATTTTAGTCAACCGCGACTACTAAAATATCGATTATGCTTTATGGTTCATCTAAAGTATCTGTTCAACATACATATATGAATGCATAAATGTACAATTACCAAACATATGATTTACATATTTTAGTCAACCGCAGCTACTAAAATATCTACTATACTTTAGGGTTCATCTAAAGTATATGTTCATCATCAAATGATAATATAATCTATATACTCTAACACTATTGTTAAAGAAATACATATTCTCTATTAATTAAATCACATTAATTAATCTTCTCATGTTATCACACATTTAAGATCATCATCATCAACCAAGTTGTTTGGGCTCAAGTGGCAAGGAGCTCCTTCCAAGGATGTGTTCGGGGAATACCGGGTTCGATTCTCATGGGGAATAACGTTTGGCCAGTGTGCATGCCTCTATGCACGAACCAGATTATTCGTCCATCTTTGGTGGGTCGAAAACCGGTGCGGAAGCCTAAAAAAAGATCATCATCATAATAAAGCATCATCATATATGTTATCATAAATCATAATCTCAATTCAAGATACATAATCATCATAGTTAATCATTTTACAACTAAGATACACATTCATGATTCAATCATATATACATCATCACACAAGCATGATATCATAATTAAATCATATTATCAACACACACATAAGCATACCATTATCATACTCAAATCATAAATCAATAACATACTTGTCATTACATATCAAATCATCTTTTAAAAACTCACATTCAATTCAACATGTCATTCCATAATTATTGGATCGTAATCCAAACATGTTATAAGTAGGGCTGACAATGACCCGAGCCAACTCGTGAATAGTTCGAAGCTCAATTCGATAATTGACTCGTGAACTTGGTTCGTGAACCAAATGAGCTGAACTTGAGATAAAAATTAAGTTCGTTAAATAAATGAGCCGAACATAAACTATATATAGTTTGACTCATTTGGCTCATGAACTAACTCGGTTGTTTACACCAATGACTTTCCAATTCTCTATATACACATGAATGAAGAATATTTTGAGAATGATTGTGAAATTTTGTTTGTTTTTGCTTTGTAACTTTGTCATTTGTATTAGTTTATGATTGTTTAAAGTTTGTATGTGTTTATCTATTATTCACTTGGGATGATTTTTATTTTAATGTAATATTTGCTTTTCTTTTTTAAAAAAATAGTTTAAAAGGTTATAGATTAAATTTGAAATTTTGACAAAAAAATTGACTTTCAAAATCATGTGATTTGACTTAACGAGCTGAACCGAACTATTCATTAACTTAAACAAGCCGAACTCGAGCTAAAAAAAGAGTTCGTGTCGAACTTGAGCCAAATTTTGAGCTGAACCAATTCCCAGCGAGCCGAATCGAGCTCAGATGAGTTCGACTAATTTTCAGCCCTAGTTATAAGCATACATTTCATATCATTAAGCTTGTAATAAAATTGGGTTCAAGCACCCTCGCTAAGCTAGCTCTAGCAAGAGGTAGCGAGACAAAACAGAGAGTTCCTCGCTTCAAGCGATGTCTAGCGAGACAAAGCGAACTCCCTCGCTACAGCTGGCTTCAGCGAGCACTCATCTGGACAGGAAGAACAACAAGAACAAAAAAGCCCTCGCTGCAACATTCATACAGCTCGCTCAGCCTGCAGTGCCCAGAAAACACCCCTGTTTTCGGGTTTTAGCTAAAATTCATTAAAAGCATCATTTTTCAACACATAAATTCCTAAAACTATCAACTTTAAGCATACATAATTCATATAAGTGTAGAAGTACAACTTTTAACATCATCAAACATCATTTTTCGTGTAGACTTTTTTTATTGTCACTTTTACCATTCACTCTATTCAAATATTTGTATATATATGTTTGTTAAAAAAATATATTCCATGCAAAAGTTGGTTTTTAGTTTTTTTTTTTTAGTCAAAAAAAAAATTTCCTTTTTTTTCTTAATAGTAACCAAGCACAATAAAAAAGAAGGTAATTTGTATATGTTTGTTGAAAAAAAACTTCCACACAAAAGTTAGTTTCAGTTTTTTTTTTCTTAGTCAAAATAAAAATTTCATTTTTTTTCTTAATAATAATAATTAAGCACAACAAAAAAGAAAGTAATTCGTATATGTTTATTGAAAAAAAACTTCCATACAAAAGTTGATTTTAGTTATTTTTTTCTTAGTAAAAAAATAAAATTTTCTTTTCTTTCTTAATCTATACCAATATATAAAGAAAATATTCTTTTTGGTGTAGACTTTTTTTTATTATCACTTTTACCTTTCACTTTATTCAAATATTTATATTTGTTGAAAACTAACTTCCACACAAAAGTTTATTCAAATATTTCTTTCTTTCTTACCCATCATTGATTTATGTTCATCATTCCTTCCCTTCATCCCCATTTCCAATAAGAGTTGGAGGCATACATACATGCATACTTATTTTTTATCACGTGATCTCATTTTTTTGAAAATTACGTATTATCAAATAGTGTAACTGCTTACTCTTTTATTTGCAATTTAAGGTACCAAATAACTTTTTTACTTACTTCTCTCTCGTTCTTTTATCCAGACTTTATTAGTCCCAAATTTTTTAGTATATTGTTCTATTTACTTGTTTTTTTGCTTAGTCTTTTTTTTTTTCTAGGGGCTTTTTTTTTATTTGAGATTTTTGTCTCTTTTATTTCTTGTTTTTCTTTTTCTGTTGTTTTGTTTACCAAATAGCTTGCTTTTCTGTTTCTTTTTTTTTTTAGCTTAGTCTATTGTTAGTTTCTGTCATTTTTATTTAATAATATTTGCTTTAATATTTAGTTTATTTTTGTTATAATATAATTTTGGACAGTGATTTCATATATTTGAATTTAGGTTTAGTTATTTGAATTTAGCATGTCATCTTATTATTTGCTTAAAAATGTTATATTATTCTTATAAATATCTCACTATTCTATTTTGTGCTGTAACTTTAACATTTTTTTAACACTTCAGAATATATACTCATTTTATTTAAATAGTCACATTATTATTATATTTTTGAAATTTTTAGTGAATTTCAGAACACATGTACTGACACCATCTTTAAACTATAAGATTATTTAAATCTTATTATGTTATATATGAATATCTACTATAAAAAAATATGTGAATATCTTTTAATATCCACGGTTTCAATAATTTCTAAAATTTATTTTGACGTATGAGCATCAACAATTTTTACAATTGATGATTTTTCATTTTATTCTTGAAAAATTATAACTATTTACTCTACTCCTTCATATAATTTAAGGTTGCTCATATTTATAAAAAAGATGATTCTTGTTATGATAATAAATTAATTAAATTCTATTGAAGTTTCTTCTCAAATATTCAGTTGGCATAATTATATTCCATATTTTATTGGTCTAAAATTCAGAATATTTTCAGCCAGCGGTTTTAATATTTATCTTCTTTTTAAGATGCTTAATTCATTTTTTTTATATCTTTCTCTTTTTTTATGAGTTTTTTTTTTAGTTTAGTAGTGCTTATTAGAATACAATACTATTTTTTTTTAATAATATAGAGGAGTTTTCTTAAATCATATTCCCAAAGTCCTACATATATGTTACAATCATAATTTTTGTTTATTATAAACAATTGTTGGTCGTGGTTAATATCTCGGATTCTTGGTTACACGAGGCTGTGTCTGCTTTGTGTTGTAAGGTGGGGAAAATCCCTTTCCTCTATTTGGGCCTCCCTTTTGGAGGTGATCCGAGGCGTCTGGGTTTTTGGGAACCGATGTTGATGCGTCTTAGGAATCAGTTGTCTGGGTGGCAGAGTCATTTTCTGTCTTTTGGTGGACGTCTTGTTTTGTTAAAATCTATCTTGACTTCTCTGCCTGTCTACGCTCTTTCCTTTTTCAAAGCCCCCTCAGGTATAATCTTTTCTATTGAATCTCTTTTGATTAAGTTTTTTTGGGGAGGGGTGAGGCTTATAGGAAAATCCCTTGGATTAGGTGGAACACTATATGTTTACGCAGGGAGTATGAAGGGTTGGGGGTTAGGCAGATTATGGAGTTTAACATTGCCCTTTTGGGCAAATGGTGTTGGAAGTTGTTGGTGGATCGTGGGGGCCTGTGGTTTCGAGTACTGGCAGCCCGATACGGGATGGAGTATGGTAGGATGAGGGTGGGAGGACGGTTGGGGTCATCTTGGTGGAGGGAGATAGTGAGGATTAAGGACGGAGAGGGTGGGATTACAGAGGGCTGGTTTGGGGAGGGTGTGGTGAGGAAGGTGGGAGACGGGACAGAGACTCTCTTCTGGACTGATCCCTGGTTGGGAGGATTACCTTTATGTGAGTGCTTTAGTCGTTTGTTTGATTTAGCGATGACCAAGTCGTTCACTGTGGCTGAGATGTTCTCTTTGGGGTGGGAGGCTGGAGGGGGGGCGTGGGGGTGGAGGAGGCCGTTGTGGGTGTGGGAGGAGGAGATGTTGGGGGAGTGCCAGATCTTACTTTTTTCAGTGGCTTTACAGGTTGATTCTTCAGATAGATGACAATGGCAACCTAATCCTGATGAAGGTTACTCAGTGCGCGGGGCGTATCAGTTGTTGACTTCTCATGAGTCGGTTACTTTGTTGGCTTCTTCAGATATATTTCATTTTTGTCTCTTCAAAAAAATAAAATGATATGACGATCTATTTTAATAAAATTTAAAATAGATGATAAGCTTTGTAACTTAAAATTTTTCGAGGTTAATAGTATAAACTATTTATCTATCTCGTTCTAATTATTTTTTTACATATTAAATGTAATAGTTTTTGAAAATGCATGTATGTATTTTTATTGATCAAGAAAATAAAGACCACCGATGCAATAAAAACCAAAGAGTTAAATATTTACCTAAAAAATACAATAAAATCCCTAATAAAAGGTGTAACCCCCCGAACCAAGACTAACAATAATCTAATTTTTAAAACACTTTTTCAGAAACTCTCTTTCAAAAACATCATGCAGCGGTTAAAATAATTAGAAAATTGGACTCAATATCAAAATTATTATAAGAGTAAAACATAGCAACTTCTTTTCTAATAAAGTACATTAGTTTTAAAATAAAATAGCAAAACATCATAGACTCTAAGACTTCTTTCAAAGTGTCACAATCAGAGCGGACTTCCCTTGCCTCGAACTCGAAACTCGACAACCTGTAGACAATTGCAGGGCCAAACCAAACAAGACAAACAACAAAAGGGGTCAGAATATATTCACACAAGGCATCGATGTATTAACACACAAGAATAAGAGAAAATATAAAACACAAAATATCATCCTTTGGGACAATCAAACACATAAGCAAACACAACATCATATACATAGCAACTTGATCAATTAATAAAATTCAACTCAATTAGACAATGCATGCAATGCGACTTAAACTCTTTAAATGCACGTGGTACTAATAGCAACGTCGTTATTTTCAACTTCATTTATACAATATCAATAAACAACGTCATTTTCAACTTCATTAAGTAATATCGTTGGATATATGAATGAATGCATGAACATATTTCGACTCGACAATATCAAATTCAACAACTATCACAATCAACAGTTTAAAGAAACAACATCAATAATCAACGGCTTAAAGACAACATCATTAGTAGTTTTATAGTTTCAACATCATTATCAACAGTTTATAATCAACAACAACAATAGCAATACGACAAACAACAGCTCAAGGCCACCATAGCAAGTAGCAACACGACAAACGGTGGCACAACGGCCACCACGGCATCAAACAACAACACTAATTATATTTAATAATCATCACCAATTAGACCAACATCAAATAAGTCAAACACCAATTTAATTAGACGACAATTTAGTTCAACATCAAATTGATCCAACTCCAATTATACTCACACCTAGTTTCTAGAAAATTTTGCGCCTGTTTGTTATAGATTTTTTGAAAATAGATTATAGTGTAATATATTTTTGTGTAAAAAAAATTTACAAAGAAACTTTTTATAAAAGTTTTAAACAGGCCCAAAATATATTCCTTGCTCCATTATATCTCATTTCCTATCTGATATGCGGGGTGTATCATATTTTCTTCTTTGAGTAATGAATTTGCTTATTTTAAAAAATAATAATAATAATAATAAAATAATGTCATTTTATTGAAAAAAATTTCAGATATAAATTTTTCAAAAAAATCACTTTTTTTTGAAGTTATTTCAAATAGATTTTTATAAAAATTATTTTTAAAATACAACTTTTTGTAAAATTGAGATTTTGACTATGTTTTGATCTTCAATAATGTACGTTTATGTTATATAATGTCAAAATTAGTATTTGAATTTAGAAAAAACAAATATAAAAAAATTTATAATATTTTGAAAAACAATTTTATAAAATCTATTTTCAAAAATAAAAAAAAAAATCATTTTTTTTAAAGCTAAAACAAACAGACCCTTTATTAATTAAAATCAACAGCAATAACAACGTTAACTATCGCATCTAATAACTGGAGAGGACAACAACATTTCAATTCTTAAAGAAATTCATCACCAAATATACTCAACTTCAAAACACTGATTAACCTCCTCACCGGCCGATTAAACTTAACAAATTCTATACTACCCAACATTCCACCAATATAGTCACCTACCAATAATAGAACGACTCTAAGCATCCCAACCATGCCAACTCTAATACATGCATGTGCATATGCCATATGGAAACATAAATGTTATGTGTACAACAATTTTATACTACTCTCAAAGCAACCACGATGGGTTCTATACACTAATCTCTCAAAGCAACCAGACCACTAGTCTAAATATGTATGATAAATCAATAACAAATAACGATATATATGTGAAACCCAACTTGCATCGAAAGATTGAATAAGAACACGACTGGAAACAAACAACATGGCATATTATGTTCATATGATTCATGTTAATCTAAATTGCTCTTTTCACACTAAACTAGAATCTAATTTAAAAACTCATTGGAAAATCAAGCATTCAAAAGACAAGGGAATGGGAAGGAGGGCAAAGTCCCCTCGACTACTCTTATGGTTAATACTATTCTATATGTGAACAATTTCTCCCTTTAACTCGAATTTGCCGATTCTTTTCTCCGCTATCTTCTTCTCTTTGCAATTTTTGTGGTTAATCCTAATTGTTTCAAGGTATTGTTATTTGGAAAATACTAGTTAGTAAGAATTTTTTGAAATTTGGAAAATGCTTGCTATTTATAGAAAAAGTTTAGGTTTTTTTTTCCCTACAGAAAACAGATAATCATGAAATTTGTTTTAATATTAAATTCTGATTAAATCTTCCAAAAATATGTTTCTAAAAAAAATATTTATTACAAAAATATATTCTTAAACCATATCTTTAAAATATTTGAAATTAAATTATATCTCTAATTTTTGTGGCCAAAATATATTTTCACAAAAAGATACCTTTTTAATTAATTATTTCATTCTCTATGGTTTTACTAATTTGCACCAATTCTCCTACTTATTTCTTTTTTTTTAATGACTAAACATGTCAAATCAACTACGTAAATACTAACTGGAGAATTAAAATAAGCTAAATTCCAAGTAAATAAGTAGTTCTAAATTTTGAGGTGTAACAAAAGGTGTGGTTTTGTTATGAAAATGTGTGGCCCCGTAAGCTTAGCTCAGTTGATTGGAGATCGTATTATATATGCAATGTGTTGAATCCCGATCATCCCACTTATTCACCTTATAGGTGGAATTTCTAACCTCCTTAACAAAAAAAATTCAAAATTGTGAGATGACAAAAATGTGACAAATTCCCTTCGCAGCAATCACGCACATACATTAATGCAACCAAAGTGGAAATCGAACAAATAATTAATCACAAATACCATAAAATCCGAATATACTACACAACTAATTAATTTAATAAAAAATCCAACAATGAAAATACATTCATATCCGTTTACATTTATTTATATTTATGAATAAAATCTACAGTACACGCGCAATGAGTAAGTCCCAAAAAGGCAAAATTTTAGTGTTTTAATTTAATTTCCATTTGTAAAAAAAATTCAATTTCCATTTATAGCCTAAAGAAACGAATTTTACTGCACGCGTCTTTGTGATTCTGAGTTGTCATGTAGTTTCTTATTCCATTTCAATCCAATCTATCAATTTATTAATTATCATTCAATTCCATTCCTTAAATTATGAAATTACCGTATTATTTAAAGCATTTTAGTGAGAAAAAAAAAAGAGTGTGTTCATTTTTTATTTCATTGATCTAATTCATCACCATCATTTTTTTTTTCTTTTTAACTCTTTGGTGAAAAGATGAGTTGTTTTTCTTGCTTTGTTTCCCGTAGCTACAAAGATGTTAGCAGGGTTGAAGTTGATAAAACTCAAGGTTCTTTTTTTTTTTTCTTTCGAATTTTTATTTTTAATTTTGCTTTTTCTAAATAATTATTGTTATTGATTTTGATATCAAATAAATAATTAATTTTACTGTTGAATCAGTAATTAGTAGAGTATTTGTTTATTTGTTATTGGATTGGATGTGTAGAGAGGTTTTTTTTTTTGGGATTGGTGTAGAGAGGTTTTAATCCATGGAGAAAGTGGTTTTGAAAAAGTTTTTCAGGGTCGCCTTTCGGCCAACAAGGTAACTTTTAATTTCAAGCTATTCATTTTTAGGGTTTTGTTTATTTGATATGTTATGTATGTGTATAATGAACATGGATTCTATTTTAAAATGATGTTATTATATGATTACAAGAGGTAAATCCGTTCGTTCCACGAGTTCGATTAAATTATATAATTAAAGTATTTATATAAATAAATAATAATAATTGTGATAAGTATAATCACATAGGTAAATGATAGATACTATATTAAAATATGATTATATTTAATATTAGTGTATGTTTAGAAATATGAGATTTTTTATTGATTTATATTGTAGTTTTTTTATATTTTAATATAATAGACCTTATATTGTATTTTCATAGTGTAATTGTATAATATCTTAGTTTCTTTGCATGAGTTGCAATTATATAGTCATGTGTCACTTAGGTTTTTATTTTTGATGTATCCCTAATTTTATTTTATTTTCAATAAGAGTTAGACTGTTAGAGACATACTTGCTGACAATATTGCTCATGAGAAATGTTGAAATAAATTTTGATCATAGAATATGATTCATATACCGTGACTTTGACTTTTCTTATTACGGGATCTTTTTTTTTTTAAATTACGTTTCAAATAGTGTAATTGCTTACTTTCTTCTATGCAAATCACTATTTACTCTCCTCTCTCTCTTTGTTTTTTTAGTTTCTTCTCACATATTTATTTGGTGGAATTTATCCCGACTTTATTACTCTCCTGATATATTTTTTCTATTTTCCTTTTTCTTTGTGAGGTTTGTATGTCCTTTCAAATTTATCGTTAGTTTTTGTCTCTCTTATTAAATAATATTTGCTTAAATAATTTTGACTTGTTCAAAAAAAAAACAAATTGCTTGAATATTTAGTTTAATTTTGTTATTATATTAATTTGAATATATATATTTTTTTAAATTAGAGAAAAGTTGTTGAGATTTGATATGCAAAGCTAGGATATTATTCTTCCCCAATTGATGTACCTTAATCATAATCAATGTGCTTTGTCTTATTTTTGATGAATTGGTGTGCACTAAGTTGTGTTATTTTCAGGTGATTGATTAATTAGTTACTGTCAATGGGTTATTGAGAGTGCACCTAGGAGTATTTGAAGTATGTTGTGTTGCGGAGGCGCGGAAGAAGATACCAGCGGGCCACCTGCAAACCAATACACTGCACCATCAAGAGGGGGTAACTCATATGGCGGTGGCGGAGGTAATGTCTTCATTTTTATCTATTCTATTAGACAATTGCTCTTCGCCCCCTCCTCCCTCCCTCCCTAAATTGATCAGAATCCCCTCATCTATCGGGAGATATCTTCCAATAGTGTGTTAATTTCTAGTAAATAAATAATGGTAATTGTGAAGTATGATAAAAAAACGAATAATGGTAATAAATAATGGTAATTGTGAAGTATGATTGAAAAACAAATTATTATTGTAAGAGACATTTTGACTTGCTCTTTCTTATTTATTTTCCTCCATTTATATTAGAACGAAATTTCTATTAACGTACTAGTATTAGTTTAGGTTTTCCTCCATCTATATTGGAATGAAATTTTTATTGACATATTAGTTTAGGTGACGAATGAATTTTAATTATATATTTGATAATTGAGACTACCAACATAAAATGTTCAAAAATACAATTGTCGAGTAAGGTATCAAGCATAAAACAATTTGAAAATACAAACAATATTCAACAATGACTAAAAGTGTGTAACTATTGAACAAAGCAATAATTTATATTTTAAGAAAAAGTAGATTTAATTTTAACCTAAAAAATTATGCACAAAAAATTAGAATTGTAGTAATCTTGTAAGATCATGAGAGCAATCCAACAATTAATACAAGTTTAGATATATAAGTTTAGATATAATTTACCTCATTTTTACTTGATAGGATTAATGCAGTTTTTTTTGTTGGAAAGATCCTATAGCAACCAAATGAAATAGTCTTGTAATATTCTTTGTTTTGATTTTTTTTTTTAACTTAAATTAAATGTGTAGTTATGAAAATCAACTAAATTCAATTCAATAAAAACTATAATACGACAATAGTTTTCTGCAAAATAAAAAAAATTGATTGACAATTTTTTTGTAATAAACATGGAATAGGAATATACATATAACACTTCACTAACATATTGCATCTGATATTCTATAACAGGCTATCAAATTGCTTCAAAAAAATTAGTAGACTATCAAATTTAAATTATTATTTATTATTATTCACATGTATAATTAGTCAAAAAACTAAAATATTAAAGCATTTTTTTTTGTTTAATTTTTTTCTTTTCTGCAAAAAATATTGTGAGAAACATATAATTAAGTTAAATAAAACAACAAACAAATAGTGGTTAAAGTAGATTAAATAATTCAACAAAAATAGATTAAATAAATAATATTTGGTTATAGAAACTCTTCAATCATTCTATTTTATTATTTTTTTGGAGCAATTCTTTTTACTTTTTTTACTCCTCCCAATATTTTTTTATTTTTTGTAAACATCAATTTAATCTTCTTTTTTTTTGAACCATGTTTTATTCTTTCTCATTATTGTAACAATTTAAGCTTTGGGGGGTTGAAATTCCTAGAGTTGCAACAATTAAACTTATATAATTTTATTATTATATATTTTATAAAAAAAAACTTTGTTTTTATATATTATATTATTATCATCATTATTATTTACATGTATTTATATATTTACAATAAGAAGTTGCATGAATATATATATATATATATATATATATATATATTGACGATATTGATTATATGCACCATGTTGTTGTAAAACAATTAAGTCATGATGGTCGTTAAGGTTTTGAAGAATTTGTAACTGAGGTTCTTATGCTATGTCTGCTGCATCATTCTAATCTTGTTAAGTTATTTGGCTATTGCGCTGATGGAGATCAAAGATTGTTGGTTTATGAATACATGCCGATGGGATCTTTGGAGGATCATCTTTTTGGTAACTTTATTTTGTTTATTTATTTCTCATGTGCTGCCATTTAATAATGCATTAATAGTAGTTATGATGCAGCTGAAAGCTTTTTCAGTTTTGTTTTTGATGATAAATAAATTTATCTAGTATAGTTTTCTAGCTAGAAAGGAGAGGTTTTGAACTTGGATTATTGTATGCTCACTTAAAAAGATAACAATTTTGTGTAGGTTGACTTTTAATAAAGTTAAAGATAATTAATAAATATTTTGGTGTATTCATGTAAAATTTACTAGAAGAACAATGATTAGCTTGTTTATTAGGAGTTCCTCTTAGAAATACATCCCAAAATTAGATTATCATTTGTTGTATTTCTTTGTGGACCAACTTTATATGACAAAAAAAAACACATCAGTTAGATCATAACTTATTTCTCATTTCAGATGTTACCCTAGGCAAAGAACCTATAAGTTGGAGTTCTCGAATGAAGATTGTTGTTGGAGCAGCTCGGGGCCTTGAGTATCTCCGTTGTAAAGCAGATCCGCCTGTTATATATCGAGACTTGAAATCTGCTAACATCTTATTAGACAGTGACTTCAGTCCAAAATTGTCAGATTTTGGGCTTGCTAAATTAGGACCTGTTGGAGACATCACTCATGTTTCAATCAGAGTGATGGGTACATATGGCTACTGTGCGCCACAATATGCGATGAGTGACAAATTAACCCGCAAACCTGATATCTACAACTTTGGTGTGGTTTTATTGGAGTTGATCACCGGACGCAGGGCAATAAATACAAGCAGAAAACCAGGAAAGCAAAACTAGGAAATAACTTATTCATCTAGTTATTATAGGAAATAACTTTGGTGTGGTTTTGCTCTCTTGATTTTCTGCTTGTATCATTGCCCTGCGTCCTGTGATCAACTCCAACAAAACCACACCAAAGCTGTAGATATCAGATTTGAGGGTTAATTTGCCACTCATCGCATATTCTGGCGCACAGTAGCCATATGTAACCATCACTCTGTTGAAACATGAGTGTTGTCTCCAACATGTCCTAGTTTAGCAAGCCCAAAATCTGACAGTTTTGGGCTGAAGTCATTGTCTAATAAGATGTTAGCAGATTTCAAGTCTCGATATATAATAGGCAGATCTTCTTTACAATGGAGATACTAAGGCCCCGAGCTGCTCCAACTGCAATCTTCATTCGAGAACTTCAACTTAGAGGTTCTTTGCCTTGAGCAACATCTGAAATAAGAAAAAAGTTATGATCTAACTGATGTGTTTTTTTTTTGTCATATAAAGTTGGTCCACAAAGAAATACAACAAATGATAATCTAATTTTGGAATGTATTTCTAAGACGAACTTCTAATAAAGCAACCTAATCATTGTTGTTCTTGTAGATTTTACATAAATACGCCAAAATATTTATTAATTATCTTTAACTTTATTAAAAGTCAACCTACACAAAATTGTTATCTCTTTAAGTGAGCATGCAATAATCCAAGTTCAAAACCCTCCTGTCTAGGAAACTATACTAGATAAATTTATTGTCATAAGCAAAACTGAAAAAGTTTTCAGCTGCATCATAACTACTATTAATGAATTATTAAGTGGCGGCACATGAGAAATAAATAAACAAAATAAAGTTACCAAAAAGATGATCCTCCAAAGATCCCATAGACATGCATTCATAAATCAAGAGTCTTTGATCTCCATCAGCGCAATAGCCAAATAACTTAACAAGATTAGAATGATGCAGCAAACTTAGCATAAGAACCTCAGTTACAAATTCTTGAACACCTTGACGACCATCATGACTAAAGTGTTTTACAGCTACAAGGTGCATATAATCAATATCATTAATCAATATATATATATATATATATATATATATATATATATATATATATATATATATATATATATATATATATATATATTAATGCAACTTGTTGTTCTAAATAAAAACATGATTTTGTTAAAAAAAAAACTAAATACATGATTATTACCAACAAAAATTAAATCTTTTAAGAAACATATCATATCCTAAATACTCAACTTTTCAGGTTTATTTCTTATAAAATATAAAATATTTCTTTAATAATATTATATACAATTGACAAAATCATCAATTGTAGAATTCACTAAAATAAATTTTAGAAAGTGTTGAAACTGTAGATATTAAAACATATTTACGTGCAAATAAAATTTCTAAAATTATTAATTTGATTTAAATAATAATGTAACTATTTAAATAAAAATAAGTGCATATTCTAAAATGTTAAAAGAATGTTTAAGTTACAACTAAAAAAAATAGTGACATATTTTTAAGAAAAATTAAACCAAACAGTTCGATATAAAATTTCACCAAGTGAATGTATGAGAAGAAACTTCAAAAGAGCGAGAGGATAGTAAGTATTTGATACCTAATTTTCAAAAAACGAGACCTCATGATTAAAAAATAAAATAAATCAATGCCACCATATATATAAATCATATTCCATAATAAAGCTTATGTCAACATTTATTATGAGCAACATTGTCAACAAATATAAGCCCGTATGCCCCCAATTTTTATTAAAAAATAAATGAATTAATGGAAATATCAAAAATAAAAAGCAAAGTGACATGGAACTATACAATTGCAACTCATATAAAGAAAACTAAAATCTTAAATATGAGTATATTATAAGAGATAAGAGATTTATTATATGTTTTTGGTCCCTGCAATTATGACTTGTTTTGAAAAGAGCCTCTGTAAAAAAAATTGATTTTAGTCCTTGCAATATCTCAAAACTTTTAAAATAGCGTCTAACTGAATTTAGAGCTGACATGACCAATTTTTAAATATGCTTTTGGTCCTTGCAATTATATCTTGTTTTGAAAAGAGCCACTGTAAAAAAAATGATTTTAGTCCCTGCAATATCATCAAGTAATTCAGTCAGGGGCTATTTTAAAAGTTTTGAAATATTGCAGGAATTAAAATCAAATATTTTTTTTACAAAAACTCTTTTCAAAACAAGACATAATTACAAAGACCAAAAACATATTTAAGCTTATATTATATTAAAATAAAATATAAACAAAACTACGATATAAATCAATAAAAAATCTCATATTCCTAACCAATTTTTTTTATTTTTATACATATACCAATATTAAGTGAAATCAAATTTTAATATAATACTATCATTTAACTATGTGATTCTTTTGATGAAAAATACAAGTGGCTCTTAATTGGAATTCAAAAAAACGCTCTGTTAGGGTATTCACCTAGTGCAGCCTCTTAATTCAAGAATCACTGCCTTTCTTGATCGGTTCATCCATCAACGTGATTGCCTCTTTGATCATATTGGAGTTTTTTGCACAAGCCACGTGCTGGATTATGGATTTGGAGAGCATCCATTCAAGACTAATCCTCTACGTGGGATTTTGGTTCATATCTATAAGTGTTGTTCCACAAATTGATTCATCAATACAAAAAGCACATTCTTTAGCCACGGTCAAAACCGTAACACTATATACCGTGGCTAATTTAGCCACGGTTAAATTTGATATTTGCGATGACTATAGAAAGCGTTGTAACATTTTGACTACCACGGCTATTCACCATTTAGCCACGGTTAGACCGTAGCAAAATAGCACAAGGGTGACTGTGAGAAACACATTTAGCACATTAAAGATTGCCACCCTCTTTACCGTGGCAAAAATTGTTCTTTTTTCTTTTATAAAAGCTGCAATTCTTTCATGCTCTGACATGGTTTTTTTTTCTTATACTATTCAAACTCAAAAAAAGATAAATTCAAACTTTATTAACACTAAATTTATTCAAGCCGATATGCCAAGAGATCGGTTCCATATTAAAATGATACCTAGGGTGTTAAGCTAAATTTTTCTAGGGTGCTATGCTAAGTTTATCCATATAATGACAAATAATTATACACCCTAAACAAATAGATAAATACAAGTAATTAACTCGGGTCATACAACTTTAGAGCACTATATATTCAAAATACAAGTACCTGATAATTGTAAAAATTGCCCCACATTCCTTAACACTAGCCATGCTAAATTGGTCTTCAATCACATTCACATACAAATTAAATAGATATAACTGATTTTAAATTAATAAGCAAAGAAAAATGTAAGCTTGGTTCAATTGTAAACAGAACAAACTATGCTACACATAGTTCTCTTCAAACTATGTTACAACAGCACCAAAGTATTAATGATGTCTTGAGAATCTCTTACTTTGGTCCAGTGCCATGAGATGATCATAGGTAGCTATGTTAGCCTATGACTATTGCAAAGTAAAAGATGCATTGAACAAATCTAAAATCTTATTTGAAGCAATTCAAAAGTATCGCAAGTCACTTGTGAGATTTGCTTGCATTATTGCATAGTTGCATACACTTATTGGTTATTGCTCGTGTTTATTTATACAAAAAGAAAAAAACACCATATCAATAACAATAAAATTGATTAAATCAATGATATAAATATATCATTTTCAACAAGGTTTGCAGAATAGGTAACACACTTAGCACTTTTGTAGACTAAACCAACACGATTACAAATCCAAGTTGAACAACACAAAAATTGTCAAATAAACATTTGTGCAGTCACTGAAGCTAGATTTCAAATTAAAATAAACCGACAACATTACCGATCCAAAAGTTGAGCAATACTCTGGTTAGTCCTTGTTCTTTACTTTTTGGCAAATGCAAAAGAGGGTAAATTTGGGGGGCCAAAATCGAGCAATTGTGAAACTTAGGGGGTTAAAATCGCTCGTTTGAAACTTGGGGGACCAAAATCGCACAATTTTAAAACTTAGATGGTTAAAACCGCTCGTTTGAAACTTGGGGGACCAAAATCGCACAATTAAGAAACTTGAGGGATCAAAACTGCAATTTAACCTTACTTTTTTATCCTTTCTATATGTTAGAGCTATGACAGATTTTTCTTTTGAATGTTCTAAAATGTATAGTGAATTAAGGTGTGTTGAGATTGCCTTGAAAACTCATGAAGCAAGAAACAGGATTTGCCTCTGCCTGGGGCGCCTAGTGACGCGCCATGCGTCGGGTTGAGTTTGGAAAGAGTGGTTTGCTCTCAGCCTGGGGCGCTATGCGCCGGTTGGCTCGCACCGTGCGCCGCCACACATATATATACACATTCTGTTTTTTGCTGCAGCCGTCATGTGATTGAAAGAAAGGGTTTTTCAAGAGTTTTGAAGCAATATCAAGTCTAGGGTTCAAGGGGGTTTCTCTTCAATATTCTCTAGCGTTTGTAACTCATTTCTTTCACCTTGTAATCATTTATCATTGAATCTCTTGGTCACGGGAAGAGATTGGGAAATTGGTAGAAATAGGATCACTCTATTTTCTTGTAACTCTTTTGAAGAATCTCATTGTAATTAAGAACAAGTTTGATAAGGAAGAAGGAGAGCTGCCCTCTCCTCCAGAGTAGGTTCATTAACACCGAACTGAATAAACAAATTCGATTGTGTTCTTTATTGCTTTCATAGTTTAGCTTTGCTTGGATTATTATTGCTTGGTTCCATTGGTTATTAGTTGTTTGATTGTTATAGCCTCACAGTTGTTAAGTTCTATTGGTGTGGTTTACGAATTCACAACAATGTGTTTAGCACATAAATTAAGATCAGCACAAAGCTAATCATGAGAGTAGAATTCACAACAATGTGTTTAGCACATAAATTAAGATCAGCACAAAGCTAATCATGAGAGTAAAACACAAAGTGTGACTCTGGAACTTATCATTCAAAAGATTATTCACTCTGATCTTAAAAAATCTGTGTACATTCCCTTCCCTTGACATGTTAAAGTAACATGTTAGGAATTATAAGAACTTGAATCATTAATATAGTAATAGCTTGAGTAGAGAAATCCCTTTAAAGGTTAAAGGAGGACTAAAGGAAAAGGGAATTAATTGATTCTAGAAAGAACTTGAAGTTGAATCATCAACAACATAAAGATTTTGTTTACATTCTAAAGATACATGACAGTATACTAACATCATCTTAAAACAATATCATATTGGTACATTATTTATAGTCAAAATAGGGTCATACATTAATATTATCCAAGAATCACATAGCTGCAAATTGCAAGATTATTTACATTCAAAATTGATATCATAAATATCAATTGATAGTATAGATGAGGGTCATTTACAGAGATAGCAAAAGGATCAAAATAGTATAATTACATTAAGAAAATGAGGGCAATGTCTCAACAAATTCAAGTAAACTTTACAATTTCAAATGACAATGAAGAATTGACATAGATCATGCATAAAATATACAGGGACGTCCAAAACAAGTATTCAAACACCATGACTTTCTCTTACTATATTTGGTTCAAGATTCAGATCATGTATAAAACACAGGGAAGCTGAAATCACAACAATATAAACTGAAATCAAGTAAGATTCAGATCATATATATAATTGAAAGCTAGCTACTGTAACATCCCGGATTTTTATCCAAGACAAGATATATTATCTAAAAATATTTGATTCTTTAAAAAATGTAACTATTTTGTTTTTTCTTTTATATATAAAAACCGTATAATAATAATAATAATAATAATAATAATAATAATAATAATAATAATAATAATAATAATAATAATAATAATAATAGGATTGAAATTTTAAAAGGAACATAACTTAATTAAATTGAAATTTAGCGATAGTTCGAAAATCTTAGCGGAAGAAAATCCATATCCGCATTTCTAAACAAGTTTAAATGTTAAAGTAAATTGAAATAAAAGTAGTATGCCACAACGGCTTATTTATTACATAAAATACTAATTTTGCAAAACCCAATTTTTTCCCCGTACATACGTGCTTCAAGCAACACATTCAATCACAGCTTTCTCCTTGAGTACCTAAAATGTTAGATGAGTACCTAAAATGTTAGATGCAAGAGTCAATATTCCTCAACCACAAATACAATCACATAGAACATAAAAGCATTTCCACAACAATGATAGAACATAAAAGCATCAAATAAGAAAGATAGTCAAATACTCACCAAATACTAAAAGCCAAATATCACAAATAAGATAACAAATTCGTAACTTCCGGTTAACCAAAATAATGTTAATAAGATAAATAAAAATTAGAACTTATAATTAATTAAAGCATGAGATGCAAATAGACCATAATCCGGACATCGCCCCATTTGGCACTTGAATTTAACGCTCCAAGAAGCATATTCGCCCCATTTGGCACCTATGACTATATGTCATGCTATGCTTTGTATACACTTTTAATATACACAACTTTCAAATCAATATCAAATCTTTCTTTCAAAATTACACCAATTAATCGTTTTATCAAAAACCAATAAAGTATTCAAATTCACAATCAACCATAAACACAACAATTACAAAATCAAATATACAACCAGTCACACACAAACTTATAATATAATAAAACGACAGAGAATTGTTATTAAAATAGTTCTTGTCATTCCTTTTATCACTATTACTTCTCAACTGTTAAATATTAAATTATTAGTCTATAACATAACTCTAAGTGCATGAATGTACGGAAAAAAACCCTAACCTAGACAAAAGAAATTAAGTGATAGACATTGGAGAATGCTTAAAGAATTGAGAGACAGCGAGAGAAATACAAAGTGGTATGAAGATCGACCTGATGACTTGAAATATTTTGAATCAAAGTGTGAACCATGAAAGTAAGTGTTTATAGGCCTATAGAAAGCAAGATAATAGCAATGTATGGGAGAAAGATATTTTTCTTTCATTTTCACCGATAGTATAGAAGCACGTCCATATATATATATATGGGATTGCAAATATAGGCTTTTTGACCCAAATGCCACCTTTTCAAACAGAAATTCCCAATATGCCACACTTTGAGAATTATTTCTCCAAATGCCACAGTTTGAAAACGAAAATTTTTCGCTATACATAGTCGCCACATGGTGTGGCGACTTTCTTAAGGCTTTTAATTTTTTTGTCTTATTATGTTGGCACGGAATCTCATAGATTCTAATTTACTTTTTTTTTTTCTTCAAAAACCCCTCTTTTAATTTAAACCCTCTTTTAATTTAAACCCTCTTATAACTCAAACCCTCTCTAACCCTCTTCTAAACCCTAAATAATTTTTTTTTATAAAATTATAAAAAAATTATTTTAAAATTAATAAAAATATAAAATTATAAAAGTCGAAGAAAAAAATTAAAAACTCTTATTTATTTAATATTTAATTATTTAAAATAAGAAAACTCAACACTTGGACAATAATATTTTAACAACTAAAAAAGAAGAAAAATAACTAGTGTTGAGTTGATGGACCCGAAACATTTGGACATTTGCTACGAATATGACCCGGTGTTCCACATAACCCACATTTTCTTGGTTGTCTGGGAAAATCGTCAATTTCGGTCCTTATTCGTGAACTACTTGGACGACCTCTTTTGGTTCTTCGCATCGCTTCATTTGCATATAGTGTTATGCCTTGAAAAGATGGCCAAAAATCTTCGTTGCGAACAATTGGAAAAGGTTCGTTGTAAACGTTGAATACAGTAGAAACTTGGTACACTTCGGAGATATAAACTTGATAGTTTTGACGAACACTAGAACATGCAGCGATGACATGTGAACAAAGTAGATGTAAAGCTTGAAATCTACCACAGTCACAACACTTGTTAAGCAAATCGACCATGTAATTACCCATTGGTCGACCCTCATTATGGTTGACAGTTTCTTGAACAGAGAAAGTGAAACTCTGTCGGTCAAAATGTGTGACTCTGTGACTGCTGGACTTCTGCACTGCTTCATTAATCATCTTCATGCATTTTTCTGTATATGCCTGACCAGAATTCATTACAGCATTCCACTGTTTTCCCCGTTGCACAAATAAATCCACCAACTTGAAGTAGGTTGACTTCACCAAAGCTGTAATAGGGAGGTTCCGAGTACCCTTTAACATGGAGTTCATTGACTCAGCAAGGTTGGTTGTCATGTGACCCCATCGCAAACCATCATCAAACGCTTATGTCCATTGTCGTCTAGGGATATTGTCGACCCACCTCCCTGCTTCTGGATTTTCACGCCCAATTTCCGCGCGGTAGTACGCCAACAACGGTCTAGTCATTGCATATCCTATATCGCAAAAAATAATAATCAAATGTTATGTTAGAGAAAAAAATTTAAATATTGTAGTAATAAGACTGAGATCATTACCCATATTGATAACTACTTTCCGAAGATCCGTATTTTTGAACTGTCTTGTGAAATTTTGTACGATGTGTCGAACACAATACACATGTCTGCACGAGGGATCTTGCCAGCCATTATCCGGATTTTTGTATGCACTTTTTATTGACTCGTGTCTATCCGAAATCAAGCATATTCCAGGTTGGGGTATGACGCTTCTCAAATTTTTCAAGAAAAAACTCCAGCCATCTTTTGTCTCCCCTTCCACTAGAGCAAAAGCGATGGGAAATATATTGCTATTCCCGTCTTGTGCAGTAGCCATCAACAATGTCCCTTTGTATTTTCCGTATAACCATGTTCCATCCACTTGAACAATTGGTTTGCAGTATGCAAACCCTTTAATGCATGGATCAAATGCCCAAAAGAGACGATGGAAGATCCCTGAGTTTTGCAATATATTACCATTTGAATCCACTGCTTGAAGTGTCTCCAACTGTATAACAGTGTTTGGAAGAAATGTTTGTAGCGCTATCAACCATCAGGGAAGCTCCTGATAAGACTTTTCCCAATTTCCATAAACCTGTTCGATTGCCTTATTTTTTCCAATCCAAGCATTTTTGTACGTTGTTGTAAAATTGAACTTCTCTCGAATGTGTGCAATTATAACTTTCACCTTGACAGATGGATCCTTTTCAACGAGAGACTTGGTACTTTCACATATGACATTGGAATTGAGCTTGCGATGATCCTGTGACAAAGCAGAAGATGTGCATGTGTGACTTTCCAGACGACCAATTTCCCACTTGTTACCACTTCTTTTTCTCTCCGATGCTCTCAATTTGAATGAACATTGTGGAAATACACATTTAGCAATAAGTCGCGACTTATCGGATTTCACAACATGGTAATCCAATCCTCCGCGATTAATATGGTATTGCCTGATCGCAATAATAAAATCATTTTTGGAATGAAATTGTTTTCCAATCTCCAAATCACCGTCAACTGGAAGTGTTGGTATGTGACCAATTTCAGCATATTGATCGACATATGCCAAATTTGCGCTTGCCATGTAGCTTGGTGGAACATATGCTTCTATGGGAGTCATTTCATCTTCATCATCGCCCTCACTGTCGCCTGCTCTTTCTTCGCTATCATACAATGGTTCATCTTCACTCTCATCTTCGAATTCATCTTCGTGATGCTCCTCGGTTGAGTCGAGGTTGATGTCGATGTTGGGTGGTTCAAATGAAGCTTGGTTGTCATGTTGGTAAGTGTTAATTTGAGAATATGACGGTTGATTGGTATTAAATTGAGAAGATGATGGGTCAAAATGATCATGAAGTGTTTGTGTTTCTTGTGAAGGAAATGGTTGACTCGAGGTTGACGGGTTAAAAATATTCAATGACGGCTGACGTTCGTTCAAATTAACGCATAACTCAATCGAACCCATGTCTTTAAATTGGCTATGAATATCAAACATTGCTTCAACGTCATCGTCATCTAAAATTTTCAACGGTTCAAATTGCATAGTGCCATTTCCAAAAAATATCGGATTTCGATAAATAATATCTGATACCTCCATCCCTGAATGATGTTTTTTTCCTATTCTATCCTTTAACTCGACCAAACTACTTCTACGACTGACTTTGAATGTTTGGGTTTCCTCACTTTGAAAAAAAATGCCATAAGAGTTTCTTAAAACTTGACCATTATAATAAACATAGACAAATTTGTTTGATGCCATGACAATACAAAATGAAGTGAAAAAAAAGAAGGCTGTGAAAATTTAGTGTTTTTACTATGTCTTTATAGTGCAATACGGTGAGTCTCTTCTTACTACGTGTTTACTATGTCTTTAAGCAAGTCGCCACATCATTTGGCATTTTTCAATTAAAAAGTGAACAAGAATCTCTGCACTCTACGCGCAGGAATCTCTGTCTCCGTCTTCAGGAAAGTCGCCACATGGTTTGGCGTTTTTCTATTTAAAAAGTGAAGAGAATCTCTGCATGACAGAGCGCGCAGGAATCTCTGTCTGTAACTTCAGGAAAGTCGCCACTTCGTGTGGCGTTTTTGTATTGAAAAGTGAAAGAATCTTCCCACGCGGGAATCTTCATGTGGCGTTTTCTATTTTGTATTGGTAGCAATCCTGCAACTCAATCACTTTACAGTATAAATACGTCTCTTTGGAATAGGAAAAATTGCACAGATTTGCAGAAAAAATGGAAGAGGGTAATCAAGCATTTGTTCATTCAAATGGAGAAAAATCACTAACTGTATCTGGTGTATATTATTCTTGTCCAAATCCGATGTCTTTTCGTATCAAGGAAAATATTAGTTTCCAAGAATTGAAGGAAAAAATACGTCAAGTAACAATAAATCCGAGAAATATCTTTGAACTATTTTATCGAAGTCCATATTTGGATAAAAATGGAGTTTTGATGTACCGAGATAAGTTATTATTGTGTAATGACGATGTAAACAAAATGTTTATGACATTTTTTAAGTTTAGAAATGCCGGACCGATTGAGTTATATGCAATATTTAGCCGATCAGTTGAAGAAATTCTATCACTTCTTGAGCCACCAACACAACTATGATTATTTGTAGTGTATGTTTAGTTTCATTTCAATGTCAGTGTATTTTAGAGTGCTTTTAGTGTGTAATAAAATTTTAGAGGTTTAATAAAATTTTATTGTTCTATATACAAACAACTCATACTCACCTCTCAACTCACCTCTCAACTCTATAAATACTCTCTTCCTCTTCACTTAAACCATTCACAATCACTCTCAATTTCTCTACACCACACTTCTTCTCTCTTTTTTATTTCTTTCCTATTTTTACAAAATGTCTGATGATATTTTATGGGTGGGAGATAATCATAGATCAAAACACATTATGGGACAGGTAGAGGTTTTTAATTTACACTTATATATACTTTAATTTTAGAGGTTTTATATATACATGTTTTATTTAATTTATATTATTTAATTTACACTTATTTATTTTATTATATATTTTGTAGGAACATGATAAACTACGATGCCGCACTCATAATATGGTTTATCCAAGTGAACACTTGGTATCACTATTAGAACAAAGCAGTTTTGGAGAAGTAATAAAATTAGGAAAGTATAGTATAGACCCAAATTTAATAACTGCTTTAGTGGAACGGTGGAGATCGGAAACCCACACATTTCATTTTCCAACAGGTGAAAGTACAGTCACGTTGGAAGATATTAGCATGTTGATTGGTTTACCAGTTGACGGTAAGGCAATAATCGGTGTTTCCGAATGGTATTATGAAAATTTATGTCCTCAACTATTTGGAAAAAACCCCAGCGAGGTTGGTGGCAATAGAAAAATGATCCTACATACTTGGCTAAGAGACAATTTTAAAGTTAACGATTTGACTGCGAATTCGTCAGCTCGACAAAAACAACAATATTGTAGAGCTTATATTCTTTTATTAATAGGGCATGTTTTAATGCCCGATACTTCGGGCAAGGGTGTGCATCTTAAATATCTTGTAGCATTAAAAGATTTCAGCAAGATCGGAGAATACAGTTGGGGTTCAGCATGTTTAGCAGAGTTATACCATCAGTTATGTAAAGCATAAAAAAAAAAAAAATCAAACACAAATTGGAGGATGTTTGATTTTGTTACAAACGTGGGCATGGTCTAGGATGACTTTTATCGCTCCCATTATTAGTCACCCATAAATGCCTGTTATCGATCCCATTATTCGTCACCCACAAATGTTCCCTTTCGCAAGAATGTAAGTATTAATATTATTTATGTCAAATACTTGTTAATTATTAATAAATTTATTTTACATTATACTAATTTAAATTAATAGTTTTTAGGTGGTGTCAAGTGGGCAACAATTATCTTAAAAGCCCTCTTCACAAAGTATTTGACTACCGAACACGCATTGATCACATGCAAGAGAATGATGTAATATTATATATCTTTGAATTTTTTAAGATTAATTTTTTCCCGATAAATATTTAAGGCTAACTATTAAATTTGATATCAGTTTACTTGGAGGCCCTATCTTCTACTTAATCACCAACCTCAACTAGCACAAAGTTGGATCTGGAGTGCGACTACTTTTCTGATATGTTTTGAAGTCGTGGAAATGCACCAAACAGATCGAGTCAAACTTCAGTTTGGAATCCCACAAGAAATTCCACAACAGCCAATGGACATGCGAGGATACCACCAATTATCCTTAAAAAAAGTTGTGGACACTTCTTGGGAATTACAATGGTCAGATGAGATTGCAATCTGGGATCTTCGACACGAACGCGTTTTAAATAACGCAACGCGCTTCGAAGTTGAAGTTAAACCAGACTACAATTATCTGTCTTGGTTTAGAGCAACTTTCACTCCTTTTGTTTCATCAAATCAATAACTTCAAGACCCACGTAATGTTGAGTTAATGCCAACTACATATCCATCACCGCCATCACCACCCCAACAACACACAGAAGCTTTCCATACCCCTCTTCATTTATCTCAACCACAATATCACATGGATACATCAAATCCGTACACATGCCCTCAACACTACGCGTCCTCATCATCATTTCAACCGTCATCATCAACATTTCAACAACCTCCATCAACATATCAACCATTTGGGTTCCCACCCACACAAGAATACAACAACCCATCATCATATCAACCATTCGGGTTCCCACCACCACCACCACAACAACAACAACATTTTGGGTTCCCATCATCTCAAGTCGAATTAGGAAATTTTGTTGAAAATGACTTTCTCCAACAACTTACACTTGATGCCGACTTGAGTCCAAATTTTTATAATTCTATGTCTCAATTTTTAAATAGTGATTTGACTGTACAAGCACAATCTTCAGGACAAAATTCAAGATTTGATCTAAACACCCCAGTTAATGAAGAGGAAGAAGAAGAAGAGGAAGAAGAAGAACCGGTTCCTCAATTGCAAGAACTTCGCCAATTACCCCATCGAAATCGACGACCAAGAAAATGTGGGTTATGTGGAACACCGGGTCATATTCGTAGCAATGTCCAAATGTTTCGGGTCCATCAACTCAACACTAGTTATTTTTCTTCTTTTTTAGTTGTTAAAATATTATTGTCCAAGTGTTGAGTTTTCTTATTTTAAATAATTAAATATTAAATAAATAAGAGTTTTTATTTTTTTCTTCGACTTTTATAATTTTATATTTTTATTAATTTTAAAATAATTTTTTTATAATTTTATAAAAAAAAAAATTATTTAGGGTTTAGAAGAGGGTTAGAGAGGGTTTGAGTTAGAAGAGGGTTTAAATTAAAAGAGGGGTTTTTGAAAAAAAAAATAAAAAAAAAAAGCAAAGAATCTATGAGATTCCGTGCCAACATAATAAGACAAAAAAAATTAAAAGCCTTAAGAAAGTCACCACACCATGTGGCGACTATGTATAGCGAAAAATTTTCGTTTTCAAACTGTGGCATTTGGAGAAATAATTCTCAAAGTGTGGCATATTGGGAATTTCTGTTTGAAAAGGTGGCATTTGGGTCAAAATGCTGCAAATATACTCCCGCCTAAAAACATATGGGAGTATGTTAGCAAGTCAACTCTCATTATATATTTTTATTTAAAAGCTAATTATATCTATAAAAACCAACATAAGTTATAAAGTTAGTTTTGTAAATTTGTATTTTATTCTAATTTCAAAACAAAATATTACGAACATGGTTTCTTAATTTTAGTAAATGTCTCATAATTAATAACTAACATTGTTTCTTATGGTTTTCTATTAAAATAATGAAAAAAAACACCGATTATGTTTTGACTAAAACACTCACTTATCATTACTTAAACCAATTTTAAGTAAAATGATAATTTTTTAAGTTTCATTTAATCATAGTGAGTTAATGCCACTTAATTTTTCTAATAGAGTAAATTCACGAAAAATACACATTATATTAAATTATGAATAATAATTATTAAGTGGGGAAAAAATACTAATAATATGCAAAGAACACGTACATTTTTTTAAGTATACAATGTCACGCCTAATTTGAGAAAATATTAATCTATATATATATATATATATATATATATATATATATATATATATATGTTTTTTATTAAAAATAATTTCTTATGATTTTACCTTCAAAAATATTTTAAAGTATCTTGTAGATTGATTTGTAAAAAAATTCACAAGAAACATTATATTTTTTGTATTAAAATGGTTTCCTAGGATTATTTTGAAGGTAAATTCGTAAGAAAAACAACGTAAATCTGTAGGAAGTAAAATATATATTTTAAAGTTTCCTATGGATTATTTCGAAGTTAAATTCGTAGGAAAGACAATGTAAATCTGTAGGAAATAAAATATATATTTTAAAGTTTTCTACGAATTTGTTTGTAAAAAAATCTACAAGAAATATTATATTTAGCTGCGGATTTTTTCAAAGGTAAACCTGTATGACATAATTATGATTTTCGTAGAAAACAAGATTAATCATTAAAAATAGTTTTCTGATTTTCCTACAGATTTACCTTTGAAAATCATAGAACTTTTTTTAATAAAAATTGTGTATATATTTTCTAGCAAAATTTATTTTGAAAAATACGCATGAAACTATTTTTTATTGACTATTAAATTTACAGAACCTTTTTTAGCTGGCAATTTGTTTTAGTGGCCATAGAGATTATTATTGGGAGGTTTATGGGTGGTCTCTTGTTGCATTTGCATTGGGTTGTCTTTAGTACATAATTGTATTAGAATTAGAATTAATTTAAAATAAATGTTAGCATGTGTCTATGAAATATTTGCTAAAATTAAGGAAACATATTTTTAATATTTTATTTTAAAAATAGAATAAAATGCAATTTACAAGTTTATCCTTTTGTTCAAATTGATTTATATAAATAGAGTTGGGTATTTGATAAATATATGAGAGTTGGCTTGTTAACTTAGGTGGGAGTATGTTAGCAATCCCCATATATATATACACACATAGTAGGAATTTAAACTCATGGCATAGGAATAGGAATGGCATGGTTATTATCATTTTGAAGATAATTAAAGTGGAATAAATGTATGGAGAATAAACATTTGTGAGGTTTATTAAGAGTGAACTTAATTTGTGGTCATGAATCATGATGCATCAAGGTCTCAATAAATTTTATACAGAGGTTACATTGGATTATTGACGTTCAACGGTTTGGCTTACAAAACGGTGGAATTGGGCTCCTTCTAGAGTGGGAGAGTAAGATAGGTCTCCCACCATGAACAAGTTATAGGAACCGTTGGATGAGAAATGTTATGATGCATTGTCAGTATGATATACATTTTTTTCTCTCTCTTCCCATCATCTTTCATTTTTCTCTCTCGCCCATTCTTCCTTCTTCCTTTTCTTTCTTGCTGCAATAAAAAAGAACTCTAATGGAGCAACACCTCTAAAATGTATGTGATTGAATAGTTCATTTTTTTTAATTAAAATTTCAGATTTCATTTTCTTGTTTGTAAATGAATATTAGATCTAGAAACTACCAACCAACAAAAGAATAAGGGTAATGGATATGGAGTTCATCCACATGTTTATCTTTTCCAATTTGAATAAGGGTATAAGATATGGAGCATAAATTTTTTCATTTCTTCTCATGATGAATTATTCCAAAATCATGATTTAATTATTCCTAAGAATATTGATTTGAATCAACCAAATAATGTCTCACATAAAAATCACAACATAACTAGAGATGACAAGTTTTGTTGTTTCTTGTCAACATTGTTGCAAGTATGGAGTTGTTGGGTGAGAAAGAAAGAAAAAGAAGACCCAAATCAATGATGTATGAGAGGAGAGAGATTAACAAAAATGAGAATGAACAACAAAAAAAAACATTATGTGTTGTTAGTGTATAATAAGAATCATAGAGTCTCACTATCCAATGGCTAAAAATAATTTCTCTAATTCTTCCATGGTGAAAGACCTATTTTACTTTTCCAACCTATAATTTGTCGTGGAACTTGTCAGTCGCCGTCCATGTGAGCTAAATGCATAGGATATATATATTTTGGCCACAAACATTCCTTGCAAGCATTAAATTTACGGGAGAATCAAGAGATTTTGTGAAAGTTATTTTCTTAAAAGAATTTGGAGTCAACAAAGTGTTTTCCAAAACAATAAATTATAAAATAATTAATTGAAGTGAAAAAGGTTCAGATATGCTCCATTAGCTTATCCTTCATTACCACCTATTATCTTGCTCAGATTGCGACACGTGGATATAAATCTATCAATGATTAAGATTAAAAAAGAAAGAAAAAAAAAGAAACGAAACACAAACATAAATTGCGTAAAGGAGTGCTTGATCTGAGTCTTTATTCCCACTCATTTCACTAAACCTGAGTTCTCTAGCTTGTAGAGTACTCAACAACTCTGCAGGAGTCGTAGTGGTGATATCTTTTGTTTCTTCCACTGTGCACACTATGTAATCAAACCTTGGGGGTAAAGATCTCAGAAACTTTTCACAAAATTACTGATCAGTAATTAACTCACCATTTTGAGCAATGGAATTGGTAATCACTCTTACTCTATTGAAAAAATCTTCAATCTTTTCTTGATATATCCTCCATCTCTGTATGCTCATATTGTCTTCTCAAGGCTTGCAGTTTCACCTTCTTCACTTTTGCACCACTAGTGTGACACCTCTCTAATGTGTCCCGTGCATCTTTTGCTGATGTGCACGTTGAAATCTTGTCAAAATTTATCTCATCAACACTTTGATGAATGAGATATATTGCCTTGCAGTCTTCCTTCTTCACTACTAGAAAAATCGCTTTTAGCAACCGATTTAGTGACCGAAATATTTCGGTTGCTTTAGCAACCGAATTAGAGACCGATTTTTCTGACATCAAAGTAAAAAAAAAACCGGTTGCTAAATCGGTCGCTACACAATTATAGAGACCGAATTAGAGACCGATAATTAGTGACCATAAAATCGGTCGTTGTAGATACCGAATTAGAGACTATTATTTGGAGGTCAAAGTCAAAAACTTTTCGGTCGCTATATCAGTCGCTATAGAGACCGAATTGGAGATTGATAATTAGCGTTAAAAATATCCGTCGCAAATATTTTTGTTTTTTTTTTTTACAGATCAGTAAAAAAAATTAAATATTTATAAAAAAATAATACTTTTCCATACTTTTTTATTAAGTAGATTTTTTTTATTAAATTGAGTATATCAACATGGAAAAGTATTACTATTACTATTTTTACTGATGATTTACGAGAAAACTATCACCTTATCACGCCCAGCTAACTCTTTCTTTTCCAAACCCTCGTTTTGAGTTCTCTAAAACCCGCTCTTCTCCGATATCAACAGTAACAGTGACGTATAGTGAAGGTGAAGTCTGATTTCGACATTGAACGGTGAAGTATTATTTCAACGGTGAACGACGATGCTTTACTTATACGGTGAACGGTGGTCCGATTTCAACGGCTTGCAAAAATCCCGTCGAATTCACGTCCAAATCCCTTTGATTTTAACGATTGCTCTAATCCCATTGATTTTGATACGCTGTGGATGCCTCTAACCCTTTGATTTCGTCGCTCACGTCTCAAATCGCATCGATTTTGTCCCAAATCTCACGGTATGCTTATTAACATCTCTAGTTTCATATATGACTACACCATTTAATTTCTCGTTTTCCTTTGTACCGTTTGCATATAATGTTTGCGTGTGTTCAAGGTCTATTTCATGTTTACTCTCTCCCCTTTTTGTTGGTTTCAATCAAATTTACACATCTGTTGTTTTCAATTGTTAATGGTTAGTAGATTTTAGCTTATCCATGCTTCTGGAGTTTACTATTCACTGTGTTGCTATTTATATAATTGTAGATTGTAGATACTAGGGCTTCTTTTGGTAAATGACAATGGAAGCACTACATCCACAAGCATCACGTACCAGGCATGTCACTAGCTTTAGCTTCCTACTATATCATGCATTCAGTTGAACTCTCAAATATAACAACCTTTATGCAATAAAAAATTGTTACCAATTCACCTAAGGTTATAATGAGCTATAATAATAGTGACATAGTATTCAGTAATGATAATATTTTTTAAAATAGAATCAACATTCTATCCCATGTTTGGTCATGTGTTTTAATATTCTACTTCTGAATATTTTGTATTATTTGACTAGGTCGTGTTCTATTTTTCTGTGTTTGGATTATCATTTATCCTGCTACTTTCAATTTTTTGTTTTTTAAAAAACTCTAAATATATACCACTTGATGAAAATCCTTTAAATCACTTTTGGATAGCACTAGAATGCATAATTCTTTGGAATGATAACAAGTGGTTTTTCCTGTTAATTGATTCATCAAAATTTTCAAATTGATTCATGGAAGTTAGGAAAAAACGTTTTCTCTATGAAATTATTCATCGAATAGACTCAAGCTGTTTTTGAAGTGTGAATTGATTCACTAACTCATCTGAATTCATTCACATGTGGTCTGAGTCAATGTTAAGTGTATTTTTCTGTTGGATCTTTCATCACTTATATGTTGTTCAACACTTGCACTTTCATTCAATGTGAGGCTTTATCCGCTACAACTTTAAGTTTTTGTGAATATTTATTTAGGGTCAACTCGTCTATTGAAGTCGTGGAACATGAAGAAGCTTTGCAGACTTCCAATGCTTTGGAAATTTTCAGCAAGTATGTTTCCTTTCTATAATAAGACCGGTCATAATTTTTTTTTTTCTTGAGACATGTTTTCTTCTATGCTTACTTTTTTCGTTTCCCTTTTGAATATCACCGTTGAATCTGGTTTCTTTTTTGTCGTGTGAATTTACTAGATACAATATAATAGTAGATGCAACGGATAATGCTCCCACCCGGTATATGATCAGTGACTGCTGTGTTGTACTTGGAAAGGTAAATCATAATGTTTCAATATACAAACAAATTGTGACCAATTGAATTGATGTCGCACAAGACTTTCCCCTTGTTACAATATCTTTTATGTTCGTTCACAAATGCACTATGTAAGTGTATTATTTGTATTTGGTTCGTTGATATGCATAATACTAACATTAATTCTGTAAAAAGGAAGCTATGTGTGTTCTAACTTAAAAAATTGAAACTTTCATATCTATTATGATACATATGAAAATTGATTACCACCAACAATATTTAGATTTCTCTGCTGGTTTGGATGTATGCTATTGATTATGAGGGAAATGCCCTTATTAATTTCAATAGTTTTCAAAATGTATTGCTATGAGTAATTTCCCCTAATATCCTTGTGCAATTTCTCCTACTAGACGTCAAATCAAATTGAATATAATAATTTTTTCAGTAATTGTAATTCTGCAATGAGTAATTGGACGTCTTCTCTTGCAGATTTTTCCATGTGTATCTACGGTTCTATAGGGTTTTAACAGAGCATGCAAAAATTGCTTTCAACTGTCACAGAAGAATTACAATTACCTGCAATGGAGGAAGCTTGAATCAGTGATTTGCAGTTGATGTATTACGTTAGAGATGCTCTTCTTGAAGTCAAGGTAAAAATAAAAAACCATTTTATAGATTGCCTTCAATTTGATTACTAGTAATAACAATCTAGTTCAATTTGAAAATTGGCTTTGAGCTCAAATAGCTCAAATGGTTAACGATTTTCATTTAAGGACAAATCTAGTTTTGGTGAAACAATTCTTGGTTAGGATGGCCAAAATTTGGCTTACCAGACACATTTTCTTGGGAACCGGAGGATTAACACGATAAAATTTTGGCTTTATTATTAATATTTGTAATCTTGTGATTCAGGAAAATAGCTAGCAAGCCTCTTTTGGTTCTGTTGCTGTACATACTAGTGGATGAGAATTTCAAATCTTCAAGTGGCATTTGGCTATCAACTTAATTAGTAGCCTCTGACATAAATTTGTTTGTTGCCAGATACATGCATCTGCATTTTTATTCATATGAGAACTTAATTACGGGAGAGGATCCAATCATGTTGAAATAAACATTTGGGTGGTGGTGGTTATGTTTTTAATCTCTATGATCTATCTATACTTTTAGACACATTTTCTGTCATGATCAATTATTGAGATTAAACACATTTGGGTGATTGCCTGCTTCTAATAATAATCTGGTTGTACAGCTTATTTTTGCAATGACCGGAAAGAAACGTGTAGCAATAATGATAAGAAAGAATGAAGTGGAGTTCAACAACGCTCAATCACCACCAAGCAACATGAAGCAGAGGCTCAGAGAGGAATCCAAGGTAATAGTATCAGACATTCTTTTTCATTTCATTCATTTTAAGTAAAGTAGTAATGCATGATGATGATAATGCAGAGTTCACCAGTGAAGGAGATTTACATGCGAAAGAAAAATTATCCTTTGGCTGTGTACACTGGAGCTGGTCATGGGCATGAAACTTGTCATGGAGATGCATAGTCTTAATTTTATTGTTTATCAATGAAAAATGTATACATAGATATCTAATTTTGATGACTTGAGTTAAGATTAAGTTTTTATATAGCAAGTCACATGAATTAGGATTTCCACAACTTGTGTTGTCATGTTGAGCTTTTACTCTGATTATTTTGATCATATTGAGGTTCTAGTGATTATTTTGATTTTAAAGTGATGTAATTTCAATTTGAATACTTATGTTATTTTAAATAATTGCTTGTTATTTTTTTATAAATTGGTCAATGTTATTTTAGAATTTGGAAATAAAAAAAGGGAAAAAAATTACTAGTAGCAGTAGTAATAATAATAATAATAATAAAAATAAATCATTAGAGACCGAATTTTTCATGCAGTGGTCGCAAAATTGGTTGTAATGAGTAATGAAAGTAATTGCAAATCGGTTACAAAATCGGTCTCTATAATGGGTTACTAATTCAGTCGCTAATAGCGTTGAACAAGACGTCGCATAACGCGTCGCAAAGTCAATTTCTCTAAAATTGGTCGCTATTTCGGTCTCTAAATTCAGTTGCTAATTCGGTAGCTGAGAAATCGGTCGCCAATTTGGTCACAACAGATCAGCGACCAGGGTGGTTGTTACCGATTTTCATTGGTTGCCATTTCGGTCGCTAACGCATTTAGTGACCGATTTTCATCAAAATCAGTCGCTAAATCGGTTGCTAAACGCGATTTTTTTAGTAGTGCTTGTTTGCTTTGAACAATGTTCTTTGAGCCTCTGTAGCTTCATCACCAAGAACCTCTAAACCATTTTGAATCACCTCAAAACATCTTGAAATCCAAAGATTGCTTGCATCTGAATGTTCCATCTGCTCCAATTATCTGCTTTCAGTTTGGGAAGTTGTGTTGGAATGTTTACTGAAGCCATGATTGAAGATCACTTTCTTGCGCAACAATGATCAAGGTTGATCTTGAACCAATGCTCTGGATACCACTTTGTTGGAGAAATGCTATGAAATTGAGTGAAAAAGAGAGAAAGATTGAGAGAAGAGAAAAGAGTAAATTTCATTGAATTAAAGTGATGTATATACAAGTCTTTATATAGTTGCTTCATGAACAAGTAAATATGGTTAGACTTCAAATTAACACTAGTTAAAGCTTCTAACAAACTTACAACTAAGTGTAACTACCTTTTAACTAACTAAACAAACAATTGAATTACAACAAACAACTTCACATTATCCACGAATTTATCATTGAAGATAAACTCATTCCTCCTCCACCATATCATATTATGAATGACACCAGAGCTAATTCTCCATTGAAAATTCTTCATCAATTCCATAAAATTCTTCTAATGCTTCTCCATTCCACAAAATTCTCATTTTAGAGGATACAACACAGTGCCAAATAACCTCAATCATTTCGTGCAGAGGACCAACATTTTCTAAATTTTCTTTAATGAAAATCATATTAAGTCAATCATAAACTTTCTCGAGGTAAATCGCCATCCACCCGACATCACCTATTGTCTTTCTCAGGAAACACTTCTTAAAAAACCAATTTGACCTCGAATCCTTTTTCTACTTATATAAGTTGTACTATAGCTTATACTAATATTATTATTATTATTATTGTTATTAAAATTTAATATTAATTAAAATTTTAGATTGCTATATACAGGCTAATTCTAATTCCAATTACATAATCCTTAAAACAATCCAACTACATAATCAAAATAAAAACAAAAAAAAAGGTTAATTTTACCAATTCATGATCAGTCTTACTGTGGCCAGTGGCCACTACCAATAAACAATTATTTTCAGCGATCTACCAAAAAAAGAAAATCATTTCCGCGCCCACACAAAAATCAAAAAAATCACTCTCTGCCATCTTTATCGATAAAAGAAAAAAAACCAGAAAAAAAATTCCTCCACCGCACTTCAACGACGCCGTTTCAGAACTCGCCGGAAACAATGGACGACGAAGAAGAACAACAAAAGCTTCCAGATCTAGTAAAAGCACTAATCCACCATTTACTCTCTCAAAATCTTCCCCCAAATTCCCAACCCTTAAACCCTAATTCCTCCCAATTTCAAAACTCTCTCCGTTACGCTCACCGCATTCTCACCAGCCACCTAACTCCTTCCATAACACCCGACGCCGCCGCAATCGCCGAATCAATCAAACGTCGTCTCGCCACCGAAGGTAGATCCTCCGAAGCTCTCTCATTCGCTGACCTATACACCAAATTCGCTTCAAAAGCCACTGATGTTGATAACAAGTGGGCCCTACTTCATCTCTTCAATATCATATCACAAGATCGAAAAACCGCTGTTAATTCTCAATCTCACCTTGATGCTTCGGTGCTTCTCCCGAATTTAACATTATCCGATAACAATGTTCGTCGTCGAATTGAAAATAAGGGATGGGATGATGGTGTTGTGGTTCTTGCTAGGGATCCTAGGAATCGTCGCGAAATTGCATTTCGTGAGTATGTGAAATTGGTTAAGGAAGAAAATGATGTGACTGAAGAGGCTATGGTGACTGATGTGCTTTATGCTTGTCAAGGTGTTGATGGTAAGTATGTGAAATTTGATTATGGGAATAATGATTATGTGTTTTTGGATTCAATTAGGGTTTCTAGGGCTACTACTAGTATGGTTCATAAGCTTTGTGAATTAGGGGTTTTGTTTAAAAAGGTTATTGGGTATATAGAGCAGAGTTTAGGCCGTTCACCGGTGGAAGATGTGGGAACTGTTGGGCAGGCTTTTTGTTCTGCTTTGCAGGATGAGTTAAGTGATTATTATAAGTTGTTGGCTGTGCTTGAAGCTCAGTCTTCGAATCCGATTCCTTTGTTGTCGGAAACTGTGAGTTCGGAAAACTATCTTTCGTTGAGGAGATTGGCTAATTGGCTTGCTGAGCCGATGGTGAAGATGAGATTGATGGCTGATTTGGTTGAGAAGTGTAGGGTTTTGCGAGGTGGGGCTATGGCTGGTGCGATTCATTTGCACGCTAGACATGGGGATCCGATGGTTCATGAGTTTATGAAGAGATTGCTGCAGCGTGTGTGTTCTCCACTTTTTGAAATTGTGAGGAGGTGGGTTTTGGAAGGGGAGTTAGAAGATATATTTTCTGAGTTTTTCATTGTTGGGCAGCCTGTGAAAGCTGAATCCCTTTGGAGAGAGGGATATAGGCTCCATGACGCCATGCTTCCTTCTTTTATTTCAGCTTCTCTTGCTCAGAGGATTTTGAGGACTGGGAAGTCCATAAATTTTCTTCGTGTTTGCTGTGAGGACCGCGGTTGGGCTCATGCTGCGACTGAAGTTGCCACTGATACAGGGGCGACAGCACGACGGGGTGGTTTTGGTTATGGGGAAACAGATACCCTTGAGTCGTTGGTTGATGAAGCTTCAAAAAGAATTGATAAACATTTATTGGATGTAATTTATGAGAGGTATAAATTCAAAGAGCATTGTCTTGCGATTAAGCGGTATTTGTTGCTTGGCCAAGGTGATTTTGTGCAATATCTAATGGATATTGTTGGGCCCGAGCTTTCTGTGCCCGCTAACACTATAAGCTCTTTCAAATTGGCGGGATTGCTGGAGACTGCAATTCGGGCATCAAATGCTCAGTATGATGACCCTGATATTTTGGATAGGCTCAGGGTCAAAATGATGCCACATGAAAGTGGTGATAGGGGCTGGGATGTATTTTCACTAGAATATGATGCAAGGGTTCCACTAGATACTGTATTCACAGAGTCTGTGATGGCGAGGTATTTAAGAATTTTTAATTTTCTCTGGAAGCTTAAAAGAGTAGAACATGCACTTATTGGTGCCTGGAAGACCATGAAACCGAACTGCATAACTTCTAATTCCTTTAATAGATTGCAAGGTGCAGTAAAGATGCAGTTAGTTTCAGCATTGAGGCGCTGCCAAGTTCTTTGGGTCGAAATTAATCACTTTATTTCAAACTTGCAATACTATATAATGTTTGAAGTCTTGGAGATATCTTGGTCAAACTTTTTAAGTGAGATGGAAGTCGCCAAGGACCTTGACGATCTACTTGCAGCTCATGAGAAATATATGAATTCAATTGTAGAGAAATCTCTCCTTGGAGAACTCTCTCAGTCCCTTTACAAGTCACTAATAGTAATATTTGATCTTATATTACGTTTTCGGAGTCATGCAGATATTTTATACGAAGGTATTCACGAGTTGCAAGCAAGGTATTGATCTTAATTTTCTTCCTCACCGCTTCCCCCATCTTTCTCCCCATATTGCCCTTTTTGACATTTGATCTCCTGTTTATTTCAGAATCACAGAGTCCTCCCTGTCCTCTCGAGACCAGAAGAAAACACGAAAGCAATTGAGTGATAAATCTGCGGAAGAAGGATCCTGGATTGCTGATGGGAGGAAAGCCTTAACACAACGTGCTGGTGAATTTCTCCGTAAAATGGAACACGATCTGGATGCAATTTCTAAGGAGTATTCATCATTGCAAGAGGAATTCATTTCTCAGTTGCCTGTACAGCAGCATGTTGATCTGAAATTTCTCTTTTTCCGTCTTGACTTCAATGAATTTTATAGACGGGTTGTGTCCTAGCATATAGGAAGTTTGTGAATATGATGAGGATTTGATTGAAGCATTGTTTACTCAAGAAGATAAGGCATCGACAAAGCTTTGCAATAGCTAACTTCCATTGTGTGTTTGAGTAGAACAACTGGTGGTACTAACTTCCTTCAGACCAACGGTTCAATAAGTTATGATTAACTAAAGGTATGGTGGATATCTCTTCCACTTTATTTTACCCCTAATGTTTTCTATGGAGATTGTGACTTTTTCTTTCTCTCTAGGTGATACTTTTGTGTGGCTTGCTAGGTAGTTTGTGACAGATTTGAAGCTATTCATATTCTGATTGGATTGGTGATGTGAGCAAACACTTGTAAGTATTTGAATATATGATGATTTAGTTAGTGTTGTTGACAACTTTCGTTAGTTTTGCTAGATTGTTCATTTGTGTCGAAGATTTTGTATTGTTTGAATGGAAATGAGTGTCCAGAAATTTAGTTTATGTATCCTCTTGTATTTTTATTTATCTTTTGGTTTATCGTGTCTTCTCTCTCTGCAAAAAGGGGAACCTCAACCTAGTGCTATTGAGCTCTGCCATAGCAGGATTGAAGTGTATATGTATAACAGTGAATTGAGGACTCTAAGATGGTCAAGGTATGGCATATAGACGACATGAATGACTTCACGTTATGAACAAGGCTTTTTGAAAAGTTGAACGAAATACCAGATACATGTCACGTTATGAATGAGTTAATGTTTTTTCACCACTGTTCAGTATTGTTAGTAAGTTTCATCATTTTACTTCTGCGGTAAATTTGATATAGGGTGAATTATTAAATGAGGTTCAATATAGTTTATGTAGTAATTTGTATTTTTGGGATATTTGATTTTAATTTGTGTCCTGTTTTAGAGTTTGTGTTGCCTATGCCCTATCAATCATCTTCTTATATGGATTGACAACAGGCCCTTTTGTCAATTCGAAAAGTTATCCAATTACCTTCACAGTAATCCATTTTTATAAACGGTATGCATTGCTATTTTTATAAACAGTAATCCTCTACAGCCGCAGTTTGGTGCCACATGTGAAGAGGATATGAAATAGAAAGATAATAAGAGAGATGGGGAGGGTGGAAAGAGGTGTATGGAGAAGTGAATTGAGAGGAGCCAAATTCACTCCACTCCCTACTTACATAGTTATTCCTATACTAGTCAGCTATTCTGGAGGGAAATTTGGAGGGGATTTTTGTTGTGGGAAAGCTGCCAGCAGTTGAAACAAAAAATCTATTCGATGCTATTGCTATGCTACTCTCTTTATCGTACTATATAGAAATATAGTACCATATAGGAAAGGAGTCGAATAAATTGAATAAGAATCCTTGTGACTGTGTGGCTCTACAGCAGGATCCGAGTGATTGGAATACAACACTTTGAATGACAATTGAATCCTATTTGTCTACGTGATAAGAATGACTGTATTAACTTCCTCTACACATAGGAGAAAAAGAATGACTCTATTAAAAGAGATATGTGGAGGGATATGTGGAGCCATGATTGCAACCAGATCTTCATAACTTACAAAACTTTTGTACGTTTAAAACAAGTGTTTTCAAAATAATACTTTGCTTATTCTGTTATAATTCATAATTTTTATTAATTTTACTTACCCTAAAACAAATCCTATGGAAAAAAGTATATACGATTACTGCAAGAAGAAAGTTATTGTAGTAATTGTTTTCAGCTGTATTTGAATTTTGATCACTTTCCAAACACCAGGGGTGGGCAAAAATATCATAAAACCAAACTGAACTGGAGAACTAAACTGAATCGAACCGATTTTAAACTGAACCAATTTGTAACAATGAGATCCAAACCATGTTTACCAAAACAATTGTTTAACTGAACCATTTATTAAAAACTGGAACTGAACCACAAGTTAACTGAATCATAACAAATTCTAATGAAATCAAACAAATTTGAAATTTGAGAAACAAAAACCATTCATCAAAGAACAGTGAAATCCAAATTAGAAGCAAACAAAAATTTGAGAAGAAACAAGAAACCCACCGCTGTCATGAATAGATCCACCATGTAGCAATGCCGTCACAACTAGAATTTGCGCCATGTAGCAACAACACCGACGAGAGTAACATCTCCATCATTAGCAGCACTGTTGTGAGTAGAAGCTCCACCGCGAGAAGCATCTCCACAGAGAATGGAATTTCCGCTGTGAAAACCGTCTGAACAAAGAGAAGGAAGCCGAAATCATGTTCTCTTCATCCGTAACCCACGATTGAACTTTATATCTCAATGTTTTTCTATTGTTGTTGTTTAATTGTATATAATTAAGGTAATGATTGTGAACTTGTCTCTAAAATTACAATTAGAGAACCAACTGAATCTATCAAGCTTAACAAAGAAACCGAGGGATCTAGATCAACAGACAGATAGCTTGAGCAACATGTTTTGTGCCATGAAGATTTCTTTTCCCACCCCCCAGCTTTCTTTTTCACCCCCTGGGTTTCCGTTTTTGACCTTTGACAAACTGGGAAAACAAGTTCGGTATATGCGTACCGAACTTTGTTATTGATTTACACCCCTTTTGCACCCGTCATATGTAACGAAAGTTCGGTGGACGCGTACTGAGTTTTTCCTTCTTCTTTACCCCCTACTTCGGTAGACACGTACCGAACTGTTTTTAAAGGTAGTTCGGTGGACGCGTACCGAACTGTTTCTGTATAGAAACAGAGCGTACGCTCTCTTCTCCCATTCATGCAGAACTTGGTTTTTAGAAAGGGGAAGGGGAAATACGAACCTAAGGCGCAAAGCATCATCAATCTTTCGTTTTTGAGTGATTCTTCCACAAAGTTCATCAATTTCTACTCCATCAAGTAAGATTATGTTGATTTTAGTTCATTATTTTCATTCATATTTATTCATATCTCTCAATTTCGTTTTTGATTAATTTATGTCAATGTTAATCTCTAATTCGTGATTTTGTGTTGATTATGTTGTTGAAATTGTTGATTAGAGGTTTATTGTTGATTTTGGATGATTGCATGTTAGGTTTGATGTGAAATTTCATTAGGTTTAGGTTTTGGTTAAATTTTGAACTTTGAGTTGGTTTGAATGATGAATGCTTAGTTATTATGTTGTTGATTATTGCTTATTATGGTCAATGTTGAATGTTAAATTTGGATATAGTTAGATTTTGGTTGAATTTTGAATATTAAGTTGGTTAGACATAGGTTTTGGTTAAATTTGAATACGGTTAAATTTTGATTACGACTGATGTTTGAATATGTGTTATTGTTTTGTGTAGATATGGATGAAGAAGTTGCAAGAGGGCGACACGGCAAGGAGAGCAGGGCTCATGGCTCGGCACGTAGAGAAGTGCCGCCTGCGCCTAAAAGAGGTCGTCGCAAGAAAGGACAACCTCTTGTTGTGGAAGGAACTCATGATGCTGAAGCGGGTGGATCACGCTCCCGCACACGCCCATCACAGGTTCAGGCACCTGATGTCGATCAATACCTAAACGACAATGCAAATTGGGCCGAGCAACACCCACCGTAAGAGTCAGAACCACAACATCAGCAACCACCTGAAGCAGAAGAGGTAGTTGTCTACGGAGGAGGGCCATCAGATTTGTCCCTATTATCGCTTTACTATAAGCATAGGGCAAATTCGATTTGGCTTGCACCACCCGGTTCAGAGGTATAATACTAAATCATTACAAATTATTAACTTAATTTTTTTTTTAACTATAAACGACTAACACATTTTAACTATAAATCTTGAAGAGATTATGGCGGAATTTGCTAAGAATAAGGAGCCACATCTGAGGTTTAACTACCTACAGGGTATATATAATTAGTTGAAGGAGACTTGTGAGAAGATGGAGAATGAGGAAGCACCGTTAGAGGATATGATGCCTTACAGGGAGAGGTGTGTGAAAGCTTTTTTGCTGTTTGTGGTGAGCTGTACACTTTTCACCAACAAAAGTACTTTCTACATGGATGCCTCATACATGCAGTATTTTCAAGATTTGTCTACCGTCCATGAGTGGAACTGGGGTGCTGCATGTCTGGTTTATTTGCAAGATTATCTGGACGATGCGTCTGAGGAGGGCACTGGTCAGATTGCTGGATACTTATCGTTTGTTATGGTATATAAATTTATCAATTAATTCATTTATTTGTACTTCAATTTTTCAATTAATTCGTAACTTATGTTTATGTCTTTTACGATTTATATTAATGGAACTCATTAAATATGAAATGTATGTTTTTTCAGGGATGGATTATTGAGCATTTCCCAAGTCTGACACAGTGGAGGATAGCTGAAAACTGGAATGAGAGTCTGCCACGGTGCATAAAGTTTTTACCCGGACAAGGCCATAAGGATCCACCGTCATACAGACAAAGTTTGGATAACCTGCAGATGTCCAATGTTGTCTTCTGCCCGTACGATGCGCATCGACCCTTCAGACCGTTGATTGATGAATGTTTCTTTTCTGGGTGGTTAACGTGTGGAAAAGAGCTTGGAAAGCATTTGCCTGAACGTGTGCTCCGTCAATTTAAGCATGTGCAAGGAATTCCGAGAGACCCAGCTTTGTCAGCTACACCAGGCATGACGGTAGCTCAGATTGATCGAGTGTGGATGGAGGATGATTGATGAAGACTTGAGGGGCCGAGTGGTGGTGAATCCGTGGGATTGCGAAGCTGGCTACATATCATGGTACTATAAAGTGTCGCATCCTATTATGCGTCCGGTAGAGGCTAAGCAAGACCCACCTAGGCCACCTATGCTGGAGGTGTTGATTGAGGAGCAGTCAAGAAACAATTTGGCTGATACTTGGGAGATTTGTCAGAATGTTAGAAGGGAGGTGCAGAGGTCACTTGATGATGGTGAGGCGCCAGAGGGAACGGCTGTTAATGCTACTATGCATCGTATTCTTGGTTGGGTTGAGCCAGCATTCATGTATACAACCAGGCGTCGACAACCGCAACGAAGAGGTCCACTTGGACCGAGATGGAGATCGACTCAGTAGATGTATGATGCATCTTAGTTAGCTTCTTTTGGGTTACTAGTGCGTATGTATTTTGATGTGACTTTGAACTTGTGGCACTTGAGCGCGTGTTATGTATTTTGTATTTACGCGCGTATTATTTTTTTTGTAATGTACTTTGGTATTGGTATTGTGACAGTTAAACTTCGTTAATTAATGTTATGTTTTTTTTATTTCATATGCTTTCGGTATTGTAACGTACTTTGATTGCCTTATATTCGAACGTGAATGAAATTGCTTGGTTTGAACTCATAATTTGGCAGGTTTGAACTCATAATTTGGTTGTGAGTTGGTTGCAGAACTTGTAAAATTTTCCTGCTTTCTGTAACTTTTAGTTCGGTATATATGTACCGAACTCTTTTAAAAGGAGAAATAGTTCGGTAGACAACCACCGAAGTGCATGTTCGGTAAACGCGTACCGAAGTTTACGTGCCTGGAAACTAATTATTTCATAGGGCTTAATTTTTTTTAAATTATTATTTGTTATTTTTTTTATTGGTTTGTATTATTTAACCTTTTTATTATTAATTGTATTCTATATTATTTGTTATTATTCTTTGCATTGTTAATTAATTAAATTTTTTGGTGTTCAATGAGGACTTAGATTAACACAACAACACGTAATATTAATTTAATACGAAAACATTACATTGAGGATAAACAACAACATTATAGCGATGTTAAATAAAAACATTACATTGAGGATAAACAACAACATTAAGCAGACTTAAATAAAAACATTATATTGAACACAAACAAGTGGCATGCGAAAGTTAAATACTAGCCTGAAACGACAAACATGTTCATCAATTTTCTGCTATCAAAGTAGCATACAAACGTGGATACTTCGGATCAATTAAGCAGACGCCGAACATAGACACCACATCGTCATCATCTTTCAACTCTTTCCACTCGTAAATACGTGTTGCGTCGTCGTAATTCAGAATATCACATGCTAAACTCATGTAATGATCGTAATGGCAAATTTTGTCAATTCTGATTTGTTTGACGTATTTGGCATGATACAAAACTTGGATCTTATTTTTGAGAGACCTAAGAGTTGTTAATGTATCATTCAACTCAGCGGTAAACAATTCATCGATACCCCGAAACTTGATAGTAAATGGATAGGATTCGGCAAAAGAATTTTGAGACATGTTTGAAAAAAAAATTTGCTTACTTTAGGTTCGATGGTGACACACTTATTTATAGTAGATATGGAAGTGTTGATGAATGTACAACCTGGCAAAGTGTCGGTGTGATCCTAACCGTTCAAAGTGTCAGCAAGATCGTGACCGTTGAAAGTGTTGGTGAGTTTTGGACCATGCAAAGTATCGGTGTGATCCTAACCGTTCAAAGTGTCGGCAAGATCATTACCATTGAAAGTGTTGGTGAGTTTCGACAAGTTGTATTTATCTCTTACTATTTGATGTAATGATTCCGGAACAATTTTATCAATTGAAATGCAGCTTTATGTCAAGTAAAAAACAAGCTCTTGTCATTCATTCACTTCCATCACATTACACGGAAATTAAAAACATTACACGGAAATTAAAAACATTACACGGAAATTAAAAAAATGTTACACGGTAATATCAACGGAATAATCTTCATCTTCAGGCCCCTTCAAGCATTCAATGATATCATCAACAGATCTTCTAAGTTTTGCATCCAACTCTATGGGTCCCTTTGTGCAATTCTGTTTGAAAATGGAAAACATAGTTCGAACATCATCATCGTTTTCAATTTTCATACCTGTAAATTTAATAACTCCGTCAGATCCAATCGACGGTTTTCGATACTCAATGCTCGTGGCAGTTCTGTCGTCATTCTTGTTGACACAACAACGATTAATTTCATCAAGTTGCTCTTTCAAATCACGGAAATTTGCATCGTCCCAAATCCGAAACATGTTTGGTTTTCCGTTGTTGAAATACACAACTGCAAGACTGGTGTTTCTCCGATAACTAAGTGAAATATCTATTTTTTTTCGTTGCGTACATCTCTTTCCAAGCACCTTAATTTATAGACGTTCTACCCTAATTATTGACCACATAAAGTGTCGGCAAAATCTCGACCGTTAAAAAAATAATAGTATTAAATAATAATAATATTTTTTAAACCATAATTCAAAAAGCTCATGGCAACCACGACCATTTTCTAAAACTGATAATATCAGTACGCATGTACCGAACTCTACTTCGGTATACATCAACCGAAGTTATTTTAAATTAATACAAGTTCAGTACGCATGTACCGAACTATACTTCGGTATACATCAACCGAAGTTATTTTAAATTAATAAAAGTTCAGTACGTTTGTACTGAAGTACACGTACCTGATAGCAGGTAATTCCTGCATTATGTTATATGCCAACTCGTATTATAAAACGAGTTCGATACCTGTTTTAAAACATTTCAACAGTTCAAACAACATCATAATTGAAACGACTAAGTTATATTTAATGCATTATATAAGTTGTACATCGCAAAAAGTCCGAAACAACATCACCAAAATAGTTATCGTATATACCAAAATGTAATGGCGTAAATACAATGTAAAGTTACAATGCCTAAAAATATGCATCATACAAGCCAAAACAATTCCAAAACATCAAAGTACAAATAACCTCGCAAATAACATCAACAAATAAACGGATCATCACTACTCGAACCAACTCCCGTGAGTATTTTCTTCCTAACATCTTTCATCTCGTTTTCCAAAAGTTCGGCAAAAGTGCTCTGACGTTCCATGAACGGATACTCCCATGCAGCGGCTTCTTCGGACCGATAATTCCTCCACTCGAGGCATGTGCGTGGCAATGGACATCCCTCTTTCAACTTGACAAGAAGAAAGTGGCCAGGAACCAAACCAAGACAAAGAATGTTCTTTTCGGGATCCGAAGGTGGACTTCCACACAATGGGAAAAATGTTTCTGATACTCTGTCCCCAGGGGCTGTCAACTCCACAATAACCTTGTTGTAGTGAGTAGCCAAAATGTGTCCCATATCCGGAAATGTCAACCATTTATCCATCGGTGCAACATGACCCGGAAGGACTCGTCTTTTTGGAGGGTGCAATGCATCTTTGATGAAATTAAAACGCCTCTCATGTACAAAGACTCTCTTGTATAACTCCTTGTGCGAATTCAACTCCTTAAGCATGTGGCATTTGATCAACTCATAATCGTCCTGATTACCACAATAATCCAACGCAACGCAACGATATCCACAAAATCCGTCACCAACCACATCAACAATGTCATCTATATAAGGGCGCATAAACTTTGGCATTTCATCAATGTGTGGTATGTTACGCGTAGGAGGAATGTCGCTCACCGTATGCTTAGATTTTGCAATTGACCTCTTCTTTGACGACGACGACCGTTTTGTTTGCGATTCTTGAGTAGCCTCAAAGTGTTTATCGACATGCTTCCAACGAGACGGTTCTCGGGTCGTGGACCTAGTGGTGCGAGAACTCGCCTTCCCTTTTTTCTTTTTAGCACCTTTAGATATTGCGTTATGTTCCGGAGCTTTTAAAGACGTCGATTTCGGAAAAGCAATTTCACGAAGTTGATTTCTTATCTCATCCTTCATGCAAACGTCAGCTCGCTTCAAACGTTTCTACAAAAAATAAAAATAAAAAAAACAATTTAATTGTTAATGACCGGAAAGTGAAATTACGAGTGCAAAAAATAACGTGAGTGCGTAAATTAAATATAATGTGAGTAGCGCAAAAAAATATAATGTGAGTGCGTAAATTATGTAGTAGCGCAAAAAATTAATGTGAGCGTGTAAATTAAATTATCGTCATTAATTAAATGTACCTGAATAGCTTCCCATTCGGCCAAGCAAGAATAATCGTCGTCGTCGGACGAACCACCATCATCCTCCAAAAAGCATAACTTCTTCCAATGTGCATTAACCTCATCCAGTCGAATAGGCAACTTGTGATGCATCTTCTTAGCAATCAAACATGCACATGGCAACCCATAGGTAAACCTCATCACACAACCACACTTGTTGCTATCCATACCGCACTCTTCAACTCTTTTTTCTTCTCTGTGTATATGATTCAAGGCAGGTCTTGAAATTTTGAAAATCAATAAAGAGTACAAGTAATGATCCTTGAACGTGTGCTCCACAACCTTCAAATTCCTACCAAAAGTTCCTTGTATTTCATTGAACCTATTAATCAACATTTTGTCTATTGCTTCCCAACCCGTGGCTAAGTCACCGTGACCGTCCTTCAAGTAACCCTTCAACACACCGTGGGCACCTTCCACTCTGTTTGTGGTAGTGTTGCCGAGATGCAAAAATTTGTCAGTCCAAGCACTAACACACCTCTCTTTATCGGTATCCAAAATAGTGGTCTCGACATATTTCAAGAATCTTGGCCACCTTCCACATAGCTTCCTCAATTGTAAAACAGCTTCGACATAAGCATCCTCAGTAGTCGAGTACAATATGTCATCGAATGCTTTCGACACATCCGTCCACACATCTCTTTGCTTCACATTTTCACCGTCTTTAATTTTGCAAAGTGTTTTGCACTTCTCGGACATATTTTTCTTCACATGAAAAGTACAAACCATATGAGCGGAGTCCGGAAATACGGTGGCAACTGCACTCATTAGTGCCGCATCCCTGTCAGTCACAACAACATTCGGCCTCAACTTGTTCCTTAACAGACAAACACATTGTTGAAGGACCCATGTGAAATTTTCTTCCTTCTCATTACTCATAAATGCAAACCCAATATTAAAGGTTTCCTCAGTCGAGGTCTGACCAACTAACTCAAACAAAGGCATTCCGTATTTGTTCGTTTTATACGTAGAATCCATAATCAAAACAGTGGGAAAAGTGTTGAACAAACATACGGATTTTGGATGTGCAAAGAAAATGTCTTGAACAAACTCGGACTCACCATCGGTTCGAGCTTTAAAAAAGTAGTTGTTTTCGTCAAGACACTTGTGCAAATGTTGCATTTCCGTCCTTGTCGCCCTCGCTCTTTGTTTTAATCTATAACGTGCGTTGTAAACTTGCTTCATAACCGTCACATTCTTCGGATCCCTCTCTTTCAACGTAGAAATGATGTTCTTCGGCGGGACCAAATTCTTTGTCATTTCCAATAGAAGTTGCTTTTCTACCGGTTTCAAACGACCCGCAACGAGATGACCTTGCAACGCTTTGTCGAGCACATGGTTGTGCATGCCATCAACAACAGTAACATGCCATTCTCCCGTTGCATGGAAATATCCTCGTAGTCTAAATGGACATTCACATTTTCTCGTTCCCGTCTCTTCAAATTTCACCTTCTTTCCCGTTGGTTTGTATGTACCGCCCCTTTCGCAACCCAACACAATGAACGGCTTCCTACTACCTTTGCCGTTATCGGATCTTGTAATGACAATTGATAATCGTAACGGGAGAGCTATGTCGCGAGCCCACTCAACCAAAGCCTCTTTGTTTTCGAAAGTTCTATCCGTCACAAAATGAGACCTTGTATCCACTCTTATTGGCGATACTTGAGGCTCCGCCGCAACTATTTCTCTACACTCGTCCGGAGGTTTAGCTTCATCGGCCATAACTAAAACAAATGCCAAAACAAATATAATAAGTAACTTGATAAAATATAATAGCTCCATCAATAATGCAATCCATAATTTTAACAATTATAAATCATAATATGATCACTAATTAAGGCAATAACTATTAATATGATTCAATACCTAAACAAACCAAGCATACAATGCATAAACCATATTTTAAATCCATTTTCTGCAAGTTACAGAGAGCACTGCAACTTGATTTATGTTTCGCAAAAGTTCGGTACGCATCCACTGAACTTTTGTTCTACATTTTCCAGAAAAGTTCGGTACGCGTCTACCGTGTTTTTCAAATAGTTCGGTAGACGTATACCGAACTATACTGTGTCAGAAACCTACAACCCTAGCAGCTATGGGTGTGTGAAATAAACGGTAGAGTTTGAAATTTACCTTGTTTTTGAGCTTCTAATGCGTCTACAAACAGTTTGCCAAGCTTCCAATGTCGATTTTAACCCCCAAATGGACAGAATCGCGCAATTTCCTTGTATGGAGATTTTGATTGTGTGTTTGTGAAGAAGAAGAAATGAGGAAGAAACCTGGTGTTTCTGGTTTATAAACAGATAGTTCGGTGGACGTATACCGAACCCCATAGTGTTCAGTACGCGTCCTCCGAACTTTGCATAAAGTTCGGTACGCATCCACCGAACTGTTGCTTCCAAATTTTAAAAAGTCAAGGGGCAAACTGAGATTTAAGGGGGGTGAAAAAGAGTCCGAGGGGCTGGGAAAAGAAATCTTCTTGTGCCATTGATGATTAATCTGGGCCGTGGCCATGATTGGAGCTGGGACACTACAGTTCAACAAATATTTGGCTAGTTGACCTTATTTTAAGGGCTAATAAACTATTGGCACACAACATTACAATTCAACAGTTTTGTCGCATCCCAACCATTGATCATTGTCACTCCAAACAGATTGACCATGAATGTGCAATTGAGAAAGAGATGAGAACAGTCGTTATTGAAGAAGCAGACAATGCATGGTAAATCATGTGGATTTGATAAAATATCTCTTTTGCAAATAAATTAGGCAATATTCCCCTAAAAAAACCTTTCTAGAAACCACTTATCCTTCTAAAACTCAATGTTATTACCATTGCTCACAATACAATTGACATTAGATTTAAACCATACAAGAGCTATCAAATCACTCACACTAACCAAATTGAGTCCTTAGAGCCAGAAGAAGTCACATTCCAACTCAACACATTAGAATGTAAAGAACCAAATTGCAACAAATCCGACCAAATTGCATAATTATTTGTGACACATCCCCACTAACAACATATTAAAAAATTTAATCTTAATATTTTAATTTTTTTTTTTATAATTAGTTTAATGGCTAGAAATTTCACTGATAAGATGGGGAAGTGGGATGACCGGAGTTAAATTTTCATCCTCTATATATATATATATATATATATATAATGTGATGTCCTATCAATTGACCCAAGTTCACGGGACTCTTAATATTTTGATTTAAATCAACTTAAAATAACATACTTTTCTTCTCATAACTAGATCAATAATCTAATCTAATCTAATTTAATACTAGAACAAGTACAACCCCATCCAAAATCTCTCTGAGGTAACCAAACTCCAGTGTAGAACTAAAACTAACTGAAAACAAACCTTCTCGTATGAACAAGATTGTTTCCTTAAAATCCATTTCATTCGTTCAACACAAAACCACAATGTCGTTTTCATCTTTGAGGCATTCTCTCCTCCCCAATTTTCATCATTTTCAACTTTCAAACCCTAAATTCATTCCTTTCTTCCCTTCTTCAACAATGCTAATGCTATACTCTCAATTACACCACCAACAAGAAGACCAAGAAAATCTCGTTTCCTCATTCAATCACTTGCTACTTCAGAATCCAACTCCACCCATCCTCCATTTTGGTAAGATTTTAGGTTCCCCTGTTAAGGCCAATCATTACTACACTGTTGTTTCGCTTCATCGATTGATGGAATTAAACGGAATTGCTTCAGACTTAGTCACTTCCTCTATCTTGATCAATTGCTTTTCTCAATTGGGTCTAAACTCTTTTTCCTTTTCTGTATTTGCCATAACTTTGACTACACTCATTAAGGGTCTCTGTCTTAAAGGTGAGATTCATAAAGCATTGCACTTTCATGATAAGTTGGTAGCGCAGGGATTCCGGTTAAATCAAGTTAGTTATGGGACTTTGATCAATGGGTTATGTAAAGTTGGAGAAACAAGAGCAGCTTTGAAGTTATTGAGACGAATTGACGGAAACCTTGTTCAACTTAACGTGGTAATGTACGTCACAATTATTGATAGTATGTGCAAAGATAAACTTGTTATTGAAGCTTTTGATTTATATTTAGAAATGGTTGCTTAGAAAATTTCTCCTAATGTTTTCACTTACAATGTTTTGATTAATGGCTTTTGCATTGTTGGAAAATTGAAAGAAGCAATTGATTTGTTTAATAAAATGATATTGGAAAACATCAACCCTGATGTGTATACCTTTAATACATTGGTTGATGCATTTTGTAAGGAAGGAAAAGTGAAAGAAGCGAAAAATGTGTTAGCTGTGATGATTAAAGAAGGTATTAGACTTAATGTTGTTACTTATAATTCTTTAATGGATGGATATTGCCTAGTTAAAGAAGTGAACAAGGCCAAGGGTACATTCAAAACCATGGCCCAAAGTGGAGTGACTCCTGATGTTTTCAGTTACAATATTATGCTTAATGGATTTTGTAAGGTTAAAATGGTGGATGAAGCCTTAAATCTCTTCAAAGAAATGCGTTGTAGAAACATTATTCCTAATGTAGTAACTTACAATTCCCTTATTGATTGTTTGTTCAAATTGGGAAGAATATCACATGCTTTGGAGCTTGTCGACGAGATACATTATAAAGGGCAGCCACCTAATATAGTTACTTACAATTCTATATTAGATGCTTTATGCAAAAATCATCATGTTGAAAAGGCAATTGCATTATTAACAAAACTCATGGGCGAGGGTATTCAACCAACTATGTCCACATATAACATTCTTATCGACGGATTGTGTAAAGATGGAAGAGTAGAGGACGCAAGAAAGGTTTTTGAAGATCTTTTAGTCAAAGGCTACAATCTAAATGATTGTACATATACTGTTATGATCCAAGGGTTTTGCAACAAGGGCTTGTTTGATGAAGCGTTAGCCTTGCTATAAAAAATGAAAGACAATAATTGCATTCCAAACGCTGCAACTTATGAAATAATTATCCGTTCTCTGTTTAATAAAGGTGAAAATGATAAGGCAGAGAAACTTTTACGTGAAATTATCGCGAGAGGTCTACCGTAAGATTGAAACTAGGTAAGTTGGTTCTTTTGTTACTCATTGTTATTTTGATTTTGTTTTTCAAGTTTATGGCGCCATTCTGTTTTTGTAGTTTCCTTGCCAATTGAGAAACAAACTCGGTAGATCAGAATACTTATACTGCTGTATAATGATTTTAATTTTACAAAGCTTAACTGTTTTAGACCGGAGTTGTACACACAACAAGCACAAGCATGACACTTATATTTCTGTGTAACGAGTAACTCAGTTCCCATTAGAGATGCCGAGTCTGTCTGAAAGATAAGTATTGCGAGTTTGAAAGGTCATGAAGTTGTTACAAGGAACACAGCTTATTTATTATATCTTGAAGACTTGTAGGAAGCATTAGTCTAAGAATCCTTTTGTTGGGATTGATCTGGTAAATTTTAAGACTTTACTTTGATAGCTTTTATATCAGGAATTAATAATGACATAACAGAGAAATTTTTGGCTACTCTGGAAAGTAAATTGGGACAGTGGTGGTTTATGTGAAACTTCGACTTTATGATTTCTCAAGTGAGTTATCAATATTTTTTGCCACTGGCTTTGTGTTTTTGACCTTTTGCATGGTTACTGTATTGATCATTTGTCCTTCGTATGAATTAGTGTACTGACCCAAAATTATATGGTGTTTTGGTTAACTGTGCCAATTAAAATCTTTGCATTGTATGTAGACTGAACTTAAAATCCAATCTATGTGGACTGATTTTGCAGTTTTGGATGAGTATTTATCTTTAATTTTGGTTTATCTTATTTATTATGGAACATGTATAAACTTAAATGTAAAGTTTTGTGATATTTTGGTAATTTAAAGATATTTTAAATGTGGGCTGGTATGCTATTTATTTTTTTTTGCTTCTGTTAGGTTCTAAAACTAGTATATACCTGATAAAAATGAATCCAAAATATTGATTAGGTAACGATAGATTGAATAGTAACTGAAGTGACATTGCATAACTCAGTTGGTAGTGACATTGCATTTTATATGCAGGGGTCAGGGTTCAAACCTCGGACACTCCACGTGGTTTTTCTAGCCATTGGGCTAACCGACAAAAAAAAGTAAAAACAAAAAATTGCTCTTAATTTACCTAAACATATTAAAAAAAGTGAATAAAAATTAAAGGTTTGTTCCCCCTAGGCTCTAACACTTATGGTTGGATGATTTGTTGAATATGAAAATTCATTAAATATTAGTTTGGATTCACCTATTCTAGAACATGTATTCCGGTGCCCATCTCCTTCATATACAGCTCTGTCATTCTGAGATGAAAGCTGATGTCGCACTCCCATGCATAAAATTCAGGTTCATGGTTGCAAGCATGAAGTGCGACGAGATTGGGGACAAACTGCAAGTATGGTCTGCCGCTAAGACTTTTGTGTGCAACAAACCTGCGGTCAAGACCTCCATCTTGTTGAACCTGAGTGCGATAAAGTACTGTGGTTTGAAATCTGAGTTGTGAGTTTGATATATGATTCTGTGTTCTTCCATTTATTCAACTGACTTCTTGAATTTGTTGATATTATGAGTTTGTTATTCTTGATGTGATTTTGTGATCTGAGTATGATGTTCTGAAAAGACAATATGAAACTATCAAGTTTGATAATATAGAAGTTTGTACTCCAGTGTTTGTGAAAGCTGAAGGCAATATGGAATGAGCTATTACTTGCCTTACAAGTTACCCAACTTCCTTACTGTTTGGTCTCTAAGTCTAAGTTTGTTAGAATTAGTTTTATTTTGTAACTGCATTATTAGTTAGTTGATACTGATCCTCATTGTGTGTGTATACATATATATATGGAATCAATCAAGTGTAAGAACGAGTTTTGTGAGTAATGCATGATTTCTGTTTCTGCGCTCAACTCGCGCCTAAATTCTGTGCCCGGCTTCTATGTTTTGCGCCTATTGTTCTCTTGTCTGCCCCTTTGTTCAAGCTCAATGGTGTTTGATCTTTAGATTTCACAGTTTTTCTTCTAAGTTATGATACAATTGGATGCTGCTCAAAAATATTTGTTTTCCTTGATACAATTGGTTCTGATATCACAATTTTTTCACAATTAGGTTCTGAATTTATTCATAGGATTTAATATCTTCACTTTTTGAAAAGTCAGGGAAAAAAGTAAACTTAGAATCTTCATAAAATGGTTTGACAATTTAAGTAATTATTAGCTTACTTCACTTAAATGCCAAGCTAGTACCTGTTGTGTACAATTCAAGTCTTGGCAATTAGATATTAAGTTTATCATTCTAAACCAAAGTTTTGTAATATTAAAATTATTATTATTATGCAGAAGTAGAAGTATTACAAAAAAGAGAAAGCATTATTAGCTTACTTCACTTAAGATCTTCATTTTTTCAAACCATTTTATGAAGATTCTAAGTTTACTCTTTTCCCTGAGTTTTCAAAAAATGAAGATACTAAATCCCATGAATAAATTCAGAACCTAATGGTGAAAAAATTGTGATATCAAAACCTAATTGTTTGAAAAGTCAGTTCAGTCAACAACATAAAACTGGTAAACTGAACTGAAATTCCAGTTCAGTTTGTGATTGTATAGAAAACAGTTCGGTTTAGTTTGATGAATTGTATTTCCAGTTCAGTTGGGTTCAGCTGCAGTTTCTCTCTTGAACTGAACCATGCCCACCCCTACCAAACACCACACTAATAAAAAATTCAAAATAATCATAAGTGTAATTAACAGAATGTTTCGGTAGTTCTTTTAAAATAGGTTTCAATAACAATATTTTGTTGTGCTCAAATAATAGTTAGAGATTAAACCAAAAAAAATAGTTATGAGAAATATTTAAATGAGATAATGAAAATTTCACATATTATTTGTTCACAACTTGGTTTGCATACATTGAATTGTATTGTATTTTTTTTTTTTTTGTCAAGTAGTCTAGTGGTGAATTAGTGGAGTGTCTGAGGTTTGAACCCCGACTTTTGCATTTAAAATATCATGTCCTTATCAATCGAGTTAAACTCATTGTAACATATTTGTTTTTGTTTTAATCATCTGATGTGGAGGAAGAAGACTTCTACAATTCGGAGTTCAACTGGGACTTCTTACAAAATATATAATTCACTAATAAAAGCTACACCAAAAACCAATATAAAGCCACATTGATACAACGAAATGAGATTTGGATTATCTACATTCAAAAGTCCTAAATTCACCTATATTCAAGCAAATTTTAACTAAGAAAGAGAAAATGTGATATATTTAAATGCAATTATGTGTGTTGCAAAGACCAAAACACCCACAAATTTTGCCTAAATGTAGAAAATTGTGACTTTAGAGAATCCAAATCTCAAGGAGAAAAAAACTAACAATAACATTATAATACTAACAACTAACAATTTGCCATTCAAAAAAAAATAATAAAAAAAAAGATTCCAAATCTAACAAATGACTGACAGTTCAAAACTACATTGTGAGAAACGCCTGTCTTTAATGTCCAATGACACCTCAAATAAATAACCTAAGATAGACATGTCACCTTAGAAAAATATTGGAAATGTAACTTCAAAATGTGGCACTTTTTGGGTAATTCAATTTGAGGTAATTTTATCATTGGCAAATGACATTAGGTATATATATATAACAACCACTAAATCATGTTTATCAACAAGGTTAGCTCATCAAACTAAGGTCAATTGATAAAAAGGGTATAATATATAACACACTCTTACAAAATTCAAAGTTGATAAGACACATTTCTAATCTGTTTCTAAGGTATATATACACTATTATCAAACCACTAGTCTCATTCAAGCTACTACCACTCCACTCTATAAGGGTGGTCTGAGAGTGTTTCTTGGAGCACTAATCCAAGCGGAACCTGCAATGGCAAACCTCCACAATGCGTCGACATGCTCTGGCAGAGCGAACTGGATACCAACACGTGGACCTACCAATATGTTTTCGGGCTCTGGACCATCTAAGAGTTCTAAACCACCTGCATTGTACATTTTTCCCTTTTGAGAAAACATTGATATCTATTTTTCAACATCACATTTGAAATACTCAATTATATAACTTACCAGGGGTATAAAGAGGATGATCGGACCATTCTGTCGAAAGACCTAGTGCCTGACCAACCTAAGGTTTTGGAGTACATTCCAGTTAATCAATTTGGGAAACTAAGATGATATTTTAGATATACAAAGACATTTGTGTGAAAAACAGGTCATCTCCACTAATATTCTGTGTTCTTAAAATTTAAGAAAGGAAGTAAACTAAATGATGAAACCTTTTTGTCATCTTTAATTTTTTCCATTCTAGCAAGAACCAGTGTAATCATTGCGATCATAGTAAACTCTGTTGTGTCAAAATGTGTATACATTTTACAAATGATGCAAAACTTTCTAAATCATCTTATCGTGCAATGTTCGATTTAGGTGCTTCTAAGTTCCGAATCTTTATAGACGTGGTTTCTTTAAACTTAAAGGAGGGTAAACAGAATCTGGGAAAACTTTATTAGAGAGTGGATCTTTTTAGGATAATTTAAGCATAAAACTTAAATAAACAGGACATCAAATTATTTCACAAATCACAAGCATGTAAATCATAAAACATGGGGTTATGCAACGGACACTTTACTGATCTAAGGCATCAAACTTAACAATCTATTGATCATTACTAATTAAGATACAATTTCCATTATTTTTATAATCTCTCCAAAATTTTCCAAGAAAGGGGCAAGACCTATAAAGTCAGGATACGAAATACAATATGTGTACGATACAACACCGATACAGTGGTACCATTTTTTTGGAATTGAGAGTGCTACAAAGCAAGACTGTGATAGCAGCTGCGTTGTACTTTATGAGCAAAACAACTTCCTATATTGACTAGTAACATGTTGATAATACTAGTAAAGCACTAAAATGTAGACAACTTTGAGTTGATAAGTTAAATGGTAATGCAAAACATTAACTGAATTATTTCCTGGAAAGCGTCTCAGAGACTCAGACAGATGTAAAAGAGGGAGGGAAACTAACCTTCCCAGGGCCTGTAAGAAGTATAGGTTTGTCAGTTTGTTGACCTCGGCGCTGTTGAATAACATCCAATCCTGTAATATTGTCGAATATTACAAAATAAAACTAAATAATTTATGCAAGGTTACCTTATAATGAATGCTAGTGGAGACATTGTAGTCTTTTCACTAGAGTTGATTTAACTCTTACTTGGAGAGGGGAAAAAACAATACAGAGCTTATGATGAACAATAGATTGCTAACAAATAGTTGTTTGTCTTTTATGCAAGGTTTCCGTATAATAAGCTAATGGCAACTATGTGTTACTGCAACAACATGCTGAACTTATACCGAAAGACTAGCCTTACCATTTAGTGAGCCAGCTTCTCGCTTTGCCTTTAGCCACAAGCACAAGAGTAAATAGTTATAGTTGCACATACATTCTGAGTTTATAGTGTCAAATAGTTCAGCTTCTGATGATTTTGAACTCACTTGTTAAGGATTTTTTCTTTAAAAAATCACTTTATTCTTAAGCACTAATCTCTTATAGATTTTTCTTTTCCTTTTAAGAGAATAATGCATTCATCTTAATGATTCAATTGCATATCACAATCTCTTCCACTCATCCATAAACCGAATTGGTAACACAAAAAGCATGAGCATCTAAAGGGGGCCATGAGGACACATGATTTATCAGGCTAATGGTTCTTTAAATTGAAAATATGCAAGTATAAAGAGAAATTAACCATGAAATAATATATGTGCTAAGCAGAAAAATACAACAAGTAAAAGGATGGTTTATTTGCACCATTAGTCAGTGTATTAAAATCAGGCCCGCGATCTCAGCCATGGCATCAAGAATATTGATGTAGTTGTTATCACAATTTAAAACCTTGGTATTAGTATACTACGAATGAGCTAGAAGACTATTGAGCATTACCAGAAATGGGGGCACAAGAACGTATCAAAACACCAGCTCCAACTCCTTCTTTATCAGCAACAACATTCAGCATTATGTGGAGACCATAGCAAAGATAAACATATGCATGCCCACCCGGTCCAAACTGAAAAATAGGAACAAATACATATCAATATTACTCTACATAACCTAACATAGCATCTTCAATTCAAAAGTGAGAGAAAAAGAAGCATCTTACAACAGGAGCAGTTCTTGGAGTAATACCAAACCGACCATGACTAGCTGAATCATTTGATCTATATGCTTCAACCTATCCAACATTAATTTCTTATTAAATCATACAGAAACAAAACTTTAATACCTAAAACTACGCTTAGTGCTACAGTGGACCACCTTCATAAGCAATTCACCGTAGAGTAGTGCTTAAAATTATCAGAAATTATAATGATTGTCGATAATACCCTTTAAAAGTAAAAAATCACAACTCTCCTAGTCTTTACGACTATAACAATTACATAATTGACGTCAGTTCAATATGAGTTACAATTTTATTTTCAGTTGGATTAGTCAAACTGGTATCAATTAAGTCATTATTTCGGCAGTAAAAATGAGTATGACCATTAATTTATACTTTCACACAACAATGTATATTTGCATATTAGAATTTTCCCCTAAAACTAACCAAATGTGAGACAAAATTAGGGATTAAATTGACCTATCCAAAATAATCAACATGATAGAAAATTTTCAATTTCTATTTTGGACTATTAATAGCTTTGAAGACTAAAATGACAACATTCTAAAAATTCAAATTCAGGAACTAAATAGACTTTTCAATAGTATTTGGAAAGGGCATTACCTCGGTAATTTGAAGAACGACATCGTCTCTGCGGAGAAACTTTCCGAGCAAACGAGGGGCAAGGTCTAGTGCATCGATTTGAAAGAACTCGCGGGGTAAAAGTTCAGTTTTTTGGAATGAAATGTGCGGTTCTGATGATGATGTATTGGGTTCGGCGGTGAGTTTGGGTGATTTGGAACGCGGCGTTTTGAGTCGTGGAGGGTGTGATATGGGTTTGGCGAGTCGCTTGAAGCGTTGTTTTCGTGTCATTACGGTGGTGCTGTGGTAACGGAATGAATCAAATACGGAGGATTCGGGAGTTGAGTCGCGGTGGAATGTGGTTTTAGTGGGAGGGAAAGACATGCCGTAGAGTTGCTTGTTATGCTGTGCGCATTGCCGCTCTTTTGTTTGCATCACACACTTATGTTTATGGAGCTAAAAATTCATTTTAGTTTTTTGTAATTTTTTAAGGGTCAAACTAAACATTGTCCCCGGCACTTGTTAAGTATACTAAAAATGAAAATTAAAGAAAAAGTTAATGCTAGAAAAGATAACTTTTTATACTTTTGAGACATTGAATGCACGGATTTCAAGATAAAACTTTCTTATTTGTGTGCTTAACAAGTGCTTGGGGACACTGTTTAGCATTTTCCATTTTTTAATAGTAAGATTTGGGCTTTTACACACTTATGCCACATGGTGTGACACCACTCAATCGAGAAAATTTTTCGGTCAAATGATGGTAGAAAAGTGTGACATTTGGAGAATATTTTTTTTTGAAAGTATGGCATATTCGGAATTTTCATTCTAAAAGGTAAAAGGTGACAGTTAAGTCAAAAAACCACGGGACCAACACCAAAAGAAAATGATCTTTAAAATACAATTAAAATAAGGAGCAATAGGTTGACAACCCATCCTAAAAAGCAAGCCATTCATCCATTAGAAAATCAACTACATTTACAAAATCAAAACTCCACTTGGACAAGAGAAAATATGATTGCTCTAAAGACAAACTCGCATGGCTACAGCAGAAAAGCAACATCAGGAGCAGCTTCACAATGGACTGAAAATCAATAGCACAAAAACAACTACAATTACAAAAACTCATCTACCATATTGTCTTAGGGAACGCACGTCTTGCCACTAGACAATACTCAGGCGCATAAATAAACTTTCGTCCCAAGACAACTGGACAAAGACATTATGAGTTGCGACCCAAGTGAAATATTAAGACAATTTATGTACATATAACAGCAGCACAAGAGACCGAAACCAGTTCAGCTTATCAACCTGAAAAAACTGCATGAACATGAAAGCACACCAGCGGGAACGAATCTGGATATCAACTAAGATGCTTTCATTCTGAATTCTTGTTAAGGATCAATATATGCTAGAGGATTCAACCGCCAAATTCATAAGCTGCATATTCTTAGAAACATTATCTATTATCATAACTAAGGGTTTAAGGGGCTTGTGTAATGCTTCAGATTAAAAAACCTCAAACCATTTGTCTTATGAACAACCCAACAAGGAAGTCCGCATCACAATGACAATACAATTCAATAATGGACCTCTATCAAGTGCATCTGAGAGCACCAATATCGGTGATGTCTATAGCAAGCTTTGGCACCTTGTGTCATATAGGCCACCACACTATGTGACTATTAGTGAGTGGTATTGTATGGAAGCGTTGCCATATTTAGCTATTGTGCCTTTGTTGCTTTGATTCAAAATTTTTATTGTTTTATATTTGTGAGTCGATAGTTGCATGTGTTGGACTTCATAATATAATTAAAAAAATAATATAAATTGAGTTATATTGTGGGATTAGTACGACTCAGTTTAGATTTTTGATTAGTGTTATTGATATTTAAAAAATAAATAATAAAGTAGTTTAAATAGTTAAAAAATGTAAAATACTATTAAAAAATTGGTGGGTTCATTTAAGCTACCAATTTGGATGGTATGAATGTGGATGCTCTCAGATCCCGACTTTGGATCTTAAGGTTACACAACTTAGAAGCATAATTCATACGTCATCTTTATCTTGACATGAGAAATTTAGAAGCACCCGCATGTTTCAATATTTTTTAGCATATAGAGACGTATCCATATATGATAAGTGCTATAACATCTTATTGTTTCTAGTATTGCGAAACTTATTCAAATCAGCTATGAGCTACCACTTATTTGATAAGAGTCTGATCTTCAGAGTCCATTTTTAAGATTGCAGCTTCTCTTGGATGATGTATTTTGCTCTTTTATACGCTCAATTCATGTGTAAATTTTATTTAATAATCCTACACACTTGAACATATATTAGCATATCTAACTGATCTTTTAATACTTTGTTATCATCGAAACTTCTAAAGAGATTAACAAATCAATTTTGTTCCAACTCCTCCTACTTGGAGAAAAATATACAACTCGTTGAGGAGCAACCAAATCATAGGCATTACATTATAGATACAAAATTTTCACTATCTTTAAACAAAGGCTAATTTGCATCAGAGAATTTATTGGACACAAAATGTGATTTATTTTCTTCAATTAAATGTTTTCTATACATAAAAGTCAAATACCAAACCTATAATCACTTACTTTACGACTCTAAACCTACTAACCTTTTTAAATTGATCCATTGTTGGTTACTTTTGACCCTCTTTATAACCCAAAGAACACACTTTCAAGCATTCTGCCATTCGCATATAACTCACTTTAAGAAATAGTGAGGCAAATTTTAAAGTTTTTACATGTCCACTACTTAAGTAGCAAACTCAATTCAATTTACGACTTAAATTATCGACGTTATAAAAATGGAAAATTTGATAAAAAGAAAAACCGTAACATAAATTTTTTAAAATTTTACATTTCTAATATTAAGTAACAAACATTATAAAAATAAAAATTTGAGAAAATCACACTTCTTATCATAAAATTTTTAAGATTTTAACTAAAAAAAATCAAGGGGGCGCCAAAACAATTATCCAACAAAAAAAAAAAAGTGTAGCCCAAACCTTATTTTTGGTTGGTTGCAAACCCAACATGAAGTTTATTTTAGGTAAGCGCCGCAATACTTAAATCCATGTTATTTGGTCCGTACTTCACTTTCTAGACCCTTCCACTCACTTCCACAAATCTCCAAACCCCAAAACACAAACACAGATTCCATCTTTTCTTCTTTCCAATCACTCCTCCATTCCACACATTCAAAGCTAACCCGAGCCACCAATTCTCACCGTTAGATGGCGAAATACGGCGAAGGAGATAAACGGTGGATCGTTGAAGAAAGACCAGACGGAACCAACGTCCACAACTGGCACTGGTCAGAAACAAATTGTCTAGAATGGTCTAGAACCTTCTTCACCAACCTTCTTTCAAATCTCGTTATTCTCAACGGCGAAGGTAACCTCTTCATCAAAACCACCACTCTCCGTAACCTCGACGGCGAAGCTTACATCAACATCCGTAAAGGGAAAATCATTCCTGGTTATGAAATTAATCTCACTGTTTCATGGGAAGGTGAAGCTAAAGATTCTGATGGAAATTCTTTGCTTAAGGTTAATGGTAGTGTTGAGATTCCTTATATTTCTGATGAAAATGCTGATGAGGATCCTGATCTTAGGGTTATTGTTGAAGATGAGGGACCGATTGGGAAGAGGATTAAGGATGCTATGTTTTCGAAAGGGAAGGGGTTGATTTTGGAGAAGGTTAGGGTTTGGGTTCAGAGTATGGCGAAAGGTGGTCCTGTTAAGGAAGAATTGCCGGTTAAGCAGAGTAATGCTCCGGCGGTGGCGACCACGGTGAAGAATGATTCTGTTAAGAAAGAGAGTGTGGTGGAGAAGAAGAAGGAAGAGGAGAAGAAGAGTAAGAAGGGGAAGAAGAGTATTGTGATGACGGAGAAGTTTAATTGTCGGGCGAAGGATTTGTTTGAGATATTGATGGATGAGAATAGGTGGAAGGGTTTTACGCAGAGTAATGCTAGGATTAGTAAAGAGGTTGGGGGTGAGTTTAGTATTTTTGATGGGTCTGTTACTGGAAATAATTTGGAGTTGCAAGAAGGTAAGTTGATTGTGCAGAGATGGAGATTTGGGAGCTGGAATGATGGTGATCAATCTCAGGTATGTGGTTTTGTTTCTGATTTTGATTTTGATTTTGAGATAGGTTATACATATAATAGGTCCTTGTCGTGCGGTTGTTATTATTGATATCGTGAAGAATCGGTTTATGCAGTCTTAATCATGGTTGGATTACAATTTACAACTGTAGAGACATAAATAAAAATCTAATGTCACAGTTTGGATGCTGGTTATCAAATTTGAGATTGATAAAGTGAATCATAAAAACCATTTTCTGAATATTATCATAAATTAAGATACGTTAGTGATAAAAGTAATGACATTTTCAGTGTTGTCAATGGCATAGAGGCAAAATCCCGCCATATTGTCTGTTTTTTTGGCTCTGCGATAGAGGATATCGCGGAAAAACCCACCATATCGGCTGATATTAACTATAACTGAGAGGCCAAAATCCGCCATTGTATCCGCCATATCGGCTGTTTTGTGGCGCCGCAATAGCAGATAATTGCAGAAAAATCCCCCATATTGGCTGATATTTATCATAACAGAGGCCAAAATCTGCCACTGATATCCACCATATCGGCTGTTTTGTGGCGCCGCAATAGCAGATAATCGCGGAAAAACCTGCCATATTGGCTGATATTTACCATAACGTAGAGACCAAAATCCGCCACTTATATTGGCCATATCATTTGTTTTGTGGCGCCGCAATAGCAGATAATCGCAGAAAAACCCATCATATCAGCTGATATTTACCATAACAGAGGCCAAAATCCGCCACTGATATCTACCATATACTATAGGCTGTTTTGTGGTGCTGCGATAGCAGATAATTGCAAAATCCACCACATCAACTGATATTTTACCATAACGGAGAAGCCAAAATCCACCACTGATATCTGCCATGGCTGATATTCGATAAACTGGACATTTTTGAGTAAAAACTTGTGCTTTAGCCTACAAGTTGATATATCATACATGATCCTCAATAATCCAATATTTAAGTCATAAATGATAAATCAAACTAGTTTTGAGACCCGTGCATTCGCACGGGTTTATTGACTTTTATTTATAAATTAATGTTAAAATATAAGTGACGTCGTGTACCAAAAAAATAATAAGTGACGTTATTCTGTTATTTTTTGTAAAATTTATTAAATTAAGTAATTTTTTTCATTAAAACAATTGTTCCGTGGATAATTTTTGTGTAATAAACTATAAGTAATAATAACAAATATTTATTATTCAATTTCTTTTTTTATTAAAGCAATTGTCTGGTGTATTATAAAATTATTTTTATTAAAACAATTGTCCCGTGTATTATTAAATTATTTTTATTAAAACAATTGTCCCGTGTATTATTATAATATATATTTATCAATAATATATTCATCAATATTGTTCCGCGTATTGTTATAATATATTATTAAATTCTTTTTTTTATTAAAGCAATTGTCCCGTGTAAGATTAATTTTTTTTATTAAAACAATTGTTCCGTGTGTTACTATAATATATATTTACCCCGCAATTATAATTGTCCCGTGTATTATTATAATATATATTCATCAATAATATATTCATCAACATCGTTCCGCGTATTATTATAATATATTATTAAATTCCTTTTTTTATTAAAGCAATTGTCCCGTGTAAGATTAATTTTTTTTATTAAAACAATTGTCCTGTGTGTTACTATAATATATATTTACACCGCAATTATTTATTATAATATATATTCATTAATAATACATATCTCGTGCTATTTTTATGAGTATATTTGTTTTATTCTCTTTTTAATTTTTTTTATGAGTAGATTTGTTTTATGCTTATCTTTGGATTTTTTTTGTTATTTTTGTTTTGTATCTTTTGTTTATGAGTATATTTGTTTTATGTTTATTTATTTATTTATTTTTTTTTGTTATTTTTGTTTTGTACATATTTTTTTCTCAATTTAGAGTTAAAATGACATTTAAGCGCATAAACGGTGAAATATTATTAAACGTACTAAGGACAAAATAGATTTTTTAGTAGTAGTTTCTTTTAATATATTGTAAATAGATGACCAAAGAAAAGTGGCTAATGGAATGTTTAGTGAGGTAACTGTGGTCTTGGTAATATTTGTTTTGCTGTATGCAGTCAAATCAAGTTATGTTTAATCCGTATAACTATTTTAATGCAAGTATTTGATATTAATTTCAGTTTATGTTTAGTCCATATCGGCAAATTATTTTAATCAAATGCATATTATTTTCCTATAATTATTATCCAAATGGTACGCAACCCCTGCAAATGCACGGGTCGCATGGGTACCATACTAGTTCAAGTCATAAATCAAATGACCAAAGAAATAGTAGCTAATTCAATTTTGGCAAATAAATGGTTTGATACAATAAGTTTATGTAATGATTATTTATATGAATGTGCAAAGTAAATACACCAAAAAATTTCGATAACCATCGCTGACTTTGTTTTTTCAAAATCATCATGGTATTTTAAATATGATCATGTTGAATCAGTGTAGTGATGAGTGATGGTTTATTTTTGCAGGTGAGGCTTGTTTTTGAGGAGCCTGAACCAGGGGTTACAGTTGTTAAGCTTACTCATACTGATGTACCTGAGGAAGATAGGTGGGTGTTTTGACTATCTGCAATGGTTTTGTAGAATGATTGGAATGTTTCTCATGTTTTATGGGTGATTTACTTAGTATGGTTGGTTTTTTTAATGCAGGTATGGAAATGCTACTGTGGTGGAGAACACTGAAAGAGGATGGCGGGAACTTATTTTCCAAAGGATACGTGCTGTTTTTGGTTTTGGAATTTGAGTGTTTTTCAATTTGTCTGTCTTGGATTGTAGAATTTGTGGATTTTGATATTTATAAGGAAATATTAATGGATTCATATTGATATTGGATATTGAGAATTGCAATGGTTACTGTGGCATTATCTTCATAACTTTTGATATCTTCAGTAACAAAACATTTAAGTCAATATTTCGTTTGTATTATTTAACATTAAACCACATATGATGATATGCTTGCAAATTAATTGTAAAAGTATTATTTAACATTTAACCCATGACATATGTATTCTATCCATAGTTCAAGAATCAATTGTTAAGTAAAGTATCTTAATAAAGTAGTGGAATTGCCAAATTTGTGATTGGGATAAAATGTATCATGAATGCCATTGACTAGTGTCTACCTATCACACACCACAGCTTCATCTGGTTTATGAGTTGGTGGCTTGGTGCCCAATTCATGTTTGTTTCGGTATCCCTACTTGTGCTTTCTACATACTCCATCCATATGGTTGGTTGTTGTGCTGTTTTTTTATATGTAAAAATACTGTTATTGTTATATCTGTTGATTGCTTGCTGCTACTCAAGTGTGTTCAATTTATTAAAAAAAATTACTTAAATATATTTAGCTTATTATTTCACTCATAAAAAATAGGAGTACATTTTTACTTTAATTATTTCAAAAAGTTTTTATAAATTATAAAGACTTCAAACTATTTTCGCAAATTAACTCAAACTCAATATCAGCCCTAGAGATGCTCATATCCAAACCGATTCGAATAAAAACTGCAAATCGATCCAAAAAAAGCGAAAATCGCAAAAAACTGAATATTTTTGGATGTCTTTTTTTGAAAACCGCTGGATTGGATCGTATTTTGAATTGATTTTTTAAAAACCGATTCAAACTGCGTACATATTTTTTAATATTTAACTTTGTATTAGTATGATATATTGCATTAATAGATTAATTGTTGATTTTTAATTTTCTCAACAATACTTATTAGTTCAATTTAAGCTATTTCTTTTTACTATTTCTTAGGTTTCAAATAAAATTGATAATTGTCATTGCAAAATATTAATTTTAACGTATTATATGTTATATTTTACATAAAATATAATTATTTTGCATTGTCTTTACAAAATTAATATGTAATAAAAAAAATTAAAATTTATAATTTGGATATCCAAAAACTTATCCAAATTAAACCGCATAAATTACATAAACATAAACATTTATTATTACAAAATAAACATAAACATTACATAAACATAAAAAAACACACAATAAAATTACATAAAAAGACACATAACAAAACACACACAACAAAATTACATAAAAAGACACAACAAAAACACACAAAAAAAATTACATAAAAAAACACACAACACATATTTAAATAAAAAAAAAAAAAATTACATCTATTATTTGGAACATTCATTTGCTCCAGTATAGATATCCCTCATAGTTTTGGTCTCATACTTCCGAATGCACTTGAAGCATTCATACTCAGCATTTGGATAAGACTTAGTCTGATGATCAGTGAATGTAGCCTCCAAATTAAAAGTTTTGGTACATAAATGACACTCATACTGCTTCTTCTTCCGATCCCAGTGGCTGGTGTAGCTGAAGAGAAACAACTTCCCATGTTGGATTGAAATAATAAAATGTTAAACGATGATAAGAAACAAAGAGGAGATATGAGTACTGTAAGTGAATGAGGATGAAGGATACTCCCACCATCTAATATTTATATATAATATTAGATGTACACTATGTTTGTTTCAATGGCAAGATTGAAGGATGGAGAGAAAGTAAGTAGATTGATTTTTAAAAACCGATCCAAACCGGCGTACATATTTTTTAATATTTAACTTTTTATTAGTATGATTTTTTTATTATTATTATTATTAATATGATATATTGCATTAACAGATTAATTGTTGGATTTTAATTTTCTCAACAATACTTATTAGTTCAATTTAAGTTATTTCTTTTTACTATTTCTTAGTTTTCAAATAAAATTGATAATTGTCATTGCAAAATATTAATTTTAACTTATTATATGTTATATTTTACATCAAATACAATTATTTTGTGTTGTCTTTACAAAATTAATATGTAATAAAAAAATTTCAATTTGTAATTTGGATATCAAAAAACTTATCCAAATTAAACCGCATAAATTACATAAACATAAACATTTATTATTACAAAATAAACATAAACATTTATTATTACAAAATAAATATTACATAAACATAAAAAAACACACAATAAAATTACATAAAATACACATAACAAAACACACACAACAAAATTACATAAAAAGACACACAACAAAATTACTTAAAAAAACACACAACACATATTTAAATCAAAGAAAATTACATCTATTTTTTGGAACATTCATTTGCTTCAGTACGGATATCCCTCGCGGCTTTGGTCTCATACTTCCGAATGCACTTGAAGCATTCATACTCAGCATTTGGATGAGACTTAGTCTGATGATCAGTGAATGCAATCTCCGAATTAAAAGTTTTGGTACATAAATGACACTCATACTGGCTTATTCTTCCAGTCCCATTGGCTGGTGTAGCTGAAGAGAAACAACTTCCCATGTTGGATTGTTGAAATAATAAAATGTTAAATGATGTTGAGAAACAAAGAGGAGATATGAGTACCATAAGTGAATGAGGATGAATGATACTCCCTCCATCTAATATTTATATATAATATTAGATGTACATTATGTTTGTTTCAATGGAAAGATTGAAGGATGGAGAGAAAGTATGTGGATTGATTTTTAAAAACCGATCCAACTGCGTGCATATTTTTTAATATTTAACTTTTTATTAGTATAATTTATTATTATTATTATTATTATTATTATTATTATTATTATTATTATTATTATTATTAGTATGATATATTGCATTAACAGATTAATTGTTGGTTTTTTAATTTTCTCAACAATACTTATTAGTTCAATTTAAGTTATTTCTTTTTACTATTTCTTAGGTTTCAAATAAAATTGATAATTGTCATTGCAAAATATTAATTTTAACGTATTATATGTTATATTTTACATCAAATATAATTATTTTGTCTTGTCTTTACAAAATTAATATGTAATAAAAAAAATTCAATTTGTAATTTGGATATCCAAAAACTTGTCCAAATTAAACCGCATAAATAACATAAACATAAACATTTATTATTACAAAATAAACATAAACATTACATAAACATAAACATTTATTATTACAAAATAAATATTACATAAACATAAAAAAAACACACAATAAAATTACATAAAAGACACATAACAAAACACACACAACAAAATTACATAAAAAGACACAACAAAAACACAAAACAAAATTACTTAAAAAAACACACAACACATATTTAAATAAAAAAAATAATTACATCTATTTTTTTGGAACATTCATTTGCTCCAGTATGGATATCCCTCGCGGCTTTGGTCTCATACTTCCGAATGCACTTGAAGCATTCATACTCAGCATTTGGATGAGACTTAGTCTGATGATCAGTGAATGCAGTCTCCGAATTAAAAGTTTTGGTACATAAATGACACTCATACTGGCTTATTCTTCCGGTCCCAGTGGCTGGTCCGGTCCCAGTGGCTGGTGTAGCTGAAGGGAAACAACTTTCCATGTTGGATTGTTGAAATAATAAAATGTTAAACGATTGTAAGAAACAAAGAGGAGATATGAGTAGCGTAAGTGAATGAGGATGAAGAATACTCCCTCCATCTAATATTTATATATAATATTAGATGTAAATTATGTTTGTTTCAATGGAAAGATTGAAGGAAGGAGAGAAAGTAAGTGAATTGATTTTTAAAAACTCATCCAACTGCGTACATATTTTTTAATATTTAACTTTTTATTATTATTATTAGTATGATATATTGCGTTAATAGTTTAATTGTTGGTTTTTAATTTTCTCAACAATACTTATTAGTTCAATTTAAGTTATTTCTTTTTACTATTTCTTAGGTTTCAAATAAAATTGATAATTGTCATTGCAAAATATTAATTTTAACGTATTATATGTTATATTTTACATCAAATATAATTATTTTGTCTTGTCTTTACAAAATTAATATGTAATAAAAAAATTTTCTATTTGTAATTTGGATATCAAAATTAAACCGCATAAATTACATAAACATAAAAAAAGCACAACAAAATTACATAAAAAACACTACAAAAGCACACAACAAAATTACATAAAAAAACACACAACACATATTTAAATAAAAAAAATTACATTTATTTTTTGGAACATTCATTTGCTCGACCATGGATATCCCTCTCAGCTTTTGTCTCATACTTCCGAACGCACTTGAAGCATTCATACACAATATCTGGATGATACTTAGTTTAATGATCACTGAATGCATTATCCGAATTAAATTTTTTGGTACATAAATAACACTCATGGCTTCTTCCAGTCCCAGCGGCTGGTGTCCCTGAAGAGAAACAACTTCACAGGTTAGATTGTTGAAATAATAAAATGTTTAAAGATAGTAAGAAACAAAGAGGAGATATACGAGTAAGTGAATGAAGCAAGTGGATGAAGCATACTCCCTCCATCTAATATTTATATATAACTAGTGCGCATTAATATTCGCGGGGGTTCTTGTGTCGTTCGGTGTGTGTCTTTTTAGAAATTAATATTTGTTAAAAAAGTGATGTATTTTACAAAATTCATATTTTTAAAACATAGTTATAAAATAAAAGTTCATTTTATTTATAAAGTAACCACATGCTATAATGAGTTCTGCAAGTTTTTTGTATAAATTGTAAATTGAATATTTTTATATTTGAGTTTAGCACCTTCAAATATCTGTTCTTTGTAGAAACATGATATAGTATTGACAACATACATAGTAGACATATATGTTTTTTTAATGCGTACGCAACAATTAAATTAAACATATTAGCAACGTAAGTTCGCAACAAATACCAAAATATTACAACAATTTTGTTCACTGTAATATACATGCAGTAACAAATAGGTCCAAAACATAAACTTCAACAGATTCAATTCAAAAGCATAGATAACTTGAATTAAACATACATAATCTTGGGCATTATGGTTGCTGGTTTGAAGCGTTGCCGGTTTCCTGGTTTTGTGCACCTCCGCTAACAATTTCAATAATCAATACCTCGGGTGGATCTAACGGTTGACATTTCAACAGGTCTCCAAATTTGAGATCATTAGCTTTATGAAATTCATATCATACATGTGTTATGAACATCCCCTTCTTGGTCTTTCTTCCTACCTTTCTTTTATAAATCTTGAGGGTGCACTTGATATGGTCCAAGTTGTGTAGGGTCCTAATGAAAATGAATTTCTTTCCTCTAAGAACAAATTCTTAACATCTTGGCAGAATATGCTAACATATAAAATAAATTAACAATCAGTTCACAATATAGGTCAATATAATAAATTGTGCGAATTAGAGTGCAAAACTTACCAACACTTGTTCCTTGTTTCCACTTGCATAAGCCTCAGTCACAGATACTTCCCAACCAAAAATTCTATCATTGTTATGTTGCAACAAATTGTATTCTTCAGTTTCAGACATATACACTTCCTCAGCCTCATCACCACTTGAAACATCAATAACAACATCTTGTTTGACAATTGATAAAGTGAAACCATTTTCTTCAACTTCATAAAGAAAATTCACTTCAGTAGATTGTTGAATTCCAAATAGCAGTGCAACACTTTTTCCATTGGTAAAGTAACTATTACCATTTTCTAATTCTAACTCTAGCGTAGCGTTTTTTCCATTTGGATGACATAAGATGCCCCATGGATGTTCATATAACTCATTAAGCAAAGCAGATTTGAAAACAGGACAAATTTCAATCTTATTCTAAAAGCATATAAATTATAAAGTAAAAAACAGTTTGAAGTTGGCAGTCATAGAAACAAAGAAACGATACAATTATAAATTATTTATTGTAACATAAACTCTCATGTTGATTAATGTGAACAAAGTATATATGATGAACAACAATAAATGAAGCATTTGAAAAGAGAGTTAAAAAAAAGCCGAGTAAAAGTGAGTATGATAACCTGATTTGGATCAATGACAATTCGAAAGGTTTTGTTCCTATGATTGACTGATTGCCTCCTTGTCATTCTATAGGATTGCTATTTGATAATTGATATTGTGTTCGATTACGATTGATTAAGAATGACTAAGTGTGGTACATGGTTAATTTTTCTATCTAAGTGGCGATGAGTATGATTCCTTATTTAGTATGCTTATTGAGATGCATGTAACTAGACAAGAATGTTGTCTAGTCATACTATGATGTTTTATAATATAAGTGTACCCTATGCTTATTATTATGATATTATTCCTTTGTGGTTTTGCTTTCGAGGTGTTGTTTTTTGTGGGAAGTACTTTCGATACAACTATTTGTTGTTTTCTTTTTGTTTTTATTGATATTAAAAAAGAAAATCATCAATCTCTAATATTTTAAAAGCGAGCACAAAGATGTTTCTATATTGTCTGTTGGCAAAATATTTATATATTTAACCGTTCAACCCATAAAATCTTTATGTAGCACAATACTACAATATGTAGGGGTGTAATTGGAGCGGGTTGGATCGGTTTTGAGTGAATCCGATGTATGAACCAATGAATCATCAATTGGTTCGGTTTTTAGCGTTTATGCTTATTGAGATGCATGTAACTAGACAAGAATGTTGTCTAGTCATACTATGATGTTTTATAATATAAGTGTACCCTATGCTTATTATTATGATATTGAATTGTAACTAACTCTCTATTTTGTATGTTTGAATGGTTTGAGTTCAGATTCTTTGCTTGAGGGCTCGTCTTGAAGGTTAGGAGTTGCTTGTTGGTTAAGCTAGTCTAGCTTGGTCAGGAAGTGAGATAGGAGAATCCTAGTGGTGTCTAGATGTCTAGGATTGCTCCAATACTTGTAACACTATTTGAAATTTAGTATTTGGACTCGTTTATTTGTTAATATGTTATGACCTTACTTTAATTCTATGATTTGAGAACTTGTTGATGTATGGATATGATTCATGTTTGGAATCATATCTAAGTACTTGTAATGATTGAAGTACATTGCATATTGTAACGACCCAATATTTTATATATACATTTTATTTATTATTTAATAATAAAGTAATATTAATTATTTTAATTATTTGACGAGTACTTTTTATTGGTCAATCCACAAATTACTCCTATTGTTTAAGTATATACGTATACTAATAATTGTTCAATGTCATTTCATATCTTTTTACTCCCTCCGTCCCATTTTATTTGAGCCAGTTGACTGCCTTACGTTTGCCAATGTAAAACTTTAACGATTAATATCTTTAATTGTATAATAGTAAAAATTATAAAAATTTGATATTTTGAAAATATAAATCGAGACGAATCCAACAAGATCTTATATGCTAATATTTATTTTTATTTATGAATAGAAAAATAGAGTCAAAATGAGATATATGAATAGTATCTACAGTCAAAATGACTCAAATAAAATGGGACGGATGGAGTATATAATAGTGATCAAATACATTTTCAGATGTTGACTCCTATATATATTGAAGCATTTTATTTTATTAATAGTATTGAAATATTTTAGTCTAAAGAAGTACAAGTTGATGCATGAATTGGGTAGAGCTTTTGATCAAAGGTCATGGAAGCAATTTAAGTAGCCACACATTTTCCTTACTAGTCTTTAGACAAGGCAACTAATTTAAAATTAATCTCCTCATATTTTGGTTTACTAGCAGTTAAGAAGGATGATTCCCCACTTTGACCTTATTTATTACACATAATTCTCTATTCCTATACCACATACATAATGATAATTTCTTTTCAAAATAATGATTCATACGTTGAAAGTTAGTGTCTTAATATGGCTTTATGATAATGGAAAACCAAAGGGGTATTGCTTAATTATAAAATTCGACTACCTAGGCTACTTCTTGATCCTCAACATTATACATACTTCCCTCCTCATATCAATAAGAACACCTCAATGTCACACACTCTCTCGTTCACAAAAATACGTATTTTGTTGAAATCATTTCTATCAATAGCACTCTTTTGTTTATACCAACATCAATTTTTAGTGCAATTCTTAGTCTCAAAGAGATAATAAGCATTTAATTGTTCGGTTGACGGTAGGATATCGAGAGTCGGTATCATTTTAAAGAAAATCTTTAGGTAAGGACAGTCTCCTCCATACAAATTGATATGCATGAATTTAGTTGTGTTAAAATATTGTACAATGATATTTATGTGTGTTTTCTTAAAAATAATTATGAATATATGATCTTTGGTATTATCTTCAAGTTTTTAAGAGAAAAACTTTCTTATATTATTGAGACATATCATCTAGAATGTGTATTATGTTTGCCTTTGTGGCAGGTATCTTGTGACAAGTTGATGTTTTAAGAAAATGAATATTGACATGCATCATGTTGCATTGCCTTTGTGGTAGGTGTCTTTGTGGCAAGTTCGATATTTTTGCCTTTGTGGCAGTTTTTATTCTAGCCTTTGTGGCTGGTGCCTTTGTGGGAAGTTTTTCATTGGTATGAGATTTATTATCGGATCATTTAGAATAAGAGCATCTATTTTTTAGTTTTATTTCTTTAAAAAAAACATAGTTTTTTTTGTTTATGTGTGCGTTAATTTATGATTTATTCTATACGGTTAAGTTATGTTTGATTTTCTTGATATGGGCGATAGGAAAGATTACTGACCCTTACCACTACAGGTACAAAGTTTGGAGATATTTGATATTGATGTGTAAGATCGTTGTGTGCATGGAGAAACAAAAAAGGGTTTTTAATTAAGTATAAATCAAATATTTTGAAGTTGATGACTTGTAATATATTTGAATTCAATGGATACATTTATTTAATCCAATATTTTTTATGTAAAAAGTAACATTTCAGAATTACAAGTACTTTATAACAATATGTATAAACGTAATTGATTTTAAATTTTGAACTTTACGTATTTTTTTTTAACTTTTTGATAGAAGTCTTTGTTTAAAGGAAATATCAATAATTTATCAAACTTATTTGGATTAAAAATCCGGGATGTTACACATGTTATGTTATAAGTTAAGTGACTTATTATTAATGTTTATGCGTTGCGATATGAATGAATATATCATGCATGTTTTGGAATTTTTATTTTATGTAGCACCTTAATATACTTATATGTTTTAATTTAAATTAATTAAATAGTATAAGTGGGTTATGGTGTTACACGACCAAACAACAAACGTGAACACATAAATATTATGGATTTGGATCCTCTCCTTTTTTTTCTCTCCAATTCCCTCTCCAATTTTTTTTATGTGTCTATCTCTCCGATCATTTCTTTTCTCTCATCATCCTTTATTTATTTTAAATTTTTAATTTCTCTCTCTTCACACTCACAAAACAATGAATTGGAGAGAAATCATAGAAGATTATACAAATTCAAATATTATACATTGAAAACTTATGTCCACGTTGAATACTTATTTTGGGAAGGACAACTCGAGATTTCAATTGTTTAATGCATAGTTTTTCCTTTCACAAAAAACGTGAGACTCATGTCTGGTGAATCAATTTTTTAAATAAGTGATTGGATGAGTCCAAATGATATTTTTTAAATTCTCAACACAAATGCATGGCTAATATGTCACAATAATTAATTGAGCATTATAGAATTGAAAGAAGACTACCAGGAAATTTTTCGAATGAGTGGATAACTACACTCACCACCACTGGTCCTATTTATATACCATTTTCTGATTTGAAATTAAATTTTTTTGCCTTCCATCAACTTATTTATTTCTAGGTCATGCTAACTAGTGCCGGGGTACTAGTTAAGGATAAAAAATGGTAATTATTACCTTGAAAATAATTTAAAATTATATCATAAGTTTTTAGTGGATATGCGTGATGATAATTGCTTAGGGACAATATATGAATGGCCGATGTCAGCATATAACAGGAGAGTTATGTATGGGATAAGTTCCATGGAGACTTATTTAATATTGACCACATTTTTTCAAATTTACATAGACAACTATTGCTACACTTGGATCACATGCTTGGCCTCAAAAGAACCAGAATTATAGCATGATTTAATGTGACCAATGCTATAATCTCGATCAGTAATTTAAAAAAGCAAACACAATACCTTCATAAAAGAGGATTTGACAACACACTTAGATGGAGTATATCAGTTTCCAAAAAAAAAAGGGTGATGTTAACTTGTGCCTTAAGGGCACATGTTAAGCTACTTAAAAATAGAAATATAACATTTAATGATACAAAGAATTTAATGCTTAGAGAATGTAATATACCACAAGTTCAATAATTTTTTTTCATATTTATCTCCTTAACATATGCCCTTAAGGGCACAAGTTAACATTTTCCAAAAAAGAAATACACATAACTCAAATTTGAATGCGCAGCTTTATTGTAATTGTAAAGAGCAGAGGTATAGGGGTGGAAGAAAAAACAGGTTCAATTTCTTAATAAAGTAGCCACACACAACAACCAATTAAAACTTAAACTTTATAGGATAGGTGTATAGCTTGAGAGACTGGAACGAAGCTTTGGTGAGGCAAGGCAGACCAAGTGAATCATAGATAGTCCACATGCATTGAATCATATCATTAAACCCACAAGAAAGCCACAATCGGCACTAATACTGAAATAATCCACATGAGATTTGCACTCTCTTAACAATTAAATATCCTAATCTAGAAGGCTACACTTTGATCTTGACACACTTAAAAAAAGTGGTATAAAGGAATAAGAGATAATATTCATTTTGCTGAACTATCCTTATTATAGTATTTTTTTTTGGGAAATGTTAAACAGTGCCTCCGAGGCATTGGTTAAAGAGACAAATATAGTAATATGACATTTGAATTTGTGCAGTCAACGCCTCGAAAGTATAAAAAGTATGATTTTCAATTTAAATTTTTTTTTTTTTGGTTTCCTTAATCAGTGCCCCGAGGGCATCGGTTAGCATGACCCTTTTTTTATACTAAAAGTGCAATAATGATTATAGTCTCTATGCAATTTTTAAGTGTAATAATTATTAAAAAATAAATTTTGTAGAAGTAGTATAAATGGTAGAAGTGGAAATACAACATAGAAAATTGTAAATGGTTCAATTGTTTTGGGACAATTTTTTTTGCAAAAAGCTCAATCTTTTTGAAACGGAGGAAGTAATTAATAATACTCCCTCTGCCCCTAATTATAAACTCGGATATATTAAGAAAAATTGATAGTGTAATTAAAGTGTATCTTTTGAATATTACAATTATTTAATTGTTCTTAGTAAAAAGATGTATTTGTAGTTGAATTTTCGTATTTCAATGCAAAGTAGGATTATGTTTGAAAAAGTAATAATAAACGTGTCTTGGAAATTGAAAATGTGTTGATATTTAAGGACAAATTTTATCTTTATAAATGTGCTTATAATTAGGGACGGAAGGAGTACTTGATAAATACATAAAGAATTGGAATAGATTAAATTTGATATAAGCATTCGAAGATACAATGGACATGAGAACAAACATAAAAATAAATATAGGGTTCACAACAATGAGCACGAATTAAGACATAACTAGTCGCTTGCCCGTGCGATGCACGGGTTCGGCGGAACGACATATAAATGTCAATCATAGTTGTTGTCAATCATGGTTGTTGCTTTATATTAGGAATATGATATAAGATAATTGTAGAAAAATTTGTTAATTAACCAAATCAAATCAATGAATACAATCTCTATTCAATTTCTCACCATTTAGACACTCAAAATTCTTACAACTAAAACCGCTCAAATTAATAGTTTTTTTACCAAGAGTTTTCCAAAGAGAAATTGGAAAAGGATGAAGAAAGCAAAACAGCTTTTTCTAAATTATCATGGCAATTTCCAAATTCTAGTTTTAATAAAGATAGAGTCTTGATTGCATTTAAAATTTAAATGTCAAAGCAAATGAGACTACTACAACTTGTAATAGTGATTAAAAATTAGCATGTCACTGTAAATTATAAACTTTTTTTATCAATAATAGTGATTTAAAAAGTTTTATTAGCGATAAAAATTGTCATTTTCCCGTGAATTATAATTTTTTATCAATAATAACTTGTAATAATGATTTTAAAACTTTTATCAGCGATAAAATATGTCATCTCTCCGTCAATTATAAATTTTTATCAGTAATAATTTATAATAGTGATTTTAAAATTTTTATCGGCGATTAAAATTGTCAAAACTCAAAATTGAGATATGTAAATGGGAAAAAATGATTTTAGTCAAAACTCAACACTAAATTATAGGTAAAAGTTCATAGAAAGTAAGAAGAAAAATTGATTCACAAATGTTCCTTCGTGTCCTAACTTTTAAGTATGAAATTGACAAAGTTAATGTAGTATAAATATGATTAGTATATGTCAAATACTTAATAGCCTAATAATAACTCAGTTTTAAATAGGCAGATATTTCAATCATGTAGGATAGGGAACTACTACCCTCTTCATGCATACTATGAAATATGATCTTTTGTCAATATAAGCCATGGAAAAGAAATGAGCAACAACAAAAACCAAGAAGAACAGAAGTTCTAATTCTCTTTATACTAATACTTTGCATTAAAAGTTAAACAAATTAGCCCAAATTTGATCAAACTATAATGAAGCTTGGTACATCATGAGCAACATAACAGGTTATTTATATATTGAATTATTTTAAAATTGTAATTCAATAGGGAGCATGCATAATTGATGATTATATTTGAATTTAGGTTTTAACTCAACTTTACTTGTAATTGCCTCTCAGAATATTTGATTAGAGACTAATTGCGATTAAATGATTAGAGAAGCTTTATTTAGTGGAAAATCTATCTGTTAACATGTGAAGATAGATGGAAGATTATATATGAATGTAAGTTTAACAGTAATATATCATTAAACCCTTAAGTAGGAACACACGACATGACCCAAGAGACACATAGCATATGGCAGCAAATTACTACAAATACAAACATAAAGAAATCCAAACTCCAAATACACACCCAAATAGATAGGGCGAAAACGTCTACTAAACACAATTATTTTCAACAAACAGAGTAGTGATGATCCACACAATTATCTTGGTTTCCTCTGGTGCAATAACATCAACTCCATCAACATTGCCAAATCTTTTCTCAATCAACTTGGATGTTGGAGCTTCAATTGAAAATTAATCAAACATATCTTGAGTTGGCACAATTGACTCATTGGTGTTAGACCCACCAATGCCATCAAGACTAAGAAGCTTCTTTACAACCAATTTTCATCATTAGTTGAATCATCTCCCTCAATAAAAAAAGTTGTGGTAGTTATAGAAACAAATGAGTTTATATACCTTGGGATTGGCAGGGTTTTCAAATTGCTGAAGTATGTGTATGCATTTGGTGTCTTAGCCAATATCTCTTCAGCTTTCTGAACAGCTCATTTCATTCCCTTTGCAGGGTCTGTCAAAACCAATTCAGCTCCAAAAGCTAATAGAATGATTCTTCTTTCAAGACTCATTGAAGCAGGCATCATAATTATGAGCTTGTAACCCTTGGCCGCTGCCATGAAAGCTAATTCAATGCCAATATTACCACTTGATGGTTCAATGAGGACACTGTAAAATAAGAAACCCACATGAAAAACAAATATTAATGGTCAGCTATAAGATACAAATATACAATAAATTAATACACAGAAATCCTCTCTTTTCCTTACAGATTCACATTCCGCACATATGATAGAAATTTTCACCAAAGATGATAATCCGACCATATCTAGTATGTGGACTTTGCTTGCTGCAAACCCAATTGCAATAATTAGTAGATAAATTTTAGTGTCTGCAAAATCAAGGTTGTAAAGTCTGTTTTATTTAAGCTCTCTTGATTTACCTTAATTAATTATGACTCCAAAAAGCTAATTAAAATGGTAATAATTTTTCTCACCAAGATACTTTTTAAGTTTGCAAACTTGAAGTATGATTATCACAGGCAGGGATGAGTCATGATCATCCAAAAATTATCTTGTAAGGTAAATCTTAAGAGGATAAATAAATCCCAATAAATTTTATTTTTTACCTTTATTTCAACTTTAATGTAGTTATGGAGACCGAGTTTCTCATAATAGGAGGAGGAGTAGGGTAGCGCCAGTGATGGATGGTTGGCTGCCGTCGGTTTCTCGCAATCAAATCACTGTACAAAAAAAAAAAATCAAACAAAGTTAACCAAATGCAAGTGTTCTATTGACTTATCCAAGAACACGACCAAATGATAATTCAATAAACACACAATCCACATAAAGTTTGTATAAATTGTTTCTATATACTATCAAAGTAGTTTGTCAAAATAAGTCAATATAAAATGATTTTTAGAACCTCTACGCCTAAATCATGACTCCCTAAACTCCAAATGCACAATCCAAAAATCATGTTTTAAAGTAGAGTTGAGAAATAAGAAAGAAACCAAAATAAGAGCATCAAGATATGCAAAGTAAACAAAAATCTAACAATAAAATGGAACAAAAAACGTGTGCACTCCTTCCTCTGTTTTAAAACAAAAAATATAATAATAATCAATTTGCAAGGTCTAGAAATTGCAGACCCGAACTAACTTTTGGCAATTAGTTAGCCTATATCCAAACAATTCAAAAATAAGAAAAATGAAGAAAAACAACTCGAAACCACCTATAAAAATATAAGTCCTAATATAGTATATACTAATGATTCTATATATCTTGGTTTTCACTCGTGACCAGAAAAGCTTGTAAAGTAAAAAATTGAAACACAGTAAATTGAAATTAACAATAACCTTTGTGAATCTTGCAAAATAAATCTTAAGAGGATCAATAAACCCCAATATATTTTAATTTTCACCTTTATTTCAACTTCAATGTAGTTATACATGGAGACTGAGTTTCTCATAATAGGAGGAGGAGTAGGGTAGCACCGGTGATGGATTGCTGGCTATCGTCGGTTGCTCGCAATCAAATCATTATACAAACAAAAAATAAAAAACAAAATCAAACAAAATTAACAAAACCTACTCGCCGGTGATAAAGCTGATAAACTCAAAAACATATTCCTAAACTTTTAGCTATTTTGCAATTAGCAGGGAAAGCTTTTTTCATGATGCAACTGATGTTAGCGATTGGAAGAATGCAACTGATATTTGCTTAATAACAATAGATTAACTTACCAACACAATCTCATCTTTGCATTTGATACCAATAACAGTCTGTGAAATAAGTATTACTTGCTCCCAATAGCACCCGGTTCTTCAAATTAACACCATCTCCAACTGTAATTATATATAAAGTATGAAAAAATTATCAAAAAAAGTAGCAGAAAAGTACACTCTCAATCTAATTTCTTTATAAAGTGAAAAAAAAAATGATTTTAACATTCAAATGCAAACAAAAATTACACCAATAACATCAAAGTATCAGAGAGACAAATCCTCAACAATTTTTATGCTTCTTTGAATGCATTACCATTGGGAAAAGAATTTTCAATAACTTTGAAAGGATTGCTAAATCTTGAATTCAATGTTCTATAACCCCTTTGAAGCACTCCTCCATATATCTGAAATTCACCAACAATAAAAAAAAAATAAATACAATTTTTATGTTCAATTGCAGAGAAATAAAAAAACATGCCAAATCAGAGAGAGAGAGAGATTGAGTACGGAAACAAAACAAAACAAAATAAATAACCTAAAAATAAAATCTACATTCCTTCAAAACCTCCAAATCAAAATCTTAAAAGAACTAAAACTCATTATTAATATATATATAAAAATTAAATAAATATGAATTAGAAATCAAAAATAACTATAGCCCAAAACAAACAAAAGAAAAAACTTCTGAAAAAAAAAAAAAGAAAACAGAAAGAAAAAAAACCAGAAAATCAAGAGAAGAGAAAAGCAACGTGATTTACCTTCAATATGTTGTGGATCTTTGATTGGGTGATCGTATCCGAACCAATCCAAAACTAAAACCGCAAAACGAAAGCATATACAGTCATCATTGCTAAAGAGCGACACTTGCATGCATAGTTTGCGTCTTACCATAAGCATATACAGTCCTTGACATGTTTAGAATTAAAGCTACTTTCCAGTCACCCTAGTTACATATCAGATGAAACTAAAGCAGCTTTGATTAATCCATGAAAATGCCATGGTAGTACAAAATTAGACTCTTCTCACACATCACATTCACATTCTAAATTAACTTCAATTCCATAATTAGCATTTCATACCATTGACACCCTCTGTGGCAGCTTTCACCACAGGCTTGGCTGCTACTTCATACACCTCATCTGATACGGTATGTGGTCGAAATACTCTATTTGTTAGTAATAAAAAATCATAATTATAAAATTAACATCCACAATTTTTTCTACACAAAACTCAAAACCACAACAAAATCAATCAAAATTCAAAAGTAATAACACAACATGATATGATTCGATACAATACCAAAATGCATAAGTAGTAGCTGGATTATACTCATTTCGAACAATCTTATCTCCAACGGCATACCACACGATCTCGTCTTCTTTATTATACTCCCTTTCACTGCAACAAAATCAATCAGTGATACAAAATCATAAACAAATACTCTATCTGTCAGTAATCAAAAATCAGAATTATAAAATTAACATCCACAATTTTTTCTACACAAAACTCAAAACCACAACAAAATCAATCAAAAGTAATAACACAACATGATAAGATTTGATACAATACCAAATGCATAAGCAGTAGCTGGATTATACTCATTTCTAACAATCTTATCTCCAATGGCATACCACGCGATCTCGTCTTCTTTATTATACTCCCTTTCACTGCAACAAAAGCAATTAGTGATATATAATCTCACAGCAACCAATATGAATAGAAAATTTAGAAATACAAAATCATTAAAAAAAAATAGCAACTTTAAGAAAAAAATAAGGAAATTTATTAAAATCAATTATGAATAAAGGTGGAAAACAAAAAATCACAACAAATCCCATGATTTTAATGTTGATGAGAATCCATGTGGGCATTTTATCAAACACATGAGCTGCATGTATGAAACGGAAAAAGAGCAACGTGAAAATTCAAGAAGATGAGTAAATTAAATTTGAAATGGACCAAATAAGGGAAATTCTAACCTATATATAAAATAAAGTTTTCATATCCTTAACAAAAAAGAAGCAATTTTACCTTTTGTTGGGGTTCAATCATTCACTGGAAATAGTGTGTCAAACCAACTTTCTTCAAACACCCTAAAAATCAAAATAACACAAATTTTCAATAGTTTAAACCTTAGAATCCAATTGAACAGATAACACAAAAGCTAAAACCCAATAAATCATACATTAATAGAATTCAAAGCAACAAAACATCTAGAAGAGAATTAACAATATCCCAACATGAAAAACATCAACATTTTGAATCATGGATGCAGTTCATAAACCCAACCCAACATATGATTGAATTCAAAAAGCTAAGATTTTTATACAACCCCATTAGAGAGAATCAACAATTATAAGGAAAGATTCAAAGAATGAAAAAGGGTTACCGAATTGGAGATTTCTTGAAGAAAAACAGAAAGTGATGATGACAACAAAATGAAACACGAAGAGAGAGAAGTAGTATCCGATGAGACTGTGAGCGGTGGTTCGCCGGAATCGTCCGAATGGGTTAAGGCGGAGGAAGGAATGGCGGTTGGAGATGGTGACGTTATGCGGCGGCTCTAGATTAGCGTGGAGGAGGTCCGGTGGTGTGGTTGAGAGAGGAAAGCAAAGTGAGGGCAGATGGCCAATGGAAAAATGGAATAGAAGAATAACAGGAGACAAATGGAAAGTAAGAAGCATGCAACCAATAAGAAACCTAGAGAAGAAATGTTTAGCAGCTCTACCTTTCATTCTCACAATCTCACTTATGTCCACATCTGCAAGAGAAGTTTCAAAAATTAAAACAAATGCAAGAGACCCATTGGACATGTATATACATGTCACTCGATCCTTTTCCATGTAGGCAGATGACATAATGCTGACATCATAGGATAGGGTTTTTAGAGGTGCATTAGGGTTTACCCCATTCATTTTTTTTATATTATAAAGATGCCTAGTTAAGATGGAATAAAAAATACAATGAATTGAAAATCATACACGAGCTAACATAACCGTGTACGACGAACAATCTAGACTTCTAAGAAATTATCCCCATTAGGTGCACTAAATATAATTTTGTCTCTGGATCGTAACTTATTTTCCTTGACATATTTCCTCCATTCGAAATAGATAAATTTATCTTCAACGTCTCTGGAAGAGGTAAGAACAGGGGATATAAATGTATTTGTGAGGGATTCACTTCCTCAAACAATTTCTTGAGTAATCTCTTGAAAAATTCTGCATGGAATAAAAAAAATTTTAAATTGAGCAGCGGACAAACATGACCAACCAATTAAAAGCAACATCAAACAACACAATAATTACCAGAACATTTTTTGCAGTGGCAATAATAGGTGTAACCTTCATATCCCACTTAAAGCAGATATGAAATTGGCTATTCTGGGAACCACCGCAATCAATTTCAAATTTATCATATCAAACGATAAGCACAATAATTTTATTGAAATTGAATCATCTATAAACTATGAAAACGATTGAACACTGCAAATCAATTCACCTTTGGGAACTATCCATCAGAGAAGAAAATGAGCTTGAGGTTTAGATAAGTATGGATGAAATAAGTTGCATAAGGGACGATATTTATATCACAAGTCTCACTATAAAAAATATTAAAATTGCAACCAACTGTGACTTTCAAGTTAAATGATGAAAGGTTTGATACCTTTTTTCTTTTCTCCCTCAATGATGTTGATTCTTTGCTTAGTTGATGCATGTTAATTGTTAAGTAGTAATTATTGTTTATTTTTATGTAAAAAATCTTTTTATTATGAGTTGACTGGTGATTTTATCGATGAATTTCACAAAAATGTGAAGTCATTCAATGATGGTTTGCCTATAGTGATTCTTCAATTTGTGCAAGTTAACAATGTTCAAGGTTTAATTTTTTTTTTTTTTTTCATTACATGTTATTAACTGCATATTATTGGTGATGATTTTATAAGTATATGATTTGATGTTAGGTTCTACCTTGGTGTAAGGAATTGAGGGTGTCACAAGGATATTTGTTAACCACATGCTGCTGAAGTTATTAACTTTAGAAATGGGTATGATACCATTTTACATACAATATTTATATAATGAAAGTTAGTTTTTTGTTGATATATTATGTTATCCATTCTTTGATTCTTTAATTTTTTTTATATAATTTGATAGTTTGATTTTATATTTGAGTGTGAGAGTCCAAACTATGGTGGCTTTCTTAGACGATCCACTGCTGTGCCGCTTTCTCGTAATTTGGATTTCATTAAGGGTTATCATGTCAAAATAATTGCGTACCAGTAAAATGATCCTACTCTTGGCACCTTCATTATTAATGCTAGGATGATTAACATAGTTCGTCATGATCCATGGTGGTATTCTATATGTGATTGCCGTCAGATTTTTGATAAAATGCATTGCTCGTGAATTTACAATTGCCCCAAGGTAATTTTATTAATTTTCAATATTCATTGAGATTGCTTGATTGCCTAATAATTCAGATTATTAAATTTCATGATGTTTTATTATTAATAGGGTTAGGTTGACAATTGAAGTTGACGATGAAAATGGAAGCACTTTTTTTACTGCATTTGATCATGTTATGATTGATGTTGTTGTCGTCAATTCTAATGTTAAGGTTAGATTTCGAATCAAAATTCGTATACTGAAGTACTCAATTTTGAATCAGAATCTAACCTTAACATTAGAATTGACGACATCAACATCAACCATAACATGATCAAATGCAGTAAAAAAAAGTGCTCCCATTTTCATCGTCAACTTCGATTGTCAACCTAACCCTATTAATAATAAAACATCATGAAATTTAATAATCTGAATCATTAGGCAATATTCAAGCAATCTCAATGAACATTGAAAATTAATAAAATTACTTTGGGGCAACTGTAAATTCACGAGCAAGACATTTTATGCAGTGAAAAGCTCCAATATATTTATAAAAAATCTGACGGCAATCACATATAGGATACCATCATGGATCAAGACAAACTATGTCAACCATCCTAGCATTAATAATGAAGGTGCCAAGGGTAGGATCATCTTTCAGGTAAAAATTATTTTGATAATAGCCCTTAATAAAATCCAAATTGCGAGAAAGCGGCACAGCAGTGGATCCTCGAAGAAGGCCACCATAGTTTGAACTCCCACTCAAGTATAAAATCAAACTATCAAATTATATAAAAAAAATTAACCAATCAAAGAACGGATAACATAATATATCAACAAAAAACTAAATTCCATTATATAAATATTGTAGGTAAAATGATATCATACTCATTTCTAAAGCTAATAACTTCAGTAGCATTGGGGTTAACAAATAACCTTGTGACACCCTCAATTCCTTACACCAATGTAGAACCTAACATCACAACTTAGACTTATAAAATCATCACCAATAATATGCAACTAATAACATCCGGTGAAGAAAAAAAAAATAATTAAAAAAAAAAAAATCAAACCTCAACATTGTTAACTTTGCAGAAATTAAAGAACCAGTATAGGCAAACCATCATTGAATGACTTCACATTTTTGTGAAATTTATCGACAAGATCACCGGTCAACTCACAATAAAACAAAAATCTACATAAAAATAAACAATAATTAATATTTTAACATGCATCAACTAAACAAAAAATCAATATCATTGAGGGAGAAAAGAAAAAAGAGTAATCATCCATCTCTTAAGAACTCTGACCTCATAAACTGCATCCTTGTTTGTAGGATCGGCCGAAATAGCCCAACAATCTGATCTCCATGATCATCTCCCATTGTTGTTGAAATGTTGAGAAGGCTTTTGGAAACTAAGAAGACAAGAGGCAATGAAGAGACTCTGTGTTACGTTTAGCTTTATAGACAAAATAGTCTAATATATTTTGACATGTGTGTTTTGATAGCTTTTATGTTTATGTTTATTTATTTTATTTTATATAAAACAAAACTGCAACTTTTAGAAAGAAAAAAAAAATATGACAAATGAAGGCTAAGTTCACCTGCATCAAGTTTAGATAGAACTATAAGTTAAATGAGTAACATCACAATCTAGCTGCCACAGTAATAGGAAAAAAAAAATGTTATTTTGTATCTATCCTATTTCGATGAAAAAAAGAAGTTTCTATGATAAATTTGGATAACACAAATGAAATTTATAAATCTAAATAAAATATTAATCATAGGCATAAAATCAAAATTAATTTTAGATACAAATAAAAGTAGCGTGAAAAAGATTAACTTTTCAAATAAATCAATTTTTAATTTCAATAAGTAATGGTCAATCTAAATCACTTAACTTTTATTGAGAATTTTTATATTATATCAATTTCTAAAAGTAACCACATGAGAAATAAAATGTACAAATTAACATTTGAAATTATTTTAAACAATACATCGTATCTTTTTGGTCTACAAATTATATGTGTATAGTAAACCAACATAAATTCTTGACAAAGGAATTTTAAACATTTTTACACACAACTCAAAATATTATCAACTCCTTAAGCCTTTATTTGGTATGATAGAAATAGAAGAGAGAGGTAGAGAAGAGAGAAATAGAAGAGAAGTTGAGAATTTCTCTTGTTTGACAAAAGGAGAAAAATTGAGAAGAGAGAAGAATATTTGGTGGATCTCATGTATTTTTGTTTTCTCTCCACTTTTGATGAGAAATGAAGGAGAGATAATGAAAATTGGACTTTTTGTAGCAAAAAGTCATTAATGTACATGGTGGGTCTCATATGGCTACATTAAAATGCAAGAATATTATTGTCTTTTTCAATACTAACACTATGTTTGGCTGTAGAGAGAAATAGAAAAGAGATAAATAGAAAAGAGAGAAATAACAAAGAAATTACATGTTGTTTGGATGAATAGAAATACAGAAGATGGAAGTACCAAAATTAATTTTCATTTTTTTAATAAGTGCAAAAATAAATGAACAAAAAAAGCAAATGACAAATTTATCCTTGTATGTTTTATCTTTAAAAATATTACTAATTAAATGTTTTTTTATAAATACTAATTAAATGTTATAAATAGTATTATTGATTTTATTTATAATTTTAAAAATATTAATTTTGTTAGATATGAAATAAAATAACAAGAAATAAATTACCATCGTCCACTTTTTTTGAATAGTTATCCACTTATTATACTTATTTTATTAATATTTTTTCAAGGGGTTTATTTTATTAATATTAATTAACAATTTATACAAATTAATAATTATTTAATAATAAAAATTGATAACTACTACAATATATAGCATCACAACATCATATCAACGTGGGTAAAGCAGTTTCTAAGAGGACTAGTCAAAAAAAAAAAAAATTCAAAAGGAAACATGTTTTTGGAAGTACACTAAAAAAGAAGCATGTTGAAAGGGTATAATTGAAAAAACCAAAATATACAACCCACAAAACTAAAATCTCGCCTGTTGAGGAGAGAAATTTTTTTGGTGGGTCCCATGCCATAAAATTTCTTTCTCTCCTCATTTCCATGCTCTTCCAAACCATAGAAATAAGTTATTTCTATGCTACTTCTCTCTCTTTTATTTCTTTCATTCCTAAATCTACTCAAACAAACATAGTGTAAATACATTTCTTTTTTTTTTCTTCTCTTATACCAATCAATACATCAAATCTACTCTATTTCTTCTCACTTTCTCTCTTCTTATACTCTCTCTCACATATTTCTCTCTTCCCACTTTTTTCTCATAGCCAAACACACCCTAAATGTATCATTAAATAAGGTGTGCATTGAAAATATAATCTACTCCATTCGTTCCAAAATATAAGTCGTTTTGACCATATTACGTAAATTAAGAAATGTAATCATTGTTGTATAGAAAAGAGAAATTATGAGTAAATTTACAAAATTGTTCTTCATTAATTGTATGAGAAAAATAAATGAAAGAATTGAAAGAAGAGAGAGAAATAAAAAGATAAGGGTATAATAGGAAAAATAACATTAAATGCTTCATTGGAATTGAAAAGCGACAAATATTTTGAAACAAATTTTTTCTCCAAAACGACTTATATTTTGAAACGAAGAAAGTACTACTTAAAAGTATACAAAATAGGATTCACTTCTATTCCAAGTATATGGTATTCATTTTCAAACTTATTATGGTAGGAAAAAAAGTTATATACTGAAGAAAAAAAAAACATATTTTTTAATTCACAACATAATTTAGTAAGATTCTTACTTTATAAATATCAATTTTTTGTGATTAATTTTTTTTTTTCAATTGGAAATATAACTGCTCATTGTTTACGGTGAATTTTGGTAAACAATCGCTAGTTTAAAATTTATTGCTTGAAGGATTAACTAGTAAATCCTGTGACTATAATTTTGTGCATTGATTTCCAGAAAGTATGAACATTCATCATTTTTTTGAAGTTTGAAGTTTTAGAGTGTTTAATGTAAAATAGTTGGCGAATCAAGTTACGAAGAAACTTGACAAAAAATAAAACTTTGCACATGTAGTTCTTCCGAGATCGACTCCATCATAAGGCTAAAATAACTTGGTCAGAATGACTTGACTAAAGCATCAATGCTAAAGCAAATAAGTCTAAACCACTTGTGCATATTGAAAATGTGTAGATGCAACATGTTGAACAAGATGTGTAAGACATTTTGTCACTAGGTTCAGAACATGTTGAAACAATATGTTGGAACAAGATCTCCAAATTTTTTGCGGAAAAAGTTCTGATTTCAGCTAAATACAATTTAAGAGTGTTTTCAGAAAAAAGATTTCCGATCTTTTTTCGCGAAAAAAGTTCCGATATTTTATTCGGAAAAAAGCTCTTGATTTTTATCGAAAAAAAGTTTCCGATTTTTTGCAGAAAAAGTTTTGATTTCAGCTAAATAAAGTTTTGGAGTTTTTCCGAAAAATGTTCCGATATTTTATTCGGAAAAAAGCTCATGATTTTTACTAAAAAAAGTTTTCGATCTTTTTTCGGGAATTTTTTTACAATTTTTTTAAAAAAATATCCCGATTTTTTTGCGGAAAAAGTTCCGATTTCAAATAAATACAATTCCGGAATTTTTTCTGAAAAAATTTTCCAATCTTTTTTCGCGAAAAAAGTTCCGATATATACAATTTCGGAGTTTTTCCGGATAAAAAGTTTTCGATTCACGAAAAAAGTTCCGATATTTCATTCGAAAAAAAGTTTCTTATTTTTATCGGAAAAATGTTTCTGATCTTTTTTCGGGAAAAAATTTCATGATTTTTTTGGGAATTTTTTTTGATATTATCGGATAAATACAATTCCGGAGTTTTTTCCGAAAAATAGTTTTCAATCTTTTTTCGCGAAATTTGTTTTCGATTTTTTGAGGAAAAAGAAATTGGTTCAAGTAAATAATCCAATTTTTATTACGAATTGGTTTCAAACCAATTATAAATCATATCCAAATTGATTTTATAAAATAACCGGTTTGTCATTGCAATGATTTTGGTTATGAACCATATTCTAATTTATGATTTGGTGCGGTTTTCAAACCATGCATACCCCTATTTATAGGTTGTTGTTTGATTCTAAATATTTTGTTCTGTTAGTCACTAGTTTTGGATTGGTGAGAGTGAGATAGCATATCTTGAGGAAAATACTCAAAAAATAAATGGAAAAATCAATTCCGTCGCCTGAGAGATTCAAACTCTCGCGGGAAAATCCCATGTACTTAGCAGACACACGCCTTAACCACTCGGCCAAAGCGACTTATTGATAACAATGTAAATATAAACGTATAAATATTGTATATTCTGCGGTTGCTTTTTTTGCTATGTGTAACTAATAATAGAGATAAATAATGATTAACGTGAAAGTAATAACCCCTTTAACATTCTCCTTATGTATATGATGATGATAATATGATACACAATTACACAATAAAAAATTTAGAACATTATACTCATAAATTATATATATATATATATATATATATATATATATATATATATATATATATATATATATATAAGAACATTATACTCATAAATAATTTTTGCAATTAATTAGAAGACATTATACTCATAAATAATCTTCTATCATTTCTCTAACTTCTTTAATGACCAGCCAGCCCTGATGGCCTCCAATCACTTCTGCTTTCATTTCTCCATCTTTCCAAAGCTGCAAACAATTCATTTATTCCCTTTTATTTAATTTTCCATATCTTCTTTAATTGTGAATTATGTGTATAAACATAAATTAATTTGAGGACGCACCTGAATTGTTGGCATTTTCTGGTATGCAAAATAATAAACAATGTGAAAAAGAGTATATAGAAGAATGTAACAAAACTTTAGCAAAAAAAATGTAACCTAATATTAGCAGAAATTATCAAGCATATATACTTACAGAGATGTTGCCACGCTTAACTAGATTCTGAGGTACTTTATTGACATCCACAAAATAAAATTTGGCTCTGAAGCAGTAAAAAAAAAAAACCAAATAAATTACATTGCATATTTAAATTCCATTAGTGCTTAATTTTATCTTATGGTTGGTGTCTAGGAAAACAACTTCTTCACATATGTAGCTGGTAGAGTTGGCTATATGGCAGATCCGTGGCCGATTCGTTTAACCCGTAATTCATGCGGATTTAAGATCAAATTTTTTTGATTCATTTATATTAATATTTTGATATTAATATTTTTTTGGCTATATTTATATTAATATTTTTTTGATCAAATTTTTTGATTCGTTTATAATATCAATATTTTAGTTTATTTTTGAAAAAAAAGTGATGTTTTTATTTTTCTTTTAATAGTCCACGGATCAACCGTTTCATCCGCGGACTAACGTGAACCATATTCATACCAACGTTCCGTATTATAATTCGTTTACATTTAGTTACGACTTGTTCACCCAATTTAATGTTCAGATTTATGTAGGGTGAGTTAAATCGGACGGGCCACCGCCATATCCAACTCTAGTAGCTAGGCTGAATTGACTTTAACAATTATTTTACTTTGAAAGAATAATTAATCAAGTTAATAAGTAAAATATAATATAATCAAAGAGAAATGTGAGTGAAAAAGATACTAGTGAGTAGTTTACTTGGTGTCAAATTGAGCTGCTAATGTTTCCAACTTGGGCTTTAAATAGATGCACTTCCTGCACCAAAGAGCCAACCTACATTCATGACACAAAGTAAAACAAGCAATCAAATTAACAAGTCTACCTGCAAAATTCTGCATTACACATTTTTCTAATCTATACCAAATTACCAATGTATAAAAGGGAATGCAAGATTTTTGCCTTTTGGAGTAATTCTTCTTATACATCGGTTCAACTTTTAGTGCTACAATTAATTTTAACATGTTTCGATGCTTTTTAGTAGAATTAATTTTGTCTATATAGTTGATTTTATAACTTAAAGTTTGATTTGTACCTTTTAGCTTAAAACATTACACTCAGATTTATTGTTCAGTGCATTTTTATAGATATATATCTCAACTAAAATCAATTTTATAAAATCTAATCCATATAAAAACCAATTTTCATCACTATAAAAACCAAACACACACTTATAAAATACAAATAAAAAACAAATGAAGTATCTAAAAATTTGTGGACATTTCATTGGTTAATATAGTCATGAGGTGGCAACCAATGATCAACATTGACCATAATCTTAAGTGATCATGGAGTATAAAGTTCATGAGACAGTCTCTTTTGAAAAAAATGTCACTAATGTTGGATTATTGATAATAATTTCCTATTTCCCATTTTTAAAAATGTATGTGAAGATGTTGTACATATTGTGACAAAATATCTAGCAAAGTCACTCTCACTGAGTCACTACACAATAACTTGGATTAGATCCAATCCAAGGATAAGATAGAAGAAAAAGGCTACACCGCCTCATATTTATAATCAAACCAAATATATCTAGAGCAACTTAAACTTAGTAATTTAAATTTTTTAAATATTAAACACAATTATTTTTTTGTCAAATATTCTAATGGTTAATATTTTAATTTTGAAATGAATAAGTAGGTGTATCAAAGTTTGAATCATAATTTGTATTTTAGATGCAATATTTTTACTAATTTAATTATGTTTTTGGGTACTTAAACATAGTTACTCTTTCAAATGAATAAAACTATAAATTAAAAGTTTGAGCTTAACTCAATTGATATGATATTGCATTATATAGATAGGAAGTTGAAATTTAAACTCTAATCATTCCGTTTAAAAAAAATTTAATTAAAGAATTAATGTTAAATTTTAAGATAAACTATAGGCATTTGAATTTCTAAACATAAGGTGGTGTATATATATGAAATGATGTATATATGTGATTTAATCATTTAAGAAAAACATTAAGCAAAAATAAAATAAAAAAAAGAGATTATTAGAGATTAAAATACCAGTCAATAATAACAAGATCAGAGTTTTGTTGAGCATGAACAAGAATTCGATCAAGATGTTCAGAATCATGAATAGGTTCCAAATCTACTTTCTCTGGTCTTGACAAATCTGGCCAAGCTTCCACACGCAAATTCCTTCTACTAATCTTCTTTTGTTTCTTAATCAATATGTTATCAAAACAACTCTTGCCCAAAAACAAAGAATCTTTGCCATTTACAAAACACTGAGGAACATATTTTTCATCTTTATGGTAAACTTCTTTGTATATGAAATGTGATGAATATGCTCCTATAATAGACATACCCTTTTGAACTGCAAGATAATGATGATGATGATGATTATGACTAATTAAGGAGTAAAAATGAAATTATTAATTTTGTGTGTTTTGATGAACAAGGCATGGAATTGTGTGGAATTTTCGTTGGTGCTTGGAATAGATGTGTGAAGTATGAAATGGAAGAAAAAAAAATAAGGAAAGGAAAAGAATGTTATTAAATATATTTAAAAACTTGGCGCAAGTTGAAGAAAGCTTATCCAAAAGAGGAGGATATAAAAATTATATATATCTTTGGGAGACAGATAAAGAAAACAATATGAGAAGGAAAATATTATCGGGTCCACGTACGGCACAATAATAAAGCTCCAATACTTTTATAAAAAAAATAATAAAATCTCCAATACCTCTTATTAATATATAAATCTATCAGTGTTATTGTTATTATTATCTTCGGTTGTTTATTCTTTTGAATTAATCCATCATTATCTCTATCATGTCTTTATATTTGGTTGTTTGTTACGCTCGCCCCACACATCAGTTTGTTATTGGTGTAAGTTTATCGTCGAATTTGCAACAATTGGCGCCCACCGTGGGGCAAAGGGATCAATTGATTCAAGTACCATGGGTTTGAGAGAGAGAAAAAGAGAGCAACAAGATGTAGAGAGTCGTGGTTTGCCATCACAAAAGGCTAGAGTTTTGAATCCTAGGACAAACTACTTTTGGGATCATCTTGTGGGACACCTTGAGTAGACTAGGTCAAATTGAGTCTCTTTGGCACGGAAAGAGATTTGGGTTTTGGATAGAATTAGGATTGGCTAATTCTTTTTACCCAATTGAGAACTCTTGTAAAGTGGTGACTATTTGATTCTAGTAGAATGGAGAGGTGCTCTCTCCCCAGAGTATGTTATTCCGAACTGGGTAAACAAATTGATTGTGTTATTTATCTTCCGCTGTTTATTATTTTCGATTATTGCATCATCGTCTCTATCATGTCATTATATTTGGTTGCTTGTTACGCTCGCCCCACACATCAGTTTGTTATTGATGTGAGTTTATCGTCGAATTCGCAATAGATATGATTTATAAATTTAATATCTTAAAATTTTGAATGATAATATAGTGTTCATTTATTTAGTTGCTCTTAATTTTATGTGCTGATTCAACTCATCGATGAGATTTTCTCTCATATTCAACAACACAAAAGCGATGAAATTTTGGGTGTCCATTACTAAACTAGACTATTGGAATAAATTTTAGGATTAAATATATTTTTAGTCCTTACTTTTATGTACGTTTCGAATTTTAGTCTCTACATTTTTTTTATTATATTTTTAGTCCATTTCGTCAATTTTTTATGACTAGGATAATAGAATTGGTCACATAGGATAACTTAAATTGACTAGAATAACATTTACATTGAATGATGTGACATCTATGTGTCATCTTATATGGCTGATTTCGTTATCCAAGTCACAAAAAATTGACGGTAGAGACTAAAAATATAAATGGCAAAAATGTGAGGACTAAAAATATAATAAAAAAAATATAATGACTAAAAATCGAAACTCACATAAAAGTAGAAATTAAAAACATATTTAATCCTAAATTTTATAGCCTAAGTCTTCTTCCTTGACTACAATCGAATCTTAGAAATGAAGATGTTTAAATACGCTCTGAAATAATATCATAAATTGATTTTATTTTATTTTTGGTACAATGAGCTGATGTTTAATAAATAATCTAACAACTAGCTAATTTGTTCCTTCATATAGCTAGTTAAGTACAGATGATAGTAGATGGTATTGCAAAACCAACTTCTTATATGGAGAGTTTTGGATAAACTATTCCTTAGAATTGGAAGCCCGTTCCTTGAAGTGTTTTAAGTTTAATATAAATGAACTTCGTAGTAAAATAAGTTGTTTTTCAATTTATGGTGATTCGCTTAGAGACTTCAATTGTGGTCTTCTTTAGAGTTTTTATTGCAATATGGACAACAACTATTCTTCTCAAGGTGAGATGTAAAGTTCATTGATTGTTATGTCTATCACTCGTCATTTTTATAACAAATTATAATCTTATCATAACTGTTGTCTTTAATCGTTTTATCATCTTATCTTATTTCAAATTTCTCTTATAAAAGATTCTTAATCTACTAAACTTTTCGGATTGCTCCTTCACTATTCAACATTATTAGCTAAAGAAAGATTTGATTGGTATACTTACCTTCACAATAATCTAAAGTGAAAGATTTTAAATTAAGAGTTAATTTTACTCATGTTTCTCCATCTTACATTTTCATAGAAGGTGGGTATTTTTTATTTTTTTGGTACATAAGGTGGGTAGTTTTTTATTTGCATGCATAGAAATAAAATATAACTAACAATAACTTTCATTTTATAATAAAAAATCTTAATTTTTAAACTAAGTGACTTTTAGAAAAGTTTCAAGGCATATGTACTTACCAAAATGAGGGTGATAAATATAACAAACTTGTGGAGTGTGATAGAAAACTGAGGGTGCTAATAGCAATTCCCAGAATAACCAATCAAACCAAAATAGACTCAAAACTAATTCAGCCAACCGTCCAACATAATAAATGGCCCTTTGACGGCATTCTAAATCTCAGGCTTAAATAAACTTTGATTAATAAACGAGGGTTTCTTTTTGCGCCTCCTATAATTATTTGCGCGCCCTTTTAAGTTTTCAAAATACCATGTTTGTTATTGTAATAAAAAAATTTGATGGTCGAGATTTATTCTCATATAAAAATATCATTTTCATAGGATATGTCCTATATATATAATATATGGGGATTGGTAACATATTCCCACCTAAAAACATGCGGGAGTATGTTAATAAGCCAACTGTCACTATATATTTACTTAAAAATCAATTATATCCATACAAACCAACATAAGTCATAAGGTTAGTTTTGTAAATTTGTATTTTATTCTAATTTAAAAACAAAATATTTGCCATTTGGAACATGGTTCCTTAATTTTAGTAAATGTTTCATAAATAATAACTAACATTGTTTCTTATGGTTTTATTTTTTATTAAAGTATTGTAAAAAAATCCACAAGAAACATTATATTTTTTGTATTAAAATAGTTTCTTACAAATTATTTCGAAAGTAAATTCATAGGAAAAACAATGTAAATCTGTAGAAAATAAAATATATATTTTACAGCTTTCTATGGATTATTTGAAGGTAAATTCATAGAAAAGACAACGTAAATCTATAAGAAATAAAATATATATTTTAAAGTTTCATATGGATTATTTCGAAGGTAAATTCATAGGAAAGACAACATAAATCTGCAGGAAAAAAATATATTTTTTAAAGTTTCCTACGAATTTGTTTGTCAGAAAATCTATAAAAAACATTATATTTAGCTGCAAATTTTTTCAAAAGTAAATCTGTAGGAGATAATTACGATTTTCGTAGGAAACAAGGTTAATCATTAAAAATAGTTTCTCGATTTTCCTACATATTTTCCTTTGAAAATCAAGGAACTTTTTTTAATAAAAAATATGTATATATTTTCTTGCAAATTTTATTTTGAAAAATCCACATGAAACTATTTTTCACTGACTATTAAATTTACATAAGCTTTTTTAGTTGGCAATTTGTTTGAGTGACCATTGAGAATATTATTGGGAGGTTTATGGGTGGTCTTTGGGTTGGATTGTCTTTGTACATTTGGATTGGGTTGAGTTGTCTTTGTACATAATTGTATTAGAATTAATTAAATATTAATGTTAGCATGTGTCTATGAAATATTCACTAAAATTAAGGAAACATGTTTTTAATATTTTATTTTAAAAATAAAATGAAATGCAATTTACAAATTTATCATTTTGTTCAAATTAATTTATATAAATAGAGTTGGATGTTTGGTAAATATATAATGGGAGTTGACTTGCTAACAATATTCCCACATATTTTTAGGTGAGAGTATGTTAGCAACCACATATATATATATATATATGAGTCAGGATCCGTTGACACCAATTAGTTTGACACCAAATGTTATACCTCTCAATAACGTTTTAACCGATATAAATTTTATAAAATTCACCGTTGGATTGAAAGTTTATATCATCTAGATCACTTGTGTAAACTATCAGACAAATTCAAAATCATTTGATATGTTATTGAGACGCATAAAGATTAACGATATTTAAAAAAACGCCCAAACCGTTAATTTTGGTGTATCTCAATAACATATTAAATGATTTTAGATTTGTCTGACAATTCACACAAATGATCTATATGATATAAACTTTCAATCCAACGGTGGATTTTATAAAATTTATATCGGTTAAAACGTTATTGAGAGGTGTAACATTTGGTGTCAAACTAGTTGGTGTCAATGGATCCTGAATTTTATATATATATATATATATATATATATATATATATATATATATATATATATATATTCTTATACGAAATATTATATTATTTCATTTATAATTTCTTACATATATATTGACCTTTTAATATATGCATGATCATATCTTATGGACTCTTACATGTCACCATGAGAGCTCCATTTCACTCCAGCTCAACTCGTCCATGAGCTCATCTCCAACCTATCTCAACATGAACATGAGCTCCATCTTCAGAGAAAATTATCCCAATTACAAGGGCCACTCCCGCAGCCTTGGCTCAACTTCACCACGAGCTCCACCTCCACACGTTCCACCCCTATGTGATCTACACGGACCAGTGACGTCCCTATGTGATCTACACGGACCAGTGACGTGAGCTGCACATGTTCCACTTCCATGCGATTTGTACGGACGAGTGACGTGAACTACATGTGTGTTAACTCCATGCGTCTTGTACGAATGAGCTGTTTAAGGATCTCAATATCATAGTTTATTGGATCTGAACCCTTCAATCCAAGAGAAGCTCATAATGTTAAACTATAAAAGGCGACACTTAAAATGAAAAAGAGAGAATCATTCTAAAGTAAAACAATGTATTGTAATAGTCATTTTCTAGAATGCTCTAGAACTCTCTAGAATAGCCCACCCTTTACATTAACCTTTATGTTTACATATGAGAACAACTATATATACCATAGGATCAATAGCGTAATTAAGAGGATGCTACCTATGAAGTACATCATCACTTGTCAACAAGAAGTACACATCAGCAATTAGTGATGGTCCTATGATATCTTGATGGGGTTTTCAGCTTCATAAATACTAGACAGAAGTAGCATGCATATTTGCAGGGTAGAAGTGCACATGCTTAATTTAGAAGCCAATTTGAAAAAGGAAGAGCAGGATAATATTAGTTTTGGGCTCACATGCTGGGAGTGAGTGACCGCAAAGCATGCCTTACTCTCTTCATCTCTATCTCACATATTATGTGGTCGGTGGATCATTCATTCCACTCCTTTTTTTTTTTTTTTCTTTTTTATTGCTATAAAAAAAATTCTGCACATTTTTACAGGAAAACATCATGTGAATTATGACCAGCCCTGTCTTGGATCAGTGAGCACTTTAGATTGATGGAGTAATTAGAGTGTAAAAAACAAAATTTATTTGAAATAGTCAAATGTAATAGTCAAATGTATTTTATTAGAAAATGTTAATAAGTGTTGTCCAGAATCCAGATCAAAATTCTAAAATAATATTTCTTCAAAAAAATTCTAAAATAATAACAAATAATTTGAAATTTAAAAATATTTTTGAATGGACTCATTACATTAGATTGATGGAGTAATTAGAGTGTAAGACGGGAAAAGTTATTGTCCATAAGTCAAATCCTTATGGATGGTGCATAAGCCAATGAAAACACAACAGATTTACTCACACACCCCCAAATAACTCGCGCGCCCCCCAATTTCTCGCGCGCCTCCAAATTTCTCGCGCACCCCCAAATGTCATGTGCCCCCAAAATTTTTATTTATTTATTTTTTGTTCCTTCCTCCCCAGATTTCTAGTCAAAACAATTTTGCTGTTGGAATGATTTTCAGGAGTTGTACTGCAAAACCATTAAATGCATAAAATGGTTTTGGAGTACAAAACTATAATTATGCACTTAACATTTTTTTCCCTCTCCACAGATTTACAGCCAAAACCATTTTATACACTTACAATACTAGCCTTGACCCTTTCCAATAATTTTTAACATGACAAAATTATGCATTTAACATATTTGACTTGTGTTCTTAATAGATTATTGTGATAAGCTGATTTACATATTTGACCGAGAAGTCAAACTGGATTCACTAATAGAATTGAAGCTAACTGATGTGTCAATTTTCAAAGACATATTTTCAAAATCTTATAATTCCATTGAAGGGTCATCTAATTCCATTTCCAAGCCACAAACAGAATTGCAATTGCAGGTGGTGGAGCCTATCAAATCCAATATATTCTCTTGGAGTTCTGTTTGTTGTTATAGATACAAGTTGAAGGGTAGAACAAGTTCTAAAGTCCCGTCAGTTTTTGAGGATCAGCCGCAAGCGTGCTCAATCTCCATGGTAACTCTCTCTTCATTTTTATTTTAACTTTTGATAATTTCTCTTTTAAAAAGATCTCACATGTGCCATATTATTTATCATAAAATTAAGAAGACTGCTCTCTCAGTCTCGAACAAAAATCATTAATAAAAAAGTTTAAGTGCATAATTATAGTGTTGTACTCCAAAACCATTTTATGCACTTAATGGTTTTGGAGTACAACTCCTGGAAATCATTTTGCTGTTGGAATGGTTTCCAAGAGTTGTACTGCAAAACCATTAAATGCATAAAATGATTTTAGAGTACAACACTATAATTATGCACTTAACATTTTTTTCCCTCTCCACAGATTTTTAGCCAAAACTATTTTATGCACTTAACACTTACAATACTAGCCTTGATCTTTTCCAATAATTTTCAACATGACAAAATTATGAAAGTAGTTATAATATATATGTTGAGATATGACCCAATCATAGAAGACAATCAACAATCCTTACCCAATGCACTTAATGGTTTTGGCTAGAAATCTGTGGGAAGAGAAAAAAAAAGTTTAAGTGCATAATTATAGTGTTGTACTCCAAAACCATTTTATGCACTTAATGGTTTTGCAGTACAACTCCTGGAAACCATTCCAACAGCAAAATGGTTTTGACTAGAAATCTGGGGAGGAAGGAACAAAAATAAATAAATTGGGGGGTGCATGACATTTGGGGGGTGCGCGAGAAATTTGGGAGGCGCGCGAGAAATTGGGGGCGCGCGAGTTATTTGGGGGGTGTGTGAGAAATCTTCTCTCACTTATGAATGGTGCATAAGTTTGGCTTATGAACAATAACCACACCCAGTGTAAGACTAACGGATCGGGATTTACTATAGTAATAAAAACATATAGTTTTAATACAATTTCAATTTCGGCCGTTGATTATTGATCAAATGATTCTGATTAAATTAATTATAAAATTAATCAAAACAATCTCAGTTGCACATAACAGATCGGACAATTCAAAATTAAAGCTGTGTGAAAACTATATAATTTTTTTGTATTTATTTTGGATCATGTTTATCAATGTCACACTACAAAATATTTGCTTATTAGCCACGAGTAATTCAAGTGTGACTAAACTTATATATTAGCCACGGTGAATATATTTTCATTTTATATTTTCTTAATCTCTATTTCACGAAACAAAACGCGCGCGTTACAAATTTTCACTTTCCCTCAATTTTCAAATCTCTTCATTTCTTCTCTCAAGCGTTCCCTCAAATTCCGCCACCGCTCTCTTCCGTCGTCGAGCTCTAGATGCATCGGCGCCGCCGTTAGTTTCAGATCCACCACTGAATCATGTAATCTCTCTCTCTCTCTCTCTCTCTCTCTCTCTCTCTCTCTCTCTCTCTCTCTCTCTCTCTCTCTCTCTCTCTCTCTCCCCCTCCTACGACGCGGATTTCACCTCACCTAGCTCTTGCATGATTCGCCACTCACTTTTCGACGCCGAGGTATTCGCCGGATTTCACTCTTCACCATATGATTTGTTTTATGGTTTCTCTGTTATGTTGTGCCCTAATTTTACTCTTTTATAATTTTACGTTATTTTGATCTAATTTCACTTCTTCTGTTAGGTAAATTGAAAATTATATGCATGTCTCATGATTTGACTAATTGAGCCATAACTGTGGCAATCAAAATGTTACCACACTTAAAATTGGCGTGGCAAAAGATTCATTTAGCCGTGGTAAAATTTCGCAACACCCACATAAGTCACAGTCAAATTTTACGTGGTCAATCTTATTAGCCACACTCAACTCGCTATTTAGCTACGGTTTTGTAGTGTCAATTCAATCATAAATCAAGAATTTAAATTGTCAATTGCAGGTAACTGCATGGAATAGCTACACAAGACAATTCCCATTTTTGTAAGTTTGATGAAATGAATTTAGTACTGTCCAAAAGAATTTAAGTGTTATTTTTTTTTATCAATAGCCATGATCATTTACGTGGTATGGCCACGCGTCGACCATGAACTAATGTTAAATTCCATCAATCATCTACTCCCACATTCTATTCTATTGCCGTATTGGTCAAGTATTTACATAAATTCAGGTAGTTCTGTAATTACGGCTGGCCCTAAATTAATGGTGGATTTTAGTTTGGTGCTACTATTACTTTGGATTTTATTTTTTTTATCGTTTAGTTTAGCGGTTAGAAATTCACCTCTTAAAGATGAATAAGTAGACATATTAAATTCGAATCCTGGTCACTTCACAAATGTGTAATGTTTTTTTATCAATTGAGTTAGACTCATGAAGAGTACTATTTTAGAATATTTGAGGTTTAAAAATCCATATGCAAGTAAGTTTTGACAAAAACTAGATGTATATCTCATTTACAAAAGAGGACTCATTATTATTTTACCTGAGAAAACACAAGCATATACTCTACTAGTATTGATGAACAAGAAGAAGATTATTGCGACTGTTTAGTCACGAGAGCCAAGTAGGATAGTGGATATATATTAACTATGGAGGTATTGGATTCATGTCTTGGATATGCTCGTGATCCAACTCATGATGTTGTGAGCTCAAACCGCGTTTCGGCTTTCGATGGTGGGTCATCAAAGATTCCATCTTTTGATCAGAAATCACAACAATAACCTATTAAAAAATTTAGGATTAAATATATTTTTAGTCCTTGCATTTTGCCTTATAGTAAAAAATAGTCAATATATTTTTTTTATAGTTAAAAAAAACCCTACATTTTTTTTCCATAATCAAAATTGGTCCCCGCCGTTAATTATTTTAATATAATGCTAATGAGATGCAATTAGCCAATAACGTGATGACATGTGTCTTTTACCATGGCTTCCGTTTGTGTTGTTGTTATGGTTTTGGTTGAGTTTGTGGTGATGAAGATGAGCGTTTTGTTGGAGGAAGAAAGGTAGAAAGAAAGATTTTGTGTGGAAATGTGCACAATGAATCTGATGGAAAAAGACACATGTCACCATATTATTGACTAATTGTGCCACGTCTGCGTTTTGTTAAAAAAATTAACGGCGGGACCAATTTTGATTTCGGAAAAAATTGTATGATTTTTTTAAATCATAAAAAAAATGTAGGAATTATTCTTGACTATAAGGCAAAATGTAGGGACTAAAAACATATTTAACCCAAAAATTTAATATTTCTTGCCTAGTTGATGTCTATAAAATGAACATGGGAAAATCTAACAAATCTCTTTATTTATTATAAGGACACCAAGAGGGAAAAGCTAACAAATCCCTTTACTATAAGGATTAAGGACGCTGCTAAGTGTATCTTTGCTATCAGGTGAATATTGCAGAACTATGATGATCCATCTTAATTTTCTAAATTATTATACATTCTATAGTTTTTATAAAATTAAAGTGGGTCACTATAGTGCTGATATATCCACCAATACTAAATTACTAAATTTAGACAAAGAAATTTAAAATAATATTTTATTTTGAGAATGAAGTAATGTTCAATATATTGAAATTTATTAACATGGATTTGGGGAGGAGATAATAAAAGAAGGCGCCACAATATAAAGATTGATAAGCCAAGGTGAATTATCACAATATAATAGAATCCTTTGATAAGATAGTCTAAGAACCAAAGAGAAGTCACATTCACTCATAATTAGTGATGTCAATGGATATCCATGGACGTGGTATATGTATCCACTCTGTTGAACAAATATTATATTTCTATTTTCTCCATATTCGTGCGGATAATTCACAAATATTGAAGTATCCGTGAATATTAACAGATATTTCATGAATGACATTTTTTTATAAAAATACATAATTATTGAGAAAAAAAGTTAATTTTTTTAAAAAACAAAATATTACTAACACATAATATTCATATAAAAAGAAGAGGAGGGTTATGTAAGAAACTGAAAAAAATTTCCTCAAAAATTATAAAAAAATATGAAAAGTTTTCTCTATATGAAAAAAAAACATAAAATACAAAAATACTATTTTTATATACAAGAAAAATATTAGAATTTATATTCAAGTTTATATATTTAAATAGTTTTACTAATTATTTAACGGGTATGGATATCTGCAGACGCGGATAATATTAAACTCACACCTGTATCCGTTAAACGCGAATAATTAAAATATCCACTTATTTTATCCGCGGATATCCATTAAAGTATCTGTTTCATGCTCATTGCGGATTTTATCCACAAATATCCGTATATATGGATATTTTTATCATCTCTACTCATAATATCATCAAAAAATGTTTCTATTTAATTTCAAAGTTGTATTCGCATGAGATTTATATAAATGTCTAGAAAAGTTTACACTAAATTTATATAGGTCATAGGTGACACGTTTTTAAGTCCATATTGGACATACATCGTCAAACTAAAAAAAAATACTAGAAACCTATTTATTTATAAATAAATAAATGAAATCCATCCTAATTTATTACATATCGATTCACTTCATACTCTTGATTAGTTCTCATGAGTATGTATATATCTATTAAACTCACAAAATAAGTGACTTTCTTATAAAAATAATTGTTTTCTTTGATTTTACTTTCTAATTAATAATATTTATGATAATTGTAATTATACTAATATAGTAATACTTATTAAAATTAGTTTAATAAAAATATTATTCGTTCTATTTTCTTTTATATACTTATACTTTATTTAATGACCAAATAATGTTACTCATTTAAAACCGGAAGCCATAGACTTGATTAAGCTTTAGTACTTGCTGAGACTTCATTAATTAAGTTAATCCATCTATGATTAATTTGTTTATTGAGGAGTAATTAAAGTTTTAAATGCATATATAGCACAATACTGGAGTAGATTAAGCTTGAGTTTTTATGTACGGGGCACGTATTAAATCTATACATAGTCGATCTAGACAAAGTTCCAAATTCCAATCTAGGACAAAGAAATGGACTTGCACCATGTGTTGATAGCTGAAAAGGTGGAAAATAAGGATAGATAAATTGACAAGGAAATAGCATAGCATGCAAGTTTGACAAATTAAAAATAGTAATGGAGAAAAGCACAAAAGGTCAAAATACTAGTTACAGTTTTATGCACATTGACATTATTACCAAGAAGGTGTGCAAATGGGAAAAATATAGATAGTCATTTGATTTAGCAAGCATATGATACAAAATTGAGACATAGATTAGTGGTTAAGATGTTCAATCAATCGGTGATGTAGGGACTAGGGAGTGTTTGGTTAAAGAATATGACGCATATTCAATGCAGCACCATGATAACTAGAATTAAATTAATGGAATACTACTAGTCATGAAAAAATATAAAAGTATTAATATTGCTACTAGTATGTAATAGAGAAAAATAAAAAGAACCGACAATGATAGTAAAGCGCGTGTGATGCACTTAGCCATGAATGAGCGTGGTGTAAAAGTGGCATGAGTCCAAGACATAGGTAGAATCGAAGCCGTTGAAGACTGTAATTTGGGTGAAAATCACAGTGCAATGCGCACGCAATCACACGTACGGAGGTCTTCGTGGTACGCCGTGTGTTGGTTGATACTCCTTCCGTCCCATTTTATTTGAGCCAGTTGACTGTCTCACGTTTGCCAATGTAAAACTTTAACGATTAATATCTTTAATTGTATAATAGTAAAAATTATAAAAATTTGATATTTTGAAAATATAAATCGAGACGAATCCAACAAGATCTTATATGCTAATATTTATTTTTTATTTATGAATAGAAAAATATAGTCAAAACGAGATATATGAATAGTGTCTACAGTCAAAATGACTCAAATAAAATGGGACGGAGGGAGTAATCCAGATAGGGATAGTTTGTTTTTCTTAAATAGATCATGCCAACAATTTCACATACAATGCTATTGTTTTTTTTTACCAAAATTCAGATTTTATTTGAAGAATATAAATAAAAAATTGATGTACTCCCTCGGTTCCTTTTTATAAGGAACAATTTGTAAAAAAAATTTATTCTTTTTTATAAGAAACAATCATTAAATTTATGCTTTATTAATTAAGCAATTTCATTTCTACCCTTTATCTATTCCAATGGCATGCATTAATTACATTAACATATTTCTTATGCATTAATTACACTAAGGTTAATTTTGGAATAGATTATAAAATTTTAGAATTTTTAATAAAAAAATAAGATTTCTTAGTTTGTGTGTTTTTTCCGAATTATTTCTTATAAAAAGAAACGGAGGGATTACTTTGCAAAACAATCCGACAATATAAGCCAATGAATATGGCATTGTTTGTATTGAGTTTGATCCGGCTAACAATTCAGTCCGGAACAATATGAGTTCTAAATACATTTGTTAAATACTAGTAATTTGTAGTTCTTAATATAATTTTTTTTTTTAGATTTTACTGAATATTTGGTCTATTAATTGACCAGATACATTAATGATTTAATCATTTAATAAATCTAAATTTTTTTTTTATATTATAAAATTAAATGGAATAATCAATCGTTAGTTGGTTCAATGATAATTAATGCTGAATTTATAAGGAAAATTTATGTAAGGTTTGATTTTCACAATTGCGATTGGATGGTATAGATGCAAGAAGTAACTTCAAATCAAATTAGACAATCCAAAGAGATGAAGAAAGAAACTATACCCATTAAATATAGATTGCAGGTATTAAATATAGGAAAAATGATAATTCTCATTGTTTAAGGACAAAAGAGAATAATAATTCGAGTATGTTAACATTTTTACTAAATTATCTTTATAAGTTATAAGTTTGTTTTTTCAGAAATAATGCAAAATTTTATTACTAAAAGGATAATTATTTGGGGACAAAAGGAATATCATTTAACAGTTACGAAGGAGAACGGTATTCTCTTTTCATAATATATGGTTAATCAAATTTTTTTTTAATACAATATTGTGTAAAAAAAAGAAAAACTAGATTCTTAAATATACGTAATTGCTACTAATGTGAGAGCTTAAATTTCATAATTAATTTGTGTTGCATGAACTTGTTTGAAAAATTTCTTGTTTAGGAGAGGTCAACACAAGATTTTTTATTTTTCTTTATAATGTTATGTCACCATATAAGAATTTAAATTTGTCGGTGATTTATTTTTGACAATGATTAAAAATTAACCAACAAAAATTAAATTTGCGCCTTAGAATCCAATATTCAAAATTTCTAATTGCAAACGCGGCTTCACCGACACACAACGATTGGTGCAATTTCGCGCTGTTAGTTAATCCCACAAAAGCAAAGGTGTGTGTGTGATACGTCCATATTCCATAGTCATAGTCATACTTTTTTTATGCAAATAGTCATGGTCATGCATGTTCACTCCATTACATAAGTTAATTAATTATTAATAGTATTAATGAGAAACTTGTTGAAATAACACTGATTCAACTGCAGTTCAACTCAATACAACTTATATTTGATCATTTCAAATTAAGGTTAGATTGCAGTTTTTGGTCCCCAAGTTTTTTAATCGTGCGATTTTGGTCTTTCAAGTTTTAAACGAGTGATTTTAACCCTTTAAGTTTCATAATTGTGCAATTTTGGTCCCATAAGTTTCAAACGAGCGATTTTAATCCTCTAAGTTTCACAATTGCTCAATTTTGCCCCCCTAAATTTATCCTTTTTTTGCATTTACTAGTCCCTGTTTGATTTTTTTTACTAAAAAAATTGCTTATGTGACATTTAAAAATAAAATAATTTTTTAAAAAATAAAATATGTTTTTAAAATTAAAAATATGTTTTAAAATTAAAAAAATGTTATAAATAGTAATATTTGTATTTATAAAAATGTATTACAGTAAAAATCATTTTTTAATAAAAGGTTTAATAATTTTTTACTTTTTTTAAAAAAATAAAATAGTTTACTAATTTTTTGAAAAATAGTTCATAAAAAAATATATTAGTTTTTTGTTATAACAAAATTACTTTATAAATAAATCACATAATTACATATAATAAAAAATATTTTACAAGTTATTTTTTAAAAAAATAAAAAAATGTATATTTAGTTTTAAAATGCCATATAAGTAATTTTTAATCAAAAAAATTAAAAGAGAGCTAGCAAATGCAAAATGGGGTAAATTTGGGGGGCCAAAATCGAGCAATTGTGAAACTTAAGGGGTTAAAATCACTCGTTTAAAACTTGGGGGACTAAAATCGCACAATTATGAAACTTAGAGGATTAAAATCGCTCTTTTGAAACTTGAGGGACCAAAATCGCACAATTAAAAAACTTGGGTGGCCAAAACTGCAATTTAGCCTTCAATTAAACTGAATACGTACGGGTCAATCAAATTCAAACACCATTTTACAAACCAATGAACTAGTATTCAATTTTCGATTCAATCAACAAGTAAAATCGGCTTACTTTGTGGGCAGTTAGCCAGCCAAAGAGTTTAACTCTCATAATTTGTTAGGGTTTCAGGAGTACTTTATGTGTGTTCTATGAAGTGTTAGTTGAGTTGGTAAATCATTTGTTTATTACTTGTGACTTTCTTTCTTCCGTTTGATATAATCTTCTAAGGTGATTGAATTTTTAGTTTGTGTCACACCCTCAAGTATATAGTAATCTTTTCTATGATTTTATGGGTTTAGGAGTGTAAAAAGTTTAATTTAGGGTGGTTGTTAATTCGATAAGCTTTTGTGTGATATATCTAGAACTCTTTGAATAATGTTGATCATCTTTGTTGAAAAGGTGGAAATTTCATATAGGACGTGGTATCTGACTAACGATCCTTGTGCTAGAGCCGATAGTGGTTGGTGGGTTGTTGGGGTCGGATCTCAATGTATTTAGTTGGGTCTCAATGTCTTGTCCAAGTTTGGGTAGGCCGAGATGTTTTAATGGTGTGGACCTCGTAGTCGTAGCCGGATGATTGGATTATTGCTTTGTGGTTTTACTTTCGAAGTGTTGTTTTTGGTGGGAAGTACTTTCGATACAACTCTTTGTTTTTTCTTTTTTGGCCTTAGATGAAGTGGTAATCCACTAAAATTAAACTTACACACAACTATGAGGTCCCGAGTTCGAACTCGGCATTTTTAACAGTTAAGCTAAGACTTCTAGACAACTCTTTGTTGTTTTCTTATGGTTTTTATTGATATTAAAAAAGAAAATCATCAATCTCTAATATTTTAAAAGCGTGCACAATGATGTTTCTATATTATTTCTTGACAGAATATTTATATATTCAACCGTCGAACGCATAAAATCTTTATGTAGTACAATACTACAATATGAGTTAACAACCGAATTATATGACTCTATTTTCTGTGATTTTTTTTTCTTTCTATCCTTAAATAAATCTTTCATTCCTCTCATTTGCTATTTACATGTTCAATTAATTCTCACTTATAACAAATGATTGTACTCTTTACCTTAAATTAAAAGAGAGAAAAAAACCATGTACCAAAAAAATAGAGAAAAAAAATTCTTTTTCCTGTTAAATTATAAGAGAAAGTATTTACATGTTCGAATACTTTTTTTTTTACTTATTCGCATAAAATTAATTATAAATTACATTTAACTTACTGTTTTTTTTCAATAAACAATAACCAATAAAATTTATTTTCACATCTTCTCACGAAATTTACTAATATTTTTTTTAATAGAAATACTCCAAATATTATATTTTAGTTTTTTTTAATAAGTGGGTGTATTTCATTTTTCTAAAATATAATATTTGGAGTATTTTTATTAAAGGTAGAAGGGTCAATTATATGTAAATATTTATGACACTATTTTTTTATAAGCATTTATAAGATAGGTATAGATAAATACTTATAAATGATATACTAACATTACTCTTAAGACTTTATTTTATGTATTTTTTGTGTTCACGCTAATCAGTTGTTCTTCATTAAACTTGACACTTTTATTTAAACTTCAAAAGAGCAAGTCTACCATTAGAAAACACTTTAACTAACACAGCCCAACACCATTTCCATTATTAATTAATCAATAGATAAAATTTAAAAAATCCAAAATAAAAATATTTAATATTTTTTTACTTTCATTACCAGTTTAATGTGATTCGAAAAATATTTAAAATTTTAAATGCACACTTTCTAAAATAATATTTTTATATATATTCAATTTAATTTTATGTAGTATCACAAATATTTGTTAGAATTAATTAATTAATTAAATTATTATATACGTGTGACTCTTCCACAGTGCCAATTCCAAAGCATAACAAATCTTTTCTTAATTGGTCGGCACCGCAAACAAATGCTCCTTCTTATTTCTCCATCATCACCTTTTCTATTATTTATTTATTCTGAATCTCTGTTTCTCTTTGTCTTTCCACACTTTTGACTCAAAGTCTCTCTAATAGTTTAGTTTTAGTTAGTGTTGTTGTAAATCACACTTCAGATTTAGTTAGTTAATAATAAATGTAACTAAGCCAAACAAAACATATACCCACCCCACACACTTTTGTTCTCTTCTTCTTTTCACTTTCACTCTCATCTCAATCTCAATCTCAATCTCAATCTCATGTGCCAAAATAACTACTGCAATATTACACTACCCTACAACAAACATTACAACCCCTTCATTTTCTATATCACCAAAATAGATCTATCATCTTCATATCACACATTGAACTACCACTTCCATTTCCATGGCGGATTCAACCAAATATGCTCCTATAGGTACTACCACTGCAAATAATAACTTACACAAATTAGACTTCAAGAATCTCTTCACTATTTTCAAAACTAAAACCACTATCGCTTTTGCTTATGCTTTTATGCTTGTTTTCATTGCTTTCACTCTTTTCTTAGCTTTTTCACCTTCTCCAACCATTTCCAGTTCCACTACACTTTCTTCTTCCACTTCTCAATTTTCTTCAATTTTTTCTTACTTTTTCCCAAACACAACACTATCACAATCACAACCACATAACACCACAAATCTTCTAAATCCTTTTGATCCATTTCAAAATAACACTTCTATTTCTAGATCTACCAATGTAACTACTTTTTCTCAACCTTCAAATCAAGATGATGCAGTTTCCGTTTCAGTTTCTGTTCCAGTTTCAACCACAAACAACACTATAATCAACAATTCCACTTCACAAATTGTGAAAAACGAAGATTCATTTTCTGGTGAACAAAATCACACTTCAAATTTTGATGAAACTACAAAAGCTCTGAATTCAAATCATACAACAAATGCTACTTCAGAAATTGTGAAAAAGGAAGATTCATTTTCTGGCGTACAAAATCACACTTCAAATTTTGATGAAACCACAAAAGCTCTGAACTCAAATGCTACTTCACAGATTGTGAAAAAGGAGGATTCGTTTTCTGGTGTTAAGAATCAAACTTCATTCAATTCTGATGAAGCAAAAACCAAACCTAATCAAACTACAAATGCTACTGTTAAAGGAGTTTCTAATCTTCCTGAGAAGAATTTGAGTTCTAATTCTTCATTGAAAGGTGTTGATTTGAACAATTATACTCAATCACTTGCAAGGAAAAAGAGCAATAAATATGCAGAGTTGATGGAGTCTTTGATGAATTGTGATTTTTTTGATGGTGAATGGGTTAAAGATGATTCTTATCCTCTTTATAAACCAGGTTCTTGTTCATCAATTATTGATGAACAGTTCAATTGTATTCGAAATGGAAGACCTGATAAAGATTATCAGAAATATAAATGGAAACCTAAGGGTTGCAGCCTCCCAAGGTATTCAATTTAATTGTATTTAATTTTAGTTTTGTTTTTTTAATGTTAATCGCCGGGGTCTAGTAATCCAGAGTTCGACCACTAGGTAAGTAAAGTCTGGCTAGAATTGTTCTACCCTTGATCGAACTCGAGTTCTTTCGAACTATCAGTCTTTTAATGAAACTCACTAATCACCTGAGCTCAATGTTTTGGTTGTTTTCTATATGATTAATGTTTTTGTTTGGTTTAAATTGAATAAGATTTGTCTTATTTGTGTTGGTTTTTTTAATTTTATTTGTTGATTTTGGAGTTTTGTAATTAACTAATTTTGTAGTTTATTATAATTGATGTATCTTCCAATTTTTTTGGGGTATTAATTAGGTTGAATTGTTAATAATATGTGTGTGTAATTAAATTTGCTGTGTTACTAACAGGTTGGATGGACATAAATTGCTTGGTTTGTTGAGAGGCAAAAGACTGGTTTTTGTTGGTGATTCTTTGAATAGGAATATGTGGGAATCACTTATTTGTATACTAAGAAATTCTGTGAAAGATAAAAAGAAAGTTTATGAAGCAAATGGAAGAGTCCATTTTAGAGGGGAAGCTTCTTATTCATTTATATTCAAGGTAACTAACTATTGATTTGTGTGTTATTTTTGTCTTGTTTTGTTATTAGTCTTCTTTTCTCTTAATGATATTGGTTTGGTATCAATTGTTTTGTAGGATTATAACTTCTCTGTGGAGCTTTTTGTGTCACCATTCTTAGTTCAAGAGTGGGAAATGCCTGATAAAAATGGAACAAAGAAGGAAACGCTTCGTCTTGATTTAGTTGGTCGATCTTCAGATCAGTATAAAGATGCAGATATCATTGTCTTTAATACTGGTCACTGGTGGACTCATGATAAAACTTCTAAAGGGTAAATGCATTGTTATAACTTCCGTTTTCAAAGTGATTACAACGTGTCTTTGCGTTCGCAATTGTTTTTTCTAAGTTCCAAGATAGAAGAAACCTTGTTATGAATTTTGATTAAGCTGGGTATGAATATTTTCAGGAAGGGCTATTACCAAGAAGGTAGCCATGTCTATGATGAATTGAATGTTCTTGAGGCGTTCCGAAGAGCTATAACAACTTGGGGCAAGTGGGTTGATGCCAAAGTAAATCCATCCAAGTCCTTAGTCTTGTTTAGAGGCTATTCTGCTTCCCATTTCAGGTAATTTGCAAATGAATTGGCGATTATATACTTCTTTTGATCTCACATTCATTACTATTAGTTTCATTTTCAATACTCTTAAGTTGAGAATGCATTCCTTCATTGCTCATTAAGACTGATTGATCATATAAACTTATTTGTTTCTTTCGTGGTTATTAAACCGAGATTCAAAACATAAATTGGAAGACCTATTTCCTGAATCGTAAACAAAGTCTTATGAATTCTAAGATACATGAATAAAAATATGATATTTCTAAACTAAAACAATAAGCTGATATGATACTACTATGTCATATACAAACTTCATAACTATTGAAGATTCAAGTCATAAATAAAAATGATGAAAAAAAGTGGTTGGCTACAAATTTAGTGGAAAGTTGTGATTTGTGCAATTCTTCAAAAGAATTGAGATTTATGTTGCCATTCATGTCCAAAAAATATATGCACGACAATTTCTATTGATCGAGTTTAGTTTTGTTTCAAATCAATATAGACTTGAATGTATCAAGATACTGATAACCATGATTTTGTTTTCATGCAGTGGTGGGCAATGGAATTCGGGTGGAGCATGTGACCATGAAACTGCTCCCATTGACAACGAGAAGTACCTAACTGAGTACCCGCCTAAGATGAGAGTGTTGGAGAAGGTGCTTAAGTATATGAAAACACCTGTATCCTACCTAAATATCACTAGGATGACCGATTTTCGAAAGGACGGTCATCCTTCAGTATACAGGAAGCAAAATCTGTCACCTGAAGAAAGAAAATCGCCATTGAGATACCAAGACTGCAGTCATTGGTGCCTTCCGGGTGTTCCTGATGCGTGGAATGAGATTCTCTATGCTGAAATTCTAATGAGAGAGTACCAAAATAAGCAGCATCAGAAGAGAGCATAGGTAAATGACCGACCAAAAACTTCTACCTTGCGTATACATTATATCCAATGAGTTAAAATATGAAATAGATACAGATGCAATATACGGTACAGAAAATGCCTTTTTCCTATTTTTCTTAAAAAGGTTTAAAAATTTAAGTGAAACATTATATATAATTAAGAGATGTGGTTGGTTATCACAAGTTGGGTTGGAGAGGAGAGAATACTATATGGTGGCTTAGTTTTTTCATTGTAAATCATACCTTGTATCTTCATTTTCGTTCTAGTTCTAGCCTGAAAGGCTGATTGCTATTGTAAATCCCTAATCACATGGATTTTTGTTTAATGTAATCAAATTATTGAGATGAACTGTTCCAGGATTATCCTTCTCAAGTTAATTTATGTGACTATCTGTTGATTTCAAATCCTTAACAGTCCAGCATTAGATGTTTAGATTCACCTGATAAGTGCATTGCAATGTATCCTACAAGGGATTCATAAGCTACACTGAATCAGCGATTAGTCACAGTTTTTGCTTGTTATCGAAGCTAGAAACCATATGATTATCTGATTATTATAGTTTTAAATTACGATCAGAGTCGCATTAGCAATTTCAATTTTCAATAATGTGGTATCAATGTAAATGTTTTCGATCATTTTGACCTCTTATTCTCTTTCCAATCATATCACAATTGTGTTTTGAACATAGCACATTCATAACGGGCATGGCGAGCTGGTGGCCATATTTGTCTGTATTTTTTCCATAATATCCAGAATTACATTTAAACCATGGTGACGTGGTTAAAATTATAGTCATTTTTAATTATTTTGGTCTAACTTTTGATTGGAGGAATGTAAGCATTGGTACAATTGAATAGCCAATAATATCATATGGGGAAAATTGGACAGAAAACAAAATAAATAAATTAAAAGGAATTCTATACTTGTGCCTATAAGTGATCTTTGCCTCTAAATATGTTTTTTTGACTGCAATGTTTTTCCTCCTTCTTAATTAATTAATCACTAATATTTGTCTATAAAAATAAATAATCAGCTCCCACAATGATAATAGATAGGTGCCCCAAGACGACATGTGAACAATGCTACGTTAGGCTATGGTTATAATTAGCAAATTGTATATGTAATTCACTGTTGGCTTACACCTAATTTTAACCCACTAATAATAATTGCGGGACAATGCAATTTTTGACAATTGACTATTGAGTTAGGTTTCTTTAATGGAAGTTGACACATTGAGTTAGGTTTTTGACAATGACCTATCGAGTTAAGTAGTAGTGTTTTTTTTGTCAAAAAAAAAGTAGTGGTGTTTTTATTTTTAGGGTCATGTTAACATGTGCCCTAACATGTGCCCTTAGGGCACATGATAAAATAAAATAAAATTTTATATGTTATTTTCATTTCTTTGTTTTCGATCACATCTCTACTTTCAATTCAGTTTAATTTAACTATTTTTAACATTTCTATAAATGGTCACTCGGAAATAAAAATAACTCCCTCCTAAAAGTCATCTTGCCTTTGGCTTCAACATAGAAAGTGTGAGGGAACCAAGATCAACCTTCATTCTCACAGAGGATGGAGGCAAGGTAAGAATCATTAAATAGTTAAACAATACAAGTCGAAGAACACACCTATAGGAAGAGGGAAAGGATTAGCCCCAATAGGAAGACCCAAATAAATAAAAGGAGTTCCCCTATTTTGCAGTCTAAAACCACAGCAGCTTCTTGTAACCGTAAAACTATGAACGTTAATGCCAATAAGTTATAGTTAATTGTGTTCATAATTCATATGATGATTAATGAGTTGTAACACTTGTTGTATCTATTAACTATGTATTAGAACAGTGCTAACAAAGGGCTTAGGCCCTCTTCCATAATAAAATAAAATAAAAAAGAACAGTGCTAACAATCTAAATTGTTGCCAAAATTTATTGTCAAATTTGTTCATCAAAATAACACAGCTTAAAAATTGTAGGCAACTTTATTTGCTTTTAACTCTATAAAATCAAGTGAAAAGTTTCTCAAAAGAGAAATTAAAGATTATTTGCAGTCATAATTAAAGCTATAAACTCTTGGTTATCCTCTTCTTAAATCCATCAATCACAAATGCACCCCCGCCTTTCCCTTTTAAAATCTCTAATGTTTGTATCATTTTTCATATATTAATAGCATTAAATATAATCTTAATTTTTTATTTGTGAAAAAGATATAATTAATTTTATAGATAATTAAAATTATAACAAAATATTAAAATTTTAATAATCCACATATATTTTTAATGAAAATTAACCCGTGCAAATCTGTAACACATCTTATTTAATTTAATTTGGAATTGAATAGTGGAAGATTCTAGTAAAAAAAATTAATGTGAAAAATGAGAGGAAAACAATTAGGTTTAGGATTAGCTAAACATAATAAGCTTATAATATTAAGAATATGTGAATGCTATAATATTTTTTTCTATTAAATAGAAAAAATACAATTAGTTATCTCTCCTTAAATTAAATTATTAAGGAGGAAATAGTTACAATGAGGAGTAAAAGAAAATAATGGATAAGTTAAATCTCCTAGAAATAACAAACTAGGAAACTAAATATTTTTCAACAAAATACAATAAGCAAAACAGAAGTAGAGTGAGTCTTGCAGAGTAAATTCAAATACAGTAGCTCATAGCTTGTCAATTGGTTCAATCCCAAGGAGATAGAAACAATGTCTCATCACAACAAGTGTTGCTTCACATAATAGGAGTCTACTAGTTTCCTCGGGCGACCCAACAACCTGGAAAAGATTTTCAAATTAATATACAATAAATAGGTTATGGAAGGGCATTCAAATTCATACACGAAAGCTTTGGATACCTGACAATCTTTTCTCCCTAACCTTTCTTTTATTATTATAACGCTAGCGCGCCCCTATCTCTAATCTAAAGGGGCGTAAGCACTTCACTCGCTAGGGGATGGGATTCATTCACTTGCATTCCTGCTAGCACTACAAAAAGCTCCGGTCTTCACGCCCCTACTACTGCTGTGCAGCCTTTCCTCGGGTTCGTAGAGTCGGGTTTCCCGTTTACCCACAACGGAGGACCCCACCAGACCAGGCCGGCGGCCACGGGTCATAACGCGCACAACAAATCCACTTTGAAGTTGACTTATCCGCTCGGCCAATCGTCGGAATGTGTACGATATACCATAAGGGCCCAATATCTCAATAGCACCTTTGTCTAAAGCTTCGAATGAGACTTCATATCCGAAACGCAGGAACGATCTGACTAGAAAGTCATTCAAAACTTGATCGAAGAACCAGCGTTTATTGAAGAAGCTATAGAGTCGATTACAAAAAGTACTTGTTTGAAATAAAACTTCTTTGTGAAGATTTCTGCCAAATTGTATAAGAATTCACAGTGTATGTGGTAACAAGTTTGATCACGACTCCACGAAAACCTAAAAGATATTAAAAAAAATCATAAGTACATATTTTTTGGATTGTAAAATAATACACACGTTCGTATAGTTGTCTCTAATGTCTCGGTCTTTTCTTATGGACACAAATTAACAAAGTATAGCATGCTAGGTATAAATCTCAAGAAAAAATGTTTCACTATACCTCCGTAAATTGCAGTAAATGAAGGGCCAATGTACGCTCGTCTTCATGATCCAACACCACAGTCCCAGTCTGTCATGAGTTGATAAACAACAAGATATGAAGCATACAAAATTTGCATCAGTTGATTTTTAGTCGGCGTAACATTATCCAAGTATAAATAAACACAAATGTAGTACTACTACAATCATAATAGATTAGTGCTTAATTGATTCATAACAAGTCAACCATGATCTACTCTAGTATAAAACCTAAGTACAATATAATTTATGTTTAACATTGTTAAATTAAGCATTTCATACAAAAAGTGATTAAATTACTTTTTTTCAACAAATCAATCATGGAAATTAGAAAAATTACCTTTTTTAGTTCTTCTATGTCTTCACCAGATTTCCTGATAATGGAACAGATCCTAGCATGTGCATAGATCAAATAAACAGCAGTATTACCCTGTTGGACAAAAAGCTACAAGCTTTTCTATTGTAACTTGACAAGCATTTGAAAACAATATATGTACCTTGTCATTAAGCATCTGCTCAAAGTTGATCGTGTAATTTGTTGTTCTGTTGTTCTTCAGGTCAGCATACCTGCAAAGACATCAAAAGCATGAACATGACAGGAAACAAGTTTGCATCTCATTGCTCAAAAAATAAAGTACATGAAATTGTAAGACAATACATCTGGTTCCAATTTAACACAATAAAGTATGCATACAATTAAGCTAACTACATATCATTGCTCAAAAGCAATGTTGGTTGTTATACTTATATATGGGAAAACATTATTGAGATAAAGAACTTACTTAACAGCCCCATATCCAATTGCCTCTGATGCTTTCTCAATCTCTTCCTCAGACCACTCTTTAGTATTACCTAGATGACATATGACTTAAAAGGTTAACTGTCTAATGCACAATATCAGTTTCACAGATCTAAAACAAACTGAAACATTGCTTCTTTGAATATGTAACTGGTATTTACAATAGGTAATTGGTATTTACCACGTTTAAGAAGGCCAATTTTACTCTTTTCTTTAGCTTTATCGAGTAAATCAACCAATCGAACAGTCTCACCCAAGCCACTTCGTAATCGTTTTCCATCCTTGCCAAGAACAAGACCGAAACCTATATGAGTGCATATTGGATATTCATTTTCGTCTTTTGGAAGCCACCCAGCACGCCTGAAGGCCTGATAGATAAATCAAAAGGGATGTCAGTCAGATTTTTAAAATCATTGGAATATTATTATCAGTAGCAGTAACAATATATCGGTTAATTGGGACATACCTTAAAAAGCATGTCAAAATGTTGCCACTGCCCAACATCTGTAACATATATATTCCAATCAAGCTTTTCGATATTCAGACGATACCTACAAGGGTCAAATGGCTAAGGTAACTAAACCAGTTTATTTTCCACATTAGATCTATTTCCTGTTTCATACTTAGATAAAAATACAGACAAATAGAAGCATTTATCCCAAATTTTAAACAAAAAACAGTGTACAGAAACAATAATAAAAGCCTCTTTCCTATCTGAGGCCAGTTACATGAATCACTAGCAAACAACTTAAATCTACATGCTTGTGGATAATTCATGATACATTTTATTCTTTGTATTATACCTACAAGTCTAACTATTGGAATACCCTTTGGCCTTGACCTAACCCACTCTCATACTCTTCTTATTAGTACTTCAATATGTCTTCTACTTTAATACCTAAACCGCCAAAGTTCATACCACAAAGTGTCTGGCATTCAAGATATACTTCAATACTGAAACCACCATAGTTCATACCACAAGGTGTGTGACATTCAAGAAGATAAACTAATTTGACTAATTGATGATAGAATTCGCATACTCATGTGAGTCACATCACAAGTGTAGAGAGAATATCCAAAATACTAAAACTAAAAACTAACCAAAGTGATGCTAGATCGGTTGAAAAGTAGTTGTAGCCTCCGTCTTTTTTCACGGCAATTAGTGGTATGTCTACACCGTCCACAAATATCACACGAGCACCATCACTGTCTTCAATCAGCCCTAATTTATCCAGTTTCTCCAAAGTTGGAGGGATTAATTCATTATAGAAGCTCTCTGGCTGTGGCCAAATACATCAATCACCAATCAGTACAAAGTAAAACACGTCACTGTTAATAAAATAAAAATCTGTAATGACTGCAACATAAATTCAAGTTATTTGATCAATTTATTGCGACACTGTGCATTATCCAACTTAATGCTACTTGCTACACAGTAACCAAATGTATTGTTGCTACAATTTCTATATACAGGCATTCAGGAAAATAAAGGAGTCATAATAAATATGTCAGCCTAGCTGAACTGAGAATAGAATTCTAACAGAAAAAACAAACAAGCTAATGAATGAGCTAGATATCATATAGTTCCCTAATGCTAATTCAAGCAACCAGCCAAATTTACGGCTGTCATAAAAAAGACACAAAATGGACTGCATAGAATGTGGTATAACTGGCTAAAATACATAATCAAAGCCACAATACATTCAATAAAAACCACACCAACAGACAGAATATCTACAAAACAAAACCTATATAAGGAACACATAGAATTCTAAGAGGCCCAACACAAAATTAAGAGATAAGAAATTCCTCATGGGAGATACAAAAGATACTAGAAACCTTACCATTTCCTCCAAATGAATTCCAAGGCGTTGATAGACCTTGTGAAACTCAGTCCTACTAATATTGCAAATTTGCTCCCATGCCTTGCGATACTTGGGATCCCCTCCCTGAATTCAGGCATACAAAAAATGAATAACAAATTCCCCGTGACCTCGCAAATAGGGGGTAGAAAGAAAAGAAAAAAATGAAGTAAAATTTACCTGGAGCTTGACCACTGACTGCTGTGCATTTAACTTAAAATCAGGATCACTGTCAAACTTCAATTTTGATTCCTTATAGAATGCCTAAAAATGCACCAAATCCAATAATATCAGAATAACTAAAATAATTTTGCATCGAAGCTAAATAACAATGAAAACATGAATATCTTATCCCTAAAGACCAATAAACATTGCCACTTCAAGGTTGATTATTCATTTATAATAATAACTAGTATATGTAGTCAAGCATAGGCCTGAACATTAATTTCTGAATTCTCAAATTGACAATTTGTAATTAAAAATAAAAAATAAAACAACAAAAAGTGGAAATGGAAGTGTTGATATGATTTATGTAAAAAACTGTTAGGTTAAAAAGTATATTCACAAACACGGTATAAAAGCAATACCAGCCAAGAAAATCAATTACTGGTCTTTTAAAGGCTGTTGGCAGTTTCATGAGAAAGTAGCAGCTTATATTATCTATTTAGGTTTCAGGGTATTTGTAACAAATTAACTTTTAGATATCCAAGGAATGTAAATGCATAGTTTTACTTACATTTAATTCAATGACAATAAGCATGCAAATAGTTAACTGCAAAATGATATGAAGTTCATTTCCAAATGTTATCTTACCTGTAGATCTCCAATATTAGATTCATTAACATTGTCTGAGTTCGGAAATTTCTCAAAGTGGTGTGCGAACAGCATCCCGAACTGCAAAACCAATGCATAGATTTTAAGCCATATGCTCCAATACCAAAATGTGATTCTTCAAAAAAGAATATGATCTATAACTCAAGCAAATATATCATAAGTAAACATTGTTAATTTGGTGGCAATTAAAATAGTTAAGTATCTAAATAATTTTTTTTATGTGTGGGTACATTAGAGTTTGTAGAAGGTTACACGACTTCATTTGAATTGAAATGAATTGAAGGAGTGAAAATCATGTTCTTCGCCGTGAAAACAGTTAAAAATACCTACTTACATAAGCCATTGGTCACAAACACAACTAGAAGAATATTAAAACATAGCAGAAAATAGCATAGTTTACATTAGAGATTAAATCTACCTGAGTGCCCCAGTCACCAAGATGATTTCGGCGGATCAGACATTCAGGCTAGCAAAACTCAAGCATTCGTGCCAACGTGTCCCCAATAATGGTTGACCTCAGGTGACCAACATCCATTTCTTTTGCTATATTAGGTGAGGAAAAGTCTACCAAAACCCTCTTGATTGGAAGTCGAGGTGCCCAGGAATCAATACCGTCGGTAAGCATCTTTTGTACCCTCTGCAGGAGGAATTTGTTTCTGTCAAGTGCATAATCGAAACAACACACACACGCACACAGGAAGCACACTACAATCCAGACACTGGCCTAAAAATTTTTGGAGACACACATACCCACACCACAGTACATACTATTTATAATTTAAAAGTAGAGATATAAATGCAATCAATCACCTGTGCTATCCACTTGTTTGATAATACAATATTCACAAATCCAGGACCAGCAACAGAGCACGATTCTATCATTTCTGATGGAGGAAGATTTTTCATAATGCCCTACACAAACAAAAACACACATTCAAATTAGACAAAAATAACAAGGCTAAGTAATTATATATGATTATACAAAGGAGGGGATATACTGAGGAAATTATATATGATTATACCTCTCCAAGTGAACGTGGATTTTTTAACTCCTCTTGCTTCCCTTTAATCTTAGCAAAAAGACTCATTGCATTATTACTGCAACCAGAATTCCCAAAAAAAAGATTAGATTTCATTCATAGGCTATTCAGGAGAGCCTATCTCAAAGTCATAAGTTGTTTCCATAACCTCTCTCAAATAATCTCACCAGTACTCGTCGTGTCAGTAATGTATATAAACTCAAATAAGTCAATCATAAGTTATTTCCATAATATCTATCAAATAATCTCACCAGTGCTTATCTATTAATCAATTTCACATATATCTATAATAATACATGTTACCATTGATAATCAGCATGCTTTACACCATCTTTTGGAATACATGCATCGATCAAAGGGACAATTTCAAGTTCAGTAGGCACAGTTTGTTTGAGAGCTTTGGCAAAAAGTTTTCCAAGTTGCTCTCTCACACTAGAAGGCCAATCTAGTTCCTATATATATACAAAAATTCATTACCAAAATAATAACAACAATAAAACAAGTAAAAATTGTAGCCTTAATTGATGAACTTACAATAATCATGATGGAGGATGTGAATTGTGTTTAACCGAATGAAAGTGTTGGCTTGTTCTTCAGATTATATATAGTAACAAACTAGGGTTATGCTAAAGACTCGATTTTGAAAACTAAGAAAATACCGTAAATTGTAAGTCCAAGAGAGGCGGGATTACAAATATATATACAGGTAGTACTTGGGTTTTTCCATATTGGATACCTAAACCCTAATCACATTTGCTATTTTGGAGGGAATTGAATAAGAAGACAAAATAATATAAAAAAGTTGTTTAAGTTGGATTTGAACCCATGACCTCTCTATATAGCTTTAAAATTTAACCACTAAGCCAATTGAATTCATTTGAAATATTTTGGTAACACCACCTAATAACTATGACTTTCAATGTATCAAGTACATTTTATTTTTCATCGCACTTTCAATATTTTTTAATCCAATTATTGTTGTTTGATGTATCTGAACTATATTTTTAAATATTTTAGTTGTGACGAGCAATATTGTATTTCTTTTTTTTTTCTTTCTTATTTTTGAAATTTTTCTCTATACAGTTTTAATATTCAACCACTAAACCACTTGAATTCATTTGAAATATGTTGGTAACATCACCTAATAACTATGATTTTCAATGCATCAACTACATTTTATTTTTCATCGCACTTTCAATTGTTTTTAATCCAATTATTGTTGTTTGATGTACCTGAACTAAATTTTTTAAATATTTGGTTGTGACGGAACGATATTGTATTTCCTTTTTTTTTTCTTTTGAAATTTTTTTGTGGCATTGCAAATTTTTTTTATTATATCCTCGATTTTTCATTTTATACTATAAATTGTTTCATTGCTTATAAAATTCAATCAGTTTTTATATGAAACTTTTTAAAATTCTTTATAAAATAACTAATTAATGCTATATTAGCTCCTAAAAATACAATTGTTGATGCAATAAATGATTATGCTTTGGATTTAATTCATGGAGAAGAAAAAATTGTTTTTGAGTTAAGATTCTTCGTGTCAATCCAAATCAAATTTTGACACACCAAATGATATTCATACACCTGAATTCTTAAACACCACCATTGCATATGGAGTTCCGAATCATAAGTTAAGATTAAAAGTTGGAGTACCGATAATATTGCTCAGAAACATTGTACAATCTTTGGGATTATGTAATGACACACGATTGATAATTACAAATTTGGGATCATATGTCGTTGAGGTAAATTGATATCCGACAACAATATTGCTGAAAAAGATTTTATTCCTAGGTTATCATTGACTCCTTTATATAAAAGAATTCCGTTCAAGTTTCAACATAGACATGTTGGTGTATATATTTCACAGTCAATTTTCTCTCATGGTCAACTATATGTTGTAATGTCAAGAGTAACTTTAAGGAAAGACTTGAAAATATTGATAACTGACGAAATAGATAAAAATATGGATGATGCTGGAAATGTTGTTTATAAATAAGTTTTCCGTATTATATATATATATATATATATATATATATATATATATATATATATATATATATATATATATACCGTGCGAATGCACGGGCATGGTGTCTAGTTTTATAGGATATCTTACAATATAAAAAAAGTTGAATGGTGTCAACCCTAATGCCCCTTCCAAAACCCTACCACCTTATGTTATCGATGATGTCATCATGACATCATCTAACCCATGTCATCCATTCATTGTCCGCCACGTATACCATCTCGCCACGTCACCTTTTACACCTCAACATCATCCGCCACGTCACTCCCGCCACATCAGCAACAGACTTTAAAATTACATTTTTGCCCCTATACTTTATATATTTACATTTACACCCCATACTTTTATTATTTCCGTTTTGACCTCTGTACTTTTATAAATTGCATTTTGAATCCTAATTTTTTTAAAAATTTCAAATTTGCTTCTATTTTTTAAAAATTATAGTTTTGTCCCAATATTTTTGAAAATTACAGTTTTACCCTTAACAAAAAAATTAAAACCCTATTTGTTTTTTACACTTCCTATTAAATGGAATTTTATGATTGATGTTTGGTTAAGTCCATATGGTTGTTTTGCTAGAGATAATATTCCAAATGTCACTTTAGACTTTATGTTGAGTATTGAATGATTGGATAAAATCTTTTATATTGATATGTTTGTTTCTATTTTTTTAAATTACAGTTTTGTCCCAATATTTTTCAAAATTACATTTTTACCCTTAACAAAAAAATTAAAATCCTATTTGTTTTTTAGGCTTCCCATTAAATGGAATTTTATGATTGATGTTTGGTTAAGTCCATATGGTTGTTTTGCTAGAAATAATATTCCAAATGTCACTTTAGACTTTATGTTGAGTATTGAATGATTGGATAAAATCTTTTATATTGATATGTTTTTGTTTATTATTTGCTAATGACCGATTTAGGTTCACATCAATAACAATCCAAAGAGAGATGAACATGACAACTGTTTTGCAGTAAAATAAGGTTGCTTTTAAAGGTCAGTTTATTTTATGCTCTTCTCTATTGTTAAATTGTTATTGTACTTTAGGATTATATATATATATGAGAAGAGATCCGTTGACTCTAGGAGTAAGTCTTTTATTAAGTTACTCCGCTTAATAACTCGATATCGGCATTATATTTTTTCAATCCAACCGTTGAATTCAAAGATCTCATTGAGTAGATCATCTCCACAAATTTTAATAAAAATTCAAAAAATGTAAGTTATGTATTCAAACTATTGAAATTTAACGGTTTTTTGAAAATTTTTGTCGTGCGTTCAATTAAAGTTAACAGAAAAAGTATCAAACAGTTTTGAAATTTTATAAAAATTTGTAGAGTTGATCTACTCAATAAGAACTTTGAGTTCAACGGTTGGATTGAAGAAATATAATGCCGATATTGAGTTATTAAGCGGAGTAAGTCAATAGAGACTTACTCCTGGAGTCAACGGATCCCTTCTATATATATATATATCAAGAGCACACCATTTTATAAGTAGTAATAACGTAATAAGAATTAATGATGTTGTTAATGATTATATCAAGAGTCCCTTATGATTTCTTTCTAAACCAACAAATCTTTCGAGCACCGGTTCTAAGAAGGTGAAAGAAAAGAAAATCAAAAATGAGTATTATTCTAGCCCATCATCATTGAGCCATGTCAAGTACTATTGTAAATTGGATGTCCTTTTTGTATTAAGAACTTGCGTTGTAATATTCTAAAACAATTTTTATCAATGTTATAATTTGGAAATTGCCTTTATAGTCGATTATATTGCCTTTTGTCATATTCTTGATTGAAAGTCGCGATCATGATTGGCATCATCATGTCGTTCTGTCAAATCCGTGCAACGCACGAGCCGACGACTAGTTTGTATAAAAAAAACAAAATATTAGTTTGTTATTTAAAGATATGATTTGTTTTTAGGTAGCTCTATCATATTAAATTTGTTACTTTTATTTTTTTCATTTTTCAACAAAACTAATTAATACTATATTTTTGGAAAATTAATTTTTTTTTTATACATAACATATTATTTTTATTTTTTTTTACTCATTTTGGTCGGATTAACCCACTAATTTTCGGGGCGGATAATGGGGTATCCAAATGTTTTTCAATTTTTTTTAATATTAAATGACTAAACGATGAATCATCATATTTTTTTTTTTTATAAAAATTACTCAATTTTTTATTTTCTTAAAACATAGTGTAAACTAATTTCACTACAAAAACATTTGGGGTGGGATGGGTAGCTCAATTAGTTAAGCCAGTTGAGTTAAGGGATAATGAGTTGGAGGTCCAGGATTCAAGTTCTGGCAAGGAGAAAACTAACATAACATTGTAATAATATACTAACAACTAACAATTTGCCATTCAAAAAAAAAAAAAGTAAAACAAATTTATTGTATGTTCAGTTCATATTGACTACTTTTACATAATTGTTTTGAGATTTTGATTTTTTTACTATTTTGTTATACTCTTAGAGAGGCTAAACAATTGAAGATTGTTTGTGGGTTAATAAGCTTTTATCCCTACAAAGTAGGGGAATTTTATCTTACCCATATAAAGAAAAGGTAGCTTAGCCATTTTTATATTGGGATTTTTTGTTGTTGCGGATGGCTGGAAACCAATAACCGGAGGCGTGTCGTGACACTGAACTAAGGAATTATCCGCAATATTGCGCAACTCCCCCAGAGTACAACCGATTCTTCTCGATGATAAACATACCGAGGCTATCAAGTCACGAGAATATCACAAGGTAGGCAACTCAGACACTTGGTGAAAATAATTTGTTTTCTTAAAAACTTGAAAGCAACATAATTCTGCCACATCACCCTCTTGATACAGTCAAATGCTTTGTTGTCAGACCAGGGGGTAAACGAGAGAATCTTCATTTTGCGAGGTTTGTTTTAAAAGAAAAATAAACAGGAGTAAACCAAAACTCGACTATATTACATGGGTAAATTACTATTTACTCTTAGAAGAACGTTATAACCATATTTAGGTTAAAATGAAATGGGAGTTGTAATTTGGAGTAAATCAATAGGTGAATTCTTCTTCTTTTGAAATATTGTTATGTCTTAAATTAATTTCTAATTAAAATCCAAACTATTATGATAGACTAATTCATCCTGATAACCAACTCTGTTGGTGAGTTAATTTTTTCCAGTACTCAATTAAGTATTTTGGTGCTATAAACGTGTTACGTGTACTTGATTATGTATAATTTTAATTCCATGAGTCGTGTTTGGCCCAGCTTATTTTAGCTTTTTATTCTCTTAAGAATGAGAAGTTTGGCCAAACACAATTTTAACAAAGCTCTTAACTATAAAAAGCAACTTTTATTTAATGTGTAAAATTGAATCAAAAGAGCTTCTAAGATAAGAGGCTGGAAAAAAATTCGGTGTTTTTTTGTTATTATCTTTAGTAAATTTAGTTTAATCTAGTTTGTTATCATTTTTTCTTAAGTTTCATATTAATCTTTTGTTTGTTATTATCTTTTTTAAAATATATATATATATATATATATATATATATTTTACCAAATAACTTTGAAGTTAAAAGAACAATAACCAAACAACTTTATCTTTTTTCTGAAATGCTATTATTTTTATTTTTAACTTCCGAATAATTTCTAAGACCTAAAAAAGTCATGTCAAAAGGATCCTAATGAAGTATACTATTTTGGATCAAACGTAAATAATTCTTTAATCAAAACCAACAACATTAGAATTAAATCAAAACACCAAAACAAATAGATAATGGACGAAATGAGTGAAAATATTATGATTTAGTAGGGGCAAAAATAATTGTTTACAATAAAAATTGTCCAATTCAATTTATTTTTTTAGCAGATCAAATACACAATACAAAAAATTCTACTTCTGAGACACAGTAATTAGTAAGACCCTAGTTATATGTTTCCCTCCTCTCCTCAACCTTATCTATCTTGTACAAAGATTAATTCCATTTTACTTGAACAAATGTGTGATTTCAACATATTTGAATTATATGCATGCCCTCTTTATTATAGAATCCACCAAATGATTGAGTTTTTCCCGGTATCCTTAGGGTTCGTTTGGTTGAAGATTTTTGGAGGGGAAGTGAAGGAATATTATTAGTGAATTGTGTTTGGTTCATTTTTTTTAAGGAGGGGAGACAGGGCCGGCCCAAGCTGATGAAGCTAGGACGTCAGGCCCCCAAAATATTTTGATTATTTTAAAGCCCAATAGGCCCCAAAAATTTATGTCTGAATAGTATGAATACTAAAGAAAGGCCCAAATTTTAGAACTTTGTGGCCAGTTCATTTGGCCAAGCGTGATGCTCATTTATTTATTTTTTTGAAGTGAAAACATATTTCATTAATGAAAACCAGCTGGAACACAGCTAATTGAATTACATAAGGTAGCAGGTGCATTTACAACACCATAAGCAGCTAGAGCTACAGCTACAGTATCAAAACAAGATGAAACATGGGGTGCTACTCCTAGCCAAGATCTATTACCCACAATCTTAGCCAAAGAAGCTAAATTATGAGCATCAACATTTTGTGATCTACTAACAAACAAAAAACTAACATTATCAAACCTATCCATCAAGTCTCTACAATCTTGAGCAATTAAGTTAACGGAAGCAAAGCTTGACCTCTTGTTGACACAATTGATCACATTGGCAGCATCAGATAGAATGGAGACAGAGTTAAGACCTTGCTTAGAGGCAACTTGAATAGCCCATCTAACCCCCAAAGCCTCAGCCATGATTGGTTCGACAGTAATTTCTTCTTTTTTGCAAACACTAAGCACAGTTTCGCCATTAATATTTCGAAGGACTAAACCCCAAACAGTGGAGCCTGCAACACAACAACCAGCATCAACAGAAATTGAGAAAGAAGGGGAATTTGTAGACTGAAGGTTCACACTTTGTAACAGTGGAATTGTACAGCCTCTTTGTGGGTTCGCTTCATTAAACTCATAAATAAAGTTCACAGCATCCATAGCCAAACGAGTCGGATCCAAGTGAACTCCATTAAACACTGCAGCATTTCTCCCTGCCCAAAATTTCCACAACAAGGCATAAAACAGTTGAACACCAAAAGAGTCTTGACAAGTCAGCCATTTCAAAATCCAGTCATTAAGGTCAGTATCTAGAGGAATGTGAGACCCAAGATGAGATGCACTACTTTATGTTAATTATTGTATTTTCTAAAAATAATATATTTTAGTTTTAATACAAATATAATTGATACATTTTTCACTTTTTAGCAAATTTTTTGGTTTATCTTTTAATAAAATATAACTTTTATATTGTGTCTACAAATTCTAGTTCAACCGATAAAGATTGTCGAAATTATTAAGTCGGACGTCATGGTCAGGGTTCGTACACCGGATTCTCCATTTTTTGTGTGTGAATTTAAAATGATTTTGTCATTTCGTCTATCTATAAAAAATATATATAATTTTTATGCTCTTATATTTTTTATACTAAAAAATAGTCATTTTTTTGGTCACATTATGTTGGGCCAGCCCTGAGGGGAGAGGAGGGGATATAAGACCATTTTTGCTTCCTCAAATTGAGGGGATTTAGAAGGGAGGTGAGGTGAGAGAAAATTAATTATTATAATTTTTATTATATTGACATAATTATCCTTATATTTATTTTAAAATACCAAAATTATCCTTACCTACATTTTTTTTTTTTTGACAAACTTACCTACATTTTTTATATTGCTAACTTACTAATATTTTTAAGGCTAGTTGTCAAATTGATTATTATTATCCATAACTATTTTTTTCCAGGCTTTGTTTTTCCCTTTTTTTTTAACCATGCTTTTTACGTTGTACATAAACAATTTTTTTAATAAAAATTTCCATACAACTTTGTTGTTACGTGATTAACCAATTTTTTTATATAGTTTTTTTTTTTTTTTTTTGCTTTGTCTTGCCTGGTCATTTTAAATAACGTAAATACTCTTGTGTTTTCTTTTCCTTTTTGTTTTAAACTTTGTTTTGTTAGGTTAAGTTTAAAAAGACTTTATATTGTTATATTGAGTTCCAGAATACACTTGCATGCTCATTTTTGTCTATTAAACAATTAATTTAATCTTTTGTATGAATTTTAATTTTTTTCATGACAAGAGTATAGAATTTAATTTTATAAATTATTTATTAGGTGAGGTTAATAATCAAGAACAAAAAATTATTATCAATAAAAAATTTAATTTGCAGAGTTTTTTAGCCTATTGAGTTTTTTTTTTTTTGACAAAATTGAGTTTTTATATTTAATTATTTATAAATTGAATAATTTTAAAATTTTGAAACTCTTCTAATATTATAAAGGTAAAAAGGTAATTTAGTTTTATCGTCCCTCCCCTCCCCTCCCGAACCAAACACATTTGCAATTAAAATTCCTTCCCTCCCCTCATTTGAACCAAACTTATAAATAACTAAAAAAATTTATCCTCCCCTCCCCTTCCCTCCCCTCTTTGAACCAAACAGACCCTAAGACAATTTTGTATTCTTAAATTATTTACACTTTTTTAGATATTGATGTTCCTCAAGATTCTTGAGCTAATGTGATCCAAGATATTGCTACAATGTCTGACTTCACGTCAGCTCAAGAATCTTAAGAAATATTAATATTTAAATAAGCATAAATAACTTAAGAATATGAAATCATTTCAATAAAAACATATTTCACCTTCTAGAAGGTTGACGTGTAAAATTCTGAATTTGCATAGGGAATGATCGCAAGATAAGTAGAGAATCGAACAGAATTCTATATTTAAGTAAAGAATAATATAAAATCCTTAAATGTTATGTACAAGAGATGTTTGATAGTTAAGTAGTGAACATTAAACATACTTCTCTACTTGAGTAGAGAACGATATAAAATCCAAAAAAATTCATGTATAAGAGGTGTTCGCATTGTTAAGTAGAAAAATATATTCGCAAGTTAAGTAGTAAGTTGTATTTTGGTAATTTCAAATGTTAAACGAAAAAACATAAGGGGCGAAATAGTCTCATAGATATTAGAGACCAAGAAGAGAGAGATTTATGACATATGTGTCTTTCCTTTAAGTTTAAAATATCTACACTTTCGGTGGTAATTTTGATAAAATTATGGTGTCGTGGTGATATTGTTGAAACACTACTTTGGATTAGAAGGATGCAAGTGTTTCTTTTAAAATAAAATTTTAGTGTGTGTTTAATTCAATGATGAAAATTAATTTGGATAAACAAATTAAATATAAAATGATTTATGTTTTCATACAATTAGCAATTTATTAGCATATCTTTTTATTTTTGTATTCGTTTTATTTTGACAGTTTTTCTTTCCACCCTCCATATCCAGTGGCGACTCTAGGAATGTTAGAGAGTTTGGGCAAAATTTCGAAAGGAAATTTATCAACCCAACTTCTGAATACAATAATATTTAAACCATATTTCCAATATTTAAACAAGAAACGACAAGAAAAAGTACAATCCTGTTTCCAATCTCATTGGAATTAAACTTGTTGGCCATATTAGGTGGTGGTTCTTCTACTTCGGCTTCCGATTGCACAATATTCACATTCTCAATACTTGCTCTAGGAACCAAAAACTTCCTCATTTCTGAAATTAAAACTTCCTCAATGATATAAATACTCCTAATTAATTATTACTATAAGCAAAAAGATGAATTAATTTTTTGGTAGGAAACCTTTTCTGATTTCATTATCAACCATCAAAACATAAACATTCATTACTCTTACTTCAAAACATTCAAAACAGCAAATCAATAATTTTTCATGCCCTCTAACTTTTCTAACACAAACTAAGATAGTTAATTGTGTTTTTCATTTTTCTTTTGCAAAGCATATAAAAAAATTAACTATTGAAAACATGAGTAGATTAACTTGTAAACAAATAACACTACTCTACCACCAAGCAGTTTTTCTCTGATACCTGCAATTCACACAACATAAAAATTATACTTGGTTTGTTGGCACTTGACACAAAACAGAAACCTCAATACAACTTATTTAATATAATCACTTAATAATCAAAACAACTAATTTCTATAATCACTTAACAATCAAAACAGCTTAACAATTGTTTGTCTAGGAAATCAACCATCAAACAAAGATTCTAAATTCTAGAAACAGAAACATAAAATAGAATTTGAGAATTTGTTTACCTAGAATCAAATCGGCTGCGAGAGTGAGAGAGAGGCTGAGAGCGGTGGTGCGACGGTGAGATGGAGAGAGTGAGAGCAGACAGCGATGAGAGCGCGACTCTTAATCGGCGGCGAGAGAGAGTGAGAGCAATCGGGAGCGAGACAACGAAAGAGAGATCGAGAGAGAGGTGAGAGCACGACTCTTGAACGAGAGAGAGACTGAGATGTTTTTCGTTTCTTTTTTCCCTTCTGTTATGTTTTATTAAAAAAAAAAAATTATAAAAGGAGCAGCCCGGGCACGTGCTCAGACAAGCCGTACGGCAAAATCGCCACTGTCCATATCTTTTCCCTCCTAAAATGTAAAAAAATTTAGAAAATATTTTCCGAAATTTTTATGAGTAGAAAGAGAATTTTGAAGGGGGAGGGGGGGGAGAGAAACACCCTACACACTTTCAGTTTAGTTACCTTGAGGCTCTAGGTTTTTTTTTTCCTTTTTTATTTTGAGTTGTCAAAGTTGTTCTTTTGTTATGCAGGAGAGTTTTTTTCTTATATTTGTGGCAATGATATTTCTAAATTAAGAGGGCGTTTGTTTCGGAGATTCCAAATTTATTCTTGAGAATATGGGATATGAATAAATAAAACTCATGTTTGTTATGAGGGAATAGAAATTTATTCCTAGAAAATAATTATACCAAGAAACTTTTTATTCCTTTAAAGTCAGGCTTTTCATTCCTCCCTTAAAAGCATTGGAACATCTTATTCCCAAGTAGCTAAGTGGGTGGTGGCGGTTACTTTTTGCACAAAACACCATTGTATCCCTCAACTTCTTGTTATTTGGTCCTTTAAGTTTAACGTTTGTAACAGATAGGTCCTTTAAGTTTTTTAAGTAACAGATAGGTCCTTTAAGTTTTTGAAGTAACAAATAAAAGTCCTTTAAGTTTGTAATTTGTAGCATTTAAGTCATATTTTTTAAGTAATTGAGGGACTTAGATGTTACATATTACAAACTTAAAGGATCTATTTGTTACTTTAAAAACTTAAAGGACTTATTTGTTACTTAAAAAACTTAAAGGATCAATCTGTTACAAACATAAAACTTAAAGGACTTATGGATACATTTTGCCTATTGAATAGCATGAAGCTATGGTTTTTTATCCAATTATAATAATTATATTCACTAAATCCAATGTAAATGAAAGTAATATACTGTAATAGTATACTTTAACACTATATAGATAGAAGGTTCATAAACATCAAAGCTTGAGCGTTATTTCTTAATTTTTTTCAACAACAATGAATTCTTTTATACTTCTTTTGATAGATCAAAGAAACAATAAATAAAGAATTTTATGAAATGTTGTAGGGGTATTTTAAGAATTTTATGATCTAATTCAAATATATTTCTGTGATTTTCTGAAATTTTAGAAAAATGTTCCCAGGAGTTTATATTAGTAACCAAACAATTTTTTGAAAGATTTCTTGGAACAAAATTCCTGTCATTATATTCCTGGGAAATATATTCCTTGGAATAATATTTGCATCCATGTAGGGATGGCAATGGGTGCCCACGGGTGCGGGTTTGATACTCCCCAAATCCACACCCATAATTTCGGGTGAACCCAAACTCAAAGACTGTTTGGGTGGTAAAATAAAACCCACGCCCACACCCATTGGTTTTGAGTTTTTTCACCCAAATCCAAACCCACAGCTTGATCATGCAGAATTAAAATTTCCGAGTTTTTTATCCAAACCCAAACTCACATTCAAATTTGATAAAAAGCAAATTGCGTCAAAAAAAGAAAAAACATAGTTTGCAATACAATATCACAGTTTAACACTCTTTTTTCTCAATGCAAAAACATAGTTTAATACACTTTGTTCACAACCACAATACATAACAACACAATATAAAAAAAAAATTTCACATCATATATATATACGAGAGAGAGAGAGGGAGAGAGAGAGAGAGAGAGAGAGAGAGAGAGAGAGAATATTTTAGTAATTTAACATATAAACGGGCGGGTGTATGGGTTTCGGGTATGAGTTTCATACTACCCAAACCCACACCCATAATTTCGGGTGCCACCCGAACCCAAACCCAGTCAACTCGGGTTTCACCCATTGACTTGGATTTAGGTTCGGGTGAATCTATCGGGTTTGGGTGAAACTACCATCCCTACATCCATGAAACAAACACCCCCTAAGGTGTATGTGGTGTTTGACATGTATTAGTATTTGATATCAACAACACACGACACGTAATTACATTTAATTATGTCTTTTTTTTGAATTATTATATTGGCATCGATGTATCTTTGTCGATGTTTCGTAGATTTATGGGACTTAGTTATTTCTTTTGTCTTCTTCATCAGCCAATGAAATTTGTTGCATAAATCATATTTTTTCATGTATTATTACATACATTGCTCTAAAATTGAGTTTAATAATAAATTTGAGTAAAAGTTCAAAAAATCACGTTTAAAAGAAGAACAAAAAAAAAAAATTCCAATTTAAGAATTAATTTTGAATGCGAAAATCAATTATACTCGTAAAACGACTAATATGTAAAAATAAAATAGATTAATTGATTGTGTTGGGAAAAACCGGCATAGAGAAAATAAAAGAACACAATCAAGAACACAAGAATATAACGTGGAAACTCCAAAACGACTTCACTTTTAACGACCCCATGACCCTAGTACACATACATTATCCAAAATAAATATTTGGACTACATTTCAAATACTCTAAAAAAAGAGCATAAGAGAAAAAGAAACAAACACAAATATAAACTCAAAGTGTTTACAAGTGCTACTGTTTGTTGTGTTGAAACAAAAAAATTGAGGTCTCTATATATAACATTGAGCTCCCCCAACAATTTTTTTGACATTTTTTTTCTTTCATTAGCAATGTGAGACTACATTGCAATCAACCCCAACAATCTCCACCTTGATTGTAATGCTTCAATCTTCATTGTCTACACCAACAATCATTGTCTTCACCGACATTCATAATTCTCATTGTCTATATCGACAAATTAAATTATCATACTCCACCATAAAAATACACTTCACTTGGAACTAAACCATACCAAGAATTTTCTTCACTTGAAACTAAATCATCCCAAGAATTTCCTTCACTCGGAACCAAGCCACATCTCAAGAATTTCATCTCGAAACCTTGCTGAAAATTTATGGTGCAACTTCCATGTTGGCTTTCTCCGGAAGTTCATCAGCCATCGAGATAACTGCGTATCTTGCATCAATGTCAACCAATGCTCGCACGCTATCATCACACACCTTGCATCCATGTCAACCGATGCCCATGTGCCACCTGAACAACTTCAAACTGCTCTGAAACCACCTTATGGCCATTGTTACGCTCCAACAATTCTAGTTTAGTTACATCACTTAGTAAACCTTATTTCACTAGTCCAACTAAACGCAAGTCATTAACAAGTATCCATCGGAAGTCTAACATTTCAACTACGTCATAAATGATCACCACTAGTAACAGATGCATGACCAATAGCAAAACCAACTATGTTTGTATCAGACAAAATTTCTATAATTTAATGCTCAAATCTAGTCTCATACCCTAGATCACCAATCATAATTATTGACAACAAATTCCGCTTAAGTTCAAGAACATACCTCATATCATGTAAAAAAGAATCTCATTCATACCCTGATCCTTACAAGTTTTCCTGTCTCGAAGATGAACCCACTCCACCTTCAACCAGCTCTAGGAATTCAAAGTATTCGTTCTTCAAACACATGTAATAGGAGCATCCAAAGTCCATGACTCTAAAACTCCACCGATTCCAAACTTCACACCACTAGCACATTCACATCCTCATGATAAAGTAGTATTTTCTTCTCAGGAGACTTCTCTATTCTCGAAGTAGAGTAATCAATTTTCCCATTCATTACAATTCTCTTGGAAATTATGTATTTAACTTTTTTTTTTTTTTTTTTGTATTATTAAATAAATGTAAACTTTCTATATTTAAATACATTGACTTATTCTTTAAGGGCATATATTAGTATTACCCAATTCTAATTTATAATTCTTCCGGTAGAAATTTACAACACTTATGCAATTTTTTTGGAAGCATTTAGAGTGGACTTTTTAATTGGTCGGATATTTCGAGTGTTTTATTAAATAATGTATTTCTAGTTGTGGTTTGCACTTATCGAATGATATGCATTGTTGATAAGGTGAAATTTTACTTTTAGTGATAGTCTAAAATTAAGTCTCATGGATTTGTTATGATTTAAAGTACGTAAGTGTAAGATGATTTTGTTGCATCTTACTCGTAACTTATAAATCATCCTAAGTTATAAATCATGAAATTAATCCTAAGTATCCTAACTTGTAAATCATGAAAGCATGAAACTTGTAATATTAATTTTTTATTATAAATATATCTAATCGCAACCCAACATGGTTTTCATTTCACGTTTCCATCGACAAAATCATTGTAGTACTTGACAAACAAAAAGGTCATTCTTTCCATGAATTACACTGAAGTTACAAACGAACAAAACAAACGAATTATAAAACAAATAAAAATAATTAGAAAAATAAACTTTACACAAAAAGGAGAAAAAATAAGGAATGCATAGTACATGAATGTTCTTTGTTCTCTTTCATATAACTCTCATTAATTATAACTAAAATACGAAAAATTGGCCAATCATATAATAAAAACAATCAGATGGGCCTACTGGGCCTGCTACAGTGGGCCTGTCAATAAGGTTTCTCTCCCCAACCCATGTCGTTCTTTTTCACCCCCTAGAAATTCAAATTTACCCTTGATTTTACCTCCGAAAACTTCGGTAGACGCGTACCGAAGTTTGTCGATATTGAAAAATAGGTGTTTTACATCGTTAAAAACTTCGGTACGCGTTTACCGAAGTTTTTTTTCAAGGTTAAAAATGAAAACCCAAGGGGTGAAAAAGAAAGACGGGGGGTGGGGAGAGAAACTTTCTAAAGACAATATTTTGGGCTTCCCAAGAGAAAGCATGGGAGAGACTTAAGATCCATTATTATTATTGGTGGCGCCCGCCGGCGGTGATCGAGGTGGTTTGTTTGGTGGCGGCTGCTCCGGTGGTGTTGGTGGCAACCCTCTCACAAGAGGGACACATTGTGAGGGTAGTAGCTGGAAGTTGCATGTAGAATGGTTGAGAAGTTTTCAAAGCTCTTAATTCTTGAAGCTCCTTTTGTAACCTTCTATTTTCTTCAGTTAGTGTCTCACAACATTTTTTTAAGTACTCACAATCCACTTCTGTTTGCTTTAATTTTGTCCTGTATAGTTATTTATCATTTTATATTAGAAATAAAAAAACAAATAAATTAATATAGGTTTTTTTTATATGAAAAAATAAATATTTTTTTATAATGAAATTTAAATAAAAATATAAACAAAAGATAAGGTGAAGGGTACTTTCTTTCTATTACTAATTCATAAATATTATCTTACCTTGCTCTTCTGTTCTGAAACCAAACTTCTACTTGACGTGGACGAAGATTTAATTGTTTTGCAAGAGCAAGTTTTTGTTTCTGCATATTTTGAATTAAAAAATAAAATTTAGTAAGATTAATGAGATACATTAAATAATAACAATTAAGTTAAGTAGCAAAATCAAATAAAAAATATATTAATAAAATGGAAGATGTGTTATGCCCTTCAAATTTGAGTAAATAGAATGGAAATGAAAGTGTGTTTTTCCATGTAATGCATAATATAATTTTTTTTTTGTGGTCTTTAATATAAAAATATTTAATTAATAGTAAAATGATAAGTTTAATTCTATTCAAATATATATGACATAAAATGAGAAAGACAAAATGAAATATTGTTCTTACAGGATTGAGAGTGGTGTGTTCTTTGAAAGTTTCTTCAAGAAAAACTGATTGTTCTTTAGAAAGTCTGAGTTTCTTCCTAGTGGATCCATTTTCTTCATCATCGCTATCAACACCCCCCTCACGGCTACTATTTCTAGCATCACCATTACCATTCATGATAGAGAAATCCATCCGAAAAGATGATGCTGCGCTATTCGGGGATGAAACTGCAGCTCCCTCGTCGGTAGTATCTTCCACGGACGCCAACTGGAATCGGTTTGCATTTGGTACCCTCGCGGTTTCCACACCCACTGCTCAAAACAACTAATTATTTATATTTGTCTATAAAATAAAATACTTTCTCCGTTTCTAGATATAAAAAAAAAATTAAATTTTTGATTTAAAAAATAGATCAACTATATTAAACATTTTATGAAACTAAAAAATAAACTCTCTTATATTAAGGATTAGAGAGAGTAATATAAGAGAAAAGAGAGGATGTTTACGTGCATCGTTTAGCCAAGGAATTTGATGAGGAGAAGGATGAGAACGAGGAACCGGTGTTGAAGGAAGAAGGTTGAGCTGAATTGGTGGATCTGATGAACCTCTTTTTTCATCTAAGGATTTTTGAGCTTGTTCAAGTACTATGGAGAAACTTTTGTTGGGGTTTTCAAACAAAGAAAATGGTTTTGGTGTGTCTCCTAAGCTCAAAGCTAGCTCCATATTTGGAAGTACTTTTCCAAAGGGAAGACAAGGTTTTTAAAAGAGGACAGTGAATTCTAGATTAATGTAGTTAGGAAGCAAGAAGCAAAGGTTATAAATACTACGTTATCTTGTGTTTCAAAACAAGGAAAGTCACAAATATATATATTTTTTTTCGCCCAAGGAGAAAAAAAAAATAGGAAAAGAGAAACATCCTTAAATAAGTACTGTATGTGAGTAATAATGCTGCCAACATTCCTTCATGTTGTTTTTAGATTGCCCTTAAATAATTGCGACTAATTTATCTAATATTCAATAAAAATTAGTCATGTAATTAAGTAAATTTGTAAGTGGACTAAAAATTAGATTGTGAGTATAATTTGCAAATTTAATCATATGATTAATTCGTTAGATAAATTATCTATAATTAATTCTTCAAAAAGTAACTTGTCTCACCTTCATTTATTTTTTTGACGCAATCACCTTCATTTATTTTATCGTAAGTAGAACTTATGCAAAAAAATATTAATATTGCCACTCTTGTCAAAATGTATTTGTTTAAATTTATTATTTATTTTTAAAGTTTAAATACATTCTTTTATAAACATTTTTTAGTATTAGGTAGTTCATTCAATCCATCATCATCAAAGTAACAAATTAAGTGTGCACATTTGATGCAAAGCTAAAAAAAAACCTAGTCCACCACCCTATATTTTTGTTAGTGGCTATTGGTAATACTGCTAATAAGCTAGGACTACTCTCTTTTTATTTATTCTTCTCTGCTTTGTATACCTTTGCGTGGATTGACCGACAAATCCAGCTTGACAAACACACGTGAATTTATTTAACATACTACTAATATGCAAACAAACCATTTCATGCCATTCCCATTTTTTCTTCAAAATTTATTTAATTCATGTCACTACTTTTATTTTGTATAACGCTCATGCACTTCACTTGTGAATTGTGGCATGGCAATGGAGCGGGTCGGAGACGAATTTTGCCATCTACAAACCCAAACCCATAAACTTTGGGTAGAGTCGGATTCAGAATTTTTCAATAGTGGGGGTATGATAATTTATTATAAATGTTTAAAAAAAATATAAATATTATAAAGAAATAAAACAACAATATTAATATTTTTTTAGTCAAAAACAATACTAATATTTTTTGTTAGTAGTCTAGTGATTAGTACAAGTAAAAAAAATTGGAGATTGAAAAAAATTAGAATTGATAAAGTTAATTTATATTATTTCATTTCCCCTCATAAATCTCTTCCAATATTAACCAATTTCTTGCTCTCTCGTTTTTATGAAGAAAAAAAAAATGGCTTCTCTTAAATTTTTTAGACATTATTTCTAAATACATATAGTAGTACCAATATTTTAATAATATATTGTTAATTTTTTTTTATGAAAAATATATTGTTAGTTTGTTGAAGTGTTCAATAGTGGGTTTGCATGGGTACACTGCACTATTAGATGTGGGGGCATAACCTTAAAACATCTAATTATTAGTTAAAAAATGGTTTAAGGTGTGGGGTCAGCTGCCCCCATTTGAAGCAAGGTAGATCCGTTCTTGACTTCAGGTATCCCCAAACCCGTCCAAATTCTTAACGGGGATGAAAAATAAAATCCCAAACTCATATTCAACGGGGTTCGGGTATCCCCATTTCCTCTATCTCCATATGAATTTTAGTTGCACTTTGTTGTTTTTTTATGAAAAAAATAGTTAAAAATAGAAAATTATTTTGTTTCAACAATATTTATACATAGAAAATAAATTGATTAATACTCAACTTAAAATTATAGATGTAATAATCTAAAAAAAATAAAATATGAATGCAATCTAGAGTTTGTTTAAGAGTTTCTCATTTATAAATGATAAAATATAATTCGATATATGCGGGGCGGGTTCGGGGACGGATTCGGACTGCGTATCAATATCCCCATTACCCACCCCAACCCCACCTTTTAAAACCGGAGAAAACCGAAACTCGAACCCAAACTCAGTCAATTCGAATTTTTCCCCGTCAAAATTGGGGCGGGACGGGTGGGTGCTCGCGAATATGAGTTATTTTGCTATGCCTAGTTAAAAGGCAAGAGGGAAGATCAAACTTTCTTCTTCTTACTTATACGGATGGAACATATATTATTTATTTATTAGATTTAAATATAATTAGGAGGGTTTTTTTTATTTTTTTTATGGCTTAATAATAATATAGTGTAACTTTGGTGTTGGGGTTATGATGTACTGTATAAGCTTATATATGTTGTATTAATTTATATCCATTATCCTGACTTTCGAGCATATAATTTGGTGGGAGCTCTTCAATTCTTTATAGAAGCCGGTGGATTAATCATCCTAATATGGTGATGTGTCTGGATTGTTTTTGTATGTTGGAGTCGGAGTATCTTTTATACTTTCTTTAATAAAAATTTTGTTTATTAAAAAAAAGGCTTTTAGAATACATGTTAATTATTTTATTTTTTTGATAGGGACACCAATTTATTTATGAGGTTCCTACTAAATAGAGTTCAAAGAGTGTGATGATGAAAAAAGAGAAAATGATACTAGATATCATTCGAGAGACAAAATAAATTGATAATATACGCATTTTTGTTTCTATTATAAGAAACAATTTATTTTTTAAATTTATATAATCTTTAATATATTTAATTTATATTATATACTAAATACATCAAATATTTTAGAAATCTAACAACTAATTTTTTTTTTTTTATAACATACTCCTCTTATCTTATGGAGTAGAACTATTGATGACTAAGGAATTTAATTATGCCTTGTTCTTGACCCTATCATCCCCATGATAGTCATCATCATTCCCATGATCATTATCATCATGCATGATGAATGACAATAGTGTCAAGTACGCAAAATGTTTTTCAGAAATTTTTAGATTTAGAGACTCTAATTTCCTCAACAAAAATTTTGAGAGACGGTATATTAATTTGATCTTGCTTTTTTTCGATAATTTTGGATCAAATATTTCAATTTTAAACAATTTAAATAAACAAAATTAATGTTTTTCTTTTGTTTTTATCACCGGTTGAATCTGATTCGAGAGTTAGTTCTAACATCATGTAGTTTCGATTCTCTCCCAATCGCAGTTGCAAATAATCAAACCGCAATCCTTATAAAATTAAGCGTCAATCACCACAGAAATAACTAACGATTGATAAAATTAATACAGTAATAGTCTAATAGACTTTGTGTACTACATAGAAATATCCATAGTAATAAATAGGTGAGATATGTCACGCTTTTGGGATCATTGCAATAATTGAAGTCATGCAGGCCTTTAATGATAAGCTGCAGAGAGAAGAGAGGATGCGTGAATTATTGGGTAGGACCCTCTTTAAGGAGAACTTACAATTACAATGCCATAAAGTGACCCTCATGTAATAATTGTGGATGGAATGTAGGAGATGCTATAGTCCATGAAGCCATAAAATAAGGAGCCACCATTTGTTACGTACTATGGTCTCTTTATTTATAAATTATTTTACTAATTTATATAGTTTATTTTTTGGACTCTATTTTAAATAATTAATGAACTTATAGTAGTTTACTAATTTATAGATTATTAAATATAGAGTTAATATGTTGTTACTCCCTGCTAAGTGGACGTGTTTTGCATTAACTTCCTGCTAAAAATTTCTTGAAGATTCTCTCCTTGCAAAGTAAATTTTTTTGGTTTCCCCCTTGTGTGCACTTTTTACATCGATTATTTTGTTCAACCGATTTAAAATATTCAAATTTCTTACACCCAAGAGGGGAAATTAAAGGGGGGAAACCAAAAACATATACTTTGCAAGGGGACAATCTTCAAGGAATTTTTAGCAGAGAGTAACGCAAAACACGTCCACTTAGCAGGGGGTAACAACCTATTAACACTTAAATATATTTCTTTTATGTCATTTCATACTTATAAGTTAAATAGTTCAACTGATAACTTTACCAAACACTACAAATTCATACTTATAAAAAAAACACTACAAATTCATCAGCTAATTTATTCGCTATAAGTGAAAAAGTAGCTTATAAACAAACCGCTATATAAACTCATCAACCGTAAGATAGCTTATCGGCTATCCATTATTTTTTACCAAACAAAGTCTGAAACTACATATATCCTTTATAAAATCCGATTACAAAAATTTTGGACGTTAGAAAAAGTTGATTGTAATATTAAATTTGTTGAATAATTAAAATTGATTTTATTATTTTATTTTTTAAGAGAAAGAATGCGTTAATGTTTTCTTTAGAGTATTTAATATAGATTGTAGAAAAAATACACTTTAATTATGAGTATATTGGTAAAATTATAAGAATTTACATTATATTTACTCCCTTAATAAAATTTCTTTGCTTATAAAAAAAACTATTTTCTTATAGCAAGGAATCTTGGTTCTTAGTTAGTGTCCCTAGAATATGAAATACTCTTAAGAAAATTACCCCCTGTAAAGTAGGCGGATTTTTTTCCCCTGTAATTAATTTTTTAGGATTATTCCACTGTAATGTTTTTTTATTTTTTTCGTAGTGTATTTTACCCCCAATGTTTAAAAAAAATTCGGTAGGAAGATAAAATACACTACAAAAAAAATAAAAAACATTAGGGGGAGGTGTAATTTTAAAAAAAAAATACTGGGAGAAAAACAAAACTAGCCTACTTTATAAGAGGTAAAGATCTATTAATCCATAAATTTTTTAAGTAGGGTTTACTTATTCAATGGATGACATCAATTTATTTAGTTACTATAATAATAGGTAAATTTCCTATTATTTTTTACTTAAATCAGTTACTCCTTAATTCCTTTTATTTTTGACGAGTTATCCATTAGATAGACTAATATCTAATTCATTAAATTTGGAAAACCATAAATAAAATAAGATTAAAAATATCAAATAACAAAAATCAACCGAGTAATTGCACCAAAAATAATACTACTTCCAATTCTAAATATAAGAGAAAATTTTCTTTTTAAATTTATTGAAAATATAATGTATTTAATTTATATTATTGTTTAAATATATTAAATTCTTAATAAATAAAAAAGTAATTTAGTTCTTATATTTAAGATTGGAGGAAATATATTTTTATTGGAAAATCCTAAACAGTACACCTGATACATTGATTAATCATATTAATATATAAACTTTTTATTGAAACTTGTGCATTTAATAAGTTAAAGATGCAAAAAGTTATATTTCTAACATTAATGTTATCTTTTTATTTTCTTTTTAAATATACTTAATTAGTACACCGAATATACCGTTTAGCATGAACATTTTTATTTGTTAATTTTTGAAGAAGAGAAAAGTATGAGTATGTATGGCAAATAAATATGACAACAGTAGTAGCTAGGACAGGCAGGGATAAGAAAATCACGTGAGCATGTAATGATGAGGTTTTTGGTCAGATGTGAGAGGAATAACCGAGTACTCTGGTAAAAGGAATTATTGGACCATTACATAGGAAGAAAGTTTTGGTTTTAAGGCAGCTAGCTTCTGCTGTGTGGTTGTGCTAGTTATGGTAAACAAAGTGCAGTAACCCATTTACTACTATCATTACTCGATATAGCAAACCTATACTCCCTCCGTCCCATTTTATTTGAGCCAGTTGACTGCCTCACGTTTGTCAATGTAAAATTTTAACGATTAATATCTTTAATTGTATAATAGTAAAAATTATAAAAATTTGATATTTTAAAAATATAAATTGAGGCGAATCCAACAAGATCTTATATGCTAATATTTATTTTTATTTATGAATAGAAAAATAGAGTCAAAACGAGATATATAAATAGTGTCTACAATAAAAATGGCTCAAATAAAATGAGACGGAGGGAGTACTTACATTGTTCACACCATCAGTGGAGTGGGTGGATCACATATAGGAGGAGATTGTCCAACTTTAATTAGTACCTTCCAATTGCATAAATAATAAATAAATAAAATTAGTTATGGTGACACAATAATATATGGTTTGGAGCGAAATTTGATTTTGTGCTGTAATAGTGGGATGTAATAATCTATCACATCCGTTTGATTTAAGATTGACGGTTGAAATTATTTTGATATAAAACATACAATTTTTAATTATATCCGCCCGATCTAATATTAATGGTCAATTCAAATTAAAACTTGTAGAAAACAGTTACTGTAGAAAATTTAGGTCCGTTTGTATCGGGCAATAGTCTCTACAGAGCAATCGGTCAAATAATTACCATCATATTAAGATGTAATGATACAGAATTTAAATTTGAATTAGATCTCTAATGACATGGATGAACTTAACTACTTAAGGCAAAGGAACGTTGGTGCATGAATTGGGCAGAGACAGGGACGTTGGCGCAGCGTCTCAAGGAGACAATATACGGAACAAGCGATCATTTTGCTTTTCATCGTATTTTATGTTTGGATCTTCTTTGTATTAGTACAAGGTATGGTATGTTTCTCACCATGTGATCACCAAAGCTCCAATCATTTTTTCTAGTACAGCGTATTTTTATCTTATTGTTATCAAATATTTTTTTTTCTTTTTTCTAATTAAAATAAAGAGAATGTTAACACTTAGAAATGTAAAATTTACATTATCTTTTAATTTTTAAGCATTAAATTTCTAACACCATTAAATATATAATTATTATAATATTTTAATATGTGCCCTATGAGTATATTAACACGACCCTTAAAACAATTTGACAAAAATTGTGTCAACCCACTTACGTTTTGACTCTTATTTAATTTATATATTTAGTTTTAATTAATTTTCTATATATTTAATTTACTTAAATTGTATTTTTTTATCATTAAAATAAGACAGATCAACATTTTTGGCTATATTAAAATGGTGGGTGGACCAAAATTGGAAGAAATGTCAAAATAGAGGAATAAAAAAGTTTGAATTTGAAATAGAGGGACTAATTTTGCAAGATAGGTAAAACAAAGAAATTTTTTTTTTTTTGAAACAAAAACTATTTATTAAAACAAGGGCACAACAATTACACAGCTCTCATATCGTTTTGGATATGGAGCGCAATCTGGGGGGGTACATCAGTATTCCAATTGTTATTTGGATCTAATCTGGCCCACTTCGCTAATTGATGGGCTACCTTATTTCCCGATCTCCTAACTCAGCCCAGCTGAACATTTGCACATCTGCTAAGCAAGAGACTACACCGATTTGCTATCTTTCCCCAATAAAACCTGGGAAATTGCTTCTTCCTCACTGCGTTGACCACGTTTCTAGCATCCATCTCAATGAGGATTTCCTGATCCTGGTACTTCTCTATGTCACAGAGAACCGCTTCAAGACCCCTAGCTTCAGCTTCTATGGCATCACGAGCGCTCGTCATCCTTGTTGCAGCTCCGAGGCAACTTCCATCCGCCTGCCGCACAACCCACCCTAAACCCCAACGGCCATCACCATTATAATGAGCATCCACGTTGATTTTTAGAGTAGCTGTGGGAGGAGGACTCCAGTTAAGTTCGTGGCTGCTTGGATGGGAGCTCAAAGTGGATCTCTTATTCGTGGTTGCCAGATTCAACTTGTATTCATGGAGGGAGGATGTGGCTTGCTCAATGATGTGAGTAACAGGTAAGTTTTTTTTGTTGAAATATGAGAAGATTTCTCGCTTTCCAAATGTAGTAACATAGGGTAAAGATTAGCTCTTTGGTGTCAGTGTGGACCTGAGGGATAGTTATCTTGAGCCACTCAATGAAATTTTGGTTAGGTTCATTGTCGAACCTTAGGTTTAGGGGAGATGCGAACCAGACTTGTTTAGCCCATAGACACCCTGTGAAAACATGATTCAGGTCTTCAAATTTTCCATTGCACCTAGGGCAGATTGGGATACAGTTTATACCACGTTTATTCAGGTTACTTCTAACTGGTAATCCATTGTGTAGAATTCTCCACATTAGGTGAGCCTGCTTAGGAGGAATTTTAGCTTTCCAAATAGTGTTCCATATGGGATGATCCTCCATGGGGAGGCTAGGTGAAGGGTCATTGCTCCTTCCTTTCCACTCTTGTATAGCCTGGTATCCTGTTTTAACTGTGTAGTCACCATTAGAAGTTCTAGGCCAACAAAATTCATCAGGGCAGTTTGTATCCACGATAGGGATGTTCAGGATTTGCTGAGCTTCAAAGGGGTAGAAAATCCTTATTATAAGGCTCCTGTTCCAAGATTTTGATAAGGGTAACATCAACTCTTTGACCTATATCTGAGAGACTCATGTCTGCTTTTTTGACCATATTTTAAAGCCTTCCTGGTCTGGTAGCCAGTTATCCTCTCAGATATTTATGTTTTTCCCATTTCCTACATTCCAAAGTCCTCCCTTCCTGAGAATCCAAGCTGCATTAAGGATACTTTGCCAAGTGTAGCTCATGCTGTGGCCTGGTCTTGCTTGGGGAAACTCACATTTTGGATAGTACTTCGCCTTGCAGATTTTTGATAGCATGGTTTCAGGTTGAGTTATACATTTCCAGCCTTGTTTAGCAAGTAAGGCTTCATTAAATTCTCTAATTCCTCTGAACCCAAGGCCCCCAGTTTTCTTTGTCTTGCAAAGCTTGCTCCATTTTACCCAATGAATCTTTCTTGTATCTGAAGAGGACCCCCACCAGAACTTACATGTCATAGCCTCAATATGATGGCAAAAACCTTTAGGTAATAGGAAACAGCTCATGATGTAGGTAGGGATAGCTTGAGCAACTGCTTTGATAAGAGTGTTTCTGCCAGCAAAAGAGAGATGCTTTTCCTTCCAACCTTTTAACTTTTTCCAAATTCTGTCTTGTATGTAGTCAAAAACCCTAGTTTTAGATCTGCCAACCTGAGTAGGCATGCCCAAATACTTTGAGAATTGAGCAACTTGCTGCATATGAAGGATCTGATGGATAGAGGACTTGGCTTGGGAGGGGGTGTGTGATAAGTGCGTAAAAGTAGTTAATTTCATCATTTATATTTGCCAATTATCAACTTTGTGTGCGTAAAGTTAGTATTTAAATCCCCAAGATCATGTATATACTTGTTCTAGTTAAATATAGGTAATATATCTTAATCCTAACCCTTTTTATAGGTATTTGGGCAAAAACATGAAGAAAAGCCAAAGAAACAAAATCTGCAAACTGAAGTTTGGTAGCTTGGAGCGACCAGGGCTAGCTGGGAGCGACCTAAAACTGAAGCTTGGAGCGACCAGGGCTAGCTGGGAGCGACCAAAAACAAAAATGAGTGAATCAGAGGTTTAGTGGGGCACGTGTCAGCAAACCCTCCTCCTGAAGAAAGGTCTGGTAGCTGAGCGACCGTTTCGTAGCTGAGCGACCATGCACTTTTCAGTTTAATATAAATAACTGTTGGAGAGAGAAAAACAGATTCATTCTGATAATTTTTAAGGAGAGAAACTCAGAGAAGACCAGAGCAAATATTTCTTAGGAGATTGAAGGTGGATCCATTCAACTTGAGACATCAAGTGTTGATGTTCATCCTTTGTTCTTCCATTCATCCTTGTAAGCTAACCACCATGACAATGAATGGCTAAACTTCTTGTTTGTTGGGATTAGATGTAGCTTATCATGATTTTGTATTAATCTTAACCTCTTTGATATATATATTTTAGATTGTTCATTAATATGTGTGTTATCCTTGCTTACCATGTTTATTCAATTTGATTTCAATGATATAGACATATGTTGTTTAAATCTTTAGAACTAGGATAATCACATGTTGAAACCCTAAACTCTAGACATAGATTTAGGTTTTAATATTCACTTTTAATATTGAATCTTAATGCTATTGTGTTGATCGATAAGTCGAGAGATCGGATATTAATCGACATAGTAGATTTCGCGATGTTCCGGACACGGAAACGTTCGATGGGCAATATGTGAAAATATTAATCAACGGCTAAAGTATATATACAATTTGTTGCATTAATACATATGATTGATTAAGTGAAGTCTAATCCCGACAATTCTAATTCTTTGAAATTCAATCTTTATTTTATCGCAATCTTTATGATATTTTCGCACTTGAAATTACAAAACAATATGTTTGACAAACCCGCACTTAAAACCATTTTAATTGTTGAACGGCGTTTGGTATCGCACTAGTCCCTGAGGAAACGATAATTATAATACTTACTTTGATATTACATCAAATGGCGCCGCTACCGGGGACTGGCGTTTGATATTAAAAGCATTGCAGCAATTTCGATAGTTTTAAGCAATTTTGCACTTTTTTTATTTTCTGTTTTAAATTACTTTTATCCCTTGTGCACGCTAACTTGTTTGGTAGATTGTTGAATCTTGTTTATGCGAGGCAAAACTCCTGCAGAAAATTTGCTCTTCGATCCAGAAATTGAAAAAACGGCTCGAAAGAATAATAGCAAAAATAGGAAAAAGAGACAACAAGCTAGACAAAGACAGCAGCAAGAGGGAACTTCTACTTCTAATTCTTCTTTATCTTCCATTTCCGAAGAAACAATGGCAGAACCGGGAACTCCTGGACCATGTCATAACAGTCCGAGACGTTTGGCTCACTTGGCTAGACCACGAGCTGGAGCCAGGCAAACTGAGATGAAAACGGGATATTTACAATTATTACATGCTAACCCTTTTGCATGTTTGCCGCATGAAGATCCGTACAATCATCTTGTTAAGTTCTATGAGATAGCTGGTTCACTCGGAGCCACTGAAGCGGAGGAGGAATCGGTGTTCCAAAGAGGTTTTCCACACTCATTAATTGGCAAAGCAAAGGAGTGGTACCTTGACCAACCTGCCGAAGTCATGACCAATTGGAACACACTTGAAGAGAAATTCCTCGAAAGATTCTTTCCACACCACAAGTTCATGGAAGCTAAGACAAGCATTGTCGTGTTCTCTCAAGGGTCGAATGAAACACTTTGTGAAGCTTGGGAGAGATACAAATCAATGTTGAGAAAATGCCCTAGTCATGGTTTCGATGAGCTTACTCAGATTCATATCTTCCGCAACGGACTGCTTCAACAGACCAAACTCTTGCTAGATGCTACAGCCAGTGGATCCTTATTGTCACTTAGTGCCGCCGATGCAACCGCAATTATTGAAAAGATGGCGCTTAGTGACCATCAAGGTGAATACAACAGGAATCCGTCCCAAAGAAAACCTGGAGTTCTTGAACTTGATCCTTCAGATGCGGTCTTAGCTCAAAATAAGCTTCTCACAAACACTGTTGATCAATTATCAAAACAAATGACAAAGGTGATTAGCCTTTAAGAAGATTCAAGCAAAGCTAAGCAAATTGCGTATTGTCAACTATGCACTGGAGACCACCCAACTGGTCATTGTCCTCCAGCTGATGAAGAAGTCAATTATATTTGTAATCAGAATCAACAAAGGCAAACACCTTATCAGAATACTTCTAGTTATCAAAGAGGCGGAAATTCAAACAACAATCAAGGTTGGAGACAGGATGCTGGTTCTTCAAACAGGCAAAAGCAATATGAGAGTTATACACAGCCACTTCCTCAACAAAACCAAAATTCCAACTTGGAAGAAACTTTGCGCAAGTTCATGGATATGCAGCAACAACAAAATCAGCAACAGCAACAACAGTTACTGCAATTTCATCAAGAAAACCATGTTTATCAGAGAGGAAATGATGCGGTGTTGAGAAACCTTGAAACTCAAATTGGTCAGATAGCTAAGCAAGTAGCTAACAAGAATGATCAAGGCGGATCGTCATCATTTAATGCCGATACCACAACCAACCCAAAGGAGCATTGCAAGTCAATAACCACTAGGAGTGGTAAGGAGATCAGAAAAGGCATTGGTGATAACCTGCAGACTGAGGAGGCAGTGGTAGAAGCAAGAGAAAAACAAGAGGGAGAGTTACAAGAAAATGAGAAGGAGGCAGATGAAAATAATAATGAGGGAGAATTAGTTGAAAATTAAAAAAATAAAAATCAGAAAAAAATGAGTGACGAGAGTAAGACGAAACATCAAAAGGTGAGAGAAAGAAAAAGTGAAAGTAGTCTGAAGAATCCTCCTGTTCAAAATTTACCTTATCCACATGTGCAGTCAAAGAAAGATAAAGAGAGGCAGTATGCAAGGTTCTTAGACATTTTCAAAAGATTGCAAATCAATATTCCATTCTCTGAAGCCTTAGAGCAGATGCCCACATATGCAAAATTCATGAAAGAGATTTTGACCAAGAAGAGAAGGTACACAGATGAAGAGACTGTTCATTTGGATGCTAGTTATAGTGCAATCATTCAGAGAACCCTACCAACAAAAGAAAAAGATCCGGGAAGAGTTACATTGCCTGTCGCTATAGGGAATGTCAATGTTGGAAAGGCTTTAATTGATTTGGGATCAAGCATCAACCTTATTCCGCTGTCTGTTATTGAAAGGATATGTGGTCTTGATATCACGCGTACAAGGATGACATTGCAGCTAGCCGATAAATCCATCACACGTCCATCAGGAATTGCTGAAGATGTGTTAGCCAAAGTTGATAAATTCATGTTTCCTATAGACTTTGTAGTGATGGATATTGAAGAGGATGATGATGTGCCATTGATTCTTAGAAGACCTTTTATGAAGACGACACGAATGATGATTGATATTGATGATGGGATCATGAAGGTTAGAGTTCAAGATGAAGAAGTTAGCTTTAATCTTTGGGAAGCTATGAAGCACTCGGATGATAAAGGTGCATGTTTTAAACTAGATGCAACTGAAGAAGCCATCCTAGATGTTAGAAAACAAGCGCATCAACCCTCATCCCTTGAACAAGCTTTAACAGAAGCATTTGCTGAACTTGACCAATGAAGGAGAAATTGAAGAATGGGTAAAGGCACTTGATGCTTTAGAAGAAGTGTCTCCTCTCGAGTCAGAAATAGAAGAATTGAAAGATGAATCAAAGCCGGTTGAAGTGAAACTTGAATTGAAAACATTGCCATCACACTTGAAATATGTGTTCCTTGAAGAAGGTGGTAACAAACTGGTCATAATTAGCAATTCATTGTCAACACATGAGGAGAACAGTCTTATTCAAGTTTTAAAAGCAAATAAAGGAGCGATAGGATGGGCATTATCCGATCTGAAAGGTATTAGTCCATCTTATTGTATGCACCGTATCATGATGGAAGATGAATACAAGCCCGTAGCACAGCCTCAACGTCGGTTGAATCCTACCATGAAAGAGGTTGTGAGAAAAGAAGTTGTGAAGTTGTTAGAAGCCGGAATGATCTATCCGATCTCAGACAGTGCCTGGGTGAGTCCAGTCCAGGTGGTTCCAAAGAAAGGAGGAATGACAGTGATCACTAATGACAAGAACGAGTTGATTCCGTCAAGAACAGTCACAGGATGGAGAATGTGCATTGATTACCGAAGATTGAATAAAGCCACAAGAAAAGACCATTTTCCATTGCCATTCATAGATCAGATGCTTGAGAGGTTATCAGGTCAAGAATTCTATTGCTTTCTGGACGGGTATTCGGGGTATAATCAAATCACAGTCGATCCCGAAGATCATGAGAAGACAGCGTTTACTTGCCCCTTCGGTATCTTTGCCTATAGACGGATGCCTTTCGGGTTATGTAATGCTCCAGCAACATTCCAAAGGTGTATGCAAGCGATCTTTTCCGACTTGATTGAAAAATGCATTGAAGTTTTTATGGATGACTTCTCGGTATTTGGTTCTTCCTTTGATGGTTGTCTGAAAAATCTGGACACCGTACTGAAGCGGTGTGTTGAAACTAATCTGGTTCTGAATTGAGAGAAGTGTCATTTCATGGTGACGGAGGGCATAGTACTTGGTCACAAGATTTCTTCCAAGGGAATTGAAGTTGACAAAGCAAAGTTTGAAGTCATTGAAAAGCTCCCACCTCTAGTTAATGTCAAAGGAATCAGAAGCTTTCTTGGTCATGCCGGGTTCTACAGGCGTTTCATTAAAGACTTCTCAAAAATTGCTAAACCGTTAAGCAACCTGCTTAACAAAGATAAGTCTTTTAATTTTGATCATGATTGTTTAATTGCTTTTAATGATTTGAAAGAAAGATTGACAACTGCACCCATAATCATAGCACCTAATTGGTCACTTGATTTTGAATTGATGTGTGATGCTAGTGATTATGCGATTGGTGCAGTTCTTGGACAAAGAAAGAACAAAATTTTTCATGCTATACATTATGCTAGCAAGGTTCTAAATGATGCACAAATCAATTATGCTACTACTGAAAAAGAATTGCTTGCAATAGTGTATGCATTGGAAAAATTTCGTTCTTACTTGATTGGTTCCAAAATTGTTGTTTATACTGACCATGCAGCTATCAAGTACTTGATCACAAAATCCGATTCCAAGCCGAGACTCATTCGATGGATGCTCTTGTTGCAAGAGTTTGATCTTGAGATAAAAGATAAGAAAGGAACTGAGAACTTGGTAGCTGATCATTTGTCGAGATTAGTGAATAATGAGGTGACCGAACATGAACGTGAAGTCCTTGAAGAGTTTCCTGATGAGAAATTGCTTATGGTGCAAGAAAGGCCATGGTTTGCAGATATGGCTAACTACAAAGCATCTGGATTGATACCAGATGATTTTAATTGGCATCAAAGAAAGAAGTTCCTCCGTGAAGCAAATCAGTATGTTTGGGATGATCCACACCTGTTTAAAATTGGGGCAGATAATCTGTTGAGAAGGTGTGTTATTAGTGAAGAGGCCATCAGCATCTTATGGCATTGTCACAATTCGCCATATGGTGGTCACTACAATGGTGAGAGGACAGCAGCAAAAGTCCTACAATCGGGGTTCTTTTGGCTGACTTTGTTCAAAGACGCATATGAACATGCTAAGAGATGTGACAACTGTCAAAAGAATGGGGGAATTTCAAGGCGCAATGAGATGCCTTTGCAAAACATTCTTGTTGTTGAAGTTTTCGATTGTTGGGGCATTGATTTTGTCGGGCCATTTCCCTCATCATTTTCAAATGAGTACATTCTAGTGGCGGTTGATTATGTGTCAAAGTGGGTGGAAGCTATGGCATCAGCAAAAGCCGATGGCAAGACGGCGATTAAATTTCTCAAAAAGAATATCTTCACTCGTTTCGGAACTCCAAGAGTACTTATAAGCGACGGAGGGTCACACTTTTGCAATTCTCAACTAGCAAAGGCCCTAGAACACTATGGAGTTAGGCACAAAGTGGCATCACCATACCATCCACAAACCAATGGTCAAGCCGAGGTTTCAAATCGCGAAATAAAGAAAATCCTTGAAAAAACTATGTTAACTTCGAGAAAGGATTGGTCTTCAAAACTTGATGAGGCATTGTGGGCGTATCAGACAGCTTTTAAATCACCGATAGGGCTCACACCATTTCAGATGGTATATGGTAAAGCATGTCATCTCTCGGTGGAATTAGAACATAAAGCCTTTTGGGCTTTAAAATTTCTGAATTTTGATCCATCAACATCAGAAGAGAAAAGAAAGTTACAGTTGCATGAACTCGAGGAGATGAGGACTCAAGCCTATGAGTCGTCAAGGTTGTACAAAGAAAAGGTGAAGGATTACCATGACAAGCGAATAGTGAACAAAGAATTTAAGCCAGGTCAGATGGTTTTGTTGTTCAACTCAAGGTTGAAGCTCTTTCCGGGAAAGTTGAAATCCAAGTGGTTCGGCCCTTTCAAAATAAAAGAAGTAAAGCCTTATGGTGCAATTGTTTTGGAGGATCCCAACACAAATGATACGTGGACTGTCAATGGACAGAGGCTCAAGCTCTATTTTGGTGGCGAATTTGATCGATTCACCACCAAAATACCACTTTCCGATCCATAAGTTCAAAGAAAAGGCGTCGAGTTAATGACGTTAAACAAGCGCTTGTTGGGAGGCAACCCAACCTTGTGTTTATTTTTGTTGTTTTATTTAGTATTTAGTAGTTGAGTAAGGATAGAATGAGTGAGGGAAGCTGTGCAATTGAAGCTATGCAGAAACCATGATTTTCTGCTTTGGTCGCTCAGCTACCAATCCGTAGCCCAGCGACCAACTCGACACCTGTGACAGTCCAGTCGCTGCCAGCTGTGTCCCACTCACTTAAAACCTGTTGAGTCATCATCTCTTCCCACACTTAAACACGGTTTCAGATGATGAAACACTAAAAACACTTCTTTCAAAACATAAACCTCATCTCCTCCTCTCAAACATCCACCCCTAAGGAAACCCATCCCAAAATCTTTAAAGTTTCTCAAATTTTTCACACTTTTACTCAAGAATCTTCATTCCTTTTCAGTTTGTGTGCATCAATTCATTCAAGAGGTATGCATTTTTCACTTTCTTTTGAGTTTTGAGAAGGTTAGGGTTAGAAAGGGGGTAAACAATTTCAAATGTTGCATGCACTTGATCACAACACTATTGCATAATGAATATCCATCTTTTTCTTTTAATTTCAATTAGGAATCATCTCCATTGTGCATGTTTCTTCTTCTTGTTAAAACAACAAATTGCAATTGGGTTTTTGAAATGCAAGCATTCATAAAATTTTGAAGAACATGTATGTAGTCTACTTGTTAATTGTTTCTAAAAATGAGATTCCTGGAGTTTAGAAGTGATTAGGGTATTAGGTTTGACTTGGGTATGCTCTGTTCTGCATTTTCAAAAAAAATAATTTTCCCACGTGTTGGTCACTACAAGCTAGCTTGGAGCGACCATGCTTCAGGTTAGTCTCGCTGCAAGCTAGCTAGCAGCGACCAAGCCTCATCAATTTTCTTTTTTCTGCTCGCCAGTAGCTGGCTTGAAGCGACCATATGCAGAAATTTAATTTTAATTTTCTTTTTTATGAGGTATTGAACTAATGTGATATGTTCTTGTTAATTGTTGTTGATCATAGGTATGGACCCCAAACTAGGATCCGAGGGAAGCAAGAAACGCAAGACGGGCTCATCCCGTAATCCAACTTTTGACCCAGCTCGTTTTCTTGGGGTTCAACAATATGAAAGATACAAAGAACTAGAACGGAGGAACATTCATTCTGAAAAGATTTTTGCCATCTCTGACATTGGTAAATTCAGCCGTTTCTGTGAGTTCATTGAAAGCCGCAAGTGGGACGTGTTGGTCAATCCTATCGAAAAGGTGAACTATGACTTGGTAAGGGAGTTTTATGCCAACACCATACCTCTTAATGAGGAAGATCCTGTCAATTTCAAAACCATGGTTAGGGGGAGAGAAATTAAATTTGATAGGGATACCATCAACACTTTTTTGGGAAGCCCTAGTCCTCTACCCTCCGACACTTATTGTGCTCTCACTCAACAACTAGCCCGAGAAAATTGGGATATTCCAGCCATCACCGAAACTTTGCTTAGACCCGGGCATACAATTGAGTGGAATACTGATCACACCATTCCTTTGCGAGCTCTTAGGGATGACCTCACAATCTTTAGCCAACTCTTGATAACCTTCACTCTGTCTAATGTAATTCCTCGCACCCACACCTCTGATGCCACAATGAGGGTACTCGCCTTCATGTACTATTTGGAAAAAGATCTTGAAATTGATGTGGCAAGATTGATTGCAAATGAAATGAAGGATATCATTCTCACCGGCATTCGACCCACTAGGCTTAAACACAACAACACTTTAGGCTTTCCAGGTTTGATTATGGGCTTGATTAAAGAACAATCTCGGATGCCCCTTCCACGAGACTCTCATTTCACCATTAAGGAGTTTACCGATAAGGAAGCCAAGCGAAACTGCAAGTATAGGAAAACCACGGTGTTTGTTGACCAAGCTGGTGGTCAATCTTCTATTCCTCCTCCTCCTGCTCCACCTGTGTACCCACCTATGGACCCCACCACCTTTCACAACCTTGTCACTTATAACTTGGATTTGCACGATGTTGGGTTCAGAGCTATGCAAGCTGTTCATCAATCCATATACAATGCCCATACCATGCAACCAGTGATGACGCCTGAAAATTTCCTTAGTCAGGTATAGTGGCCTGGGGTCAGGCCTTTTATTCCAGGAGGGAGTGGCTCAGCTGCAACTGGTGGTGATAATGCTGGTGATGATGATTCTCTTGATCAGCGAGTGGCTGATGCGTATATGGACGAGGATGATGATGAGGACAATGATGATGATGATGCATCTGGCTCGGATGAAGAGACAGATGATGGAGACTCTGATGACTGAAGAAGACGATGATGATTGAAAAGCTTGCCTTAAATGAGTGATATTTTAAAAAGCTTTCAGTCATTTATCTTTTTAAGCTTTAGTTATTTTCCTTTTCAGTTCTATTGTAGTATATGTACCATATCTTTTGAAGCAGCTTTATATGCATGCTATTTTGTTGAAACATGTTTTGGATCATGATCAAGCATGTACTGTGGTGAACCATGCCATGTCTTACCTTTTGTTATATAAACTTGAATTTGGTGTTTAATGTTTTTATGAGAATTTTAATTCATGTCTTTAAGTATTGTGTTCTGAGTACCATTGTGAATATCATTTTTGATGACAAGCAAGCTTTCATGAAACTCAAAGATAGGTTTGTAGTGAATCAAATGAAATAGTTTGTGTTGTGAGAAGCATGACAATTTGTGAATGATTTTTAAAATGTGCTTAGGAATTTAACATGTTTTTGAAATGTGTTGCTTGTCCTAAGATGATTCTCATTGTCTTTACTAAACATGATGAAACATGTGTTATACAACCTAGCCGGGTGAGTTGTGTGAGCCTTCCATTGTTCACAAAAATTATTGAGAACCGGCAATTGTGCATAATCAGTTGATTTTAGCTTAATCCTGCTATTATTTGATGTATCTGATGTTGTGGAAGTGATCAAGGCCATGTTTCTAATTGAGTGCAACTACTTTAGCCAAAGATAACCTACCTTGTGAGATAGTGATCTTTTGTGTCCCCATTTGAGCCTAAAATTTTTATATTTTTTTGTTGTTTTGAACCCTAAACCAAAAGAAAAGAAAAACAACTACTCTACCCTTGCCTTAGGATAAGAGAGCTAGTAGTTTTAAAAAGGGTTATGTTAATATTCAAGTTGGGGAGAAGGAGGTTGTATAAAAATAAGAAAAATAATTTGAGAAAAGTAGTTGATGTGGTGATTCCGAATGAAAAGAAAAAGAAAATGTTTTCAAGAAAATTGACACACAATTGAAAATTAAAGAGAAGATGTTTGAAAAAGAAATGAAAAAAAAAAAGGAAAAGAAGTGTCAAAGACAAAAAGAATCATCACATAAGAAAAGGGGAAGTAAAAGGGAGAATGCTTTGAAATTGGATACATTCTTGGAACATGCTCTCTTATCTTTGGGCCATTTGAATTCAAAGAAAAACAATGATTTCTTGTAGCCCAGCCCCATTACAAGCTTACAAAAGTCCTTAGTGATCCACAACTGATGGTGTGTTATTTGATATTGCTTGGATGAATGTTTGAATCGAACTGTTGTATGCACATTGCTCGGATTGAGTTAAACACTTACCTTTGAGCGAAACACTTGTGAGAAATTTGTGATAGTATTTGTTTTTTGATTGTTTGATACGGAAAATGAGAATCTTGCTTAGGCATAACAAATCTTTTCATGATCATGCTCTATTTCTTTGAATATTTGAAAGGTTGATCACAAGTTGTAATGCTTTACTCATTAAAAGAGAAATGTTGTTTTAAGATTTGATTGATAACAAACCTAATCTTGAGCAGTTAATTGTAGCTTGTCTATATTTGTTTTCACTTGTGTTTGAGGACAAACAAAGTCCTAAGTTGGGGAGAGTTGATAAGTGCGTAAAAGTAGTTAATTTCATCATTTATATTTGCCAATTATCAACTTTGTGTGCGTAAAGTTAGTATTTAAATCCCCAAGATCATGTATATACTTGTTCTAGTTAAATATAGGTAATATATCTTAATCCTAACCCTTTTTATAGGTATTTGGGCAAAAACATGAAGAAAAGCCAAAGAAACAAAATCTGCAAACTGAAGCTTGGTAGCTTGGAGCGACCAGGGCTGGCTGGGAGCGACCTAAAACTGAAGCTTGGTAGCTGGGAGCGACCAAAAACAAAAATGAGTGAATCAGAGGTTTAGTGGGGCACGTGTCAGCAAACCCTCCTCCTGAAGAAAGGTCTGGTAGCTGAGCGACCGTTTCGTAGCTGAGCGACCATGCACTTTTCAGTTTAATATAAATAGCTGTTGGAGAGGGAAAAACAGATTCATTCTGATAATTTTCAAGGAGAGAAACTCAGAGAAGACCAGAGCAAATATTTCTTAGGAGATTGAAGGTGGATCCATTCAACTTGAGACATCAAGTGTTGATGTTCATCCTTTGTTCTTCCATTCATCCTTGTAAGCTAACCACCATGACAATGAGTGGCTAAACTTCTTGTTTGTTGGGATTAGATGTAGCTTATCATGATTTTGTATTAATCTTAACCTCTTTGATATATATATTTTAGATTGTTCATTAATATGTGTGTTATCCTTGCTTACCATGTTTATTCAATTTGATTTCAATGATATAGACATATGTTGTTTAAATCTTTAGAACTAGGATAATCACATGTTGAAACCCTAAACTCTAGACATAGATTTAGGTTTTAATATTCACTTTTAATATTGAATCTTAATGATATTGTGTTGATCGATAAGTCGAGAGATCGGATATTAATCGACATAGTAGATTTCGCGATGTTCCGGACACGGAAACGTTCGATGGGCAATATGTGAAAATATTAATCAACGGCTAAAGTATATATACAATTTGTTGCATTAATACATAGGATTGATTAAGTGAAGTCTAATCCCGACAATTCTAATTCTCTAAAATTCAATCTTTATTTTATCGCAATCTTTATGATATTTTCGCACTTGAAATTACAAAACAATATGTTTGACAAACCCGCACTTAAAACCATTTTAACTGTTGAACGGCGTTTGGTATCGCACTAGTCCCTGAAGAAACGATAATTATAATACTTACTTTGATATTACATCAGTGTGCTTGCTGAACATAATTTCAGACTTGTCCATGTTGACTAATTGACCAGAGGCCTCCTGATAGTCAGTTAGGACAAAGAATAAAAAATGCAATTAAACCTATTATTATATTTAAGATGGTTAAAGAGTGTCCCATAAAACTTATTAGCAAGAATAATTAGAATGAATATCTATTTCTCCGATGTTATATATAACTAAAAATTTATTTTTAAACTCATTCAATAACTAATATATTTATGTCGTGTACTTATATTTTGTAAATTATAATTAAAGACTCTAAATGTTTGAATATCCGAATATGATACTTTGGAAACGGATAATTTCAATTCAACATTAAAAAAAGAAAAAAAGGTGATGATCTACAAAGCAATGATAGTGGCATGGTTCAACCACGCATGATTGCTAAGATGTGATCGAGTGAGCAAAGCAATTTAATTAAGAGACAAGATAGGCATGCAATACTCCACACATAATGATCTTTTTTCTTAAACATCATTAGGAATATTATCATGTTTTTTAAGTAGTAATATATTAATTATATCGAAATGATAATTATAACCATCACCATCATTCTCGTCAAAATAGAAACCACCATCATTATAATCTTCATATTCTTAAGCCTGAGATGTTGTGCTATGCTGGCAAAGTAAGGGGCAAGTTACCCTAAAATATTTGCAACTGAGTGGCTATTAATTTGATGATTATTATAATGATAAATAATAGTTAAGCGGGATATCTTTCCGTTCTACCTTTTTGAAATTAAATATTTATATTTTGTTTTTTCTTTGGAATTTGATTTGATTTTTTTGGTAATTAAGAGAATTTGATTTGGTTGATATAAGGTTGAAAATAACAAAATAATTATTACAATGTAATATATAATAAGGTGGTGGCCCTATACACTTGTTCAATCAAAGACAAGGAACTTAGGAGATTGTCATTGTGATTTTGAAGTAACAAGTCGTGATTAAAAATAGGGCAAATAGGTCTTTTCCCTCTGTAAAATAGGTGAATTTTGCGTTATCTTTATTTTTTGTAGTAATATCTCCCTACAATGTTTAATTTTTTTTATAGTGTATTTTATTCCTCTACCGAATTTTTTTTCCCAACATAGAGGATAAAATATATTACAAATTTTTTTTTTAAACATTGCAGGGGTTATTCCTGCAAAAAAAAAAAAAATACAAAAGGCCGTGACGCAAAACTCACGTATTTTGTAAGGAGTAAAGACTTATTTACCTTTAAAAATATAATTTTATCATCAAATTGATAAATTAAATCCGGGCATATGCATGCCTGAGTTTTCAAAGAGATGGTTTTTTTTTTTTTTGGTTACAAAAGAGATGGTTATTACTCCATGATGAAAAAATACGATGATTAAGATAATAATAGTAAATATGTAATTAAGTTTGTCCATAAAAAGGTACTTGTCAAAAAAAAAAAAAATTTGTCCAAAAAAAGTTATAGAGAAATTGTGGCATGGATGAAGAGGGAATATGTTGACTCTCATCATCATAGATTAGAATCATTGGGGCAAAGAAACAAAGATGATGTTTGGTAATTATGACAAGAGTTGTTGACCAAAGACAAACATACAATGATTAAAAACCAAATGAGATGCCTTCAGAGACACCTTCACTCACCCTTGCTTCAAATCATGCCATCTCATTGCATCCATCATTTTGTTTTTTTTTTTTTTTAAAAAAAATAGTTTAATGATTAGAAATTTACTCTTTAAAATGAATAAGTAAAAAAATTTTAGTTCAAATTCTGACTTTTATATATATAGAGTATAGTAACGTGTTTATATCAACTAAATTATGTTCATAAACCATAACTACTCATTTTTTCTTTTTTCTAGAGTTAGGTTAAGCCTCTCGTAATAAAATTTAATGTGGATTGGAACGGATCCATTTATAACTAGAAAAATGAGTCGGACCGATCTTCTATCCCATGAGGGAGCGGTGTAAAAAAGTAAGTGCAAAATAGTTGAGCTTTTTTGGCTTCAGTCAATTTGGTCTGTGTGAAATTTTGTTTTGGCAAACTCATTATCAACATCTAAATTTGCTTTTTTAAAAAATAATATTAATAAAAACTTCAAATTATCATCTAGTTTTAAAAATTATTAATACATATTTTTTTAATATGGAAACTTTATGGGTCACAATTCTCCTTTACTTGTTGAATTTTTTGCCAATTATTTTTTTGAGGTGAAATTTTTTTGCCATTATGATTGCTATCGAATTGTCACAGACAAAGGTTGGTCTAACCTTTTGATAGAAATGTGTTTCAGTACTGATATAGCAATTCTTCTTATTTTCAATAATTCATCTATTGTCCATTGGAAGATCTTATACAAATGGAGAAATTGCATCTCTGTGGGGTGCAACTGCAACATTCTCAGAAGACAATTGTTTTCCGATAAACTTGTTAACTTTAGTCATTCAATCCAAAATGTTATTTGGTGAGACTCATTGTCTCAATTTATTTGGAATGACTTCCATAGGGGGATACACTTGAATTACCCAATTGTATCTCTTAAGTTTTTTTTTAGTTCATATAATATATAGGAGTTCTTAAAATTAATAAAATCACCTTTTACTTATAAAAAAGTAAATACCAAAATATTTCTAACACTAATGACTGAATCCAGCTTATATTCAAAGTGAACAATTTACTTTAGTATGTATAATGAAGATTATCAACAATTAACGAATAAATCAAATGCAGATATTTGGGTGTATCATAAAATTTGTTAAAACAACAATTTCTCACTTTACATCTTAGCATGTTGAGAGGATTTATAAAACTAAATAAAAAATAGTTAAAAGTAAAATAAGAGTATAATGACCAACATAGTATCACACAAGTCATAGATATTCGGGCCTCTTAACTATTTGGTACTGGACTCGATCCCCGGCCGGTGCGTATGGAAAATCATTTGTTTGAAAAGGTTAACTCCTTAAATGAATTTCAGTTACCTCGCTGGATTAGTCTCTGTAGTTACGCGCGGATAATACATTTAGTTAAAAAAAAAAAAGAGTATTATTTAGTTAATTTACTTTGTGAAAATATTTGTATTTTTTAAAACGTTTGTTCGTTTCAGCTTATTCATAAGATGAGACTATTGAAGTAGACCCTTGTGATAGAGAAAAGATAAAGTCAGTAAGAGATATTGTATTTTTAAAAATGATGACAATAATTTGTTTTTTGTTCACATTTTCACTGATCCCAAAATTTACATAGATTTGTTCAATTCAAGAGACCACTATCTTCTTATTAGCATGTAAAATTTACAATTTTTTTAAAATAAAATGCTTTCACAAAATAAAATGAACTGCACTAAGCTCATATTCGGCTCAAGCACTCGTCCGACATTGGGACCTCGTGCTTGGGGAGCTATGAACCGTGCTAAGCTCACTTGACTCTCACTTGACTCAAGCACTTCGTCCCACATTGGGGCCTCGTGCTTGGGGAGCTATAGACCATGCTAAGCTCATTTGACTCAAGCACGGTGTCTCACATATTGTGCCTCGTGTTTGGGGGTATATCTGTGCTAAGCTCAATTATCACACATGGGATGGACCATCTCACCCATGTCCCGTATATCGAAATAGTTAAAATGGATGACATGATGATCAAGAAAGAGAAATGTGTCCAAAGACTCACCCACGACAAAACGTGGATGTAAGAATAATAGGCCGTGCCTTTCTATTGATTTTGTAATGATAAATATATATATATATATATATATATATATATATATATATATATATATATATATATAAAATGTAAGTTTTTATATTTGTTTTCAATACAATCATGACTAATAATGATAACAAAATTCTAATAATACCAATAATATTCTAATACACCCCCTAGTCGAAACGGGAGGCTGACGAATGTTGAGACTATCACAAAAATCATCAAAGAGTTGCAACGGAAGTCATTTATTGAAAATATCAGCGATTTGGTAACGTGAAGGAACGTGTAAGACTCGTACTTGACCGCAAGCAACTTTTTCACGCACAAAATGTATATCCTTCTCGATATGTTTGGTTCGTTGATGTTGAACTGGATTACCGGATAGATAGACAACACTCACATTGTCACAATAAAGTAAAATGGCTGTTGTGACTGGGCAATGTAGTTCCAATAGTAAATTTCTAATCAACATGATTCAGATACTACATTAGCGACTCCACGATACTCGGCTTCTACACTTGACCGAGAGAGGGTGTGCTGGGGTTTGGCAGACCATGAGATTAAATTGTCACCAAGATATACACAATAACCGGAGGTGGAACGCCCGGTGTCTGGGCAACCAGCCCAATCTGCATCAGTGTAAGAAACCAATTTGCTGACAGAGGAGAGATACAAGTGAAGTCTGAAATCAATGATGTCGTAAATATACCGAATTATACGCTTCAGTGCTGACATATGTTGTGTTTTTGGGTCATGCATGAATAGGCATACCTGTTGTACTGCATAAGAGATATCAGGTATTGTGAAAGTTATATATGTTGGACAATGGAAAACTGAAGTCATTCATTGTTTCATTGTCATGTCCCACATTGGTAGAAAATATTCTATTTTCTTTATTGCCAAATTTCCTTAATTGATTTTCATCAGTTTTGATTGTTATTCCTTTTAACAAATTTTTCCTTTTATTGCTCTTGATTAGCTATAAACCAAATAGCATAACCTCCCCTTTATTAGCAATTTTATAAACTGTCAAATTACATTAATTGTGTAGCTAATAATAAGGAGCTGTTGACAGAAACGTTTTTGGGTTGGTTCTAGCTATTAAAAGAGTACTGCTATAGTCTTGCAGAGGCAGAAAAATAAACTCTTGATCTCACTTCTTTTCTTTTTCTACTACTAAAATTCTGGGCAATTGTTCTGTGATTTCCATAGCCTAAGGCCATGAGTGCATGTGTTCATAGGCTCGTTGTCTTAACCTTGGGGAGCAGTCGACAAACTAGATTGCATCAAGGTCTAGCCGAATTTTGCTTTCAAGGCAGTGATTTTTCACGTCACAACAAACTTATAATCTGTGTTATATTTTTTCTGTTTTGTATTACTAAATTTCCAACAATTTGAAAGCAAAATTATTCTTGTTATTCAAGTACTAAACAGAAATGGCTGGGATTCATTCAAGAATCATTCCGGATATGTTGAAAATGGAACCTCTAAACGGCTCAAATTATAGGAGATGGTCTCAAGAACTGTTGATTTTGTTTGAAGCCTTAGAGGTTGATTATGTGTTATTCGAAGATCCTCCCACTGATGTCGACGCTCCTGAATCATCTACTCCTACTACTCCGGCTACCCCTGTCGTCACACCTCTTACTGCAGAAACCAAGAAAGCTAACGACGAAGCTAAGAAGAAATATGAAAAAGACAACAAAACTGCGAGAGGTCATCTGCTTACTCATATGGCAGATAATCTGTTTGATCTTTTCATTAATCAAATTCTGCAAAGACAATATGGGACACTCAACTGAAACGTTACGGCGATGACGATGCCGGAAGAAAGAAATATGTCGTAGGAAATTGGATGCGCTTTCAAATGTCAGATGACAAACCAATCATGGAGCAAATTCATGACTATGAGAATTTAGTTGGTGACATACTAAATGAAGGAATGAATATGTGTGAGATATTGTAGGCTAATGTGCTTCTAGAAAAATTTCCACCTTCTTGGAGTGACTACCGCAACCAACTGAAACACAAAAAGAGAGACCTGTCACTTCAAGAATTAATAAATCATATGAAGACAAAGGAGGCCAACCGACTTAAAGATAAGCATGTTTTACATTCTATAAATTCAATTAACGCTAATGTTGTTGAGTTCCAGAAAAAAGGACAGCAGAAAACATACACTAATATCAACAAAGGTGATAACAAGATTCAAAAAAGAAAGCTTGATTGCTATGTTTATGGCAAAACAGGTCATAAAGCTTATGAGTGTAAACAAAGGAAGGGGCAACAAAATAACAACTTGAAGCCTGCTGCACCATATGCTACTCAAGCACATCTAGCAGAAAATGAAGAAGTGATAGCTGTTGTGGTTGTGGAGGCAAATTTGGTCAACAACAAAGTGGATTGGATTCTAGATACCGGTGCTTCTAAACACTTATGCGCCAACAAAGAGCTTTTTCACCAGATTGAGGATGTTGTTGATGGAGAATGCATATTCATGGGAAATTCTGCTACAGCTGGAGTGCTTGGTAAAGGAAAGATTATCCTTAAACTTACTTCTGGAAAAACATTATCTTTGAGTGATGTTCTGTATGTTCCCACTCTGCGTAGGAACCTAATTTCTGGTAGTTGTCTAAATAGAGCTGGATTAAAATTGGTTTTTGAAGCTGATAAAGTTGTTATAACTAAAAATGGGAACTTTGTGGGGAAGGGATATCTAGCTTATGGTTTATTTGTTTTGAACACCATTCCTAACGCATCTAATGCTATATCATCTATTGGTTCTGTTTATATTGATGAGTATGTTAATTTGTGGCATGGTAGGCTAGGACATGTGAATGTGAATTCCATTAAAAAACTTAAAAATATGAATCTAATTAATGTGCTAGATATAAATAACTTTTCTAAGTGTCCTATATGCGTGGAAGCTAAATATGCAAAGAAGCCTTTTAAACCTGTCTCAAATAGAACTACCGAACTGCTTGAATTAATTCACACGGATTTGGCTGACTTCAAAAACACAGTTAGTAAAGGAGGTAAAGCATATTTTATTACATTCATAGATGATTTTTCTAGATATGCCAAAGTTTATCTTCTAAGGACAAAAGATGAGGCTGAAGAAATGTTTTTAAAATATAAGGCAGAAGGTGAAAACCAATTAGACCGTAAAATTAAGAGAATTAGGTCTGATAGGGGTGGTGAATATGGAACTATTTTTCTTAAGAATTTTTGTGAAAAAAAATGGGATTATCCATGAGACTAGTGCCCCTTATACTCCTCAACAAAATGGCATAGCGGAAAGAAAAAATAGAACACTTAAAGAAATGATGAATGCTATGTTATTAAGTTCCAGTATGTCTACCCAAATGTGGGGGGAAGCCATTTTGTCAGCCTGTTATATATTAAATGGAGTTCCCCATAAACGACTAGAAAAAACTCCCTATGAATTATGGAAAGGATTTGTGCCGAAATTAAATTTTTTAAAAGTATGGGGGTGTCTAGCTAAAGTAGCTTTGCCGGATTTTAAGAGGACTAATGTAGGTACCAAAACTTTTGATTGTGTGTTTATTGGATATGCTCAAAATAGTGCTGCATATAAGTTCTTGCGTTTGAATGATAATAATATTTGTGAATTTAGAAATGCAGAATTTTTTGAACAAGAATTTCCTTTAACGAAACATGGTATTGAACTAAGTTCTTCTAATACTACTTTAGTGCCCTTACATTCTCCTACTTCTTCTGCTGCAAATGAACAAGATAATGAACCTAGAAGAAGTAAAAGGAAGAGAATAGAAAATAGTTTTGGACCAAATTTTGTTACTGCCTTCTTGGTTGAAAACAATGATGTTGATAAAATAAGTGATGCATTTGTATCTACTTTTCTCATTGAAGAAGATCCTAAAACTTATAATGAGGCTATAACATCTATTGGTTCCAACTTTTGGAAAGAGGCAATTAATAGTGAATTAGATTCTATCATGTCTAATCATACTTGGGATTTGGTTGACTTGCCTAAGGGAAGTAAACCAATTAGATGTAAATGGATATTTAGAAAGAAATTAAGAACTGATGGAACCATTGATAAATTTAAGGCTAGATTAGTAGTTGTTGGTTACACACAAAAGAAAGAAATTGACTATTTTGATACATATTCTCCTGTTACTAAAATTTCTACAATTCGTTCTCTAGTTGCTATTGCTGCTATTCATGGACTTGTAGTACATCAAATGGATGTAAAGACAGCCTTTCTTAATGGTGACTTGAGAGAAGACATCTATGTGGAACAACCAGAGGGCTATGTGATTCAAGGTCAAGAGAACAAAGTGTGTAAGTTGAGAAAATCATTATATGGCCTTATACGGGCTCCTAAACAATGGTATGAAAAATTTGATCAAACTTTGGTAAGTGATGGTTATATAGTGAATTCATCTGACACTTGTGTTTACTTTAAATTGTTTGGACAAGAATGTGTGATAATATGTTTATATGTTGATGACATGCTAATTTTCGGTACCAATGTGACTGTAGTGCAAAAGACCAAATTGTTTTTATCCTCTCATTTTGATATGAAAGATCTAGGAGAAGCTGATGTGATTCTTGGAGTTAAAATGAGAAAAATTGATAATGGTTTTTCCTTATGTCAGTCACATTATATTGAAAAGATACTTAAAAAGTTTAATTGTTATGATGAATTACCTGTGAAAACTCCCTATGATCCTAGCATACATCTTAAGAAAAACAATGGTTCTAGTGTTTCACAAACTGAATATGCTAAAATCATAGGGAGTGTTATGTTCCTCATGAATTGTACTAGACCCGACATAGCATATGCTGTGAGTAGACTAAGCAGATATACTCACAATACAGGTAACGAACATTGGACTGCACTTCGTCGCTTACTCAGGTATCTTAAAGGTACTATGGATTGATGTTTGCATTTTTATAAATTTCCTGCTGTGTTAGAAGGATTTTGTGATGCAAATTGGGTTATTGATAATGATGAGGTAAGTTCCACTAGTGGATATGTTTTTACTTTAGGTGGAGGTGCCATATCATGGAAGTCTTCCAAGCAAACATGTAAAACACATTCCACTATGGAATCAGAATTTATTGAATCATCAAGGGGGATGGGGCTTAAGCCTTTGTGCTGAGGAAAGTATGGTGGATCCCATCAATGGTCAAACGAAACCATATGATTACTCTGTTGTATTACATTTTCCATCTCCATGACATTTGGTGATACATTGTAGACAGGTTGAACTTTTAGTTCTTAATGAGTTCATAGCCTAAATTATTGGGTGGTCAGTATAAATTGGACTTGATGGACTCACCACTTGTTGTTTTGAAAGATGAGCATTCTCTTGCTCTTAATGAATCCATAGCCTCTTTGGTGGTGCTTTTGAGACGCACTTGATGGATTCACCTACATGAGTGTGAAGGTAGGCCGCCTTCTATGAAAGAATTAGGCTGTCTTTCTAGAGCACTCATTAGTATCCAAGGTGTGCGCATGGCCATTAAAAGCGCTTGTTTGTATTATCGCGGGAATCATAGATATTAGAGAAATACATGTGTTGTAAGGGTCTCATTTGAAAACTTGGTAGTTCAAGAGAAATTCACTACCTATACACAATTGTTGCCTTCACTATGTATCAATTCAATCATTATGATATTGATACTTAAGTGTTACTCTCTCTCTTTTGCCCAGAAATTGTTTTTTTATTACCTCCAGTTTTACCATTGGTGGGGGATTGTTGGACAATGGAAAACTGGAGTCATTCATTGTTTCATTGTTATGTCCCACATTGGTAGAAAATATTCTATTTTCTTTATTTTCAAATTTCCTTAATTGATTTTCATCAGTTTTGATTGTTATTCCTTTTAACAAATCTTTCCTTTTATTGCTCTTGATTAGCTATAAACCAAATAGCATAACCTCCCATTTATTAGCAATTTTCTAAACTGTCAAATTACATTAATTGTGTAGCTAATAATAAGGAGTTGTTGACATAAACGTTTTTGGGTTGGTTCTGGCTATTAAAAGAGTACTGCTATAGTCTTGTAGAGGCAGAAAAATAAACTCTTGATCTCACTTCTTTTCTTTTTCTACTACTAAAATTCTGGGCAATTGTTCTGTGATTTCCATAGCCTAAGGCCACGAGTGCACGTGTTCATAGGCTTGTTGTGTTAACCTTGGGGAGCAGTCGGCAAACTAGATTGCATCAAGGTCTAGCCGAATTTTGCTTTCAAGGCAATGATTTTTCACGGCACAACAAACTTATAATCTGTGTTATATTTTTTCTGTTTTGTACTACTAAATTTCCAACAATATATTAAAATGCTCCCGCAAGACTCCGATATTCAGTTGGGTCATGATATGGATTCCCAGAAGAGCCACTGAGTTTTATCTTGGTGTCGACTAGGGTGGGTGATGGCTTGCAAGAGGACATGTCTGCTCGTTCTATTATTTCCTCTGCATATTTTCTTTGAGACAAGAAAAAACCACCTGTATGTTTAGTAACAGATATTCCCAGAAAATAACTAAAAGGACCCAAATCCTTCATTGCAAATTCAGAGCTAAGTTTAGACATGATACAGTCACGAAGAGCATCAGAGGTGGCAGTAAGAATTATGTCATCCACATATAGAAGGGTATAAGCAGTATCAATAACATGATGATAAATCAATAAAGAGTGATCAAAGGTGCTGTGAGAGAAACCTAAAGTGGCAACATAGTCGGTGAATCTTTGGTACCAAGCACGATGTGCTTGTTTGAGACCATAAAGAGACTTTTTGAGGAGACAAACATGCTCAGGATACTGAGGATCACGGAATCCAAGAGGTTGGTGCATATACACGGTTTTGTCAAGATTTCCATGCAAAAAGGCATTCTTGACATCTAGTTGATGGAGACACCATGACTTGGATAATGCAATGCTGAGTACCGCGCGAATAGTGGTCGGTTTGACGACAGGACCGAAAGTTTCACCACAATCGACACCTGATTGTTGATTAGCACCATTGCCTACAAGTCGAGCTTTCTATCGCTCAAAAGAACCATCAGATTTTTTTTGTGCCTAAAAATCCACAAAGTTCGAATAACATTAGCATTAGAGGGACGAGGAACTAATTCCCACGTCTTATTTTTAATAAGAGCATTATATTGGGAGAGGAGGTTGATTGAGGTGTGATGTACATTTGTGAGCTAAGAAGTGGGTTAATGTCGTCATCTAAGAAGTTATAGTTAGTCATTGTAGGAGCATTCATGGTGGAAAAGGGAAGCGTATTTTCCTCAAAAATAACATGCCGAGAGATAATGACACTACAAGATATTTGACATATAGTGATGGAGAAAATCCATAGGTAAAGGTCTAAAAATCGTGGGTATAGGCACTAAAATCTATACCGACGGACGTTTTGCTCCGTAGACTTTAAATACCCTATACCCACGGAACTTGCCGTCACAATAGCCTATAGCGACATCATTTTTTGGTGTTGGACAAACCTGAGAGCTATACCCACGGATGTTACAAACTATTGTAAACTGGTTTACCCACGCATTTGTCCGTTGGTATAGGTTGGACATTTTTTTTTTCATTTTTTTTGGCAGATTGCACATTTTTTTAAAATAATAATAATTTGCCAATATACATATTTTCTACACACCAAGTCAACTATAATTGTACTGTAAAAAAATCAAATATAATTACAAAAGAGAATTTCAATTATATTAAAAAAATTAATAAGTCTTACAAACTAACGGAAACACCAAAACAATGTCACCCGACTAAATCTCCCAAAATTAAAGTTGCATCAAATAACTTAAGAGAACTACCGCTTATTTCTAATCCATCCCAAAATTACAACTCTAAAAAACTAGCAACCACAAAAACATCCATATGTATGATGACATTCCTACCAAGCAATAAACCACAATGGCTTACATCCCACAGCACAGCACATGACATTCCTACCAAGCAATAAAGTGCAACAACTTACACTGTTTACTTCAAATCTCTCTCTTCAATCTTCGTCACTGTATTGACTTTGAGAATCTGTTTGGTCGGGGGCAATAGAAGCATCTGTAACCTATAGATAATAAAAGAGAACAAATTACAGACCCAATTTAATTGATGTTTTCATAATATTCGAAATATGAACACAAAGAGTAAAATAAAATATACCTTTCTTGCAGCTCATAAAATGTCATTCATATCTTCTCCAGTAAATCGATTTTGAATCAATGACAACACATTTGCCAACACCGCATTTGTACTATCTTGTTTTTTTTTCCATTTGCTTAAGTTTATCGCGCAATTCAACTCTTGATTTTCAGACAAAGAAGCTTTCAGTTTTTTTGGGTTTGGGAATCTTGCCAATACAATGCGCTCGTCTTCTCTTTTCAGGTCCTTTTACTTTGGAATATATATCATCCTTCCAAGGCATGTGACTTTGTATCTCTTGGACCGAATGAGATGTTCCGGCCTCATTATCATATTTGTTTAGTTTTTCCTAAAACATTAAATATAGATGAAACGAAAACAAGTAATAACAATCCGATCATGGCACTAATTGCAAGACACAAATATTGACACTAATTTTTTTGTTTTTCAAAACAGCAAAATAATATTAAAACCACTTTCTTAAGGACATGAAATACTCATGAGATACACAAAGATACAAAACCTGCAGCAAACAATAGGTAAACAAAGGTTCACAATCAAACCAATACAATATGGAGCTAACAATCAATACTCCCACCCCAAAGCACAATAACACTATAACCTCACATATAAAAACCAAAAAATAGCTCAAACCTTTACAAAAATGAAACAGAAAACTCAATGTACTCTCGATCAACAATGCAGAGCACAATACCAAAGAATAAAAGTCTGCCAAAGGTCAAAAACCGAGATGCACGAAAGTTTGTGTTGTATCGATAGTAGACTTTTTAAGATGAAGAGGATATGAGCCTACTAACATGAGGCAGAAAAGCAACAAATCAGAAGTCATGAGAATCTACAGATGAAAGAAAAGCAACAAATCAGAAGTTATGAGCCTACTACCATGAGGCAGCAAAGCAGCGAATTAGAAGGTGCAAACCAGAAAAACCTTATGAAGCATGAGAATCTACAGATGAAAGAAAATCTTACAATCACTCTTGCAGCTTTATCATTGACAAATGAACCATCTTTACGGGTGCGGGTTTCAACATAAATCTCTTTACTTGTGGATGATCTTCCATTGGCATTTTTTTCTGAAACCAAATAGACAAGTTTATAGGTAATTTGTCTTATGAATACAATGTACTCAATAAAAAGTTCAAATATAAACAAACCTTTTCATCAATAAATTTTGGGAGACTTTTTGTACCCATACAATGAACATCTTCAAACTTAGCACGATTCTCTCTATTAATTTTGCTTATTTTCTACAATTGATACAACACAATATTATTCAAGAGAAGAAACCAAAGTTAAAATATAGTTCATGGGTAAGGCTTGAGCGACTTTTATCAATATTCAATCCACTTTGCTATATTTCTTGGTTGAAACTTGCAAGTATGAAGTTCTTGTATCTTTTCAGTAAGGCTAAGATCTTAGACTTGTTTACATAAAAACTAATATAATGATAGAGGTTATAAATGCGGGTAAAATGGTTGGCTATTTCTGTATATGGTCTATGATCTATCTATCTCATTTAAGCTTTAATCAATGATCATATCAGCATTCTTAGATAAAGATGATTCAACTAGTGTCAGGACCTTATCAAACAAGAAGTTTGATATACTCCGAAAACTCTAACATGGCTCTGTTAGTCTTCAGATTTATTTATATTTTACTTTCTATGCATATTTAATAGTTTTAGTAACACGGGTTATATATAAAGCCACTGATAATGTCACAACATTGCCTAAAATGTCTTAAAGACCACTTTCTTGATGTATTTCAGCTTTTGCATAAACATTTTGGTCAAAGATGTACTTAAGTGGAATTATAGGTATTCAAAGATAGGTGTACTTCAGTTTAGGTTGGAATTATATTGAGAATTTAGAGGGCAGGAGTTTAAGTTGGAATTTAGATGTATATGGTTGGATATATGACTCAAATTATTCCCATAAATTTGAGCCACAAAGAATTTATATATATATATGTTAAGCTTACACTGGTTTGTATGATATCTCAATCATTTGAGAGTAAAATACAATTTTGATCATTAAAATTGTATGCTCAATTATTGAAGCCTACACTATGTTTTAAGGCAATAAAAGGTCTGTCGTCAAGTATATATGGTCAACTAAGTTCTCACTAGCAACATAAATTTAATCTACATACAGAACAATTGAATAATGACAGAACTTTTAGTGAAATATAATTTAGTTTTGTGACTATCAGGTTAATCAAACATTGACACTATTATTTATATCTCTAAATGAAAGGGCAGTACAGAAGAATTATAAAGATTACTAGCCATAATGATTTTGTATCTCATATTAATTTTGATTTTGACATGTATATTCAACTGAGAAACTTAACAAAAGCTATCATGTTATATTGAGTGGAATAGGTATTCTTACATAGAGTTGAGGGGAGATCAATGTATTTTTCCCTAATACTTGATGATTTGGTTTTAAGAGTTAAAAAAAAAAAAAAAAAACTCTATATCAAAACACTATAGCTCTGTAACCAACCAATTTGAATTTGATCCACACCACTAACATAAATCTAAAAAAAAGTTGAAAATAATTTGCACCAGTTCAAAACCCACGTATAGATAGCATACAAAAGTCTAACAAAAAGTTACAGAGCACATCTACAAGTTGGTATCAGAAATAAATCTAATATTCCACAGAACACACGCATCTCAACCATCCAACAGATAACTATAATAAACTACTGGTACCTGATTGTGTCAATGTCGGCGATACGGAGATGGGGCAGGAACTCAAACGCTAATAGCAGCAAAAGTAGCAAATAGGAAAGCTGAAAAATAAGAGATAAAATTGATAATGGGAAACATAATTTAAAGGAAACATTCTTGAAACATAATAGAAAGTTGATGGAGGAGAGTTTAACGATGAAGCGAACTGAAGGATTGACGGAACTGAATGGTTGAAGCGAACTGAAGGAGAGGTCAATGGATGAAACGGCGAACAAAAAAGGAATTGAAAAAGCGTCGAACTACTAGGGTTTGATGGCGAGCTGAAGGAAACGGCGCATCTTTCTTTCTTTGATTGATTACAAACTAGTAAATCAAAAAACAAAAGAAAACAAGGCCTGACAATTTGTAACACTTATAACTTCTATGATTAGACGGATATCCTAGAAATTGGAGTTTTTTCCTAGTGGTGGATGGAATTAAGGGATAACAATGATATCCAAAGACTCGAAGGTATGAATAAGATGAATCTTTTTGGTAGAGAATTTTAGTTGGTGATTGAAGAGCCAGTTTCTTATTTGGAAGTATGTTATGCAGGTAAGTGGCCATTTCAAGAGCATGGTACCAAAAAACTGGTGGAACAAAAGCATGAGCAATGAGAGTTCGGATTATGTTATTGATTGAATTTTTCTTTTGGCTTTTCCATTTTGAAGGGAGGTGTGAGGACAAGAGAATCTAAAAGACATTTCATTTAATTCACAAAACTTATAAAAGAGAGCATTATCATATTCTTTGCCATTGTCACATTGAAAACATTTTATTTAACACTCAAACTGTGTTTTATTGTGGGAATAAAATTGTAAAAAAAAAAAAAAGAATTTACTTGTGATTTATTTGAGATTGAAAAAATCCATAAAAAATCAGTAAAATCATAAAAAAAAATAATACTCCCTCTGATTTCATATATAAGAAAAATTTTACTTTTTAAATTTATTGTAGAATTGATGAATCTAGACTATAATATTGTCTAGATACATTCATTTTACAATTAATCTAAAAAGTCAAATGTTTCTTATATATAAGACGAAGGGAATACATAATAGCGATGGAGGAAATATTCTTATAGTGGAGCGGCGGAGTCGCACTCTACTTTTCTCCGCATCTCTCCTATATAGGCAAGGCAGTGGTCAGTTTTACCAAATACACAAAAAACACTAAGACCTTAGCTTGATATTTCACTGGCTAGGGATCCACTTATTCTTAGCAAGTACATAAACATCGCCTTAAATTTTGTAAGTCAAATGCTAACAAGTGTCCTCGGAACACTCTTTAAGATCTTAAAAAGTAAGTATTTTATATAATTTTTATGAGAATGTGTGAAGTCAACGTATTGAAAATTATAATGTTTAATTTTTTGAATAAATTTTTTTTTTAAATGAAATGTTTAAAGAGTGTCCGAGGAGCACTCGTTAGCAAAACCCATAAGTGGCGTTTAGAGGACTAAAGTGTGGAGTAAAGTATATATTGGGAAAAAGCTCAGGTAAAGTGCTGTAGATATTAACAAAGCACGATATGGAAGGTACGTATAGTACTGTGCCTAACTTTGATCTTTTTATATTTTCTACCCTAAGTTTGCCTCAAGATTCAATGGACATATTTTGTTCTGCTAATAAATGGAAAAATTAATTGTTCAAGAAAAAAATTGGTTAAAATTCAATAACTTATAGTCATTCTATCTAATCATAAAATTATGTTACGAAAAAAAGTAGTAAGAATTTGATTAATTGACTAGCACAAAATAAAATGAAAAGGAAAAAGCATGGGCCAAGGCCCTTCAATCAGTCCAGTGGATCAATTTCTGCAGGAAAGGGGCTGACCATGTGCATGGGAGAATTTCTTTTGTCACCCTAGCCCTTTCTCTCGACCGCTTTACAATTTTACCAAAATACTCTTATCTGCTATCTAGGTAGTGGATATATCAAAAAATACCCTACAATTTATCATTTTTATAATATCCACTACTTAAGTATCGAAATGGTAAAAATGGAAACACGTAGCAGATGTTTGAGAAGTAGGTAAGGCGACAAAATAACTAGTTTGTGCATGGAGAGTTGGATTAAAATATATCTTTTAGTAGAAATGGAGCAATTGAAAGCAAAGCGGAAGGAAGAAGAGCAATTGTGCATATCAATACTCCATCCGTGACATTTTGTAAACAAATTTCACATTTGTAAGTTCAGATATATTAATTATGCGAATATAAAAAATGTGAAATTTACTTATAAAATATCACGGAGGGTGTATTATCCAAAACTCATCGCAACACACCCTCCTCTTAATTTCATCAATGTACTCTCCCACTTCATTTGATGCTAAATATTTGTTATCTCTCAAATTCCAAAACTTTTACAAGAATTTCATTTTATCATTAAAGTGTTTGTTACAACCTTTACCCATACCAAATGTTGTGTGGAAAGACATCAACATGGACTTGATTATCATGATATCTTATAAATCGAAGGGTTGTATTTGAAGTTTCCTCCTCATAGACAAGTATCTAATAGGCATCTGTTGCATTCGAAATTGACAACATGATACTACACTCATTTTGAGGTACTCGAGCAAGTCGGGATTGTGACATTCCAGTTACGACCAGGCTCTTGTTCACTCGATTTCATGTGACGCAATTGAAGAAGGCAGTAAGTCAACACCCTATATAACAAGTATTGCCTCCAAAACTGCAATTAACTGCAGGCAGACTGTGATACCACAGCATCTTTTGAACAAGAGGCATATTCAAAGGGATAGTGAACAAGTGATCCAAATTTTAATTAGATGGCAAAATAGAGCTAAGGATGAAACAACATGGTAAGATGTTCAGATAATACACAACCAATTCGCTAATTTCAACCTTGACGAGAAAGTTCCTATGACAGAGGAAGGCGTTGTAAGGAAACTAGAAAGTACTAAAACTTAATGTGCACACTAGAAGGAAGTTAGTTAGAGAATTGTTAGTTGATGCTTATTGAGAAGAGGGTTGTTAAGAATATATTGTTATAACTAACTATATACCTTATGTAGTAAGTATATTATATAGAGGAAGGGTATGAGTCCTACGCAGGTATGTTTTGTTGAATATACTTGAAAATTTGTTTTTAGTTGGAAGGGGAATATTTTCCTTGGTGTCTTTATTTGATTTTCCTCTCTTTCTCTTCTCTTTTTTCTATTCAAAATGACCTTAAAGATCCAAACACCAGAAGAAGTTAACACACATGTCACCAAGTATCCAATTCAAAAGTTACCAAGAACATCTTAACTAACAAGTGCTAACATGCGCAATAGAGTGTTTGTTTTTATCCTGGGAAGCACGGCAAAGAAATATTAAATGCAATATTATCAGAATTTGGACCATTGAACATTCACATCACACTATTCTTAGATTGCTAAACAAGAGTTACTACTAGGCTTACTATATCTATAATTGTTCACTGCTATCAATTATAAACTGTCTACAATAACTTCGCCGAAAGCATAACTTGCAATGCATGTTGAGAATGAAAATAAGGAGCCTGAATTGCCATTGACGTTCCATGAAATATGTCTGTATAAGATAATCCACAAGTGAATAACAATAATAAGTAATAAAACAACTTGATAAACCAACCACCAATACAGGGAGAGATACATTACTAACTCAGATTTAGGTATCAACCGTAAAGGGTACTTTAAGTTAAGTGAATTAAAAAAAAAAAAAAAAGCAAAGCCAAATCCAAGTATCCAAAAATGGTGCTACAAAGAAGATAAGCATTCCTAGAAGAATTGATTCACTATAAATGGATTCTATTTTCATCATGGATTCTGCTAATGACAAGTGCCCATCTCTAGGATTTTCAGGGATGAAAAATGGAGACCCCTTGAAAATCCCCCTAAAGTTTTCCCCCCTATATTAAATCCTCTTAATATATTGTATAGGGACAAGAATTGGATACCTGGGAAATTCCTAACACTGATCATCATAAAAGATGAGATAAAACGACATGCAACATGATAACAACTAGACTATGTCAACTCAAATTAGTGTTAGTAATGATATCGGTTTCTATCGCTGCACTGCACAGTTCGTTGTGGCTGAGGCAAAATATAGGCAAGTATTGTAACAATCTTATTAAAACAGTATGAACAAAGAAAATGCTATAATGCTTTCGTGCTATAAACTTGCCAGAATGACTATATAGTGATAAGAATGAATAAAAAAAATTAACATGCGCTCATGCACAATAGAAGTTCCCACCATTGTAGGGGTGTGATGAGTTCAGGATTTGTAAACTTGCATGCAGCAGCAGATAAATTGGTTGTTTGACTACAAGGTATGACCTTCAGATCAAGTAATATAAACAGATAATAAATGTCTTTAAATAGCTGAAAATTCTACAGTAAAATTTAGTTTCTGGAGAATTAGACTCCAAATAGCTGAACCCTTTAAGGACATTGTTATACTTTAAGCGAACTGACATAATCTGAAATCATCTTAAATCTATCAAAACTTGTAAAAGGTGAATGCTTCAAATTACAAGGCCATAACAAAGCAAGGAGAACTTACATAGATGTTGGAAAATTATTATAATGTGTTACATGATATGATAGAATAGTAATAACTTGATCTAGAATACTTTTATTAGTTCAAACGCCTGCGCCTTGGAGCACGAGAATCTCCACTGTCCACATCAGACAATCTTGAAGCATCGGTTCTCCTCCTAGAAGAGGTTACCATGGAATCAATTTCTACAGCGGTGTCCACTTGACTCTCTGAATTTATTACAGCAGCAATGCTTGAAAAGGAATCTCTGTCATCAACTGAAGAAGGTGGTTGTTCTTGGTTTCTGCCTAATGGATTGCTACGGAAATATGCCTCAACCAACCTTTCAGCAGAAGTAAGTGCTGATGAAAGAGTAGAAAGTGTTGCTCTATGTGATTGTGATCTTCTAAGCAAAAGGGATTGCACCCTGCGGTTATCCCCTCCCAACTCAGCACCATTAACACTGTTCAGATTCAAGTCAGAAACATCATCTGGGGGTGGTACAGGATTCTGCTCTCTACGCATGCCTCGAGATGTCAAAAACCTACTTAGCAAGGAAGTAGTTCTCTCTGATGTTCCACGAGCATTTTCTGGTTCATTTGGCTGAACTAAATCCCTAGTGAGATCAATTCTGCTTCCAAGACGCCGAATCATCTCTTCCACAGGGAGTGCAAAAGCATTTCTCTGAATGGTTTGTCTCAGACTCTCAACACGCTTTGCTTGTGGCCTAGGAGGGATTTTAAGAGCAGAATCCTCCTCAAGAACTCGGGCATTGTTCCCACGGCCATATATAGGGGTAACATTCTTAATTGTCACCTCTCCCTTGCAAACTGGACACTCCTTAGCATCTGAATGCAGATGCAACCATCGATATAAGCATTGCCAACAAAACAGATGACCACAGCAAGTCAAAACAGGTTCCTTGGCAAGGTCCAAACAGATATTACAATCGAAAAAGTCTCCATCATTGCCACCACTCTTTTCAACATCATCCTTCTTCTGCGATGTCTCATCCTCTGTAACACCATTGGTGACCTCACACGCTTTCGGTGCAGGCACCTCCTCTTCCTCCATTCTCTCCACAGCCGCCACACTTCCTTCCCCAGCCTGCAATCCAGTTCCATTACCCGAATTGACCAAAAAATTATTCAATTCGATAGAGATATTGCGAGCTTCGGGTGGGATATAAATATGGCGTGCAGGTTCAGGTACAATTTGACGAACTTGACCATAAGCCGGTTGAGGTAAAATGCGATGAACTGGTTGGTGGTGATATGTTGGAAGTTGCCTCCATCTCCACCTCTGTCTCCCCCTAAGCCTCGCAGCAGCTTCGCTAATTCGCTGAAGAGGCTCCTCAATCCAATCATCCAAATTCAAAGCTTCATTAGCTATCGACCCAGTTTGTGGTTCCGGGTCTGGACCCAGATTCAAATCAAGGTTCATTGCATCAGAATTTTCTTCCGCCATCACAAAACTAGAAGCTTCCTTTTATTACAAATTTTAAAGAACTAAAATTACACAAAAAAAAAACAAAAACACAAGAATCAAATGTAAAAATAAAACTTTAATACAAATCAAAGAAACCCAAGTATGAAATGGGATAATTCTGCAACAAAAGCATGTTTGTTGAGAGAATTGAACAAGCAAAAAAGAAAATTGAAAAAATTGGGGAAAATAAAAACCCTAATTTAAAAGCAAAAATGAACAAACCCAGATCCAGTGAATAACGTTGACCATATAATCAGCGATGAATTACTAGAATTGAACTCAAACTAAAGAGGATTTAGGTTAATGGTCACCGATTAGGGTTTCATAATTACGAATTTAAGAAGAAATTAGAAAAGGGGAAAAGGGTTTTTAGGTGAGAGTGGATTGTACCATTATTGTTGGTGAGGTTCGATCTGGTGAAGAAGGAAAGAGAAAAGGGTTTAGAGAGAAAAAGCGAAATAGGGTGAAAGAAGAAGAAGAAGAAGAAGAAGAAGAAGAGGTACAAGAAGAATTGAGGAAGCACCTGGTGTGTACTATGCGTGTTGGATCGGTGGTGTGAGATGGACGGCTAGGATGAGAGTGTTGAGTTTTGTCTAAACAGAGTTTGCGTTATCGCTGCCGTTCATGGGATAGCAAACAAGGAAGGATCAACAGTACAAGACGACTATGATGATCATCGGTTCATTTTGGATCATTATTGGTTAATCCTCTTTCCCCGACAAAATTTACTTTTTATATTTATCAAGAATCAATGTATTTTAATTTATAATACAGTTTAGATGTATTAGATTTTCGATCAATTTTTATTTTTTTTATATTTAAGATTAAGGAAATATTAATTCCTTCACAATATTTTTATGGCCGTGTCTCGTACAAAATAGTCCATTTATTTTTTTATTATTATTAGTTAGCTTAATTGTAAAATTTCATTTCTTAAAACGAATAATTAGAAAATTTTGAGTTTAAAGTTCGACTTTTGTAAGATATAGATTTTGAGTTGGATGTTCGAGCAAGCAACGCAACTCTGTTTTATGTCTCTAACAAATAAGTTATGTACACGGAAATTATAAATTAGTCTTTTTTTTGTTGCATTATAAATTAGTTCCTTTAATATAATAACAACGACAGATTGAATTAAGCTTGAGTAAAAATATTATAAACTAATTACAAAATAAAATATTATAAACTAATTTTATTATTATTTTTGTAAGTAGCAAGGAAATTGTGGGAAATAAAATAAGTGTTTATTCATTGTTTTTTGGGTACAAGTCTTTATTTATTTTAGTTCATTTGGATTTCTATGGATAATGGTTGATTTTCATTGGATTTCGTGGATGGATAATTAACTTCCTCAACAGGTTTAATAATGGAGTATATTTTAGTTCCAGGTTTAGATTCCTAAATCTTATGTCATTTAAGCATAGTAGAGTTTAAAGAATGGTTCAAGAGGTTCAATAATAATTTAAGTCGTAGGTTTAAATTCCTATATCTTATGTCATTTAAGCATAGTAAAGTTCAAAGAATGGTTAATTGATTGATTGTGATATTAATTTGAAGGTTTAATTATATTTTTAATTGCTTTTATTTACCTAAACATTTTAACCCTCTTGGTTTAATTATATTTTTAATTATATATATATATATATATATATATATATATATATATATATATATATATAATTTTTTCACATACAAACTGTGCCGTTAATTTTTTTTATGACAAAATTAATTCTCTTAAATATTTTTTATTGTTTTTTTTCTTTACGACACGTTATTTTAAACGGTAAATGTTAGTAATTAATATAAAGTTTTATTAAAAGTGAGGATTGAACTTCACCTCTTTATCACACACTCCATTGAGAGTCTTTTTAAATAGATTTATTTTTAAACTTATGTAAAATATATTATGCAAATAAATAAATTTTATGTATTATTATAAAGTTGTCAATGCACTTTATAAAAAAACAACTTATCAACATATAATTTTTATTAATAAAAACTTATAAAGTAACATAAAAATTTATATATTTCATAAGTTATTTTTCATAAATTTAAAAATAAATCAGTTCAAACATACTCTATTCATTGACTCTAATTAGGGGTGTGAATCGGTCGGGTTCGGGTTGAAAATCGTCAAACCGATAAAAAATGCGGCCTCTTAATTTAGATCCAATTCCGACCGTCTACATCTTCAGTTTATTCGGGTGTCGGGTCATACGGGTAAACAGGTATAACATATCGGTTTTAACGGGTTAGATTTAAATTTTGTTGTTACATCTAAAACTTCATTGATCAATAAATTATTATTCTTCAAATAATTCAATATTTCGTACCGTAACAAAAGATCCAATAAAATAATGATGAGATGCAGTTACTTTGTTTCAAATATATAAATCAAACGATAATAATAGATAGTAGATAAAAAGTAAAAATTAGATAAATTTATAATATTATCTTTCACATCTCCTTTTATCAACATATTACAAGCATAAGCTTGTAAAATATCATATTTTTATCCTCTATCATAGATGAATAAAATTAACAAAGCAGAGAGTATAAAAGATTAAGATAGAGAATGGATAGGAGTGTAAGCGAATAAAAAAAATTCAATTAAACCGACAATCCAAACCAACTGAGAAAAAAATCGATATTTATAGTTCGGATTCAAATCCGAACCAATTAAAAACTGACGTGGTTTAGTTCGGTCGGTTTCGATTATGAAGAGATGAATTTTTAAATATCTGCACCCGCACGTATACAACCGTTCATAATCGTTTTTTCACAACTATTGGTCTGAGACTCAACCTGCATCCAACCAAATGCTTCTATATATCGGCAGTTATGTCAATTTCAAGTCGTTTTGCGGGTTCGTGTTCACGCCTAATTCTAACCACCAAATCATCTTATATCTTCTTTTAGTCAAGTTGTTACTTGTTAGTAGTTTTATGTACTTTTCTTCACTTTACGTGATTTTTCAAAACTTAAAGTTGTTTGTGGTTTTTAGTTGTTTTCTACGAAGCACCGACATTTCTATGATTAGACGTATCGTGGTGTCCGATACTCGTATGTTATCCGTATGACATTCGTACAAACATGTCGGTGAGGTGTCAAAAAAAATAATTTTTCCTTTATTTCGACACTCCTTAAATCGGTATCCGACACCTATAAGACACTCGTACAAACGTGTCGGGATAATTGTTCAAATTTTTTTTTATTTGCTTCTACTTTTCTCAGACATATATACAACGATTAAAGATGTGTCGAAATAATAATATTGATCAATGAGGGATTAAAGATATTACATTTTGATTACATTATTTTTAGTTTTTCGATAGTAGTTGGATGAGTAAATGTCAAATGTACTATTATATATTCTTTTAAAACTTTTTTTATTGAAAAATTTGTTCAACTTAGATGTATATGTATGTATTTTTAATTCTAAACTTATATTTTTTATAAATATGTAGCGGTGTCGGTGTCGAAGTGTCCGTGTCGCGGTGTACGTGTCAGAGTCCGTGCTTCATAAGTTGTTTTACTTTGATGTACTTTTTTTTATTTTATTTTGCATGATTTTTCAAATATAAAATTCTCTCAAAGTTAAATATATATCATAATTGTAGTTACCAAAAAGACATTATTAGAGCACCGAAGTTCAAATATAAATTTCCATTTTTTTACATTTATAGTGTATATGCCTATCTATCAAACAATATTTTAAATAAAAATAGTGCAAAAAAAAAAAACACTTCAAAAAATACACATAAGCTCTTTCACTTTCTCTATTATCTCTCATTATTTACAATTTTCATAACTCACCCGATTTTACTATAATTTGCATATCAAACTATCTGCTATTAAAAGTGTCGTGTTTCTATGATAAAGTTAGGTAACTTGATTTAGATTCATAATAAATATCTTCGGACCATAAGTAAAAGTGATTCACATTAGTCACTACCTTTCTCTCAAGCTTATCAAAAAATTGAAGGCAAAAGCTTGGTACGTGGCTTGTCATAAGCTTATTTTTTAGGCTTGTGTTTGACCTTTTGAAAGTCTGACATGACCTATTAACCTGTTTAAAAGTCTATTTCACATGAATATATTTAAATAAATAATTATATGTATTTTTAAATATACTAATGAACTAATAAGTCAATGATATTAAACTTCCTTTTGATATTTAACATGATATTTTAGAGAATTTTACTATATATGACATCGTATTTCAATTTTAGTTTATAATAATACATTTATATATGTGAAAAGTTAATGTAGATTAATAAACTTTAACTACTGAAAAATTTAATAGATTTATAATTTAATCAAAGTACAAATTTTAATATATAATAATAATAAATGTAAAAATATTATTCATATTTACTTAAATAGGCCGGCCTAGTAGGCCTAAAAGACTTTTTTCATGGTCTGAAGCCTGACCTTTTTAGCTAAATAGACTTATTACAAAACCTTGACATGCTCTATTTAAATAAATAAGCCGACCTGACCTGAGCCTATATAGGCTAGGCCATAAACCCCTGTAGGTCGGCCAGGCCTATTTCCAACCCTACTTTCTCTACCCTACTTTCTCTCTTGTTTGAATAAAGTGTTTTGAAAGTTGGAATGAAACTCCAATCAACTAAAATTTCGAGTCATTATTTAATAACATTTATCAGTTCAACCACAGATGAATCATATGACAAATAAATAAATTAATTAAAATGTAAGAAGTAATTTTTAGAAGGTAACAAAAATTATAAAATAAAAATGGCATCAATCATGACTACAATGTTATCAAAACCAATCGATTGAAGAATTAAGAAACTACAGCTCAATCAGTTCAGTTGGGTGGTTATGTCGATTTTTTTGTCTAGTCTAGTTGAAAGAGTTTTTTAATCCCTTTATATGAATAAATGGATAATTTAAGATTCAAAATTTGACTCTTATATATTGCAAAGTCCCTACTCAGTAAATCATGCTGATGCTGACAGAAAAATTATAATTTCTTATATATTTTGTTCAAGAGATTTTAATTACATATATAAAGAGGCAGATATATTATGTAGTATGTGTATAGGTGTACGTGGGCCGAATTGGGTTCGATTTGGCCAAAACAAAATCTCGAATCACATATGATACTTTGAATTGGGTTCGACAAAATAACTACCGGTTACCAGGGGCGGACTTTCGGTGTAGCTATGGAGGCTCAAGCCCCCACAAAAAAAAAATAATTTCTTCAATAATAAGAATATATTTTAGTTAAGCCCCATGACTTGGCTTATTAACTACTAACCACACACCAAAAGTTTATTTTTTTAATTTTCAATATAGAAAATTACTTATTTGATAATGTTGGTACTGAAAGAATCATCGTAAAGTTTCAAAATATGAAGTCTCGTAAATGACAGTTGTAATTTATTTAAGCTTTTATGTATTTTGAGTTTTTTTAATCACTATAATTGTGTAGTTTTTTTTTTGTCACTATAATTGTGAATGAGGTAAGAGATTTTCAAACATAGTAGGTTGTTGAATTGAATTGTACTGAGTTTCACGTTGATAATGTATGATGCAGGTTGTTTGTTATCTGAAAAAATACATACATTTTCTAGCCCCCACCACCTAAAATGTCTGGATCCGCCACTGTCGGTTACAACATTGGGCCGGGTTGGATAAACCCATCAATATCCGGGTTGGATTGGATATAGTGGGTTATCTAGATTATTTTTTTTGTTTTATAAAATTAAAAAACTAAATGCAAATCATCATATATTTTTTCATAAAAATAACTCAACAATTATATTTTCTTATAAAATAGTATAACTTATATCTACTATAAAAATAATCACCCATTTTGGTCGGATAAATCCATTAATTTTCGGATTAGATATTAGATACCGAATGATTTTTTTTTTTGTTTTTGTTTTAATTACTAAATAATTAAACAATGAATCATCATATTTGTTGTTTAAACTTAGTTAATCTTTTTATTTTCTTAAAACTTAGTATAACATATTTTTACTGTGAAAAATATTTAACTATCAAACAACAAATCTTTAGTATTTTTATAAAAATTACTTTTAAAAAGTATAACATTATTGGGTTAGTAGGTTTTTTGGGTTGTGTCCGGTTTTGCCCGAAACCCGATTCTTTGTATGAGTTTTTCATTTTTAAAACCAATATCCACCCAATTGTCCAATCCGATCCACTGTTTTGGGTTGGATTAGGTGGGTTTGGTCGGGTCGATCGAATTTGCTCAATCCATGTACACCCTGTGTATCACATTGAGGGATCAAGTCCCCATGTAAAAATAAGAAAATTCTATCATAATATATTATTACATATTCCCTCCGTTCCTTAGTATAAGAAGATCACCGAAGATGATAAATTTTTAAGTACATTGAAATATTAATGTATCTATTCTATGATCTAGTCCAAATACATTAATATTTCAATGTATCTAAAAAGTGGTCTTCTTCTTATATTAAGAACCGGAGAATATTTTTTTTACCAACATATATACTTTTTTGGGCACACAAAATAATGAAAATACTATTATATTTAAAAGACGGGTCTTGAATTCGGGAGGTTCTGAGTCCAAGTCTTGCTAGGACTTTCAAAGAAAGATAAATGTAATTACCTTAAGTGCTCTAAAAACTCTAAAAAAAATTCTGCTCTGAACTTTGACGCCCTCTATCACCCTAAATTTTTGTAATAAAAAAGTATTATTATGTTTAACTTAAGCCTGATAAAATTAACTATATATATATTTGTCTCATGAGTTAGCTCAATTGGTAGAACAATGCATTAATATGCAGGAGGTCAAGGTTCGAACCCCGTCACTTATTTATCTTTAAAATAAATTTTCTATTAAATAGGTTACATGACAAAAAAAAAAAAAAAACTTACATTTATATATTTATTACAATTCCCCCTTTTCATTGCCTAAACTTTTTCTTCCTATTTTTTTGTTGTTGTGTAGATCCTCTCTCTCCAATCAAATCTCCCACACAATATATCTCTATTTTTTCTCTCGAACACAAACCATTTATTTTGCTCTTCTTTTTGTTTTTTTTGTTGTTATTACTTCCCTTTCAATATTTAAAATTTAAATTTTTACCTCAACATCAACTATTTTTGTTCATCGGTTCATTCTCTCTCAAATCAATATTTAAAGGTTAAATTTTTTACTTTAGTCAATTTTATTTTTGTTTCCTATTTCTCTTCAACAATTGTAAATTTGCAGTCATGAGTTTTTTGTTAGACATTCATTTAATTTTGCTAGCTAAACAAATCAAGCATTATCTACCAACATTGAATCTGTACAGGTGAAAAGAAATTTGAACCCTTTAAGCAAGCTATTTGAGGTAAACCCCAACTCTCTACTCTTGCGTTTGGAGAAATTTTGGATGGTAGAGAAAAAATCACATTGTGTGACAATCAAGTTATCCGACAAAGATTAATCGCGATTAAACAACAATAAAAATTTCATATCTATAATATGGTACCAAGAAAAAAAAATCAAACATCATCCAAAAAGATATTTTCTTAATTGTAATATTTTTCTAACTCCCACCAAAGAAAATTTATGGATTCAGCACTACATATATATCTAATTCATAAGGTAGAGAAGGGATTTTTAAACCAAATTACCTTATTATCCTTGTGAAATTACAATATTATTATAAGAGACATTTAGTAAAACAAAAACAAAATCACCTTGTGTGACAAACAAGTTAAGTGACAAATCTTGTGTATGCAAGCCAAAAATCAATATAATACAACTTACGAGAGACATTTAGTAAAAAGAAAAAACAAAAACTTACAAGAGACATATAATTAACAATTTTGAGTATACGTTGATGATGATTGAGTACAGTTTCTTGTTCATATGCATGGTGATCCTCCTTTTTCAACTTCCATTAACTCTTTTACAATCAGATCTAATTTCTCCTTGATTTCCTATTAATGGACTAATATTTCCCATATTAATCATGGACTGAACAAAGGCTTCAAAAAAAGCTGTTTGATTGTTGGCAAATAAGTTCACAATAGAGATTGTGGCAGCACCATTAGTGGAAAACAATTCTTGATCAGTTTGAAGAAGGCCTTGATTGTTGAGAAGATTTTTGAAATAGTTGTTGTCAAAATTATTTGGTGATGAAGGGTCAAGATTGTTTATTGTGTTTCCACTTCCATTTTGTGGACAATTTTGTTGTAGAGTAGTTAGATATTGTGAATTTAGTGTTGGATCAGGGTTGCCAGTGTTACTAAAGTTGAATAGTCTTTGGTTGAAAAATCTACATTGGGCACGTCCAAAAGTATGTGCACCTAATTCAAGTTGATCCATTTGAGTCAGTGAATAGTTAAATAAGATGCTTATAATCATGCACATAATTAAATCAATAATTTTCTATAAAACTCATTTACTCTGAATCTTTTTAATAATTTTGTCACGCAGTCAAATGTCAACAATTAAAAATAATTGTCGACATTTAACTGCATTAACTAGACGAATAAGCTATGAAAAATTGTTATTTAGACTCTAAAGAGAAGTAAATGTGATTACCGGATAATGCAACTAGATCACTTGTGTTTAAGCCAACAGCTGCAAATTTGGCAGTGATATTGGCTAGGCTTTCGGTTGGAGCGGGGATGGAGGCGTTGGCGCCAGATTGGTTTGCAATTAGACCATCCCTTCTGCCAAGTAGAACATTCCATGAAGGACCTCCTGACTGCAATGCAAATATATATCATCATGACTATATGGATATTTTTATGTGTATCAAACAATGGTGTTACAATCCTTAATCGAAATATTGTATTGGAACGCGGTGGTTGTAGAGACATAAAAAACTTTGATTTCACGCTTACCAAAGACACAGAAGCTTCGGCAACAAGAGCAAGAATATCAGCACAAGAAACGACAGAAGGACATGAATTTTCAACAGAGGTTTTAATGTTGTCAACAACGTTAAATCCACGAGCTGAATTATTGTTCGGAACAGCATTTTTCTCACTTAGTGTTACGTTTCCACCTTGATCTAACAAAATAGATGCATCACATCCCTGAAACAAACAAAGTAAGAAGATTAATTATCAACTAATCACCTAATTAGATACCAGTTTGATTGATAAAAATATATTTGGAATTACATTAACAAAACAATCATGAAAATGAAGACGGATTAGGCTCGCGGCAATACGAGAATCATTTTGAAGAGCTTGCTGAATAACAGTTCTCACTATGGAAGAAACATTGGGGCATGTATTGGTGTAGAAGGTTGAAGTCAATTGAGCATTTGATGGATTAAGAAGGATTAGTATTATCACTGTTAAAATGGAATAAAGAGTAGAACAAAACATGATTATTCTTTGCTAATGTTGGTTTTAGATTTTGATCTTTTGATGATATCTGGGTAACATATATATAATGAAGAATGTGTGTGCTCAATTACTTTAGACTAATTTGCTTCAAGATAAAGTTTTAATTGGGTTATTACTTAGAACTTTAAGATTTTAATACTCATCATTAGGTACATAGGAGACGTGGAAAGGAAAATTCAAACCATAATGATTGCTACATACTAGTAGTAACATTATCGTGTTACAATTATAGTCATATCATCATAAAATAATTGGGAACGTATATAATGTTTTGAGTGTATATAAAGGTCTAATACAAAAGGTATCCCCAAAATTTTAATATTAGTAATTTTTTATGTGTGTATCTAATTAAATCAGACAACGATATTACGTTTTTAAGTTGGTTAATTCTAAAATATCTATACAAATATTTATTTAAAGAGATTTAATTGGATGCTTATATAAAAAAGTTTTTTTTTTAAATTTATTTTGACGAAAAGAAACTCAACGCATTTCATTATTAATAATAGTGTTAATACAAGTGAGAACATCAGTAAAAATATGGAAACTAGGGAATGATGAAGTCATTCTTGCTAACAAATGAACAACTTCATTACATTAACTTCTAACAAACTCTACACACGAGTTTTAAAATAATTATTGTGTACATATATACTAATATTCTACACACGAGTTTTTAAATTATCAATTTTTCTACTACTAAACCTAAGAACGAATTTTAGCATCACTTTCAAAATCTACATTCTCTAGTTGTATGTCATAAACCCAGAGTATAATCGATTCGGATCATCAGCAGCAGCTTTGTCTGCCGCTATTCCTGCTGCTATACAATAACCCCTTGGATTCACACTTAATTAGTTTACTCAACCGTTGGATTGCCTTGGCCCTATAATTCATTCAATGCAGCGCACATGAAACATTTTTCATTGATTGTGAATAGTTACGTATACACATTATTTTAATTTTTATTAAAGCTATTCCGTAAATTTTCAATCAAGATTTTATGGTGGAACTCAAACCAAATGATGCTTAAAAATATATTTTTTTTATATGTTAAATTTGGTTATTTTAGTTTTTTAATATGTTTTTTATTAATTATATTGGTTATCAAAATGAAGTTTTTGTTAGTCAAATTTTTTTATAGAGTTAGTCAATAATTTTGTTTATAAAATTACAAAGAAAATAAATATTTAATGATGTATATCATGCCTGTGAAAAAAATAATTTATTAAACTTTTGTCGCTACAAATTTTTTGATGAATAACTATTTTTGTTCTTGACTGTGTGAATCATTGTTATTATAATTTTTTAGGCTTAAATGATTGTTTGGTCTCTAGGAAGTATACAAATATTTTGTTTTAGTTCATGTATCATTTTTTTGCAATTATACTTCTGAATGTGAAAATCTTGTTGGTTTTAGTACCTTCCGTTAAAAAATGATTATGTTTGTAGCTAATTGGTAGTTAATTATAAACGCAGTCGGAAAAGACTAAAACCAATAAGATTTGCATATTCAAAGTATATTTGCAACAAAAAATTATACATAGATTAAAACAAAAAATTTGAGTACTTACAGGGATCAAAATGTCATTTAAGCCTAATTTTTTAATGTGTCAAAATTATAAATACGTAATTAAATATTTCTTTTGTTTGTAATTGAGTAAACAAATTGACTAACAAAAAATATAATTTGAGAACAAAAAAAATTAATAAAAAAACATGTTCGAGAAATAAAATAACTAATTTTAACATATTAAAAATATATATTATTAAGAATCATAGTTAAAAATTTATAGAATAGTTTTGTTAAAAAAAAATATTAAAATAACATGTACACAAGCCTATTAACACCTTCAATTGAAAATTTATTGTGTGCGCTACATTAAATGATAAAGGCAGGGCAATCCAACTGTTGACTAAAAGAAGAATGAATCCAAAGGCTAATGCACAGCAGCAGGGAAGGCAGAGACAAAGCTGCTGCCGATGATTCGGATTGCAGTATAATACAATTCGGATCCTCAGCTACAACTTATATGCAGCCATCTCTACTGCAGTGTGCCAACCGTTGGATTCATTCATTTGCAGCTCGCCTCCTAGTTTTAGTACGCTGATGCATTCAATAATTCTTAAATAAAAAGAAAAGGAAATACTGTGTATACACTATGGCCTTTTACTATTTCTCTCTTTTTTTTTTTGTTGTATTTTTTTAATTAAGAACTTTGGTTGTGTATATAATTTTTTTTTTGTTGTATTTTTTTAATTAAGAACTTTGGTTGTGTATATAATAAAAAAAAAATCGGTAATTGAGTGGATATAAGTTTCGAAAATAAAAAATACTTACAAAAAATTGAGTTTCAAGCTAAACTTGGAATAAACCCAAAAAAATCGCTGATTTAATAGTGTTGTAATTTTTTCAAATATTTTTTATTAATATACTAAAGATTTTGTCGTTTGATAGTTAAATATTTTTCATAATAAAAATAGATTACATTAAAAAAATTAAAAAGATGAAATAATTTTTATAAAATAAACAGGGTGATTCATCGTTTAGTTATTTAATATTAAAAAAGTAAAAAAATTACACGGGTAACTCACTGTTCAATCTTTTGCAAAAAAAAAAAAAACTCACTATTTAATCTGAAAATTAGTATATTTACCCGATCAAAATGGATAGTTATATTATTTTTTTGTCAAGTTGCCTAGTGACTAGAAATTTCATCCTTAAGGTGGATAAGTGGAATGATCGATGTTCGAACCCCGACCCCAAACTCGTACCTTTAATTTGTTAACAGACCAAATTTAATTTTTTTTTTTACTTTCACCACGAATTTAATCTGGTTCGGGAATTAATTATGACATCGAATTTAAATTTCACAAAGTCTAACTCAATTTAACCAATTAAAGAAGAAGAAAAAAATCAGTCCAAACTATCCAATTAATTTGGCACAATTAATTGACAATGGCTTGGTGACGGCGAGAAAAAGGCAATTCTTGAGAGCAAGTCAGAGTCAAGTGTTCCTTATTTTATAATGAATTCTTCTACTCTATTTATTGTTATTCCTTTAATTATGAGTAACTAAACTTCCTTGATTAGGTTCATGGGGATTCCAATTGCTATTGTTGTTGAACCATGTGGTTTCATATGATGTTTTAATGAATTACGAAGTTAGTTTCAGTGAATTATTCCTTGTTCTTAATGCTTTATACAACCTAGCTAATTGTATGATGGTTCCAATTGTTTGTTTGCTAAGAGATTAGAAATAAATTAATTAACCTAGGTTATTCACACCCAAAAACCTCTCCATATTAAACTCATCCATCTATTTTATTATGATAAACGGACAGATACCTACTCAAAATGTTATACCATTATTAGGTAACTACTAACTAACAGTTTATTATAAATGCCATGAAAAAGAATTTATGCAGGGAATATTAATTTAAAATTAAAATTCACTTAAAAATAATTAAATATATAAAATATGACATAATATTTAAATGATTGTTGGATGCTGGACATTTTACCCCTGCAAACCTTAGAATATTAGTTCAACAAAATTTTAGGGTACAAAAAAATCTTCCTATAAAATACCATAATTTAATTTACTATAAATGGAATAATGAAAATTGTTTATAATTCAATAATATTGAGTTATACTCCTAATATTTTTTTTTTTCATTCAAATGATATTAAATCTTAGATTAACGAAAATTCCTTTATTCTTACCAAAAAAACAAAGAGTAAAGCATAAAACAATTCACATCTATGACTAATTATAACCATTAAGTAAGGCTTAATTTATCCATCTGTGATGCAAAATATGGAATAATATTGTATCTGAATTAACTATGACCCTCCATTAAAAAAAAAAATACAAAAATTTCCATATATAGTTGTAACCCCTGCCTCAAGCAATGTAATAATATAATAATATAGTATCACGTTACTAACAAAGCACAGTCATGTTATGCAATTAGAGCTGTTAAAAGGGGCCGGCCTGGCCCGCCTCGGCCCGGGGGACCGCCATATAAAGGGGCTTTAGTGGGTCGGTCCATTAAGCGTCATGGCCGTGCCCGTTAAGCACAGCCCAATAAGCAAAGGCCTGCATGGCTCGATGGGCCGGCCCGACAAACTTTTTTTGACAAATTTTTTTTACAAAATAAATTCAATGGACAATAAAACTATTTATAATTATTGATTAAGTTGTTATTATTTTTTTTCAAATAAAGATAATCATAACAAACTTGGTTTAATCTTAAAAAAACAACAAATTTGGTTTAATAATTATCTTCTAACTAACAAATCTCATCTTTTGTTACTTAATTATCTAAAGATTTAATGGTAACTAAAACTCCTTATTTTTAGCTAAAATTATTTTTAGAATTTTTTTAAAATATTTTTTGTTAACTCTTCAAGGGGCCGGCCCAAAAGCCCGTGGGGTCGGCCCATTAAAAATATAGGCCCGAGGGGCCGGCCCGATAAAGTCCGGTCAACTTTTTTTAAAAACCCAGCCCGTACAAAACTATAGGGCTAATGGGCCGGCCCAATAGCCCGACCCATTTTGACAGCTCTACATGCAACGAATTAAGTTGCAATTTAGTTTTCAAAAAATGAGGGAGGTGACATTTAAATAAAGTAACATTTAAATAAAGTAATTAAAAGTTGGAGAATAAACATTACCAATGAGGTAATGATTGCTGGCCGTCATTCATGTTTCATACGATTATGATCTATTCTAGATTTAATTTTCCTTTTCACATGAATGTCGGTTCTGACTATTTGGAGATCTGACTTTAAACAAAATAGTTTAGTAAAAAATTTGCAAACAATTAGAAAAGAATAATCCTTATAATTGTATTTTGTTTACTTTATCTTTTTTGCTAAAACATGAATGGATTTAGTCACTTTGAATTGAACCTTTTAAAGTGTTTTTTTAATAAATAAGGATTAATAAAACATTGAAACTTTACCAACAATGAATTGGTTCAAGTGGTAAAAGTATTGGTTCCCTTAAACATATGGTCAGAGGTTTGATTTGTGACTCATGCGTATGAAAAGAAATTTAGTTGGGAGGAAAAAACCCACCTTGTGTGCTCTACAAGTTCCTCGACAATCATCGATCATCGCTAACATTGATAGTTAAATATTTCTATTTACAATATATTAAAAAAACTACTACCAAAAAACCTCTTTTGTCCTTAACACGTTTAATAGTATTTCACCGTTTATACCCTTAAAAGTAATTTTAACTCTAAACTAAAAAAAAAATACAAAACAAAAAAAAGAAAAGATAAACATAAACATAAAACAAATCTATTCATAAAAAAATATATATAAAAAAAAGATAAGCATGTGATAAAACAAATCTACTCATAAAAAAATATAAAAAAAATTAAGAAAAAGAATAAAACAAACTTACTCATAAAAATAGCAATAGAAACCACTTCTAAAGATAGTCATAAAAATTAACTAATAGTTTTTTTTAAACAAAACAAGTAGTTCTTATCGATAAATATAAAAAATCATTGACAAATATTTTTCACTCATACATAAAAAAACTGGATAAATATTTATCACCGATAATTATAATTTATTACTACGTCCGTTTCTTTTTATTAGTTTTTTATCGTCAGATTTATCGTTCCTTTTTATTTGTCTTTTTTGTATTTTAAGGATACGATTTGTCAATTATACTCTTTGTCAATTTATCTTACTCTTTTTTAATAAAACTAATTAATGTTATATATTTAAAAAACTTAATATTTATTTTTTATTTTTTTATGGGTACATAACATATTAAATATTGTTTTTTGATACATAATATATTAAATTTATTGAAAAAATAAAGTGTGTGAAAAAAAAAAAGGAATTATTTTGTAAATTAAAATGAGGGTATAATAGGAAGATAATGTGCAAAAATATACTTCCTTAATTTGATGTTACTATTCTAAAAAGAATAATAAAAAGGAACGGAGAAGTATTAAAATATACACAGGACAATAACTTTAATTAAACAAATATAGTCATTTAATAAATTTATATAAACTACACAATTTATATTTTAAAAATATTTTATCACATATTTCTAAATATTTTAATTTAAATAAATTTTATACTGTAGTATAATATCAATCTTAAATATTAAAAAAAAAATCAACGGACATGAACGATTCACAAATAGTTTTTTTTTTTAAACAATAGAAGACTCAACAATAATAAATATATATAAAAAAAACACAGGACAAAATATTTATCATGACACAACTAAATATTTATCACCGATACAGAAAAAAATCAAACAATTTTGTTTATTAATAATTATAATTTATCACAAAAAATCATACACGGGATTGTAGCTTTAGTAATATTTCTTTAAAAATTTAATAAGTTTTACAAGAAAGAGCACAATGATTTCAATTATATTTTAATAATATTATATAACAAAATTTTAAATATTACGTTCTAAATAAATTTTATACCTTAATATAACGATGGACATAAATATTGAAAAAAAGTCAATGGGTCCGTGTACTTTATTATAACAATATACATGGGACAATAACTTAAATAAACTAAATTTATTCTTCTAATAAATTTTACATAAAACTACACGAGACAATATAGCTTTAATAAAATAAATTTTCTGCTTTAGTATATAATATCAAAATTACAAATCAAGAAAAAATCAATAAGCATGTGCATTCACAAATAATTATTAGAAGCAACACAAGCATTAATTCTCATTGATAATTATAATTTATTACAAAAAATCATACACGGGACATTTGTTTATCATAAATCAATAAGCTAATTTTATTTTTTTTTGCTTTTTAACAGCTTCTAAATAAAAATTTGAATAATTAGAATATATTAATTATAATTTATTTAAAAAATATCACGGGACAATAACTTTAATTAAATAAATTTATTCAGTAAAAAACTTATTTTGTAATTTAATAAATTTTACAAGAAAGAGTGCAATAGTATAACTTATATTTTAACAACATTTTTATGACAAATTTTTAAATATTATATTTTAAATAAATTTTTAGATTAATATAATGACAAATTTAAATATTGAATAAAAATAATAGACCCGTGCGAATGCACGGGTCTCAAAACTAGTTTCATAATAAAAATAGATTACATTAAAAAAATTAAAAAGATGAAATAATTTTTATAAAATAAACAGGGTGATTCATCGTTTAGTCATTTAATATTAAAAAAGTAAAAAAATTACACGGGTAACTCACTATTCAATCTTTTGCAAAAAAAAACTCACTATTTAATATGAAAATTAGTATATTTACCCGATCAAAATGGATAGTTATATTTTTTTTATCAAGTTGTTTAGTGACTAGAAATTTCAAACTTAAGGTGGATAAGTGGAATGATCGATGTTCAAACCCCGACCCCAAACTTGTACCTTTAATTTGTTAATAGACCAAATTTAATTTTTTTTCTACTTTCACCATGAGTTTAATCTGGTTCGGGAATTAATTATGACATCGAATTTAAATTTCACAAAGTCTAACTCAATTTAACCAATTAAAGAAGAAAAAAAAAATCAGCCCAAACTATCCAATTAATTTGGCACAATTAATTGACAATGGCTTGGTGACGGCGAGAAAAAGGCGATTCTTGAGAGCAAGTCAGAGTCAAGTGTTCCTTATTTTGTAATGAATTCTTCTACTCTATTTATTGTTATTCTTTTAATTATGAGTAACTAAACTTTCTTGATTGGGTCCATGGGAATTCCAATTGCTATTGTTCTTGAACCATGTGGTTTCATATGATGTTTTAATGAATTACGAAGTTAGTTTCAGTGAATTATTCCTTGTTCTTAATGCTTTATACAACCTAGCTAATTGTTTGATGATTCCAATTGTTTGTTTGCTAAGAGATTAGAAATAAATTAATTGACCTAGGAATAATTATTCAATTAACCTTCGCTTAAGAGATTTTGGTTTGTTAATTGAGAATTCTTATATTAACGTGCGAAAACCTCAATTGATCACAAGTCACCTAAGAGATTAGGGGTGTGTGATCAAGGGAGAGGGTTATGCACCAAGAGATTGGGCATAATTATTTTGTTAATCGAATCGTGGAATTATACTTGTAATTCGTTACTGCGCATGTACCACCAAGACAATAGTAATTGGATGAACCGAACGACCCAATCGCCTTCTCATCTTCTCAGATAAACCCTAACTAATTGCCGTCATTTTCAAAGAAACCTTGAATCAAAATAACTCCCCCTTTTTATTTGCAACTTTATCCTCGTGTGACTTTAATTGCTTGTGTTTGATTCCAAACAATCTCTGCGGAACGATATAAAAATTAATACTTACTTTGGCACTTCGTCAAATGATGGATGATCTTTTTCTTACGGTGATCAACATTAATGAATGGCTGCTATTCTGCAGCAAAAATGGCTGCATATGATGTTGCAGCCGAGGATCTGAATCGAGTATAATGCTTGTAGTAATCTATGAGCTTCTCTAATATCCACACCAAGTATGGGAGAGAGCCATTTTGTCTTAGTTAGAACAAACGTTCCTTGATCATCACAAATGCAAATACATATTCTCACTTTATTCTGTTGGTTCATATAAATTAATTTCTTTATAAAAATACAACTATTTGTTTGAGGAATTAAAGAGGCCTAAGACAAAAGAAAGAACTAAACAATCATCCTACAATCCCTAACAAATGAGCTAAAAACATATAACTAAGACAAATAAGATATGAATTGCTCATAAATCATTAAAAAAGAACCATGCCCACTACTCATGTTTGGAAGTGCCCCAACACATGAAAAATTGATCAATTCATTTGCATCGGAAACTCATGAGTTCCCAATATAGATGATAACCCTTACGGTGCAATCTATAGCAATGAACCAAAGTATTATCAATTACTTTAGGAGGATTTCTCTTCTCATCTCCATGTTTTTTTTTCACCTTCCAGAAATCTAATTTTATCCTCTAAAACTTCGGTTTTTGTTTACCGAAATTTTTCGATATAAAAAAATATGTGTTTTACATCGTTTATAACTTCGATAAGTATTTATCGAAATTTTTTTCTAGAATTATAAATAGAAACTCAAGGAATGAAAAAAAAAAAAAAAAGACGGGGAGGGGCCGGGGGGTGGGAAGATAAATCTTCTTACTTTAGAGTCCATGTGAAGCTCTCAACCTTCATATAATTTTGAGCACAAGCAATTTGTAACCATGTAAAATTCTCCAAAAATCTGCTATATAAGCATTGCACCTCTCTAAATATTTAGAAAAATCACACCCAAAAACCTCTCCATATTAAACTCATCCATCTATTTTATTATGATAAACGGACAGATACCTACTCAAAATGTTATACCATTATTAGGTAACTACTAACTAACAGTTTATTATAAATGCCATGAAAAAGAATTTATGCAGGGAATATTAATTTAAAATTAAAATTCACTTAAAAATAATTAAATATATAAAATATGACATAATATTTAAATGATTGTTGGATGCTGGACATTTTACCCCTGCAAACCTTAGAATATTAGTTCAACAAAATTTTAAGGTACCAAAAAATTTTCCTATAAAATACCATAATTTAATTTACTATAAATGGAATAATGAAAATTGTTTATAATTCAATAATATTGAGTTATACTCCTATATTTTTTTTTCATTCAAATGATATTAAATCTTAGATTAACGAAAATTCCTTTATTCTTACTGTACCGGACCAGTTCGCCCAGATCCATATTCGGCTAAGCCCATTACTTACTCATCTGGTTCGCCCGACCCGGCATGGGGGGCTCCGAGCCCACTACATTTTGATCCAAGCCCACTTCGCGCCCACTAACTAAAATTACCACATGTAAAATATGCATTCAACCATGATGAATGAACACAACCCCACCTTCCACCAAAAGAGGAATCATGGGATCATGGGGAAGTTACTCAATTAACTAAGCTTCTCCATATGCCTATAAATACAACCCCTAAAGCTTTTCTAGGGACATCAAAAAATTAGACTTAACACAATTATTGTATCATCCACCACCAATAGTAAACTCCCTCCTGGATTGATATGCTCATACTAGGTGCTTCTCACCGAACTGGGTCAACAAATAATGCGTGTTATTTATTTTCTCGTTCCTTATTTTTATCTTTACAGACCAAAAATTAGCCTAAATACAATTGATACTTTACTTATTATCACTAAATATACACCCCCTAAATTTCACACCAAAACAATTGGCGTCCACCGTGGGGCCGCGGTAAAGATGATTTCCGGCCACACATCTCAAAGACAAGCGGCTGCAAAGGGAGAAGGAATTGTGGCGACCAAGCACTCCGTCAAAGTGCAAAAACATTGGTATTCTTGCACGCCTTTGACAACGCCGTTACGCCGCAACAAGCACTACTCTCCAACGATTCAGCCTCTGTGTCTCCGAACTAAACTCGGCTCTGGAAGCAGCGGCTAGAACATTGGGATGCAGAAGCTCGACGTCTCAGAGTCTCATATTGTCTCGATCGTCCTCAACTTTTATGTATGATGAATCGATACGACGTCGGTCGTCACTGGTTTGCTATATATCTCTTTCCCTCCTTTTTAATTACTAAAAGCATCGTTTTTGAACCATTGAAATAGAGACCAGTAGAAACGGGTTTACATCCGTTCGTTTCATCGTTTTCAAATGAAATTTATGTTATGAACTTAGGATCAAAATTTAATAGAGTCGGTGGTGAACATAATAATGAATTGGAAAATAAATTGAAGTTCTCACAGCTTTAAGTCCTGGTTTGTGTTCGGTGATGATGAAACCACCTTCATTTTCTTGAATACTCATGAATTGATGCATTTTAGTTTAAAACTATCAGTATACAACTTGTGGAATATTTGTTATCCAAATCTCTGATTCACTTGTCACCATATAATGATTTGTGATATTATATATAATTCTCTCAAAACCATTAATTATTGTGAGGGGTTGGAGAATCCTTACCTAGACAATTCTGTCATTCACTATAAATTGCTATATCAAATCAAACATGTGCTTTGTATTATAAATTAATTTTGATTCTTATGTGTTTGCCCCAATGTTTTAAAAACCGGACCGGACATCGAACCGGCAAGGTCTCGGTTCACTGGTTCATTGGTCGAACCTCTGGATCACTGGTCGAACCGCATGACTAAACCGGATCAAACCGGTCACTATAACTGTACTATATAGTTACCAAACCGGTAGAACCGGATGAATCGGACTCTTAAAAAATTGGCAGAACAAACATAAACTAATAACTTCATGAAACAGAACAAAAACTAATAAATTGAAGTAATATGAAAGTAATTAACATAGCACAATATGAAAGTAACAAACATAAACTGATAAAAGTCGATGAAATAAAATAAACAAAGCATAGAATGAAACAAAATTATAATTAACTAAGATAATAAAATAAAACAAATAATGATAATAAAACATAAATTCCAGAACTGATAAAATAAAAGAAATTGAAGAAATAGAACTGTTCTGGTAAAAATAGTAGGGGGGTGGTCCAAGTATATTAATGCATAATAATGATACTAGGATCTTTTATTTACCAAAATGTTGAACCTTTTACAATGAGTTTTTTTCCCTCTATTTATAGAGGTAGATTATAATCGGAAAATATCTAAAACCGCCCCACTCCCCTCTAATGAAGGTCGTGGGTGGTTTTTGCCATATCCACCGTGTTACAGGGGTGGTTATGGGTGGTTTTTCTACTCCTCCGCGTTCAAGTGGTGGCAGTGGGTGGTTAACTCTTCTTGGGCGACGTGAACAAAACCTGAGGGCGTCGTCCTCTGCTTCTTGATCTCGCCATCGCCTTGTCTTTCCCGCCAAGTTATTTATTTGAATTGTTTAGGCCAATTGTTGGATCATTGAGTTATTGGGCCTCTTGGATTTTGTCCGGTACACAGCCCCCCAAGCACGAGGCTCAAAGAGGCGAAGTGCTGATAATGGTCGGACGTGGTGTGGTAACTGCCCACTACTTTTGATCATGCTTTCTATCCTTCAATTATAAATAGGAGCTTTGCGGTATACCAATTACTTCATTCCTCATTCTCTATCTGTTTTTGCATCCTTTGCTTTTGTGGCTATGTCTTCTCCTGCCGTTACCCCGGAGTCACCTGCCATGCCAGTTTTGTTCCAACTGAGGAACATGCTGTGCTACGATACTGATGATTTGCTGGATGAACAGGAGGATTTTTCCTCCATGGTAAAAGAGTTACAGGACTATTCTTGGAGGCTGACAGACGAGCAAAAGAAGTTTCTGGCCGTGGTGCAGGAATTGAACAAGAGGTTCTTAGATGACGGTGCTTTCATCGAGACCACTGAGAATGTGGAACATTGTCAGAGAGAACTTGCTGAGGCTTTGGAGAGGAGGATTGAGATGGTGAAAGAACATATAACATCTCAGGAAAAAGTGATGGCGCTTTCCCTCTCGGCCGAGGAAGCCGTAGACAACCGAATCGATGAGTTGGAGAGCCAACTTAAACCCCTTGTGAAGAGAAAGAGGTCTTTGCAGATGGACATCCAATACGATGTCGTCAAACTAATCCGAATTCGCTCACACTTATGCCGTCTTCAGGAGAAGGATGACGCCCTTAATGACGACATGAGGAAAATTGCCCAAGATTCTGACGCGGCGAAGAAATTGAAAAGCTTGATGGAGGACTGCCACGCCCGCGCCGTCGAGGATGCTTATAAGGCGTTTAAGTAGTTTTGCTTTATTCTCTTTTGTAGTATGTTGTTTTTCCTCATTCCTCCAAATGACGTTGAGCGTGCTCCGCCCCCTTATGTAATTGTTGAATTTAATGAATGAAATGATGCTTCTTGTTTAATTCGCGAGTTTCTTTTCCGCCATGTATTTCTGAGTAATTCTGAATATATATTTGTTCTCGCCCATTGGCGATATCGTCGAATTTCAAACGTTTGGCCTTCTCGCCCTGTCTCAGGATACGTGTCCATGCGTACGTGTTAATGCTGACACGCGTAAGGGTGCCTTCTTTTACCCGTTGGGTATTAGGACGTTTCGTTCACCCTCCAATTTTCCTATAAAACAGGAACTTCAAAATCTTTTCATCTATTCTTCCTTCTTCTGTTCCGTTTCTCAGCATTTTCCCAAATTTCAAAACCCACTTTGCGCGGTTTGTTAATCAACCAACTTCCCTTCACACGATCCCCACTACATCCTTGCTTCCATTATTTAAGGTAACTTCTATCCCTTCTTCGTAACTGTCTTTACTCCTTTTTAGCGTTCCCTTTCTAATTTCTAGGGTTCGGAGTAGGAAAAAATGGTCATTTTACGTAGCTTGAGTGACGATGAAGAGGGGGTTTCACCAAAATTCCTCCTCGTGGCTCTGTCTTAGAAACCCAGATACGTAACCATCATATAAGGGCTGATGGTTCTCTTGACTATGATGGTTACTTCAAATCTTTAATAAATGTTGAAATTAGTTCTAGCGATACTGAGAGTAGTGATAGTGATTGTGTGATAATCTCGCCTTCGTCTTTCACAGGAAAACGAAGGGACACCACTCTTGCCATCTTTGTCGCCCCAACTCCTCCCGAGACCATGGACGTAGCTTCGAAGTATCTAGACTGGGAGTCCGTGTTGGCGTATAGGCGGAAAACCGTTTTGTCTGGTTCTGAGGATGAGAACAACGTCATCACTGAACCTGTTGGTGAGGATGAGATTGTTACTGATACTAACACCCAAACACCCCATTTCTTTTATATGTATACCTCCATTATTGATTCTTTCAATGTCTGGTTTCCCTTTACCCTTTTCGAAGTGCAAATGTTTAAAACCTTGAATGTCGCCCCTTGCCAACTGAGTCCCAATAGTTGGGGTTATATGAAAGCCTTCCAATTGGCCTGTTTAGGTCTAGAAATTGAGAAGCCTTCTGTTGCTGTTTTCTTTTCTTTCTACACAATTAAAAGTGTCTCGCCTGACTCTCAGGTTTATCTCTCGAGTCAGCCAAGTCGAAAACGTTTCCAATTGTATACCTTCAATTTTAAGAACTTCAAAAATACCTTCCTTCGTGTCCGCGGCAGGGAGTCCTTCCCTAACGTGATGTTTGATGAAAACCAAGAACCCTTGTTCCCCTTTTATTGGACTCAAAATCCCCGTGTCATCAAAGGGACCCGTTATGAATCTTTGGACGAGTTTGAGAAAGAATGCATCGCCTACATCGAGACGTTATGTATCTTGAATGTGGGCGACCTTCTTAAGGCTGAGGGTTATATAGAACAGTTGGTGGAATATATGAGTGAGTTTCTTTATTATTTTCTTGTCTCGCCTTTGCTTATTCTTTCCTGGCGACTAACCTTTTCTTTTATTTTTGCAGAGAGGATGAGGTCTGTTTCACAAGAGAAGAGGATGGAATTTTTGCTGAGGGCCAGGGCCAAGAAGGAGAAGGATGCCGCCCTCGCCGCTTCTGGGGAAGCCGTGGCTGTGGTTGATCCTCTGACTCAGTTGATTGTGGCGGACAATGACGCTGCCAAGGGCAGGAACAAAAGGAAGAATGAAGGGCGGATTTCCATTGCTATCCATGCGAAGAATCTTGAGGTCGGTGGGAGTTCAAAAGGTGAACAACCCATCTCTAAGAAACTGAGGTCGTCCAGCTCTGGGGCTGCCTCGACTGTGGAAGTTGTTCATCTGCAGGAAGAGGATCCTAAGAAGACTCCATCTCCTCGTCCCGCTGCTGCTGTTAATGTAATCTCGCCTCCTCCTACTCCTTCAAACGACATTGTGCCAACTCCTTGGGATCCTCTTTTAAATCCTGAGGTTTTCATTGAGAAGGCGGTGGATATGTCTGGTGGGGGAGCTCGCTTTGACTCCACTTCGACCGAGGAATTGGCTAGGCTCTCCATGGGTTACGAGCTGAAGGGAATCTTGCTTAATCATGCGTTGGTGTCTCGCCAAAAGCTTGGCATCTCAGCTGCTGAAGAAAAGATGAAGGTGATTCGCCGTGAGTTGGACGCCATGGAAGAAAAGGTCAAGGCCACCCAGGAGAAATTCGTTGCTGACATGGAGGTTGCCAAGGCTGAAAGCAAGAAAGCCTTGGATGACTTGGAGAAGAAGCATGAAGCTGCTTTGAAGAAACTGAAGGATGATCACGCTGCCGAGGTAAAGGCACTGAAGGAGGCGTTTGCTAGTAAGGACGTCCATATCAAGGAGCTGTCCGAGGACCGAGATGTCCTGTTGAAGGAGAAGGCGAGCTGGGCCGAAGAAAAGATGAGTTTGGAGGAGAGCATTGGAGCTCAGTTTGATGAGGGTTTCAACTTCGCCGTGGAACAAGTGAAGATCTTGTTCCCAGATATTAATGCTGAACGCCTGGGCGAGGCCAGTGCTTTGATGGTTATCAAGGACGACCAGTTGGTTCCCTATGTCCCTCCTTCGGATTCTACTCCATGATGTCTGTTAATCTTTTGTATTATCACTCTTTAATCTTGTACGCCCTTTGTGGCTTTTGGATGACTTTTTGTATGCCCAGTTGTGGCTTTGACTAACTTTTTGTACGCCCTGTTGTGGCACAATGACAATGTTTCTTGCCCTTTGTGGCCTTGATTATAATATCTCTTTATTCAATTGCTTGCGTTTTTCCTATTACTTTGTCGCATCTTGAAAATACTTGTTTGTATGAGACTTTATAATATTTGCCCGTATAACCTTCTCGCCAATGTGTCCGAGGCGACGTAAATACTTGGGCGTGATGTCGTTAGGCTATGGCGTCGTCTATGAACCGTTTCCCGAGGATTTTTCGTAGATACCAATGTAGTCAGCGTAACTGTTTAAGTCTTTTGCCGTTTTCCATGCAGTCAAATGTGGGAAGTTGCAACTGTTTGACAGCATTTATTGTGCACCGCCCAAAATCTTCCTTATAAATAGCCTCATTCATCTTCACTTTTCTTCACTTCCGTTCTCGTTTGTCCCATTTTTCTTTCATTTTCTCTAATTCTTTCCGTTTTTCTTCATTCTTGCTTTCACTGATCCCTCCATGGATCACAAAAATAAACCCAAAAAGAAGAGTGTGGCCTCCAAATCAAAATCTCAGAAAAAGAAACGTAAGATAGAGATCTCTGTTTCTAACTTTAGGCGAGATAAGCCCTCTTCTAATATCAAAATGGAAACTCTTGCCATTTCGTCAGATTCTTCCGGCTCTGTTGATGAAGATTTCATTGAATACCTGAGGGCTTATGCTTCTCGGGAATCTTCCCCTGATATTGGATCTTCTGGTAAAGAAGAAGGATCCCGGATCACTGTGGAGGCTAAGGAGAAACCACGGAGGATATCATGTAAGGCCTCAGGGAAAACTCCAGGGTAATTCTGCTCTGATGAGTTGTTCCTTCCACCTGATTTTTTCCTTTTGGCGAGGGATTGGGGTCTCGCCTCCGGGTTTTCCTTCTACCATTGAAGAGACTGGAGTCTTTCCACCCGATTTCTTTCTCTTTTGGGGGATCAGGATCTTGGGGAGTTGAGGAACTATTGAGACTGCCTCCAGTTTTTTCTTCTCTTCCTTGAAGGAGCTGGATCCTTTGTTAGATTTAGAATTTCTTTTCTTTGAATTTGCATCTTGATTTCATTGTAATTTTCTTTATCTTTGTCTTTGAATTTGTATCTTGATTTCATTGTAATCTCTTTCATCAATGAAAAGTGGATGTTTGTTGATAGAAACCTTTTTCTAATATTGTTTCTTTTTCTGCATTGTTGTGTTATATAATATTGTAAAGAATAATTAAATAATGTCATGCATTATACCTTTGATTTTCTTTGGCGGTTTTTTGGACTTCGCCTTTGATATTACTGTTTCGGACGTCGTCAGCGTCTTGCGCCTTTTATTTTACCGTCGTATCCAACTCGTAAAATTTAGGGATAACGACGTTTCTATTTTTGACATGTCCAACTCGTAAGATTTACAGACCATGCCATGGTATTTCAACGCCTTTCCGTCGTATCCAGCTCGTAAGACTTAGGGATATCGCCGTTTCTTTTTTAGACGTGTCCAACTCGTAAGAATTAGGGCTCACGCCTTGGTGTTTCAACGCATTTCCGTCGTACCCAGCTCTTAGGGCTTAGGGGTATCGCCGTTTCTTTTTTAGACGTGTCCAACTCGTAAGATTTAGGGCTCACGCCTTGGTGTTTCAACGCATTTCCGTCGTACCCAGCTCTTAAGGCTTAGGGGTATCGCCGTTTCTTTTTTAGACGTGTCCAACACGTAAGATTTAGGGCTCACGCCTTGGTGTTTCAACGCATTTCTGAATGATGAGTCTCGTTAAAAACTCCTGCTTTCGCCGGAGAAAAGAGTTTCACATCACTTTAACATCATTTGGATCATTGATACATCCACATGCATTTTCTTTTAAAAATAAAAACAAGAAATGAAAGTAAAAACAAGAAATATCTTTGGGGTGGCGAGGCGAGGTTTGATGATGCTCCTTGGGATGCGTCTCGCCTATTAGGCGTTGTTGGCCTAGCTGTAGTAAAACCTGAGATTTGAGATGTTCCACGTCTTGTGTAGAACCTCGCCTTCCATGGTTTCCAACCTGTATGCTCCGCCTTCGAAGACTTCATTAATTCTGAACGGACATTCCCAATTTGCTGCCAATTTTCCGTGTTTATCTTTTCCCATTGGTCTCTTTAGGACTAGGTCGCCTTCTTTGAATTTTATTGGGATTACTCTTGTATTATATTTTCTTCCTACTCTTTGCTTCGTGGCGAATTCTCTGAAATGTGCTTTGTCCCTTACTTCTTGTACTAAATCAAGGTTCTCCTGCAACGCCTCATTGTTCTCTTGAGTTGTTGATGTTTCACGTCACCAACTTGGGGGATTTATTTCTGCAGGGATCATGGCGTCTGCGCCATAGACCATGGTGAAGGGTGCCTCTCCTGTTGACGACTATGGAGTTGTATGATATGACCATAATATGGCGGTGAGGTGAGCCACCCAAGCTTATCCTTTGCTTGATAGTCTCCTTTTCAGGGCTTTTAATATGACCTTGTTAGCTGATTCGGCCTGCCCATTGGCTTGAGGGTGCTCAACTGATATGAAGGTGTTTTGAATTCCTTTTTCTTTGCAAAATGAAACTACCTTCTCACTTGCAAATTGTGTGTCGTTATCTGATACAATGTATTTGGGAAGACCAAATCTGCATATGATCATTCTCCAATAGAACTTCTTCACTTGCTCTACTGAGATGCTTGATAAAGGTTGCGCCTCTACCCATTTGGTGAAGTAATCTACCGCCACTATGATCCATCTAGCCTGTTTCCATGAGGTAGGGAAAGGACCCAATATGTCTACGCCCCACATGAAGAAAGGCCAAGGTGAGAGGACTGATTTGAGGGGTTCGCCTGGGGCGTAGTGTAGGTTGGAGAATCTTTGACACTTATCACATGCTCTCACGTATCTCCCAGCGTCGCTATGTAGTTCTGGCCAGAAGAATCCTGCTCTGAGGATCTTACCCGCCAATGATCTTGCTCCTATGTGGCTCCCACATGATCCTTCATGAACTTCCTCTAAAATTCCCTTGGCTTCTTCTTTGCTTACGCACAACAATAAAGGGCTCGAGAATCCCTTTTTGTACAACTTATCTCCCATCATGGTGTACCATGACGCCATTCTTCTAACTTTGTACGCCTCTTCTCTTGGTCTGGGGAGTTCATCCCTCTGTAAATACTTGATAATGGGAGTTCGTCAGTCTTCCTCTTCTATGATCATGTGAATCTCTTCTTCATTGATGCTTGGGTTTGCAATGGTTTCTTGGATGAAGGTTCTGTTGCTCCCAGGTTTCTTGGTGCTGGCAAGTTTGGATAACAAGTCCGCCCTAGCGTTCTGTTCCCTAGGTACGTAAATCAACTGAAACGAATTGAAACACTTCGCTAACTTGTTTACCTTTTTCAGATATTTGGTTAATTGAGGATCTCTTGTTTGGAACTCTCCTGATACTTGGTTGGTTACCAGTTGTGAATCACTTTTAACTCTGAGGTCTGTGACCTCCATCTCCTTCGCCAACTTCATTCCTGCCAGAAGGGCTTCGTATTCAGCCTGGTTGTTGCTTGCTTTGAAGGCGAACCTCAAAGATTGTTCTATGAGTACTCCATCAGGTCCCTCTAGGACTACTCCTGCTCCACTTCCCTTTAGGTTAGACGCACCATCTACTGAAAGTGTCCAAGGTTCCTCGCTGTTTTCTTTAGGCGGGGTTGATAATTCCAGTATAAAATCCGCCAGAATTTGCGATTTTATTGCGCCTCTAGGGGAGAAGGTTATATCAAACTCTGACAATTCTACTGCCCATTGCTACCATTCTCCCTGCTAGGTCAGGCTTCCTCAGGACTTTCTTTATGGGATATTCCGTCTTAACCACTACCTTGTGACTCTGAAAGTATTGCCTTAACTTCCTCGCAGTGATGACGACGACCAAGGATAGTTTTTTATCTTTTGGTACTTTGCTTCAGCACCTTTGAATGTTCTGCTCACAAAATATATCGGCTTCTCTTCGCCCTTGACTTCTTGCACCAACGCTGAACTAAGGGCGTTGTCTGATACGGCCAGGTATAAGTACAAGGTGTTACCCTTCTGAGGACGAGTTAGTATTGGTGGTGACGCCAAAAAATTCTTAAGCTTTAGAAAAGCTTCTTCACATTGAGGAGTCCATATGAATCTTTCGCTCTTTCTCAGAGTGGAGAAAAAATGGAATGCTCTTTCCCCAGAGCAGGATAAAAATCTTGATAAGGCTGCAATCCTCCCTGCTAATTGTTGGACTTCCTTCACCGTCGTTGGACTTCTCATGTCGATTATGGCCTGGCATTTGTCTGGGTTAGCTTCTATCCCTCTGTTTGTGAGCATGAAGCCTAAGAATTTCCCTGACTGAACTCCAAAAGAACATTTCGCTGGGTTCAATCTCATGTTGTACTTTCTTACCGAGGCGAGGATGTCGCCTAGGTCTTTGTCATGTTCGCCATCTTCTGTTGTCTTGACTACCATATCGTCTATGTACACTTCCACATTTTTGCCTATTTGCTTCGAGAATACCCTGTCCATTAGTCTTTGATAGGTGGCGCCTGCGTTCTTCAGACCAAACGGCATAACATTGTAGAAATAATTGCATGTGTTGGTCATGAAGGCTGTATGAGGCGCGTCCGCAGGATTCATCTTTATTTGGTTGTATCCTGAGTATGCATCCATGAAGCTTAACATTTTGTATCCTGAAGCTCCGTCAATAAGCCTGTTGATGTTGGGCAGAGGATATGGATCTTTTGGGCAGGCTTTATTCAGGTCTGTGAAATCTACGCACATCCTCCATTTTCCATTTGCCTTCTTTACCATCACTACGTTCGCTAGCCAAGACGGGTACTTTATTTCTTCGATGAAACCTGCTGCTTTCAATTTTTCAACTTCTTCATTGACCGCTGTCCTCCTCTCTTCTCTTATCTTCCTCTTTCTCTGTGAAACGGGCTTGATGTTGGGCGCGATGGATAGCTTGTGAGTTATCACGCTTTCATCAATTCCTGGCATATCGGATGGCTTCCATGCAAACAGGTCTGTGTTCTTTATCAACATAGCTATGATCTTTTCTTTTTCCTCTGGTTTCAAAGTGGTTCCGATGTTGGTTATTTGGTGTGGCATGTCGCCAATTTGGACTTGCTCTAATTCTTCGATGGGACTCATTCTTCTCTCTGTGAAATCTTCTCTTGGGTCAAGGTCCAGGGGCGAGATCATGTTGACTCCGCCTCTTTTTTTGGGTGACGCCAGCGATTCTGTCTTTGTGTTTTGTCTGTGCCTGATTTTCAGGCTAGACTCGTAGCATCTCCTCGCCAGTTTTTGGTCTCTTCTGATTGTTCCTACCTTTCCATTGTCCAAAGGATATTTGATGGACAGATAGAGGGTTGACAATGCCGTCTCTAGCGTGTTGAAGGCTGGCCTTCCAATTATAATATTGTATGAAGTGAATGGGGTTTTAACTACCAAATATCTCACCTTAATAGTCTTGGCGTTCTTCTCTTCTCCAAACGTAGTCAAGAGGGTAGTATAGCCCATAACTTCTACTTGCTCACCGGCGAAGCCTACCAACGTGCCGTTGTAGGGTAATAGGTGTTCGTCTGACAATTGCATCGCCTTGAAGGCTTCCCAATACATTATGTCCGCCGAACTTTCCATAATCTATCAGCACTCTTTTGAAGTCACAGTTTAGAATTTGCACTTGTATCACAAGAGGATCGCCATCGTGTGGCATGACTTCTCTTTTGTCTTCTTTGGTGAACGATAGATCGGGGATGGGCGTCACCTCTGTATGACCTATGAATTTCTCATTCTGATCCATTCTCCTAACGTAACGCTTTCTCGCATTTGAGGATTCTCCACCTCCTGCAAATCCGCTGCAATGGTGTTGACGGAGATCCTCTTTCCTTTGCCTGGATCTTCTCCTTCAGAACGATCTTTTGGGTGATTGTGCTGTACCTTTGGGACAACTACCTTCCCTGCTGCGGCGTCCTCTATGAACTTCCTCAGGTGACCGCTCTTTATCAATTCTTCGATTAAATCCCTTAGCCTGAAACATTTCTCGGTGTCGTGACCTCTACATCTATGGTAAGCGCACCAGGCGTTGGGGTTTAATCCCATGGTGTGTTCCTTGTTCCTTGGTGGGGGTAGCCGCCCTAATCCTGTTTGCAAGATTTCGTTCATGACGTAGACTCGGGCGCGGTTTAGTGGCGTGTATTCCTTTCTATCTTCTTGAAAGTGTCTTTGGGGTTGATATGGCTTTCTATGTCGCTCAATTCCGTGATGCTTTGGTATTGGGCGTCTGTGATGATGGTAAAACTTGCCTTGGCCGCTACCTTTATTGACCGGGCCTCTTTCTCTAGTGTCTCTCATTCTTTTTTCAGCGTTACTTTCTTCTCCCTTTATGTAGCCTTCCGCTCTTCTTGTTACTTTCTGCATGGATGTGGCTGGCTTTTGCGCCAAAGATTCATCGAAATGTCCCGCCTTAAGGCCGTGATGGAAGGCGGAGACGAACATTTCTTGGTTCGGATTGCTCACTTTACTTGTGGATTCGCAGAATCTTGCCAAGTACTCCCTCAACGACTCGTTGTAGTTTTGTCGCAGGGAGAATAAACTGGTCGCCGTCAACTTTATGTGCTTGGAGCCGGCGAATTGTTGTGTGAACTTTTGCTGGAAATCTGCCCAACTCTGAATGGAATTTTTGGGCAGATTCATATACCATCTAAGGGCTGTCTCTTTCAATGTGCCTGAGAGAAGTTTACACTTCAAATGATCCGCTGCGCCGATGATGACGGTTTTGGTTCCCACCGCCATCGGGTGTTCCGTTGGATCTGTTTTTCCGTCAAAGTCTGGGAGATGGGGTGTTCTGAAATTGTCTGGCACCCTCGCATCCCAAAGATTTTGTGCAAGTGGTTGGGAGTTGGTGATGTTGGTTTCCTCCGCTTCGTCCACTTTGTTTGCTTTTTCCTGATCAATTTCGTGAACCTTGGCTTGCAGGCGGCGTAGTTCTGCCACTGCATCCGTCAAGGTTAGATGGTTGTTTTGGTTGTCATTTGCTGGTTGTCCTGCTGCCATTTTTTCGAGGAGGATTTTGGATTTCGTCTGTTTTTAGTAGTAGGCTGGGAATCGTTTTACCACAGCCCCACGGTGGGCGCTAAAATGTTCTGGTAAAAATAGTAGGGGGGTGGTCCAAGTATATTAATGCATAATAATGATACTAGGATCTTTTATTTACCAAAATGTTGAACCTTTTACAATGAGTTTTTTCCCTCTATTTATAGAGGTAGATTATAATCGGAAAATATCTAAAACCGCCCCACTCCCCTCTAATAGAGGTCGTGGGTGGTTTTTGCCATATCCACCGTGTTACAGGGGTGGTTATGGGTGGTTTTTCTACTCCTCCGCGTTCAAGTGGTGGCAGTGGGTGGTTAACTCTTTTTGGGCGACGTGAACAAAACCTGAGGGCGTCGTCCTCTGCTTCTTGATCTCGCCCTTGCCTTGTCTTTCCCGCCAAGTTATTTATTTGAATTGTTTGGGCCAATTGTTGGATCATTGAGTCATTGGGCCTCTTGGATTTTGTCTGGTACAAGAACAAACAAAGTTTCTATTTTCTTTTTTAATTGCCGATTTTTTTAAATAAATATATTATAAACCGATAAAATTCTAATTACAACAAAGTCTATTTCTATTTTCTAATTTTAATAAAAATTTTAAAAATAACCAAAACAACATCATTTTGGATTTGTAAAAAAAGAAATATATAAAATCAGATCATTGGTCGAAACGCAGAATTAAACTAAATTAAATCGAATATATGAGTTGTATAATTCGATCTCTATAAAATTTTATATTTATATTGTACTGGTCTCCAAATAATAAAATGAAGAAAAACCATACCACATAAATTAATTAAATTTCATAAGCTCATTTTTATATTTAAATATATTGACCATGACAAATTAGTCATATTACTATATATATATATATAGTAGTTGTTTTTTACGAAATATTACTACATATTAAATTATACAAATATAAACAGTTGACATTGTATCATTATAAGATTATTATTTTTTTGACAAATGTATCATTATAAGATCAAGTCCTAAAAACCATGTTAAATTTGTAACAAAATAAAAATGATGTTAAATCATTAAAAAAAAAACATTGTTAAATAACCCTGTAGATTTGGTTTTTAAATATATTTAATATAAAGTAAATCTTTTCACAATCCAATGCATGGTTTAATGGTCATCACATTCGCCCAAATTGCCTCTTAGTGCTCCAGGTCCTGGGTTCGAACCTGCTGGGCGATTTTTTCTTATTTTATAAACGAATATTTAACAGCATGCACCCGCGCGGTTCAGAAAACCGCCGGTTCACTGGTTCTCAGCGGTTTAGTCGGTTCGCGCCGGTTTAATTGCATGAGCGATCTGACTATTGAACCAAACCGCTTTCCCCACCGGTTCACGGCTGAACCGGTCCGACCCGCAGGTCCGGTTCGGTTCTTAAAACACTGGTTTGCCCAACAACCTGTTACACGTTGTTTCAAGAGAATATAAAATTCAATTATCTTTGCATGATTGAATTGAATCTAAAAAATGGAGAGAGCCACCGTGAAGATTACTTTTCATATGTCAACCTTGGTTTCTAATGACGTGAACAGTTCTGGTTGAAAGCTAGAAAACTGCAGAAAGATAAGGGCTGTCAAATCTCTTTTAAGCAATGACCAAGAATGCCACGGTACAGGAAGAAACAAAAGCCAATTTCATGTCGGTCTCCGTGTAATCAAGCAGTTGTACTACTTGTGGTGAATCTAAATTCTTCGACTCGCCAAGCTGTCGTTGACATTGCAAATCTCGCCGTCAATCTCTTGCTGCTAGACGACTTTCAATCTGGTTAAAAGTTGCAATTTTTCAAGCACAATCATTTTTTATATATGCTTGCTTATAATAATTTTAATTTGCCACAAGTGCTATAGTTCTATTTAATTCTCAAGTAATTTCATTTTCTTATGACGTATCTGTTTCATTCTTACATGTGCAAAACACATGGAGCGCAACACTCTTCAAGAGGCGATCATAAAAAACCAGGCGGACAAATGGAATATATGAAACAATATCGAATCATTTGCCACTTGAATGCTCATAACCAGATGATATCGTTCCAAATTTTTGGCAAACTTTACTCAAAAGATATTACACAATTAATTTCACATGTTAAGATTACATTTTACATCTCTTCATTTTTATTGTAGGTACAAATTGATAAACTCACCGCAATAACTCTATTTGATAAAGCGGCTTTGTTCGCCTAAACCGCCTTTGCGCGTGAATAAATATAAAACGGCTTTGTTCGTCCAAACCGCCTTTGGGCGTGCGAAATTATTAAAGCCACCATGTAAGTCTAAGGCGTTGGTGTGCAAAATTTATCCGGCATGGAAGGCCGCCATGTAAGTCTAAGGCGTTGGCGTGCAAAACTACAAAAGCCCCCATGTAAGTCTACGACGTTGGGTTGCGAAATTATTAAAGCCACTATGTAAGTCTAAGGCATTGGTGTGCAAAATTTATCCGGCATGGAAGGCCGCCATGTAAGTCTAAGGCGTTGGCGTGCAAAACTACAAAAGCCCCCATGTAAGTCTACGGCGTTGGGATGCAAAATGTATCCGGCATGGAAGGCCGCCATGTAAGACTACGGCGTTGGCTTGCAAAATTTATACGGCTTGGAGTATAAAAACATATGGTAAGAAAATTGTATTATTATCAAAATTTAGAAAGCAATTTTGCAGGTAAAAGAATTGCAGGGAAAGAATAGACAAAGAACCTTCCAAAGACGCGACCAAGAAGAAACAGAAGAAATAAAGATACAAATTCAAAGGCGAAAGAAAAATCAGACACCATCATGTGAGCACAATGGCATCACCAAACAATTCATTCAAGAAGTCATCAGACGAGTAAGCGAAACGCCCAAACAGTCTCGCCAAAGAAGCAAAGAAAAGCCAACGCCGACGTACAAAGGCACGTGAGCAAAAAGAAAAAGAAAAGCACTTCGCCTCTTCGAGCCTCATGCTTGGGGGGCTGTGTACCGGACCAGTTCGCCCAGGCCCATATTCGCCTTAGCCCATTACTTACTCATCTGGTTCGCCCGACTCGGCATGGGGGGCTCCGAGCCCACTTCATTTTGATCCAAGCCCACTTCGCCCCACTAACTAAAATTACCACATGTAAAATATGCATTCAACCATGATGAATGAACACAACCCCACCTTCCACCAAAAGAGGAATCATGGAATCATGGGATCATGGGAAAGTTACTCAATTAACTAAGCTTCTCCATATGCCTATAAATACAACCCCCTAAAGCTTTTATAGGGACATCAAAAAATTAGACTTAACACAATTATTGTATCATCCACCACCAATAGTAAACTCCCTCCTGGATTGGTATCCCCCAGACTAGGTGCTTCTCACCGAACTAGGTCAACAAATAATATGTGTTATTTACTTTCTCGTTCCTTATTTTTATCTTTACAGACCAAAAATTAGCCTAAATACAATCGATACTTTACTTATTATCACTAAATATACACCCCTAAGTTCCACACCAAAACACTTACCAAAAAACAAAGAGTAAAGCATAAAACAATTCACATCTATGACTAATTATAACCATTCAGTAAGACTTAATTTATCCATCTGTGATGCAAAATATGGAATAATATTGTATCTGAATTAACTATGACCCTCCATTAAAAAAAAAAACAAAAATTTCCATATATAGTTGTAACCCCTGCCTCTAGCAATGTAATAATATAGTATCACGTTACTAACAAAGCAGAGTCATGTCATGCAATGAATTAAGTTGCAATTTAGTTTTCAGAAAATGAGGGAGGTGACATTTAAATAAAGTAACATTTAAATAAAGTACTTATAAGTTGGAGAATAAACATTACCAATGAGCTGGCAATGATTGCTCGCCGTCATGCATGTTTCATACGTTTATGGTCTATTCTAGATTTAATTTTCCTTTTTACATTAAGGTCGGTTCCGATTATTTGGAAATCTGACTTTAAGCAAAACAGCTTAGTAAAAAATTTGCAAACAATTAAAAAAGAATAATCCTTATAATTGTTTTTTGTTTACTTTATCTTTTTTGCTAAATCATGAATGGATTTAGTCACTTTGAATTGAATTTTTTAAAGTGTTTTTTTAATAAAGAAGGATTAATAAAACATTGAAACTTTACCAACAATGAATTGGTTTAAGTGGTAAAAGTCTTGGTCCTCTTAAATATGTGATAAGAGGTTCGATTTGTAACTCATACATATGAAAAAAGATTTGTTTGGGAGAGAAAAATCCACCTTGTGTGCCTTAACAAGTTCCTCGACAATCATCGCTAACGTTGATAGAAATTTCGTACCAATATCCTGATAAAAAAAATAAAAAACACTGAAGCTTTTTATTTTATTTTTTTAATCGGTAATTTCATTTTCTTTTAAGAAATTTACTAGCATATAATTTTTTTAGGCCCTAAAAGATGAGGTTTAGCACAGTAGGGCACCTTGCACGTGTGAAAGACTGACCCTATTTATATGAGTTTGTAAACTAGTTAACAATAAGTTTAATAAGTTTAATGGAAAATTCTTATAGCATAAGGTCTTGGATTAGATCCCAAACTTTTGGGCATGCAAATATATTATAGCATTAACTTTAATGGAAAATTTACCATCCAATTGGATTTCATAAGATTAAATTGATTAATCTCCATAGATTAGTTGTGTGCGGAGAATATTCTTTTTATATATAAAAACAATGTCATGCTAAACAGTGTTTTTGGGGCACTTGTTAAGCATACAAAAAATAGAAACAAAAAAAAATAAATTAATATTGATTAAATAACTTTTTATTTTCTCGATGCATTGAATGCACAAGTTCCGAGACATAATATCTATATTTATATGCTTAAGATTCGTAAAAAAGCAACTTAAGATTCATAAGGGCCAGGGCCGGCCCAATAGGGGGTGCAACAAGGCCCGTTGCATCGGGCCTCCAATATAACGTTCAGACCCAATTTCTAAAAAAAAAAAAAAAGTAAAAGAACTTAAAATCATATCACACTAAAAAAAGAAACATGCTAAACAATAGCTTACCAAAAAAAAAACTCGCTAAAAAAAGAAGAAAAAAAAAAGGGAATGGAAATCACTGACGCATACAAAAAATAGAAACAAAAAAAAAGTAATATTGATTAAATAACTTTTTATATTTTCGATGCATTGAATGCACAAGTTCCGAGACATAATATATATATTTATATGCTTAACTAGTGTCATGTGGGCATTGTTTAACATTTTTCTAAAAAAGCAACTTAAGATTCATACAGGGCCGGCCCAATATGGGGTGCAACAAGGCCCGTTGCATCGGGCCTCCAATATAACGTTTAGACCCAATTTCTAAAAAAAAAATAAGAAAAAGTAAAAGAACTTAAAATCATATCACACTAAAAAAAGAAACATGCTAAAAAATATCTTAAAAAAAAACTCGCTAAAAAAAAGAAAAAAAAAAGGGAATGGAAATCACTAAGGGTCTGTTTGGTTCAACGGAGGGGAGGGATTTTAATGAAGGGGAGGGGAAGGGAGGTGAGGGGAGGGAATATGATGCATGTTTGGTTCAAAAGAGGTCAGGGGAGGGAAGATGACTGATTTTAATTACAAATATGTTTGGTTCACAAGGGAAGGGGATGGGTTTTATAATTAATTTACATTTGTATCCTTATAAACATACAACAACACAATCCTTATATAATCTTCGACGTAGATCTATTGGTAGCAATTTTTCAATCTCGATAATCCATCTAACAAAAAAAATGTTTCTTTCTTTCCCTTTGATGATCCGTTAGAAGCTAAAATTATTCATTCAATTCCTATTTCATTTTTCTCTTATTTCTCAACGTGTCGTCATCAAAAAATTTCAAACACCCCACCACAAACAATCCGACGTTAATCCATTAAAAACCCATCTCTCTTGTTTCTTTGAAAATATAGCAACTTTTTTTTTAACAAGATGGGGATAATTGAATTGAAAATATAGCAACTTTTCTTTTCTTGAACAAGATGGGGATAATTTAGAAGAAAAATAAATGTTATTGATTCAACGTTGAAATCAAAGAAGCAATGTTAAATTGGAAGAAAAAATGTCAACGTTGATTGATAGTAAAATGATACAAGATAGAGCACCAGCAATCCAGCATAATAAAATCAAGGATAATTTTGGAAGTGTAATAAAATTATTAATATTGTATCTCTCCTTCCCTCCCCTCCCCTTCAAATCCCTCCAATTTGGGGGCAAGCAAAAATTGCTTTATGTTCCCTCCCCTCCCCTTCCCTCATAAAAAATTGAACCAAACATAAAAAGTTTAAAATATCACCTCCCCTTCCCTCCCCTCCCCTCCAAAACCCCCAAACCAAACAGACCCTAACGCAATATCAAACTCAATAACACAAGAATCTCTTTCATCCCTAGCAAGAGTCATATTCTCTCTTTTCCTTGATTCTCCTTTTGTTTCATGCCCTTCCCTCGGTGTGGTTGATCCTCAGTAGTTTTTCAAATTTTCTATTGAAGTTAAAACAAAGGTAAAAATTAAAATTTCACAATTTAGGGTTTCTCAAATTTGAAATTAAAATGTGTAATATCCCAAATCTTAAATAATTTAAATTATTCCAATTAAGGACTTATTCACATGAATTAGAGATTTATTTAGTGGAAACACTTAGACTAAGTCTTAACAATATCAAGAGAATAAGCTAATTGTGATTAAAAATTTAATTTCCCTCCCAATCCCTCACCAATGAGTCATCTTTCCACTTGAACCTAAGCCACTAAGATAGCATGCAAACACTTCCCTCCTCTCATTCCAACCTTCAGTCAAAACTGAAGCTGTAACACTCTCAATTCTCTCCTCTCCCTCGTGATAAACAACAACAACATCAAGCCAAAACTCTTCATTTAACTTAACACATGAGATTGTCACTTACCATCACATGCAATGCCTCTAATCTCACTTCATCAGAGATTCCCTACCTGCAACCTTTCCATCAGAGAATCAAACTGAGCATTTCACTTCAAAGCTCACATGACACTACACAACAACTCCTTCTCACTTCACCTATTTTCCCACCAATAGAAACACATGCAAGGCAAGAGTGAAACAAAACTTCTACTGTTTAAACACTATCCTAAACCTCAGAAACCTCTTATAAATAGCCTCATATCAGCCGAATCAATTCATCAAACACATTCCAAATTCGTAGTTCAAATAGAAGGGTTTTCAAGTGTCAAGCTCAAGCCTTTGGTCTGTCAGTTCGTGGGTCTTGTTGGGGTTGTAGTAGCTGAATTTAGAGGAGCCCAGGAGCAAGGAAAAGCTTCTAACCGGTGGGTTCTTAGGCTAGGTAGTTAGTTAAATTCAAATTTATGAAATTGCATGCAAATTAGGATTGAATAGGTATAGCTGTGTGGGTGGAATTAAGCCCCAAATTCCACTCTATTCTGTTTTATATTATCTATTTTATATTTCTGCAACGCCTCAGATGAAGATTGTAGGTGAATCCTTTGAAAAATGATGATTTTCGCAAAACAGGGTCAATTCTGCATGAACTCGCCATAGCGAGTTGCTAGCGAGCCTTCATGGCGAGCTGAAGGTTCTGGGCTGAAGAACTTCGCCATGGCGAGCTCTGGCTCGCCTAGCGAGTTGTTTAGGTCAGGACCTGTATGTTCGCCATGGCGAGCTTGGTGACTCGCCGTAGCGAGCTAACCCAGAATTCACTCACTTTTCCTATTTTCAAAACTTTTGATCACTCGTTTTATATCTTCATCAGAGATGATTATTTGCAGTTGTACGAATTATATAATGTTAAACAGGAGGTCATCACAGTCGGACTATTAGGTTTTAACGTAGGAATTTAGACATGATGTATGCGCCCGGGAATTGGGAATTATGGTAGTATGAATAAATTTTAGAATTAGTCAATTATGTGCGAATTATTCTATCGCTTTATGGACTTCCTTCGGAAGCTTCCATCAGGAAAAATGTTAAATTGTGAGTTGTATGCCGAAAACACTTCGTGTTCAGTGGATAAGGCAGGCCTCTGGGAGATACTCACCTCAGAGTGCTTCGCGGTTAAAATGAACAAGACTAATAATCTGTGACACACCATTTATATTATGTTTTATGATATTATGTTATGAATTATGTATGTTACGACTGATTAGGAGCCTCGGCCTTAGTTGCCTTTTAGGAGGGTAGTAGAATTCACTGGGACGAAGTGACTGTCTCACCCCACTCCCTTTTTGATTCAGATAAGCAGGTTGGCTAAAGGTATGCGGGTTGGTGTGCTCGTGGCTATGCTTTGGATGGCATTTCTTTCATGCTTTCTTTTCCCGTGTTTTGTTGTACTAGTTATCCTCTAGGATTGTGACTCTCGTTGATTTCCGCTGTTATTTTCAAACTCTCTGATGTATTTGGCACCTTGGTGTGCATAAACTCTTGTTGTAATAATAATGAATTCAGTTACCAGTAATAATATTCCACTATTATTCTAGATATATTTGTGGGGTGTTATAAAATGTGTGTTGGTTGTTGTTAATTTTAATTGCTAATTATCTTTTAATTTTGTTTTCCGGTTCAACTTCAACGTTGCCTACCTGATTCAACTTCAATGTTGTCTATCTGATTCAATGCAGCGGAAGAGCAGCGAGAAATTTCAGGTTCTAATTTTTTACCTCAATGTCTCCTAAATTACCTCCTATGGGTAGGAAGTTTACCTGATAAGTTTTTCAAAATTGAAGTTATTGAAGTCTTACTTGCGGTCTACCATGTTACAAGAAAGATTAAATGGCTTAGCATTAATAGCAATTGAGAATGATCTCTTGAAGAAGGTACAATATAAAGATTTGGTTGAAGAATTTCCTTCAAAAAATGCTAGAAGAATGGCTCGTCTGAAGTAGTTAGAAGGTATTATTTTGTTGTTATTGATAAAGTATGAATCATTTTTATGTTAATTATACGGATAATTATATTTTATGTTATTTGCAATTTAAAATTGATAAGTTTTTTTTTAAAAAATTATTTTTTATTAAAAGGTCACTTTTAAAATTTGCGGATGACCTCTAAAAACTCAGACCGACCCTGAATTCATATAAACTATAAAACATACATTTTGAAGACAGGCCCAGTTTCATGTAGTGCGTAAAAAATAAAAATTGTTAACGGGTCAAATGTTTATCTGGGCCAAGTTTCTTGTATGAATATCAAAGATTGCTTCTCACCACTCCCAATACGTACAGGAGAACACAAGATAAATAAATAAATAAAAGAGATAAAATAAATTATAATGAATATGTGATGAGAAAAAATATCATATAAAGTTTGTCAAAGATTCGGTTAATATCTTTAAAATGATATTCCCTTTGAGTAGGGCTGAAAATGAACCGAACCAACTCGAAAATAGTTCGAAATTTGATTCGCTAATTAACTCATTGAACTTGGTTTATAAACCAACTGAGCTGAACTTGAACTGAAAATTAAGTTTGTTAATTAAATGAGCCGAACATGAACGGTATACAGTTCGACTCGTTTGGTTCATGAACCAGCATATATATATATATATATATATATATATATATATATATATATATATATATATATATATAATACACCTTAGACTTTTTAAACTTTTCTTTTATAAAAAACTTAACGGAAAGATAACAATAGAAACTTTTTTTCAATTAATATAATGCACTAATATATATTTATTTTTACTTATTTTTTAGTTTGTTTCAATGTCTTTATTTCCTTGTAGCTTTGAATTAATTTGCTATTGGGATAATTATTATTGTATTTTAATTTCTTTCTTTTAAAAAAGTTAATTGAAAAGGTCAAATATGTAAAATTTGACTTTTACAAAAAAAATGACTTTTAAACTATGTAATTCGAACAAACGAACTAAATCTAACGAGCCGAACCGAACTGCTCGCGAACTTTAAACGAACCGAACTCGAGTTGAAAAAATAGTTTGGTTCGAACTCGAGCCGAGTTTCGAGCCGAACTAATTCTTATCGAGTCGAATCGAGCTCAGACAGGTCTGAGCTCGACTCGACTCATTTTCAGCCCTACCTTTGAGCTTCAAGTAATTATGTAAAAAAAACAAAAAAAAAACATGCATTGTGGTATTCATAACTCCTTTAAAGAGTGTTATCCAAAGTTCACTGAACACTACAACTTTTGATCATATTATAGAAAAATAGTTTCATGTTCCAGTTGAAATATAAGACTTGTGTTCGATATTTTTAGTTTATGGAAACAAAAAATATGGAACATAAGTCCTATAGGTGAATTGTGTAAAAAAAAAGAGTCTTATAACTAAATTGTCAAGTTTAATGTACATTTTATTGATTTTGACATTCCCACTACTCTCCTTAGACTTAGACTGTTTGAACTTGATCAGAAAGACTCGACTAACTCACATTTGATTACCTTTAGTTTGATAGCCTTCATTAGCTATCTAAACATCGACTAAACCTAACTTGGTTGCTTGTCATTTTTTGCCAAAAATTTAGATTTATTTTAGGCATAGACAAATATATTATATCTATTTCTTCTTTTTTGGTAATTTTTTACGTACAACATTGTTCAAATATAAGGGTTAATTAGTTACCCTTATTGGACGACTCAAGTCACAAATTATGTCTCTATTATATTTAGGTATTAAAAGATGTATTAAGAGTTTTATATTAGATCGAAAAGATTTGATATGAATATTTATTTATACGTGGAGACAATATCCACGGTAAATCGATCTTATAAGAGTTAAGTTAGGCACACTTCATATTATTATAAAAATTTAGCTCATAGAATGCAATAAATAGCATTCATATTGTGCCGAAGTTTTTTCAATAAGAAATTATAGTGTCGTGTGGATGAAGATGAAATCTCAATCTCAATCTCCTTATCACTCTATTTCTTCTAAATTTTTTGATCTTAACCATCAAATCAACTTAATGAGTTGCGATCAACTCACTCCGAGCAACTCTACCTCATAGTTATTCCGCCTAACAATTCATTAATAAAATATTAAATTTCACCAATCCAAAAGTTCAATAAAAAAGTTTTCTTTTCATGTAGATTAACTCTACAACTTTTTTTTATAAAATTACAAATTTCACCAATCCATATGTTGTTTCAAACACATAACTACAGGGAATTCTAGGGTGGGAAAGTGGTATAGGTCTCCCACCATGGGAGACTTATATTCACTTTTAATTAGATCACTAATGTTCACCATGAACCTTAATAACATTTCTACATTGTATTATTTCTTTTTAGGTTTGACAACTTTTTTTGAATTTTTTTTTTATTTGAAAAAATAAATTACAAAATTCTTATTTCTCAAATACTCCCTTTCCTTTTTATAAAAAACAATCCATTTTTTTAAGTTCATTGAATAATTAAAGTATTTGGTCTATAATATAAACCAAATACATTAACTATTTAACTGCTAGAGAAGTACAGTTGCCTTCAATGTGTTGCTTGTGTAACAAGGAATCTGAAACTAGCACTCACTTATTCCTGCTCTGCCCCTTTTCTCTTTCTCTTTGGAATTGGTTGTCTGCTATTTTAAATCATAGGCTTGATAACTCCTCCTTATTAAGTCTTTGGCAAGTTACATCTGGTAGCTGGAATCCCCAATGCAAGCTCTCCATCACTGCTACTATTATCTACATATTAAACTCCATTTGGCTCTGCAGAAACAATTTCAAATTCAAGAACCTTAAACCAAATTTTAGTACTGTTATTTCTAGCATCATTGCTAATGTTTCCCTAGTTAGCAACTGTACCAAGCTCTCTGCAGGACCTTCTATTATGAATTTTGAAATCTTGAAATTCTTCAAAATTGACATTCATCCTCCTAAGCCTCCTAGAGTTATTGAAGTGTTGTGGATGCCACATTTGTCTGGTTGGATTAAGTGTAATTCGGATGGAGCTTCATTGGGAAATCCAGGAGCAGCTGCTTGTGCTGGAGTGTTTAGGAATCACAAAGGTGAGTATCTTGGTGGTTTTGCTGAAAATATTGGTTGGGCTAGCTCTTTTGTTGCTGAGCTTATGGGAGCCATGCTAGCTATAGAATGTGCTTACTCTAGAAATTGGAAGCAGCTGTGGTTAGAATGTAATTCTAGTTTAGTGGTTTTAGCTTTCAAGTCTCCAAGCATTATCCCTTGGCAATTTCGAAACAGATGGTTAAATTGCATTTCTTTGATCAAATCCATGAAGTTTTGTATTTCACATATTTTTAGAGAAGGTAATCATTGTGCTGACAAGCTTGCTGCTTTAGGTCTATCTCTTAATGAGTTCACTTGGTGGAACACAGCCCCTATGATCATTAGGAAGGATCTTGCTTGTAACAAATTAGGGTTTCCCTTTTTTAGAAGTTGTTAAGTTTTCCTGAGGGTTTTGGTTCGGTCCCCCCTCTTCTTTTGTATCCCACTTTTTCTTTTATATAATATTTGGTAGTTTATAAAAAAAAAAAAAGGAATCTAAAAAGTCAAAAGTTTCTTACAAAAAGAACTGGTGAAATATCTAAAAATTGAAACACAGATCCATTTCATTAAGAGTTAAATAAGTTTTTGTCCCTATAAATTTTTTTTCAATGATTTTTGATCCTTTAATATTTTCTATATCACAATTTTTGGTTCTTAAAGTATTTCCTATCATGAATTTTGGTCCCTACTTTTCATTCAACTTATGCATATCATTTGAAATATTAATTTTTTTTTTCGCGGTCATGTTTAGTACATTATATGAATCTTTCTCGCAAAAGTTAAAATTTTTTTTTTAACAAGAGATAAATTAAATATGAATTTTTTAATTTTTTCGCAAATAAAATTCATAAATAATCAATCTTATGTTAACAGATTATAAATTTTTATGAGATGTTCTTATAATATTATAAAGATGAAGACAAAAATCATTCAAAAATGTGAAAGTACATAAAAGTTTGAATAAAACTAAGGATCAAAAGTTGTGATAGAAAATATTTAAAAGATCAAAAATTGAAAAAATTTATAGGGACAAAAAAAAAATCGAGATATTTATATAAGCAAAAACTTATTTAACCATTAAAAAAATGAATTTGAGTTTCAACTTTTAAATATTTGAGAATAAGAATTTTATAATTTTTTTTTTTTTAAAAAGAAATGTCAAACTCAAGAAGAGATACAGTATAAAAACCTTATTATGGTTTATTGTGGACCTTAATGATCTAAGGGTAAAAACAAGTCTCTCATGATGGAAGACCTATAGCATTTTCCCATGCTAGAAGGCCCATAACTACAATAGACAAATTATACAAATTTTTATAAAAAATTGGCAGAATTGGTCAACTAAATAAGAACTTTTAAGTGGAATAATTCTACATATAATTATTACCGTAATAAGTTGATCCTCTCCCAACACATGATAAAAATTTTCTACTTCAGAAGTTTTATATATAGACTCAAAAATCAATTGAAATCTTGAATACTTAAAAATTCAAATCAAATCATAGAATGTAAAATAAAGAAACAGTATTTTTGTATTAAAAAAAAGAGAGACAAAGAATAAATAAAGTACTCCTTTTTTCTTATCTTATCAAGAAAATAACACATAATAAAAGTTAATATGTTTTGAGTCGGGATGGAATATGCTTTGAGTTTTACTGCTAGAGGAACATAGGATCCAAATTTTAAGTGGCACACAGAATCTTCTATTTCCTAGAGAGGGAGGTGATACAAACACATGAAGCTTTCTCTTCCCACCCCCCTATATCTTTTTCACCCCTCAATATTCCAATTTTGCCCTTGGTTAAAAAGTTCGGAACGTGTTTTCCGAACTTTTCCTAGTGTAAATTCAACAAAAATTTCGGAAAACACAATCCGAAGTTCGTATTCAAGGCAAAAAAAAGTTCGGAAAACACGTTCCGAACTTTTTAACCAGGGGCAAAATTGGAATATTGGGGGGTGAAAAAGATATAAGGGGGTGGGAAGAGAAAGCATCCAAACACATATACTCTATCATGTTGTCTTCTTCAAGTCAATGTGCCTTTTAGTTACCTAGAAAAAATACTACTATACTGGGCTTGTTTTATTCCCCTTTATTGTCTACCAATCTACAAAATAATATTAATAATTATCTTATAAACATAAATCAGTTCAAAGAAACATTATATTCAAACTCAAAATTGTCTATTTATTTATCTTCATCTTACCAGGATCAGAAGTAGTGGCGGAATAGCGGTGTTGATTCAGCAAGCCCCTGTTGAAGCGGATGGGGGTGTGTACCTGTTTACACTCCGACGCTCAAGTCAGTGAAAATGTGTGAGATTATAGGTTACTTGGTTGTATGAAAACGTACCTGGCTCCTCTGAATGAGGAGCATATTTATACCCCCAGCGCTGGGCCAAGGCCCTTAATGGGCAATTAATGCCCATTAAGCGGCTGCCGGAATTCTGGCCGTTTGGCCATGATGAGCAGTAAATGCCATCATTCTGGTGGTCGGCCGTTACAGATAGTGAGCATCTGACCGACGGAGAGGGTGCCCCTCAGGGGGGCAGAGCCTTTAGCTTTAAGGGACTTAGCCTCAGATGTCCAGTCTAGAACATATCTCAATGGTACATTTGTAGTATGTGGACTAGTTAAATTCGAATTTGAATTACATACGGTCAAAATTATCGGGCAGTCAAAATAAAATGACTATTTAATTAAAATCAAACGATTCAAATTTAAAATAATTATATAGTTTAATCTAATTTTATTTTAATCTGCAATGACCATCATGATTAGACAATCAAATCTATTTCAATTGCATGAGTACATGCAGTTTTGACTGCATATACAATTTGGATTCCTTAAATTCACACAATCTTTTACACCACATCATATCATATTGTTTATTAAAGCACTGTAATTAGTGTGTTATGATAATGTACTCTTAAAATGGATAGACTTTCTCTCATGCTCTTTGTTTTTGGTAGATTGTACAGTATTTTTTATCACTATTATTATTATTATTATGAATCATTATAGTATACTATTTTTGTGACCATGATATATGAACAAAGTTTCTACCACCACCGTTAGTAATAATTAATATCCGTCAGAAAATTTATAAAATACACAAAATAAATACTTTTATTCCAACCAAATTTTTACCCTGATGAGAAATGTATGAAGCATACAACATAACCAAACATACCGACAAATCCAGCCGAATTTTTTCCATGCATATAAAGTAACCACTTACTTCAAATCTCAAACCCCTTCAACCAAACCAATTCATTATTGATACATGTTTTAATATACTATATTTTTTTTATTTGACAATCTTTAATATATTACTAATTATTCATCATGGTAACCGGCTATTACAAGAAGAAAGAACAGTAGGATGGAATTCTACAAGTTGGAAAAGTCATCATCGTGTGAGGCAACTTGAATTAAGGTTAATGTTGGCATTAAGGAGAGTCGAGTTTGTGGGACCTACAATCCCCATCTTCTTAAAAGTTTAGTATAAAAGATAACATCACCCACTCCCTTCACTTACATTTTTCCTTTTCTCCCCCTTTTTTTAATCTTAAAATATATGGTCAAATTTATAAACCATAACATTTTTCCTTTTTCCCCTTTCTTAGTTAATAATGAAATTCATATCAAATTTATATTTAAGGTAATAATTTAAATATATTATTGTAATATATATTTTATATATTATTTATTAAATTAATTTTATATGTTAAAATTTTATTTTAATATTTTAAATGTATTTTTATTTTAATGTCTATATATTTTGTTAACGTGATATTAATACAAAGTTTCTATCACCATTAGTAATATTAATCTCCGGCAAGTAATTTATGGAGCACATTAGATGGATGTGTAATGCAGTATATGTTTACATCAATGTATACATGGACACTAATAAAGGTAAAATAAAAAGTACAAACCACTCAAATCCTACAAACAATAACATATTGAAGTATAACAAAAACCAATTGAAGAGAGACGGAAAAAACCTAAAAACATATGGTGAAAGAAAGTCGAGAGATGAAACGCCGAGAAATAAAAGAATGTCCCCGCCTACCGTAGAAATATGATACATGTGATGGTTGGCATTCTAACACATAATTATATCATTTTAAATTAAAATGAATAATAATGGATAAAAATGGACTTTAGTTAAAATAATAATGATAAATATGAAAGAAAAAATGATAAGCTAAAACTACTTAAAATAGCAAATAACGTCTAAAAAAAGTTTTAAGGCATTAATATTAGAGCTGTGATATTTGTATAACCTAAAATGATTGTCAATTAAACAATTATCTCACATAGAGATGAATCAATAAAATAATTAAAAAATAAATTATAGTTGAATAATATAAATATAGTTATTGAACAAACTAAGTGTGTCAAAATAACATTTTTCTTAATATTAATATATGTTATAGACTCATGATAAAAATATTATTAGTTTTTAGTTTTAAATTACACTACAAGTTACCGGTATATAAGTCAATATTTTTATCTCGCCATTCATTTATCTTTACATATGAATATTGCATTTAAAGTTTGAGAATTTATATACAAATGGACCAAAAAGACAAAAATAAAATAAATAAAATTAAAGGACCAATATTTATATATTCTTTGAAATTAAGTTAAGGACAAAAAAAAACAGTCTGCATTTGCTTCTTTGCATACATGTTAACAATTTTTTAAGTTAAATACGAGTTATTATTGTCAAAAAAAGAAGTTAAATACGAGTTTCATTTTGCCAAAATTAACAACATTATTAATTGAATTATTTTGCTTTTTCAAAAAAATAAAAACAACATTATTTTTTTTTTACGGTAAAAAACAACATTATTAATTAAGTGTAATTTTGTATTGTAACGCTTTCTTCCACAACACCACACACACACACACCCTCCCATCTTCGTCGTACTCTGTCACTTTCTGTTTCACTCTTTCTCTCTCTTCCACCGGTTACCGTCTCACCAAGTCACCACTCTCACGCGTGCTTCCCCCTCCCAAAAACTCCCTCACACGTGCCATCTCTCACCCATACAACTCCTTCCTTTCTGTGGTGCAACAAATAAAAAGTTAGAGAGAGAAAAACTCTCCAAACTCACTCGTGTGGAATCAATATATAGTCACAAAAAAATTAAAGAGAGATAAAACTTAAAACTAAAAGCATCAAATTTTCTTTCTTAGTCTTGCCCATGTAGTAAGACCAAATGGGTTTACTCAAATTTCAATCTTTTGGCTTTTTCTTCACTCTTTAAGAAACTTGATAATCAAAAAGATCATTTCTTTATATTTATTTTTGAGAGTGAATCTCGTGAGTTTTGGGTGTAAAAAAAGTATTTTCTTTTATTTGTTTGTTTCAATCTTGCACCGATGAGGATCCGTAAAAGACAGGCTATTTTCTCTTCTTCTGAGTCTTTTGCATCTTTGCATCTCTCAGATCCCCACCAGTTTAACCGGTCACCGGTCATGGTGCAACTCGATGATGAACCTACTCATGTTTCAGCTGCTGCTTCTAACTTGGATCGTTTTCAGCCATCCGATCAAACACTCCCACTGATTGGGAAACTAAACAACGGCCATGATTTTCTCTCCGAGGAGAGTGCGGTACACAAACTCCACAACAAGCAGCAACAACAACAACAACAACAACAACAAGAACAAGATCCTTTGGTAAGTGAAAAAAATAATTTATGTTTTTGTTTTTTTATTTTTATTTAAAATTTCATGAATTGGGATTTTATAATTGCATTTTTATCCAATCTCTTGCAAGTGGTTGTCCCTTGGTGTCAAATTTATTTATTTATTTTTTCTGAAAAAAATAAAATAAAAAATATTTCACACCCAGAAAGGGTTCTTACTCATATTTTGATATGGTTGATTTGATTTTGAAGGATGATGATAAAGTTAGAGAGCAAGGCAAAGAAAGTGGAGACTTTGGAGATAACAAAAGTAATCATATCAGGTGAGAATAGAATGAAGCTCAAACCTTTCTTTTTTTTTTCATCTTATTCTTTCATGAAATAGTAAAAAGTTCAAGTTTTTTTAACCAGCTTACAAAAAGAAATTTTAAATTTTCTTTAATTATTTAACATTAGCATTGAAAAATATTAATAATACTGTTGAAGGTGTTTTAATTAAGAGTTTTTGTATATTAATATAATATATATAACCAAATTAAGCCCATCCTTTCTTTTCTCTAAATTGGGTAGCTACCATTTTGCACTTGAGGTGCACTACTAGCTATAACTGGTCCCCATCTATATATTGCACTTTGTTCCTCAACAATAATATTGCACTCCTATTTATTATCTTCTTCATGTTACTTATTATTCATAATATTCTTCTATATGTGCTGTAAATTTCATTATGTATGTGTGATTTTGGTCATAGCAAAGGAAACATCTTGGTTGTTCCTCAAGTCTTGCCATCATCATCAAGTACTTTTGTTCAAGGTAACAAAGATTACTAGCTAATAATATACTTTGTTATTCTATGTATTTATTTACATTGTTTGTGAGAATGATTTGTTTGATTAGAATTAGAGTTGGTTATAATGTAGATGGGAGATGGTGTGAGGGAGAGAAAGCTATTCCTTTGAAGAAAAGGAAAGGAAGGTTAGAGAATGTTGGGATGGAGAGTAATACTAATAATGATGATGCTAGTAAGAAAATGAAGAATAAGATGAAGACGAAGATGAATAAGAATTGTTCTATTGGAAAAGATGACGAAGATGAAGAAAGCGAAACAAAAGTGGATAATATTAAGAAGCGGGCGACAAAAAGGGGAAGTGCATTGATGGAAGGTTCGAGGTGCAGTCGTGTTAACGGAAGAGGATGGCGATGTTGTCAACAAACACTAGTTGGTTATTCACTTTGTGAACATCATTTAGGGAAAGGAAGGTTAAGAAGTATGACTAGTGTTAGAAGTAGATCCAATATTGGATTTTCTACTAATGTTGCACCAAATAATGTTGTTGATCATATTGGTTCTAATTCTGATCTTGAAAAGAAAATCATTGTTGATGATGAGTTAGACAATGATGATGAGAAGAAACCGGTTGTGATGATTGCAAAGAAGAGAATGAAGCTTGGAATTGTTAAAGCTCGATCAATGAGCAGCTTATTGGGACAGACAGATAACAAGGTTGCTTTGGTTGATGAGAATAACAAGTAAGACTGAAAATTAATTACAAGATTATTAATATTATATGTATTTGATGTTAATTTAAAAAAAAATTAATGCTATAATTTGTATTATTTTGGTGCTAGTACTATATATTATGTCCTATAAGCTTGGTGTTTTATTTTGGTACGTTGTTATGTGGTGTAATATATAAATTATGATTTTCTTAATATGAATTATGCTATTTTGGCAAAATAATTAAATGTGAATGATGCTATTAGTTGATGTGTATGCACATTTTTTTTTTTTTTTTTTTTTTACATTTTCCAACGGATATTTTAGTTTACCTAAGGTGATCTCAAGATCATGAGTGTTATATGTGTCCTTTTTTTTACCATAACTTTACCATGATAAATTTCATGTGAAAGATTTGTAATTGTCAGAGACAAAAAACCGGACAATAATTTTACATGTATGAATGATTAACCGTTTCTTGTGGACTTTGGTCAAGTCACCCCCATGCATATATAATGAATTGTTTCAGCGATCTTAGTTCACGAAATTTGTTGAAAATTTGTACACGTGATAGGAGAAAGATCGTATATCTTTGATGATATTGTAGTGGGAATTGAAACTTTGTTAGTTACAAAGTTGTAGTTTTCGACATGCACATTGTATTTCTCTTGCTGTTTTATGGATAGATCATAGATATCAACATGCATATATGTGTAGAATTTTTTAAACATCATTTTTGTTTGTGTTTTATAGAATTAATCAACATGCATGTAAGTAGATTTTACTGTTCTATGTATAGTCAACAATTATGAGAATATTGTACACTATGATAAATCAAAGTTCGATTATGAGTTAAATAAAGTGATTAAAAATTTATTTTGGTCATAGATAAATTTAGATGATTTTAATCAAGGACAAAACTTAGGTACTGTACCTATAGTCCTGTTGCTACTGTTCTCCAGTAAAAATAGAACACGTGTATATTGTCATTGTTTACTTACGTTAACGGCGTAACCTTTGAGAAAAAACAAAATATCTTGCAGTTTGTCCACCGCCGTGCTCACTTTAGAAAATCCATCACTGAACATCCACGATAATAAATGAAAACTTTTTTTTACCACAAAGGTTAATTGATCATAAGTCATAACCATAAAGGTTAATTGAATTGAATCCAAATAACAATTCATGCCCAAATATATACAAAATAGACAATGAATCTAACAAAAATTCATAGAAAACTCTTATAGATTAAGGTTCCACAATGAAGACCAACGGCATGGTTAAGGTGAAATTAAGAAAATCTTGCCAACGTGTTGTGAATGTTTTGCATCATGTGTTTGTTGAGCCACTGGAAAAACACTATCCATTCATTGAGATCTCCCATTCATTTGTCGTTCTATGCAATTGTAAACTGACGATTCAAGATGAGAGGAGATAAGAATGGTGGTAGGTAGAAACATTAGGAGTAGGTGATGAAGGCAAAACGTAATCGGAGAAAAATTGGAGTGCGAGTTTTTAATTTATTTTTTTAAGTTAACGGTGGCTAATCTGTTTGCTGAGTTGGAAAAAGTATACACATGTTCTATTATGATTGGAAACAGGACCTATAGGCACAGCACCTATGTTTTATCCTTTAATCGATTGAATTACTTATATCACTTGATTAAAACATATATTGAGGGTATATAAAGCATATAGAGAATTTGATCATTAACATATACTTATTCATTTTTCCAATATTTTTTTATCATTAACATATACGGAAATCCCGAATATGAACCTCATTTTAATGAGACCATTGGTGGACCTCAATATATCACTTGCTATAGCAGGTCACCAAACTTTTGGGGCCAGCTGATATATTATATACTTCTCATTCCATGTACTCCCTCTCTGGTCCTAAAACTCTTCCATACTATTACAATACTTTAGCTTTGTGTGCATTGGGTGTTGCATTCTCTGAGAGGGTGAAAGAGAGATGTCAGGTGTGTCTTTCACAATGAATATTTCTCTATTTTGTTTCCATTGTTATTTTTAGAAGACACGCGGATCTCATCAACTGCAACAATGGTGACCTCTTATGTCTCTCCCATCCATCTCAAACTACCCTTACACTAAAGAAAAATGAAGAGGAAAAAAAATCATAAATACATGAACACAAATCTTAGATCTATGTTATTGTTAATAAAAAAAGTCTTAGATCTATAAAAAAAATAGTATGGTTTGTACCTGCTCATCTTCCCCATCAATCTAATTGGGGAATTTTTTAAAGAAATTTACTTTGTAAAATTTAGAACCAATCTCACATAATTTTATCTTCACAAAGTTCATGATAAGAAGTTTATAAATTTCAGAGTCTGCAACTTTCAGGAGTTTTTTGAGTTTGCAAGTTTATAAATTATGGTTACAAATTGTTTGAGTTTTTGAAAAAGATGGGTTTTTTCTACTAGGGTCCCACATATTGGTACCCTTCATAATGGTAACCTGTTATAGTAAGTAACTTGTTGAGGTCCGTCGGTGGAACCTTTAAATTGAGGTCCATATTAGGGACTTCCTAACATATACTTATTCATTTTTCTTTATAATTTAAAGGGTTGAGAATTCACCTGAGAAAAATTGAGAGAATTTTCAATGAAAAGACCCAAATCCATTCATGGAAAATGTAACGTACAAATCAAGGTAAATGCTAAGTTTTAGATTGACAGTGGAGAGAAAAAATCATCATAAGTATGTGATTGTTAAGGGTGATCTAGCATTTTGAGCAAACATTTGAGTGGTTAAATTAACAATGATAATTGAGATAATTTAAATTTTTCTTATAATGATATCAGGTGACTTTTTTTTTTTTTTTTATTGGAATAGAAGAGTGATTCCAAATTCCCACCAATTAGATCTAAAGTTAAAAAGTATTATTTTTTCAAAATGGATTAAATGTAGTTTGGCGGCAATACATATGGACTGTTCAATCTAATTATTTTTATATTTAAAATTTGAGTTTAAAATCTTGACTATAGAATCAAAATTGAACGATTCAGATGTAGTTTGTTTTGATAAGTAGTTTCAAAATATCAAATTTTTATAATTTTTACAATTCGACAATTAAAGATATTTGCAATCAAAATTGTACATTGACATATGTGCAATTGTGAATGAGTTCTTATATTTTGGGACGGATATAGTGTATTATAAAAAAACAAACACTTGATTTCTAATATACTAGAAGTCTGTTGAATGTATCCAATTTTTTTGCTCTTTAAAACGGCTTTGGTTTTAATTAATTATTATAAGATTGGTACTATCCAATTGAAATTCTTGAGAGTTCCAATCAAGAAGAAAAGCACTTGGAATCTTGTGATTGATTAATTACGGTCCCTTCAAGTATAATTTCTCAACTTGAGACTCTCTTTAAACATTTTGTGGAGAAGAATCTATCCAACATTGATTCTTTGAGTATTTCTATTTTATAGGAATCATATGGTTGGTTATTCAAATAGCTTTAATGTTCCACAATTCAATACTTCATCAGCTCAAAATTATTAGTAAAAATTAGTCGATAAAGTTGATATATTAGATTCAAATTTTGAACTAAACATATAAATTTTTATTGATCAATTTTTACTTATAGTTTGGAACGACAAGATTATGTAGTTTATTATGTGGAAGTTACTAGAGTGCAATACACTTGACTTTTTATTACTATTTGATTTACAGTTTTTTTAATAAGATTATTTGATTTACAAAACTAGATCATCTCAAATTTGTTGTCTTCTGATTTTTTTATTCTGTGCAATCATAAATCTTTCAATTATTCTATGATTGAGAATTATGTCAAATCATTTTTTGCTAGTTAATCATCTCAAATTACGACGAAGTAACACTAGCATAGGTGAGAGGATACCGATCCTTCATTTACATTGTACATATATGGATTCGGATTGCATGTAGTAAAAACTACATGCATTCAATATAAATATAACCGTCTGAAATCATCTCAAATTACGACGAAGTAACACTAGCATAGGTGAGAGGATACCGATCCTTCATTTACATTGTACATATATGGATTCGGATTGCATGTAGTAAAAATTACATGCATTCAATATAAATCTAACCATCCGATTAAAGATCGAACGGTCTAAATTAAAAACAGTCATATAATATAATTAAATCTTTTTTCAATCTGAAATATTCGATCATGATCGAAAAGTCAAAAAACAATTATGACTACTTGCAATCCGGATCGTACATATATAGGTGAATTGAAACAATGTTGCATGTGTAGAATTTGATGGTTTGTGTTTGTGTGGAAGTACCCTAGGGACAATGCAATTTTGAAGTGAGATTGATTAAGGGGGTGAGTGAGGCTATTTAGAATTGGAGCCAGCTGTGTTTGTGGTGCAGCAAAATATTGGTAGGCCATAGTGGTATTTTAAAATGGTTTAATTGTGGAAAGGTTTAAATAAAGTTCATACATATAATGCTTCAAAAAGCTAATAAGGTTAAACAGAAGTGATCTCTTGATATGCCTAGCTGGGGGTGGGGGCATGAAAAATGCCTTAACACAATGAGCTTACAATTGTTTTGCTTTTTAATCCACCACACAGTTTTCTAACATAGGACTTTGTGGTTGAGTTTTGAGGTGCATCATCATGCATGTACAAATATGATGAAATTTCTAAAGTCTTGATTTGTTTTCTTAATATAGATAGTCCCTTTTTTCCTCAAAAACTAATTACAATATTTTATACTTTTATTATAAAAAAATAAAATAAATTAGAGTAGATTGAAAAACACTAACAATTTTTGTGGTTCTTTAAATAAAATTTTCCATTATATGTTTAACTAATTTTTTCAAGAATATGGAGCTTTATAGTGGCTAATTACATAAAAAATATATATAATTTATTTTAAAATATTTCTTTGATAGAATTTATTTAAAATATTTCTTTTAAAAAAAAGTATATTGTGTCCTATTTAAAACAAATATGTCAGTTTAAAAAAATAATTGGACAAACAAAAAAGATCATAGAAGCTCCCATATTTAATATGAAGGGGGTAGCCACACCAGCCTAGCCAAAAACAAATAATTAAAAATAATAATAATTACACTAATAAATAATTTTAAGTTATTTTGTATATGTATTTGTATAAATATTGAAGTAAATGTTAATTTAGAGTTTATTATTGATAACTGTAAGTTTCTCGGTACATAAATTAGTTCAAATATAAGTGCAAATATTAGTTCATAGTCTATTATTGACGGTTTCAAGTCTTTCATTATACGTAGAATATTTTAAGTTATATTAGTTTAAATATTAATGCAAATATTAATTCATTGTTTATTGTTGAAGATTTCAATTTTCAAGTCTTTTGTTATACGTGGAGTATTATTTATATTGTATAGTTTAAACTAGCTTATGCAAATAAATAAACTTTGAAGCTAATTCATAAATTTTTAAATTTTCACTAATTAATTATTATGTCTTTATTAGCTGATTTTTTCATAACCTTGAATTTTTTTTCATGTCTTTGTTTGCATAAGCTCAAAAATAAACTATAAAATTTAAATAGATAAAGATTCATTAATTATAGATAAAATATATCAGTTATTTATAAAATTTAAAAAGTAAAATTTTTGTAATTATAAGATTGGAGGGAGTATAGAGAAAGAGCAATTTTCTTGTATCGATCATTCCTTCATTCATCAATTCTATAAATGCTTACATAATGGTATAGTATGTTTTTCTTTTTAAAACCTTGGGTAGTTCTCTACACTTGTATATCTATATATCTCTTTCAAGTAGTTGTACTGAAAAGAGCCTTATACTCTAGCTGGTTATTGGTATATATATATATATATATATATATATATATATATATATATATATATATATATATATATATATATATATATATAGCTATAATTACTTGATGGGAAGTAGGTTTTCAGTATGGATATCTTTTTTGTTAGTAAGTCCTACTTGTCCTCATATTCTGCTTGTTTTCACTTAATTTAAATTGCTCCTCATTTATATTCAAAATTCTAATAAATTAATTATAATGAACTATTCTTTACATATATGTATACCTTTGGTTTGGGAATTATTATTTTTTTTATTACTTCGACTTCACTAATAAGAATATAACAATTATGTCTTGTGATTTTAATCCAGTTGGTAGGAATATTGTGTACTATATGTGTAAAAGTTAAGATTCGAATTTCAGACACTCCACTTATTTACCTACTTGACAAAAAAAATAAAAAAATTAACAATTATATTTTTTGTGAACAACAGAATTAACAATTAATTCATTGACCTTTGTCACTTAAAAAAAGAACAAATATTTTGCAAACGTCTAAAATTACGATAGGCTAAAATTATTGTGCTTTTCAATTTTTATAAAATTACCTTGCCCTGCTGCTTATTAGAAAGACCAGAATGTTGTTCTTTACTAAAACATTGTGTAAACTAGAAATAATTTATTTTCAAAATTAAAAATAAAAATAGAAATAATTTGTTCTTTTGTGATAAAAATATGTACCGTTGTTATATGGTATGGTTTCTGTGGTTTTACCCATTAAATATGATAGAGATTGTTTTGGATGGAGACCATTGGGATGGAGACCCTATACCAACAATTTTCCAATTGTCTCAATGGGAATATGATGAGTGCATATATTAATCCTAACACATTACTATAAATCATCGGCTATGATACTACTTAATGCAACCAACCTCAGGATACCTAGCTAGATGGAGAGATCTAAGATATTAATAAGAATTTATAATACTAGTATTGTACCATAAAAAAATTTATTAAATAGTTTTTTATCTTATTTTATTATTATACTAATTTCTTTGTATTTCTTTTTTAAATTGGGAAAAGGGGAATTGATATCAATAAGTAAGACACAACTATCCAATTTATAATTATCTCTAGTATGACTTTGAGTTTACAAAGATTTTGCAATTGAGTTTTTTTTTTTAATGGCAAATATAATTATATATAAAAGAGAAAAAATGATACACCAAATAGAGTTCAAAAAGGGAGTAACAGAAGTACTAAGTCCCCCAAAAAAATAAAAATACAATAAAATCAAAAGTGAGAAAAACTCCTACTACACTACGGATAGTCTCAAATCACCATAAGAGCAAAAAGGAGAGAATGATAAGAAATCACGAAAAGAAGGCAAAAAGCAAGGCCATAGTCCACCAAAACCACCAGTCCCCAGAAAGACCACCTCACACGACTCTAATGGTTCCAGCACAAAATAGGTTGCACCTCCCACTCATAAAGAGAGCAGGGGTTAGCAGGGTTTTTGACCAGATACCACTTCCATGAAAAAAGTTTCACCTTATCAACTAGGTATTCAACCGATGAAGATCCTCCAGAAAAGATTAAATCGTTCCGGAAATTCCAGATCGACCAAATAATAGCATGCCAGATTAACAGCCACCTTAGGTGAGCTCTCCTACCAATACCCATCCCTAACAGAAACTTGAACAAGCCTATAACCCCCTAGGCAAAACACATTGGATCCCTAACCACCTAAAAATAGAGTACCATAACGTAGAGGACACCTCGCAAGTTAAGAAAAGGTGATCCACCGACTCGATTGAGTTTCTACATAACACACATAAGGTATTGTTAATATCTGTAATCACCCTTCGCCGAAAGAGGTTTTGACGAGATGGAATCCTATTCTGAAGAAGTTGTCACGAGAAGACAATCACTTTGGATGGTGCCCAAGACTTCCACACTTTAGCCAAGATAAGTCCGGACACCTCTGGTGGACCAACATCAACCCTAGAGGCTAGCTCAACAACTGAGTAAGCTGACTTGACAGAGAAAATCCTAGTAGCATCATGCTTCCAGAACCAAATATCTTGAGCCTTTGTGATTTGAATGGAATTCAGAGCCCCCATGAGGTCATCCAGTAGATCTGCCTCCCAAACAAACAAATCTCTCCTCCATTTTAGGTCCCACACCCACTCCCCATCTACCCAAGTGCCCATTTCTCCCACCTTACTATTACTTTGCTCCGAGACTTGGAAAAGTCTCCGATACTGCACCCTAAGAGGAGTGTCCCCAACCCACGTTTCAAACCAAAAAGAAGTCATAAGACCATCCCCTACTTTCTTACAATTGAGTTGATATCTCTTAGACGCTTATATATTATAGGGAAATAGTCATTTTAGTCCCTCAATGTGCAACTCGCTGTCATTTTGGTCCCTGAGTGAAAAAAAAGCAAAATAGTCCCCGACTCTGCAATCCGTTAGTCATTTTGGTCCAAAACGTTAAAAGTTGCTGTTAACTTTACAAAAAAATTGATGTGACATTTTTTGCGACACGTGGCATGCTGAATGGACAATAGTTGGACAAGTGGCCTGATGACATGGCTAGGGACCAAAATGACAATTTTTGTTTTCTTTTTCATCTTCTTCCTCTCATTCTTCATCTTCTTCTATTTCATCAAATCTTTCCTTCTATCTCTCTTCCTCCACTAACCACTCTTCCCATCTATCTCTCTTCTTCCTTCACAACCACCATTTTCATTCTACTCTATTCAAAGGGTTTTAATCTGAGTTAGATTAATTTCTACTTTTGATAAAAACAAGTAATTTATCTTCTATTATAAAACTCTTCTAACATGTTTAATTTCCTTTGATTTATGTTAGTTTATGTTTGATATCTGTCATTAGTGTCAGTTAAAGTAGTACTAGTACTATATGGATCAAAGGGTTGCAATTGAGTTTTTTTTTTAATGGCAAATATAATTATATATAAAAGAGAAAAAATGATACACCAAATAGAGTTCAAAAAGGGAGTAACAAAAGTACTAAGTCCCCCAAAAAAATAAAAATACAATAAAATCAAAAGTGAGAAAAACTCCTACTACACTACGGATAGTCTCAAATCACCATAAGAGCAAAAAGGAGAGAATGATAAGAAATCACGAAAAGAAGGCAAAAAGCAAGGCCATAGTCCACCAAAACCACCAGTCCCCAGAAAGACCACCTCACACGACTCTAATGGTTCCAGCACAAAATAGGTTGCACCTCCCACTCATAAAGAGAGCAGGGGTTAGCAGGATTTTTGACCAGATACCACTTCCATGAAAAAAGTTTCACCTTATCAACTAGGTATTCAACCGATGAAGATCCTCCAGAAAAGATTAAATCGTTCCGGAAATTCCAGATCGACCAAATAATAGCATGCCAGATTAACAACCACCTTAGGTGAGCTCTCCTACCAATACCCATCCCTAACAGAAACTCGAACAAGCCTATAACCCCCTAGGCAAAACACATTGGATCCCTAACCACCTAAAAATAGAGTACCATAACGTAGAGGACACCTCGCAAGTTAAGAAAAGGTGATCCACTGACTCGATTGAGTTTCTACATAACACACATAAGGTATTGTTAATATCTGTAATCACCCTTCGCCGAAAGAGGTTTTGACGAGATGGAATCCTATTCTGAAGAAGTTGCCACGAGAAGACAATCACTTTGGATGGTGCCCAAGACTTCCACACTTTAGCCAAGATAAGTCCGGACACCTCTGGTGGACCAACATCAACCCTAGAGGCTAGCTCAACAACTGAGTAAGCTGACTTGACAGAGAAAATCCTAGTAGCATCATGCTTCCAGAACCAAATATCTTGAGCCTTTGTGATTTGAATGGAATTCAGAGCCCCCATGAGGTCATCCAGTAGATCTGCCTCCCAAACAAACAAATCTCTCCTCCATTTTAGGTCCCACACCCACTCCCCATCTACCCAAGTGCCCATTTCTCCCACCTTACTATTACTTTGCTCCGAGACTTGGAAAAGTCTCCGATACTGCACCCTAAGAGGAGTGTCCCCAACCCACGTTTCAAACCAAAAAGAAGTCATAAGACCATCCCCTACTTTCTTACAATTGAGTTGATATCTCTTAGACGCTTATATATTATAGGGAAATAGTCATTTTAGTCCCTCAATGTGCAACTCGCTGTCATTTTGGTCCCTGAGTGAAAAAAAAAGCAAAATAGTCCCCGACTCTGCAATCCGTTAGTCATTTTGGTCCAAAACGTTAAAAGTTGCTGTTAACTTTACAAAAAAGTTGATGTGACATTTTTTGCGACACGTGGCATGCTGAATGGACAATAGTTGGACAAGTGGCCTGATGACATGGCTAGGGACCAAAATGACAATTTTTGTTTTCTTTTTCATCTTCTTCCTCTCATTCTTCATCTTCTTCTATTTCATCAAATCTTTCCTTCTATCTCTCTTCCTCCACTAACCACTCTTCCCATCTATCTCTCTTCTTCCTTCACAACCACCATTTTCATTCTACTCTATTCAAAGGGTTTTAATCTGAGTTAGATTAATTTCTACTTTTGATAAAAACAAGTAATTTATCTTCTATTATAAAACTCTTCTAACATGTTTAATTTCCTTTGATTTATGTTAGTTTATGTTTGATATCTGTCATTAGTGTCAGTTAAAGTAGTACTAGTACTATATGGATCAAACATCATGAGTTTTTGCTTTTATACTTGTGTTTTAGAGCTTTCAAGTTTGAAGCACAAATACAAGCACACATACACTATAATAATAATTTGAATCATTGGAATGTATTAATGTAACCACTAATAATAATTAGAAGCTTTGAATAGAATAGAATGAAAGGTTACTAATATGTTTACTGAACTGAGGCAAGGGGAAAAACCTTTAAAAATTGGTTGTGTTATTAGCTCTAATTCTAAGTTGGCTTATATTTTTGAATTTTTTATGATGGTGGTTTTTGTTGGATACCATGAAGTTGTGGAGTTGGTTGGATATGTGGTGATGAAAATGGTGGTTGTGATGGAGGAAGAGAAATAGATGGGAAGGGTGGTTGGTGAGGAAGAGAGATAGAAGAAATATTTGATAAAATGGAAGAAAATAAAGAATGAGAGGAAGGAGATGAATTTTTTTTTTTTTTTTTTGTCATTTTGGTCCTTAACCATGTCATCATGCCACTTGTCCAATTATTGTCCACTCAGCATGCCATGTGTCGCCAAAAAATGCCACATCAGCTTTTTTGTAAAGTTAACAACAACTTTTAACGTTTTGGACCAAAATGACTAACGGATTGCAGAGTCGGGGACTAATTTGCATTTTTTCTTCAGTCAGGGACCAAAATAATGGCGAGTTGCACATTGAGGAACTAAAATGACTATTTTCCCTTTTTTAAATTATACAGTCTTCAAAAATCTTTTGTTAGATAATTTCAAGCGTAAACCGGCTTAGCTGCCAATATAACAACAACGGTTACTTGACATGCTCCTATTATACCATGGAAGAAAAAGTAAATATTGATGAATCATCGTTGAGTAATATAGTACTTCGTGCGGTGCAATCTTCAGAGACTCACCGAGCTCACATTTAGGTAATTTTTCTTGTAAGTTGTACTATTCTATAATTTTTCATTCTAAATTATTTGCTATTGAGCAAGCCTATAGGTCTGAGGTTGGTCTAAGATTTGGATGGAGAGTGACTCCAAGAATGCAATTCAAGCCTACAAAAACAATTTGATCGTCCCTTTAAATTTGAGAGTCCGTTAAAATAATTATTTTACTTTTAATATATTATTTCGTGAAGGTAATGTTTGTGCTAACAAGCTAGCAGGTATGGAGTGTTGGATATGCCTTGAAATCTCGGTAACAAAGAAGTCAGAAAAAATCTTGCGAATCTGTCTCCTGCGCTGTGCGCCGGGAAGGACCTGGAAAGTGGTTTTGGCTCTATTTGCTGCGCCGTGCGCGGGATAGCTGGAGCCGTGCGCGGGCGCGTGAAGTCTTGGAGATTTGTTTGGAAAATATATTTTCTTGGAGGATATTCTGACTTGGATTTGTTTTGTTTTAAAATAGATTGTGTTTGTTTTTAAATAGGATATATTTAAAAACAATATGAGATTTGGTTTTATTTTAGAAGATTATCTTTTAAAATAAGTAGGCATATATTTTTCCATAAATAGGGATTGCCTTATTCATAGAAAAATTTAGGAGAGAAAAGAGAGTGACAAGATGTAGAGAGTTGAGGTTTGCCACCACAAAAGGCTAGGGTTTTGAATCCTAGGGCAAACTATTCTTGGGAACATCTTGTGGGTCACCTTGGGTAGCTAGGTCAATTGAGTCTCTTGGTCACGGGAAGAGATTCGGGATTAGGGTAGAATTAGGATTAATCCTTGTAACCCTATTTGGGAATTTCTTGTGTAAGTTTCTCATTGATCATAGTAGAAAGGAAGGGCTGCTCCCTCCCCCAGATTAGGTTCATTAACACCGAACTAGGTAAACAAATTGATCGTGTGTTCTTTTCTTTCTTGGCGGTTATTGTTTGAATTATTACATCATCGTCTCTATCCGGTCCTTATATTTGGTTGCTTGTTACGCTTTGAAGGAGGATATTGAGAGGTTCACCGTGAGTAGTGACTACGGGTTGTGGAAGGTGAATATGATGGCGGTGTTTATTCAGAACAAGGGTTGAGGCGTTGAAGGGAGAAGCACGATTGGAGAGGTCTTGCTTATCACAAGAGGATGGTTGGTGTACTTTGGTGGAATCTCAGTTTGAGGTGGAGTCTCCCAATAGTGGGAGGTATTCAACATTGACTCTCAGATATCTAATCGGAGATAGGGAGGAGAGTGGTTGTGTTGAGCCAAAGGGGAACCATGGAGGCCTTGTGGGAAACGTTTCAATTGTGGCTGAAGAAGTGCAAGACCTTGAGAGGATCTTCAGGGAGGCAATTGAAAGCAATCTTGATCAAACTGTGGAACTTGTAGGACTGCTGGAGGTAGTCGGGTGCAAGGGGAGTTTGATGTTGCAGCTGGTGGGGCCGCCTAAAATTCCAAGGTTGGTCCGAAGCCAAGCAATACTTCGAGAGGACGGAAGGCATTCCGGGGGTCGAAGGGCGGTGAGGCTTGTAGGGCTGTCCTAAAATCCGTGGATAGTCGAAGGCAAGCGATTCTTCAGGAGGACGGAAAAGGTACAATCCGGGGGCTGAAGAGGGTAAGGTGGAGCTTGTATGGTTGTCCTAAAATTCCAAGGACAATTGGAGGCAAGCGTTTCTTCGAGAGTACGGAGCGGTACACTCCGGGGGTCGAAGAGGGATGGTGAAGCTTGTTAACTATCTAAAATCCGATGATAGTGGGGAGCAAGCGTTTCTTCAGGGGAGGTACGGACTTGACCAGTCCGGAGTCTGATGAGGAGGTGGTGAATCTTGTGGCTACAAAAATCCTATGGTAGTTGGAGACAAGACCTTCATGAGGGCGGAAGGCATTCCGAGGAATGAAGAGGTAGAGGTACGGCTTGTGGTTCTAGCAAGAGTTGTTGGAAGCAAGTGGAAGAGGTCAAGGTTCAAGTGGGACTTGGACTTGACCGGTGATCTTGAATAGAAGGTTCAAGATGAAGGGAGCAGCACGGTGGTTGATTGGATCACCATCGATTCAAAGGCAAGGTGGAGAATTGTTGGATATGCCTTGAAATCTCGGTAACAAAGAAGTCAGAAAAAATCCTGCGAATCTGTCTCCTGCGCTGTGCGCCGGGAAGGACCTGGAAAGTGGTTTTGGCTCTGTTTGTTGCGCCATGCGCGGGATAGTTGGTGCCGTGCGCGGGCGCGTGAAGTCTTGGAGATTTGTTTGGAAAATATATTCTCTTGGAGGATATTCTGACTTGGATTTGTTTTGTTTTAAATTAGATTGTGTTTGTTTTTAAATAGGACATATTTAAAAACAATATGAGATTTGGTTTTATTTTAGAAGATTATCTTTTAAAATAAGTAGGCATATATTTTTCTATAAATAGGGATTGCCTTATTCATAGAAAAATTGAGGAGAGAAAAGAGAGTGACAAGATGTAGAGAGTTGAGGTTTGCCACCACAAAAGGCTAGGGTTTTGAATCCTAGGGCAAACTATTCTTGGGAACATCTTGTGGGTCACCTTGGGTAGCTAGGTCAATTGAGTCTCTTGGTCACGAGAAGAGATTCAGGATTAGGGTAGAATTAGGATTAATCCTTGTAACCCTATTTGGGAATTTCTTGTGTAAGTTTCTCATCTTGTGGGTCACCTTGGGTAGCTAGGTCAATTGAGTCTCTTGGTCACGAGAAGAGATTCAGGATTAGGGTAGAATTAGGATTAATCCTTGTAACCCTATTTGGGAATTTCTTGTGTAAGTTTCTCATTGATCATAGTAGAAAGGAAGGGCTGCTCCCTCCCCCAGATTAGGTTCATTAACACCGAACTAGGTAAACAAATTGATCGTGTGTTCTTTTCTTTCTTGCCGGTTATTGTTTGAATTATTGCATCATCGTCTCTATCCGGTCCTTATATTTGGTTGCTTGTTACGCTTGCCCCACACATCAGTTTCTTATTAGTGTGAGTTATGTCGAATTCGCAACATGGAGAAAAAAACCTCACTTAAATTAAAGTTCCTAGTTTTCGTCAATAGATACTAATACTGTGCGCTAATGTAATCAAGTTAGTAGAAATAGAAAGAAAATTCAATTATGTGATAGTAGTATATAAAAGTGATTTTTTTTTTAGCCCAAATATATATAAGTATCATGACTTAAAATGACAGAAAAAAGAACCCAATTATACTAAATCTATAGAAGAAAATTTTGGAAATGGAAAAATTGTAGTTGTATAATGCAATTCTCTGAGCCCCATAGGGTTGGGTGGATCCCGTTTCTCTAACTTTCTAGCGGGAAAGGTATGGTGACTTTGGGCCAATTTCGATCATTCGATCAATCTGGTGTACTATAATATGCCACGTGTCTTTCTACTTAATTTTTTAAAAAATAAATATTAAAAATATAATCCTATCGTATCCAGAGTTTGAACGATTCAAACCTCCACACCTTCAACCTTGACCGCGCCGTCACCGAACTCCACTGCCCACCCTTGACTGCGCCGCTCTGCACCGCCGTCACCATATCCTTCGCGCCGCTCTGCACCACCGTCTCCATATCCTTCGCGCCGCCGCCGATCTACAGTCTATTGCTTTCTTTTTCTTCTTCTCTGAACTATCCTTGTTCCAAAGAATTGAATAATGGAATTGGGAACAATCAAAAGAGTAGAAACCATTGTTTCAACCACAAATTCCAAAATCAGTTTGGGTCAGTTTACATCTGTGATGCTGTTTTATGTCTTGTGCATAGATATTGAAAAATCAAAGCATGCAAGGGATACAACAATTGGATGAGAAATTTTTACCCAGAACTTGAAATTTGTTCTAATTTGTGTTTAGAATGCTATTATTGTGTAGTCATATGTTGATTTGGTTCATGGTTGCTGTGAATTTAATGTTGGAAAGAATCAAGCATTTCATTGTATTTTTTTTTTTTATATACATTTCATTGTTTTGGTAGTTGTTATGTAATAAGTGCAATATATGTACTGGAAACACATAGCACAAAGTCAAGACTCTTTGGAATTGGATTTAAAGGAGATATGAAAACTCAAGTTGATTGCAGAGGTATTATTAGACATGAAAGAAAGACAAAGCTCAGAGGTCAAATTTGAGGCTTATCATATGAAACTGATAGAAGTTTCATTAAGTAGTATTAGGACATATTGTATATCATGAAGTGTAGTTCTATTGAAAAATACATTCTTTTGATATTAGTTTGTAACTATTTTAGAACATAAAGAATTGAGATTCTTTGTTTCATTACAATCATTCTTTGTCCATTTAATTAAAGATAGTAAAATATTGGTTCATTGATGTACCAAAAGTATTGTGATCAAAATACAAAGTGAACTAATGCACAAAGGCAAAGACAATACTTATAAGTATTGTGATCAAAATACATAACAGAACAAAAGCAGCTGACAAATAGTTATGCTTGAGGCAATACTAGGTATAACATATCTACTATAACCAAAATAACTACAGCTTGTATCTTATATATAAATCAAAAACTACAGCTGCAATAACTCCAATTGTGCTCCAATTCTTCTACAATTTTTTGGCATGAAGTTACAAAAAATCTTCTACATTATGAGCATGAAGTTACAGAAGATCAACACCAATATCTCCAATTCTTCCAATATATGTATCATTAAGGGGGGTCTGCATAATAACAAAAAATAATTAACATAACATGATAAGTATAAAAGTAAGGATAGTTCCTTTAAAAAAAAGATATGAAATTACCATCAAATATGTTGTGAAACTAAAATGACCATCTTGTGTTTGTGGGGCCTCATAGGTTGGAGGTGCCGAACAGGATACTCCATCGAGCAATTGAGTTGGTAATTCCTTAGCCTAAAATGATTATGTAAATATAAAATAAGTGAAAGTACATGACAAATTAAAAACAAGTGATCTACAAGGTCTTTGAGTTTATACACCTCAGATACTTGATTGTGTGGTCCCTTGTATGGAGCTCTTTGAGTTTGAACTCTTTTTCCTCGTTTAGATTGACGCTCAAACCAACTCTTAGGTCGCCTTTGTGGTCCTTTTTTGCAAGGCCGTATCTTAAAACCATTTGGTTGCATAACATCAGAACTAACAAATGTCGAGTTATCATTGATATGACAATCATTATCTTTGTCTTGTAAACGAAATTCAATTATTTTTGCACACATGTCATCTACACTATTATCAACAATCTCAAGGCATTCTTCACTAGACGATGCATCTGCCGCCGCTCTAATGAACTTAGAGACAACTTGTTTAAACATCCGTGTTCTAGATAACTTCGGATCCCCTTCAACCTCATTTCCCCTAAAATCTTTCACAATTCCACAACGACCTTCCTTTGTCCACCTTCTTAAAATATACTTCTCAGGAACAACCTTAACATCATTCGCTTCAAACACTTTCAATGCGTGTGAACAAATTATGCCAAATGTATCAAACTTTTTACAACTACAAGTAATGGAGGTTGAAGCACGATCAAATGAGACTCTCCAAGATCCTTCATGGTTGACATTAGTGATAACATATTCACATAAAGAGTGAGACTCATTTCTCTCTGATATCGATAATGCCAAGAACAATTTAAACTCATTTTGAAACAATTCAAATACAGTGTGTGTATATTTTTCCCATTTGTATGAGTATTGGTGATGACTCATATATTAACCTAGCAAGCTTATGTGAGGACTCATACTCACAGCTCAATTCTTTTGCTCTCTTCTCTTCAACAACTTGTTCAAAGTGTTTGAAGAATTGTGTGATATCCAAATTCGGTTTCATACAAGATTTAAAGTGAGCATTCAAACTTTCACTAACTTGGGTACTTCTCATGCCAAGTGTGAATGCTTCCTTCATGTAACATGAAGCCCATTTCTTTTTAATCGCATAAACTGAATTGATCTAGTTATAATCATGAACTTTATAGTCGTTGACCAAGTCGGTCCAAGCTTTCTCAAAAATTGCTTCATCGTCAAATTCATACATGCATTTCTTGAAATCTCTTAAAAAATAACTTCCTCCCTTCATCAAGTTCCCAAGGCGTTTGATTCCATTTTGCATCAAGTGCCAAGTACATAAACCATGGCGAGTCTCAGGCATCACTTCAGCAAGTGCTCTAGCCATTGCTGGATCTTGATCAGTAAAGACAGTCCTTGGTTTTTTGTTGTTGTGTGCTTGTAAGAATGTATCAAACAACCATTTAAATGACTCAATTGTCTCGTCATACATCAGTGCTGCACCAAAAATGACTGAACCCCTATAGTGGTTGAAACCAGAAAATAGAGCTAGTGGTCTATTATAATCATTGGTACAATAGGTAGTGTCCAATGACAACACGTCACCAAAATAACCATAATCTAAAACCATATTTGCATCACACCAAAACACATTTGTGATTTTTTCTTCTGTATCCACCTGGTATACATGGAAGAAAGATGGATTCTCTAACAATTGCCGCCGAAAATATTGCAAAAGACATCCAGCCTCGCCGCGTACCATTCTTTTCTTTCTTTTAGCATTGATGTATTTGTTTACATCCGATTCTGTAAATCCAAGATTAGCTCTATGCCCTGCATGTGTGCTCATAAGTTGAAATGTCGATTTTTGCCTTAATCCCGCGTCTTTGGCCAAATCAATCTCATATGCTTGAACTTCAGTAATCTTTCTATGTGACGCAAGCATATGAGTTGTCTCTGGACATTGTAGAGGGTGGTTATGGTCCTCCACAAATTCATGAATAACAAACTTTCCATTCGAATATCTAAGTGAAATCCTAGCTTTGCAATCCGTTCTAGTCTCAGCTCTATGCCTGCGAACAGAAGGATCTCTCTGGTCTGATCTTCGTAGACCTTCCTTAGAACAAACAAACCTACACAATGATATAGTACCGTTTTTCTTATTCTTGTTTGCAAAACGTTTTCTAACTCCAAACCCGACTCGAGCACTATATGCACGCCAAAATTGATAAGCCCCATCCAAGTTTTCAAATGACATACCAACCTTTGGCTTCAAATCAACATTTAATGATGTCATGTTTAATTTGATCAAGGTACTCAAATGAAGGAACCTGACAAATGCATAAAACAATTAAACAGGATTTCAAACAAACAGTGGAAGACCATGTATTGTTGTATATACTTATACCTTATAAAACAAAAATAGTACAAATCAATATCTTCTTAACCATTCAACTTATCCAAGACACAAACTTTAGTAAATTTTAATACGTATACTACTGTTACAACACAAGAAAGGCACATTAAAATCAATTTTAGATACATTTACATGGTGCAAATCCAGCCACAAAAATCAAAAATTAATTAAATACTTGCTTGCCACACACCAACTCTATCCCTCACCAACAATAGTAACAATCAAGGTTTTAAATAGCGGTCGCCGCAACGTTAAGGGTTTTGCAATTATAAGAACTAATCATTTCCATAACTCAAAAATTAAATAACTTATAGAACTTTTTTAAAACATCTTGTTTCTTTTCATAGCAAATTTTGGACCAAAACAAAATAATCATCAATAAAAGTTAATTGAAAAAGGGAGCAAACAAAGGGTTAACACTTGCAGGGGAGGTTGACGGCTGTAGACGGCGGCCGTTCAAAGGTGGAGGGCGTGTTTCCGGTTGCCGGCGATCGATGGTGGACGGTGGGTCGACGATGAGTCGATGTTACTGTTGACGTGGAGAACTTGGCGGGATGGATGAAAATGTGTCGTGGGATGAAAGCTTGCATTTGTAAAGATACCACAATGTTTTTTAATTAAAAAATAAAAGTTTAATATGTGACAAGATCTAGTTCATTTGATTAATCAAATGGCTTATATTACTTGAAAGTTACCCTACATTTCCCGCCAAAAAGTTAGAGAAATGGGATCCGGGTTGGGTTAGAGGAATCCCATCCCCAGCCTGTTCCTATTTAATCATGGATTTGATCCATTAATAATGTTTAGCTTTTAAAAGAAAATAAGCTTAAATATTATTTCAGTCCCTATATGTTTTTAATTTTTTAGTTTTAATTCCTGTAAATTTTTTTAATTCTAAATTAGTTTTTCAATATGTTAATTTTTTTCGTTTTAATTTCTGCCGTCCAATTCCGTCAATGCATCACATCTTTTTTAAATTCCACTGAAATAGACCAAGTTAATGCATTAATTGAGAAGTGTATTAATTGGAATTGAACCGAGTTAATGCATCACATCTTTTTTAACGGAATTGGACGGTATGGACTAAAACGGGATTGAAGGACTAATTTAGAACAAAAAAACTTAAAAGGACTAAAACCAAAAAATTAGAAATATACATGATGATATTTAAGCAAAAAAATAAAATTAAGAAAGAGAAACATAAGGTTGGCAGGCACTGCAAAAAAAAATTGTAGAATTTGAATCCGTCAAAATACATCTTTTTTAATTATTATTTTTTCACGAAAAATACAGCTTTTTTTTTTGACAAAAAAAATACAGCTTTTTTAAATCATGTATATTGCGTGTTATTTTTTGGCATAAATAAATCATGGCATTGTTGAATAATTGCAATTCACATGCAACAAAATGTTTGTCATTGGTACGTAATGGTTTGAAGGTAACTTTTCTTATGTATACAAATGAAAGGGAATGCCACTTGTAAAGATATATAAAGATATAAATAAAGAAAGGGCAAAATGTACATAAACTTTATGTGATTGAATGAGGGCCAAGTGAGGTATTGTATTCAAACAGCATGTGGCTGGACGACCCACCATAGAGACACCAAAAATGATATGTTTCACTTTTAAATACCATATGCTTAGTGCAAATTAATCATCTAAGCTCAAACTCAAGGTACAAAATGTGGGATTAAGATTTGCAGCTGTTACTTTTGGAATAGTTTTAGATTGTATTATTAATTATAGATTGGACGATGCAATATAATGCCGCTTTAAAATTATATAAAATGATCTCGACTGCACATTTTAAATTGGACGATTTTAATGAAAAATAATGTTATTGTTCTGGTAAAAATGTATGAGGGGTGAGTCCAAGTATATTAATGCGTAATAATGATACCAGGATCTTATATTTATCAAAAAGTTGAACCCTTTACAATGAGATTTTCCCCTTTATTTATAGAGGAGGATTACAGTCGGAAAATATCTATAAACCGCCCCACTCCTCTCTATAGAGGTCGTGGGTGGTTTCCGCCGTGTCCACCGTGTTACAGGGGTGGTTATGGGCGGTTTTTCTTCTCCACCGTGTTTAGGTGGTGGTAGTGGATGGTTAACTCCTTTTGGGCGATGTGAGCATAACCTGGGGGCGTCACCCCTTGTCTTCTATCTCGCCCGCGCCTTGCCTTTCCCGCCAAGTTATTTATTTGATTTGCTTGGGCCATTTGTTAGGTCATTACGTTATTGGGCCTCTTGGATTTTGTCCGGTACACAACCCCCCAAGCACAAGGCTCAAAGAGGCGAAGTGGTGATAATGGCCGGATGTGGTGAGGTAACTGCCCACTACTTTTGATCACGCCCTCTCTCCTTTAATTATAAATAGGAGCTTCGTTGTAGACAAATTTTCTCATTCTTCATCCTTCATATGTTCTTTGCGTCATTCGTATTTTAGCTATGACTTCTCCTTCCTTTTGCCCCGAATCACCTGCTATGCCTGTTTTGCTTCAGTTGCGGAACATGCTTTGCTATGACACTGACGACCTACTGGACCAGGTGGAGGATTTCTCCTCTATGGTGAAAGAGTTGCAGGATTATTCCTGGAGGCTGACGGAGAAGGAACGTGCCTTTCTTGCCGTGGTGCAGGAATTGGCTAAGAGATTGTTGGATGACGGTGCTTTTATCGTGACCACTGAGAACGTGGAACATTGCCAAAAGGAACTTGTCGAAGCTTTGGAGAAAAGGATTGAGGTGACCAAAGAGCGTATCAAATCTCAGGAAGAGGTATCCATTTCCCTTTCAGCGGAGGAGGCCATAGACAACAGGATTGACGAGTTGGAGAGCCAGCTTAGGCCCCTTGTGAAGAGAAAGAGGAATCTGCAGATGGACATCCAATACGATGTCGCCAAATTGATCCGAACTCGCTCCCACTTATGCCGTCTTCAAGAGAAGGATGACGCCCTTACCGACGATATGAGAAAGATCGCCCTAGACTCCGACGCGGCGAAGAAACAGAAAGGCTTAATGGAAGACTGCCACGCCTGTGCCGTCGAGGCTGCTTATAAGGCGTTTAAGTAGTTTTGTTTCATTTCTGTTGTATGTTGTTTTTTCTTGAATTTCCGTCAAATGGCGTTGAGTTCGCTCCGCCACCCTATGTAATTTCGTACTTTTTTATTTTATTTTATGAATGAATGAAGTGGTACCTTTCGTTTAATTTGCTAATTTCTTTTCCGCCATGTATTCTTGACCAACTCTTATGGTATGCTTGATCTCGCCCGTTGGCGATGTCGTTGAATTTCAAACGTTTGGCCTTCTCGCCTTGTCTGGGGATATGTGTCCGCGTTTACACGTCACCACTGACACGCGTGTGGGTTCCTTCTTTTAACCGTTGGGTATTAGGACGTTTCAATTTACCCTCCACTTACTAGTATCCTTTCCTATAAAACAGGGACTTCACCATCCTTTTGGTATTCTTTCTTCAACTCTTTTCCCTTTGCCTTTTCGCTGAAAAATTTCAAACACCCCTTTGGCGGTTATTTTCTCGGTCAACTTCCGTTCACACGGTCCCACTACTTCCTTACTTCCGATTTTTAAGGTAACTTCTATTTCTGTATTCATATCTATCCTTTCCCATTTTAGCGATCCATTTTGATTTCTAGGGTTTACAATAGGAAAAAATGGTTATCTTGCGAAGTCTGAGCGATGATGAAGAGGGGGGTTTTACCAAAATCCCTCCTCGTGGTTCTGCTTTAGAAAACCAGATACGTAACCATCATACAAGGGCCGGTGGTTCTCTTGATTATGATGGTTACTTTAAGTCTTTGAAGAATGTTCCGTTTAGCTCTAGTGATTCTGAGAGTAGTGATAGTGACTGTGTGATAATCTCGCCTTCGTGTTTCACAGGAAAACGAAGGGATACTACTCTAGCCATCTTCGTCGCCCAGAGTCCTCCTGAGACCATGGAAGTATCTTCAAAGTACCTAACCCAGGAGTCTGTTTTGGCCTTTAGACGGAAGACCATTTTATCAGGTTCTCAGGATGAGAACGATGTCATTACCGAACCCGTGGGCGAGGATGAGATCGTTACTGACGTTAACACCCAATCACCCCACTTCTTTTACATGTACACTTCCATCATTAATTCCTTCAACATATGGTTTCCCTTCACCCCTTTTGAGGTTTCTATGCTCAGAACCTTAAACGTTGCCCCCTGCCAACTAAGTCCCAACAGTTGGGGCTATATGAAGGCCTTCCAATTGGCTTGCTTAGGGTTGGAGATAGAGAAGCCTTCAGTTGCTGTTTTCTTCTCCTTTTTTACCATAAAAAATGTCTCCCCTGACTCTCAGGTTTATCTATCGAGTCAGCCAGGCCATAAGCGTTTCAACCTTTACACATTCAACTTCAAAAACTTCAAGGATACCTTCTTGCGTGTCCGCGGCGGGGACTCTTTCCCCGACGTGATGTTTGATGAAAACAAAGAGCCTCTGTTTCCTTTCTATTGGACTCCTAACCCTCGTGTTATCAAAGGGACCCGTTATGAGTGTTTGGATGAGTTTGAGAGGGAGAGCGTCGCCTATATTGAGACGTTGTGTATCTTGAATGTGGGCGACCTCCTTAACGCCGAGGGTCGTATAGAATCTTTGGAAGATTATATGGGTAAGTATTTTAGTGATTTCCTGTTTCAATATTGTTTATTTGTTTCTGGCAACTAACTGTTTCTTTTGTGTTTGCAGATATAATGAAATCTGTTTCTCAAGACAAGAGGATGGAATTCTTGTTGAGGTCTCGGGCCAAAAAGGAGAAGGAGGCCGCCACTGCTGCTTCTGGGGAAGTCGTGGTCAGTGTTGACCCTTTGAGCCAGCTGATCGTGGCGGATGCTGATGCCCCCAAGGCCAAAAATAAAAGAAAGAATGAGGGGCGGATCTCTGTCCATATCCCAGGAAAGAACACTGAGGTTGGGGCGAGTTCAAAGGGCGAGCAGCCCATCAAGAAGAAGTTGAGGTCTTCCAACACTATGGCAGGGGTCCAGCGTGGACATTGTATCTCCGCAAGAAGAAGAAGATGCAAAGAAGACGCCGTCTCCTCGTGCTGCTGCTGATAAGGATGTCGTCTCTTCTCCTCCTCCTGCTGCTTCAACTGAGTCCATTCACTCTCATTGGGATCCCCTTTTCAACCCCGAAGTGTTCATAGAGAAGGTGGTGAGTATGTCTGGTGGGGGTGCTAGGTTTGGCTCCACTCCCACTGATGAATTGCTGAGGCTCTCCTTGGGGTACGAGCTCAAAGGACTTCTGATGAATTATGCTTTGGCGTCTCGCCAAAAACATGAAGTTTTGACTGCCCAGGAGAAGGTGAAGGTGGTTCACAAGGAGTTGGACGTCATGGAGGAGAAAGTCAAGTCTACTCAAAACAAGTTCATTGCTGACATGGAGGTTGCCAAAGCAGAGAGTAAGAAAGCCTTGGATGAGTTGGAGAAGAACCACGAGGCGGCGCTGAAGAAGTTGAAGGATGAGCACGCCTTGGAGGTGAAGGCGTTGAAGGAGGCGTCTTCTGGTAAGGACGCTCGCCTTGAGGAGTTGGCCCGTGAGCAAGAAGGGTTTCTGAAAGAAAAGGAAGGCTGGACCGAGGAGAAGGCAAACTTGGAAGTAAGCATTGGGGCTCAATTTGATGAGGGTTTTAACTTCGCCCTGGAGCATGTGAATATCTTGTTCCCTGACATTGATGCTGAACGCCTGGGCGAGGCTAATGCTCTGATGGTTATCAAGGATGGCCAGCTGGTTCCTTATGTTCCTCCTTCAGACTCTACTCCATGATTTCTGTTTTCCTGTAATTTTGATATCTTAATCCTGTATGCCCTTTGTGGCCTTTGACGAATTTTTTGTATGCCCTGCTGTGGCTGGATGACAATGTTTGTTTGCCCTGTTGTGGTCGTAATCACAGTACTTTTTATTTACTTGCCTGCGTTTCTTCTATTGTTTTTGTCGTGATTTGATAATATTTGCTTGTGTAAAAATCTTCTCGCCTGTATACTCAAATGGGCGAGGCGATATGAATACTTGGGCGTGATGCCTCCAGATGACGGTGTCGCCCTTGTACCGTTTCCCAAGGATTCTTTCGCAGTTACCAATGTGGTCAACATAACCATTAAAGCGCTGTGTCGTTTTCCATGCATTCAAACATGGGTAGTTGTAACTTCTTTGAATGCATTTATTGCGAACCGTCCAACAACTTCTTATAAATAGCCTCATCTATTTCCACTTTCTCTTCACTTTCATTTTCTCTGATCCTTCCATGGATAACAAAAATAAACCCACGAAGAAGGGTGTAGTCTCCAGATCAAAGTCTCAGAAAAAGAAACATAAGAAAGGAGCATCCGTCTCTAAACTTGGGCGAGATAAACCTTCTTCTAAAATCAAAATGGAGACTATTGCCATTTCGTCAGATTCTTCTAGTTCCGCCGATGAAGATTTCACTGAATTCTTGAGGGCTTATGATCCCCGGGAGTCTTCTCCTGATGTCCAATCTTCTAGTGGAGAAGAAGGATCTCGGATCACCGTGGAAACTGAGGAAAAACCACGGAAGAAAACACAAAAGGCCTCAGGGAAAACTCCTGAGTAATTCTGCTCTGATGAGTTGTTCCTTCCACCTGATTTCTTCCTCTTGCTAGAGGGATTATGATCTTGGGGAACTGAGGAACTGATGAGCGTGTCTTCAGGTTTCTTTCTCCTGTTGAAGAAGCTGAATCCTTTAGCGACTGGGGATCCTTTGTTAGTATTAGGATTTCTTCTTTATTTTCTTTGAATTTATATCTTGATTTCATTGTAATCTCTCTTATCAATGAAATGTGGATCTTTGTTAATATGAATCCTTTTCTAGCATCGCTTCCTTTTCTGCACTGTTACGTTATATTATTGTTAAAAATGATTAAAGAACGACATGCACTGTACCTCTGATTTTCTTTGGCGAATACTGGGCTTAACCCTCTATGCACGGTGTGTTTGTTTTTGACGTCGCCTGCGTCTTGCTATGTGCGCCTTTTTCTTTCCGTCGTATCCAACTCGTAAGATTTAGGGATAACGCCGTTTCTATTTTAGACGTGTCCAACTCGTAAGATTTACAGATCACGCCATGGTGTTTCAACGCTTTTCCGTCGTATCCAACTCATAAGATTTAGGGATATCGCCGTTTCTATTTTAGACGTATCCAACTCGTAAGATTTAGGGATAACGCCCTGGTGTTTCAACGCTTTTCCGTCGTACCCGGCTCGTAAGACTTAGGGGCATCGCCGTTTCTATTTTAGACGTATCCAACTCGTAATATTTAGGGATAACGCCCTGGTGTTTCAACGCTTTTCCGTCGTACCCAGCTCGTAAGACTTAGGGGTATCGCCGTTTCTATTTTAGACGTATCCAATTCGTAAGATTTAGGGATAACGTCATGGTGTTTCAACGCTTTTTCTTCCTTCGTCACCTTCAAGAATAAGATTGAGATAATATAATAAGTCATCTGCAAACATTGTAACAACAATTCTTTTTGATTAATGGAAGACTTTTTTGCATTTTGAATGATGAGTCTCGTTAAAAACTCCAGCTTTCGCCGGAAAAAAAAGTTTCTCATCACTTTATTAAAAATTGTTTAAGTCAGTACTACATCCTCATGCATTTTCTTTAAAAAATAAAAACAGAAAACAAATAAAAGTAGGAAATATCTCTTGGGTGGCGAGGCGAGGTTGATGGTGCTTCTTGTATTTCGTCTCGCCTTCCAGGCGTTGTTGGCTCAACTGTAATAAAATATGAGGTTAGAGATGTTCCATGTACTGTGTAGGACCTCGCCCTCCATGGTCTCTAGCCTGTACGCTCCGCCTTCAAAGACTTCATTGATTCTGAATGGGCCTTCCCAGTTTGCTTATTGGATTCTGTGATGCTGACTATGCTGGTGATAAAATTGAAAGGAAGTCCACTAGTGGAAACTGTCAATTTCTAGGTGAAAACCTTATATCATGGGCTAGTAAGAGACAAGCAACTATTGCTCTATCTACAGCAGAAGCAGAGTACATCTCAGCTGCTAAGTGTTGCACGCAATTGCTCTGGATGAAACATCAGTTGGAGGACTATCAGATAAGGATAAGTAGTATACCACTTCTCTGTGATAATACTGCTGCTATCTGTTTGTCTAAGAATCCTATTTTGCATTCAAGAGCTAAACACATTGAGATCAAACATCACTTCATTAGAGACTATGTTCAGAAGGGAGTAATTAAGATTCAATTCATTGATACTGAGCATCAATGGGCTGATATCTTTACCAAACCTCTTGCTATTGATCGTTTCGATTTTATCAAGAAAAATCTGAACATGGTTTTTATTTCTGAATGACATCTCTGAATGCTGTTAACTCTGAATGAATAAACTGGTTCTGAAGGGCCTCAGAAGTTTGGACGGCTCAGAAACTATTATATAGGTTCTGAAGCACTCTCTCATCTGAAGCAATCAGAATTATTTATTATTAAATATGATTTCTTGAGACTCAGATACCTACTCTAAGTGTTAGTTGACCACTCAGTTTCTCTAACTGACAGCTGGCTTCTGAAAACACTACTTATCTGTGTAACTTCCCATCATGTCTAGTAACCGCTGGGTAATGAAGGAGAGCTAATGATGATTTTATTAAAAGTAACTGCCAAGCCCCCATTACGTCACTATCTTGTTTCCCCAATATTTTGAAACTTCCACTATAATCACTTAACTACACACTAGTCACTATCACTTCTCACGTTTTCAATATTTTGAAACTTCCACTATAACCATTTCTGACACTCCTAAATCCCCTCAGAAATCTCCTATTAAAGATTCTGAGTCTACCCCAATAGCAATGGACGTAGACCAATCTGAACCCTCAAATGTTCAAAATTCTGAAGTCCCTGCTGAATCCCAAACTGAACCCCTTCAGACTTCATCTCCTAAGCCAACCACTTCTGAACCAAACCCCTCATCCATTCAAACCACTCCACCTTTTCCTGGAACTGATTCAGATCTTGAAGAAACTCGTCTTCATTCTGAAACAATTCCCTGTTTCACCATGGTACTTAACAATTCCCTTTTACCGTTGAATGCATTTACTGCTGGTGGTTGTTTGCTGTGTGCATTTACTACCCTGTAACTTGTGCTTTGACTGACCCGTTTTTGATAATGACAAAGGGGGAGAAAATATTATTTCATTTCCTATGGCAGTGAAATTATTTCTGAAGCTCTAAAGATCACATTTTCTGAACTCTACTCTTGTTAAGTTATATTAAAGTCTTTTAAACTTTTAATGAGGGGGAGTAATAAATTTTGTCCAACATAAATTCATATAATATAAGATACGCTTGCAAACCATATCTTATATTTGTCAAGCTGAAGAAATAGAGCTTGCAAACCTCTAATTCTGAAGGTAGAATATATGAAATTATATTTGACATTAAATATTACTCTTAGACTGTTTTATATTTATCATTGATAAACTTTTGAAGCTTATCAGACTCAGGGGGAGCTTGCAAACCTCAGAACCTGAAGTCAAGATGTTAAATAAAAACAACAACAATTGATTTTAAATACATATAGTTGTCATCATCAAAAAGGGGGAGATTGTTGGAACAAAATTATGATTTTGTATCTCCTTAATTGATTTTGATGATAACAATGTATTTAAGGTTAAATTGGAATACTAATAATTTAATTCAGTGTGCAGGATTAAAAGTTAAAATTTGCGTACTAAAGAACCTTAGAATTTCTGAAGGAATTACTTCTAAGCTCACCAGATCTGAAGCAAGTGAAACTCTGAAGTTATTATCTGAACCTTAGAATTTCTGAAGGAATTACTTCTGAGCTCACCAGATCTGAAGCAAGTAATTCTGAGCCTGTGAAACTCTGAAGTTATTATCTGAACCTTAGAATTTCTGAAGGAATTACTTCTGAGCTCACCAGATCTGAAACAAGTAATTCTGAGCCTATCAAAATCTGAAGAACATCTGAGCTCACCAGATCTGAAACAAGTAATTCTGAGCCTATCAAAATCTGAAGAACATCTGAGCTCACCAGATCTGAAACAAGTAATTCTGAGCCTATCAAAATCTGAAGAACATCTGAGCTCACCAGATCTGAAACAAGTAATTCTGAGCCTATCAAAATCTGAAGGCTCGTCAGATATAAGTGTTAAGCTACATTTGAGAGTACAATTTTATTGAAGACTGTGCCTGACTAAGTCCAAACGCAGAAACCAAGAATGAAAAGGTTTGACCATGGAAAGGTCCTTTTCAAGTCAGGCTTCAGAAACGATTATTTCCTTATTTGGCTTTCACCAAGGTTCAAATATCAAAAGCCAAAAGGAATCTCTCATTTTGTAGTAAACGTTAAGCTCCTAAGCTACTGCAAATCAGAACAGCTAATAAGCTCACTGATCTATACAAAGGAGCGTCTCAATTCTTCAAACGGCTATAATCTTCAACGTTCATTTTATCATCTATAAAAGGAAGAAGATTTGTGAAGAAATGTAATCAAGACTTAAGCTTCTGAACGTGCTGAAACTCTGTCAAATTCTGAAGCTATCAAACACTTAGAAACTTTGTGATAATTTTCTAAGTTAGTCTTGTAACTGCGTTGTATTTTGTAAACACCTCTGATTGTATATCAAGTGTTAATCTCTTATCTTTATTAACATTAAAACCAGTTTGAAGTCTCTTGCTTTGTGCTTGAGCATTGGAAGTCTCTTGCTTTGTGCTTGAGCATTGGAAGTCTCTTGCTTTGTGCTTGAGCATTGGAAGTCTCTTGCTTTGTGCTTGAGCATTGGAAGTCTCTTGCTTTGTGCTTGAGCATTGGAAGTCTCTTGCTTTGTGCTTGAGCATTGGAAGTCTCTTGCTTTGTGCTTGAGCATTGGAAGTCTCTTGCTTTGTGCTTGAGCAGTTAGAAGTCTCTTGCTTTGTGCTTGAGCAGTTTGAAGTCTCTTGCTTAGTGCTTGAGCATTTGTAATCTGAGTGATTATAGTGAAATCTCTTGTGAAGGACAAGAGGACTGGACTACTCCTGTTAGTGGGAGGAACCAGTATAAAAATTCTGAGCATCTCTCTCTAACCCTATCCTCATATATTGTGTGTGTTATACCTTATCCGCTGCAATTTGTTTTAACTTAGAAAAAGTCTCAACACAATTCAACCCCCCCCCCCCCCCCCCTTCTTGTGTGTTTTTCAACCTTCAATTGGCATCAGAGCTCCGGTCTGTTGCTCTTCACTTAACAGTGAAACAGTAAAAGATCTAGGGGTACTTAGTTGAAAAACATGTCTGGTGTTACCTCTCCTTCTGCTTCCTCTGGACCTGATCACTCTGCTGTTCCACCTCCTCACAACTATGATAGGGAAAGGAACAGTGATAATCACAGAGACAAACCACCTTACTTCAACAGTGATCCTACTACTTTTCCTTTCTGGAAAACCAAGATGTATAGTTACATCATTGGGACCGATGATGAGTTATGGGATATCATTGAAGATGGTATACATTTTGAACACATGGATGATGAAGGTGTTGTAAGAAATACCTACAGAAAGTTCTTTGATGCTGAAAAGAAGAAACAGTATAAGAAGCATCATACTGTTAAGAATATGCTTATTGGTGCAATATCTCATGTTGAGTATTTAAAAATATCCAACAAGTCATGTGCCAAAACTATCTGGGACTCTCTATGTTCCACCTATGAAGGAAATAAGCAAGTCAAAGAAGCTAAGGCAAACTTATTAGTTCATCAATATGAGCTGTTCAGAATGAAGGAAGATGAAGATATTGAAACCATGTATTCAAGGTTTCAAACCCTTGTCTCTGGTCTTCAAGTTCTGAAGAAAAGCTACACTGCATCTGATCACGTGAAGAAAATTCTGAGGAGCTTACCTTCCAAATGGAGACCAAAAGTTACAGCTTTTCAGGAATCCAAGGATTTGGACAATGTGACTCTTGAAGATTTAATAAGCTCACTCATAAGTCATGAGCTAGAACTTATGTCAGATGAACCTGTCAAGAAGATGAAGTCCTTGGCTCTAAGCTCTGTTCAGACTTCCTCAAAAGCTGCAAAGATCAAAGTGTCTGAACAAGAGGAAGAAACTTCTGATGATATGATGGATGAAAATTCTGAGAATGAAGAAATGGCACTAATGGTTAGAAGGTTTCAGAAATGGAACAAGAAATACAAAAGGTTTCCAAACAAAGGAAACAACTCAAGAAGTTCCTTTTCAAAGGACAAAAAGGAAGAACTGAACAACTGCTATAACTGCAAGAAATCTGGACACTTCATTGCGGACTGTCCAGAAATGTCATCCAAGGACAAAGGAAAGAATAAGAGCTTTGGGAAAGAAAAGTACAAAGAAAAGGTAAGGAAGAGTTTGTTAGCCACTTAGGAGACCATTGAGAATGACTCTGAAGGAGAAGATGATGAAGAAGGCAATCTGGCTTTAATGGCAAGAACTTCTGAAGGTAACAACTCTGATAGAGATTCTGAAGATGACTCAGATGATGAAAATGAGGTATACTCTAACATGACTAAATCTGAATTAATTGATTCTCTTAAGATTGCCGTGAAACATTACTCTCGTATAGTAAGTCAACACAAAATTCTGAAGAATGTTCATGAATCATTGAAAAAGGATGCCAAGATTCTCTATGATGAAAATGAATCGTTAAACATTCGTATTTGTCATGTTGAATCTAACTATGTCTTGGCAGACAAGCTCAATGATGATCATGAAGATGCTCTTCACGAATTTATTCGTTGTACCTTCAATAGGAGTAAAATGGCTTCCATGATTTATCATATGACTCGTAACTATGGTGAAGGCATTGGTTATTCTCGGTTTAAGAACTGGGATAAACCTCTGAAATCATATAGTGAGGATGATACTCCACCTGAATTATTCTCTACCTTTGTTAAAAGTGGTACACTTGATCTGAAGGCATCCAACTCTGAAGGAGGTTCTGAACCTGAACCCAAAGACTCAGAAGTTCCAAGTTCTTCTGAACCTAAAATTTCTGAGTCCAAAAGTTCTCAAGTTAAGGCTCAGAAGTCATCTGAACCTCTGAGAAATCAAGGTAAAGTTACTTCAGATCCTTGCTTGACCTTTGGAACTGTGATATACTCCAGATCAAAATCCAAGAATCAAATTAAGCCTAAACATTCTTGTCAAAGCTTAATTAATTCTAGATCTTATGTTGATCATAGAAAACAAAGAAGGAATACTATTCAGAAGACTAACTCTAAAGGACCCATCAGAATATGGGTACCAAAATCTGAAATAATGTTTGCTTCAGATGCTCATGCAAGGAAAGGTAAAACAGCAGCCCTGGTACCTGGACAGTGGTTGCTCACGACATATGACGGGAGAAAAGCATATGTTCCAAACCCTAACTCTGAAAGAGGGAGGCTCTGTGGGATTTGGAGGAAAACAAAAAGGGAAGATCATTGGTACAGGTACAGTTGGTAATTCTTCTCTTTCCATTAAAGATGTTTGGTTAGTTGATGGACTTAAACACAATCTATTGAGCATTAGTCAATTTTGTGACAATGGGTGTGTTGTTACATTTAATAAGGAATCATGTACTGTATCAAAAGACTCTGACAAATCTGTAGTATTCAAGGGAATGAGAGTTGGCAATGTTTATAAAGTAAACTTTTCTGATTTGGTTGACCAAAAGATTATATGTCTTTTGTCTCTGAGTGATGAGAAATGGCTATGGCACAAGCGTCTTGGTCATGCTAACTGGAGGTTGATCTCTAAGCTTAGCAAACAAAAGCTTGTTAGTGGTTTGCCTGACATTGATTATCACTCAGATGCACTTTGTGGCTCATGTCAAAAAGGAAAATTTGCTAAGACTTCATTCAAGTCTAAAAACATTGTCTCTACTTCCAGACCCTTAGAATTGCTTCACATTGATCTGTTTGGTCCTGTTTCGACAGCCTCTATCAATGGTAAAAAATATGGATTGGTCATGGTTGATGATTTCAGTAGATGGACTTGGGTGAAATTCCTACGTTCTAAGAGTGAAGCACTTGTGGTGTTCAGTGACTTCTGCACACAAATACAAAGTGAAAAGGATCTTCGGATTCTGAAGGTTAGAAGCGACCATGGGGGAGAGTTCGAAAATGACTCTTTCGAATCTTTCTGCTCAGAGCATGGAGTAATCCATGAATTCTCTTCTCCTAGAACACCACAGCAGAATGGTGTTGTAGAAAGAAAGAATAGATCTTTGCAAGAAATGGCTCGTACCATGATGCTTGAGTCTAACCTAGCTAAGTTCTTGTGGGCAGAAGCCGTGAGTACTGCTTGCTATGTTCAGAATAGAATCTACATCAGACCTATTCTGAACAAAACTGCTTATGAACTGTTCAAAGGAAGAAAACCAAATATTTCTTATTTTCATCAGTTTGGATGTACTTGTTATATTCTAGACAACAAGGTCTATCGAAAGAAATTTGATGCTAGAGCTTATAAGGGTATCTTTATAGGCTACTCTGAACGCTCAAAAGCATACAGATTGTATAATTCTGAAACTCACACAGTTGAAGAATCTATACATGTTAGATTTGATGATAAAGAGCCTGACGATAAAATGTCAGAGCAAGCTGAGACTTTTGCAGAATTTCAAGTTTCCTCAAATTCTGAGTGTGAAGATCTCTCCATTGCTGTATATCCATCTGAGACTCAAAATGAAGATATCTCTGAAGGCCTTGAAACTGAAGACCCTTCAGAAACTGAACCCTCTCAGACACCTGCTCCACCTAAGAGTAAATTCAAGTATAGATCATCTCATCCTGAAGAGCTAATTGTTGGTAACAAGGATAGCCCAAGAAAGACCAGATCTGCTTTCAAAGAGGATGAATCCCTAGTTGGGTTAATTTCATTAATTGAACCCACAAACATAGAAGAAGCACTCTCAGATGATGGGTGGATTGTTGCAATGCAAGAAGAACTCAATCAATTTGAAAGAAATGATGTTTGGGATCTGGTACCAAAACCCAAACACAAGAACATTATTGGAACAAAATGGGTATTCAGAAACAAGTCAAATGAAAAGGGAGAAGTTGTCAGAAATAAAGCTAGACTGGTTGCACAAGGTTATAGTCAGCAAGAAGGCATAGATTTCACTGAAACCTTTGCACCAGTAGCAAGACTTGAGGCAATTAGACTTCTCTTGTCCTATGCAGTTAATCATGACATCACTCTATTTCAAATGGATGTTAAGAGTGCATTTCTGAATGGAGTAATTTATGAAGAAGTCTATGTTAAACAACCTCCTGGCTTTGAAGATATAAAGTGTCCTGATCATGTTTACAAATTGAAGAAATCTCTGTATGGTTTGAAACAAGCTCCAAGAGCTTGGTATGAAAGGTTAAGTATATTTCTTCTAGAAAATGGTTTTGAAAAAGGACATGTTGATAACACTCTCTTTAGAAAAACCTTAAAAACTGATATTTTGATTGTTCAGATTTATGTTGATGATATTATCTTTGGTTCAACTAATGCTTCTCTTTGCAAGAATTTCTCTAAGCTTATGCAGGATGAATTTGAAATGAGTATGATGGGAGAACTAACATTCTTCTTGGGAATTCAAATCAATCAAAGAAAAGAAGGAGTATATGTGCATCAAACCAAATACACAAAGGATTTACTGAAGAAATTTGGTCTTGAAGATTGTAAACCAATGTCAACTCCTATGCATCCCTCTAGCTGTCTTCTGAAGGAAGAATCTGAAGGCAAAGTAGATCAGAAATTATACAGAGGTATGATTGGTTCCCTCCTTTATCTCACTGCATCTAGACCAGATATCTTGTTCAGTGTATGCTTGTGTGCTAGATTTCAATCAGATCCTAGAGAGTCTCATCTAACTGCTGTTAAGAGAATCTTTAGATATCTGAAAGGAACCATTAATCTTGGATTACTTTATAAGAAATCCTTAGATTATCAGCTTATTGGATTCTGTGATGCTGACTATGCTGGTGATAAAATTGAAAGGAAGTCCACTAGTGGAAACTGTCAATTTCTAGGTGAAAACCTTATATCATGGGCTAGTAAGAGACAAGCAACTATTGCTCTATCTACAGCAGAAGCAGAGTACATCTCAGCTGCTAAGTGTTGCACGCAATTGCTCTGGATGAAACATCAGTTGGAGGACTATCAGATAAGGATAAGTAGTATACCACTTCTCTGTGATAATACTGCTGCTATCTGTTTGTCTAAGAATCCTATTTTGCATTCAAGAGCTAAACACATTGAGATCAAACATCACTTCATTAGAGACTATGTTCAGAAGGGAGTAATTAAGATTCAATTCATTGATACTGAGCATCAATGGGCTGATATCTTTACCAAACCTCTTGCTATTGATCGTTTCGATTTTATCAAGAAAAATCTGAACATGGTTTTTATTTCTGAATGACATCTCTGAATGCTGTTAACTCTGAATGAATAAACTGGTTCTGAAGGGCCTCAGAAGTTTGGACGGCTCAGAAACTATTATATAGGTTCTGAAGCACTCTCTCATCTGAAGCAATCAGAATTATTTATTATTAAATATGATTTCTTGAGACTCAGATACCTACTCTAAGTGTTAGTTGACCACTCAGTTTCTCTAACTGACAGCTGGCTTCTGAAAACACTACTTATCTGTGTAACTTCCCATCATGTCTAGTAACCGCTGGGTAATGAAGGAGAGCTAATGATGATTTTATTAAAAGTAACTGCCAAGCCCCCATTACGTCACTATCTTGTTTCCCCAATATTTTGAAACTTCCACTATAATCACTTAACTACACACTAGTCACTATCACTTCTCACGTTTTCAATATTTTGAAACTTCCACTATAACCATTTCTGACACTCCTAAATCCCCTCAGAAATCTCCTATTAAAGATTCTGAGTCTACCCCAATAGCAATGGACGTAGACCAATCTGAACCCTCAAATGTTCAAAATTCTGAAGTCCCTGCTGAATCCCAAACTGAACCCCTTCAGACTTCATCTCCTAAGCCAACCACTTCTGAACCAAACCCCTCATCCATTCAAACCACTCCACCTTTTCCTGGAACTGATTCAGATCTTGAAGAAACTCGTCTTCATTCTGAAACAATTCCCTGTTTCACCATGGTACTTAACAATTCCCTTTTACCGTTGAATGCATTTACTGCTGGTGGTTGTTTGCTGTGTGCATTTACTACCCTGTAACTTGTGCTTTGACTGACCCGTTTTTGATAATGACAAAGGGGGAGAAAATATTATTTCATTTCCTATGGCAGTGAAATTATTTCTGAAGCTCTAAAGATCACATTTTCTGAACTCTACTCTTGTTAAGTTATATTAAAGTCTTTTAAACTTTTAATGAGGGGGAGTAATAAATTTTGTCCAACATAAATTCATATAATATAAGATACGCTTGCAAACCATATCTTATATTTGTCAAGCTGAAGAAATAGAGCTTGCAAACCTCTAATTCTGAAGGTAGAATATATGAAATTATATTTGACATTAAATATTACTCTTAGACTGTTTTATATTTATCATTGATAAACTTTTGAAGCTTATCAGACTCAGGGGGAGCTTGCAAACCTCAGAACCTGAAGTCAAGATGTTAAATAAAAACAACAACAATTGATTTTAAATACATATAGTTGTCATCATCAAAAAGGGGGAGATTGTTGGAACAAAATTATGATTTTGTATCTCCTTAATTGATTTTGATGATAACAATGTATTTAAGGTTAAATTGGAATACTAATAATTTAATTCAGTGTGCAGGATTAAAAGTTAAAATTTGCGTACTAAAGAACCTTAGAATTTCTGAAGGAATTACTTCTAAGCTCACCAGATCTGAAGCAAGTGAAACTCTGAAGTTATTATCTGAACCTTAGAATTTCTGAAGGAATTACTTCTGAGCTCACCAGATCTGAAGCAAGTAATTCTGAGCCTGTGAAACTCTGAAGTTATTATCTGAACCTTAGAATTTCTGAAGGAATTACTTCTGAGCTCACCAGATCTGAAACAAGTAATTCTGAGCCTATCAAAATCTGAAGAACATCTGAGCTCACCAGATCTGAAACAAGTAATTCTGAGCCTATCAAAATCTGAAGAACATCTGAGCTCACCAGATCTGAAACAAGTAATTCTGAGCCTATCAAAATCTGAAGAACATCTGAGCTCACCAGATCTGAAACAAGTAATTCTGAGCCTATCAAAATCTGAAGGCTCGTCAGATATAAGTGTTAAGCTACATTTGAGAGTACAATTTTATTGAAGACTGTGCCTGACTAAGTCCAAACGCAGAAACCAAGAATGAAAAGGTTTGACCATGGAAAGGTCCTTTTCAAGTCAGGCTTCAGAAACGATTATTTCCTTATTTGGCTTTCACCAAGGTTCAAATATCAAAAGCCAAAAGGAATCTCTCATTTTGTAGTAAACGTTAAGCTCCTAAGCTACTGCAAATCAGAACAGCTAATAAGCTCACTGATCTATACAAAGGAGCGTCTCAATTCTTCAAACGGCTATAATCTTCAACGTTCATTTTATCATCTATAAAAGGAAGAAGATTTGTGAAGAAATGTAATCAAGACTTAAGCTTCTGAACGTGCTGAAACTCTGTCAAATTCTGAAGCTATCAAACACTTAGAAACTTTGTGATAATTTTCTAAGTTAGTCTTGTAACTGCGTTGTATTTTGTAAACACCTCTGATTGTATATCAAGTGTTAATCTCTTATCTTTATTAACATTAAAACCAGTTTGAAGTCTCTTGCTTTGTGCTTGAGCATTGGAAGTCTCTTGCTTTGTGCTTGAGCATTGGAAGTCTCTTGCTTTGTGCTTGAGCATTGGAAGTCTCTTGCTTTGTGCTTGAGCATTGGAAGTCTCTTGCTTTGTGCTTGAGCATTGGAAGTCTCTTGCTTTGTGCTTGAGCATTGGAAGTCTCTTGCTTTGTGCTTGAGCATTGGAAGTCTCTTGCTTTGTGCTTGAGCAGTTAGAAGTCTCTTGCTTTGTGCTTGAGCAGTTTGAAGTCTCTTGCTTAGTGCTTGAGCATTTGTAATCTGAGTGATTATAGTGAAATCTCTTGTGAAGGACAAGAGGACTGGACTACTCCTGTTAGTGGGAGGAACCAGTATAAAAATTCTGAGCATCTCTCTCTAACCCTATCCTCATATATTGTGTGTGTTATACCTTATCCGCTGCAATTTGTTTTAACTTAGAAAAAGTCTCAACACAATTCAACCCCCCCCCCCCCCCCCTTCTTGTGTGTTTTTCAACCTTCAATTGGCATCAGAGCTCCGGTCTGTTGCTCTTCACTTAACAGTGAAACAGTAAAAGATCTAGGGGTACTTAGTTGAAAAACATGTCTGGTGTTACCTCTCCTTCTGCTTCCTCTGGACCTGATCACTCTGCTGTTCCACCTCCTCACAACTATGATAGGGAAAGGAACAGTGATAATCACAGAGACAAACCACCTTACTTCAACAGTGATCCTACTACTTTTCCTTTCTGGAAAACCAAGATGTATAGTTACATCATTGGGACCGATGATGAGTTATGGGATATCATTGAAGATGGTATACATTTTGAACACATGGATGATGAAGGTGTTGTAAGAAATACCTACAGAAAAGTTCTTTGATGCTGAAAAGAAGAAACAGTATAAGAAGCATCATACTGTTAAGAATATGCTTATTGGTGCAATATCTCATGTTGAGTATTTAAAAATATCCAACAAGTCATGTGCCAAAACTATCTGGGACTCTCTATGTTCCACCTATGAAGGAAATAAGCAAGTCAAAGAAGCTAAGGCAAACTTATTAGTTCATCAATATGAGCTGTTCAGAATGAAGGAAGATGAAGATATTGAAACCATGTATTCAAGGTTTCAAACCCTTGTCTCTGGTCTTCAAGTTCTGAAGAAAAGCTACACTGCATCTGATCACGTGAAGAAAATTCTGAGGAGCTTACCTTCCAAATGGAGACCAAAAGTTACAGCTTTTCAGGAATCCAAGGATTTGGACAATGTGACTCTTGAAGATTTAATAAGCTCACTCATAAGTCATGAGCTAGAACTTATGTCAGATGAACCTGTCAAGAAGATGAAGTCCTTGGCTCTAAGCTCTGTTCAGACTTCCTCAAAAGCTGCAAAGATCAAAGTGTCTGAACAAGAGGAAGAAACTTCTGATGATATGATGGATGAAAATTCTGAGAATGAAGAAATGGCACTAATGGTTAGAAGGTTTCAGAAATGGAACAAGAAATACAAAAGGTTTCCAAACAAAGGAAACAACTCAAGAAGTTCCTTTTCAAAGGACAAAAAGGAAGAACTGAACAACTGCTATAACTGCAAGAAATCTGGACACTTCATTGCGGACTGTCCAGAAATGTCATCCAAGGACAAAGGAAAGAATAAGAGCTTTGGGAAAGAAAAGTACAAAGAAAAGGTAAGGAAGAGTTTGTTAGCCACTTAGGAGACCATTGAGAATGACTCTGAAGGAGAAGATGATGAAGAAGGCAATCTGGCTTTAATGGCAAGAACTTCTGAAGGTAACAACTCTGATAGAGATTCTGAAGATGACTCAGATGATGAAAATGAGGTATACTCTAACATGACTAAATCTGAATTAATTGATTCTCTTAAGATTGCCGTGAAACATTACTCTCGTATAGTAAGTCAACACAAAATTCTGAAGAATGTTCATGAATCATTGAAAAAGGATGCCAAGATTCTCTATGATGAAAATGAATCGTTAAACATTCGTATTTGTCATGTTGAATCTAACTATGTCTTGGCAGACAAGCTCAATGATGATCATGAAGATGCTCTTCACGAATTTATTCGTTGTACCTTCAATAGGAGTAAAATGGCTTCCATGATTTATCATATGACTCGTAACTATGGTGAAGGCATTGGTTATTCTCGGTTTAAGAACTGGGATAAACCTCTGAAATCATATAGTGAGGATGATACTCCACCTGAATTATTCTCTACCTTTGTTAAAAGTGGTACACTTGATCTGAAGGCATCCAACTCTGAAGGAGGTTCTGAACCTGAACCCAAAGACTCAGAAGTTCCAAGTTCTTCTGAACCTAAAATTTCTGAGTCCAAAAGTTCTCAAGTTAAGGCTCAGAAGTCATCTGAACCTCTGAGAAATCAAGGTAAAGTTACTTCAGATCCTTGCTTGACCTTTGGAACTGTGATATACTCCAGATCAAAATCCAAGAATCAAATTAAGCCTAAACATTCTTGTCAAAGCTTAATTAATTCTAGATCTTATGTTGATCATAGAAAACAAAGAAGGAATACTATTCAGAAGACTAACTCTAAAGGACCCATCAGAATATGGGTACCAAAATCTGAAATAATGTTTGCTTCAGATGCTCATGCAAGGAAAGGTAAAACAGCAGCCCTGGTACCTGGACAGTGGTTGCTCACGACATATGACGGGAGAAAAGCATATGTTCCAAACCCTAACTCTGAAAGAGGGAGGCTCTGTGGGATTTGGAGGAAAACAAAAAGGGAAGATCATTGGTACAGGTACAGTTGGTAATTCTTCTCTTTCCATTAAAGATGTTTGGTTAGTTGATGGACTTAAACACAATCTATTGAGCATTAGTCAATTTTGTGACAATGGGTGTGTTGTTACATTTAATAAGGAATCATGTACTGTATCAAAAGACTCTGACAAATCTGTAGTATTCAAGGGAATGAGAGTTGGCAATGTTTATAAAGTAAACTTTTCTGATTTGGTTGACCAAAAGATTATATGTCTTTTGTCTCTGAGTGATGAGAAATGGCTATGGCACAAGCGTCTTGGTCATGCTAACTGGAGGTTGATCTCTAAGCTTAGCAAACAAAAGCTTGTTAGTGGTTTGCCTGACATTGATTATCACTCAGATGCACTTTGTGGCTCATGTCAAAAAGGAAAATTTGCTAAGACTTCATTCAAGTCTAAAAACATTGTCTCTACTTCCAGACCCTTAGAATTGCTTCACATTGATCTGTTTGGTCCTGTTTCGACAGCCTCTATCAATGGTAAAAAATATGGATTGGTCATGGTTGATGATTTCAGTAGATGGACTTGGGTGAAATTCCTACGTTCTAAGAGTGAAGCACTTGTGGTGTTCAGTGACTTCTGCACACAAATACAAAGTGAAAAGGATCTTCGGATTCTGAAGGTTAGAAGCGACCATGGGGGAGAGTTCGAAAATGACTCTTTCGAATCTTTCTGCTCAGAGCATGGAGTAATCCATGAATTCTCTTCTCCTAGAACACCACAGCAGAATGGTGTTGTAGAAAGAAAGAATAGATCTTTGCAAGAAATGGCTCGTACCATGATGCTTGAGTCTAACCTAGCTAAGTTCTTGTGGGCAGAAGCCGTGAGTACTGCTTGCTATGTTCAGAATAGAATCTACATCAGACCTATTCTGAACAAAACTGCTTATGAACTGTTCAAAGGAAGAAAACCAAATATTTCTTATTTTCATCAGTTTGGATGTACTTGTTATATTCTAGACAACAAGGTCTATCGAAAGAAATTTGATGCTAGAGCTTATAAGGGTATCTTTATAGGCTACTCTGAACGCTCAAAAGCATACAGATTGTATAATTCTGAAACTCACACAGTTGAAGAATCTATACATGTTAGATTTGATGATAAAGAGCCTGACGATAAAATGTCAGAGCAAGCTGAGACTTTTGCAGAATTTCAAGTTTCCTCAAATTCTGAGTGTGAAGATCTCTCCATTGCTGTATATCCATCTGAGACTCAAAATGAAGATATCTCTGAAGGCCTTGAAACTGAAGACCCTTCAGAAACTGAACCCTCTCAGACACCTGCTCCACCTAAGAGTAAATTCAAGTATAGATCATCTCATCCTGAAGAGCTAATTGTTGGTAACAAGGATAGCCCAAGAAAGACCAGATCTGCTTTCAAAGAGGATGAATCCCTAGTTGGGTTAATTTCATTAATTGAACCCACAAACATAGAAGAAGCACTCTCAGATGATGGGTGGATTGTTGCAATGCAAGAAGAACTCAATCAATTTGAAAGAAATGATGTTTGGGATCTGGTACCAAAACCCAAACACAAGAACATTATTGGAACAAAATGGGTATTCAGAAACAAGTCAAATGAAAAGGGAGAAGTTGTCAGAAATAAAGCTAGACTGGTTGCACAAGGTTATAGTCAGCAAGAAGGCATAGATTTCACTGAAACCTTTGCACCAGTAGCAAGACTTGAGGCAATTAGACTTCTCTTGTCCTATGCAGTTAATCATGACATCACTCTATTTCAAATGGATGTTAAGAGTGCATTTCTGAATGGAGTAATTTATGAAGAAGTCTATGTTAAACAACCTCCTGGCTTTGAAGATATAAAGTGTCCTGATCATGTTTACAAATTGAAGAAATCTCTGTATGGTTTGAAACAAGCTCCAAGAGCTTGGTATGAAAGGTTAAGTATATTTCTTCTAGAAAATGGTTTTGAAAAAGGACATGTTGATAACACTCTCTTTAGAAAAACCTTAAAAACTGATATTTTGATTGTTCAGATTTATGTTGATGATATTATCTTTGGTTCAACTAATGCTTCTCTTTGCAAGAATTTCTCTAAGCTTATGCAGGATGAATTTGAAATGAGTATGATGGGAGAACTAACATTCTTCTTGGGAATTCAAATCAATCAAAGAAAAGAAGGAGTATATGTGCATCAAACCAAATACACAAAGGATTTACTGAAGAAATTTGGTCTTGAAGATTGTAAACCAATGTCAACTCCTATGCATCCCTCTAGCTGTCTTCTGAAGGAAGAATCTGAAGGCAAAGTAGATCAGAAATTATACAGAGGTATGATTGGTTCCCTCCTTTATCTCACTGCATCTAGACCAGATATCTTGTTCAGTGTATGCTTGTGTGCTAGATTTCAATCAGATCCTAGAGAGTCTCATCTAACTGCTGTTAAGAGAATCTTTAGATATCTGAAAGGAACCATTAATCTTGGATTACTTTATAAGAAATCCTTAGATTATCAGCTTATTGGATTCTGTGATGCTGACTATGCTGGTGATAAAATTGAAAGGAAGTCCACTAGTGGAAACTGTCAATTTCTAGGTGAAAACCTTATATCATGGGCTAGTAAGAGACAAGCAACTATTGCTCTATCTACAGCAGAAGCAGAGTACATCTCAGCTGCTAAGTGTTGCACGCAATTGCTCTGGATGAAACATCAGTTGGAGGACTATCAGATAAGGATAAGTAGTATACCACTTCTCTGTGATAATACTGCTGCTATCTGTTTGTCTAAGAATCCTATTTTGCATTCAAGAGCTAAACACATTGAGATCAAACATCACTTCATTAGAGACTATGTTCAGAAGGGAGTAATTAAGATTCAATTCATTGATACTGAGCATCAATGGGCTGATATCTTTACCAAACCTCTTGCTATTGATCGTTTCGATTTTATCAAGAAAAATCTGAACATGGTTTTTATTTCTGAATGACATCTCTGAATGCTGTTAACTCTGAATGAATAAACTGGTTCTGAAGGGCCTCAGAAGTTTGGACGGCTCAGAAACTATTATATAGGTTCTGAAGCACTCTCTCATCTGAAGCAATCAGAATTATTTATTATTAAATATGATTTCTTGAGACTCAGATACCTACTCTAAGTGTTAGTTGACCACTCAGTTTCTCTAACTGACAGCTGGCTTCTGAAAACACTACTTATCTGTGTAACTTCCCATCATGTCTAGTAACCGCTGGGTAATGAAGGAGAGCTAATGATGATTTTATTAAAAGTAACTGCCAAGCCCCCATTACGTCACTATCTTGTTTCCCCAATATTTTGAAACTTCCACTATAATCACTTAACTACACACTAGTCACTATCACTTCTCACGTTTTCAATATTTTGAAACTTCCACTATAACCATTTCTGACACTCCTAAATCCCCTCAGAAATCTCCTATTAAAGATTCTGAGTCTACCCCAATAGCAATGGACGTAGACCAATCTGAACCCTCAAATGTTCAAAATTCTGAAGTCCCTGCTGAATCCCAAACTGAACCCCTTCAGACTTCATCTCCTAAGCCAACCACTTCTGAACCAAACCCCTCATCCATTCAAACCACTCCACCTTTTCCTGGAACTGATTCAGATCTTGAAGAAACTCGTCTTCATTCTGAAACAATTCCCTGTTTCACCATGGTACTTAACAATTCCCTTTTACCGTTGAATGCATTTACTGCTGGTGGTTGTTTGCTGTGTGCATTTACTACCCTGTAACTTGTGCTTTGACTGACCCGTTTTTGATAATGACAAAGGGGGAGAAAATATTATTTCATTTCCTATGGCAGTGAAATTATTTCTGAAGCTCTAAAGATCACATTTTCTGAACTCTACTCTTGTTAAGTTATATTAAAGTCTTTTAAACTTTTATTGAGGGGGAGTAATAAATTTTGTCCAACATAAATTCATATAATATAAGATACGCTTGCAAACCATATCTTATATTTGTCAAGCTGAAGAAATAGAGCTTGCAAACCTCTAATTCTGAAGGTAGAATATATGAAATTATATTTGACATTAAATATTACTCTTAGACTGTTTTATATTTATCATTGATAAACTTTTGAAGCTTATCAGACTCAGGGGGAGCTTGCAAACCTCAGAACCTGAAGTCAAGATGTTAAATAAAAACAACAACAATTGATTTTAAATACATATAGTTGTCATCATCAAAAAGGGGGAGATTGTTGGAACAAAATTATGATTTTGTATCTCCTTAATTGATTTTGATGATAACAATGTATTTAAGGTTAAATTGGAATACTAATAATTTAATTCAGTGTGCAGGATTAAAAGTTAAAATTTGCGTACTAAAGAACCTTAGAATTTCTGAAGGAATTACTTCTAAGCTCACCAGATCTGAAGCAAGTGAAACTCTGAAGTTATTATCTGAACCTTAGAATTTCTGAAGGAATTACTTCTGAGCTCACCAGATCTGAAGCAAGTAATTCTGAGCCTGTGAAACTCTGAAGTTATTATCTGAACCTTAGAATTTCTGAAGGAATTACTTCTGAGCTCACCAGATCTGAAACAAGTAATTCTGAGCCTATCAAAATCTGAAGAACATCTGAGCTCACCAGATCTGAAACAAGTAATTCTGAGCCTATCAAAATCTGAAGAACATCTGAGCTCACCAGATCTGAAACAAGTAATTCTGAGCCTATCAAAATCTGAAGAACATCTGAGCTCACCAGATCTGAAACAAGTAATTCTGAGCCTATCAAAATCTGAAGGCTCGTCAGATATAAGTGTTAAGCTACATTTGAGAGTACAATTTTATTGAAGACTGTGCCTGACTAAGTCCAAACGCAGAAACCAAGAATGAAAAGGTTTGACCATGGAAAGGTCCTTTTCAAGTCAGGCTTCAGAAACGATTATTTCCTTATTTGGCTTTCACCAAGGTTCAAATATCAAAAGCCAAAAGGAATCTCTCATTTTGTAGTAAACGTTAAGCTCCTAAGCTACTGCAAATCAGAACAGCTAATAAGCTCACTGATCTATACAAAGGAGCGTCTCAATTCTTCAAACGGCTATAATCTTCAACGTTCATTTTATCATCTATAAAAGGAAGAAGATTTGTGAAGAAATGTAATCAAGACTTAAGCTTCTGAACGTGCTGAAACTCTGTCAAATTCTGAAGCTATCAAACACTTAGAAACTTTGTGATAATTTTCTAAGTTAGTCTTGTAACTGCGTTGTATTTTGTAAACACCTCTGATTGTATATCAAGTGTTAATCTCTTATCTTTATTAACATTAAAACCAGTTTGAAGTCTCTTGCTTTGTGCTTGAGCATTGGAAGTCTCTTGCTTTGTGCTTGAGCATTGGAAGTCTCTTGCTTTGTGCTTGAGCATTGGAAGTCTCTTGCTTTGTGCTTGAGCATTGGAAGTCTCTTGCTTTGTGCTTGAGCATTGGAAGTCTCTTGCTTTGTGCTTGAGCATTGGAAGTCTCTTGCTTTGTGCTTGAGCATTGGAAGTCTCTTGCTTTGTGCTTGAGCAGTTAGAAGTCTCTTGCTTTGTGCTTGAGCAGTTTGAAGTCTCTTGCTTAGTGCTTGAGCATTTGTAATCTGAGTGATTATAGTGAAATCTCTTGTGAAGGACAAGAGGACTGGACTACTCCTGTTAGTGGGAGGAACCAGTATAAAAATTCTGAGCATCTCTCTCTAACCCTATCCTCATATATTGTGTGTGTTATACCTTATCCGCTGCAATTTGTTTTAACTTAGAAAAAGTCTCAACACAATTCAACCCCCCCCCCTTCTTGTGTGTTTTTCAACCTTCACATCCTTCTGTAAGTATTTGATGATGGGAGTTCACCAATCCTCCTCTTCTATGATCATGTGAGTCTCCTCTTCGTTGATGCTCGGGTTTGCTATAGTTTCCTGGATGAAGGTCCTGTTGCTCCCAGGTTTCTTGGTACTGGCGAGCTTGGATAGTAAGTCCGCCCTAGCATTCTGCTCCCTAGGTGCATAGATCAACTGAAATGAATTGAAGCATTTCGCTAATTTATTTACCTTTTCTAAATATTTAGTTAATTGGGGATCCCTTGTTTGAAATTCTCCTGACACTTGGTTGGTTACCAACTGTGAATCGCTTTTTACTCTGAGGTCTGTGACTTCCATCTCCTTTGCCAACTTCATTCCAGCGATAAGGGCTTCATACTCAGCCTGGTTGTTACTTGCTTTGAAGGCGAGTCTCAGAGATTGTTCCATGAGTACTCCATCAGGTCCCTCTAGGACCACTCCTGCTCCACTTCCTTTTAGGTTAGACGCACCATCTACTGAAAGTGTCCAAGGTTCCTCGCTGTTTTCTTTTGGCGGGGTTGATAATTCCAGTATGTAGTCCGCCAGAATCTGCGATTTTATTGCGCCCCTAGGGGAGAAGGTTATATCAAACTCTGATAATTCTACTGCCCATACCACCATTCTCCCTGCTAGATCGGGCTTCCTTAGGACTTTCTTTATTGGATAGTCTGTTTTGACCACTACTTTATGACTCTGAAAGTATTGTCTCAGTTTCCTCGCCGTGATGACAACGGCCAAGGATAGCTTCTCTATCTTCTGGTATTTGGCTTCAGCGCCTTTGAATGTTCTGCTCACAAAATATATTGGTTCTCTTCACCTTTGATTTCTTGCACCAACGCTAAACTGAGGGCGTTGTCCGAAACAGTCAAGTAAATGTATAGGGTGTTTCCTTTCTGAGGGCGAGTTAATATTGGCGGTGACGCCAAGAAACTTTTAAGCTTTTGAAAAGCTTCTTCGCATTGAGGCGTCCATATGAATCTTTCACTCTTTCTTAGAGTGGAGAAAAAGTGGAATGCTTTCTCTCCTGAGCAGGATAAAAATCTTGATAAGGCTGCTATCCTCCCTGCTAGTTGTTGGACCTCTTTCACTGTCGTTGGGCTTCTCATGTCGATTATGGCTTGGCATTTGTCTGGGTTAGCTTCTATGCCTCTATTCGTGAGCATGAAGCCTAAGAATTTTCCTGATTGAACTCCAAAAGAGCACTTCGCAGGGTTCAATCGCATGTTGTACTTTCTAACTGAGGCGAGGATGTCACCTAAATCTTCGTTGTGTTTGCCATCTTCTGTGGTCTTCACTACCATATCATCTATGTACACTTCCACATTTTTGCCTATCTGCTCCGAAAATACTCTATCCATTAGCCTTTGATAGGTGGCGCCAGCGTTCTTCAGACCAAACGACATGACATTGTAGAAATAATTGCACGTATTAGTCATGAAAGCCGTGTGAGGCGCGTCTGCAGGATTCATCTTTATCTAGTTATAACCTGAGTAGGCATCCATAAAGCTTAACATCTTGTATCCCGAGGCTCCGTCAATAAGCCTATCTATGTTAGGCAGAGGGTATGGATCCTTTGGGCAAGCTTTGTTCAAGTCCGTGAAATCCACGCACATCCTCCATTTGCCATTCGCTTTCTTTACCATCACTACGTTTAACAGCCATGACGGATATTTTATTTCTTCGATGAAGCCTACTGCTAATAGTTTTTCTACTTCTTCATTGACTGTTGTCCTTCTTTCCTCTCCTATATTCCTCTTTCTTTGCGATACGGGTTTGACGTTGGGCACGATGGATAATTTATGTGTTATCACGCTCTCGTTGATTCCTGGCATATCAGATGGTTTCCATGCAAAAAGGTCTATGTTCTTCCTTAACATGGCTACGATCTTTTCTTTTTCATCTGGTTTCAAAGTGGTTCCAACATTGGTCACTTGGTGTGGCATGTCGCCAATTTGGACTTGCTCTAATTCCTCAATGGGGCGAGATCATGTTAACTCCGCCTCCTTTTTTGGGTGACGCCATCGATTCTGTCTTTTTACTTTGTTTGTGCCTGATCTTCAGGCTAGACTCGTAGTATCTCCTCGCCAGCTTTTGGTCTCCTCTAATCGTTCCTACCTTTTCGTTGTCCAAGGGATATTTGATGGACAAATAGAGGGTTGACAATGTCGCCTCCAGTGTGTTGAAGGCCGGCCTTCCAATGATAATGTTGTATGATGTGAATGGGGTTTTGACTACCAAATATCTCACCTTGATAGTCTTGGCGTTCTCCTCTTCTCCAAACGTAGTCAAGAGGGTGGTATATCCCATAACTTCTACTTGTTCGCCGGTGAAGCCTACCAACGTGCCGTTGTAGGGCAACAAGTGTTCATCTGACAGTTGCATCGCTTTAAAGGCTTCCCAGTACATGATATCTGCCGAACTTCCCGAGTCAATCAGCACTCTTTTTACGTCACAGTTTAGTATTTGCACTTGTATCACAAGGGAGTCGTCATCGTGTGGCATGACTTCTCTCTTGTCTTCTTTGGTGAATGATAAATTGGGGACGGGCGTTGTTGCCGTATGTCCTATAAACTTCTCATTTTGATCCATCCTTCTTACATAACACTTTCTAGCATTTGAGGATTCTCCACCTCCAGCAAATCCGCCTGCAATGGTATTCACGGAGATCCTCTTTCCTTTGCCTGGATCTTCTCTTTCCGAGCGATCCTTTGGATGGTTGGGTTGCACCTTCGGGATAACCACTTTTCCTGCGGCGGCGTCTTCTATGAACTTCCTCAGGTGACCGCTCTTTATCAGTTCTTCAATTAAGTCTCTTAGCCTGAAACACTTTTCAGTATCGTGGCCCCTGCATCTATGATAGGCGCACCAGGCGTTGGGGTTCAATCCCATGGTGTGGTCTTTGCTTCTTTGTGGAGGTAATCGTCCTAATCCGGTTTTCAGGATTTCGTTCATGATGTAGACCCGGGCGCGGTTGAGTGGTGTGTACTCCTTTCTATCTTCCTGAAAGTGTCTTGGGGGTTGGTATGGCTTCCTGTGACGCTCAACTCCGTGGTGGTTGGGAATTGGGCGTCTATGATGGTGATAGAACTCACTCTGGCCGTTTCCTCTATTAACTGGGCCTCTTTCTCTGGCGTCTCTCATCCGCTTTTCAACATTACTTTCTTCCCCCTTTATGTAGCCTTCTGCTCTTCTTGTTACTTCTTGCATGGATGTTGCTGGCTTCTGCGCCAGAGATTCATTGAAGTGTCCCGCCTTAAGGCCGTGATGGAAGGTGGAGACGAACATTTCCTGGTTTGGGTTGCTTACTTTGCTTGTCGATTCGCAGAATCTCGCCAAGTACTCCCTCAGCGACTCGTTGTGGTTTTGCCGTAAGGAAAACAAACTGGTTGCCGTTACCTTTATGTGTTTGGAACCGGCGAATTGTTGCGTGAATTTTTGTTGAAAATCTGTCCAACTTTCTATGGAATTTTTGGGCAAATTCATATACCATCTCAGGGCTGCATCTTTCAGTGTGCCTGAGAGGAGTTTGCACTTCAGATGATCCGCTGCGCCGATGATGGCGGTCTTAGTACCCACCGCCATCAGGTGTTCTGTTGGATCCGTTTTTCCATCGAAGTCTGGGAGATGGGGTGTTCTGAAATTGTCCGGTACCCTCGCGTCGCAGAGGTTTTGTGCAAGTGGTTGGGAGTTGGTGATGTTGTTCTCCTCCGTTTCATCCACTTTGTTTGCTTTTTCTTTGTCTATCTCATGAACCTTGGCCTGCAGGCGTCGTAATTCCGCCACTGCATCCGTCAAGGTTAGGTGGTTTTGGTTTTCATTTGCGGGTGTTCCTCCTGCCATTTCTTGAGGAGGATTTCGTAAGTTGTCTGGTTTTAGTGGTAGGCTGAGAATCGTTTTACCACAGCTCCACGGTGGGCGCCAAAATGTTCTGGTAAAAATGTATGGGGGGTGAGTCCAAGTATATTAATGCGTAATAATGATACCAGGATCTTATATTTACCAAAAAGTTGAACCCTTTACAATGAGTTTTTCCCCTCTATTTATAGAGGAGGATTACAGTCGGAAAATATCTATAAACCAGCCCACTCCTCTCTAGAGAGGTCGTGGGTGGTTTCCGCCGTGTCCACCGTGTTACAGGGGTGGTTATGGGCGGTTTTTCTTCTCCACCGTGTTTAGGTGGTGGTAGTGGGTGGTTAACTCCTTTTGGGCGACGTGAGCATAACCTGGGGGCGTCACCCCTTGTCTTCTATCTCGCGCGCGCTTTGCCTTTCCCGTCAAGTTATTTATTTGATTTACTTGGGCCATTTGTTGGGTCATTACGTTATTGGCCTCTTGGATTTTGTCCGGTACAGTTATAAACTATAATGCAAAATATGTTTTCCAAAATGTGAGTTGTTCCCTCCTAAATAGCGCCTATTTAATTAATAGTGCTTTTGATTATGCTCTTAAAAAGATTGACACAAGATTGACACGAATACTTATAATAGCGTTTAGTCGGGGGCTATTATGTGTTATCCTATAATAGCAATTTTGGGAACTTCATCGGCACACTCGCTTTGAACCCTAAAACCTCACATTGTACCAAAAACTTATTCTTCCTCAAATACACATTCATCTTCTCACACACTCACTCCTTCACTCATGCTAAGAAGTAACAACCCTACTAAAACGCCAAATCGTTTCTCCATTACGAATGAACCATTTCTTATTCTTACTCACAAAACCCCTTATACAAATCCGAAACCCATAACTCCACGTATCGAAACCCTTCACTTATCAACACTCACAAACACCAACATGTTAGCTAGCTTGTTGTCCTCATTCAATCGTCGTTACTTTAATAAGTCTAAAATAATTAAAAATTGAGTTTATTTAAAAAACTATTTAGAATTTCTATAAAAAAACAAACCACTAAGTTGCAACGACGATTGAATGATATATAGATAATGTAATTAATATTCTAAAGTAATTAAAAATCAGTTTATTTAACAAACTATTTAGAATTTTTATAAAATTTAGTTGGGTATATATTAAAGAAGAGGGGGATATATTGACTCCGGGTGTAAGTCATAAAAGCTACTCCACATCTCAGACTTTGATTTTAATATCAATTAATGGCTAAGATTGATTGAGGATGATACATAAGGTGAGATTTATTTTGTTATCACACATGAAAATTATCAAAATATACCTTAAATAGAAGATAATGAATTAATTATAATAATTAATTGTGTTAAAAAAATCATTATTTATAAACACAATGATTCATCTCCTTTGGCTTTTTTTTTTGAATAAGGAAAAGTAATAATCTTAAAAATATTTTGCCAAAACGTAATAATCTTGAAAAGCAATAATCTTTTGAGCCGTGCTACATGGCACGACCACTCTCTCGTCAGGGTTCGGTTATGGTGCATAATTACTATGCGCGCCCCCCACCTGCTACGCCCCCCCCCCCCCCCCCCCAATTGCTACGCGCGCCCCCCATTTTCTAGCCCCCCCCCCCCCCCCCAAAATTTCTAGCGCACCCCCCCCAGGTTTTTTTTTTTTTTTTTAGATTTCAAGCGCACCCCTCAGTTTTTTTTAGCACGCTTTTAATTTTGATTGATTGAATTTTATTTTATTTTATTGATTACGGATAAAATTCAGAGTATTATGTATGGTTAATTATTTTAGTAGTTAGTTTTAAACTAAAATCATGCCAAAACCATTTCTGTTGTAGAATGGTTTCAAAGATGTGTACTCCTAAACCATTTGTGCTGTGGAATGGTTTCAGAGATCTGTACTACAAAACTATTTAATTAAAATCATTTTAATTTAATATGATTTTAACCGAAACCATAAGTATAACTTAATGGTGTCATTAGTGTTGTATCTGAAAATCAAAATAGCTCCTTTATGGTTTCAAATAAAACATTTATATTTAATTTAAAATAAATATTATAACTGAAACCATAAGTGTGACATAATGGTTTCATTAGTTTTGTATCTGAAACCAAAATAGCCCTCTTATGGTTTCTAATAAAATATTCATATTTAATTTAAAATAAATATTTTAATCGAAACCATAAGTATAACTTAATGGTGTCACTAGTGTTGTATCTAAAAACCAAAGTAGCTCTCTTATGGTTTCAAATAAAATATTTATATTTAATTTAAAATAAATATTATAACTAAAACCATATTTTATTCATATTTTATTCATAATGATTTTCAAAATAACATTGCATAAATAACCAATGATTTTGTAACAAATCTAGGGGAGAAAAAGAATAAAATCTGGAGGTGTAAACTGGGTAAAAAAAAAAACCAACAAACAAACAAAAAAGGAACTGGGCTTTCAGGCCCAGTAGGCTAAAAAAAAAACAGAATGTGTGTAATCAGCAGAAAGGGGGTGGGAGTAGCGAGTCTGTAGGGGGGGCTGGGGGGCGCGCGCGAGTAATTTTGGGGGGGGGGGGGGGGCGTGAGTAATTCTAGGCTTATGCATGGTGCATAAACATCCCCCTTATGCACCATAACCTTGGCCCTCTCGTCAATATGCACGACATTGAATATTACATTAAATTGGTTTCATACTATTAGTAACTACAAAAACTACATACTAAAAAAACAGAGTAAATACAAAGTAATAAAAAAACTAATCTACATATTTGGTTTATCATATTTATTTTAGGTTTTAATTTGGTTTCTTACATTTACAAATTTTTAATTTGGTCTACTATGTCTATTTTAGGTTTTAATTTGATCATTTTTATTAGTTTTGTCACACGTGACATACGATTTGCATATGTAAATAAATACGTGGACACTTGGGCACGTGTACATTTGAAACAATGTTAATGATAAAATTGACGGAAATGACCAACATATGCAAATAGTGGAAACCTATGGAATCAAATTGAAACTTAAAATAAACGTAAGTGACCAAATTAAAACTTAAAATAAAATATAAGAGACCAAATGTATAATTTAAAAAAAAAAAAAAAAAATACAAAGTGTAACCAAATAACATACTCTTTAATTGCAAGAGTTACACGTATCATTTCATAACCAAATGTCAACTTATTAACAAAGATAAAAAAAATTGCTTGAAACAAAACAACAAGATAGATAGTAATTGGTAGGATGGACTTGGATTTTGGAGTACCACCACCTCCAGGGAGATATATCTTTGATTCCTGATTTCCATTAAAAATTTATGACAAACTAAACCAATCATTACATTTTGAATCAAGTAAAATAAAAAAGAAAGCGAATGGGAAAAGAAAACACATCGTGCAATTCCAACGACAAAATTTGTCGTGCTACATATCATTTTCCTAATCTTTTGGATCCTATTTTTGTTCATATTTGTAAAAATAATAAAACAAAACGTGATTTAACAAGAGAGAAAAAAAAAGTGAGACCAAAGAAAATATAATGGCAAGGTTTTTGTAACAAAATAAATGGTACTTGTAAAAAAAAAAAAAAACCGTAAAAATTTTGTAAGAAGGATTATTAACAACTAAATGAATAAAGCTTTTATGGTGAATCTTTGTTTTCCTGTGTGATAAAAAAGTAGGTTTTCAAAATGAATTATTATAATTAATTCATTATCTTCTATTTAATGTATATTTTGATAATTTTCATGTGTGATAACAAAATAAGTCTCATCTTATGTATCATTCTCAATCAATCTTAGCCATTAATTGATATTAGGCTTAAATATCATTTCAGTCCCTGTATGTTATCAATTTTTTAGTTTTAGTCCCTGTAAGTTTTTTTGTTCTAAATTAGTCCTTCAATGTGTTAATTTTTTTCGTTTTAGTCCCTGCCGTTCAATTCCGTTAAAAAAAACGCTTAGGTGACAAACAGAGAGACTAAAACCAAAAAACCTCCAAATTCCTCTCTCCCTCCAATCTCTCATCACAACAAACATTTCCTCTCTCTTTTTCTCTTCATTCTATCATTGCCATCACATTAGTCCTCTAAATCACATACACTTCTCAATCAAATACACATAAACAAAAACAAAAAAAATGTGTAGCTACCATTTTCTTTTGAAGTGGTTCCCAAATCACTGTATAATTTTCTTCGTATGCCAAATTATACCTTCATAGGCTGCGGCATTAAAGATAATTTGGCTTTCTTAGAGAAGGAACATGGGATTGTACTCAGAAATGTTGTTGAACTAGGACCTTTGGCTGCTAGTATTATGATGATGCCTCATTTAAGTTATTGTGGCGTCGATGAACTAGCATTTGAGTTCTGTAAACTCGACCTTCGTAAGTACAGGCCTTCAAGCTTGACTTTTAGCTGGGGCAAATATTAACTTAACAAAGAACTTGTTAAACATGCTACTGTCAATGTTTACTCTTATCACAAGATTGGGAGTGCACTGCTACGAAGTAATATATTAACTGCACCTGTACCTCAAATGCGAGTACTTATCACAAGATTGTTGTTTCTGTTTTCAGTGCTACTATTTTGCTCATTTTTTCTGTCTTTTGGCCGGATACTGTTGGTCATTGTTAAGGTAGTATGGTTTTTTGTTGGCAAAACGATGTAATGGGTGTTTAATTGAGAAGTGTATGTGATTTAGAGGACTAATGTGATGACAATGATAGAATGAAGAGAGAAAGAGATAGGAAATGTTTATTGTGAAGAGAGATTGGAGGTATAACACCCCACAAATATATCTAGAATAATAGTGGAATATTATTACTGGTAACTGAGTACATTATTATTACATAGAAATTCACGCACACGCAGGTGCTAAAACATCAAGAGTTCAGGAATAACAGCGGAAACGATAAAATAGCGACACTGAGAGTTATTCAAATACAACAAGACACAACAAAAGAGAAAGCATGAAAGAAATGTCATCCAAAGCACAGGTACGAGCACACCAACCAGCATACCTTTAGCCAACCTGCTTATCTGAAAAAAATTGAATGGAGTGGGGTGAGACTACTAAGTCTCAGTGGGTCCTACTACCCTCCTAATGGCGACTACGCCGGGGCACCTAATCAGTCATAACATAATATTTCATAACATTATTTCATAAAGCATAAATAAAAGTGTATCACAGATTATTAGTCTTATTGATTTTAACCGCAAGGACACTCTGAGGTGAGCATCTCTCAGAGGCCTGCCTTATCCGCTGAACACGAAGTGTTTCCGGCATACAGCTCACAAAGTATTTTCTGATGGAAGCTTCCGAAGGAAGTCCATAAAGCGACATTACTAATCGCGCATAACTGACTGATGCTAATTCAATTCTTACTACCATAATTATCCCAAGCCCGGGGAACATACATAATTCTAATATCCCTAAGTTATACCCTAGGATTGCATTCGTGATAACAAACTACTCGCAATTTATATTAATTCCTTTGTTACAAAAATATCAAGTCAATTCGAGGATATAAAACGAGTGTATAGTTTTTAAGAAGACAGTGAAAAATAGGGTTATTCATACTTGTCTTGCCCAAAAAGCACTCCAACGAGCCCAAGCAAGAAACAAGTTCTATTCTGAGTTTGCTCGCCAAGCGAGCTATCACTCGCCGGGCCAGCCTAAGCTCGCCGGGCCATTCAAACTCTGCCCAGAAATTGTTCACTCGCTAGAATGCTCGCCGGGCGAGAACTACGTAAAACAGCCCCTGTTTTGCAGAAAAACACATTTTTCAAATTCAATACCTACAATCCTCAAATTAAACCTTTGTAACAATATCATAGACATAAAATACGACAGTTTGGAGAAGAATTTGGGAGTTAATTCTTCTCACACATACTTTCCCTAAATGTTCTTAAGTTTGCATGCAAAGTGATTAATGGGGAAACTAGCTACACTAGCCTAAGAACCCACCTGGATTGAAACTTTAATCTTGCCTCTGGGCTCTTCTACAGCTACTGAAACCACCCAGAAATTCCCACGAACAGACTTGACCAATTTTGGAACTTTTGAGAAAATGTGAACCCTTAGCTTTGCTCTATGATTTGGAGTTGTTTGATGGTTTGATTCAACTGAAGTAAGGGGTTATTTATAGTGGGTTTTCTGAAGTTGAAACAGTATGGAATTTGGCTTGGCCTTTGGTTGCATGCAATATCATTGGTTGTGAAATAGGTGAGGTGAAGCTTGTTGTTGATGCTTGGTAATTTGTCATGGGGAAGTGAAGGCTCAGAGATTCTCTGATACATAAGTGTTTCCATGTGGGAATCTCTGATGCTAGAATTTGTTTTAGGGTATGGTGTTATTGAGAAAGTGACAAACTCATGTGTTAAGCTAAATGAAGAATTTTGGTTTTATGTTGTTATTGTGATGGCTCGTGAGAGAGGGAAGAGATGAGAGACTAAGTTGCTGAAGTGTGATCATGTGAAAATGAATGAAAATGTTTGCATGTCAAGTGAGTGGTTGTAAGCTAGATCAATGAGGTGTTAGCTTGTTGTGTGTGTGAGTCACACGAGAGAGAGAGAGAGAGAGAGAGAGAGAGAGAGAGAGAGAGAGAGAGAGAGAGAGAGAGAGAGAGAGAGAGAGAGAGAGAGAGAGAGAGAGAGAGAGAGAGAGAGAGGAGTTTGAGAGGGGAAAAATTTGATTATTGGTGTTAATTAATCATAAGAGTTGATTTAGGGTACTAAGTGTGTAGTTTAGATTTAATTTGAAATTACTAATTCATACACATAATACTCCTAAATCTCATGAGTTAATTAATTAATCACATCTAATTAATATTAAATAATTAGACAAAGCTCTAATTATAATTAATTAGGTAATTTAGAATTCGGGATGTTACAGGAGGGAGAGAGGGATTTGGAGTTTTTTTTGTTTTAGTCCCTCTGTTTGCCACTTAAGCGTTTTTTTAACGGAATTGGACGGCAGGGACTAAAACGAAAAAAATTAACACATTGAAGGACTAATTTAGAACAAAAAAACTTACAGGAACTAAAACCAAAAAATTGGAAACATACAGGGACTGAAATGATATTTAAGCCTTGATATTATAATCAAAGGCCGAGATGTGGAGTAGCTTTTATGACTTACACCCGGAGTCAATATATCCCCCTCATTAAACAATTAAGAAAACATAACATTTGTTTTTTGTATTTTAATGGTAAAAGTGACATTTGTCAATTCAAATAACCAAATAAAATTTGAATCCGAAGATCAAAATAATATATCAATTTATATTTCTTGAAAATAAAAAACAAGATACATATGAAAAAGATTTGATATAGTAAGTTTCAAATCGTACTTGTTAAAAAAAATCTTGAAAATAAAAAACAAGATTTCGTACTGTATTTGTTATAAAAATAAAAGATAAACAGATAGATATGAAAAGATTTAAGATTTAACCATAACTTACGGAGCAAGTTATTGTGAAAATTTATCCATTCAACATTGCACTATTTAAGAGCAAGAGATCAAGCAAGATTAACCAACACCCTAATACAGAATTCACTTTCGCAGCTTGTTTTTGTTTTCTTCTTCCATCATCATTGCCATGTCTCCGATCACAGTTTCCGATAAACCAAAGCAGAATGTATCTGATTTGAATGTGATTTCACCTTCTAGAGCGGTTCACAATCACAATGTTTGCATTCCACCTTTTAAATCGGTTAAACCGATTAAAAAAGTTCAGGACAAGACTTCACCATGGTATCAGACATCAACTTGGTACTCTTTGAGAAACAGCATTACCGGAACCATCGACAAGGTCCCAACTACAAATCTCGTGATCATTATCCGTGATTTGTTGGACTTAAACTTGATCCGTGGAAGAGGAATCTTTTGCAGATCGGTTTTGACATCGCAGATGACTTATCCGAGCATTAGCAATGTGTTCGCCGCGCTTGTTGCGGTGGTAAATTCTATGTTTTCTGATGTTGGTCGACTTTTTGTCAGAAGAATTGTTTGGCAATTCAAAAGTGCTTATAAGAGGAATGATAAGCCTCAATTATTTAATACTGTTAAGTTTATAGCACATCTGGTGAATCAAAAAGTTGTTCATGAGATTATTGCTACAGAGATACTCACTTTTTTGCTTGAAAAACCTAGTGATGATAATGTTGCACTCGCCGTTCTTTTTGTTATAGAATGTGGTTCAATGTTGCAGGATGTTTCACCTAAAGTACTTTATGATGCATTAGTTCATTTCCGCATAATTCTTTATCTAGGTAGAATCGATAAGCGCATTGAATTCATGATTGAAAGGTTATTTGCTATAACAAAAGCTAAGTTTCAAGATTATCCTGCGGTTCGGCCTGAATTAGACCTTGTGGAAGAAGAAGATCATATGTTAACTCATGAAGTCCCGTTGGACGCGGATATAGATCCAGAGTTTTCGCTTGATGTATTTGAATTTGACCCGCATTTTGCGTTGAACGAGAAGCTTTATGAGGGGTTGAAGAAATACCTATTTGATCCTGATGAAGAAAGCGACGAAGATGAAGAAAGTGACTCAGATGTTGAATCAGATGAAGATAAAGAATCTATGCAGATAAAAGACAAAACCAACACAAATGTTATCAATCAACAACAGGAAAAAGCTTCAAAGTCTGACTCTAGGAGCTCTCATTCATCAGATTCAGATAACTCTGATGAAAGTGGTCGAAAACGCAAAAGACCATAAAGCTATTGAATGGTAAGGCCCTTGCATGGACAAACCTTTTGATTCAGAATCCATGCTTTCACAATATGTATATAAGGGCCAAGTCTACGATACACGAGTGAGACAAGTCTTTCTATCTACAGCTTATGTAGAGATGAATGTTGAGTTTGTTTTGAATATAGTATCTATCCTCGAATTGTCATATCTATCTGGTTTTGTTTAATTTTGTTCTTGAGATCATATTTTCATTCAACTAGTTCTGCCATTGAATTTTTGTTTCTAACAATTCCAGTGTAAAGAAGTGCAAATTTATTGAAAATTAGATTTACAACTCCTAAGCTTCATAGTCGATGTTTCAATATGTTCATAATATAAAATCAACACAGTCGTCGATTACTTCAATAAAATCTAAAGTAACTAGCTAGTATATGTTCTGTAAATGCAATCGAAAATTGTAACTAATTTGTTTCTAAAATAATCAGAAGACTAATTAAGGAGGATCTCACTCTTTTTAATTGTTGTAATATAAGACTAAAATTTACAAAGTAGAAACAAACTTGTGTGAAGTACTTCTGAGACTTGTGGAACTTTTTAAAGGCAACAATTTAGCAACTTCCTCCAACCTGATTGGTTGTTTCTTTCCTGCAAGCATTAATAATATGACATAAATATATTTTTGTATGTACCAAAAACCATGCAGTATCTCATGAAATTAAGAAGTAAAAAGTCCTAAATACAAAGCAGTAGCACTAATGTAGCTGAACTTACTGACTCTACTCTTCTGGCTGTTTGATCTTTAATAGGCCACTTGGCCAATCTTTCTTTAGGATTTTTCGCTACGACTTTCTGACTTGATTCTTCAAAATCACTACCTCCTTTGGAAAATGCTGCATTCACCTTATCTTTGTGTGGATGATTTTTTAGCCAATAATTAACTACACCAATTGATTCTTCTTCACCTTGCCTTGAATTGCTTGATACAACACTTCGGCTAATATAATCGCTATTAACTTCTTTTCGTACCTGACTTCTATGATCATGATTTGTTGAATAAGACTTGTTCAAATCTATTGAAAAATATGAGTCACTAAATTGTTGACTTGATGATAATGGACTTCTATCATCAGAAAGAGGAGTCATTTTATCGCGAAGCGGAGTTATTCCTTCCAAAATTTCAGAAGAAACAGAATAATTACTTGTAATTTTTTCTGTTTCTTGTAACTCAAGTTCAACAATCATACTTTTTCCATTGCTTGTGCTATGCTTTTTCAATGGACTAAACAATTTCTTATTCCATCCAGAAACTGCACTCTCATTTCTAATTCCGCCACCGATTCTCTGTGCCACCAAACTCATCATCTTATAGTTATAATCACTTCCTTTTTGCCTTAACAAATAAGGCTCAATGTTCTTAACTGCACAAGCTATATGTATATCAAATTCACACATACTACACCTATAGAGCCACCCTTTGTAACCAGGTTTATTATTATTACACAAATCACAAAAGAAATCATAAGGTGGCGAAAATTCAAGCTTTAATTTATGAGGATGTTGTGTGATTGAAAGTGAAAGAGGAAGATTAATACATAGAGAATGAAAGAAGATGTTACATTCAGCACAATGATAACAAAAACCAATAACATGTTGCTTACATGCCATGCAGTTGAAAGTGGTTTTTGCAACAGATAATGAAGATGAAGGTATAACAAAGAGGAATAGATCATGTTTTGGATGTGAAGAATGGTTTGTGATTAAAGGTGTTTTGTAACAAACATTGTGAAGAAAAAAAGGACAAGTTTTTTTACACATGTAGTAATCATCTTCATGTGTGATTCTTAGGTTGCAACCATAACACTTTATGTTTGTTGTGGAATGTGTGTTACTGTTAGTGTGTTCCAAAAGATGTGGATGGCTAAAGTGGGAAACTACTAGTGAGTCTTTTTGTGTAGATTCCATTTCTCTTTTTGAGTAAGTGCTTCAACAATTGAGTAAAAGTGCTTCAAGAAGAGAATTAGTTCTCCTTTTCTACTTTTTTTTTTCTTCTTTACTTTTGTGTGTGGGATCATGATAATTGATTATTTGAACGATGAACATTCCTAAGTTTTTTACAGTCGATCCAACTTTTTTATATTCATTTTGTCTTCTTTTGTTGAAAATAAATAATTTTTTGATTATTTATCAGATTATTATTATTATTATTATTATTATTATTATTATTATTATTATTATTATTATTATTTGTCTCTTGTGATTGATGCTTTTCGGAGCTACCTAAAACTATAAGTTATGTTGGTGGGGACATATGGCTGATTCTTGGGAAATCCGGAATATGATGTTAAATTTGTCATTTGTCAAATTGAGGTTAAAGAGCTAATAATATTCCTCACATTTTAGCCGGTGGATGTAGATGCTCTGTTATAGGATAATTATTATTTATTTTTTTGTTTTCACCATCAGTTTAATTTGGTTCGGAGGTCAGTTCTGGCATCAAGTGGTTTCAACTTCCTCCTGACCACAGTTGCAGGAGATCAAACCGTGGTTCTCCCTACCAAGTTCAGCGTCAATTACCATTGAACCAACTAACGGTTGGTTGTTATAGGATAATTAGTTCACCAAAGTAATTATATATCATATTTAAGATGTTATCCAAAATTAAATGTAGATATTTTTATAGTTGAAATTTGAATATTGATTTGTTACGTTATGAGAGATTAGTCAATTTTGTTAAATATTTGTTGATAGTTGTTACATCCAAATCTTTATATTAACTTTTTTAACTTGTTAAGAAAAAAATGCTCCGGTAATTCAAAATTTGACTGATATATATAAGTATAATAATCTTCAATAACATTTATTATTGTACTTTTTAATTTTTCTATTGCATCAAAATGAAAAAAGGTTGTGACAAACAGATGCATTGAACTGCTAGAAAATTTAAATTTAGCTGAATAAATTCAATAACTTGGTTGGTTAGATCTTGTCTCTTCGTAAGGTTTGAAATATGAACATTCTCATTGGTTTCTATATTTTTAAGTGACTAATGATAACCTTTAATGTATACTAAATTTCATTTGCTACTCTTAATTGTTTACCAAAACAACAGATAATATTAAAATAAATTGAACATAACTATCAATCATCGTTTCTTAATATTGCTATAGTTTAAATACCTTTCATTACTCTATGCTGTAATACTTGATTGAAACTCATGTTTGTTCAGAGTAACCAAACGTAAGTCAGCTATAGAGCAAATAAAACCTATGGATTTGGATTATGTGCAGTGTGATTGCATGCAGTCGGGAAATTTGAACCGTCTTATTTTGATTGAACGGTCCATAAATGGCCACTGCACTGCAGTCACTATTTTCTGACTGCAGACAACCGCTCTCTTCTGAAGAAAAAAATATTATTCAAAATTAACTGAATATTATTATTCATAAAAGTTTTTTCTTAGTGAGATGACATTACTACCTCTACCAATAATCATGTAACACAATCAAATATTACTGATAAAATTGAAAAAGAAAACAAAAAAACCATGGGAGCATAAACCAAACTCATGGAAGAGAAAGCTATTTAACTTTGATTATACACATAATTACTAAAATTGATTGAAATATTATTCAAAATTGTCTCTTTATCCCTTCAAAAAAAAAAACTTACACTATGTTGTATACAACCATTTCTTAAATAAGCTGTGCTACTATCCTTTGAGCAGTAACAAACAATGACATTAGTGTGTATACAACCCTTGGAAATAATCATTAGGATGAAACTGTGTTGAGCAAACCTCATCATGAAGCATGATCAATCTGCACTGTGAGGTCTTGCACACCAAAATCATGGTATAGACGATGCACAAATTCTAGTATTGGTCGATCATCCACCCCTTTCTTTATCTGCCAGCATGATGCACTATGAGTCAGCATCTACAGTACAGTTTACTCAATACAAAAGATAAAGAAACATGCTGAACTAAAAATAATACAAATGAATTGAAAATCGTATTTGGTTAATGTGGATTAATTCTGGGTGACGAGAAGCTGTGACTCAGTGACGACAGAATGAATATCAGAACCCTAAATGAGGTGATCCTTTTGAATCGAACCTTCCTCATTGCAGTACGGGAAGCAGGGTATCTAAGCATCATTGCTTTTTTTTCAACCCCTAGCAATCTTTAATTTTATCTAGAACCAAACCCTTCCCCATAATAACTTGTTCAAGAAATTCAAGCTCCCGACGACATTGTCAAGGAAACCAACCAGCAGGGGAATGATGACTTTCCAAGAGGAAGGCCTCCTTTGCACAGTTTTCGATGATCATTGTCAAGCAGTCTTTGAACAGTCAGCAATTTGCTTCTCAGTCATGTCATTTTGTCCTCTCTTCTATATATTGTTTTCAAAATTGTAGCTCATAATATACACAAGATTATACATAACTCAGTGAATCCATGAAGTACATTCGGGGACCATGATTGTGGTGGAGTAAGGGATGGTAATGGACGTGCTAGGAAAGTGGCCAAGTTTCAAATTTTAGTAAAACTGATGGGTGTTATTATTATTAATTATTGTCTAATGTAATGTATTGTGCATCACCTACTATATGCACCATATACATAGCCATATTATTTTTAAGATTTGTCTACAGACATATATTGTATCCTAATATGCAACCACATGTACCACTAGTCAAGTTTGAGATTTTGCTCTGTCCAGTTATATTAGCAGCGAAGAGAAGGACAGCAAATAATATATTACCTGTATTGAAAGTGACCCAACCACATGACCAGGCACCAATTCCCAAAAGCGAGCCTGGGAGATTTCCAGTATATCTTCGCGAGCAGAAATCTGAACAAAATATAATACACCATACTTTAAAAATGAAGCACCGACACATTAACAGGTGTCAAATTAGAAATGCTGCATTTAAATACACCAAATCAAACAAATAAACCTGTCACTCCCACTCCCAAGCGTGGATTAGTGATAAAAACACAAGTTGCTAAAAAAATAGTGAAACTTAAAACATAGTGTATTTGATGATAAATATCAGGAATTTCAAAATAAAGTGTATGTGCAACTACAGTGCAAGTGATCCCTGGTAAGTGATTATGTAGCTTGTCAACAATTTTACAGCACAAAAAATAAATAAATTAGAATCTGAGAACAGCTTTACAGTAATATTTGCCAAACTTTGAACAAACTTGAAAAACGTATTTTTAGCTTATTTGAGAAAGAAACAGAAATTGAAAGGAAAAAAGGCGATTACTTCATTAACCGCCCATTGTACATTACATGTTAGTCTTTCTACATAATAAGCCAGTTCCAAACAAATTGCAGAGCAGGGATCAACATCCCTGAGCCACATACGGGTAAAAGCACATTTTTCCCAAGAAAAAAGTAATAACCTGTCTCAAGCATTTGCTAAAAGCAGTTGTTGGGATGCTGGGAGGTGCCATTTGGAGCAAGATACCACCAGTTGCCCTAAAGAGAGGCAAAACTAGAGTAAAAACTGCAACAGAAACAAGCCCCAAACACAATACTTCTGCATTCTCAACCCTATAAAAAAGGAAAGAGAAACAAGTTAAATTACAATAACTGAAGAAATGGTTAGGAGACTGACAAATTCATTTTTCCTCTAATGCTTTTTTATTTTCATCTTTCTCAAGACCAAATGGACATAAAATGAAAAAGGTATTTACCCGATGGACAATAACCAGGATGCCAATATCAAACCTGCACTGAGAAACCATTTAAGTATATAAGCTTAATAAGAGTTTGTATAGAGATAAAAGAAATGCATCAAAAGTGATAAATTGAAGGTGTGTTAGTAATTAAGTATGTTAATGTCATACATATGGACAGTGATAGATAAATTCAAGCACATCTACCTGCGAATGGAATCTGTAAGAACATGCAGGAAAACAGAATGGCAATTCATATCTTCTGCATTTCGGTAAGCTGCAAGATAAATTCCAAATAAGACAGATAAAAGGTCAAGGCTCAAAAGGAAGTATCAAAACACTAGCGCATCCCATTTGTAACAAGGAAAAGGTTAAATCAAGTGAATCTTAAACATTCAACAGCTACTGACCAAGATTTATCCGAGCATAGTTCCTGAAGAACCACACACCAATGAGATTCACAAATAAATTGGTCACTGCAGAAACATTCAAGTAATGCCTACACACAGAACACAGTAGTCAGAAATAATAACTTCAAACAAAATTTACATATATGTGATGAAGACTGCAGCAAAATCTAGAAATTATAATTTCAAAGAATCATAGATCTAGAAACCACTCGTTGAAAATCCTAGCCATTTATAACAGGCATCTTAAATCCATTTCCTTTTTTTTTTGTGGGTTGTAGTTTTTGTGGTCTTATCCAGAAGTTATTTTTGTTATTTAATATTGTCTTTATGTCTATTTGGCCTCTTCCTTTTGGGTGTGATGCCTAGGCTAGGAATATTAGGTGTCTAGGTTCATATGCTCTGCTACATATTTTTCATCTTCTATTGCTTTCTTATTATTTTCACCAACAAAGATTGACCCCTTTGGAAGAAAGCACTAAATCTTTGCTCGTCAAATCTCCAATCTATTGCTTAAATTTGCTCTAAATCCATCAAATCGTAAATCTTAACCCAGTCATGTCCACACATATCCCGTGAGTCATAAAATCCCCTAAATCATAATATCGCATCTCTTGAGAAACCTCTAATTTTAAATTTAATATGGTAAACCCTATGCCTTTACTGCAACACAGGTGCATAAAAAGACTACTAAAGGACAAAAATAAAAAAAAATTAAATAACTGGTCTAAAATAACTATGTTCTTCTTTCATCAATAAGATCATGTAGTTTGGACCAAGGGGTAACAACCTACATGGCCTAGGACAGTAAAAGTTTATACTAACTAAAAAAAGAAATATAGGACAAGTGTCAAGTACAGCAAGGTGAAAGGAGGTTGGCGCATGTGAGGTGGTAGGATGTTGGTTTGAAGAGAGAAGAGAAGAGTGTTAGCAAGTCAGTAGGAGGTAACGATGAGTATATTTAGCTGCAGAACATTGGAAGCGGCAGTTTGATTCGGGCAGAGGGGTGGACCTCTCTCTATTAGGAGCTCTAAGTTCTGGGAATCATTGTAATTAAATTTGTGTTGCTGCTTAATGCAATTTATGTGTCTACTGGGTCTATTCTCTAAGAATTATCTCTTTGCTTTGTTTCAGCTATCAAGTTCCCTAACACAATTCTTAATTTTTTATTTTTGAATGGCAAATTGTTAGTAGTTAGTATTACAATGTTATTGTTAGTTAATATCTAAAACACTAGGTCAAATCTTTTGTTGCCGGATATGTACAAATACTTCATAAAAGTAATATAACGCAAACAATCATTGTGAGTACAAACTTACTTGTGTTCTGATTCATCTTGTATAAATGCATGAAGTGCTTCAACTGCTAGGGAGAATGACATAAACAAAAGAAACAGCTGTCTACACATGGAACCGAAAAAGGAAATTCAATATGTTAGTGCATATAATGTAATGCACCAAACAAGATAGATAAAAATGATGGAATGCACCAAACAGGATAGATAAAAATGGATGAAGTTCACCGCAGTTTACTTAAATCAAAGTCACACCAAAATTCTTTTAATCCCATGCAAGTGATCCCTTCAAGATACAATAAATAAACATTGTAATATCCAAACCACAATGGCATTTGTTATCTGTTCCTTTCAGCAACTCAATTCAAGGTTACGTATCAGATTTTGTTTTCCATTTATCAAATGGTACCAATAAAATTTGAGTATATGAATCCTGTAACAGTACCTGAGATTTTAAGCAGATGCCAGTCTCTAAATTATTAAAAAAAATGTTTTATAGATATTTTAGTGAGGGATAAAAATTATAGGTGAACACGTCAACAACATTAAGGGGGCAAATCGATACATAGTTTAATTAAACAGTTATTGTATGAGAGCTTGTGTATAAGTTTTCTCCATAATCAAAATGGGAATGAGGGTAAACTCCAGATAAGTTGTCATAAGCTACTTTTATAAACTATGTTGGAGAGTTTAGGAACATAAGCTACAATAACAACCAAGCCTTATCAGCTTATCCCACTAAGTGGGGTTGGCTACATGGATCAAACGACACCATAATGTTCTATCATATAGCATATTTCTATCCAACTCATTATTCTCTGGAGTTTACTTAAAAAGTTTCTCTTATAGTTTTCTAGGTCTTCATTTGCCTCTAGTGATTTGCCTCCATCTGATCTGCTCTCCTGACTACATAATCCAATGAAAGCTCACTATTTTAAAAGGGCATGCACTTTCAGTATAAACTATTTTACCAGCGTCCAATGAGAGCTCACTATTTTTCATTTCATATCATTAATTCCTAGATGCAGTTACAAAAGTAGACTGACGTGGCAAACAAATGGGTTCTCATTGACTCCAGTGTAAAATAGTTCACATTTTATTGTATGTCCATTACACTAAAAAAAATTATAAGCTCTTCCAAATACTCACAAGAATTTATGGCATAAAATAAGTTCAATTAAACTCTTTCAAACACCCCCTAAGCCTCATGAAAGATTTAGAAGACCTTGTCTGAGACTTAAACCAATCATCTCTTCAGCTGGAAATACACATGCCATCGTAGGAGGTAAATGGATGTGGATATTGTTTAAATGGTTATTAATTTTGCATTTTTATTATCCAAGCATCAAAATGCAAATTGACGACAGACAGCATCAGGCAACCAATTCACGATGATACAAGGTAACAACTGCAGCAGAAAATGAAATGTGGAATACTTACAGCATTTGTAAATGCAGACAAGACTTCTAATCTTTTATACCTGAAATTGAAGTACATCAATAATAAAACCATTAACAGGATTGAAATGATTAATCAAACAGTAAATAACAGTTTCAATATTATCACTAGTAACAAACATACAACAATACACATACAGTACATGGCATGCAAGTCAGCAGACACACATAAGTAAGTTTGCAAAAAAGTAATTGCACTATTCATGATAAGTTGATAACTAATGGGTTTATTTCCAGCAGAAGAAGCATCCAATAAAAAATATCCCCTCTACCCCACTGCCTAATACTTTCACATCAAAATTCAGTTACTAAGTAAATATGTTCATGTAATTGTACCTACAAATGGTCCTGCATTGCGAAAGACAATACATGAAACAAAAATCTCACCCATAAGTATAATCTCCATCAGGTTTATTCCTAGACGCACCCATAACAAACAACGAAAACGTCAGAAGACCGCATCCAAATGTCAAGTGAACTGCATCAGACACCAGACCTGAAAAGGCATAGTTATAAATTGAAAAGTCAGCAAGATATTCAATTTTCATCTTAAAATCATCTTATGAGATAAACCCATATGTAATTTTGAAAAAAACTTATACATATAGACATAGTGGATCATATGTTTATAAGTTGTTCTTAACTTATTTTCATAGCTTATTTTGATTAATTAACTCTTACAGCTCAAAACCAACTTATTCAGGGTCTATATGCAATTTTCTTGTCTTTCTCCATGGTAGAAAGTAGAAACAGCTTATGCTGAGATAAGCTCTTATTGGATAGAACTTTTTTTTTACTAAACCATCATTTTTTTAATGATGAATCATATTACCGTATTTGGATAAACAACTTAATTAAACGCTTACAGCATAAATGCTGATTATATAAGTTCATATGTATAAGCTATTTCTATAACAAAAAATAGAATATGAAAATATGCTGAAAACAACTTATAGACACGTCATTAAGTTATTTTTCATAAGCTCTTTCAAACAGTCCAAAAACGCCACTAGATAAACTCAAATAATTCAATCCAAACAATGAAAACTAAAATTGAAATTTTGAATCTTACCAACACGACCAGTGAGGAGACCAATGAGCAATTCAACAGTAGAATAAGCAACATTAAGCGAGATCATAAAAAACAATCTCCTCATATATCTATGACCAGACCTAATATTACGAAAAACAGAAAAAACAAAATACGAAAAATTCGATCTTTGCAATGACCCAGAAGGTTTATCATCATGACCAGACCAGTAATGATGATGGGGTCCAGAAGGAGGGATATCTATACTTGAATCGGTTCGTGAAAGAAAGGGTTTTCTGAGGGATAAATCGGTTGAATCAGTGGAAATCGGTGTGCGGGGTTGTTGGAAAGAAGATTGACGTGAAAAAGCGAATCTTCGATCGCTTCCTGTGAAGCCGAAATCGCCGTTGAGAGTTTGTATGGGTTCCATCGTCATGGAATTGTGTGATATGATTGTTGGAGAATGAAATGAAGATTTGATGATGATTTTGTTGTTGACGACACTGAAACCGAAACGTTCAGTGTCAAAGGAGGTGCCGTGATTGAATGGGGGTGTAAACTGAAAATGAATACCGCAGGCACAAGTCTAAGGGTGTGTTTGGTAGGAGAGAAAATGAGAAGAGAGAAATTAAAACACGGAACCCAATGCATGTACTTGGACTAATGTTAGTCTAAGTACATGCATTGAGTTGCGTGTTTTAATTTCTCTCTTCCCATTTTCTCTTCTACCAAACAAGCCATAAGTAAACGCCTACACTACTAAATTAAATTTTTACCACCTTACTACTACATATTTTTAAAGACGAAGGATTCGTTAACTCTAAGAGTAAGTTTTCATTGATTTATTTCACTTTATAATTTGATATCGACATTATATTTTTTCAATCCAACCATTTAATTCAAAGATCTCATTAAGCAGATCAACTCAACAAATTTTATAAAAAATCAAAAAAAATAGTTATGTATTCAAACTATTGAAATTCAACGGTTTTTTTGAAAGTTTGTCGTACATTCAATTGAAGTTATCAGAAAAAGTATCAAACAGTTTTTAATTTTTATAAAAATTTGTGGAATTGATCTACTCAATGAGATCTTTGAATTCAACGGTTGGATTGAAAAAGTATAATGTCGATATCGAATTATTAAATGGAGTAAGTCAATTGAGATTTACTCCTAAAGTCAACGGATCCCTCCTCATTTTTAAAAGTTAAATTAAATATTTCAATTTTTTGTACCATTTTTTGTACCAAAATAAAAGAATTTTTCAATTTTTGACTTCGTATGTTTTAATACACATTTATTATTTATTATTTAAAATGTGTTTTAAGAGCACTTCTTAGCGTTTTCAAAAAATTGTTGTGGACAAGATTAAAAGTACTTAAAACTTTGAGTTAGAATTTAAAAATTTAGTTGTTCCTGTGAGCTTAGTTAATAGTGAGGTTGTATTGTATATGTACAAAGCAGAATTTGAAAGTCAGACATTCTACTTATTCGTCTTAATAATAAAATTATAGTCATTAAACTACTCGACTGATTAAACACTTGGTTGGTACAATCAACTAGAAATTTAGGGGAAAAAAACTTAGATTCTTGGTTGGTTCAATCAAATTAAGGATTTAGTATTAGTAGTATGAAAGAGTTGACACTCGAATTGCGAATTTTCTATAAAAAAAAATATATATTTACATTTATCCATGTCTTTTTATTCGTGGGTCAAATTGTTGAAGTTAAAACATTACTTAGTTTTTTTTGTTAAAAATAAAACCTTTTAGTCTTCGTGAGCTTCGCTCAGTTGGTAGAGACATCGTGCAAGAGCATGGATTTGAACCCGGGACACTCCATTTATTCACCTTTAAGGTGGATTTTCTAGCCATTAGGCTATTTGAAAAAAAAAACTTTTAAATTTTTAAAAGATTGACTACACAAATTTTCAATAATTATTCTATACTACTAGTTTTGAGACCCGTGCATTCGCACGGGTCTATTGACTTTTATTTATAAAATATTATTAAAATATAAATGATGTAATTTTGCTATTTTTTGTAAAATTTATTAAATTAAGTAATATTTTTTATTAAAGTAATTGTCCCGTGTATGATTTTGTGTAATAAATTATAATTAATAATAACAAATATTTATTATTCAATTACTATTTTCTTATTAAAGCAATTGTACCGTGTATGATTAATTTTGTTTTTATTAAAGCAATTGTCCCGTGTATGATTTTTTTTGTAATAAAAAATATTTATTATTCAATTCCTTCTTTTTTTTATTAAAGCAATATTCCCGTGTATAATTGATTTTTTTTATTAAAGCAATTGTCCCGTGTAAGAATTTTTGATTTAATTCCATTTTATGTATCGGTGATAAATATTTTGTCCTGTTTTTTCTATATTTATTATTGATGAGAGTTCATATTTCAGTTTTTTTTTAAATAAAAAAAAAAACTATTTGTGAAAACTCATGTCCATTGATTTTTTTATTTTTTTATATTTAAGATTGATATTATACTTTTTTTTATATTTATTATTGATATTATACTAAAGTATAATATTTATTTAGAATAAAATATTTAGAAATATGTTATAAATATATTTAAAATATAAATTGTGCAGTTTTATATAAATTTGTTAAATGAATAAAAAAAATTATTAAAATTATTGTCCCACCGTATATCTATTTCTATTCTATTTACAATATATTAAATTTTTATTACAATATTACAATATATTAAAAGAAATTACTACTAAAAAACATTTTTTGTCCTTAGCACGTTTCATAATATTTCACTGTTTATGCACTTAAATGTAATTTTAACTTTAAACTAATATTAAAAACAATACAAAACACAAAAATAAGAAAAAAAGATAAACATAAAAGAATTTTTTCCATAAAAATAGCAACAGAAACCACACCTCTAAATAAAAAAAAAATACAAAAAAAAAAAATAAGCATAAAAGAATTATTGATCAACACTTGTCTTCTTTTATGCTTATCTTTTTTTCTTATTTTTGTTTTGTATTGTTTTTAATATTAGTTTAGAGTTAAAATTACATTTAGGGGCATAAACGGTGAAATATTATGAAACGTGCTAAGGACAAAAAAGATTTTTTAGTAGTAGTTTCTTTTAATATATTGTAAATAGATATATACTTTTTAAGTTCTCTTATGGCATTAGTTAGTAGGTTTCTTTTGGTTCCTTAAACAATATTTTTACACTTATTAGTATTTTTCTAAATTTTACTTCCTTCATCTCAAAATAAATGACTCAATTAAAATAAAAATTTGTCCAAAAATACTTGAACTATTTACCTTTTCAATGCAAAATTTTATAACTATGTTGTCCAATCATTACTATTTTCATAAACTTTCAAGTGAGTCATCAATATGTTTTAAGGACAATCAAGTAAAAGTTACATTTTTTTTTTTTGCCATTTTTGTTAAACTCAGGGGCGCCTGTAGCACATGTGCAACATATGCAACGACATTGGGCTTTCAAATTTACGAGAAATTTTAGTGTCTCTAAATTTTGAGGTCCTCTTATATTTGTAGTTATATATTTTCAATTTTCATTAAATATTATATGTGCATCAATAGATTAGCGGTAGTTTATGATATTTGTGTGTGCAAGGTTCTTGATTCAAATTCCAACATTGCAATTTTTTGACATAATTTTAGTTTTAATCATTTCTTGATTAGTGCATGTCTTTCTTTTATATATTTTATGCAATAATAACTATTTACAATTTAAATCGAGAATGGTTCGTTTAAAAATTTTAAGCTTTTTTACTATGGGTCCATTTTTACTATTTAAGCCAAGCTCCAAATAATCGGAGTCCGCTATGCTTGTTTATCAAACTATTTTAATATCGGTGAAAAAATTATTAGTTTTTAGTGCTATTGATATTATTTATAATTTAGATCGATGATAATTATTTTGAATTTTGTTTTTCACTTTTTTTTATTGCATCTTATTTTTAATAATTATACCGGGTCTCCGAATGCCTGTTTTTATTTTTAATAATTCTTAGGGCCTCTAAAGATAACTTCATCCTTCATGTTAAACATCACAATTTAGATTCACTACTAGAGGTCAAATCTTTAAAATCTTTTTGGACTTACATGTATTATATAATTTTAGTTGATTTTTTAAAATAAAAAGAGGAGAAGCAAAGTGCAAACCAAGGTAATCAAAATCGGACCGGACATTAAACCGGTATACTTATGGGTTCGAGGTTCAAAGGTTAAACCGGGGTTCGATCGGGGTTCAACCGGTAATAATTAAATACATATTTTTTTATATTAAAAATAATACACACAAATAATAATATTCATATTTGATATTTCACACTTTTTATTTATTTATTTTGTAAAGAAAATATATGAACACATTAAAGCAATATTACAAAACAAATATTTGTGGTAATGTCACAGCTTTGAGAGAATGGTACTTTTGCAAACAGCCATTAACTCAAGAAGGGAAGCTATAAGTTGTTGTAGTTCTGAGACTGCAATCTAGCAGTCTCGCCAGATAAGAAGGTTGTGCAAACACTTAAAACTCCATTGTTTACTTGTACTGGCATTACAAGTTCCAGAATGCTTGCACATAAATGAAATAGCTCAATTTGTGAAAAAAGCTTATTAGCAAGCTGTAGGTATTTCACAGCAGAGTCAACTGTTATAGTTGAAGCACCATATCTCTCTAGCTACCTAAGCTTATAGAAGAAAAGCTATTATTATACCTTTATCCAAAAGTCCCACATCGGGCAGATTTTGAGAAATCATGGTGACCATCATATATATAAATGTTCAAAGGTAGAGCATCTCCTTTAACTTGAGCGCTCGTTTTTTAAGCTAAAAAGAAAGCAATAAAACCTGAGCCTCGTTCAATATTTTGCTGGGGTTAACTGATTATTTTTTCTTAAAATAATAATGGTTCAACCCAACCGGGGAACCGACGGTTTGTTTTTTTTGGCCGGTTTTGTTCGGTTTCCTGGTTTTAAGTCCGGTTTTTTTGCTTAGCGGTTTTAGTAGTAAATTGAGCCGCTTAAGTTACCGGTTCCCGGTCGGACGGGTTAAACCGTCCGGTTCGGTCCGGTTCAAATTACATTGGTGCTAACCCCTCAAAATATATAATAACCAGAATATGATCAGAGATCTACAAAAAAAAAGGAGGGGACTAAACCAAAATCTCCCTAACTATGTAAAACCCCTATAAAAAGATAGGGTTACTATGTCTGTATGCCTCAAAGTTATCATGAATTACAATTGAAACTTTTTACCACAAAGTAAGACTATTTAAATGGAGACCAAGATTAGCTGAACCATCTACACGAGAGTTTCCCTCCCTAAATATATGAGAAACAATGATATTCAAAGACCTAGCTAAAAAAAGACAATTGAACTATCTGTTTCTTATAGACCAAGGCACCAACTTTGAAGACCGATAAGCAAATGACAACCAACCTTGAGTCCGTCTCAATCCACAAATTACTCCAACCCCTAGATACTGCAATTTTAATAGCAGTCATGAAGCTACAAAGTTCAGAAATAAAGACCGACATATTATCAGTTCTAGAAGCAAAGGCATAAAGGAAATCAACATTACTATTTCTAAAAATGTCACCACAAGAAGAAACATTAGGATACGATATGCATCATCTTACATTTGATATTTTCTACACTTCATTGAAAAAATATCATATTTTCGATAATACTATATACTAGACTTTTTACCCGTGCATTCGCACGGGGCACACTCGTTCAATTATATAATTTGTATATTAATAATATGTGATAAATTATATGATATTCAGAATATAGCATTTCCAAATAAAAATAGTAAAAAAGCTAATTAATTGGTAATAGAATAAGCTTTACATATGCTTACCTAGTTATATACTCACTCTAGTCCTTAATATAAGAAAATGTTCACTTTTTAGATACATTAGAAAATTGATGTATTTAGTCAATAAAATGATCTAGATACATTGATCATTCAATGTATCTTATATAACAAACAATTGATCTTTTTCTTATATTAAGGAATGGAGGGAGTAGTCTATAACAAACAAATCACAATTTATAATTAGCTTTGTTCCAAAAAAAACATCGACACCCCATAGCACCTACATGTATAAATTAAAACATAGTTATCAATATTAATATAACCTCGGAATTTTCGACATATTCTTAATAAAAAAAAATAAGTAACAATAATTTCTCCTATAAAACTTTGAAGTTTTCCAAGTTGCAATATTACAATTATAGGGAGATGATGATTGATAGCTTGCAAGAAATTATTTTTACAATTGATGTGCAAATTAATTCAACAGAGTGACATGAATTATGTTACCTCTGCAGATACATGTTGGTCATAGTTAGTAACCTTCAATATATTTTTTTTTTTTGAATCCATTTAGTAACCTTCAATATATTTATATTAAAATACGATTAACAAATATTTGATTCTCAAAATAAATTACACTTACTCTGGATCTTTTAGGTTAAGTCAATAAGTTGCATCTTTTTAATGTTCTTGAAACTTTCATAAATGTGAAGAAATTTCTTTATCTTTTGTCATTCCATGTCAACAAAAATTAGATAATCACTTTACCATATTTTTAGGGATATACATAGTTTTAGGATTGACATGACATTTTAAATAGTAAAATTTTCAATGGATAAGGTTAATTAATTAATTGGAAACAATTGAGTAAAGATGAGGTTAATTAATTAATTGCATATTATTAAGAAATATTTCCCGCCTAAGTAAGCACCGGATTAGGGTTTGATTAATTGTAAATTAGAGAAATTAGAATTAGAAATAAGCAGATATATATATATATATATATATATATATATATATATATATATAAATTATTTTAAACTTCATTGTGTTATTACCAATAAAATTTTACATACAATACTTGAAAAATAAAACAATTAAATTATATTAAAAAATAAAATAAATAAGTTTAATACTGAATGAAAACAATTCTATTTTATTCACCAAAAAAAACAATTACATTTTTTATAGATAAAAACTAACACGCGCTTGGTACGGGTGAATTATTCTAGTTTAAAACGGATGGAGTACTATAGTTTCTCCAAAATCATGGCACATTAAGGGATAAAACAAATGAACAAAGAAAGAATATTTTGTAGGCAACCTCTCTTGTTCTTTCTCTTCAACTCTTAGAACCCTAATTTTCATAATAGAGTGGAAAACTTCCTAACAATAAGGATGGAAGTAACACTTTAAAAGTGGCAATCACTCATTTTCTCATGAATGGTTGTTCAAAATTTGATGGATCAAATATCATATTTTCATGTATTCTTCACTTTCTTATAGAGATTTTTCGTAACAAATTGCAATGCTCTAAAAAAATAGTTGGAAAGTTGATTATATAATTTGCATAATGAAGAAGTGGAAAGAAATATTAAAATTACATCATGCATATCTTTAAAAACAACTAGAAAGAGAATATAAAATCATAATAAAGTGAAGAATTGACGCTAAGTGTAAGGTTAAATTATTCATTCTCACGGTGTTGATATTGACTTTTGATGTTAAAATGTTTTTTGATGTACCTACCTCCCCTTAGATTAGACGATTTAGATGGACACTACCATCACTACAATAAACAGGAGATAGAAACTAATTTTGTTGTTAGTTTTAAAGAATGTTATTTGAAATCTTGATGATAAAATGTTGCCACCATAAGTCCCACATCGGTTATATTGAAAAGGACTTTGCTCTCCATCTAGCATAATAACAGCGATGAGATCAACAATGTAATATAGCATACAATACAATTTGGGCGCATAAATTAAGTTTTATTTTTCTTAAGTTTTTTATTTTATTTGAAACCATATGATGAATATGGATTTACATTTTCTCACGACGGTCGTCTGAGTTCACTATGATGTAATGTTCCTATATTTCTGATGGTTAACACTTAACAACACCCATCAACTCATTAGTGTTGGGTGACAAAAATCATTTCCTTTTTTTTTTTTTTTTTAAGTGATCCTAAAAATTTAACAATTGATACGAGTAAGGTTTTAATGGAACTTTCTTTTATCAACACAACAGTAATTTCCAAAAACCAAATGCATGTCAGCCAATGGGTGAAGTTAGAATTCCAACTGTCTTAGTGGTAGAAGTTTTGATAGAGTAAAGATCACTTTAGTGAACTTGTTTGGTTGAGTTGAGAGTGTGGCAGTCACATTATTGTCACTGCACTAAACAGCTAAAGCTTTCAAGTTTGCCTTCAATTTTTTATAATAGTCTTAGAAATACAAAATACTCCTTCTGGTCTTTATTATAATAAGTTTATTTTTTAGATTCATTAGTATATATTGAGGTTAATTATTCCTTGAGTTACTCCACTTCTTGAATATAAACTAGATATATTAAATATTTTATGAATCTAAAAAGCAATTTTTTTCTCATAATAAGGACTAGAGGGAGTATCAATTATTGATTTCGTCCGAAAACTTGTTGGGTATACAATCGAGTTTGCTCTATAAATAAAATACCAATTCATCTGCATCTGGCACCATGCTTACTCAGTTTATCTTGAAATTACCATGAATTAGTTTTGGTAAATAGGAAACAGTTCCAGGATAAAAAAAAAAAATGAATTTCATTTATCTTGATGAATGTTTACAATTTTGGCGATGCCATTAGGCCACAAATAAGTTTCAGTTTTCTACAATAGCAACATCCTATCAAAATAAGAACCCTCGAGTAATTTGCTGGCCATCATGAATTGCATAATGCACAAGTGACCTAATGCGTTCTGGTTGTTTCTTGAACCGAAACATTGTCTATCTTTTGACAATGGTATATTTAAGCCAGGAATGCTTAAGTTTTTGCAGAAGATACAGCAATCTTCAGGTGCAGAATTTAAATTTCTTCTAATAACAATCTTCAAATATCCAGACTTCATTGCAACCTGCAAAAAATGTTTTGAAAGATCGTGATAATAGGCATATTATTGGCCAATCCATAAGCAACATGCTTGAGGAATTCTTGGTCTTTAGGGGTAACAATGAATGGTAACTTTATACTCATTGTAATGCACAAGTAAGTATATAATTATATTTAGCTCATTTATCATCATTATTCATATTGCAATATAACACGGCGAACTAACCTTCATGTGTGCATGTGATGATCCAGTGTGTAGGCACGAATATCAGAAGGACTTGTACCAGGCCTAACAACAAATATCAAGACAAAACCAAACAACATGAATAGGAATAGAAGTCTAGGTAGCACAGTGTCAGAAATCTTCAATGAAACTACTAACATACAGGATTATGTTCACAATAAAACACGTTGATTTCATCAGTTTGAATTTGCGACAAAATGTGAAAGCTGATAGCCAAAACACATCTAAAGATAATCTATTTTTGTCTTAATTTATATAGTATGCATTTTGCTAACATTAACCAGGACCATGAGCCAAGTAGCCAACCAAATCAAACTAGTTGAGATGTACTGTATCTCATTAACCAGGCTAATAGATTTCAGTCCTAAATGAAAGTACATTGATTTTTTTTCCAAAACTTAAATACTCCTTAGTCCTTCCCTTCAACCCTTTTAATTAGTACACTTAAAAGGTGTACTATGTTTCTTATATCTATGACCTACAAACTTTTCCAATTGCCTCTTATAAACAAGAACCAGAGGGCATAGTTTCTTCTCTTGAACCAAACCATATATAAAATTAAGGGAAAATATGTATTTAGGAAGAAAAAAACCTTTTGTTAATGGTTCCATAATGAAATTTGGGCTTGCCGGCTTTGATATCCTCAACATACTGTGGCCATGAGAAACAACATGAAACAGAAACACAATATGAGTAGGTAACATAAAAAATAAAAACGTAAAGTTCATATATCTGGAACTTACCAAACTCAAGGTAACCACCATTGATGAAAAGGATAGAGAATTAAAAGGTATATCATCAAGTGAAAAAAGTTGGCATTCTGATGATTCTGGACCGGGTGAAAAATGGGGCTTTTTCAGCTTTGCTAAGAATATCATGTAAGTCTGCCATAAACATGTGATAATCAAGGTAAAGAACCTAGTCAAGAGAATCAAAAAATAGAAAATAAATCAAAGTTTCTTCCTCAGTCCTCACTTGTCCAATTAAAGGAATGTCCAATTGAGCAAAGGGAGAAATTACTTCTACATCTGCATTTGCTTCCTCCATTGTTTCCCTCATGGCACCTTCCAGAGCTGACTCTCCAATTTCCAAATAACCAGCAGGAAGCGTCCTTTTTGATACCAAAATATGAAATTAACATAGCTCACTGATGAAAAGAGATGCAATATTCATCATTATGATAAATTTATTAGCATTTAGATTATAATAGTTCCGGGAAAGGAACTTAATCTGTACATAACCAGATACAATGATAATAAGCAGTTTAATAAAATGTTGAGTCATACCAAAGACCGTGAGATGGTTGGATATTCCTCTTGCAAAGGAGGACCTTATTATCGTGTTCAATGAGGCAACCAACTACCTACTTTGCCAGCCAAAATCATGCCGTGTTTAGAACAAAGTAATAAGTCATATAGTCTAGTACAAAATGAATGAAAAAAATAAGTGCCATGAAAAACAGTATAAAGTTACCAGAGTTATTTTCCTAACAAGTCAGATAATACATCCCAAACATATGATACCTCTCTAAATTCTTAAGAGTTTTGCTTTATCAGCAAGTGTTTTATGAAAATGATTACTTCAGAGATCAAGAGTGATAGGCAGACCAATTTAAAGCATGTTATATGCAGATACCTAACCCCAACGTGCATCATGCTCTAATTTTATTTTAATTAAAAAAATCCTAAAGGTGAAGCAATGAACACTGAGAAGAAAAAAAAAATCAAAATCACGCTTCCTTTTCTCAAAGGGTCCAGCTCTAGCCCTTCCCTGAACCTTGACATGACGGGAACTTTGCAATACTAGGTTGCTACTTCCTTTTCTCAATATCGACTTCCAATACATTTTAAATATCCAACAAAAGGCATAACATTTAATATAACAAACAATACTTGTGTGTAAAATAATTTTCTATATGTTCTATTGTGTATAGTATACCACAATGCAACCAAAAACATTTAGATCTTCGGTTGAAGTTTAGGTTATACGCAGCAGGGCTCTTCAACTCTTTAGCTATTTAAAGCAGGAGTCACAAACTCCTTTGAGAAAATTCCAATTGCAAATAATTTCTTTTTTTTCATAAAAGAAAAATATTATTGTATAAGGGAAAAAACATTGAGAACAACCAAAAATCAATTCCACGGTGTAGCAATGTGTAATAAGCTTTTGGCATGGCAACCGGTGATCTTGCAAGTATGGAATAAAATAGTCCGGACAGCCCACCAAGTGCCTATGGTCTAATCTATACCAGCCTATCAAACATCAACTAAATCATACTTATTTACACTACATAAGCGAGGTTTAGACTTGCTTATTTAAAAGTCCGTTAAGCTAAAATAGCCATACTCTATGTCATATAAATAAAAAAGTATTTTGAGCCTAATAATATTGTGCTAAAATCATTTTTTTTCCTATTTAAAGATTTAAGCATATTAGCCTACATTTAGTGTTGAACCTACAAGCTTATTTAGTGTCTGATAACATTATGAATTATTTAAGGATATTATTGCTAACTACCTTTCAAGAAGGTCAGATTATTATGCCTTTAAAAAGGCTTACATAAAGTAAACTGGTGAGAGTGAGACTCATATTTATCTTTGAATTGGTGGCATAAGGTGAAATTGGGGTTAAATAGAATTGAATAACATCCATTTTTCAAAGTCTAACTAGTTTATTCCATTCCACTTCATTCTACCCTATACCACGAATCCAGACATACCCTTAAGTATGGAAACAGACCGACTCAGGTCATAGATTGTTCAATTCAACAAATGCTTATTTATTTCTACTCTACTAGCACATCACACACATATCTAAAACTCCACAGAAATTTAAACAGCAATATTGTTTGTTTCCTAAACCAACTAGTGCACATTGAAGCAAATTACTATTGCGAACCACAAAAAACATCAACTATAAATTGACACAGGCACTAAATTGAACCTACAAAAAACAATTTATAGGAAGTTACCATTTTGGGATTCTGATAAGCAATCCTCCCACAAAGTGTACATATAGCTCTCAACTTTTCTTCTCCATCAGGTATATCATGTTTGGTAGAACCACCACACCATTGACAGAATTTGATACTTCGAACATTTCCCTACATACATTGTCACTTACCAATTATCATCAATCAATTATTAACTAACTAAATAAATCTATTAAAATTGTGATGATGTTTCGTAAACAACACAAGATTATAGTAATTTAGAACTTACAGAAGATTGAAGCGATGATGAAGCGCGAAACGGTGCGAATCGAGTGGCGCGAGGGGTGGGAAGGAGTTTGAGAGAAGGATTAGGGTTAGGGTATGAGATTAAGGAAAGTGATGAGAATGAAAGAGAGGTTGTTATTGGTTTTAGATTCCAGCGTTGGGTAACAAACCCGTATAGCTGAAATTGGATACCTTTGACCATCATTCTTCTTCTTCTTCTTTCCTCCTCTCTGATTGGAATTTTTTTTCCAAGTAGGAAATGTTGTGGTACTACCAAATAAATCTATTTATTTTAATTATTTTAAGGCAAATGCTAACTAATGTTCCAGGGGCACTAGTTAAGATAGCAAAAGTATAAAATTGTTGTTGGAGAATGTGCATTTAACTTTTTCAAAGTCAAAAATTTGATAATTACAATACAAAAGTGCTTCTTTTAGTATCATTAACTAGTGCCCCGGGGGCACTAATTAGCAAGACCCTTATTTTAAAATTATGTATAAATGAAGTGTGCGGAATTTAAATTTGAACTACATATAAAATGTATATCTTGCGGTTAGCGTTGAGATTGAATTTAGAGTTGTGGAGTTTGACGTTGATTCTACTACATCAACGCTGAATGTTATTTTGGATAGTGCATTTTCTAGTGTTATGAAAATGTCTTTGTTAAAGAACATAAGATTGTTGAAGTTGGAATGGATTGTTAATTTCAACCATTCCTATAGAGTAAGAGAAGTGAATAGATGTGCGGATGCATTAGCAAATTTATGATGCTTTTTAGATAATGAAATTATCTTTTTTAATGAGTGTCCAATCCATATTAAAAAATTTGTATGGAGTTTTCGTCTTCTAGACTAATCATGGTGTAATTTACTTTTTTTTTAGATTTAGGCCATCGTCAATATAAAAAAATATATATTTTGTTCACAAGTTCTAGCTCAATTGACAAAAAATATCAAAATGTTTAGGTCGGACACTTTGATTGGGGTTCGAAGCTCGACTCTCCCACTTATGTGTGTGTGTTCGTTTATAATAGTTTTGTCATTTTATTTATCTATAAAAAAAAAAAAAGGCCCTATCACAATTTTAAATAGCATTTTAAGGCAATAAAATTATTTAACAAATAATTATTTTTATCTTAAGTTTTGGTTTTCAATTTGTGCAAAATCATACTTTCCGATGGTTTAGCATGAGAGTTAAATTGCCTTAGAAAATCAATATTAAGCTCCACAGCTCGAAAGTTTAATCGCCTCACATGTTTGAGACCCTCCAACACACCCCAAAGCTCCGCTAAATACGCATTACCATGTCCTATAAACTTAGCATAACCTCCTAACCATTCTTTAGTTGTTGTGAGGAACATTACGGATAACAAGAGTAGTAGCATTATTGGAAAATCTCTTGTGGAGCGAATTCGAAGACTGTTGGAACTTGATTGGGAATTGGTAATTCGCCATTCTTATCGTGAAGCAAACTTTTGTGCAGATGCTTTGGCTAATCATGGGTGTTTGATGGAGAATGATAGTGTTTTCTTCGCGGCGTGTCCGTCAAAATTTAGTCATTTATTGATTGCTGATGTAATGGGGATTGCTACCCCTCGCTTAGTTCCCTTGTAATTTGTTTTCCTTTGGGCTTAAGCCCTCTCCTTTATAAAAAAAAATAAAAATAAATTGCCTTAGAAAGATTCTACGAAAGTGATCACAATCTTTTGTATACTTTTTCTTTTTCGTTGAAATTTGTTGGTGCCAGGTCTCGAACCGAGTTCCTCTTGATTGAGAATAAATCCTCAACCAAGTGGCTTCTCGGGAGACAAGCTGCACTTTTTCTAATATATCAATATTATTTTTGTGATTTTATTCTTGCACATATACACGCAAAATTTATTTTAACTCATAGTATTAGTTTACTCTTTAAATTTAAATAATATATTACTTCTCAATTTCTTAGATGAAGTGGTATTCCACCGAAATTAAACTCACACACAACTTTGAGATCTCAGGTTCGAATCCGGATCACGACGTCCGGCCTAGCAATTTCAGCATTTATCAGTTGAGCTAGGACTTCTAAACTATTACTTCTCAATTTCTATTTGATGTAGTTGATTTATAACTTATTAGAGATAAAATTAACTTTGAATTGTCCCCATGAGCATGGCTCAATTGGCAGAGACATTGCAAATTATTGCAGGGACCGGGGTTTGAACTCTAGTACTCCAACTTTTTTTTTGATTGATCTTGATCTCTAGTACTCCCACTTATTCACCTTTAAAGGTGAAATTCTAGCCACTAGGCTATTTAAAAAAAAAAAAAATTAACTTTGAATTTTTCGGTGGTGGCAATCTTGAATTAGGATTTGTGGACCACACAAAATTTATTTTAATTTATATTATTAATTTATCAAAAATAATCTCACTACTAGTTCTCAATTTTTATTTGATGCAGTTGGTTTTCATATGTTGGAGTTATCTATTTACAACATATTAAAAGAAATTACTACTAAAAAATCGTTTTTGTCCTTAGCACGTTTAATAATATTTTACCGTTTATATCCTTAAACGTAATTTTAACTCTAAACAAAAATAACAAACAAAAAAAGAGAAGATAAACATAAAACAAATCCATTCATAAAAAAAAACATAAAAAAAATATAAGCATAAAATAAATCTACTCAGAAAAAAATTAAGAAAGAGAATAAAACAAACTTACACATAAAAATAGCAATAGAAACCACTTCTAAAGATAAGCATAAAAATTAACTAATAGTTTTTTTAAACAAAACAAGTAGTTATTATCGATAAATATAAAAAATTATTGACAAATATTTTTCACTCATACATAAAAAAATTTGGTGTTACTATTCTAAAAATAATAATAAAAAGGAACGGGAAAATATTAAAATATACACGGGACAATAACTTTAATAAAATAAATATAGTCATTTAATAAATTTATGTAGACTGCACAATTTATATTTTAAAAATATTTTATCATATATTTCTAAATATTTTAATCTAAATAAATTTTATACTTTAGTATAAAATCAATCTTAAATATTAAAAATAAATCAATGGGCATGAACGATTCACAAATAGTTTTTTTTTTAAAACAATAGGAGACTCAACGATAATAAATATATATAAAAAAAAAAGGACAAAATATTTATCATCGATACATAGAGCTGTAAAAATGGGTCGGGCTATCGGACTTGCCCATTAGCCCTATAGTTTTACACGGGCCGGACTTTTAAAAAAAGTTGATCGGACCTTATCTGCCCGGCCCCTCGGGCCTATATTTTTAATGGACCGTTATGGGCCGGGTCCTTAAAGAGTTAAAAAAAATATTTTTTAAAGAATTCTAAAAATAATTGTAGCTAAAAAAAAGGAGTTTTAGTTACTATTAAATCTTTAGATAATTAATTAAGTAACAAAAGATGAGATTTGTTAGTTAGGAGATAATTATTAAACCAAATTTGTTGTTTTTTTAAGATTAAACCAAGTTTGTTATGATTATCTTTATTTAAAAAAACTAATAACAACTTAATCAATCATTATAAATGATCAACAGGGTGATGAAGGGGTTGTGGAGGTTGAAGAAATTGAGGATAGTTCACAGGATGCTGAATTTGTGGATGCTACTCAAATGGTTCAGTTGTCTGACAATGAGGAGGTGCAGATTCCTGCCAATAGACCAGAGAATACTCAACAGGATGTGCAATTTTTGAAAGAATCTTGGGCTAATATTGCAGAAAAAGAAGATGATGAGGTCAGATTGATGGCAGCTTTAGAGGAGAGTCCTTCTCCTTCAGGTTTTACTTTAGTTGCTTCTAAAGCAAGTAAGAAAGTCAAAACAGTCAAAGGATTGGGAAAAGGAAGTAATTATGGAACCAGATCAAAGGTTAGTCAAGCTAAGCCTTTTAAATGAAGTGCTTATTTTGGAATATAAGAGGGATTGCCAACACCTCTTCCAAATTGGCACTTAGGAGACTTATTAATGTGGAAAAACCTGATATAGTACTTGTAGCTGAACCCTGGGTTTGTTTTGTTAATACTTTTAGTAGTTGGTTACAGAGATTAGGGTACAAATTGTTTGCTTTGAATGACAGGAATAATTTGATACCTAATCTTTGGTGCATTTGTAAAGTTTGTTTTGATCCTGTGGTCTTAAGTTTAGATGATCAGTTTGTTGCATTTACTTGTACTGATATTGATAAAGTTTTTGGAATTGCTGCTATATATGCTTCTACTAGCTATGTGAAAAGAAGACAACTGTGGTCTAGTCTATCTAATGTTTGTAGTCAGCATAACATTGCTTGGTGTTTCATTGGAGATTACAATGTGATTTTGGGACATCATGAATACAGAGGTAGTAGTATGCCTTCCAACTTGCCAATGACTGAGTTTCAAGACTGGACTAGTGCCAATGATTTGTTACATCTGCCTACCAGAGGAGCTTGGTTCACCTGGTCTAATGGTAGGAGGGGTAGAGCCTACACTGAGAAGAGGCTAGACAGGGCTATATGTAATCAAATGTGGTTAAGTTCTTGTTCAATGGTCTCTTGTTCCACTCTCATCAAGAGTAAGTCAGATCATTTTCCAATTCTTCTGAACTTTCAATTTAATTCCACTACTTTTGCTTCTCAATTCAAATTTATGAAGATGTGGACCCTGCATGATTCCTGTAAGGATATTGTAGCTGATTGTTGGAAGACTAATATAGTTGGTAGCCCTATGTTTATCTTGTCAAAAAAGTTAAAGATTCTAAAGGAAAAGTTGAAATGGTGGAACAAAGAGGTTTTTGGTAATGTGCATTCCTTTGTGAAGGAGGCTGAGCTTGGATTAGCAGGTATCCAACACCAGATACAAATGAATGGTTATAGTGACATCCTTAGAGAGGCTGAGCTGAAGGCTCAGGTCAAGCTTGATGAAGCCTTGAAGAAGCAAGATTGGTTCTGGCATGAGAAATCAAAAGTCAGTTGGCATGTGGAAGGAGATAGGAATACCAGCTACTTTCATAGGGTCACTAAGATCAAGAATACAACAAAGGTAATGTCAGCTCTAAGAGTTGATGATAATTTAGTCAATGATCCTCAGCAAGTTGCAGACCATGTGGTACAATATTATCAAAACTTATTCTGCAACAACATGAACATTTCACAAGATGAGCCTCCTATTGATGATGTAATTCCCTCTGTCATTAATGATAGAATAAATGATATGCTGACAATGATCCCATCTCCTTCAGAAATCAAAAATGCTGTGTTTGACTTAAATAAGGAAGGTGCTCCAGGACCTGATGGGTTTGGAGCTTTCTTTTTCCAAACTTATTGGGATATAATTAACCATGATGTGACTAATGCTGTGACTGAATTCTTTACCACAGGATACTTGATGCCTAACTTCAATTCAAACACCTTGATCCTTATTCCTAAAACATCTAATGCAGATACTATTGAGCAATATAGGCCTATTGCCATGGCTAATTTTAAATTCAAAATTATATCAAAGGTGTTAGCTGACAGGTTGGCTCAGATTATGCCTAACTTAATCTCTGAGGAGCAAAGAGGATTCATACATGGTAGAAACATTAGAGATTGTCTTTGTCTAGCCTCTGAAGCTGCAAATCTTCTCCACTCCAAGACTTTTGGTGGTAATCTTGCCCTGAAGATTGATATTACTAAGGCATTTGACACATTGGAATGGCCCTTCCTTCTCAAGGTGTTAAAATCTTTTGGTTTCTCTGAAGTTTTCTGCAAATGGATAGATGTTATTCTCAGGTCTGCAACTTTGTCCGTATCCATTAATGGGAAAATGCATGGCTACTTTCATTGTCAAAGGGGAGTCAGGTAAGGTGATCCTCTTTCACCTCTGCTTTTCTGCATAGCTGAGGATGTATTGAGTAGGAATATTTCTAAGCTGGTGTCTGATGGTAAGCTTCAATTCAGTAAAGGCTCTAGGCATGTTAAGATTCCTTCACACTATCTCTATGCTGATGACATAATGGTATATTGTACTGGTAGGCAGGCCAACCTGATAGCCCTCAAAGACTTATTTGAAAGGTATGCTTTAGCTTCAGGTCAAGTTGTGAGTTCTACAAAGTCAACTATTTTTTCAGGAGGTATTACTGAAATTCTGGTGGCAAGTGTCAGATGTGTAGCACGATGTGTACACTTTAGGAATCGTACGATGTGTAGCCTAATGTGTCAACATCGTGGACAACTGAACTTGATGAACAAGTAAACAATATAAAGTGCAGAAAACAAAAGAACACGTGAGTTTGTTAACCCAGTTCGGCACTTATAACAAGCCCTATTCTGGAGGATACCAATCCAGGGATGAATCCACTATGGTAGTATCAATTCAAAGCTAAACTCCCCCGTTTACAACTTCTCACTTAATCACTACCCGTGCTAATTCTACCTAGGAACTCCTAGATATGAGAACCTCTGCTCACTCCCCCTCAACCTTACCCAGTAAGGATTTAATAACAAACTCAGTTGGAGACACACTCCTAGACAAGCGAAGCACTCGTACCTAAAGGCTTAGAGTGTTGCACAATCTAACTCCTTGCTTCAAAGCTTTGGAGAAAGACAACTAGAGATTACAACTCTATAAACTCAGTCCTTACTTGCATCAAAACTATGATCCAAGTGAAGGCTCACAAAGAACAAAGAACAGACTAAGACCTAAGACTCGATATCTTCAACTCTTGGCTTCGTACTCCTTTATGTCTTCAGTCTTCCTTTATATAGAACAAGTTTCATGGGCTTGGATCTTCAATGTTGACAGCTGGCCTTTGTTAATTCTCCTTGAGATTTATTTGATCATAATCTTTTAATTGTTTGTTTCAAATCTTTTTGATCAAAGTCGGCCAATAAAATAAAACAGAACCATGAAAGATTATCTTGTTCCTTGGCGCGAAAGCTGGCACGATTTAATTTGAAAAACAAATCTTTTTCAAAAGATCGCGTTTAAATAAATGAAAGCGCGTCCAGTAGGGCGTCCAGATGTGAACCCTGATGTGCCACACATCATGCTCCACATCATGGAATCAGGCTTATTTTACCAAATGAAGCCAACACCCTAAAAGGTCTCAACAATCTCCCCCTTTGGCAAATTTTGGGCTAAAATAATCTTTGAGTCACCCAACTAAACTTGGAGAGATGTGTAGGCACATCAGAGGCATGCAGCAGCGGATTAGAGCCTCGCAAATAAAGAGAGAAATAAACTCTCACAAGATAGGAAAGTAAATTTCCAAAGACTGAGAAAAGTAAATTCTCAGACACATACAAGCATGAGATTCCATGCACACATAAGGGAGGGTAGCAAACCCAGTAATAGTCTACTCCCCTTTGAACTAGAGCACTTTCCATGTACTCCCCCTAAATCTCATATCCCCTATAGGCTTCTTCAGAATGCATGACCTAGAGAGAAATAGAGAAGTTTTAAACTTGGCTTCTTAAGAATGCATGACCAAGTTAAAACTCACAGATGTGTCAAACATCACACAAAATAGCAACTTCTACAGGCTTCTTAAGAATGCATCACCATGTAGAAATCATACAAATGGATCAACCATTACACAAATTAACATCTTCAATTGGACTTCTTAAGAATGCATCACCCAGTTGAAAACGTACAGAATAAGTCTTCAGAAAAACATGCTTTAGAAAACTAATTCTTCAAAAAGTTGTTGAGAAAATATTTGAAGAAAAATAAGCATGTATACCAGATGTGTAGTCAGATGTGCCACACATCAGAACTTCAGAAGTTGGAGAAGCTTCAGAAGCTGAGCAGAGCTTCAGAAGTTGTAGTGCTTCAGAAGTTGAGAAGAGCTTCAGAAGTTGTAGTGCTTCAGAAGTTGAGAAAGTTTCAGAAGTTCAGAAGTTCAGAAGTTCAGAAGTTCAGAAGTTCAGAAGTTCAGAAGTTCAGAAGTTCAGAAGTTCAGAAGTTCAGAAGTTCAGAAGTTCAGAAGTTCAGAAGTTCAGAAGTTCAGAAGTTCAGACGTTCAGAAGTTGCCCCATGTGGATGAATAGAATTTAACTCTTTTCTCGTTCTATTCTCTCTAATTTCTCCCAAAATTATCACATTGTCCCAACACATCACAATTTGCTGCAGTTAAGACTTCAAAGTTTTTTTATTTTAAAAAATTTTTACTCCCCCTTTTTAGCCAAAAATTATGACAAACATACTGAGAGTAAGTAACACACCATAGAATGCAGATAGCATGAGATGTAGAGATGATATTAATAGTGCAGCAGGTACAGAACAGGCACGCAAAGGTGCATCAGAAATCCAGGGCATAGCCCACAAAATACAAGCAAAAACAAGGAAATACTGAGTACAGGGAAATATTAATGAATTACAATAATTCAAATATCCTGGCTCCCATCAGTTTCCTCAGCTTCAGAGTCATTGGGCTCCTCCTCCTCCAATTCCTCATCCTCAGCCATTGTTTGCTCATCCTCAAGCTCCAGTCCAGCAATGACTGCCTCCAGCTTGGCCTTCTTCTCATCCAGAGCCTTGCAAGTCTCCTTTAAAGCAGCAATCATGTCTGTCCTAGACATAGCATTGTTTGAGCTGGATGTGCCCACATCAGGAGTCACATCAGACTGCTTGAGACTAAAAGAAATAGCAGACTCTCTTCTGCAAGACAAATCATCCTTGCCCAGAACATCAGGTCTCTGGCTCAATATGATTCCACACAGTAGGGAAGGAAAGGCAATGGGTAGTTTGACAGCTAGGGTTTTGGCATGTTTGATAGTCTGATCAAAAATATAAGTACCAAAATCGAAGTTAACTTTGTTACCCACAGTATAGATGAACCTAGCCAAACCTGTAGCCACATCACAGTTGTGTGTGGTAGGCACCCAGTTAGCAGCAGCAATCCTGTTCAGGATGTTGTAGATTGGAGTGAGCTTGCTTGCTTGCAATTTTCCCTTCTTAGGCCAAGTCTTGACCTTTCCAGCTGTGATGGCCTTGATTATGTAGTTGTCATTTGCCTCCATCTCAGCAAAGGGCTCCTCACTTCTGCCCAGATACTTGTTGATAACAGTGGGAGAGAAGTGAATTTCTTTACCTCTCACAAAAACAGTTTGGTATTCTTTGTCCAAAGGATTGTCACAACCAGCAGGGATGTTTACCAAAAATTCTTTGACTACCTTCTCATAGCAGTCACCTAGTCCAGTAACAGTCTTCATCAAGCCAGCACGCTTGATCAACCTCATAACTTCCTTGCACTGCAAGGCTTCAGCACTGAGCTCCCTCTCCAGAGCTAACCTTCTATGAGCAATGTACTTCCATTTTCCAGCATGTGCAGGGTTGTGGAAGGAAATCAAATCAACTGGGATGTCAGGAATTCCCTGAGGAATTTTCTTCTTCCCATAGCTCTTCTTCACAGCAGACTCAATGTGAATCACATCAAGCTCCATATTGCGTTCCTCAGCAGATTCTTCCTCAGACTCACTGATGTGAGCTACATCCTGCTCCACATCGTACTCTGAGTCACTTGTAGGTGGCTCTTTTCTTTTCTGAGTCTTCTTCTTTGCAGGTGGAACCACAGCTTTACTAAATCCCTTCTTGGGACCATACATGACTTGCCTCTTAACAGGCTTCTTCTTCTCCTTAGTAGCAGCAGGAGAAATCTCAACAACAGCAGGACCTTTACCACTTCTAGTCCTTCTTGCAATACTCTCCTCAGTAAGCTTCTTCAAGGGGATGTCAGAATTGTAGCCTTCTACATCCACAACAACTTTGTCAGACTGGATATTATCTTCAGGTTCCTCAACCTCAGCAGGTTGATCTTCTTCAACAAATACCTGATCAGGAGAATCAGGAATGACAGCAGGTCTTTCAACAGCAGCAGTCTCTTCTTCAGCAGGAGACTCTTCTTCACCTTGTGGCAATGATGTGCCAACATCTGCCGCAACATTAGGTTCTTGCAGGGCCTGGAGCACAGAATCAATGATCTTCTGAGTCAAGGGGTGCCTTTGACCCTCAGAAATCTTCACAGCAGCCTTCTCAGGGTTAGGGTTTGAAGAACCTACACCCATAGATGCTTCAGCATTTGCATCACCAGATTTTGCAGGAAGAGGTTCAACATGCAGACTTTCCATGGTGTGAACCCTCTTTGGTGAGCCAATCTTTGGCTTCTTGCTTTTCTTCTTCTTCTTTTTGGATTTTTCTGTGTAAGGAGAAGGAACAACATCTTCCTCTGCGGCAATGGGGGTTGATTCCCTTCTTGATCGTTTAGACTTCTTCTTCTTTGATCCAGATGGCTTGATCATTGAGACAGGAGTGGCATCGACGATCATGTCACCTTGAATATCTTTTTGATGTGGGGAAATAGGTTTTGGTGATGATGGAGGAGTGTTTGTTTTTGTGGAAGGAGATGTTTTGGTTGCAGTAGACATGATGATGATGATGATTTTGTATGAAGATTTCAAAGAAAATTTCAGAAAGATGAACAAAGGGTTTGAGAGAGATCAAGAAAATTTTTGGTCGTTTGAGTGGTTGAGAAACGAATGTGGTGATCAATGTGGTAGGCAATAAGAAAAATCTTGAGTAAACGGATTTCTTGGAGTTTTGAACGCGAAATAGCCGTTGGAAATATTGCCTTTGGATTGCGTGCAACTATGGATGGAGGGAAAAACAGGTAACCGTTGCACGTCTAAATAGCAATTATGGCTATTGATCCTCAAAGAGGCAAATACCTAGTTTGCCCCTTAACACCTCAAACCTATTTGCATCTAAAGCCTTAGTGAAAATATCTGCCAGTTGATTTTCTGTGGCAACATGCTCTAGAGTCACAACATTGTCTTCAACAAGATCTCTAATGAAATGGTGACGTATATCAATGTGCTTTGTCCTACTATGTTGGATAGGATTTTTGGAAATATTTATAGCACTTAGATTGTCACAGTATAATGTGAGCACATCTTGCTGCACATTGTACTCACCTAACATCTGCTTCATCCAAAGTAGCTGAGAGCAACTACTTCCTGCTGCAATATACTCAGCCTCAGCTGTAGAAAGAGAAACACAATTTTGTTTCTTGCTGAACCATGATATAAGGTTGCTTCCCAAAAAGAAACATCCACCAGAAGTGCTTTTCCTGTCATCAGCACTACCTGCCCAGTCAGCATCACAATAACCCAACAATCTTGTGTCTTCACCATGAGAGTAGAGAATTCCATAATCACTTGTACCACTGACATACTTAAGAATCCTTTTGACTTGATTCAGATGACTCATCTTGGGCTCAGCTTGGTACCTTGCACACACACCAACAGCAAAGCTAATATCAGGTCTACTTGCAGTGAGATAAAGTAGACTGCCAATCATGCTTCTGTATAGACTTTGATCAACACTGACACCATGCTCATCTTTAGAAAGTTTGAGATGGGTTGCTGCAGGAGTTCTTTTGTGATTTGCATTCTCCATTCCAAATTTCTTCACAATGTTCTTGGCATACTTGCTTTGGGAGATGAAAATTGTATCTTCCATCTGTTTGACTTGCAGACCAAGAAAGTAGGTAAGTTCACCTACAAGGCTCATCTCAAATTCAGACTGCATCTGATTCACAAACATCTTGACCATTGGATCAGACATTCCTCCAAACACAATGTCATCTACATAGATTTGTGCAATCATGAACTTGCCCTTTTCTTCTCTGACAAACAAGGTTTTGTCTGTTTCTCCTTTTCTATAACCTTGCTGCACAAGAAATTTGGTTAGCCTCTCATACCATGCCCTAGGAGCTTGCTTTAATCCATATAATGCCTTCTTCAATCTGTAGACATGATCTGGATAATTTGGATCAACAAATCCCTTGGGCTGTTCCACATAAACTTCCTCATTCAAGTAGCCATTGAGGAAAGCACTCTTCACATCCATCTGGAATAGCTTGAATTTCAAGATACATGCTACTCCCAGAAGTAACCTTATGGACTCAAGACGTGCCACAGGAGCAAATGTTTCATCAAAGTCTACTCCTTCAATCTGAGAGTAACCTTGAGCCACAAGCCTAGCCTTGTTTCTAGTCACAACACCACTTTCATCAGATTTATTCCTATAAACCCATTTAGTACCAATGATGTTGACTCCTTCAGGTCTAGGAACTAAATCCCACACTTCATTCCTCTTGAACTGGTTCAGCTCCTCTTGCATAGCTTCAATCCAAAACTCATCTGTCAAGGCTTCTTTCACATTCTTTGGTTCTACCTTTGACACAAAACAAGCATTGGATACAACCTCTCTTGACCTTGTCATAACCCCTGACTCAGGATTCCCTATTATGAGTTCTTTTGGATGATTCTTTTGAACTCTAACAGAGGGACCCTTGTTCACTGGAGTCACATCTTCTTGCTGATCAGTCTTCTCAGGAATCTCTATAACTTCAGAGTCTTCAGGCAGGGGGTGAGATGTGTCCACATCAGGATCAACATCAGGTTCATTATCTGAACAGTCATCTATGACAACATTGATGGATTCCATCATAGTTCTTGTTCTGTTGTTGAAGACTCTATAGGCTCTGCTGGTTATGGAATAGCCTAGAAAGATTCCTTCATCACTCTTGGGATCCATCTTCCTCCTTTGCTCTCTGTCAGCTAAGATATAGCACTTGCTACCAAAGACATGGAAGTGTTTGACAGTTGGTTTTCTTCCTTTCCATATCTCATACAGTGTGATTGAGGTACCTTTTCTCAGAGTTACCCTGTTGTGTATATAGCATGCAGTACTCATGGCCTCTGCCCAAAAGTAGTAAGGTAGCTTCTTGGCATGTAGCATAACTCTTGCAGCCTCTTGCAAGGTTCTGTTCTTCCTCTCAACTACACCATTTTGTTGGGGTGTGATTGGTGAGGAGAACTCATGCCCAATTCCTTCATCTCTTTGTAGTCTAAGACATAATTCTTTGAATGCATCAAAAGTGTCAGACTTCTCTCTGATGAAGCTAACCCAAGTGAACCTTGAGAAATCATCTACAACCACAAAAGCATATCTTTTGCCACCAATACTCTCTACCTGCATTGGTCCCATCAAGTCCATATGTAGCAGTTCAAGAACTCTGGATGTCACCTGATGTTGTAACATTGGGTGTGACATCTGAACCTGCTTTCCAACTTGACATTCACCACATATGTTGCCTTCAACAATCTTAAGCTTTGGTAGACCTCTAATAGCTTCCTTGGACACAATCTTCTTCATTCCCTTCAGATTCAAATGGCCAAGTCTTTGGTGCCAAAGCTTTACTTCTTCCTCCTGACTTATCAAACATGTAGTGGAGTGAGCTGTTTCATCAGGAATCCATAGATAGCAGTTGTCTCTTGACCTAGATCCTCTCATCAGCAATTCTCCTTTGTCAGAAGTAATAAGACATTCATTCTTTGTGAAGTTGACTTTGAGACCTTGATCACACAATTGGCTTATGCTGATAAGATTAGCCTTCAAGCCTTTAACAAGTAACACATCATCTAGGTCAGGTAAGCTTTTGCTGCTGAGTTTACCACTGCCCTTGATTTCACCTTTTGCTCCATCACCAAAGGTTACAAAGCTTGTTGTATGAGGCTTGATATTAGTGAGAAATTTCTCAACACCAGTCATATGCCTAGAACAACCACTATCAAAATACCAATCATTACTAGAAGATGCTCTAAGAGAAGTGTGAGCAATATGTGCAGTTTCAGAGACTTTAGGCTTCCACATCTTCTTAGGAGTGACCCTTGCTGTTTTGGCTTGCACCTGAGGCTTTTTCTTGGGATACCCATAGAGTTTGTAACAGAAGGGCTTGATGTGACCATTCTTCCCACAGTAGTGGCATCTCCAAGCATTAAACTTCTCTTTGCCAGCAGGTCTCTGATGTGGAGTGTGGTGTGTCCACATTCTGCTAGGGTCAGGTTTCTTCTGAGCAGGAACAAACTTAGTATTTGTCTTCTTGCTGTGATGTTTGTTCTTAAATCCTACACCAGATGAGTCACCAGCATGCTTTCCTACTTTCAAAATTTCATCAAGCATGTTGGTTCCAGGGTTGAGCATCTTTACAGACTTGGTCATATTTTTCAAGTTGGTTGACAGTAACTTAACTTCACTTTCAAGACTAGCAACTTGACTCTGTAGTTGACCCTTCTCTGTCTCCAGTTGACTGATGATTTCCTTCTGCTCTTCATTGACCTTGTACAGTTCCTCACTCTTGATAAATAGCTTTTTATGGACTGAGGCTAGTTCATCAAAGGTGAGTTCTTCATCATCAGATTCAACATCAGTATTATCCACCCCAGTCATGGCACTAACATGATTAGCAGCAACATTCTCTGAGTCAGTGTCAGAGTCTTCATCAGACCATGATACAGTTAGGCCTTTCTTCTGCTTCTTCAGATATGTGCCACATTCTGATCTTATATGACCAAAGCCTTCACATTCATGACATTGAACACCCTTGTTCTGAGTTGACTTATCATCAGTTTTGGTTTTTGTTGAAGTGTTACCTAATTTACTGATGTCAGTCTGGATGTTCCTCACATTCCTCCTTGGTCTTCTGTCCACCCTCCTTTGAAGCTTGTTGAATTGTCTTCCCAACATGGCTAAGTCATTTGAGAGATCGTCATCTGATTCATCAGCTTCTTCTTCTTCACCAGCACAAGATGCAAAAGCTATACCTTTTCCTTTCTTCTCAGTTTGCTCACCTAAGTTCATCTCAAAAGTTTGAAGAGAGCTCACAAGTTCTTCAAGTTTCATACTTGGGATGTCTTGAGCTTCTTCAATAGCTGTGATTTTCATGTTAAATCTCTTGGGTAGGGATCTAAGCATCTTTCTCACAAGCTTTTCTTCAGACAATTTCTCACCTAGAGCCTCAAAGGAATTGTCCACCTCAAGCAAATTCATGTGAAATTCATGAATTGATTCTTCTTCTTTCATTCTGAGGTTTTCAAACTTAGTGTTGAGAAGTTGGATTCTTGAGCTTTTTACCTTGGCATTGCCTTCATGAGTGGTTCTGAGTATCTCCCAGGCATTCTTTGCAACAGTACACTGCTTGATTAATCTGAACATGTTCTTGTCCACTCCATTGAATAAAGCATTCAAAGCTTTGGAGTTTCCAAGCGATGCAGTGTCTTCTGCAGCTGACCAATCTTCCTCTGGCTTGAGTACACCAGTGTCAACACCATTAGCATCCAAGACTTTGGGATGCTCCCAGCCTTTGAGCACAGCTTTCCAAGTTCTGCTGTCAAGTGACTTTAGGAAAGCAATCATCCTTGGCTTCCAGTAGTCATAGTTGGTTCCATCCAGGAGGGGTGGTTTGTTGACCGTTGTTCCATCCTTGTCCATGTTTCCAGAAAGTAACTTCCCTGGAGCTCACCCTCAAACAGGCAGGGTGCCTGCTCTGATGCCAATTGAAATTCTGGTGGCAAGTGTCAGATGTGTAGCACGATGTGTACACTTTAGGAATCGTACGATGTGTAGCCTAATGTGTCAACATCGTGGACAACTGAACTTGATGAACAAGTAAACAATATAAAGTGCAGAAAACAAAAGAACACGTGAGTTTGTTAACCCAGTTCGGCACTTATAACAAGCCCTATTCTGGAGGATACCAATCCAGGGATGAATCCACTATGGTAGTATCAATTCAAAGCTAAACTCCCCCGTTTACAACTTCTCACTTAATCACTACCCGTGCTAATTCTACCTAGGAACTCCTAGATATGAGAACCTCTGCTCACTCCCCCTCAACCTTACCCAGTAAGGATTTAATAACAAACTCAGTTGGAGACACACTCCTAGACAAGCGAAGCACTCGTACCTAAAGGCTTAGAGTGTTGCACAATCTAACTCCTTGCTTCAAAGCTTTGGAGAAAGACAACTAGAGATTACAACTCTATAAACTCAGTCCTTACTTGCATCAAAACTATGATCCAAGTGAAGGCTCACAAAGAACAAAGAACAGACTAAGACCTAAGACTCGATATCTTCAACTCTTGGCTTCGTACTCCTTTATGTCTTCAGTCTTCCTTTATATAGAACAAGTTTCATGGGCTTGGATCTTCAATGTTGACAGCTGGCCTTTGTTAATTCTCCTTGAGATTTATTTGATCATAATCTTTTAATTGTTTGTTTCAAATCTTTTTGATCAAAGTCGGCCAATAAAATAAAACAGAACCATGAAAGATTATCTTGTTCCTTGGCGCGAAAGCTGGCACGATTTAATTTGAAAAACAAATCTTTTTCAAAAGATCGCGTTTAAATAAATGAAAGCGCGTCCAGTAGGGCGTCCAGATGTGAACCCTGATGTGCCACACATCATGCTCCACATCATGGAATCAGGCTTATTTTACCAAATGAAGCCAACACCCTAAAAGGTCTCAACAATTACAAACACCAGGCTCAATCTTATAGCCCAGTTCACTGGCTTCAACATAGGTTCCTTACCTTTCAATTACTTGGGAGTGCCTATTTTCAGAGGGAGACCTAAAGTATCTCATTTACAACCAGTGGCTGATAGGATCAAAGTGAAGCTAGCTGCTTGGAAAGCTTCACTATTATCTATTGCAGGTAGAATACAATTGGTAAAATCAGTTATTCAAAGCATGCTAGTGTACTCCATCTCTGTGTATTCCTGACCTATTACATTGCTTAAAGAGTTGGAGAGATGGATTAGAAACTTCATTTGGTCAGGTGACATTGAACAAAGGAAGATTGTCACTGTAGCTTGGAAAAAGGTTTGCAAATCTTATTCTCAGGGAGGGCTTGGTATCAGATCCTTAGTGGTCTTGAATGAAGCTGCTAATCTTAAGCTGTGCTGGGACTTGTTTAACTCTCAGGAACAATGGGCTGTGATTTTAAGTAGAGCTTTCAGATCTTACAATTGCATAACACATCATATCCATTCTTCTCTATGGAGCAGTGTGAGAGCTGAGTTCAATGTTATCTTACAAAACACACATTTTATCATTGGTGATGGCACAAAGATTAATTTTTGGAATGATATTTGGTGTGGAGAGGATACTTTGGCAAATTCACTGATGGCACATGACATGCTTGACTCACACATGACAGTCAGTGAACCTATTCACAATAATCAATGGCTTCTGCCTCCTGATTTGATCACTAGATTTCCTACTCTTATGCAACACATGGAACAGGTGGCCATTCCATTAACTCCTAAGCCAGACTGCCTGGCTTGGTTGAACTCTGATTCAGGTGACTTGACTCTCAAGCAAGCATACATATTTAAATATCATCAGCTACCACAACTGGCTTGGGCAAAAAGATTATGGTGTAAGGATATACCTCCCTCTATTTCTCTTGTTGCCTGGAGACTCATGCATAACAAGCTTCCAACAGATGAGAACTTAAGCTCTAGAGGCTGCTATCTGCCCTCTGTCTATAACCTGTGTTTCAAGGAAGTTGAGACAACTTTTCACTTATTTTTTCAATGCTCTTATGCCATCAATGTTTGGACCTGGTTTTCTAGAGTCATTGACTTAAATTTACACTTCAATTCTGTGGAGGAAATTTGGCTTCTCTGTGATAGGAGTTGGCAGCCTCAGTGCAAAGTAGTGATATTAGCTGCCATTTCCAATATTATAAGCACAATTTGGTTTGTCAGAAATCAAATTAGGTTCAACAACAAAGTAATAGCTTGGGACAGGGCAGTTGGTTTGATTAGTTCCAAGGTTTCTCTATCTGGTAATTTTACAAAGTTGGCATATCACTCCTCTATGAGAGATTTTTGCATTCTAAAGAAGTTCAATATCAAAATTCACCCTACTAAACCACCTTGTATCAAAGAAGTGATATGGAGTCCTCCTCCCCTTGGCTGGTTGAAGTGCAACACTGATGGAGCCTTTGATACCATCACAGCTTCTTGTGGTGGCATCTTTAGAAACCACCATGCTGATTTTGTCATGGCTTTAGCAGAGAGGATTAGCTTCAAATATTCTTTTCTTGCTTAGCTATGTGGAGTTATGAGATCAATTGAATTGGCTAAGAATCAAAATTGGTTGAACTTGTGGATAGAAACTGATTCAAGTCTAGTGGTGCAAGCCTTCAAATCCAAGACAATCATTCCTTGGGTTATAAGAAACAAATGGGAAAACTGCTTGTTGATGATTGCTCAGATGAATTTCATGATCAGCCATATCTATAGGGAAGGAAATGACATTGCTGATAGCCTAGCAAATGTGGGGAATAGTATTGATAATGTTTTGTATTTCAATGAGCCTCCTAGTTGTATCCTTAATAGTTTGTATAGGAACAAACTTGGTTTACCAAGTTATAGGTTCACCTCTTTTTGAAAGGGTTTTGGCTTGGCCCCCCCTTATCTTGTTCTTGATCTCTGGTTTGTTATGAATGGAAGTTTTGTGGTAGTAGCACTTTAGCTACTCCACCTTTTTGGTTAAAAAAAAAATTAATCAATCATTATAAATAGTTTTATCGTCCATTGAATTTATTTTGTAAAAAAAAAAGTTTGTCGGGCCGGCCCATCAAGCCATGTAGGCCTTTGCTTATCGGGCTGAGCTTAACGGGCCGAGCCATGAGGCTTAATGGGCCGGCCCGCTAAAGCCCATTTATATGGCATGGCCCCGGGGCCGAGGCGGGCTGGGCCGGCCCCTTTTGACAGCTCTACCGATACATAAAAGAAATCAAATAATTTTGTTTATTAATAATTATAATTTCTTACAAAAATCATACACGGAATTGTAGTTTTAATAATACTTTTTAAAATATTTAATAAGTTTTACAAGAAAGAGCACAATGATTTCAATTATATTTTAAAAATATTATATAACAATTTTAAATAAATTTTGGCTAAAATGCAGTTTTGGTCCCCTTATTAACATATTTGTGAACTTTTGGTCCCCCTATTCAAAAAATCAACAAATAATTTTAGTCCCTTCCATTTTGATGATGTGGCACTTAAGTGGCATAAATAAATTATAATTAATTTTATTATTTATTTTATTTATAAATTTAAAATATTCAAATTCAATTAAAAACAAATCTTCTTTATCATGAGCAACATCAGATTTATCAAAAGAAAAACAAAAACAGATTCATCACCATCATAGCATCATCATAAAATCTTATAACAAATTTCCAAATCCAAGAAGAATAAAAACCTAAATCCCATTTTTTTTTACACAACCTAAATCCCAAATCTAAAAACACTTTTAAAACCAAAACTACAGATCAAAGACATGTTACTGTGGAGATTGTTCCGAAACTGTAATCCATCAACACCACCACCTTAAAAATCAGTTTTTCACCATCACAGTAGAGAAAAGTAAGGTTTTAGAAGATGGATTATCGTAAATAAATTGCAAATTTTTTCAATTCAGAAAACAATCAAAGGTTGGGGTTTTTACAAATCGAAAAGGGTAAAAACAGTTTCAAACCCCAAATCAAAATTCTTTGTCAAATCACCATGTCTTCAACAAAAATATCATAGATTTTGGAATCGAAAAAAATTCCTCATGATTGGCGAAACCTTCTAGATTGACAAAGTTGTGGCTTTGGAATCGCAGATGATAAATCACATGATTGAAGATGACTACGTTGATAACACAATTCCTCTTCCGAACGCTACCATCAAGATCTCGACCGAGGTCATCGAGTATTTCAAAAAGCACGGTGAGGCTGTGCAATGAGTTCAGGAAAAAAACCCAATGAAGGGGAACTCAAGACTTGGGATGTTGATTTTGTGAAGGTGGATGAAGCTACTCTTTTCAAGCAAATCTTGGCTATTAGGTGATGATAATGATGCCAATAATCAAGGGTTAGGGTGGTGTGAGATGAATATTGTGTTTTCTGGGTGTTAATTTAGTTTTATGGGTGATGAATTTAATTCCAATTGTTTTTTATACCAGATTAACGATGAATGAATGCATTTTTTTTTTTCTTTCCTTTCTATTTTTATTACAAATTTTTTGTTTTTACAATGTTATTCTTTTGTAATTATAAATAAATAATAACATTTTTTCAACTCACTAATGCCAACTCATTGCCACATCATTAAAATGGAAGGGGGACTAAAATTATTTATTGACTTTCTAAATAGGGGGACCAAAAAGTTGATTTTATAAATAGGGGGACCAAAAGTTCAAAATCATGTAAATAGGGGGACTAAAACTGCATTTTAGCCATAAATTTTATACCTTAATATAACGACGAACATAAATATTGAAAAAAAATCAATGTGCCCGTGTACTTTATTATAACAATATACATGGGACAATAACTTAAATAAAATAAATTTATTCTTTAGTAAAATAAATTTTCTACTTTAGTATATAATATCAAAATTACAAATCAAGAAAAAATCAATAAGCATGTGCATTCACAAATAATTTTTAGAAGCAACAGAAGAATTAATTCTCATTGATAATTATAATTTATTACAGAAAAGCATACACAGGACATTTGTTTATCATAAATCAATAAGCTAAATTTTTTTAGCTTTTTAACATCTTCTAAATAAAAATTTGAATAATTAAAATATATTAATTATAATTTATTAAAAAAATATCACGGGACAATAACTTTAATTGTAAACACAACCGGTGCATCTTGCAAGAGAAGGGATGCTTTGAGGGAAGCACAACACAAAGATATTTTGAAAAGACTTGAAAGTGGTGAGATATCTAAGGGAAAGGGATTGCACCAATCATCTAATCTCACTAGACCCGGGGATACTAGATGGGGTTCACATCATACTACTTTGCTTCGTCTGGATCAGATGTGGTCCTCCGTGTTAAAAGTACTTAGTGTGGTTAACGAAGATGGACGTGCACCATCGCAAGCGGCGGGTTTGATAGAAAAAATGGAGAGCTTTAAATTTGCTTTTATTTTGAAGTTTATGTTAAAGTTGTTTGGTATCACGAACAAGCTTTCACAAATCTTGCAAAGAAAAGATCTTAATATTATCCTTGCCATGGAATTAGTTGATGATGTCAAAGCTCGGTTGGCCACATTGAGAGAGAGTGGTTGGGATGATTTATTTGTGAATGTCCAAGAATTTTGTGTTGCTAAAGGTATTTCGGTGCCACATATGGATGACGAAATACCGGTTCGGGGTCGTTCAAGACTAGAAGGGAGAACTGTCACTATTCTTCACCATTATCGTGCAGAGATTTTTTATGTTGCTATTGACAAAATATGTGTTGAGATGGATCACCGCTTTAGTGAAAGAGGTAACGTTGTACTTAATTGCTTCTCATGTCTTGACCCCAAGAACTCTTTCTCCAAGTTTGATGTTGATAAGCTTGCTCGTCTTGCTGATATTTATGATGCGGAGTTTTCTAATGATGACCGTGGAATAATAAGAGAGCAACTTCAGACTTATATAATTCATGTGAAAAGAATTGCTTCCTTTTCTACTTGTGAAGATGTTCAAAGTTTGGCTATGAAGATGCTTGAAACTGATAAGCATTTGGTATTTCCGTTGGTCTACAAACTTGTTGAGTTGGCTTTGATATTGCCGGTGTCGACAGCATCCGTTGAAAGAACTTTTTCAGCCATGAATATTATCAAGTCTAATTTGCGCAACAAGATCAACGATGATTGGTTTAGTGACTTAATGATGTGTTAATTACACCGAGCGGGAGATATTCAAGTCACTTGAAGATGGTGATATTATTCGAACATTCAGCGCAAAAAGAACTCGGAGAGGGCATTTACCTCCTGGTTATATTTAGCACACTATTGGTATGTTATGTTTCATCTTTCTGAGTTTAAATTATACTTTTGTTGAGAAAATGACGAGCATATTTAATGTATTTTGATTTATGACTAATTATATATTATGTTACATACGAATTTGCGGTTAAATTTTTTCCCAGACTCATTTAAAATCCTGGCTCTGCCACTAGTTGGGGTGCTTGTTCTAAATTCTAAATATTTATAATTTTGAAAACCAAAAAGAAAAAAATAAATGATCCTCTAAACAAACAATCTAGACACGACACCAGAAAAAGACAACCTGAGTTCATATTATACAAAGAAATCTAAACATAATAATCTCTAGGTTCTGTCAAAAATAAAATAAAATGTAAATCTATACGACTTCATCTAGATACTTCTTAGCTTCAAAGCTTCTATTAAAAGTTGTCTTCATCATTTAAGTTAAACCATAGTATTTGTATGGTGTTCTCTTCATCGATTAAAACCTCTATGAACATATTGTTGCCATTGAGATTACTATTGCATATACAAAATCAAACAAAAAGGTAAAATAATAATTTAACAATTACTCAACAACAAAATTTATTCCACTTTTGATCTATTTTTTATTATTCATTTTTGATTTTCCTTAACTTATTCTTTTTAATCTCTCTCACTTTTCTTACTAATCCAAAGATAATTCAAGATGATTATGTGTACGTGCAAGCTTATAATTTTATTTCTTTAATGAGGCGTGCAAACTTATAATGAAAGGTGCATAAATGTCTAAATTGAGAAGATTATCGTATCAAGAACAAGAATATGATTCTCTCAATTTCTCAAAGCTAAAGTTAATAGACTTTTTTAGTAAAAAAAAGAAAAGAAAAGTAAGAGTTTTATTTAAAGATAGAAAAACACAAAATATAGGAGTATTTCAAATCTCTTTGTATATTTTTTCCTCTTAAAGTGAAACTATCAACTTATTTTTAAAAAATAGAGAGAATCATTTGACATTTTGTAGCCATATTAGATACATAATTGAATCTTCTAAAATGAGTAAAATATAAACTAAAAAAAATATTAAAGAATGTGATTGTAACAATTTCATAATTTGTTATAATATATTTATAATATCTATCTTTGATTCATTAGCTAATATTCCTTATTTTATACGGTAAGATAAATTATTTATTTTATACGAGCAGAATCATTAAAAATTTAAAATATTCTCTCTGACCTTATTTATAAGTAAAATTTATTTTTTAAATTATTGAACAATTAACGTATCTAATTTATATTTAAGCCAAATAAATTAATAATTGAATGAATCTAAAAATTAATTTTTACTTATAAATAAGATCGGAGGAATTACACGATTAAAACAAAAGGAGGGTGGACAGGGGACAAAGATTGTCCTAAATGTGATACCCATGTTGTGTGCTAGGTTGGCAGTTACTCGTTGCACGTCTTTGGGACATGGCAATGAAAATGTTCATCAACCGTTCGATCTGATAGAAATTTGAAGAGTCAACAAAGAATCCAATCGTAGGGACAGAAAGCAATGTGGCTTATTCTATTTCTACCACAGAAAACAAAACACCCCAACATGTTCTTTAGACAGTTGCAAACTGAATGCTGAGTTGGTAATGGCACGCATTATCACTTTTTGCACCGTCCTATGTATGATTACTTCCACTCCTACCCCATTTGCCAACAAAAAGTTTGAGTGAAAATTACACACCTCAAGATTAAGAAAAGCTGCTACTTCTCTCAAATAACTAGTAGCCTCGTAGTAACTTTTATGGTGGGGTCTTTTTCCTTTGTCCTAAGTTGTCCATCACTTTTCATTAGATCTAGCTCAATTACTACACAATATTTATGTTGATGTTGATATTGTCCTTGCACAAAATAATTAGCATTAAATTCAAATGATTAATAAGTTTTATTGAAAAAAATGAAATGAGTAGTTTAACTAATTTGAATTTAAATTATTTATAGTTATTAAAGTATATTTTTCTAATTATTGAAGAGTTGAAAAAAAACTATAAGTTGTTGTACACGTATGTTATATAAGAAAGCTTTGAAGTAGGAGCACAAATCAACTTATCAAGGGTATATATATCTTAATTTCAACATCATTAGTAAAAACATCGAGATATGCCATTTTTGTTTTTGATAGATTAAAATACACATTGATTTTGTAAGAAAAAAAAGTTTGGCATTCAATAATTCACATAAAAAGGTAACTACCTATTATATAAAGGGGATATATGAATTATTAAGAGTACCAATCAGGAAATAAAGAAGGAAAAGCTAGGTTGTTTATTATAAAAGTGTAACTTTTTGAAATTTTTGATACTTTAATAAATATTGTATTTTTTTTTAATTTCTAATAATAACAATGATGAGTAATGTGTAATAGATAAGTCCCGTGAATTTAGTTCAATTGGTAGGACAAATATATTATATATGTAAGGGGTCGAAATTCGAACTCCGGTCTTCCCCTTATTCATTTTAACGATAAAATTTCGAACCATTAAGCTAATCGACAAAAATAATAATAATGAGTAGTGTGTAATAGATTTTTACGTAGTACTATCATTTAGAAATTAAACACCGCTAAACAACATTAGAAATTTATGGTAACACAAAAACAGTATATACTTAAAATTTAGTAAAAAATGTGCCAACTCAGTAATAAAAACTTTATAATTTCAAAATTTAGTAATGAATCAAATAATAATGAATGAATTTGATGAGATGGTAAATTAGGAGATTGCCAGAGAGAAAGAAGATGCGGAACTGGAAAGCAAGTAAAAGATGATCATTGCCAGCTATTTCCAACAAGAAACATGGCCCGTAGATTACACATTCCAAACAAACGGCCACGATCTAATGATACGCAATTTACGTTTCATTTGATACCAATTTACATTTCCGAACCTTCCCTTTTTAAAACAACATAACGGGTACTACTTAGTAGCAGTAGCTTAACCCTTACTTCATACATTCACATTCACATTCACATTCCTCATTTCAATTTCATTTTCCATCTATCTTCACCAATTCTTCAACAATGGCTGAATCTGAAGAAATTCAACCCTTGGTTTGTGATAATGGAACCGGCATGGTCAAGGTATATCAATCAACTGTTTCAATTTCGCTTATATTTGGTATCACAGTGGATATGCCGAATCACGGTGATCCACCGTGATTTTGCAGAAGCTATATATGTTTATGTTTATATTTGCTATCACGATTAATATATTAGATTATCACGATAGATCACTGTGATTTTGACTGCAAAATCATGATGGATCACCCTGATTCTAACATACTACTGTAGTACCAAACATGCACCGGTGTAACTTCTACAAAATCACGGTGGATCACCCTGATTCTAAACATGCACCGGTGTAGCTTCTACAAAATTATGGTGGATCACTGTGATTCTGGCATAATGCGAAACATATGAGTGTTCTTATTAATTTGAGTGAATTGAATTTGTTTGTTTGTTTGTTTGTTATAGGCTGGTTTTGCAGGAGATGATGCACCAAGGGCAGTGTTCCCTAGCATAGTAGGGCGTCCACGACATACAGGGGTAATGGTTGGGATGGGACAAAAAGATGCATATGTAGGTGATGAAGCACAATCGAAGAGAGGTATATTGACATTGAAATATCCAATTGAGCATGGAATTGTTAGTAATTGGGATGATATGGAGAAGATCTGGCATCATACTTTTTACAATGAACTTCGTGTTGCTCCTGAAGAACATCCTGTTCTTCTTACTGAAGCACCTCTTAATCCTAAGGCTAATCGTGAGAAAATGACTCAGATCATGTTTGAGACATTCAATACTCCTGCTATGTATGTTGCTATTCAAGCTGTGCTTTCTCTTTATGCTAGTGGCCGTACAACTGGTAAATTACTTCATCTTTCATGTTACATTCTTGTAATCTTCATTTCATTTGGAGTTTTGTATGAATTACAGACACTAGACACGACACTAAGATTGATGGATAAACATTGATAATAATTTTAAAAATGGAAGTGATTGAATGTAACCACATGCGCTAGTCAGTATCATGTTGGTGTCAGATACCGACACATTTCAGACACAATACTGAGGTTGATGGATAAACACAGGTAATAATTTTAAAAATAGAAGTGATTGAATGTAATCACATGGGTGAGTCAGTGTTATGTTCGTGTCAATCACAAGCACATATTAGACATCCGATGTCTTCAATATTAGGTGTTGATGCAGCGTGCTTTTGTGTAATGAATGATGGGTATGATTTGAAGTTGTAGCTTTGTCATGGTATATACATATGCCTTGGGATTGAAATGATTTTTTATTTTTTTGAAGCGGCGGATTGAAATGAATTGATGTGGTTTTCTATGTTTTTTGTAGGTATTGTTCTCGATTCTGGGGATGGTGTTAGTCACACGGTTCCCATCTATGAGGGTTATGCACTTCCACATGCAATCCTTCGTTTGGATCTTGCAGGCCGCGATCTAACCGATGCGTTGATGAAGATTTTAACCGAGCGTGGTTACACTTTCACTACTTCTGCAGAGCGTGAAATTGTGAGGGATATGAAGGAGAAATTGGCTTATATTGCTATTGATTATGAGCAGGAGCTGGAAACTGCTAAGACTAGCTCAGCTGTTGAGAAGACCTATGAGTTACCTGATGGGCAGGTGATCACAATCGGTGCTGAAAGGTTCCGATGCCCTGAAGTTTTGTTCCAGCCATCCATGATAGGGATGGAATCTCCTGGTATCCATGAGACGACATTTAACTCGATCATGAAGTGTGACGTCGACATTAGGAAGGATCTCTATGGTAACATTGTCTTGAGTGGCGGTTCTACAATGTTCCCTGGTATTGCTGATAGGATGAGTAAAGAGATCACCGCATTGGCACCTAGTAGCATGAAAATCAAGGTTGTAGCACCACCAGAGAGGAAGTACAGTGTCTGGATCGGAGGTTCCATTTTGGCATCCCTCAGCACTTTCCAACAGGTAAAGTTGACGAATTTTGAAGTGTCAATTCAGCAAATTAATCATGAGATTTCATTTCTGATTTCTAATAATAAGTACAAGTTATAAAAAGTAGGATGAAATAACAAATGTGTTTTATTGAGGGGCTTAGTTGAGTCATTTTAATGTGTTCTTTTCTAATATAGTGATATTTTTAATTTTACTTGTGCAGATGTGGATTTCAAAGGCAGAATATGATGAATCTGGGCCATCAATAGTACACAGGAAATGCTTCTAAGTTCAAATCATGGAGCATAAGAGCTTGATCAAGGAAATTACATATACTTTGTACTACAGAAATACCATCTAGTTGGTTGAGGAACTTCTATTTCCTATTCTTTTATCTTTTATCACGTTTCTTTGTGTTTTCCTTTCTTGGTATGTTGGGATATAAGAGCATTAAGGCTAGCAAGATATGTGAGATTCAATTTTCCCCTCATTTTGTTGTAGAGATGTGTATTGTTACTGATTTGGTTTGTTTGAATCAACAAATCTTTTCATTTAAGTGTTCTGATTGACATAGTGATATGTGTTTGATTTATAATTATTATATATCATACAAAGTCATTGCTAATCACTTTCCATTCTTCTATCTTGATAATTTATGAAGCCCTACAGTTCATAAGCCAACTTAGTAAACAAGAGAGATTAAATATATCTTGAAAAACTCATTTATTTACATTTCCTAATTTATTGATATGTTTGCAAATATACTCAAGACATCGATATTTACAAGACATCTCATGATTAATGTGATATAATGAGCATATTTATTTTTTAAAAACGATAATTCTCCTTAGAAATCATAAATGTTTGAATGCAGCGATACATGTATAGGGAAAAAAAAAGTACCATGAACTTTCAAATTAAGAAAGAGGCATCCGAGTCTAATAGTTTTAAGTCTCGAAGAAATCTCTGGTTCTGCTGATAATAAAGGTCTTGTAAAAGTTGAAGTCATGCGTTTCCGTGGTTAGATTTCGAATGAGTTCCTTGTAGTGAAAGGTGCCCTCTTTATATATGCATATCCTATACATTTGCTTGTCTGTCAAGTCAACAAGTAATGTGTAGCTTAGAAGTGAATCATCAAAATAAAACATTGTCGCCTGATGAGCCCAGTTCTGTCACTTGGGGAGATTACTTATAGCTGAAGCAATGAGCAAAACAAAACTATGAAAAGTGCTGGTTAAAGAAGAAATTGAAAAAACACCTAATTGAATTCAAGAACTACAAAGTAACAACTAATTCAAAGAACTATGAAAAAGGAATAACTTAGTTGGCAATATTTAAAAGATGTGGCATTTAAACAATACAGACTCATGAATTAATATTGTTAAAAGGGAAGGGAACCACGTGAAATGCATCAAAATCTCAGTAACAATGTTCATCTACCTCTTAGATTTCCACAAAGCATGCCAAAGCCTTTTAATATACTTAGCAGCTTAACCTTTACAAACCCTATACCAATAATTCTCAGGCTCAACTTAGGGGAATCAAATTGCCTCCAAATGATGTTGCTATTATCTTTCAAATTGCCTAAAAAAACTCACCCTCCTCCACAATAGAAGCTACCTACAAATGATGCTGCTTCATTTAGTTTGAAACACGTCTGAAATTACAAATGCAGCTATGATTTGTGATTTGCTTGTGTGAAAAATCAAAATTGTCTTCATGTAAAAGAGACAGGATGCTTTGATTTATATCAGGTTTACTTGCAAGACAATCTTGGTGTTCGTTATTTATTTAGTTGACAATAAAAATTAATAATAATAAGTATATCTCAGAATTATTTAGCGATTAGGACATGGCAGGAAAAAATTTAGACAACGTCAAAAACCATGTTTTTGTTTCGGCTTTGGCATCCCTTGATTTTTTGTATATATGTTTGTGTGTAGAATGCAGCACATGTTTAGTTCAACAATGCAGTCGATCATGTCCAGAGAGGGACTTCTGCATTTCAAAATGCTAAGAAACTCGATCTGGAAGAACTGTCGAACAGGTAGCTACCATTTCCATCTCAGAGCAGGATTTTTTAAGACTTTTTCTTGTCTGTATGATGCTTGATTTTTGTGGCGTGTCTGTATGATTTGTGGCAAATATTGCATTTCTGGTGTATGATTTGTCTATGTTTTATGTTGGCTGTTGACCACCAAACATAATCCTCTCATTTTAGGAAATGGCTATGTATAGCTTTGCAACAAAGCTAACAAATAAAGGTTGAATGTTTTAAGACGTCGTTTGATCCACAGGCATAAAATCAAGAGGAAATTAACTATGATTGAATGAGATTGTACCAGCTTCAGTTTTTAATACATCCAAGTGATTACATGAAAGGTGTTATTTGATGACCTCTCAACGTGTTCCTTCAACTCCCAACAAGTAACCATTAATATATTGGAAATTAACATGTTCATCTCATATTTTCTTCTTTACTCTATATTGAATTACTTACTCCATGCTCTAGTTCGGATAATAAACAACTGAGTACTGTAAAACTGTATGTATGCAGTGTAACAGAAATGTTTTCAAACTTCCATTTAGAAAATTAAGGCAAAGGCATAATCATTGTGACACTTACAACCAAACTGAGTAAATGAAAAAACTATGGCATCTTATTTTCTAGCTATACATGTGTTACAGTTACTCATTAGCATTATAGAAATTTCTAAACTCTGACTGTCGAACTCTGTCATCATAGCCTGCATAGGAGTCGATCTCTGGAACCACACCCTCCCTATTTGGCCTCTGGTCCAAATATACAACAATCACAGTTATATCATCATGATAACCCGATCTAAATGCCAAATTTTTATTACCATTGTTCCCACTAACACAATTACTCGCAGGAATCCCTATAAGCTCAGCATATTTTTTCCCCCTTTTATTAGCCCCTTTCTCTAGAGCAAGCTTGGCAAGTGTTTCCGAGATTCTATCTCGTGGACTGGTGTTAACAACATTAGCAGCCTTCTCAATTGAAATCAATTTCCAAAATCCACTTGATCCAAGTATAATGAATCTATCAGTGTTTCTTAAGACTCTTGAATAAACATCTGGCTGTGATGACAGCAAAGGTCTTGTAAAAGTTGGAGTCACTACTTCAGAATATGGGATTTCGAATGATCTCCTTTCGGTGAACTGTGAGTTTTTCATATATGCATATCCTATACATCTACTTGTCTCAATTAAGCCTTTAACTTCAATACTTTGGTAGCGACTACGATTATCAAGATCTGATTGCAATCCAGTGAGTTCATGTTGAATATCTGGATTTAGAAAATTGTGATCTCTAACCATCTGGTTAACAACCAATCTTTTAGCAATGCCCTTCTGAGAACCGAGTATAGCGCGCGAGCCTCCAACGTTGGCGACAAATAAAGTCCCGCTCCATATGATACAAATCAAACAACCTGAACTAACAAAACTATTCTGTACCACATGCTGTTGCTCATAACTATTTCTAGCAAAATCAATAAAACCTCTCTCCATTTGGTCAACAACTTGCCTCAGAATATTCTCATTCATTAAGTTATTATTCTGCTGAATAAGCCCTGCAATTTATTACCAGATTATTTCCTCATCTAATTTCCATGCTAAAGCAGTGCTACACCATACATGATAATATAACACTAACTTTATGAAAATATTTATTACATATTTTATATATACTATATGTTAACTCATTCAAAAATATATCTATGTACATTGAATTAGACCAAAAGTACAACAATATGGTACTGTAATAATTATTATCACCAAAAAGAACAAGAAAGATTAATATTCTTGATTTCTTCATTGTTTATAATTAAGAAAACATTTTCCATCTCCTCAATTCTTGGATATAGAATCACTTAATTCCTTTAAATTTCAGTTCATGTTTCAATTCCATATTCACACTCAAAGAACACCATTCAAAGAATTAAGGGTAAGAAACAAAATAGGCAATGTTAATATGATAATAACACACACACATGAATGAAAATGAGAAAGAAACAAAGAATGAGAATGAAAGAAGAATCAACAAATTAATGAAAAGAAGACTCACTTAATAGTTCGGTAAAGATATGATTTCTAAGATAGATGGAAGCGGTGTCGCCTTTATGGCCATCATAAACTCCAACAAAGAGTGCATCAGTGCCAACTTCAACTTGGCTCTGATCTTCCATATCCATATTCGCCTGAACTGCAGCCATGGAGAATTCGCCACAGTGATGCCTAATCAGTGGCCTAGACCACGCCAGAGGGTCATTATCAAATGGTTCAGCTTTGATATGATACTTTTTGTAAGGGGACCCAAAAAGATTAAACGAAGCCATGATCTTGTGTTTCTCTTCTTGAAGACAAGAAAAGATTGAAGAAGAAAGGAAGAGGATGAGTGAGTGCTGAGAGTGTGGAAATAAAAAACTGAATGTGAATGAATGAATATTGAATACTAGCATGTATTTATAATGTAACTGAAAATCAACTAACTTGTAACAGAAAATAACAAGTCCTAACAGATTTCCTCTAACAAAACTGTTGGAAGCTAATTCAAATATAAAATATCATTTTGATTAGCTAACATTATATATATATATTGCCCTAAAACTATATTATGTATATATAAGTGCGCGCGCGCACACACACACACACACACACACACACTCGGGAATCAGTTGCTATCTGACATGTAATATATGTCATCAACAGGTGTTTTCAAAATCCAAGAATTTTTGACTACCCTCATACTTATGTCCTGTCTCTAATAATAATTTTTTGATTATGTAAGTTAAGAGTCCCAAAATATTTTGTTTGGTTATATGGCTAGAATAATGAAATGTCTACATGAACTTTTTTTTCTTGCATTTTTCTTGCACCTTGTTTCCAACACAAAATTTGCCACTGCGCCAAAGTTAAATCTTACTTAAAATTTCTATTTTGGCCTTAAAATACATTGGAGCATCCCTACCCATGGAATGCCTAAAAATATTTTCCACTAACACATTTGTTTTTGAAAAGATAAAAATCAAGTCCTTATTTCAACCAAAAAACAGTATCGTATGTAATAGAATGCCTTTTTCTAGCTCAAGTCCTTGTTTTTGTAAAGAGATAAATTTTCTGCTGCATGGAAGACCTTTTTTTGTCTCTTGTTAGCTGCAAACTGTATCGTATGTAAGCCAAAAGGGCATTAAGGAGATCGCAACTGTCATCTGGCAAAGCTTTGACCATCCCACATTATAAGGCTTGGTTTTGACAGAAACACTAACCAAAGCTTTGCCATCTGGTTCTGATCGATGCTAAGACATCAATATGGGAAATCTGTATCTGATCTTATAAATCTCTACTCTTAAATGATTACTTACATTTATTTATATCTTATGATAATTTTGTTTTCAAGGTTGGTTTCTCCCTAACTGTCGAACCCTAGTCTTTGATCAATGTCATATAGAGATTGTTTTACGGTGTTTGTTGACCGCATAACACAATCCTCTAATTTTATCCAAGTTTTGCAACAAAGCTAACAAATAAAAGCTTACAATAGAAGACATGGTTTATATAAATTGTAAGGACCAGATTACTCCATTATTCTATATTTTTTGTATCGGTATATTTTTTTCTCTATTAGATAATAAACAACTGAGTACTGTAAAACTATATGTATGGAGTGTAACATAAATGTTTTCAAACTTCCATTTAGAAAATTAAGGCAAATGCATAATCATTGTGAAACTTACAACCAAATTGAGTAAATGAAAAAACTATGGCATCTTATTTCCTAGCTATACATGTGTTATGCATTAGCATTATTATAGAAATTTCTAAACTCTGACTGTCGAACTCTGTCATCATAGCCTGTATAGGAGTTGATCTCTGGCCTCACACCCTCCCCATTTGGCCTTTTGTCCAAATATACAACAATCACAGTTATGTCATCATGATAAGCTGATCTAAATGCCAAATTTTGATTGCTATTGTTCCCACTCACACAATTACTCGCAGGAATCCCTATAAGCTCAGCATATTTTTTCCTCCTTTTTTTAGCCCCCTTTTCTAGAGCATTCGTGACAAGTCTTTCTGCGATTCTATCTCGTGGACTGGTGTTAACAACTCTAGCAGTCTTCTCATTTGAAATCAATTTCCAAAATCCACCAGATCCAAATATAATGAATCTATCAGTGTTTTTTAAGACTCTTGAATAAACTTCTGGCTGTGATGACAGAAAAGGTCCTGTAAAAGTTGGAGTCACTACTTCCGACATTGGGATTTCGAATGATCTCCTTTCAGTGAACTGTGCATTTTTCAGATATGCATATCCTATACATCTACTTGTCTCAATTAAGCCTTTAACTTTAATACTTTGTAAGAGACTACGAGGATCAGAAATATGATTTGGCGTGAATTCTTGTTGAATATCTGGATTTAGAAAATTGTGATCTCTAACCATCTGTTCAGCAACCAATCTTTTAAATGGACCAATGCCCTTCTGAGAACCGAGTATAGCGCGCGAGTCTCCAACGTTGGCGACACATAACCTCCCTCTCCATATGATACAAATCAAACAACCTGAACTAACAAAACTATTCTGTACCTCATGCTGTTGCTCATAACTATTTCTAGCAAACTCAATAAACCCTCTTTCCATTTCGGCAACACCTTGCCTCAGAATAGTCTCAATCGCTAACACAAAGGAATATCTCATATCGTTGGTAGTTTGTGGGATACGATCTGCAATTTATAACCAGATTATGTCTTCATCAAAATATAGTATATATTATATACTATATGCTAACTCATTCAAAATATATCTATGCACATCAATTTAGACCAAAATTACAACAATATGTATAAACAAAACATTTTCCATCTCCTCAGTTCTTGGATATATAATCACTTAATAATTCTATTAAATTTCAGTTCGTGTTTCAACTCCATATCCACATTCAAAGAATTAAAGGTAAGAAACAAAAGTGTATCTTCTAAATAACAAGTCACAGCACAATAAATATGAATGAAATTGAAAATGAAAACGAAAGAAGAATCACAATAAATGAATGAAAAGAAGACTCACTAAATATTTCCCCTTGCCTCATAATAGTCTCAACCTCTACCTTAAAGTTAACCTGATCATCCTGCTTAATATTCTGCTGAATACGCCCTGCAATTTATAACAGATTATTTCTTCATCAAACTTCCATGTTAAAACAGTGCTACTGCTACACTACACATGGCAATATGACACAACTTTATGGTATTGGTAGTGTAAATATGATTAGCATCACAAGCACAAGAAAGATTAATTTTCTTGATTTCTTCGTTGTTCAATGAAAATAAGACTCACTCAATATTTCCCCGAAGATATGATCTCTAAGATAGATGGCAGTGGTGTCACCTTTATGGCCATCATAAACTCCAACAAAGAGTGCATCGGTGCCAACTTCAACTTGGCTCTGATCTTCCATATCCTTATTCGCCTTAACTGCAGCCATGGAGAATTCGCCACAGTGATGCCTAACCAGTGGTCTCGACCACGCCAGAGGGTCAGTATTAAACGTTTCATCTAATTTGATATTATACTTTTTGAAAGGGGACCTGAAAAGATTAAACGAAGCCATGATCTTGTGTTTCTCTTCTTGAAGACAAGAAAAGAAAAGAAAAGATTAAAGGAAGAGGATGAATGAATGGCGAGAGTGTGAAAATAAAAATCTGAATGTGAATGAATGAATATTTGTATGTATTTATAATGTAACTGAATATTAACTAACTTGTAACAGAAAATAACAAGTCCTAATAGATTCCTACCGGTTGGAAGCTCATTCAAATATAAAATATCATTTTGATGAGTTAACATTATATTATAATATATCTGACATGTAATATATGTTAACTAGTTGATTTTGATAAGTTAATTCAATTAACTTTTAGCTTATAGCTTATTATTTTCTCCATCAATTTTATCGTTGTTATCTTACTTGAAAAAATAAAATATTAATTAAACATTTTTTGCCAACAAAGAGTGCTTTTTTGCCAACATCAAGCTGGAAGCCTCAGGACGATTTTGGCCATGATAAATTCCAACAAAGAGTGCTTTTTTGCCAACATCAAGCTGGCTGCGATCCTCCGTAACATTATTTGCCTTAACCGCAGCCATGGAGAATTCACCCAATTGATGTTCTAGCAGGTCCCGCGACCACCCTAAAGGATTTTCATCAAAATCACTGAAACATGATGATATTATGGTTTCACTAATCAACTGGTTGTAGAAGTGACTCAAACTAGGAGAAAAGGGAGTTTGAATGTGAAAGAATGAATGGATCAATGTATTGGAATGAGAATTAATCAACTTGTATATAAAACTAACTGAAAACAGAAAAATAACAAGAATTTAACTAACTAAACTAACATATATATAACTGAATTTAACTAACAGTAACAAATATATAACTAACTAAACTAACTTCATTGTGAAAGGAAGAATTGTAAAATAGTTTCTGCACACAATTAATGTAATGTAGGATTTTGTCAAAAATAAACTAAATATTACTTTTTCTGTCAAAAAAAATAAATTAATATTATTTTTTGACAATAATAAGAAAACTAAACATTTGTTGACAGAATCAATATTCTTCTCCAAATTCAATGTATAAGGTTTGTAATTGGGCTTTCCTTCTTACATAATATGAAGGCCCAAATTCTTGTGCAGATTTTTTAATGGTTACTTGTGACTAAAGTAACTGAGTATTTCTTTTAGTCAGTATCTAATTGGTGCATCATCTATGTATTGAAAAGAAATCCCAAAAATAAATAAAACAAAGATGAAACAAAATCCCAAAGAATCACACACACGCATCAGGAAAGTTATAAATCAATTTCAAATCAAATTACAAAAGTATAATAAATAAATTTCCAAATCTGAATATTCAGATTCAATGCTAAAAAACACCTAATCTCAGTCATATAAATAAATACACAAAAAATTCAAAGACTATAAACAGATAAAGCTTTTGCTTCAACCCCTAGCCTCCATTGTCAATGGAGGTAGATTGGCGAAACTTAGAAGCACTCCCTCTAAGTTTGATTTTTGACAAGTTGGTAGAGCGCATAGATCACATTTATTTCAGCATGGTATGCAAGAATTGGAGAGACTAATAAGAAGAGAAAGTGAAATAGTATCTTGGATGAATAAAAGCTTGGATTAACCGAATGATATGCAGGGAATAAAAGCTGGAAATTTATTCGGTTGTCGGAATCAGTGGACATGCAATTGACTGCTCCATTAACAAGCTATGACACTGATAATCTAACCCTCATGCCGGGTTTTTTTGTGGCCAAATTTTGAAGGTTTTGCCATAATAATGGTTCATTGAAGGCTGGGTGATCTTTGTATATGGAAGATGGTGGAAATGATCTCTGCCCTTTTTTTCTTTCTTTCTTGTTTCTCCCTTTGTTAGTTGTGCAGATTCTTTAGTGGCCACAAAGTAGGATAAGATATTATTTACCAATGTAAAAAATGATAGTTAGGGGTGAGAAATGAAAATGCTTTCAGAGACCAGAATCAAAATGCTTGGATACTTTACTTGGTAATAAAGAAAGTGTACGGTTCTTATAAAATTGATAGTCAAAGTTGAAATTCCGGCACGCATGAACCGAATGTCGAATGAGATGTTCCAACACTATAAATGTTGAGTGTGATGTTTGAACATTCACAGTGCAATACTCAACTTAAGCAACAGAAAATAAACAACACAGTATGTTTGTTAACCCAGTTCGGCGCACAACAGCAACCTACTCTGGAGGATACCAATTCAGGAAGAAAATTCACTATAATAGTCCTAGTTCAAAGATCTCAGCAAACGTCCCGTTTACGTCTTATCACCTAGATACTATCCGTGCAACTTCTACCACTTCTACCTAGGAACTCCTAGATATGACAACCTCTGGTCACTTCCTACCACAACAGTATGACCATCACTGTTTTACAATCACAAACAAAAGCATATGGTGGAGACACACTCCTCAAACCTTACTAGACCACTTGTACCTAAAGGCTTAGAGTGATCCACGAAATCTCCAGCTCACATATTCTTGAATCAAATATAGTTTCCATAAATATTTCCAAATATATCGGAATCAAATACAAAGTTTCCTAAAATATTTAAATATCTTTAGGAAATAAACACAACGTTGATTCTGGACAGGCACGCGTCTTGGTGGACGTAGTTTCCTTATATAAACAAATCGCATAATTATGGCGTGAAATCAAGGCATAGTGTAGACGTCCCAAATGTTGAAACATTACATCAAACATCCTGTTTGTATATTTATTTTAGCAAAATGATGTCAACACACAAAACATCAACAAAAGTTTTTTTTCTTCCAAACAAACAAAAACTATTATGAAAGACAAATTACCCTGCAGTATTTACCATTTATTTACATTACAATGAAATTTTTGAAGATTGACTTGCTTGCTATTTCTTATTCTATTTTGTACAAAAGGATTCTGTTTAATTCACTTTTTTGTTCATAATAGGATACTGAACTTTTTTATATTTGAAAAATGTGTCAGAGGTTATCTCTGAAATAGATAATGGTTGATAGAATAACCCTTGATTATAATTGCTGGTATGAGTACTACGTTCAACATTAAATTTGTGGTCAACAATGCTATTCCCCCATGATAGATTTAACTTGTTCACCGTAAATTGACTTGAATAACTGGAGAGACACTTGATACTGGTGATGATTTATTTCAGCGTGGTATGAATAAAACAATGCTATCTTGTAAAAAAACTTTGCACTTCTTCTCACTCTGTGAGAATTAATTGATTTTTTTTGTCCTATTTGATCATTGAAAAATCTTTAGGAATTAATGGTATTTTCATATTTATTAATGGCTAGTGTTTTTTTGTTGATAAAATGGACCATGGCTATTGTTTTCACTTACACAAGATCGATTATTCCTTTATAAGTTATGCATGATTTTATTAGGCGTGGACCTAACTCTAATTAGTCAAATATTGTATTGGTCAAATTGCTTATAAATATTTATCGTCAAAAAAATATTAGAAGAGAGTTCGTTTGAGATTGTCATGTCTTCCTTGTCAAGTAATGATGTTGGATCTTATCAGCCTTTGTCACATGATAATCCCAAACAATCAGACACACGCATCAGGAAACAAATCAAACACAAAAGGAAAGTTTTTTTTTTTTTTTGGTAAGAAAAGGAAAGTTATAAATCAATTTCCAAATCTGAATATTCAGATTCAATGCTAAAAAACACCTAATCTTAGCTGAGTCCGAGTCCTCCAAGCAGAGTGAGTGTAACAAACAACAGCCCGCCAAGACCAGCATGGGGTCCGAGCAAAATCGATTTCCTCAGCATGAAATGGTAACTCTCTCTCTCTCTCTCTCTCTCTCTCTCTCTCTCTCTCTCTCTCTCTCTAAATTATGTTGTATCCGAGTGAGAGAAAGGTTTTTGCTTTTCATGCTTTATTCGTTCATTGCAAACCCTATCATCACAAACCTTGCTATTTTCCTTCAACATGAACCCTCTCTTTGAAATTATTGTATCCCATTCATCACAAACCTCCCCGGTTCAAAGCAAAGTCACTTCTTTGACGATTGAAAGACTTGTTTAAAATCCCTAATTCACTATTTATATAACATTTGATTTAGGATTCTTTCATTTGCAAACATTATGGTTTTGTAATTTCTCCTCAATGAGCCGTTTTAATCTTAGTTTTTGTTTTTTGGTGTTTCAGATTGTCATCATTTGTGAAGGTAGCCTTTTTTAGTGTTGTGGTTCAAAGTCATATATAGTTAATTTGTATTTGAAGCTTTAATAGTATCTTATTTGTGTTGTAAAATGGGGTAATTCTTATTACTTGACTCATAAGCTACAATAGCATCACATATATACAGTGTGAATTCTTAGCACAAATGAACACAAGCTAGCTTACAAGATAACTTGTCACATAAGCTACCTAGCATCACATATTATTTATTTATGTAGATTGTATTGAATCTTATGTCTTTGATCTAGGGTAAGTTTTCCTATTTAGTTTAGTAAATAGTACTGGGTTGTTTAATATGGTTTTGGTTACTTTCATTTGGAAATGGTTGCTTGAAACTAACAGTTTGAATTATGAATTATGAAGATTACTTTTGTGGCTTATTCAAGATAGGTTGCTTTATCTTTCTTCTTTCCTTTGATTAGGCTTTTGTTGTGAACTGGACATTTCATCTATGATATGTCATTAATTTCATTTCTATTTTTTTGAATTCATGGATAAGTTTTGTTTGATTTCGTGGTTGGACTGCGTTCCTAAATTGCTTAGTTGTATTTGTTCTTTATGTTGTTGTTGCTCTACTAAATTTCTATTTGAATTATTCCAATCTTCTAAGTCTATTTTTCTTTAATTGCATTGACGACTCGACAGAGAAAGAGATGGGGAGGATGTTTGGGTGCATTTTTTTGTTTTGGTTCACAGAAAAGTGGGATGCGCATTGTACCTGAATCCCGGATTCCTGATAATAATGGTTCAGCCAGTCAGCCAAATGGACCTCAAGTGACTGCCTTGACCAATCTCTTAGCTCCTTCTCTCTTTGCTCCACCTTCTTCACCAGCATCCTTCGCACAATCTTCCATTCCTTCCACTGCTCAATCACCTACTTGTTTCTTCTCGTTATCTGCAAACTCACCTGGCGCTCCTTCATCTACAATGTTTGCCACTGGACCATATGCTAACGAAACCCAACTTGTCTCTCCTCCAGTCTTCTCCTCAGGACCATCTACTGCTCCTCTCACTCCTTGGACAATATTGGATGAGGATGACTATTATGAAGCTCGATACCTATTGGATGAGGATAACTATTAGTAAGTCCTAACCTTAGAATTGGAGATTTAATTTTTCTGTATATATGTTTGTGTGTAGAATGCAGTTGATTATTGTCCAGAGAGGGACATCTGATCTGACCTTATAAATCTATACCCTTAAATGTTTCAGTAAATTTATTTTTATCTTATGATAATTTTGAATTACTTACTCGATGCTCTCTAGTTCCGATAATAAACAACCAAACCGAGTAAGGCAGAGACATAATCATTGTGACACTTACAACCAAACCAAGTAAATGAAAAAACTATGGTATCTTATTTTCTAGCTATACATGTGTCACGCATTAGCATTATTATAGAAATTTGTAAACTCGGTTTGTTGAAATCCGTTATCGCAGCCGCTATAGGAGTTCATCTCTGGCCCACACCCTCCCTATCTGGCCTTCTGTAAAAATATACAACAATGACAGTTATATCATCATGATAAGCCAATCTAAATTGATGATAATTGCAAAAGTTTGTGTCCGACCCACTAATTTGATCACTCTTAGGGATCTCTATAAATTGATGTTACTTTTGATAAAGTTGTTTATTTTTTACATTTATGTCAATGCTATATATGGCTCTGAATATGTTTTATGTGAATGCTCTAAAGTTGTTTCGTTCAACTAGTTGTATGTGCATCATACAGTATTGTTTGTCATTTTGGTAGTTGCTTACTATTCTGTATGTATGTATGTATATATTTCACATTCAAATCAGGTAAAGTACATAGTCGGAAATATTGGATGAGGATAACTATTATGATGCTCGATACCTTGGACAAGAAGAAACTTTACAATAAAAGCAGAAGTGAGGTTTGTAACAGCTGAAGATGCTAAGGAACTTGTAGCAGCAGATGGATATAAACTTATATTACATTGAACAAACTGAGAACAAATAACCACAAAAGTAGCGGTAAATGACATATTATTAGCATTTCTAGTTGCAAAATATTATGCCATCTAAGGAACTTGTAGCAGTAGATGGATACAATGTTATTGCAAGAATTTACTTGCCTCATTAGCCAATTCTTGTGCTTGAACCTTGTTTGATCATGCAATTAAATTCGTTTGATAGAACTCTCTGCCAAGTTACGAGCAAAGTTTGAGTCAGATGGTCAGTTGGATATAAACTTAACTTGCTTGAACCTTATTTTTCCAGAGAAGTATGTTGTAGGGTCAGAGATATAAGAAGCACTTGGAGTCGCATGTTTGAGTTCAATAATTCTAAGTTTTGAGCTATTAAAAATTTAATTTTCATGACTAATCAATAACAAACCTTGTGTAAATGTTTGAGTACAGTATTTTAAAAATTAGGTCCAAGATAAGGAAAAGAAAAATGCTTAAATGTCATCACTCATCTCATTAAAGAAATTGATAAAGCATCCGTCGTAGTGGATAATGGAGCTACCGTGTTCCAAATGAAGAAAATTTTACATGATCTTAGGTGATATTGTGCTGTAACGATAGTTGATTGAGCTGGTAAATCTGTAAGACTATTAGAATTCATATTAGCAAATAGGTTATATCTGCACAAGAAGCATAAAATTCATACGAATTTGCATAACTTGAATTTCCGTTGTACTTGCCTTGAGATTACACAACAGATAATCCAAAAGAACAAAAGATAAAGGTTTTGTGCAGGCTACCTAATATCTAGTATTGAAGAACATGGGAAAATAAAAGAGAGTTTACCATATATGTGATCATGTGCTCTAGTCTAGAAGCATAAGTCTAAAAGAGAATGTAGGCAATACCGACGAGAGTGATAGAAAGATACCATGGAAGGCTGCATAGACAAAATCTCATTATTGTGCAGTGCACTAGATGAACATGAGAGGATAATGTGAGCTTCCATAAGAGTCAAAAATGAATTTCAGCAACATAGAAATGTTATGTATAAATCTGTAAGCATATTAGAGTCCACTTTAGCAAATAAGTTGAATTTGCACAAGAAGCATAAAATTCCTATGAATTTCGATTACTTTAATTTAAGGTCTGCTGCAGCAGCAAATAATTTTTCCAAAATCAAGCATGCATAACATCTGGACTTCAAGGCTGGTTAATTAATCATTGATTTTATTTTATTTTACTTTTTAATTTCATCTTATATATTAGTATAATAATTAAAATGTCTTTGAAAGATGATAAAGGCCCCATGACTCGTCCTACACCAATCAACTATCCTAAAATGCAATGCTGAATATAAACATAACTATGAGTGAAAGTGACTAAACAATTTGAGGTAGGGATAAGATGACTCAGAAACAAGGTTAAAAGGTCAATTAAGATTACACAACACATAATCCAATAGAACAATAGATAAAGGTTTTGTGCTACCTATAGCTATAACAGTATAACTGACTCTTTTAGTGCCGCCATTGGCCAATACCTTAGATGATGATAATCAGTGATTTGATGCCATTGAAAAAAAAAGTGATCTGTTGCCGGCTAGAGTGATAAGTTGAATTTTATTCAATAGTAAAATTTTGTTCTGGTGCTAAATGACATCTAAACTGTCATCTGGCAAAGCTTTGATTTTGACAGAAACACTAACCAAAGCTCTGCCATTTGGTTATTTATAATGTATGTGTGCAATTATAAAGCTACAAATAAATGACCAAAATATAAGAGAATTGGATTATATTAAACGATGTTTAGTGTTACAATCTATGAAGCACGGACTCTGACACGGATACCGCGACACGACACGGACACTCCGACACCGCTAATGTAAAAAATATACGACACCGACACCGCTACATATTTATAAAAAAATATAAGTTTAGAATTAAAAATACATGCATATGCATTTAAGTTGAACAAATTTTTCAATAAAAAAAGTTTTAAAAAAATATATGATAGTACATTTGACATTTACTCATCTAACTACTATCGAAAAACTAAAAATAATGTAATCAAAATGCAATATCTTTAATCTCTCATTGATCAATATTATTATTTCGACACATCTTTAATCGTTGTATCTATGTTTGAGAAAAATATAACCAAATAAAAAAAAAATTTGAACACTTATCCCGACACGTTTGTAGGAGTGTCTTATAGGTGTCGGACACCGATTTAAGGAGTGTCGGAATAAAGAAAATATTATTTTTTTGGACACCTCTCCGGCACGTTTGTAGGAGTGTCGTATGGGTGTCATACGAGTGTCGGACACCGACACGTATCGGACACCGCGACACGTCTAATCATAGAGGTGTCGGTGCTTCATAGGTTACAATTTGAACTAGTTTTTTTTCTTTCAAAACTAGTCAGAGCCACCCAAGTTTATTTCCTATATACAGTTCTAGACAAAATATTCCTTGTCTCAAAACTGAGTGAATGAACCAACTCTATTTATGTGCTTCAAAGATAACATCGAGATATCTAAAAGGTGATGATGGATGAATCGTGTCAGACAATCCTCTCAAGGTATTGATGTGCTTCAGAGACAACATCGAGATATCTAAAAGGTGAGGGATGAATCGCGTCAGAGAAGTTTCTGAAGGAATGGATTGCTGGCACCGAGGTCACCACTGGCATCACAGTCGGATTCAGTTCCGGCTTTTTGTCGAAGAATACAACAATCACAGAGATATCATCATGATAAGCCCGCCTAGTCCCTTCAACAGAAACACTAGGACCCCTAATAACACCAGGTCCCGTAGGAATCTCCCGAAGCTCATTATAGCTTATCTTATTTCTTCTAGCTGCAATCTCTAGAGCAGTCGTCAAAAGCCTTTTCGCGATTCCCTGAAAAAAAAGGCCAACATACCATACCATAAGCAAACAAACCAAGAGCTAGCTAGCAGAGATAATAGTAGTAAATAATAATAATAGGAAAAACAAGTAGCTAGAAAGAACAAGCCATGCATACATCTCGTGGATTGGTGTGAACAATTTCAGCTGCTTGCCAATTTGTCAACAATTTCCAAAGTCCACCAGATCCAAATATAATGAATTTATCATCGTCATTTAAGACTCTTGAAGATATCGCAAGTTCTGCTGATAGCAAAGGTCGAGTAAAATCAGAAGGAGCAAGTTCCGACTGTGGGACTTGGAAGGATGAAGTTAAAGTGAACGGTGCCCGCTTCAAATATGCATTTCCTATACATCTGCTTACTTCACTTACGCCTCCAACACGCCATGCATCAAAATTATACATCACAATAGTCGGATCTTTTGGATGCAACTTCTTGAGTTCTTTTTTAATATGCCTGTTACGAGCACTGTGATCTTCGACCAGCTGCAGTACATTGAGTCTATTAAATGGATCCAAATAACCCATTACAGCACGGGAGTCTCCAAGCTTAGCGATGTACAACCTCCCTCTCCGTATGATACAAAACAGACAACTTGAACCGACTATAGCTAGCTCTGGCTGTTGTTGATTACCCTCTTCAACATCAGTCATAAACCGTTCCTCCATTTCAGCAACGACTTGCCTCAGAATATTTTCAGACATATTATTATTATTCTGCTGAATACGCCCTGTAACAGATATTGCAGGTCTGATAGAAGGAACAACATACACGAGAACTTCTGGTAAGCTTAATTTCTATATCGAATTTAACTAAGCCATCTAGTAAATTCTATGATGTACAACTATACAATCAATCAATACATAAACATTCATTTAAATTTTGGTTCTTGTTTTAATTCCAATCAAACTCGTTCAAGGAATTAATCAAACTTAGGTGTGAACTAGAATATATTGATTTTTTCGCTGCTACAACTGCTTCAACTTTAAGTCTGTCAGTTTATTTTATTTTAATCACTTTTTGTCTTTTAATGAGAATATTGAAATAGTTATTGTTAGTTACAGTTTACAAGATTGTATAATGGTATGTCTATACATCCTATTAAGCTGTTTTCATAAATTAAATACAAAATATTTTTCTTGTGTTTCTTATATATAAATCAAGTACTAGTACTTGGGAGTTAAGAGTTGGAGCTTTTTGTGAGCATATAAAAACAGAATATATTTGTTGAAATATTATGCAAGACAAGAAGACAAGTAGCATTTAAATTATTACTCATATCTTTTACTCAAATAAGCACTTCATTAATACATACTCCTTAAATTTATGAATCTCTTTCCTATGATGTTCACCATTCAAATCTACTTTATGTTCATAGATTACATTTTTGAAGTAGTCACCACAACATTGTTACACTTAGATAAATACTATTGTCTTCTCGCGCGCAGTTATGTACATGGTTCACCTTTGTTTGAAAACCCTAGTACATTTGAATCACAACATTTTGTATATAGAATATCAATCTTCTTTGTCAAGTAATGATGTTGGATCTTGTTATCCAATATGAAGAACAGGCTCCATTCTTGAGAGAAACCTTTGTCACATGATAGAGTTGAGAAAATAGAGTAGCTTTTAAACAATTGACTTGTTATTTCGGAACTGTCATTTCTCGTTGTGTCCAAGATTTTCTTTGGTTGGTTTGTTCTTTTTGCATTACTTTGAGCTTCTCGCTATGTTCTTCAATTAGTGTTTGCAAACTTCTTTGCATCTAAATACAAAGACAAAATAAACACAATATTGTAAGAATATAAGACTTTAGATTGAGTTGTGATCTCACCCATAATAACTCTAGCAGCAATTGCATCTTACCTCTAGCTGTTGGGAAATACTCTTTCGAACCTCTAGTTGCAATTGTTGCGATTCTTCAATTTGCATATGGCTGCTAGGAAATAGGAAAACAAAGAGTATGTTATATTTTTAAAAACTTGGTAAGATTTATGAATCTAAGTTCCAATAGATGAATTTATGTTACATTTTGAGTTGAAGCTCGGTGACTCTATCTGTTCTATGTCCTTCCTCAGATCTTTCTGAAAGAAAAATTAGATAATTGTGTCACAATATACTGTTTTGCAAAATCTCACAAAGTATGCAATGAGAAAATTAATTTACCTCGCAAAGCTTTATGCACGCGTTCTGAAGATCTACATTTCTGCAAGGTAAATACATTAGAAAGATATATTAGAGGCCAAAGAGAACAATGTTTACAAACCTCATTGAAATTGTTCAAATTAAATGAAAATAATTTTACCTGTAAATGACTTTTAACATGAGAAAGTGACAGCGAATTTGATTTCATCATATCTAGTATAGCCTTAGGCTTTGCCTCTGCAATTAATAAGTGAATTAATTGAATTGTGTAACAATAAGTTATTTTTGCTTTCTGTGTAACTAATATTGTTACTTAGTTAATTACTTACTGTCTGGACCACCGAGGTGATCAACGATCATCATGAACGATTCATGCAGTTGCTCAGTCCATCTTATCCTTCTCTTACATGTTAGAGCTTTTCTAGAAGCATTGTTGCTAGAAGTGGCACACCCGATTCCATAAAGTTGAGGAGATTGCTTGTGTGACTTTGTAGGTGAGCCCGACTAGCGAGTCATGAATTATAGATTATTAGTAAAAGAAACGAAAAAAAGACATGCATAGATTACAATTTACATGTACTAATTAGCATGTTTTAGATAAAAGTCCGCAACTGCGATTTAGGACACGACACAACAATTTTAGACGCTCACAACTGCAACTAGCACAATTATAGTTGAGGTCGCATCGAACACATTTGACTGCGATTTTACGCAATAGCAAAGATCGTTACAGGGCCACACCAATAATTTTCAGAAAGATTAAAACTGTGATGCTAACTGCTAACTGCAAAGCACATTTATGACGCGGCTAATAAGGCCGAAAAGCAGATATTAAATTTCAGCCCTATGATTTCATCAACAATAAGAGCATGTTGCAGTCACATGATTCAATAAAATTTCAGCCCTATAATTGATATAGTATATAAAATTACAAGCCACCTACAAAGAAAGCAAGAGTTACCTTAATTCTCTGAAATGAAATTTCAAAGGGTTTCTCATCAATGGAAGCATCATTCTTCATCAATTCATCATGATTTTGAGGAAAATGATCATAAAATGACATATTTCCAGACTGAAAATTACTATATTCTTCTTCAGAAGAATTATGACTATCTGCACTATTAGACAACAAAGATTCTTTAGAAACTGAGTACAAAGAGCTTGTGAAGTTATCTCCAGAACCTTGACAATTCAACAATGGAGGATCTGTTATCTTTGGAAACTGATCAAAACACCAATCAGGAACTTGAATCTGATCCTCATCATAATATTCTCCACCTTGAAAACCAACAGAACTTTTGATTTTAGCTACAGTCACTGCACCAAAACCTTCATAAGGTATTTCAAGATTACTACTACTAGTCACAATGTTATTGCAGGTTGATTTGATTGGCTCAAAACTCATGACTTGTTCTGATTCAACAACCTTAACTAGGTTGTTAATTCCCATGTAAGATTCCCATTGTGTTCCATACATCCTTGACCAATGTTGATACATGGTTGTTGGTTATATGTTACCTTAAACTTTTATGATATTAATTCATAACTTCATGTAACAGCAGCAGGTATATTTATGTGTATAAAACTTCAAGTTGATGTTATTTATTTGATATATAATGAGATAAAAGAGAGAGAGGGTGAAGAATAGTAAAGGAAAAGTTAGAAATGTATATGGACATAAATGTGTCATTGTACATAGGGAATTTATGAATGTATTAGGACATGATTGTTGTTGATGTACATTTTGACTCATGAAAGGTGTATAGTATGCATTTTAGCTTCAGAGAGAAACCAACAGTCATTCAAGTCTCATAGTTAATAGAAGACAGCCATAACATGTTAAATCTTGTATGACTCAGCAGTAGTCAGCATAGCAATATGATTAGTATAGTAATTTGGATTTGAGGATACCCTGTAATTGATCTCGGTTATTGATTTTACATCAAACAATTTATATTATGTATGTATTAAAATAATCCTGACTATTAATTGGTGCGTGCGTTGTAACTGCGTTGTCGCACTTACGGCTAGAATCTGTTTCATATAGTCACACCAAACCTACTTAAAACTATTTTGGTTTGGTTTTTCTAGTAAAAAAGTTAGGTTCCGACTCTTAAAAAAACTACTTTTTAGGTCAGACTCATTCAATATAGGAAAATGCTTCTTTTTTTTGGGGGGAAGGAAAATGCTATTTCTTAAGAGGGTACAAAGCGAAGAAACGCAAGAATATTTCATAACCATAGGATTACACAATTACCATCCCATGTTTTTCACTAAAAGTGGAGAACAGTTTTTACTTCATTAAAATAATACACTCAATTTGTTCTTGCCTTTCGTCTCTTCCATAAAAATATAATTAATATCACATATAATAGACTTTTAAACAAACCAATATGTCTTAGTCAAAAAACAAACCAATATGACTGAGAGTACAAATATATGGTCTAACCACTAGAATTGGATCAACGGTTGAATTTTTTTACTAGTTACGTTAGATGGAGTGGATAGCCCAACTGATTGAATTAGTTGAGCTAAAGATTAAAGAAGTTGAAAGTCCATGGTTCAAATTTTTATAAGATATTAAAAAATCTAACATAACGAAGTTGGAAGTTCTTGGTTCAAGTTTTTATAAGATATAAAAAATTTAACCTAACACACTAATAATTTACCATTAAAAAAAATAATTACTTACGTAACAGTGTAATTTTCAGAGATCTAACTAGTTGGACCGATTACTCCGAATTGGTTTTGATTATTTGCTTTTTAAGTACTGATTATTGATTAAAAAGTTCAATGATTGTATAGTTGTACAAAAAAAATTAGGTTTTTTTCTTACCATCACAAAAAATTTGTTAAACTAATTTAATATACGTGTATGTGATACAAACCACACACATATATGTAAAGAAAATCTACAAATTTTATGCATAAAAAAGACTATAAATTTAAAATTAAACTACTCAAATTTTGTTATACATATGTTATATAGAATCAAAATTTGTTTTTAATAGTTAAAACTTAAAAGTGCACTCTTGTCTTGACAACATAGAATCCCCTCTCCAAGATTCTTTAAGCTGTCATTCTCATTAGTTCATCCTAAGGAGAGCTCTTAGTTCATCATATTGGATTAGTTTAATATATGTATATGAATTTTTAAAAATACAAAACTATTAACTATCACGTACTTTTAATAAAAAAATATATTTTTTTTACAGCATAATTCAAATACAAAATACAGAGATGTCAATAAATAGAGCTGTCAAAAGGGGTCGGCCCGGCCCGGCCCGCCTCGACCCGGGGGTCATAACATATAAAGGGGCTTTAGTGGGCCGGCCCAATAAGCCTCATGGCCCGGCCCATTAAGCCCAGCCCGATAAGCAAAGGCCTACATGGCCTTTTTTTATTAGTATTTTTTGCAACATAGTCTCCCTTAACCATGACTACATTACAAAGTACAAACACATTAAAATTAAATTGATCATTAAAATAATATTATAAAAGGTAAGCACAAGAATTACTTATAAGTTATACACAAGAAAGATACAAGAGACAATCAAATGTTACGGATTATCTAAGATGACAATATCAGACATATATAAATCAATTGTCATGTTTGTTTCTTTCTATCTTGTTGGCTTATACACTGAACCGAACATGACAATATCACTATATCAGACATCTATAAATCATGGTCAATTTACATTGGACGTATAACATTTTGTATATAAGATTATCAAATTTTATGTCGGTCATACTGTTCACATAATGAAGCAATCAACAACATACTTGAAACTCTTATATGGGCATAATTTAAAACAAACATAACAACACATATATACCTAAATAAATAGTGAACTAGTAACAAGTATTGGTGCAACTCATAATATTAATATACATATGTGCTAATAAATTAAAGGCAACTTAATCACTACATTGTAACTATATGAATGAACAAAACCACAAAGTATTAATACATTACCTCTAGTACTCGAAGGTTGTTATATTATGTTACTTTTATTTCGTGACCAATTATAATTTGAATAATTTTTTCTTATACTTTTCTATTTATAATGATTAATTAAAAAGTTATTAGTTTTTTTCAAATAAAGATAATCATAACAAACTTGGTTTAATCTTAAAAAAAAAAACAAATTTGGTTTATTAATTATCTCCTAACTAACAAATCTTATCTTTTGTTACTTAATTATCTAAAGATTTAATGGTAACTAAAACTTCTTATTTTTAGCTAAAATTATTTTTAGAATTTTTTTCAAAATATTTTTTTAACTCTTTAAGGGGCCGGCCCATTAAAAATATAGGCCCGAGGGGCCGGCCCGATAAGGCCCGATCACCTTTTTTTAAAAGCCCGGCCCGTGTAAAACTATAGGGCTAATGGGCCGGCCCGATAGCCCGACCCATTTTTACAGCTCTATCAATAAATATATGAATTTTAGCACCAAAAATTTTTATATAGTAAAATAAAATGTTGAAGGATCCAATGTTTTGGGGCACCAAATTTTTTTCACAGCATAAAAAAATTGTCAAAGTTTTTTAGGGTTTAATTTTTTTTCTTAAACGCCCAAAATTCAAAACTCATAAATAGTTGAGCATACTTGAATATATTTATAAAAGTAGAAGAAAAAAAATGTTAAGTCTATCCTAATAATATTTAAATCAGAATCTAAAAAATAAAAAGATGTTATCTTTCACAAATCTGCTACTCTTGTTCCTCCTTGGTTCTTTTTTATTTATGTCATTTTATAAGTATGTGAAGAAGAATCAAAATAATTGTGGTAATTACTAATTATTTACCACAAGAATATTTTTTGCCAACAATTCCCCTCACTACTCTTATCTCAAAGTTTATGATTTCTTTCATTTTTCATATTTGGTTGAAAACCAATGAAAATATACATATTCTTATTTTTATGACTAACTAACAACCTACCCGGATGTTGATTCCTTACTGCAAACTGTCCACGCAGTTATACGCAGTTTTTTATATGAGCTGTTAACATATTAGATCAGACAGTTATGATTGAAATTGTGTATTTTAATTTAAAACAATCTTAACTGTTAATTTAGATCGAACGGACCACGACCGTAACTGCGTAGTAGAAAATATGTTTCTGATCTACTCGACTAAATATTTATGAACCAAGAACATGAAATAATTTAAGATGTGATTTAGGAGATAAATTACTAAAAAATGGTCTTAAAAGATACATGTCAATTGTTAATAGTCCTACAGATACTTTTGCTTCTATAAGTAATATTAATCTTGTTCAGCTGACTCAATTAAGTTTCTTCTATAAGTAATATTAATCTAAAAATTTACAAATTACATTCCACATTCAGCCGATAATTTCTGAGATTCCAATATCGTTTCAAATTTGGGATCATTTACATGATCATCAATTCTATTCTATACATACTAATAACTTAAGCATAGAATGAATAAAGTCCACGTGTCACTCAAAGTCTACCCTCTCCCTCAACCAACCACAAGAAGGAGGTTGAGAGAAAGAATCTTGTCCAACACATCACAAACAAACTATCGAGTAATTATAATTTAATCAATTGGTTATATATTTATGTTTCATTTGCTCTACTTGATAGTAATGGTTACCAATGAGATTAGAAAGAGTGTAGATCCCAAATACATGCATGTTGTAGCTCCAAAAAGAAATGCCAAACAAGGACGGTCTTCATGCCATGATTCAATAAAAATAAGGAAGAAAGATTCCGGTCTATTCAATGACCTTCATTTTGGTTATCGACCAATCAATTCAAGTATAGTAGCTAGTGATTAATATTTTAATACATCTATTTATATTTATTATCCCTTTCACCAATCAATTAAAAGTCTAATTTTGTTGCCACTCGACCAAACAATTTACTTGGTTTAAGTTTAACATTGACATTTTTCTAAAATGCTGGGGCACTAGTTAAGGAACTAAATGTGGTAAAATTTTCTTGGAACTTGTGTAATTGATCTTTTAAATATTCAAACATTACTATTTTCAATGTCAAAATTTCTTGTTTTAGTATCCTTAACTAGTGCCCCTGGAGCACTAGTTAGCATGACCCTTTTCTTAATTGAGTTTTAACATTGATATTTGTGTGTAAAAATATTATTTCAATTTTGGCTGAAATAATTTAATTAAATTTTAAATATTTTTTGGTTGATCTCGATTGTTATAATCTTTTTCTCCTAAGAAGTAAAAGGTTAAGACAAAAAGTAACACCGCAACACTACAATGTTATGTGAAATAAAGTTCAAATCTTAATTTATAATGTTACCTTGAATAAGATTATCTTTGCAAATGAAAAAAAATAAAAAATAGAGAAGTAAAACTCAGAATCTATTATGAATATGAGGAGTGTTTATGGTACATTGAAATAATTCGAATGGAACGGTACATTAAGTTATTAAATTAAAAAAATAGTGATTAGTTTTATGAATTAAAAAATATTAGCCGATTATTATATTTTAAAAATAATATAATATCACAAGAAAAAAATACGATTTTATTGTTTATAAGCAATTAAGCATTATACTAATTTTTTACATGTACTACACCAAAAAAAAAGAGTATTAATAATATCAAAAAAATAATCTTTGAAATTGTGCTTAAAAAAATAATATTAATAATTACTAACAAAGTTCTTCATTTTTCCCTCCAAAATAAATGATTCGTTTCAAAATATTGTATTTTTTAACGTATTGGGTTTCAAATGTAATTTTTTGCTTAACTAAAATATGTCTACTCCTTTTAAATAAATTAAGAGAATAGTAACCATCAAAAGATTTTTAGGCATATCGATTAGATTGTCACGCTCAAATATCTTTATTGTCTACTATATTCTCATAATAATATAATATATAAAAAAATAAAAAGTTACAAGAGGAATAAAAATTGAGTTTCCAATGTAATTTTTTTGTTTAACTAAAGGTAGCTAAAATTTATTAAAGGATTAGATTCCCTCGAGTCTCCACATATATATTTTTTTTGGGTCAAGTAATCTAGTAGTTAGAATTTTAACTTTTAAGATGAATAAGTAAAATATCAGTATTCAAATAACGAACTCTACATATAATATGCAAGATCCATGTCAACTGAATTATGCTCTCGGAACAAAAGAAATATTTTTCTATACACACCGTAAATAAATTGAACCTCTGCCCAAATGGTTATTTTTACAAAGACTATCTTCACAATGACATTATATATGCTTCTAGTTTCTATAGGACACATTATATGCATAGAACAACACTAGAATATATACTAATAACTCAAGAGTTTATATTTGTACTTTTTAGGATCAACATGGTCATACTTTTATTCCCATAACAAAATTGCATGGTGTGATTTATCTTTTGCTTACAAGGAGTAAGCTTCATAGAAACTAAAGTTTTATACATAACTATCAAATTATGACTTCTCAGTCCCTTCAGAAATAGAAACCTCAGCATCTTTGTGACTAATTTTTGAACCAACATCATTGACTGTATTTGGAGTATTGAAGAGGTTATTACATGTCTTCTGCTGTTGATCAAACATTTTTTTCAGCTCTCTGCCTTGTTCCTCAAGTCGCAATTGTAACGTTCGTTGAATCTAGTGTTACGAAAGGGGTCACAAAAATGAAGTACCAAATAAGTTCATGAAGATACAAATAATACAAAGTTTCGAAATTAAATGATGGTAAGGATCGATCGATATACCTCGAGTTGTTCATGAAGACGCCTTTGTGCATCTAATTGAAGTTGAAGTGCTTCCTTGATTTGAAATCCACTGCAAATCAAGAGTAGTGTAAATTAAGCACATTTATTTTTTTAAGTCATGCATATGAGGAAATATGAAATTAAGTACTATAATTATAGGAAAGTATAATACTAGTTTAAGTTTAAAGAAATAATTGTATATATAGCATTACGTTTTAACACCAACATGATGCAGATCCTCTGTATGGACTCTTTTGTCAGATTTACCTGAAATAGGACACATTTGTTTGTTCAGTATCAATGGGGTGCATATCATAATATGAAAGAAAATAAGAATATTTGAGACAATAGTTTATGAATGAATAATTGAAGTTAAACTATTAGTTAATCACAATTTAAGGAGATAATTAACCATAACAAATATTGTGTTATGGACTAGAAAGTAGATTATATTTGTAACTTCCTATATTTGAAGCTGCTAAGAGTCTCACATCGATTACGAGATAATCCGATGATCCGAATATATGTTTATAAGTGAGGGCAATCTTCATCTTACAAGCCAGTTTTTTAGGGCCGAGTTAGGCCTAACTCCCAATTTTAAGATGGCATCAGAAAGCCTCCTCCACGCTATTAGGTTTCTGATAAGGCCACCTACCATATATCGGTGCTAAACCAATTTTGTAGGTTGAGTTAGGCCTAACTCCCAATTCTAAGAGAAGCTTATTTAACCACATACATTATTCACTATGAACAATTTGCATTAGTTCATTTAAGTCTCATCAATAATTAATCAACAAAAAACAAATGGAAAAGAGAAACCAATGTCCTATGATCCTATTAATTAACACTATAACAGAAACATATCATTTATGACTTGAATGCAAATAAAGACATAAACTAAAAAAATATACACTACAATTATGCTAAGGTAAAAAGAAATTACCTTGAACTAACTCTGGCATGAATTTTGCAGTTCTATATTTTTGCAAATGACTTTTCACATGGAATATGGTCAAAACATCAGAATCCATCATCTTTAATATAGCTTTTGGTGTTGCCTCTATAATCAAGAAGAAAATAAAAAGGATTATAATTAAGATATTAAACTTTTTTTTTTCCTTTTCAACTGACAAAATTTAAAAGCTATATATACTTACTCTCAGCACCTCCGAGGCGATTCACACACTCAACAAACTTCTCATGAAGATCCTTTGTCCATCTAATTCGTGTTTTACTCGAGACTACATTCCCATTAGAAGTAGTGTTTCCAAGAGAAGTCGATGAGCTTCCAGTGGAAATTGTTGGACATAACTTCTCATGATGAGAAGAGAAATTCAATTGTTCAACAGATAAATGATAAGATCCTTGAGCAACCTACAAACAGATACAATAATAAGACGGTCGATGTATGCCTTACGTGATATTGTAATTTACTGTTAAACGTCGTTACTTCTCAATAATTGAACTCAACAAATTATAAATCCTAACTAACATATATAATACTAACATACATATGACACAAGATCCTCTTTGGTCTCTCCATCACCTCCAACAGAACCACAGTCGTTAGATTATTTCAGCGACCGAGTTCTGTTGAAGAGATAGAAGAGGCCGCGGAATATTCATTTTGCAAAAGAACTTACCATATAGTCATGATTTCCTTTGTTACAAAATGATGAACTGTTGTTAACCGAGGCAAGACCATCGAAAAACAACTTTTGTTGTTCAATTGGAAAGGACTTAATCCCGGGAAAATTCTCATACGAAAATTTATTCGAGTTTTCTGGCGATCTAAGACATTGATTACCATTCAATTGAGATTTCACCAATGCTTGCAAAGTATTTGAAAATTCAAAGTTGGAGTCAAGTTGGTTTGATGAATCCAAGAAATGATTATTTTCCCTTAGAGATTGATACAAAGGGAACTCCAAATCATTAGTCTTATATAATTGAGAACTCAAAGATGGATTATTATTATCAAATTCTGCAAATCCCATGCAATTTTCTGTTGCATAAAAAGCAGAAGCTGGTGACTGAAAACGGCTCATGATTGTGTTTGTATTTGATGATTTTGTTGATTCTCCTTCTTCAACTATTGATAGTTGTTGATTGCATGTTCCTATATTCCAAACTTCTCTCATATTAAAATTTTGACATCAACTATTGTCAAACTCACAATTCAAGAAAATTTGAACAAAGATTTTGAGTTGTTTAGAGAACACTCTTTAGGAATTTCATCCTTATTGAGGAAAGAAGAAGATTGGTATGGTGATAATAATAATAATACAATTTGAGACTATATATGGAAAAAAACATAACTGTTATATTCCAATATAATATAAGCTTCAAGAATAAGTTATGAATCTTTAATGTCTAAATGTAGTAATGCAGGTCAATAGTTAATAATATTCTTGAATTAAAGATAAGAATGGACAATAATCAAATTGACATAAACAAAGTAACAGCTACATAGAAACAAATAAAATAGTATTGTTTAAATGTTGTCATCATGTGAAATTCAACCAAGTGAAAAAGAATCTGCAGATAAAATATGAGGTAACTTTGCTCCATTTGTTTAGGCAATATTTTTTATTTTATTTTTATTTCTTAATCACATTTTTACTTTTTAGATTTATTCACATATTAATTTATCTGATTCATTCACATTTTTACTTTTTAGGCCAACCCAAATGGCCTAGTGGTGTTGGCTTGGGTCATTGAAGTTTGCTACTCTCAAAGTCTTAGGTTCAGTTTTTCTTGATGTCAATTTCGATGGGCAAGTCCATACAAAGTAAAAAAAATAAAAATTTAACTTTAAACGGAATCTCCACAAATGAATGGTGAGATTGATTCCCTCAAATTAGTCAATCTTAAGCTAAATCCTAAGTTTTCGAAAAACAAATATATCTAATCCATAATATAAATCAAATACATCGGGGCAGTATTTGAAAGGCAAGGTGGCCTAATAAAAATTAAAGTTCAAAGAGGTTAAAATAAGTCAAGGAAAGCACAAGTGCACAACTATAAATTATAGATTTTGGGTTCTTAAATCAATTATTTAAGGTTGGGGTCACACTCAAGAGAGGTTAAAAAGTATTTCCAGACTGTTCTATATATATACATTAATATTAAACTCTCAATTGCCTGTCAGCAGAGAGCATAAATACTCTAAAGTAATGTCCAAAACAGTACTATTATTGTTTTTAAAATATAATAAAATGCTAAAACTGCCATAAAATTGGAATTGAGAGATTGGCTAATTATAATCAAATTGGGTAATATTGTTGATCTGAGTTGGATCTAGATCAAGGCCAGAGTTGGTGAGACATTGCACAAGACAAAGGTTATTTTTCGGCAGAAGAGATCATAATAATTTGAAGTTCGATTAAAAGTTAAATAAATTCTGATAAAAAATTATTCCATCTAAAATTTAAAATCGATTTCTTTTAAACGGTCAATTTTCTTATAAAGCTTGTAAAACACTTCAATGACTTAATTATTCCAACATAAGTGACACAATAGATCTGCTATTATTCTGATAGAGTACTTGAATGAAAAAACTTTAGCCAATCGAATCATTCTCAATATATAATATATATATTAAAAATTCCTCCTCCATTGATTTGCATTACGACTTGCACTTGCAATATGGAGAGTCAGAAATTACTATAAAAGTTGCATATAATTTACTCTTTTTTATCTTAAAAGCACAATGGAACTTTAACAATACAAGATTCTCTAAACAGTAAAGTAAATTAATGACTTTCTATAAGGTTAAAAAAAGATTGACACATATTGAGCACAATCATGTGCAAACTCGATTTTGAGATTCTATAGAATCGACAATTTTAATCGAAAACGTGTCAGCCTATCATATATCTAACATATTATGTGTCAATGTCAAACGGTTTAAAATTTAAAGACTAAAATTTTACTTTTATAAAATTAAAACATAACTTTATCATGGATCGTTCAATCGAAATCAAACGGTAAAAAATGTGTGACTACATGAGTGCATGCGGTCGCTGACACACAATGTAGAGGATCAAGTCTATAGTTGATGGGATTTGGATTTCATGCAGTTTAATAGTGACTGCAGATGATCAAGTCTATTTTATTTATTTATTGAGTTATTAATTGTCACCGTTCGATCTTAATCAAACAGTTCAAATTTAACCAACTGCAATACAGTCATCTCTCTCCGACCGCACTAAATCCAAATCCATTGCCAATTCTTTCTCGACATATTGATAGTTGATAGTAACACTACATGTGGTTCTTTGTTGCCATGTGTTTTCTTGGTTGAACAAGGCATCACTTTCCTTTTAACTTTAAGACTTGTTACTGATTACAATGTTACAGTACATAAGCTTAGTTTTGTGTTTGGTTATGTAATTATATGTTGTAATAAAAATTGATTTTGAAGGAATTGATTTTGTTGAATTGATTCCGATTGAAAAGGAGTTGAAAATAACTTGATTTATGTGTAAGCACATGCATCTAAATGTATGTTGAACAATTGATTTGAGCCTAAAATTGTTCTTTCTAAATCATCATTAAAGAAATATAGATAGTTTATCCGACAAAATGCAGACACATTTTTAAATAAAAGAAGATATTGAATTTTGTTGGTGTACAAGGTGATGAACCAATGAAACAGTACAAAGGAGAGAATAAAGACAGCAGCCACAAAAATATGAAAGGGAGAATTAATTGCATTGATAAAAGAGTAGCTATTTATACAAAGAGTAAAGTTTGCCACATAGGCCCTAAAAATGAAAAGACTTAACATAGAAAATACTAAAATACCCTTAAATATAAATTACTTCTAACACCATCCCTTAATTTATATTTAGGCAAAACTGACAACACCAATTTCATCCCTCAAACGAAGAAATTGATCAGTTTTGATAGCCTTTGTCAACACATCTGCCAGCTGCTTCTGAGTGCTACAGTGCACAACTTCAAGCACTCCATTCTGAACCTGATTCCTCAGAAAGTGATACTTGGTCTCAATATGCTTGCTTCTTCCATGCAGCACTGGATTCTTGGCAAGATTGATTGCAGACTTGTTATCAATCATCAGCTTCAGAGGCTTGTTTACCTTGATCTTCAGATCCTGCAGTAAGTTCAGAAGCCACACAGCTTGGCATGCAGTCACAGCGCCTGCAATATATTCAGCTTCACAGGTTGATAGAGCAACAACAGGTTGCTTCTTGGAACACCACGAAATAGGACCTCCCAGAAATTTAAATAAATATCCAGAAGTGCTTCTTCTATCAACTCTGTCTCCACACCAATCAGAATCTGAATAACTCAGAAGTTCTGATTCGGTTCTTCCTTCAGAGGGAAATAGCACTCCATGCTTCAGAGTCCCCTTGATATACCTCAGAATCCTGACAGCAGCTTGGTAATGGGACCATTTTGGTTTACTCATAAATCTGCTAACCATTCCAACTGCAAAACAAATATCAGGTCTGGTATTACACAAATACCTCAGAGAACCAACCAACTGTTTGAAGGTTGTAGCATCCACATCCTCTCCATCAGAATCGGAATCCAACTTTTGATTCGTATCAGAGGGTGTGATAGCAACTTTGCAATTTTCCAGCTTAAATCTCTTCAGAAGCTCAAGTTCATACTTCAACTGATGCAAAATGATTCCTTTCTCAGAATATAGAAATTCCATCCCTAGAAAGTAACTCATTTTTCCAAGGTCTGTCATCTCAAACTCATTCATCAGAACCTTCTTGAACTTAGCTATCTCTTGTTCAGAACTTCCTGTCAGCAATATATCATCAACATACAAACATACCAGAATCATATTGCCTTCTGAAGTGTGCTGAACATAAACACCATACTCCAACTCACATTTCTGAAACCCTTGCTTCTTGAAAAATGAATCAATCTTCATATTCCAGGCTCTGGGCGCTTGTTTCAATCCATAGAGGGCTTTATGCAATCTATACACCATCCCTTCCTGATTCTTTTTCTCAAAACCAGGAGGTTGTGACACATATACCTCTTCTTGTAATGGACCGTTCAGAAATGCAGATTTCACATCTAAATGCATCAGAGGCCAATTCCTGTTAGCAGCTATTGCAATTACCAGTCTAATTGTTTCGTGTCTTGCTACAGGTGCAAACACTTCAGAATAATCTAGTCCAGGTTTCTGCAGAAATCCTCTTGCTACTAACCTCGCTTTGTGTTTGCCAATTGAGCCATCTGGCTTTAGTTTCTGCTTGAAAACCCATCTGACGCTGATGGCTTTCTTGCCTTTTGGAAGTTCTGAAAGCTTCCAAGTCTTGTTCCTCTTTATAGCATCAAGTTCTTCTTTCATGGCCTGCAACCAGACTTGTTGCTTAAGAGCATCTTCTGTGCTCACCGGTTCAGAATCTACTAACATTGCACACTGAATAATTTCTCCCTCAGAGTCTACTTCAGTGTCTTGCAACATTTCAAATCCTGCAAACCTTCTTGGGATGTTTCTGATTCTCTGTAGCCTCTGAACACCTTCAGAAATTCTTTCTTCAGAATTCTGACCTTCAGAATTAGCTTCAGAATTCTGACCTTCAGAATTGGCTTCAGAATTCTGACCTTCAGAATTGGCTTCAGAATTCTGACCTTCAGAATTCTGACCTTCAGAATTGGCTTCAGAATTCTGACCTTCAGAATTGCCTTCAGAATTCTGAGCTTCAGAGTTGCCTTCAGAATTCTGAGCTTCAGAATTGCCTTCAGAGTCAGAGTCAGATTCAGAATCACCATCAGACTCAGAATCACCATCAGAGTCATCTCCATCTTCTGAATCATCTTCAGAGCCTTCAGATTCTGACTCACCTTCAGAGCCATCCTCAGAGATTCTCACATCAGAATTTGATTGAGACTTGTTCCAATCCCAAGTTTCAGATTCCTTCACAATGACGTCTCTGCTGAATTCAATTTTATTAGTCTCTGGACAATAAAGCTTGTACGCACCTGTACTGTGGTACCCCACCAGTAACATTACTTTGCTTCTATCATCCAGCTTCTGTCTTCTGGCTTCTGGAACATGTTTATAGCATACAGATCCAAACACCTTCAGATGACTAACACTTTGCTTCTCTCCAGTCCACTTCCGAATAGGAACTATTTCCTTCAGCTTCTTCGTTGGACATCTGTTGAGCACATATGTTGCAGTGGCAACAGCTTCTCCCCATAAGTGATGAGGAAGCTTCTTCTCTTTCAGCATGCTTCTCACCATATCAAGCAAAGTACGATTTCTTCTCTCAGCAAGACCATTGTGTTGAGGAGTATAAGGAGCTGTAACCTCATGCTCAATTCCATTCTCCTCACAGAAAGTTTTAAACTCATTAGAATTAAACTCACCACCACCATCAGTTCTGAGAATCTTCAGCTTCTGACCACTCTGTTTCTCAGCCTTCACCTTGAACTTCTGAAACGCAGCAAACACTTCATGCTTGAACTTGATGAGTGTTACCCATGTCATCCTTGTGAATTCATCAACAAAAGATACAAAATACTTGTTTCCTCCAAGTGAAGGTACTGGAAATGGTCCACACACATCAGAATGTACTACTCCCAAGGCATGTTTTGCTCTTGGAGCTACTTCTGATGCAAACGGCAGTCTTGGTTGCTTCCCTTTCATGCACACCTTGCATGATTTTTCAGGCTTCTTGATTATAGGAATTCCATGTACCAGATTCTTTGACTTCAGATGCCCCAAGCTTCTGAAATTCAGATGACCAAATCTTCTGTGCCACAACTCACTATCCTTCTCAACACTTGTTGCACTAAGACATTCAGAATCTGCAGTTCTAACATTCACCTTGAATGTTCTGTTCCTTCCCTGTTCTGACTCCATAATCAACTTCTGATTACCATCATACAGCTTCAGAAGATTGTCTTCAATAGTAACTGAAAAACCTTTCTCAATCAATTGACCCACACTCATCAGATTGCTTTTCATGCCTGGTACATACCACACGTTCTGAATCAATGCTGCTTTCCCATTGTTCAGAATGACTTTGACATTTCCCATACCTTTAGCGTTGAGGTATTTATCATCAGCACATCTGATCTTTGTACTCTTTCTAGAGTCAAAATCAACCAACCACTTCTTGTTTCCAGTAAGATGGTTTGAACACCCTGTATCCATATACCACCACTCTGAATTCACATCCTCAGATTCAGAAGCCATTAGTAAAACAAATTCACTATCAGAATCATCAGAACTTCTGGCTATATTTGCTTCTTCTGACCTTCTTTCTTTGTTTGACTTGCACTCAGATGCAAAATGGCCAAACTTCTGACAAGAGTAACACCGTACTTTTGTCTTGTCTTTTCCCTTCTGAGCATACTTCTGCTTTCCAGAAGTTGAGGTTTTTGGATTCTGAGCTCCTTCAGATCTATTCTTGGCTTCTGACCAAGGCTTCTTCTGAACCTTCTTCTCAGAAGCTACTTTCAGAGCATGCTGCTCTACTTCTCTTTCAGAGTTTCTCTCAGTTAGACGCAACTCTTGTGCTTCTAGACTGCTCTGTAACTCTTCTATTCTCATGGTTTCCAAATCTTTGGAATGTTCAATAGATACAACAATGTAATCAAACTGAGGGGTAAGAGATCTCAATATCTTCTCAATGATTACTTGTTCTGAAAGAGTTTCTCCACAAGCTTTCATCTCATTAGTAATCAGAATGAGTCTGGAGATGTACTCACAAACCTTCTCATTGTTCTTCATGTTGAGATTCTCATACTGTTTTCTGAGGGTTTGAAGCTTTACCTTCTTTACTGACGCGTCACCACCGTAACACCTTGTCAGAAGATCCCAAGCCTCCTTCGCCGTCACTGAATCAGCAATCTTCTCAAACACACTCTCATTCACACACTGATGAATGTAGAACAACGCCTTCTGATCCTTCTTTTTTGTAGCTTTCTGCGCCTCTTTCTGCTCCTCTGTTGCATCTGCTGCAACAGGAACGTATCCTTCAGTGACAAGCTCAAGCACACCTTGAGCACCGAACAATACAAGCATTTGTTTCATCCAACGATTCCAGTTTTTGCCATCAAACACTGGAAGCTTGGTACTCATGCCACCGTTTCCGTTCATCTTACACCTTGTACAGTACACTCAAATCTCACTAACACTCGTGTTTCCCAATCCCACAAAATCAGAAAAAGTGATTTTGTTCAGATTTTTGTTCAAGATTCAACACAAATCAAGAACCAAAAATCAAACACACAACTCACGTTTCACTCGTGTTTCCCGTGGATTCGAACCAGGCTCTGATACCAATTTGTTGGTGTACAAGGTGATGAACCAATGAAACAGTACAAAGGAGAGAATAAAGACAGCAGCCACAAAAATATGAAAGGGAGAATTTAATTGCATTGATAAAAGAGTAGCTATTTATACAAAGAGTAAAGTTTGCCACATAGGCCCTAAAAATGAAAAGACTTAACATAGAAAATACTAAAATACCCTTAAATATAAATTACTTCTAACAAATTTCACATTAATTAATTAATTAAAATGATGATATTTAGGGGTGTAAGCAAATCAGAAAAATCCAATTGAACTGATAATCCAATCCAAATAAAAAAAACCGACTTTTTTGGTTCGAATAAAAAACCGAACAGAACCAATTGAAAACCGATGTGGTTTGGTTCGGTTCTCGGTTCCGTTTTCAGATCTATTGGATTGAACCGAACCAAACCAATACCTATAATAGAATCAATTTTAGCCCATATGTGATAAGCCCATGTCAACATTAAACCGGCCCGACCTTAATATTTGTTAGGATTTTGAATTCAAAAACACGCAGCAACCAAAAACACAGTGTGAACAAACAAACATGTTTTTGATTTAGTTTTGATTTTAGGTTTTCAAAACATGTTTTCAAATAATTTTGAGTTTTTAATTTTTTTAAAAAAGAGAACACGGTAAACGGTTGATTAAAATAGCAACCAAACATGCCCTGATTTAGTTTTGGTTTTGGGTTTTCAAGTAATTTTTATATAAACACAGTGTGAACAACAAGTATTGAGTAATGGGTTTTCAAGTAATGGTTTTGCTTGTTTATGTAGATTTTTTGATCTGGCATGCCCTAAATTTAAGCTTATAACTATGTGAATATAAGTTTTTGTAAATATATGTTTTTGAAAATTTTATGAGTTTCAAACGTACGAGTTTGAATTAAGTTTATCGATTGTATTTTGTACTCTGTTTGAAAAATTTATGAGTTTCGATATGATGTTATTGTTATGAACTGCATTTCCTTTTTTATTGTGTATGATGATATTTAATTACTTATCGTCGAAAAGAAAAAAATAATAGCAGGAAAAATATTGCAAAAAAAAAAGCATTACCAAACCGATCAAAGTATCCAAACCAAACCGATTAGTTTGGTTCGATTTTATTTTTTAAAAACATGACAAATCAAACCAATTGAGTACACATTGGTTCGAACTTTAAATTCATAAAAAATCGATTCAAATCGGTCCAATTACACCCCTAATGGTACTGCATGCACTGACTTGGTACCAAGATGCAAACAAACCTAATAAACGTCATTATCATAAGTGGAGGGAATAAAAATGAATGGGTTTATAGTTGAAGTTAAAGAGTGCAAAGAAAAAATTCCGTAGTAAAAGGTTGGGTTATTAATTACTACTAGTAAACAAAGCGCACGAGTTAAACATGTTTCATTCCTTGAAACCTCTACCTCAATTATTCATCATTAATTAATTAATTCATGTGGACAATGTGCATTGATAATGGCCTTTCTTTTCTCTAGAAGTTATGATTCTTTTTTTAGATGAGTTATCAATCGTTCAAAATGTTTCTTAATCTCGGTCCATGTTAAATGAAGCATCAGAAAGCGCATATTCTTTTCGGTTATGAAAAGGGAACTCAGCCTACAAAATTATGTAGGTTTTTCAAATTCTACAATTCAAAATATGTCAATTTTGCATAATCTGTAAAGAAGAGGATTATATTTTCCGAAATATATCAGTTTTATGTTGCAAAAATTTAAACCTTGAATCCACAAAAAAACCGATTCGAATGGACATTACCTTGTATTTCACACTAAATGGATGTAGACAAAATTTGATATAGATTTAAACTTTGAATACACAAAATAATCGGTTCAAGAAAAAGTAAAAGTATAATGAGTATCAATTATAAAAGTGGTTTTTGGAATATAAATTTTCAAGAAAAAAAATTTGTTTAAAAAAATAGATTTTGAAACATCCCTGAGGGTAAAAATGGAATTTTAGGGGTTGGTGGGGGTGAGGGAGAAGCATTGGGGAAGAGAATAGAAATTTTCACCAGATTGCCTTACTATGATGGGCTACTACATAAAATTTCATTTCCCACCCTTCCATGTTTCTTTTCTCACCCCCAGGTTTCTAGTTATGCCCCTTAAAAACATTTGGTAAATATAAACCAAAGTTTTTAAAAATTCGTAACACCTTTACAGAAAATTAGTGATATAGAGACAGTAAAATTTATTTTCCCACCCCCATATTTCTTTTTCATCCTCAGGTTTTCATGTATGCCCCTTACAAAAATTCGGAAAATATAAACCGAAGTTTTTAAAAATTCAGTTCGCAGTACCATAATTTTTCCGTTCAAAGTTTTTCAAATTTTAGGGGCAAAATTGAATTTTTGGGAATCAAAAAGAAACATGGGGTGGGAAAAGCAATTTTCATCCTCTATTTTATTTTTATTTTTAAGTTTAAAGGTAGTAATTATATATATATATATATATATATATATATATATATATATATATATATATATATATATACTTAATAAATTTTCATCCTCTATTATTTTGAAATTTATGGATTTGGGCCAAAGAATAACAAAGTAACATCAATTTATGAAAAAAAAATTTCCCACCCGCACGTTTCTTTTTTACACCTCTGGTTTCCATTTATGCCCCTAAAATCGTTTCTTATGAAAAAATCGAAAAACATTTATCGATTTATTTTTGGGTTTTTAAAAAATAAACGGTTGAAATACCTGTTTTTTATATTGGAAATCTTCGGTAAATAAAAACTAAAGTTTTCAAAAATTCGGTTTGTATTTACCGAAATTTTGAGGGGTAAAATTAGATTTTTGGGGGACGAAAAAGAAACATGAAGTGGAAAAAAAAAAATCTTTTCAATTTATTATTAGAAAATTTCTCTTTTAAACCCCCCTCCTATGTTTTTCCTAAGCCACCTAAAATTTCTTTTTTGTACTTTGGAATTATTCGGAATTTATTTTTTCTTAAGTATAAATATTTTGAATTCTAGAATCCAAATTTTTTTATTTTCGTTTGTGACTATATATGTTTTTTCATCTAAGCCTTATGTTTTATGTCAATATTTATTGTATGTCATTATGGACTTTTTTTTTAATGGGACGTTTTTAATGGGATATCGATTTTATTATAGATCTTTCTATATTTCGGATTTTAATTTTCAAGTTTGTTCCGGACTGGGCCTAAAATTGATTAACAGACCCAATCCACTAGAGTGTCGAGGACAGCCCAATGTCGAGCACATCCAGCTTCCTGCTCGACACCACAGCTCAAGCATATCTGCAGCTCAAGCTTATCCAGTTTCTTGCTGTCGAGCACATCCGTGCTCGCCACTAATTCCGCACCTGTCAAACGTGCTCCTCAAGCCACGTTTTCATCTCAAGCTTATCCGTCTCCCGCAGAACACGGGCTTATCCGCTCCAGGTACGATCATTGGCAACTTCACTGGGGACGTGAGTCTTCCCCCTTTCTCCAACTGAAAGAAAAACCATCCAGCAAATCTTCAGTTATGGCCACTGGTAGCACACCTCCACCTCAGAACGACGGAACTACTCATCAGTTCTTCGACGCCGACGGACGTCCCATGTCCACCGTCGTCGAACACCGCGACGACGTCATCGTTCCTAGCAACGAAGACGATCTCCAAGCCAACGCCGCCGTCGATCTCGAAGCTGACGAAAGAGACGGACAAGAATGTTCTCCATTCACTGAAGACGAGGACCAAGTCGTCGAAATTCCGGGCCCGAACGCTGGAAAAACAAATTCGTCTGGAAAAGCCCCCGCGGCTAACCAAGCCACCGAAAGTCCAGGACAACAAGTCCTTACTATATCAGCAGCAGACTTCAAAGCGCTGGTTGATTCACTCAGAGAACACAAAGACCTATTCCGCGAGCAGAACCGCCGATTAGAATCCCTTGAAAAACAGTCTCGTCCTTCCCGCCACGGCGCCGAGGACCCTAACCGCCGCCAGCCGGCGCAGAAGAAGAGAGGACGAACCCTTCCCCGCGAGGATCGTCCAGCCCAGACTAGCAAGAGAGGAAAGGGAATCGTAATCCGCGAACCTTCTCCACCCCGCAAAACACGGCCACCAGGCGGAAGTTCCGCAACTACTTCCATGGATCGTGGAAAGAAACACGTGCATCCTAATCCTCCTCCTCCGCCTCACGACGAGGAGCGCTCCCCATCTCCTTGGGAATACAACTCCCCTCGTAACCAGCCAAGCTCGAGTGACGAGGATGACAGCCAGGGACCCCTATCTTGGGATATCCTCAACGCTCCTCTCCCTCCAGGCTTAGAGAAACCACCCTCTAACCTGGGGAAGTATGACGGGCAGGGAGACCCTGACGACCACATCAACAATCTCAATGTCCAGCTGAATTATCGTCAGGTCAAGGGACCCATCAAGTGCAGGCTATTCTCAACAACCCTGACCAAGGGAGCGCTTGACTGGTACAAAGCCCTTCCCCGAGGATCCATTACATCATGGAAAGAACTATCTGAACGCTTCAAGAATCACTTCACAACTTCGCGTCGCCCACCTAAGTCGGTGGCCACCCTCGAGCACATTGTTCAGGGAGAGCGCGAATCTTTGCGCGCCTACCTTGACAGATTTAACAAGGAAGCTATTCAGGTCCCCACTACAGACATTATGAAGAAGTATCTGATCGAGCGAGGTCTCCGCTGCCCTAGCGAGTTCGCTAAGTTCATTGGGATCTCCCCACAGGAGACTCTCAACGACCTCCTCCAGAAGGCGCAAGCCTATATTGAGTACGAAGAGAAGGAAGAAGCTGCGAGCTTCCGCAAGTCCCGAACAGAAGGATCGTCCGGGCACAGCCGTGGTCCCCACCGAGCAGGTGGTGACAGAAAATTTGAAGAACGTCCTCGCGAAAGGAACCGAGGACCCAATAGTCAATTCACTCAGTACAGTCCGCTCACCACATCTCGTGAGCACATTCTATCAACTACTGGCACAGCCCAGTTCAAAGCTTGGGGAGTCAGAGTACCCAAGCCCATGCCGGCCAAGCCCAACGCCGACATGAAAAAAAACTGCAAGTACCACAAGACCCATGGTCACAACACCGAAGACTGCGTCCACCTGAAGGACGCCATTGAAATTTTGATCAAAGACGGCCCTTTAAGGAAATACATGAGGAACGAAGACGCTCCTCGACGAAACAACCCTCTGGCTCCTAAGCCCGAGGACAAGAATGATGACGGCGCTGCCCCCGGGCAGGTAGCCATGGCCATCTACAGGCCTGAAGATTTCTTCATCTCTGATGAACTCGCTGCCCGACTCAGCAAATGGGAGAACTTCTCCTCCGCCATGGTTATCTCTGGTGGGGGTTTCAATCCTCTCACCATATGCTCTGTGAAAAGGAAATTTGACGAGCTGATCTCAACCTCGTCTAATTTGGGCGTCACTCTTGACGTCGGGGAGAAAGGCTCTCTTCCTTTGGCATTCTATCCGGAAGAGATGCCTGGTGGCTCTCCCAACTCTCAAATTCCCCTTCTCATAAAGGCGCGCATGGTGAATTTCGAGGTGCACCGCATACTGGTCGACGAGGGAAGCTCCTGTGACATAATGTATTCCTCCCAGTTTAAGGTGCTCGGTTTGGAGAAGAAACACTTGGCTCCTTACTTAGGCTCAGACCTGCAAGGCTTCAATGGCTCGACAAGCAAGCCTTGGGGTTATGTCGATGTCCTCGTTACTTTCGGTCAGGGAGAAACGGCCAAGCCCGTCAGAGTCAAGTTCCTGGTCATTGATTGTTGCTCCCTCTATCAGTGCATCATCGGCAGAACAACGTTAGCTGATCTGGTCGTCGTACCTTCCACCATTCATCTCAAAATGAAGTACTACACTCAGAATGGTAAGGTCGCAACTATCCACGGAGACATCGCCGCGGCCAAAAGATGTTTCGATGCTGCGTCCAAAGGTTTGTCATCAATTGGCAAGACACTGAGCAAAACCAAGGACACACCAGGTTCGTCGGGGAAAGGGAGCGAGGAGAAGCCACAACCCAACAATGTCAGCGCCATCGACTTGGATGCTCGATTCTCCAAGAAAGAACGAAAAGAAGAGAAAAAGCTTCGGAAAGACAATGAGGAGGACAATGAGGCGAGCAAGAAGAACTACCGCCCCATTCCAGATGGTGAATTCGAAGTTGTTCCCCTTGGAGAGGACCCGAGCAAAGGAGTGAAGATCGGTGCGGACCTCCCCGATTTTGTCAAGAACCAGCTGAAGTCTTGCCTCCGTGAGAACGCGGATCTGTTCGCATGGAGCGCCACTGAGATGCCCGACCTCGACCCTGAGGTCGCCTGCCACCAGCTCGCCATAGACCCACGTTACTTTTTCACCCCCAGTTTTTCATTTATGCTCCTAAAATGGTTTCTTTTGAAAAATTCAAAAAACATTTATCGAATTTTTTTGAGTTTTTTGAAAAATAAACGATTGAAACATCTGTTTCTATATCGCAAAACTTCGGTAAATAGAAACCAAAGTTTTGAAAACTTCAATTTTTATTTACCGATGTTTTGAAGATAAAATTGAAGAATTCTTTTCCCACCCCCGACATCTCTTTTTCACACCCTGAGTTTACAAAAATACCCTTGATAAAAAAGTTCGGGGAATACGTACCGATAGTTTTATCAAATCACACCCCTATCGAAGAAAGTTATACGAAAGAAAAGTTCGGAGAAAAGTTCGGATCGCGTTTACCAATCTTTTTTATTTCATTTATTCGTAATCTTAAGGGTAAAATTGGATTTCAATGGGGTTAAAAAGAGATATGGGGGTGGGAAAAGAATTCTTCGATAAAAGTATGAGTAAAATTGGATTTTTGGAAGGTGAAAAAGAAACGTGCGGGTGAAAAAATTTCTTTTCTTTTATGAGTTGAGTTGTGTTGTGTGTGTGTGTGATATCGCATACAAATCCTAATATAATCGAACTAGTTAGTCAGCTACAATATTTACTAACGTAACGCTTACTTTTTTTCTTTCAATTGAGGTTACATGTTCACACAACTTTAATTTTTTCAAGCAATAATGAAGTTAGACATAATTCCTTGCTCCATAATTGCTAAATTAGTTCTTATGATATCATCCGCATACATATTGCTGAAGTTGCTAAAGTGATTTTTAATCATTGGTTTATTTGTTCATGCCTATGTTGGACAATAAAAACAAAACACAGCACGTTTGATGTAATCAAATTGTGAGTTTTGATTGAAAAAAAATTGTGATATTTCATTTTCTGTTTTCTCGTGTAAATGAAAGCAGCACAAAGAGTGATTATACAATATTTTCCGTCAGCATATAACGCAATTTGTGTGCACCTTGCACAGTGTGAAATCTTCTTGTAACATTGATTAAATAAATCGGGTGTATTATTGTGGCGTCACTTTCATGAGACTGTTTCAAAACAGCATTATTAAATTATAGAGTTCACAAATCTTAATTTAACCGGTAGAAATGTCGAAATTGTTATATCGAACGTCATAATCAAAATTTGTTCACAAATCTTAATTTAACCGACAGAAATGTCGAAATTGTTATATCAAACGTGAGCTTGAATTTTGATCATTCTATTTTATATTTGTGTATTTCCAATAATTTATCATATATATCGTCTGTCCATCTAAAAAAATAATTGTAAAATTATATAATGTTAAGGACAGAGTTTAATCTAACAACCTGAGATATGGAATCCCAACCCAACTTAGAGTTTGGTTGGATATATGTACTAATTAAATCATTCAATATCTTGTTATATTTGTATATTCATTTATGTTAAACTAAATTTTATATTAAGAATTTAATTTCAATTTTTCCCATTCTTCGAAATCGAGGAGACAAAAGCGAGATATTACTACTGATTAATTGAATATATTTGTGTTTTTCTATTGAATATAAAGGTTTTATTATTAAATCGATAAAATTTAATTTTGCTCTTAAGAAAAAATATTTTTAATCCTTAAAGATATTAAAATTGTTGTATGTTGTTAGAATACGTGCGGTAAGAAATTGCAAGACATATAATATGATGGAGTGTGGATTCTAACCCATAATTTCTCACTCCTTATAATCACTTATATATTTTTTTTTTTGGTACACACTCCTCATAATCACTTAGAACATGAGTTTAATTGCTTAGACCTTTAACTTGGTAAAAAAAATTATGTTTAATTAATTCCTTGCTGAAATAGGATTTCATAATATCCATCTCATTTCACTTTTATCTCTTTCTCCATCAAAAGCTTCTTCAATACAAATTTTTTTCGAAATTTTTTCCTTTCAAAAAGTTAACTTAATTCCAAGTCCACTTAACGAAGGATACATGCATCACTCATAATTAACCTCTTCCAAACACTACATAGAGTTTTGTCAAAAGAATAACGCTAGATAGAGTTAGTTAGTATAACAATATTATTAAGGCTTAATTGTATTTTTGGTCCATTTATTTTGTCAAATATGCGATTTTGGTCCCCCTAGTTTAAAATCAAATATTTTAGTCTTCCTATTTTGATTTTTGATGCACTTTTGGTCCCCCACCCTATTTTTTGACCAAATGGCAATACATATGACAAATAAAAGTGCCACATCATCAAACATTTTAATTATAATATTAATTTTTTAATGTTCAATATGAAAGATATTAATTTTTTTAAAATAAAATCTGAAATACCAAAAAATATAATTTTTTTAAAAATCTGAAATATTAATTTATTTATAGAAAAAACCAAAATTATTAATTTAAAAAAAATGAAAAAAACAAAAAATTTTAATTTAAAAAAAAAAACCGAAATATTCATTTTTTAAAAAAATATCTGAAAATTTATTTAATATTTCAGATTTTTTAAAAAATTAATATTTCAGATTTTTTTAAAAAAAATAATTATTTTTTTCAGTTTTTTAAAAATAAATTTAATTTTATTAGATTTTTTTAAATATAATATTTCAAATATTATTTTTTTATAAAAATCAGAAATATTAGTTTTTTCAAAATCTGAAAATAAAATATTATTTGAAAAACACTGAAATATTAAATAATTTTTCAGATATTTTTTTAAAATATTAATATTTTTTGTTTTTTAATATTTTTTTAAAAAAATTGGTTTTTTTTTTTGTTTTTTTTAAATAAATTAATATTTCAGATTTTTTTTAAAAAATTATATTTTTTGGTTATTCAGATTTTTATAAAAAAATTAATATTTTTCATATTGGAAATTAAAATATTTGTTGACGTCGCCTTTTTATTTGCCACATGTATTGCCACGTAAGTATTTTGGTTGCCACTTGGTTAAAAAATAGGGTGGGGACCAAAAATGCAACAAAAATCAAAATAGAAAGACTGAAATATTTGATTTTAAAATAGGGGGACCAAAATTGCAGATTTGGCAAAATAGGGGATCAAAAATACAATTAAGCCTATTATTAATTATATTAAATAAGGTGTGTAGAACTTCAATTGATACTAGTATAGTCAAACACTAAAGATTAACTTAATTATTTTTAATCTAAAGTGATGAGTATATAAATTAATATATGTATACTAGCTAGTAACATTTATTCTACAGGCCGACGTGATAGTCTCTTTCATCATCAGGACAAAAGTCTGAACTCAATATCTCATTTCAAAGCTAATAATAATTTGTTTTTGAGTGCACGTAATTTGTTTGGGGCAGGTCTCCTTCAAATCCAACTAACCAAAGATCATGCATAATGTTTTAGTTAGAAAATAGAGAAATAGACTTTTGAAATAATCTTAATTGATTTTATGGTACGTGTGTGTGTACTAGCAATTTGTAAGCATGTAATTATAATTACGGTGTTTGGTGTACTAGTACTTTGAAATGTAATGTAAACATAAAAGGAATGTTAAGTATGGATGCACTAGGTTGATATAGAAGTTTCGGAATATAAATCATATTTTTTATCATAACACTCTTAATCATTGAAACAGTTTGTTAATTTTTAGTTTTTAGTATCAATGAAGTACAGACACATGAACACCGAACACGACATAGATACTGACATCTTGACACTGATAATAATTTAAAAAATAACATAATTTAATATAATTATAAATGTTAGTATCCAAAATCGGCACGTACCCGACACCAACATAACTAATCTTAAAAATATTCGTAATTCATAGCCAATAATAATTTTCACCATTAAAATATCCATCCTCTCATATGTTTATTGATGTTCCTTATTCACATTAATTTTTTGTGTTCTCAATATGATTGTGATGAACTCTTTTGTAATTTTCTTTTTCTTAGTATTTTTTATCTTTTAAAAATCGATTTTGTTAATATATTTCTTTTTACTTCAAAATATGATTATGACGAGTATTTTCTTCGATCTTAAATATAAAAGTTAAAATGTATTTAGTTTTAATATGGATCAAATACATTTAAATTTTGTTTATATTTAAGTTAAAATAAAGTGACTCTTTCACTGAAATTCAAACCTTAATCCACTGCATCTTAACATTATGAAAGTCTAATGTCTTCTATTAAATAATCAATTCACAAGACAATTTGCTTACTAAAATAACTTGCAATAAAAGAGACAAAAGTATTATACACAATTATATATAGTTCTTGCGATTCTTAAGCCTTAATCTCCGCTCTCGAGCTGCTTATAATTACTAAAAGACACAATTTTAGTACTATATTTAACATAATAATAATAATAATAATAATAATAATAATAATAATAGCAAGTAAATTAAGTGTATGATAGTGCAACAAATTATTTGCAGAAATTTAAAAGAAACAAGCGGGGTCTTATCCCCAACATATTATCCACAAAAGAAAAAGATGATCAAACAATGACAAATGTATATATTTTGACTATATTTTTAAATCAAAAAAGTGTATATGGTACTCCTTTAAATAAACCAAAAAACAAAGGGTAAATCAGTACTTCAACATAAATTATCCTCATATATAAACTACCATGAACCAAAACTATACACACACAGATTCTATTTCTATCCAACTGTTCCTTAATTCACACAAAAAATGTTCACTCCATCTCTTCAAATTTTCTCACAAAAATCATCATCACCATCTTCAAATTTAACATCAATGAAACTCAAAAGAATTATTCATACTCTCTTAGTTTCACATTTATGTAGAATAATTCGTGCAGTCTCTAAAGTCAAAGATTTTATAGTTGAGATTCTTAAAGATAGCAACAACAATTCAACTATTAATTTCAGTACTTATTACCCTTCATCTCACAAAAAAAGAAACAACATTAAAAAGAAGATCATTTTGGGTTCTTTTAGGCTTCATTATAATTGGTGTTCTTCAAAATCTTCTCATGTTTTGCCGGTTCCTGAACCGGTTTACGAAGGTTTGTTCGATACAGAGCAAAATCAAAATCAAAATCAAAATCCTGAGTTACATCTTGCAGGGTATTTACAGTGGCTTGAAGAGGAGAAGAAAAAAAAGAAGAAGAAGATTGAGGAAGGTGATGAAGAAGAGAAAGATATTGTTAATGAGAATATTGATATGTTAGCTGAAATGTTTATTGCTAATTGTCATGAGAAGTTCAAATTGGAAAAACAAGAATCTGATAGAAGATTTCAAGAAATGATTGCTAGAAGCATGTAAACAATATAATTGAGCTAGAAAGTTAGTTGCATGTTTTATTTTTGTTATATTTTACTTTAGCAACTAGTAAGATACTCATGCTTCTGCGCAGGACGCGCGTTAATCGCTACTTGATCGGTTGTAACATGTGATTTTTCCCACATTGAAATTCAGTTTGGTATAATTAGTTGGGAAAAATCATGCTTAATTACTAATTAGGAGTGTATTATTGGACTATAATTGGTGAATTTGGATTTTATTTATGGTCATATATATTTGCATTTTTTTTTTCTTTATTATTCAAATTATACTTTTTAAAAATTTAAATTGGGTCTGAGAAATGTGTACTTGATGGTATTGGGAATTGAGCAATTCTTCATATTTGCAGCTGCAGGCTTTTAATTTTTATGAAAAGTATAGATCTCCCTCACTTTCACCATCTTGATTATTCAAAATTCCAATATTCATGAGTATGGTTTTAAATTGCGGACGGAATTTTAGGTATCTTCGATCATAATATCGATCAAATGGCTGTATTTCCTTGCATTCTACTGCAATGTAAATGTTTGTAGCGTAACCGTAACTACAATCACATTTGCAACTATGATGCACCGGAAGGAATCCATTCTCATATTCGTATAAATTGATATCTTGAAATAATTTTGTTTAATTATTATATTATGGTAAAAATTAATGAACTCTCTTGCTTGATAAACTAGTGTGTGAATGTGTTAAGGGCATGCCAAGATTTGGTGGTTTATATATCTAATTAAGAAGAGTTGTTTACATACAAAATTACACGGCGCCATGTCTTCCGGACATTTAAATATAACCATATATTAGTGGACACACTAGACAGTAACATCTTATCCATTGTTAAACTATTTTTGGTTCTACTCTCTTGTTTCTTAGTCCATGTGTTGGTTACTGCCAAATGGAATGAAAAAGAAATTTCTTGTTTCTAATTCATGTCTTACAAATAATTCTTGTTTAGTATTGTATCTATTTTTTTAGCAATGTTAACTAGTGTCTCTGATACATTAATTAAGTAATTGATAGAATTAAGTTTTATATTAAAAACAACATATTTTATACTTTTAAGAGGTTGATTATACAAATCTCAAAATAAATTTATTATATTTATTTCTTTAACTAGTGTTTCGAAGGCACTAATTATATATATATAAAAGAGCCAATACTATAGTCCAGACTCTAGACGATTCAGAAAATATGAAACTCATACTCTAGCTCTATTGCAACTATATATAGTATCTCTTCGATGTAGATTCGAATTTTAACTTACAATTTTATAACTTATTGTCGATCGTTGATCTGCTAGATCCAACCACAATTGGCCATGCCATTGTCTTTTCTAAATTTCAAAGTTAATTTTGATGTATTTCTTAATCTGTTTTCTTGGGTTGTACGTATATTAAACCTTTTGAAGCTTCTAATTTCCTAGCGTATCTTTTGTTGATTGCATATAATATATGTTCAGTTATAAAGCACATGTGAATTGTATAGAGCATTATTTTACATAAGTTTTAAGTCAATTTGTTAACCATTTTTGTTTTTATCTTGTAGTAAAAAGTGGACTCATTCTATTCTAAACTCACCTGCTCCAATCCACCCATTCTCCTTTTCATTTTTTCTCTAAGTTTATATTATGAAAATATTTGATGACATTTTAGAAACAGAAATTTGAGAAATTATTAGAAGGGTACAAAATATGCTACTAGAGTAGGTAGAAGCTTAGGTAGACTAAAATTAAGAATCTCAACCTCAACTCTCATATTTTCATTCATATGGCAATGATAATATTAAACAAAAAACAAAAATGGTCCCCATTAGGTAGGTATAGTACATGGATCAAGATGCAATGATGCACGGACTCTCACACTACAAGACAGCTAGACATAGTTTTGGAAAAGGCAAAGATAAAACCATATAGTGATAGATCCAACATCTAGTAATTTTTTCAAACTCAATATTAATCATACTCCTTGCGGTCTCTTTTATTTTACGATTAATATCTGACTCACTTGACCGCTGAATCTGGTTTGGAGTCAATTCTAGTATCGTATGGTTTCAATTTCTTCTGATCGCAGTTGTGGAGAATCGAATCGCGGTCTTCCCTACCAAGTCTAGTGTCAATAACTACCAAACCAACTTACGATAAATTACTCCTTATATATATATATATATATATATATATATATATATGGTTTTGCTAACGTACACCCGGTTATTTTTTAGAATGAGTGTTTTACCAAGTTATAACTAAAAATTTGTTAAATACACCTTGAGGTGCATCTTACTAAAACACTCCTTCTAAGATATAGGTGGGTGTAAGTTAGCAACTCCTATAGACCTTTGTTATCGTACGCCCACTTATTTTTTAGAAGGTGTGCATTAGCAACTGATAACTAAAAAGTAGTTAAATAAACTTTAAGGTGTATGTCGCTATTGCACACCTTCATGAAAAATAGTGGGTGTGCATTAGCAAAATCCATATATATATATATATATAAGTAATAAAAAGTTATAAATTCATCGAATAACTGATATATTCTATCTATAATATGAATCAGATACATCAATTATTTGATACATCTAAAAAAATAAATTTTACTTATGTATGAAATGAGAGATTATAATTCAATAAGCTTATCAATTACGTCTTCAATCTCTCAATGTACACACTCATGATTATCCTTTCAATCTTACTGATTGTGTTCTGCCACGTTTTAAGTAACAAGAGAAAAATAAAAATAGAAATCGTATAAAAGAAGAGCACATGTAAATGACATTAGCACAAGTCATTGATATCATGTGATGATGCACTTAATATAATACAGTCTTATACTACAAATCAAAGTTGTATTCTTTATACTAATTGGGATATTAATTTGTTTTGGTTATTTTCCTATGTCAAATTGGTGACATATTATTGCAGTATATATAGATGCTTTAATTTGATGATACCTTGTTCATGAATCACTTTTAAGCCAGCTGCATTCCAAGTTCAAATTCAATAGTGTGAATATTCCAAATAATAAGATATAAAATATTTTGCTACTAGTAATAAAAGGTGAAATAATTTTTTAAAATTCTCAAGTGGGTTTTTAAAATCCAATTTAATAAACTTAATTTCTATATAGTAGTTAAGGATTAATAATTGATCTTAGGATAGTGGACTAGAAGTCTAGGTTGATTTTTGGTCAATAAATACAAGACTCCCTGTCTGATTTATGTTTTCTTTTTTTTGAAACGGCAAAATTTTATTAATAAACAATTCCTAAACAAGAAGTATAAGAAATTGTTAAGATATACAACAAAAGGTAAAGTGATGAATCACTTTAACCAAACACCGAGTACACCAAAACACACCCCAATCCACCCCTAACAATACACCAATTAAAGTTCACTAAGCCCACCAGAGAAAACACCACCCCAACCCAAAGAGACGCCACTAGGCACTCATAATTAAATGTCTGATATATGTTGGATCTTGAAGAAGTTTGTAAGCAACTCATAATTAAACAAATGTTTAAAAAATAATTGAGAAAATTAACTAATAATTATAAATATATTTGTCTATTCAGCCATGTTATGTTTCCACTGTTTTAGGACATCCCAATAATGATTAATTAAGAATCCAAATTGCTGTCAAGGAATCTCAACTATTTTGCAGAGGAAAAAGTAAATAAATAGCAAGCTAGCACAAATTTCACGTCATATCAAGTCATTTTTTTAATGTTTTAAATAGTAATAATAAGATTTAATTTAAGTAACACAATTAAAAAATGTTGTATTAGTACTTAAATTGCCAATTGCAGCCGCGACACTATTTTGCTAAGCCGACGCCATCATAATTTTTATGATGCATCGTTCTAAATGTTTAATCATTTACATTTGGTATCGTAACTGCAATACTGTACTCTAACACTTTTAATTTTAGAATTGTAAATTAAAACGCCGACCATCACCCTGACCAGCCCCATTGCCAAGTTCCTCACCTCGTGGTCATTCGCCTTCGATCGGAATTTTAATCTTCACTTATTTTTGTACTAGTACTGTAGTACATGGTTGGGTTAATTGTCACATTAAGTTATTTTTATTAAGGAGAAGAAGATGTACTGAGACTAGTCAAGAATCGTTGCACATACAGTACAGAATTCTTAGGGCTGAAAAAAGAACATAGCTAAGAGGACTAAGGGAATCAATTCTCATGTTTTCCTTTATTCCAAAATTGACCTTTAGCTGCTTTATTATTATAGAGAGAAATGGAAGCTTTAATATTCCCAATTTTGGTGCCTTTGGTCTCCTTGTTACCAGATAGAAACTAACTTTAATTAATCATAAAAGTGAAATGGATTGGGAATTTATTCCCTAGGACTAAGATGGGATAAAATTGTTGATGATGTGGCTGAAACTACTTCTACTTGACAGGCCACTTATGGACCACTGACCAAAAAACAGCCCAATTAGTACTTCCAAGTTGGGTCTATATTGTGGAGTTCATTTTCTATTTCAACCCAAAAAACAGCCACTTATGTTCTGTTTGTTTTCTTCTTGTTGTTGTGCTTCATTCTAAGTTAACATAGAGAATGAGAATTCATAAGATTCATAAGTTAGGAACATTCCTAGAGTTTATTGTGGATTGGTTTGAATTTGCACTAATCTTGTATTTTACTTCAATAGTGGATAGTTGTCTACACTTAGTGCACATTCAATCGTGCAATCCATTTTGGATTCTTCAGGTGGACTCCACAATGCCACATTATTATGAAACAACACCTTTATTTTTCTTTCCAATGGTTAAATTTTGAAGGCTCAAATATTAATATTATATAGTAATTTAACATTTCTCTACATTCAAATACTATACAATAATATATTTACATGGCAATTACCGGTCATGAATCAAGTGACAGCTGGCGAATAAATCGTAGATGAACTACCGTTGAAGCTGCTCTTAGTGTATTATCTGTGGATTTTTAGTTGTTGAATAATAAATTTCAATTTATTGACAAAAAAACGCAATAATTATTTTGATCTGAGTATGATTTATTTTTTTTAAATAGTATAGTAACTAAATTTATACACTTTAAAGGAAAAAAAAAATATGTGAGGTATTTTAAGTTTAAACTCGAACACTTGTACATATAATATATATGTATCAACTACCAAATGAGTTACACTCATACGACGGTCTCAATTTGAACTTTGTTGTGTACTTTGGAGTACAACTAACTTTTAAAACCATGCATCAATAATTTTAAATTTTTTGAAAAGGGCATAATTTCTTTCCTTTGTGACATGAAAATAAATTTATTATTCATTATTACTGTAGTATTTTGTTAAAGTTACTACTCTATTTATGAGTGAGTTATTTTAATTTAAAAAATAGTCCGACCAAGATCACAATAGTGTCCCCACAAAACATTTGTACAAAAATTATCTCTTCAGAATTTGTGAAAGTGGAGATGATTGAAAAGAAACATGAGCCCTAAAATTTGATTGAAGAGCACGGAACAAACAACTTTAGGTACTACTCTGCTAGCTTTGTTGTATATTTTTGGACCTGCATTGGTGGGTCATCTCATCACATGGTCCTTTCATTTTTATTTTTTTTCTAGAGTTATACAGTATGAAAATTTAACCTTTCACTCTCCATATTTTAAAATAGAAAGAGGGTAAAATTGAGTTGAAAAAGGAGTTTGGAGGGCTTGTGAGAATGTAAAGTTTTTTATGAAGATGTATGGTCTTTCTTTTTCTTTTTCTTTTTTATCGGCGATGTATCGTCTTGCTTGTGATCTTAGAACATTTAGTCCGTTATTTTTTAAGTTTTCTCTAACTCTCTTATTGGAAGTCCGGAGGCACGAGATGTTTTCAAACAATTTCTTAATATGTTATCATCATAGTACAATTTAATTCATAGCATATTTTATTTGGAAAATAATAACTCAGCAAATTTTAATTGATATAATTATAAAACATATTTAAGTCAATTTTTATTGTTTAGAATATTAAACTGTTGGTCAAATTTTTCCAAATTATAAATAGATTGTACATAACAATGGCATTCTTTTGCAATTTTTTGTTAGAGAAGTTTTGTTCTTGAAGAACGACATTGAACTGTTACAATCTATTTATAAGAATTGTTAACTATAAGTAATGGAATAAGTGTCATCATCAAGATGCAATGTGTGTTAAATATAAGATTTAAGGTATTGATATGAAAATTTGAATGAGTGCAAGCTATGAAATTTTCAAAGTGTTATATACGGTGTGAACCAATCCATGAAAAATATATAAATTTTATTTTAACTGAAAATTTAGAATACAAAAAAATTAATTTAACCCATATAAAAATTAAAATTGGATTTTTGATATAGCCTCCCTATAATGATCCTAAGGACACGTGGCAAGGATTGAAGGCAAATTACACATTAAGGAGTGACGAGGCATATATATTGAAAGGAAGACTTAATACGAAAATTTTTAGTATATAATTGGTGATTAGTCACTTCTCTCTTTCTCCGATATTCTCTCTTCTTCTTCGATACCTTCTATTCCTCTTAACTATCAATTCCATATTGAAAGTTTACTAGTTATCATCTCAATTGTTAGTAACATTACACTCACCAACCATATTGCAGGGATGGAAAAGGATGGGTGGAAAACTATTTTGATGGTCGTGTGATATTATGTTCATTGGTTAGAATTTTCCTCTAGAGGAATGAGTAAAACTTAACTATGATGGAGCTTATATGGAACCAACAAACATTGTTGGACGTGGTGGCTTGTCACAATATATAAACGACAGATATTGGAAAGGATTTTCTAAAAATATTGTTGGAAGCTATAATGCCAATGCCCTCTATGCATATAAATGTGGACAATGTACATCGACATAGATTTGGAAATTAAGGATTACTCTCTTCTCTTGATAGTGGAAAGTGTTTTTAAGGTGTCAGTTCCCACATATCAACAATATTTAGTTCTTTAATTTAAAATCAGGTGAGTTCACAAAAAAAATAAAAAATAAAAATTTAAAATCAGATAACGATATAAGCTCCATTTGTTTCAGATTTTTGGGAAAAAAAATCTATTTTTTAAAAAAAAAATCACTTTTTTAGTTTTACTTGTGTTTGTTTCAGATTTTAAAAAAATCATTTTACTAAAAAAATTATTTTTTCCTTTAAAATGAAAATCTATTTTCAATAGCTTTTTTCAAAATCTATTTTTTTAAAATAACTATCCATATGCAAAGTGAAGTCAATGAAAGAAAATAGATTTTTATGATTGTAAACAAACGGAAAGTGATTTTAGATTTTTCTCAAAATCTCTACAGATGCACCCATAGTCTGTCCAGTTTGTTTGTATATGATTTTTCAAGTTTTTTTTTTTAAACTGGATATTCTTTACGTGCAACAAAGAGACTAATTCATCGAAGCTTGTGGAATTCAAATGGATGGCAAACTCTCCCTAAGAGTTTTAACACTGCTGCATGTCCAAGCCAATGATCGAATTAAGAACCTTGATTAAGCCAGAAATGAACCACGTCATCTCATCTAAGTATCTTGGGTTGATTTTTCAAGTTTTAAATCTATAATTTTCTTTTATACGGTCGATATATTTACAGTTAAAACTTGAAAGTGAATAAATAATTAAAATTATAAATTTGAAACTTAAAATTCATATTGAAACAAGAAAATAGAACTAAAATATTATTAAAAAATAAAAGATTAAAATGTTATGAGTTAAAAGAGTAAAAATGTAATTTTGACTTTTTTTAAAAAATCCTAATATTTTGGTAAAATCCCAAAAAATTGAAAAAAAGTTGTGCGCTGACTGCGCTCTTATTCTACCTCCGCCGTCGACAAACACCGCCTGCGACGGCCGACCAAAACCGTTCGCCGCATCACAGTCTTCGTTGTCTCGTCATGTTAGAATCAGACTTCATCTGAAATTTTGAATGCTTCCAAGAATCTCTTCTCTCTCTCGTTTTCGTTTTCTTCACCACATAGGTACCACCATAACCTCTTCTTTCTCTTTCTCTTTACCACTTCACTCTCATTGCACCAAATCTAAAAACCTTCATTATCAAATTGACTCACATAGCAACAAAAATCACTTCTTAAATTCCATAAGAAAATTGAACAACATTGATGAAGCTTTGAACTTTTTTCATACCATGTCTATAATGAACCCTTTACCTTCTGTGTTAGATTTTACTTTGTTGTTAGGGTTAATTGTGAAGATGAAACATTACACAACTGCTATATCCTTAGTTAAACAAATGCATTCTTCTTTAGGTATAAAGCCTGATACTTTTACTCTTAATATTGTTATCAATTCACTTTGTCATTTAAAGTTAGTTGCTTTTGGGTTTTCTGTATTGGGGACTATGTTTAAGCTTGGTTTTGAGCCTTCTGTTGTGACTTTTACTATTCTTATTAATGGGCTTTTTGTGAAAGGCGATGTGGGTCGGGCTGTGGAGTTGGTTGATTATATGGAAAAGATGGGGTATCGGACCGATGTTAAGACTTATGGGGTGTTGATTAATGGGTTGTGTAAGATGGGGGAAACTCTTGAAGCTATTGGGTGGTTAAGGAAGATGGAAGAAAGAAATTGGAAACCTAATGTGGTGGTTTATAGTACAATTATGGATGGTTTGTGTAAGGATGGATTGGTATCGGAGGCGTTAAGTTTGTGTTTGGAAATGAGTAGAAAGGGTATTCGACCTAATCTTGTTACTTACACTTGCTTGATTCAAGGTCTTTGTAGTTTTGGACGTTGGGAAGAGGTTGGTTCGTTGTTGGATGAGATGATGAAAATGGGAATGATGCCTGATTTGCAAACACTTAACACTTTAGTGGATGGTTTATGCAAAGAAGGTAAAATTAAACAGGCGAAAAGTGTAATTGGTTTTATGATTTTGACCGGGGAAGTGCCGGATGTCTTTACCTATAACTCTTTGATTGATAGATATTGTTTGCAAAATCAAATGAATGAGGCTACAAGAGTATTAGAACTAATGGTTAGTAGGGGATGTTTACCGGACATTGTAGCTTATACTTCACTCATTCATGGATGGTGTAAGATTAAGAACATTAATAAGGCTATGCAACTCTTGGATGAAATGGTTAAGGTTGGATTCACTCCTGATGTTGTCACATGGACCACTCTTATCGGCGGGTTTTGTCAAGCTGGCAGACCATTAGCTGCAAAAGAACTCTTTTTAAATATGTGCAAACACAGTCAAGTTCCAAATCTTCAAACTTGTGCCGTTATATTGGATGGACTGTGTAAAGGCCAACTTCTTTCCGAGGCATTATCATTGTTTAAGGCAATGGGGAAGAGTAATGTAAATTTTAATATTGTGATTTATAGTATTATACTGGATGGAATGTGTGGTGCTGGAAAACTGAATGATGCGTGGGAACTTTTTTCATCCTTGCCTGCTAAAGGTGTGCAAATTAATGTTTATGCATATACCATTATGATTAATGGTTTCTCTAAACAAGGACTGTTGGATAAAGCTGAAGACTTGCTAACGAATATGGAAGCGAATGGCTGCATGCCTAATAGCTGCACTTACAATGTCTTTGTCCAAGGCTTGTTAACGAAAAAAGAGAACACAAGGTCAATAAAATACCTTACAATGATGAGAGACAAAGGTTTTTCTGTAGATGCTACCACTACAGAAATGATTATCAACTACTTATCCACAAACAAAGGAGACAATGGATTTCGAGAATTTTTGTTTCCAAAATAACACATTTGTCAAGAGTTTCACTAGATGTGTGAGTGCAGCCTTTCAGTTCGTTTATTGTCTATAATCTGTAGCTTAGGACACAAAAATGAAGAAAACTGACATAGGCTTCAAAACTTACATTTAACTAAACTGACATGATAACATTTTATGAAGATAAACTGAATGTATGTAAAAGTTTGTGTTTTGATAAAATATCATTTATTAAATGGATTCCATGAATGTAAGACAATTGATCTGGTGTTATGACTCATTCTTTCTCCTACTATCATTGAAGTTGATAAATTCCAAAAACGGGTGTACTACTCAGGTTCAATGGAAAATTTTGTCATATTAAGACTTGTCAAATTAAGACAATCTGTGTTGGTCTATGATTTTATACCTGAGAATTTTATATATGTGGTGTTGAGTGTTGACTAAAAATTCTATGCAATGAAATAGTTTGGAGTGTAACATTCATGACCATGATCCAACCTTTGGTTTTGTTTCAAAATCGAGAAATAATGTTAGTGTGCCTTGTGATGAGTCTTGATAAAACCAAATAGGTGTGGTTTTTGTTCTTCCTATTTTGTCATTGCATGTGACTTTTAACGGTTAATGACATACAGCTTCATTTCATTATTCTTGTATTTTTCAAAGCAAATTCAGTGAAGTGGAAATTTCAGAGAGAGAAAGAGAATAGATGGCTACAGGTGTGGCAGTGTTTGGAGCATGGTGAGATAGGAGAGAGTGTGATGAAGCAACAAAGCAAGGGGAATGATGTGTGCTGCAAAACAGGACCTGGTTATGCTACTCCACTCGATCCCATGTCTGCTTCCAAAGAGACTCTCATTTATGTCACAGCTATCTACTCAGGTACTGAATTTTCTTATATTCAGCACAGAAATATTTTATGATGATGCTGTTGGTGTACAAGGTGATGAATCAATGAAATAGTAAGGAGAGAACAAAGACAGCAGCCACAAATATGAAAGGAAGATTAATTGTATTGATAAAAGAGTAGCTATTTATACAAAGAGTAAAGTTTGCCACATAGGCCCTAAAATTGAAAACTTAACAGACAAGTTCAAAAGTACTTAACATAGTAAATACTAAAATACCCTTAAATATAAATTACATCTAACACCATCCCTTAATTTATATTTAGACAAAACTGACAACACCAATTTCATCCCTCAAACGAAGAAATTGATCAGTTTTGATAGCCTTTGTCAACACATCTGCCAGCTGCTTCTGAGTGCTACAGTGCACAACTTCAAGCACTCCATTCTAAACCTGATTCCTCAGAAAGTGATACTTTGTCTCAATATGCTTGCTTCTTCCATGCAGCACTGGATTCTTGGCAAGATTGATTACAGACTTGTTATCAATCATCAGCTTCAGAGGCTTGTTTACCTTAATCTTCAGATCCTGCAGTAAGTTCAGAAGCCACACAGCTTGGCATGCAGTCACAGCGCCTGCAATATATTCAGCTTCACAGGTTGATAGAGCAACAACAGGTTGCTTCTTGGAACACCACGAAATAGGACCTCCTAGAAATTTAAATAAATATCCAGAAGTGTTTCTTCTATCAACTCTGTCTCCACACCAATCAAAATCTGAATAACTCAGAAGTTCTGATTCAGTCCTTCCTTCAGAGGGAAATAGCACTCCATGCTTCAGAGTCCCCTTGATGTACCTCAGAATCCTGACAGCAGCTTGGTAATGGGACCATTTTGGTTTACTCATAAATCTGCTAACCATTCCAACTGCAAAACAAATATCAGGTCTGGTATTACACAAATACCTCAGAGAACCAACCAACTGTTTGAAGGTTGTAGCGTCCACATCCTCTCCATCAGAATCGGAATCCAACTTTTGATTCGTATCAGAGGGTGTGATAGCAACTTTGCAATTCTCCAGCTTAAATCTCTTCAGAAGCTCAAGTTCATACTTCAACTGATGCAAAGTGATTCCTTTCTCAGAATATAGAAATTCCATCCCTAGGAAGTAACTCATTTTTCCAAGGTCTGTCATCTCAAACTCATTCATCAGAACCTTCTTGAACTTAGCTATCTCTTGTTCAGAACTTCCTGTCAGCAATATATCATCAACATACAAGCATACCAGAATCATATTGCCTTCTGAAGTGTGCTGAACATAAACACCATACTCCAACTCACATTTCTGAAACCCTTGTTTCTTGAAAAATGAATCAATCTTTATATTCCAGGCTCTGGGCGCTTGTTTCAATCCATAGAGGGCTTTATGCAATCTATACACCATCCCTTCCTGATTCTTTTTCTCAAAACCAGGAGGTTGTGACACATATACCTCTTCTTGTAATGGACCGTTCAGAAATGCAGATTTCACATCTAAATGCATCAGAGGCCAATTCATGTTAGCAGCTATTGCAATTACCAGTCTAATTGTTTCGTGTCTTGCTACAGGTGCAAACACTTCAGAATAATCTAGTCCAGGTTTCTGCAGAAATCATCTTGCTACTAACCTCGCTTTGTGTTTGCCAATTGATCCATCTGGCTTTAGTTTCTGCTTGAAAACCCATCTGACGCTGATGGCTTTCATGCCTTTTGGAAGTTCTGATAGCTTCCAAGTCTTGTTCCTCTTTATAGCATCAAGTTCTTCTTTCATGGCCTGCAACCAGACTTGTTGCTTAAGAGCATCTTCTGTACTCACAGGTTCAGAATCTACTAACATTGCACACTGAATAATTTCTCCCTCAGAGTCTACTTCAGTGTCTTGCAACATTTCAAATTCTGCAAATCTTCTTGGGATGCTTCTGATTCTCTGTAGCCTCTGAACTTGTTCAGAAGCATCTTCTGAAGTTCTCTCTTCAGAGGCTTCACCTTCAGAAGCTCTTGCCTCTGAAGTGTTATCAGAAGTTCTTTCACCTTCAGAACCTTGATTTTCAGAACTTTGACCTTCAGAATCGTCTTCAGAACTTTGACCTTCAGAATCGTCTTCAGAGTCAGAGTCAGATTCAGAATCACCATCAGACTCAGAGTCACCATCAGAGTCATCTCCATCTTCTGAATCATCTTCAGAGCCTTCAGATTCTGACTCACCTTCAGAGCCATCCTCTGAGATTCTCACATCAGAATTTGATTGAGACTTGTTCCAATCCCAAATTTCAGATTCCTTCACAATGACGTCTCTGCTGAATTCAATTTTATTAGTCTCTGGACAATAAAGCTTGTACGCACCTGTACTGTGGTACCCCACCAGTAACATTATTTTGCTTCTATCATCCAGCTTCTGTCTTCTGGCTTCTGGAACATGTTTATAGCATACAGATCCAAACACCTTCAGATGACTAACACTTTGCTTATCTCCAGTCCACTTCTGAATAGGAACTATTTCCTTCAGCTTCTTCGTTGGACATCTGTTGAGCACATATGTTGCAGTGGCAACAGCTTCTCCCCATAAATGATGAGGAAGCTTCTTCTCTTTCAGCATGCTTCTCACCATATCAAGCAAAGTACGATTTCTTCTCTCAGCAAGACCATTGTGTTGAGGAGTATAAGGAGCTGTAACCTCATGCTCAATTCCATTCTCCTCACAGAAAGTTTTAAACTCATTAGAATTAAACTCACCACCACCATCAGTTCTGAGAATCTTCAGCTTCTGACCACTCTGTTTCTCAGCCTTCACCTTGAACTTCTGAAACTCAGCAAACACTTCATGCTTGAACTTGATGAGTGTTACCCATGTCATCCTTGTGAATTCATCAACAAAAGATACAAAATACTTGTTTCCTCCAAGTGAAGGTACTGGAAATGGTCCACACACATCAGAATGTACTACTCCCAAGGCATGTTTTGCTCTTGGAGCTACTTCTGATGCAAACGGCAGTCTTGGTTGCTTCCCTTTCATGCACACCTTGCATGATTTTTCAGGCTTCTTGATTATAGGAATTCCATGTACCAGATTCTTTGACTTCAGATGCCCCAAGCTTCTGAAATTCAGATGACCAAATCTTCTGTGCCACAGCTCACTATCCTTCTCAACACTTGTTGCACTAAGACATTCAGAGTCTGCAGTTCTAACATTCACCGTGAATGTTCTGTTCCTTCCCTGTTCTGACTCCATAATCAGCTTCTGATTACCGTCATACAGCTTCAGAAGATTGTCTTTCATAGTAACTGAAAAATCTTTCTCAATCAATTGACCCACACTCATCAGATTGCTTTTCATGCCTGGTACATACCACACGTTCTGAATCAATGCTGCTTTCCCATTGTTCAAAATGACTTTGACATTTCCCATACCTTCAGCGTTGAGGTATTTATCATCAGCACATCTGATCTTTGTACTCTTTCTAGAGTCAAAATCAACCAACCACTTCTTGTTTCCAGTAAGATGGTTTGAACACCCTGTATCCATATACCACCACTCTGAATTCACATCATCAGATTCAGAAGCCATTAGTAAAACAAATTCACTATCAGAGTCATCAGAACTTCTGGCTATATTTGCTTCTTCTGACTTTCTTTCTTTGTTTGACTTGCACTCAGATGCAAAATGGCCAAACTTCTGACAAGAGTAACACCGTACTTTTGTCTTGTCTTTTCCCTTCTGAGCATACTTCTGCTTTCCAGAAGTTGAGGTTTCTGGCTTCTGAGCTCCATCAGATCTATTCTTGGCTTCTGACCAAGGCTTCTTCTGAAACTTCTTCTCAGAGGCTGCTTTCAGAGCCTGCTGCTCTACTTCTCTTTCAGAGTTTCTCTCAGTTATACGCAACTCTTGTGCTTCTAGACTGCTCTGTAACTCTTCTATTCTCATGGTTTCCAAATCTTTGGAATGTTCAATAGATACAACAATGTAATCAAACTGAGGGGTAAGGGATCTCAATACCTTCTCAATGATTACTTGTTCTGAAAGAGTTTCTCCACAAGCTTTCATCTCATTAGTAATCAGAATTAGTCTGGAGATGTACTCACAAACCTTCTCATTGTTCTTCATGTTGAGATTCTCATACTGTTTTCTGAGGGTTTGAAGTTTTACCTTCTTTACTGACGCATCACCACTGTAACACCTTGTCAGAAGATCCCAAGCCTCCTTCGCCGTCACTGAATCAGCAATCTTCTCAAACACACTCATTCACACACTGATGAATGTAGAACAACGCCTTCTGATCCTTCTTTCTTGTAGCTCTCTGCGCCTCTTTCTGCTCCTCTGTTGCATCTGCTGCAACAGGAACGTATCCTTCAGTGACAAGCTCAAGCACACCTTGAGCACCGAACAATACAAGCATTTGTTTCATCCAACGATTCCAGTTTTTGCCATCAAACACTGGAAGCTTGGTACTCATGCCACCGTTTCCGTTCATCTTAAACCTTGTACAGTACACTCAAATCTCACTAACACTCGTGTTTCCCAATCCCACAAAATCAGAAAAAGTGATTTTGTTCAGATTTTGTTCAAGATTCAACACAAATCAAAAACCAAAAATCAAACACACACAACTCACGTTTCACTCGTGTTTCCCGTGGATTCGAACCGGAGCTCTAGATACCAATTTGTTGGTGTACAAGGTGATGAATCAATGAAATAGTAAGGAGAGAACAAAGACAGCAGCCACAAATATGAAAGGAAGATTAATTGTATTGATAAAAGAGTAGCTATTTATACAAAGAGTAAAATTTGCCACATAGGCCCTAAAATTGAAAACTTAACAGACAAGTTCAAAAGTACTTAACATAGTAAATACTAAAATACCCTTAAATATAAATTACTTCTAACAGATGCGTGGGCTTTACACTTTGTTACAAAGATTAGTTGAGCTTTCTATCTCATGCATGATAGTTTAGTACTGCTAGACAAAACTGAATCAGTGACTAATATTGGTACAAAAAAATTGAAATCCTTCTCTAAACCTTTCATTACTAAATTTAGTGACAGAATTATCTAAAAACATATTTCGTTCTTTTCTGAGTTTCCATCACTAATTCAATATTTTTCTGTTACTAAAGATATTCAACTTTTATGAGCCCATTTGTTACCACTTTTAAGAGTTTTCATCCATTTGTTACAGATTTTAGAAAAAATGAGAATCTCAAAATAATCTAAAAAACAATTTCAAATGAGAAGCTGTTTTGAGATGCTTTTCTTGAAAATAAATTTGGATAGATGATTTTTATTATGATGTAGAAACATAGGGAACTCCATAAATAAGGCTACATGTACCTTATTTAGGCGATGAACTGCATCATACCCTTAACTATAAATATTGTTTATAGTCCACATGGTGGATTAATATATGGCCTGAACAGTATTTGTGAAGTATTGTGTGAAAGGTGGCATAATTTATAACCAAGTATCATAATTGCAGGTAAGCTTTCAGCATGATCCTTCAAAAAAATATACAGATTTTGTTGGGTGTATATTGGCAAGTAACACGGTAAGATTTTTCAAGAACCAAGACGAGTCATGAAGCCATGAGGTTTACATAACTGATTAGAGATTTCTCTTTTTTGACTAATTTTTGTACTTTGTGAATTGGCTGCATGGTGATGTAAGACATTATAACATTGAGGACCCGGAAAAATCCTTTATTAACTGGCCAAGTTTGAGTTAAGGGGACAGTTCCAGAAAAGAAGTTCTATAGTTGTCATAACAGAAGATGCAGGTTAGTGCTAATGCCAACCTACATCTTGTATAGTGTTGATTTTAAATAGCACTTTGTTTGGATGTAATTTTTAGATAGTTTAGGTATATGGCTTGTGAATAATACAGAACTCAATACCATCTTGAAACAAACTGATTCATATATTATTGATGAGAAATTCTCTTATGAACGTTATGCACATGTCTGCTTGGTGTATGTTTGGTTTTACACTAGATTCAATCAAAATTGATTTGTCTCATATCAAATGTGATTTTAATGAAAAAAAACACTCGATAGGTTTTGTCGGGTAAAATTGATTTTATCTCCAAACTTTGGTTTGACTTAAAGTAAAAAATAGTAGTTTTCGCGTTTGATTAAAAAATTTAGATCAATTTTTACATCAACTTTATTTCAGATTCAATTTTACAAAATCAAATAACTTACGCTTAAAACCAAATCATCAATGGGTAGACAAGTGCAACAATTTGGGGTTCTGAAGAGAACTCAAATTCTGTCTTCACTTAATCAGAGTCAAATGAAAAATCTACAATACTTATCAGTTTTAAAAATAAAAATAAAAAGCCAACAAACAAGAGATTAGTACACACTAACTCAGTTTTACATTTTATTTTTGCACTTTTTTCCCTAGAATTGTTAGTTTATTAGTTAATTAGCGAACCATGCTCTGATCAATAATTTTTTTTTTTATTTTATTCTCTCTTATCCCATATTGGTTGATCATGTATTTTTTGTTACTGTTTTGCTGCTTCAGAAATGAATAAATTATTAAGCCGCTTTAGAGGGAATATGGAACCAACCATCACCTCGTCTAGGAGAGAGTAGGCGCCAATGGCTGGTGCTTAGCAGGCTCAACCTGAGTCGAAGGAGGTAGAGGAGCCACAGGAGGAGCAAGAAGATGTTAAGATGCATGAGGCTCAGCCTGAGCTGGAGGAGGAGGAGGAGGACGAGGCTCAGCCTAAGCCTGATGAATTTTTAGGACACCCCACTGATGAGTTTATATTGTCTCTGTACGAGAGCCATATTGTCTGATTTGATGTCTCTACAACCTGACATGTACATTACAAAAAAAAAAAAACTAAATAGTGTCTCCGCGCACTAATTAAGGAAGCTAAAAATAGTAAAAATATCTTGAAACTTGTGTAGTCAACTTTTAAAAAGTGTAATAAGTAATATTTTTAATGCAAAATTTATTTTTTTGTTTCCTTAACTAGTGTCCTAGCATGATCCCAAAAAAAAATACAATTTAATTTTTTTATTATTTGATTAAAAATTTGATTGATTCTAATTTATTTTATCATATTTGTCTGTTTCTTTTTTTTTGAAAGATTGTCCAATTCTTTAATGTGTCAGCAACGAAAAAATGTTTAACAAGTTGGGTACTTCGTAGTTCGTATCTTTGGTACTGGGTTGATGATGCCATCGAAGTCACAGGGAGGGCAGACCTTGCTACCACCGGTTACTTATTTCTTGATTCGGCCCTGTTGAGATGTGGCATGAGGAGACCAATAGCTTCCATCTTTATGTCGGGAAGATCACAATGACACTGGATGACATGTCATGTTGCATTTCTCTATCGAATGACGGCTCCTGGACCATCCCAACATCATGACCAGATTTGAAGTCGTTGAATTAATGGTGGAGCTCATTAGAGCATCTCCTGCAAACACTAGCCAGGAAGTTACACTTGCCAAAGGGGCTCATGCGCGACTTACATACCGAAAGCCCCTATTTTGAAGACACTTCTCTAGTGCATGTCGAGCTGAAAGGTCAATATGCATATGTATCGGGACTACACGATGAAGGTGTACTTGCTATCCTTGATCGACACCACCATCTTCTCCAACAAGAGCAAGAGGTATATCGACGTCACATTTTTATTCATTTTTTATTTTTGAATGCCCAATATTTTACTAGACATTTCCATTCACAAGTGAGGATCTGATTTCCCTTCACATTTTTATTTTTTATAAACCCTTCACACATTTCTTTCTGCACTTGATTTGATTTATGTTGGGCCAGGCCAACCTCATTTTCTACGTATCCAAGTAATGTTTCACATCACCTCCAAGAAATTTCTAATCCTTATAGCTGTAAAGGCAACTTTATACCTAAAAGTTATACGTGGTGTGGTAGTATAGGCTTGATGTTCCAAGTTCAAACAACTCACTATCCAACAACCAAACGTGCATTACTTACTTTTCCATCTGTTCTTATGACTCATTTTGACCATAGCATCATTGAATGCCATGCATCTTCACTAGCCAAGGCCAAACCATGTAAGCCAAAAATTGCAATAATTTATGTTTTCAAAGAGAAATCAGTTCATTTTAGTGCTAGCTGCACGAGTGAAGATAGTTATGATGGCCCATAACTATGTTTCAAGCTACTAGAGAAAATACAAACAAGAGTTATTATTAAAATATATCATCATTTTGATTCATAAATATGTGAGGCAATATCACTATAGTCCTAAATGTTGAAATTAGGGTCATTTTAAGTGTTCTTAGTTAGGATAGCTACATAAAGAAATTTTGCATTTAATAATTTAAAAATTTAATGGACAATTATTAAGAATTTTTTTCTATATTTACTCCCTTAACATGTCCTCGAACATTTTCCTTAAAATTATATAAGAATATGAGTATGGCATTTGCTAATGATTTCGAGGATTGAAATGACTTTCAAAAGAGAAATCCGATAAATCTCATGATCAAAATCGCTAACACCCGACATATTCAATGATTATAGTGAGTGTATAGTGAGTGTGCTTGATGTATTGAAAGAAAATAAAATGGTTGCTAGGTTCTTAGTATCATTTTCTTTTGAGTAAAAATACTATGATCCAATTTGATTTCATTTTTGGAATGGAATGAAGAAGCAACAATCAATCATCAAAAACATTAAAATTGCACAACAAACAATTTCTTGATATCAAATACAAAATTGACATCAATTGAAGCATGTTATTTAAATAATCTCTGCCTTTTGCAAAGCATCGAATACACTATTTTTATTTTGAATTACAATTCTTATGTACATTTCTTCCATCCAAGGCTCTCTACTAAACACTTCAACATTACAAATACAATGGTTTCAATTGCAGTCGCCAACTCCAATTGCGGCCACAACTTGAAGATATTTTTAGGCTTCATAATCAAGTCGCGGCCACAATTGCAGCTGTATCTGGTCTCAATTTTTCACAATATCAAGAAGCATACCGTAATCACAATTTAAAATCATTAACCATACAAGAGGCAATAATAAAACCAAGAAAATATGATAATCTAGATAGTAATAATTACTAAACTATATATTATATAAGCAAAAAGATAAGAAAACAAACAAGAAGAGCAAAACATATATAGAATTCTTCCTTGCTGAGATCTCTACAAGTGCTTCACTTGTTTTGAGTAGGATTTGGAATGCTTGGTGGTGCTATCCTCAAACTTGGTTCCACAACTTTCCTATTTTGTTTCTTGCTTCCATTTATTTTACCAATACTTGTTGCAAAAGATGAAGATAGAAGCTCTCTTGACACTTGCAAATTTATCTTTCTTGAAAACTTTTGTTCATGGTGGATACAACGACATGAGAAGAGAAGAAAGTGAATCAGAACCAAAGTCAATATAATAGCAAAAACTCTGCAGCTTGTGATCTTCATTATAAATTGAGAAAGTTTTTTAAGGTTAAGCAGAAAACATACTAAGATGTAAAAAGGATACTTGGATGAGATTTATATGAAAAATGATGGAGCATGCTTTCTGCACGTGGTTAACCATATAACTTGTATTGGTATTAAATAATAAATATCATATCATATATTCTAAAAGGAGAAAAAATTAATTTTATGTGTTAGTTTTCGGTTAATGGTATGATTAATGTATTTTTAGCATTAACAAAATGTGAAGGAAAGAAAATTTATAGTACTTTTCACATTGTAGTTTAATTTACTTGGTTGAAACATGGAAGGTGCTGATCATGTGCCACATAATCAAACTAATTTTGTAGAGATTCATGTGATTGGACAAGTAAATCTGACCTAACAAACTTGTAAATTATTGTTCATAGTACTTGGATTCGAATTCAGAGACTTTCCGGCTTAATCAGATGTCCTGGGTTTCAATCTAGCATAAAAATACAGCAGTGTTAAATCTCTTGAACAAAAATTTTGCCGCCTATTATGGTCTCGCCAAACTCGATGAATTAGTTTTGGCAGTTGTGCATAGAAAACATTTGTCAATCAAAATAATGGTTCAATATCATTTATTAGATTCATTTTAAAAGATATATTTTATTAAATTAATAATAATTTAAATGTTTAGCCGAGATCAATTTTGTTTAGCTTGATGAAATTCCTGAGTGGAGAGATCTTCTTATTAATATTTAACATGGCTAATCATTTACACCATTATTAAAATTGCTTTTCCACCTTCGGATTCGCCTAATGCTTCCATGGTTTTTCAGATAACATGTGAAAAATTGTACTAGAGTTAATTAGATTAAAAATGCAGTAGAAAACTTCAAACTATCTTAGCTGGATTGTCAGACCAATATAGTTTTGAATTTATACTGTTGATCCTACTCAAGATTTACACTCAAACATGTTTTGTTTTTTTGTGTTTCTTTTTGTGCCCAAGATTCTTCATGTTTTCCCGAGATTAATTAGAAAAGATAGGGATGAGTGTAAACTACGAAAATGAGCACATTTTTTATATTTTTATTGTGGTAATGTAACCATATTGGGATCAGTAAGGAAATCCCTTAGCAGCTAATTTTGACTTCTTACTATAACTGGTGCTTCAGTAATCAACACTGTGCATGAACATAAGTTCTGAATATGTAAATATATATACATGGGCTCTAACTTGCATACTAAGAAAGTTGTTCATTAATTTTAAATTATTTAGTACCGGCACTTCTGATTAAAGATGTGTCTCGATTTTTATATGTGTCAGTTTTCGACACCAACATATTAATTATTGTGAATTATGTTATGCACTTATGTTCTTAAAATATAACTATAACTTCTAAAAGAAGAGACTATTACTCTACTTAATCTTTTGTGAGTCCAATGGGTTAGTAGCTAACTAGGGGCTGATGACTTCACGTCAATACTATGCTTTCACAAAGACAAAATAGTATATTTTTATTATGAATTTTGCAAGAAATAAAGAGAAAAAGAATCATTACAACTTTGCTTGGAGCGCAAGAAACAGAAGAAAAAAAGAAAAAAAAATACTTTCAGTATGTGGCGCATAGCGCAAGGAGTGTGACCCTAGGTCTATAAATTAGACTTTTCACTCATTCAAGAGGAACATAATTTTGACGGTAAAAAGACAACTTTTGAGAACGACTCCATAAGTACTCAAGCAAGGTTTTTAGTGTATAAACATTATTATTCTTACTTGTAATGAATTATATTACTCTATTTTATGTTTTTAATTTCATTATGAGTAACTAAACTTTTCTAATTGGGTCCATCAGGATTCTAATTGCTATTGTTCTTGAACTGTGTAGTCTCATATGATGTGTTAATTAAATTACGAAGTTAGTTCTGTGAATTATTCATTGTTCTTAATGTTTTATATAAAATAGCTAATTGTGTGATGATTCCAATTGTTTGTTTATTAAGAGATTAGAGATAAATCAATCGACCTAGGAATAATTATTCAATTAACTTTCACTTAAGAGATTTTGGTTTGTTAGTTGAGAATTCTTAGATTAACGTGCGAAAACCTCAATTGATCATAATACACCTAAGAGATTAGGGGTGTATGATCAAGGGAGAGGGTTATGTTACCAAGAGGTTGGGCATAACTATTTTGTTAATCGAATCGTGAAACTATACTTGTAATTTGTTAACACGCATGAACTACCAAGACAATAGTAATTAGATGAACCGAACGACCAAATCGCCTTCTTCTCTTGAAATCAAATCCTATTTTCTTGCTGTTATTTTCTAGAACCCTAATTCTAAAAAAATCACCCCCCCCCTTTTTAATTAATGCAAATTTACCCTTGTATGCTTTCAAATACTTGTGTTTGATTCGAAACAATCCCCGCGGATACGATAATTTACATACATACATTGATACTTCATCAAATGGCGCCGCTGCCGAGGATTGTTGATTGAGTCAACAAGGCAATTGGACCATACGTAGAGTTTTTATTTATTTTTTTATTTTGATTCTGTTAGAGTTTATTTAGGATCTTTAGTTGTTTTTTTTTTTTTAGTAGATTTTGTTTATTTAAAATATTGATTATGTTAAATTTTATTAGATTCTATTATTTTAGTTATTACTAGTAGTTTCTATATAAATAAAAATAAAAATCGAATTCATGTTAATTTCATTGTGTTTTGTTACTAAAAATTTTCTATAAGTTTTGTAGCCATGAATTCGAAATGAGTTGATAATGAATTGCTTGATTGCGAAGGAATTGGTGTCATTTGTTATCACTTATGTCTACTATCTTATGAGATAAAAGAAGTGAATCGAAGACTAAAGCGTTTGAAAGAGAGATCTAGTTTTTGTGGAGCGAATCATCACAATGACTATTGTGAGGACTGAGGAGTATTGTTTAAAGGAAGAAAATCATGAAGTGGTCAATATCGATTACAACTTTGAACTCAAAAATATTTTGGATGAATTTCTGAGTTCCATCAAGGTTCCCATCAAAGAAGAAAATCATGAAGTGGTCAATATCCATCAAATGAACCTTGATGGAACTCAGAAATTCATCCAAAATATTTTTGAGTTCAAAGTTGTAATCGATATTGACCACTTCATGATTTTCTTCCTTTAAATAATACTCCTCGCAATAGTTATTGTGATGATTCGCTCCACAAAAACCACATCTCTCTTTCAAACGCTTTAGTGTTATATTCACTTCTTTTTGCTCATAAGATTGTAGACATAATGATAACAAATGACACCAATTCCTTCGCAACCAAGCAATTCATTATCAACCCATTTCGAATTCATGGCTACAAAATTTTGAGAAAAATTTTAGTAACACAGCACAATGAAATTAACATGAATTCGATTTTTATTTATATAAAAACTACTACTAATAACTAAAAAAATAGAATCTAATAAAATTTAACAAAATCAATATTTTAAATAAACAAAATCTGCTAAAAAAAAAACTAAAAATCCTAAATAAACTCTAACAGAATCAAAATAAAAAAATATAATATTTTTTGGTTTTTATAATATATAACTGAAAAATAAAAATTCTATGTATGGTCAAATTGCCTTGTTGACTCAATCAACAATCTCCGACATTTGATGAAGTATCAAAGTAAGTATGTAAATTATCATATCCACGGGGATTGTTTCGAATCAAACACATGTATTTGAAAGCATACAAGAGTAAATTTGCATTAATTAAAAAGGGGGGAGTTTTTTAGAATTAGGGTTCTAGAAAATAACGGCAAGAAAATAGGATTTGATTTCAAGAGAAGAAGGAGATTGAGTCGTTCGGTTTATCCAATTACTATCATCTTGGTAGTTCACGCGTGTTAACAAATTACAATTATAGTTTCACGATTCGATTAACAAAATAGTTATGCCCAATCTCTTGGTAACATAACCTTCTCGTTTGATCATACACCTCTAATCTCTTAGGTGACTTACTCCCTCTGTAACACTTTACAAGCAAAATTGACTTTTTAGATTTATTGTAAATTTAATGTATCTGGTCTATATTGTAGACCAAATACATTAAATCTACAATGAATCTAAAAAGTCAATTTTGCTTATAAAGTGTTACGGAGGGTGTATGATCAATTGAGGTTTTCGCACATTAATCTAAAAATTCTCAACTAACAAACCAAAATCTCTTAAGTGAAAGTTAATTGAATAATTATTCCTCGGTAGATTGATTTATCTCTAATCTCTTAGTAAACAAACAATTGGAATCATCACACAATTAGCTACTTTGTGTAAAGCATTAAGAACAAGGAATAATTCACTGAAACTAACTTCGTAATTTAATTAACACATCATATGAGAGTACATGGTTCAAGAACAATAGCAATTAGAATCCCCATGGACCCAACCAAAGTAGTTTAGTTACTCATAATGAAATTAAAAACATAAAATAGATAGAGTAATAGAATTCATTACAAGTAAGGAATAATAATGTTTACACACTAAAAATCATACTTGAGTACTCCTGGAGTCGTTCTCAAAAATTGTCTTTTTGCCGTCAAAATTTTGTTCCTCTTGAATGAGTGAAAAGTCTAATTTATATACCTAGGGTTACAAGCCAGTGCCTTGCGCCACACTCCTTCCGCTATGCGCCACATTCTGAAAGTTTTTTTTTTTTCTTTTTTTCTTCAGTTTCTTGCGCTCAAAGCAAACTTGTAATGATTCTTTTTCTCTTTATTTCTTGCAAAATTCATATAAAAATATATTATTTTACCTTCAATTTGTTGTAAAAGCATAGTAATGACGTGAAGTCATCAGGGGCATGAAGCTCATTTTCAACTAATTCTATTTAATTCTAATTGTAATTTTCCTCATCTTCAGTTGGTTTTATTGAATTGTAATCGTAACTCAGAAGTTGCAATTTACATTACTCTTTCATGATTTTGAGGTGTTTACCAAACAACCAATTAAAACAAAACACATAAGGTTTGTATGTAATATCCACAACTAACTTTTAACCAACTTTTACTTCACATTCATATAGTTTTGTTCTAATCGATTCTTAAATAAATATTTCCAAATTATCTCAAGGGGTAATGTAGAAAAAAATAAAATTCTTAATACTCTCCTCTTGTTGGACTATAGACGATATTACACTCATAATCTAATTTGTTAAGAATGGTTGCTCTTTGCCCCCTAAATTAATTAAAATCCCTCATGTTCTCTCAGCTTATATCTATCGAGAAATATCTCTTGTAGGAAATCTTATCAAAAAATATTTATTAGTAATGTAAATTGAAAAATATCTTTCAATAATATGTTTTAGGCAGTCACTGCTAACATATTACTTTTTATTGGAAGTTGTGTCCAGTGTAAGTAAATTTCTCAATTACATAATTATGTAATACATATTTGATACAAAAATACTTTATTTTTTATTATGTGAAGAAGAAAAAATGTGTTTTAAATTAATAACAGAACAAATATATTTATCAAAATAATAACATAACAAATAAACTAGTTCATTTAACAATAGGATGGTAATTCCTATTCTCCCTCTTCGTTTGTGAGGTAAGTAAAATTTGATTAAGAAAGTATTTCTATTGATAAGTAAACTCAAATTTTTTCGAACAATTTGCTATAAAAGGAACACAAATCATTTAAATTCAATTTTTTAAGTAGTAGTATATTTTATGTGTAAGTAACATATAGTTCGCATCCTATAATGCGAACCTTATAAAATCTAATGTTTTGGTATCTACTCCGTCTTTCGCCCCATATTTCAAGGATGCGAACTCTTTTTTTCCTAAATTTGGCACCATCTGAGTTCGCTACTTAAGTAATGAGAGAGTATTTTTGAAATTTCCGAAGGCGAACGACGATTTCTAAGGAACGCGAGAAGTAATACTTGAAAGAAAATCATGCACGCAAAAGCCAGAAAGATTCTCTTCCCACCACCCCCCGCCCCCACAACTCTTTTTTCACCCCTCAATTTTCCAATTTTGCCCTTGATTTAAAAGTTCAGAATGCGTTTTCCGAAGTTTTTCAAGTGCAAATTCAGTAAAAATTTCAAAAAACACAGTCAGAAGTTTGTTTTCAAGGCAAAAAAAGTTCGAAAAACACGTTCCGAACTTTTTAACCAAGGACAAAATCGGAATATTGAGGAGTGAAAAAGAGGCGTGGGAGGTGGGAAGAGAATCTTTCCCAAAGCCCACTATAAGATATTACCAAAAAAGAAAAAAGCCCAATGTATATATTTTATTACACGCATTTGAAAACTTGGAACGTACGCCTCAATCTTCCTTTATAAGACTCTTGGACTCCTTGCCGCTTTTTTCCATCACTTCGTTTTTCACTCTTTTCCCTTTTCACTCATAAACCCATTTAACACTTCGCTAAATCACTCCATGGCTAAATCACACATTGATCACATCATCACGGTGAAACGCGAATTGAATATTCCTATTCACAACGTCGACGCTTCTGATATCACCGACGACGACGACGTTGATTATGAAACTGTTCACGGCCGTCGAAATCTCCGTTCTCGTTACCTCGCCGTTAAGAACATGATTAACGATGGTAATTCGATTTTACTTAATGCTCATTCAGTTTTAATTTGCGTTTAAGTTTTCCGATTCTGCATGCAATAGTGTTATTGCGTTCTACTAGTTTTTGATATTTTGCCGATTTTTTTTTTTTTTTTTTTTTTTTTGTATTTGCTTCATCGATTGATTATTGTTATGTGAAAATGATTCTCTCGGAGTATATTTGCAGGTGAAAGGGAGAATATTGCAAAAACTGACTCTGAAGTATTCGGTTCGATCTTGGGCGAAATTGAGAACTTACACCAGTCAGGTATTTAATCTCTCTGATTTTAGTTGTTAAGGTGATATTTAATTGTTCACATTATGGTTTAATTTCTCTAATTTCAATGAAATTGTGAACTTCATACAATCTTCGCCGTTTAAAAGAGGTTAAAGTGAAATAGACAAGATGAAAGTGTACATTATAACTATATGTGCAACTTGTTAATTTGGAGGATAGAGAATCAAGTTGTGACTTGTGAGAGTAAAATTGCTTAAATAAGGAAAAAGAAACATCAAAGAACTGAGAAATAAATGGATATGTTTTGATGGTTAAATGAAATAGTAAGCTTCATATGGAATAAATTTTAAATACAAAGTAGGCTTTATTTTAATAAAATGCCATATATATATAAACTAACGGCCTGTTTGAATTTACTTATCTCCTGACATAAGTTTTGTGACACTGTTTTGAAGTATTTGTGGAAACAGCTTATGACAATTTTCATAAGTTTTTTTAGTATTTTCATAAGTTGTCCAATATAGCTTACGAAAGCAGCTTATAGCATATATAAAAACAATTTATCTTTATTTTTTCTTTTGCTATAAAAATAGCTTATGCAAGCTTATCCATAAGCAGTTATCATGATAAACACTTGTGCTATAAGCTGCAAAGTAAGTTGTTTATCCAAACAGGCCCTAAATGAAAGTCAAAAAGCTAACTGTTAGCTCAAAGTTGATAAGTCAACTCATTGCATTAGAAACAATTTTTAATTGTTGAACTAATTATCATTAGAACCAAAACATAGTGAGGATGATAATGTGACCAATTAAATATTCTGGTAATATTAAATGATTTTTACAAAAATAATACTCTGTCCCAAAAAGTAAACAAAATTATTTGGTTTCCCTTGTGGCTTGTACTACATTTTGTCTCTACTCTCTATGGTATGTTATTCTAACATTTAAGGATACATTCATAGGCACGCATTACGCATATATATATTGGTTTACTGTTCTGTCTTTTTTCAGTCACAACAACGAGAGAACAAGTAGCTGATGCACAGGTTCTTTTGGACATAACCAAATCCTTGGGTGTGTCTGTGAAAGCTCATTCTAGTGGTGGACTCACTCCTTCAGCCTTTGTCACTCACATTCTTGAAAAATTCGGACAACGAGGTGGAACAAGTACTAGCAGAAAAAGAGTCAGCAGAAACTCGATAGCTTGGAACGACATTGGAGTTGCAGTTTCAAGTGTTTTTGGAAGGGCATATGGCTGTTCTACAGTGTAATGTCTATGCATCAAGAATCTTTGTCATGCAATTTGTTTATCCCAATATAGTTAATATCTCTTTGAATATTATTTTTTCCCCAATTTTGCTTCTTCAGGATTGGTCCAATGGATGCTAAATTAAAGCCGAGGAGGGTTTACCGAAGAAGGAGTGTGAAACCTGCTGAATTGGCACGGCCAGAACAGGTAAACTTCTTTGAATATGCAGTGGTTGCTAGGAAACAAATGTAAGACAAAATATAAAAGGTATCATAGGATGTTTTGGGTTATAGAGATTAATGATTTATGATTCATCCATCCACTATTGTTTTCAATTTTCAACTAATCTCTAGCAATCAGTTTATCACCCATTCATTTGTTCTAATATAGTCACAAAGATTTGTGCCTAAGTTAAGAATGGAATCAGAAGTACAGCTTAGAATTTGCGCTTTACTAGTGTTCAGAATGTGTAATACAGTATCTGTTATAATCATGATAACGTGATATTTTTTTTTTGCATTGAATCCTTTTGCAGCTTGTTGAAGGTTCAAGGAACGAGAGAAATGAAACTGATAAAAATATGTTAACTATGTTTAACATCTTAAGGAAGAATAGACTTGTCAAGCTTGAAAATTTGGTTTTGAATAGGAACTCTTTTGCACAAACGGTGGAGAACTTATTTACTTTATCTTTTTTAGTCAAAGATGGGCGGGCTGAAATTAAAGTGGACAAGGCTGGATGTCACCTAGTTTGTGAGCCACTTTGAAAATGCTTATTCTAACCCTCTCTTCAAATTTTATTATACCTTTGTTCTTGATTTTAACTGGATATTTGCTTTTTGTACTGGTACTTTGGCAGCGCCTAGGAATGCTCCTGCTGCAAAATCAATTGCTTCTAAGGATGTTGCTTTGAGCCACTTTGTATTCCGGCTTGACTATAATGATTGGAAGGTATCTGCAAAGAATCTTACTTAAATTAGCTTTTAACACTTTCGGGAGAATCTGTGTGTATTTTTGTTTGTCCATTACAAGTTATAACTTCATTACTTTATTGCTCTTCTATTTGAATCTTTTCTTTGTTTTGACAAATGCTCTTCTATTTGAATCTTAAAAGTGGAGTTGTTATTCCTTTTCAATCAAGTGACTTTTTGTGGCAGTAAATGTTTTTTGAGAGATGCAGAATAGCCTATCTTTAATTGTTCGTAACAATCAATTTGAAGTTGTTTATGCTTTATATCTCTTAGATCTTCGCATTATCATTTTGATTGTTTTATTTAATGTTACAATTGTTATGGAATGAGATGTAAAAATAGCTGGTATGTTAAAATTTTATTGGTCTTAAGTATACAAATAGTCTTCCTTTAATTTTCTGTTGACGTGCTTTTCAACTAGAACCAAACATTCAACAGAAAGGGAGATCCTTTGTCAACTAATATTTGTTATGTGTTTGTTCTGTACTCTGTAAGCTTTGGCTGAATGAAATTATGAAACTTCAAGCTAATTTCTTTTGTCATTTCTTCTACCATTTTACGTAATTCTCAGATGATGGTTCGCTCTGTTGTCGGAGAGGAGTTGATGCCTCATAGGAATAGTCAATCACAGATTTAGAGTGGAGTACCTGCAGAAACTGATGGAATAGTTGAAGACTGAAACTTATGAAGTTATTATAATGTACAAAGTTATCATGTACAGAATACAGACATTCTGCACGAGTTTATGGCTTTCAAATTTTGTTTTGCTCAACATATGTCTAGGATCCAAAACTCATTTCAAGATTTAATAATTTACGTGCATACATATGCTTGTTAATGCTGTCAAAGAACAGATAATGGCACTAGTTACTGCTAATTTTTATCGGTTTCTCAAAAGTGATAATGTTGCGTAACTTGCGTTCATATTTTGTGTACCTTAGGCATATACTTCAATTGGACTCAACTAATGAGTAGATCCCATTGAACTTATGCATTGTTAGAGAAAATTAGCAATAATATGTTATCATTTGATTGAATTGATTGGTGGTGTGAGTGTGTGACTTACTAGAATATTATGAAAGTTAGAAATGATGAATTTGAAGTTTGACAGGAAAATGTGTTGAACATTTGATATAGCAATGAGTTATATAACCCCTAACAAAAAATAAAACTCTCTTGCATATGTGATCTTCACAAATAATCACGTTATAATGTTCTTATCAGCGCAAGGACACAAAATTGGAGAAGAAGAGTAATAGAGGATTTCCATCCCTAATTTGCTGCCATGCAACTAAAAACTATAAAAGTAAAACAAATTTAAAGTGTAAAAAACAATTAAAAAAATCAATTAGAAAGTACACAGTTTCAAAGATTATACATGCATATTTTTTAAAACAACTATTAAACATATTTTTCTATACTATAAAATGAGTTCAAAAAGTTTTTATGAATTCGATTAAAAAAATAAATAAAACTTTTATGAATTCCAAAACAATAATCAAATGAGGAAAGATGTAACAAGAAGAAAATTACTTTTGCCACCTTAAGAGTTGCTCGCGCGCCCTACGAGTTTCCCAAAATACCCTTCAGTGGTTTATGCCACGTATGTGTAAGAATGAGTAATTTTTCACCGGTCATCTGTGCCTTAAGTCACGGAATAGTCGGTGGTCAGACACCTCTATTTCAGTCAAAAGCCTAATTGGTCACGTGTTCGGCCAAAATGCCTATAAAACGAAGCATTAAGCTTCATGTGGTTTCACGCCTCTTCTTCTCTTCTTTTCTTCTTTTTTCTATTTTTTTTTTAATGTTAGGTTGTTTAGATTTTGATATTTTGAGTTGGAACGGCCATGAAGTACCTTGTTGGTTAGGCATAGCGATACTTACGGTCCCCTTTAATGAGGATTTTGGTATTCTTATAACTAATCAACACGGAACTTTTGTATCTAATTTTGGATATTCTATGACTAATCAAAACGTCTCTGCCGTGTGAAGTGGAAGGGATTAGCTGCCGCTGTTGTCAAAGTCCAGACGGGTTCAAATGGACTACCGAAGTGGCATCCTTCATTTGATCACGTGTGGAAAACTTTCGATCTGTCGTGAAGTGTTGGCGAAAATCAACCGCCGGTTCGACAACCATAGGCACCACAACAGCCGTTGAAGTACTTGCTACATCCATAACTATAACAATTTAATCAAAAAATTAAGTTAGCTTTCTCTCGGATTCAGAAACAGGGGATCCGTGACTTAGGACACGGAACACCGTCTGTGACTTAGGGCACGGATGAACCAGTGCACTGTTCAACTGACGTGATTCCAACGAAATCGAAATGAAATTGAAAGGAGAAAGTTTTAGATGGACATTACCTTTGTATTCAGCTGAGCAAGATGTCCCTAGAGTTCCTTGATGCTTTGATTGTGTGTTGGAAACACCATTTGCATGATAGTGAGGTTTTTTTTGGAGGGTTTGTTTGAAAGGTGGTGAAGAAGAAGAAATGTTTGCAGCTGAACGTTTTGTTACTATATATAATTATCGTTCGTGGCTTAAGCCACGGAACTCTAAACGGTGAAAAAACTGTTTGCGCCCTAAGTCACGGATGTATGTTTTTTAAGTAGGGTGCCTCTGAGGTGTAACTCTTCACGCGTGAGGAAAGTTAAAGTTTTTTCACACATTCGTTACTTTAGACACGGACGGTGTCTATTACTTAAGCCACAGACAGGGATATATTAGTAAATTCGTAAGGCTTGCCCATAAAACGTAGGGTGGTAAAATAAAACTTCCAAAAGAATCATGACTAAAAAAATCCTATATTTCGACTTGCAAGTCAAGATATATGTTGAAAATTTTACTTAATACACCCTCAATTGTACCTCCACCCACACAATTTTATGTTAACCCAATTTTTTCCTAACATTTTTTAAATTTACAAAATTCATGTTGCTGGAATGAAATCATTCCCACAATCCGGATTTTAATAGAGTTAGATACATTTAGTAAAAAAAGCATTGTTAGAATACAAAATAAATTAGTCTAGTAATGAAAAAAAAAAAAAAAAAAGTATAACAAAATTTTTGAATTTTGTGCAAAAAAGAAATAATCCTATTAGATTTTTATGTGAATATTAAAAAAGTTATTTATTAAAGTAACAGTGATAATATAATAAAGCTCGTAAGCGCAAGAACCGTAAAAAAAACACATAGTTGTTACAAAATATAGTGGACGATCGAAGAATGCTAATAATGAGATCATGTTACATTGAAATAAATCTCTCCTCACTCACAATCAATCAGTCTAGGTTGGCTCCCAGCTCAATCTCGGCCGGCATCCTGCTCTCGAGGGAGTGGGGTTCTGGAGCTTGCTTGCTCCATTTTCCTTTTCTGATTTAAAGTAGCAAGTCACCTATAGCTTACTAAGGGTTAAGGAGTTGTTGGAGATCCAGAGTTCAAATCTTGGCAAGAAGAAAACTAACATAACATTGTAAATATATTAACAATTTGCCATTAAAAAAAAACAACTCATTCAACTACCGGTTCAGAGACCAGCCAAGCGATTGTAGATTCTCGGAACATGGGTGAAGGTGATCTCCCTTTATGTCGGTTATTAACTTATTATCATAAGTAATTTTTTTTAGATTTGTTGAATAATGAATATATTTGGTGGATAATATAGATTAAATGCATATGTTGTCAAATAAATGTAAAAGAATTAAATTTTTTTATAATAGTAATCAGATGGAGTATGAAACTATTGTGCTTGTGGCCATCAATCAATTTTTTTAGGTCTTCTATTTACCTTGAAAATATGATATTTTATTTTTTATATAATTATATATCAAATAAAAAAATAGTTGGTCGATTGAGAAAAAAATTGCAAAATTGTAAAAACCATAAATAAAAAGTATAATTTGACTAAAAATATGGTACACCAAACTTGGTTCCCCTTTATTTTTTCAAAAATTATGAAGTCGGTTTTTTAATCACAAAAAAAGTCGTTATTCTTTTTTTTTTTTTGTTACAAAAAAATTGATTATTCAAAATATGATAAAACTATAAAATATTTTAAATAAAAGGTAAAATTAGTAGAAAAAATACTCCACCAAACTTGGCAGACATAAATATCGTAAAACATATAATATGTCAAAATCATAAAAGCTATAGGTGATATACGGTAAACGTATAAATTTTTAATATATCTAATAAATAAATTACATACCTTACAAATTATGTATTCTATATATTTTCATTTTGTAGAATAGGAAAAGGAAAATGCTATTTAGTAAGAATTTTTTGATGCAAGAAAGAGAATAATTTTATGTGTTCATTTTTTATTGATCAAATTATAATCACTCTTTCTCATGTATGGTTAGCCAATTTTTGATTGGTTAAATTCCCTTATTTTATGAATTCTTCTATTTTTTTTATCTATTTTTCTTACTAAATAACATTACTCATAGGAAAATGATAAATATATTAGTAAAATATATTAAATAAGGTGCAAAATTAGAAGAAAAAACTACCACACCAAAACTTGGAAAAACGTATATAATAAACATATCAATATCAATATTAGAATCATAAGGTAAAGATTTTATATGGTTAACAAATAAATATTAGAATCATAAAATTTTAATACATCTAATATATAAATTACATACCATAAAAATTAAATTACCTATATATTAATATATATCTAGAAATATAGGTATATTTTTTACATATCTATAAATATAAGTTGGCAAAGTTACTTATATGTAATTTTATCTTTATTAATTGTAACCAAAAGATGGCAAAGTTGCTTATATCTAGTAATTGATTAAAAAAGACGGCAAAGTTACTTTATGTAATTTTATCTTTAATAATTGACGTTAGAATTTCACCAACGTGTTAACAGATGCATAGAATTTAATTTTTTTAAAATAAGATGATAGTTTACGATTACAATGCTAAAAAGTTATGCTTAAAATTATAGATGTAATATTATCATGCAGTATTTTAATTTTCAATTCAATTACAATTACTCTATTTTTAATTTAAATTTGAATGAAAATTACTACATATTCAGTTTGTTAGGATTGATTTAAGAGTAACTATTGTTTACTCAACAATATAACTAATGATTAGATAAGATTTTATTTAAAATTTAAATTTCATCAAATAATATTTCATTCAAGAATTAGATAAAGATTTGATCAAGCCATTAAAATAAAAAGATAAGATTTGATCTTATTATTTTGATCAAATATTTCAGAAAACAAAAAGATAAAGAAGACATGAGACTTTTTGTACAAAGAAAAAGAACAAGCCACAAAGGGAAAGAAAGAAGTTAAGAAAAGCACGTGAGGGAGAGTGAGTCGGTGAATCACGTGATCCCAAATTTGAAACCCTAATTTCAAAAATCCTCACCTTTTTTTTTAAAACCGGTATCCTCTTCGCGCAACTGCAGAGACTAATCCCTCGATCCTTGTGGGACCCAAATGGGTGGCAAACTCTCCCTAAGAGTTTTAACACTGCTGCATGTCCAAGTCAGGGATCGAACCCAAGACCTTGATTAAGCTAGAAGAGATCCGCGCCATCTCATCTAAGTGCTCTTGGATAAAAAAAAAAATCATCACCTTTAAATACACTACAATAACGCTGTAACATTACAAATTGCAAAAATAAAAATTACTACTAATTCTTTAATTTTTAATTTCTCTCTATTTTTTCGCTCCCTTTATCATAGCCACCGCCTTCACCCTTTTCTCTCTTTCTTTCTTCCAAAACCCCTCTTTTCTATCTGCTAGGGTTAGGGTTAGGGTTTTACTCTCTTCCTTCTTCACCGAACGATCTCTCTCTTGTTACCGGAATCTTCTTCTCGTTCTTCCCATTCTTTGTTCCGGATCTCGATCTATGGATATTCGCAAAAGAGGAAGACCCGAACATGGATTCAACTCCAATGGTGGATTCAAGAAATCAAGACAAGGTTTCTCTTTTTTCTTACTTGCTCGCTTTAATTTCTTTTTTCTGTTGTTTATACTCTTAATTTGTATGATTTTTAGGGTTCAAGTAAATTACGATTTTTTTTTGCTTGTTTGAATTTGTGTGATTATCTGTGTAATTAGATAATTAGTAGTTGTTCATAGTTCTTCTAATTTTATTCGTTAATTTCACTAAAAAAAATTTAAATTTATACCCTTTAATGGATTGTATGATTCTGATTGAGGATTCGATTATGTATTGTTTCAGTAGTTGGGGATGGATAATTGAAAACCTAATAATATTAATAATTAATGATAATAGTTATTGTCTCAGTTTTTAAAAATTTGTTATGTTTGATAATGAAATTTGAAGATGTAAACATAAAATCTAAAAGTTATAATAATTTATAATTTATAAATCTTAAGTAAGTATATATATGTTAAAAATTGTTAATGGCTTTTGAGTATAGTGTAAGAGATTAATAAACGAGAGAATGTTAACTGAGAATAAGTAATAATGTTTTGCAACAGAAATGCAGTCCTTATCAACTGGTGTAGGAAGCAAATCGAAGCCATGTACCAAGTTTTTCAGGTTATAATCTATTCCTGTCTAAATAAATATACTTTCAAATGCCATTTTTCTACTTTTAATAGCATCATAATTATATTTTTAATAATTAATTGTTGAATTGCTTAAAACTAAATTGTGCAATTCTGCTAATTAATTGGGTATATGAAGCTCTTATACAGGTACACACTGTTATTTGGTCTAAACAAGTAATAAACAGATTAGTGGTATATTAACAGAATACTACTTAAAAGACAACACTTTGCAGGGCAATAGTTTGGACAGAGACCACTATCATATTACCTTTCAGCCTAACTAATTACCCACCACTTTAATCATTTTAACATCAGCTCATATTAGATTTTCACATCATAGTAATTTAGTTGATAGCTGTAACTATCAACTAAGTCACATGAATTAAACATTTGAGTTTTGTATTGTAGATGTTTGTTGAAGAAAACAGAGAGATTGTTTTGATCATCCACAAACTTGAACTGGAAACCATTCTATTCTATCCCAGATTCTAATTTTATTAAATTTCGATTATGAAATAAATGACTGAAGTCCGCACTCTTATTGTTTCTCTATAATGGTTTGCAATATTTTGAAGTTGGTCTGTTTGTCACCACTTGCCAACATTGTTTATCTTATCTATTTTTCTTTTTCTGCTTCTCTCACTAAATTTTGGAAGAGATCTTCATTAGCTGCTTGTTATTCAATATAATTGTTTCTTCAATAAGGTCTTCAATAGTTCAAATTTGCTTAGGTGATTAGTTAATACCCTCTGTAGGAATAAATTTGTCTTTTAAACTTTTTGCCTTTGAATCTGTCCCTTTTCATATAATTATAAAACTGGATAAGTTAACTGCATTTTAATTATTTTTTATAACTGTTATGCATATTTTTGGAAAACTTTCTGAAATGTACCATAATGCTAGTTTATTGCCCATGGTCCTTTCTATGTCTTAATTTCATTCCCTATAAATTTCTGGAGATTTTGGTCAAGCGTCCTAGAAGTCTCTAGCGCATAGAGTAGTGTGCGTGGTGGGGTATGGGTGTTGCTGTTTGAAATATGTCAGACATAGGTGCACTTGTTACGTTTACTGTGCTGAAATGGTGTCCTGTGTGATCCTTTTTGAAGTTGGCCTGCTTGACCTGTCCCATATTACCCATGTCTTTTTATTCTGTTTTGCCTAGTGTTCTTGCTGTATGTGTTCCTTTCAGGAGCTTAGCGTTTGAATTAAGTTTTTTTATGTATTTAAATCTGGAGGGACTATTCTGGAACTTTGTGAGCTTAGCAGTTCAGAGTTTACTGCTGGATAAAACACAGTAGATCTGTGAATGATTATTTATCCTAATTAATCAGTTGTTCATTTTCTCTCTATATATGTTTATCTTATCGAATGATCCATTGATCTGGTTTCTCATTTACACCCTTATGCCAGAGAACATGGAAATGAATTAGTAGTTCAAGTGTATCTTAGTAACAGGGGATAAGGGTGTACATAAAATTTGTGTCCTTGGTAATGATTCAATATAATCTAATCGAACCATATTTTGTTTTGCAGCACTTCTGGCTGCCCCTTTGGTGAGAGCTGCCACTTCTTGCACCATGTTCCTGGTGGTTATAATGCTGCTGCCCAGATGATGAATCTAACACCTGCAGCACCTCCTGCACCCAGAAATGTTGCACCTCCACCACATGTACCCAATGGGTCCGCCCCATCTTCTGTTAAAAGCCGCATATGTAACAAGTTTAATACTGCTGAAGGCTGCAAATTTGGTGACAAATGCCATTTCGCTCACGGTGAATGGGAACTTGGGAAGCCTGTTGCTCTGTCATTTGATGATCACCGTGGCATGGGACCGCCCAACGTAGGTCGTTTTGGTGGCCATCGGATGGAGCCCCCACCTGGTCCAACTACCAGCTTCGGTGCCAATGCCACTGCCAAGATCAGTGTAGAGGCTTCTCTGGCTGGAGCAATCATTGGTAAGGGTGGAGTGAACTCAAAACAAATCTGTCGCCAAACTGGAGCCAAACTTTCAATTCGAGAGCATGAAGCTGACCCAAATCTTAGGAACATTGAACTTGAGGGGACTTTTGAACAAATTAAGGATGCAAGTAACATGGTGAAGGATTTACTGTTGACCCTGCAAATGTCTGCACCACCTAAAACATCCCATGGAGGACGAGGAGAAGGCGCTGGTGGCGCCCCTGGTCATCATGGAAGCAACATTAAAACAAAACTGTGTGAGAATTTTGCAAAGGGATCCTGCACTTTTGGAGAAAGATGTCATTTTGCACATGGAGCTGCGGATTTGCGTAAATGAAAACTTTACCTTAATGAAGCGGCACATTATCTTATCAGTCAGAACTATTTTTATTATTATTGCTGTGCAATGCTACTTAGGGCACTGACAGAACTTCTGATGTTAAGAGTTTTGTTGTTTTTGTTTCCTTTAAATAGCAACATTAGATTTCCAATTTAAATTTTTCCCTTCATTTATGTAATTGTAGTTGTGTTTTGTTTTCTTATTCCCTACAGTGATCTTAGTCACTGTCTTTTTAAATTTGGCGTTGCGGATTTTATTTTAGTTTTCCTTCTGTCATCATCTCTATTATCATTTAAATGGGGTTGAATCTAGTGTAGAAGGGCTTATATTGTGTTTGGAAAACTGGTGGCTTGTAGCCAGACATAGGTTCTCTTTCAATATGGTAAATCAAATTTCATATTCTGTCTCAGTCACTTAACTGTTTACCTCCTATTGAGGAACGTGTAAACTAAGAAAAATAAATAAGTGGAGGTGAAATATGCTGAAAAAAATACGTGAAAACGATAGGGAGCTTCTCCAACTTAAAATCTAATCAAGTTTACCACACCAACCAGTCAATAATACTCAACATTCTACTTTTGTTCCTTTTAATTGTTTACACGAATGCCTTTAGTATTTCAAAACTTTTTTTGTCAACAACATTTTTAAACTTTACTTCATCCGTTTCAAAATATAAGTGTTTTGACCATATTACACAAATTAAAAAATGTAATTATTATTGTATGAAAAAGAAAAATTATGAGTTACTGTAGTTTACAAGCTTCTTAAAAAAAAGTGTTAGTCAATTTTGAATGTTCTTTAAGTACTAAATATAATTTTGGAAAATGTTAAACAGTGCACCCGGTGCACTAGTTAAGCAAATTATTATAGAAATTTTTTCTTGAAAATTGTGCATTCAATGTTTTGAAAGTATAAAAAAACTATCTTATTATTATTACTTTTATCTTTTATTTCCTTTTTTAGTATGCCTAACAAGTGCACCGAGTGCACTGTTTAGCATGACCCATATATTTTTTACTATGAAAACTATGAATATATTGTCCACAAATTCTAGAAATATCGATATTATTAGTTAGGTGTCATGATCAGAGTTGGAACCTCGGTCCCTCCACTTGTATGTGTTAGTTTTTAATGGTTTATCATTTTATTTATCTATTAAAAAAATTATGAATATGTTTTTTCCGCAACTTTGATATTTAGACCTTTTATAGACATTATGGCCTTTTGAATTCAATAACCCTCTACATAAGTGATTACAAGAATATACACAAACATGCCAACAAAAGATTTCTTTTAAGAAAAAAATTATCTTTTAAAAATTTGAATAAATTACAATTCTCTTTCTTGAAAGATACTTAAATTACACTGTCCTCCTTAAAATATATGTTATATTCTCCTTTTATACAAACTATAATCATCAGTGACAGAGTTAGGACCCTGACTCAAGGGTGCATTGTTGGGTCACATGGACAGAACCAAGGCCCAACAGGTGTGGACAGTTGCCATACTGGCAAAAAAAAATTGTATCGTTAAGAGTTTGTTTGGGAAAAAATTGAAATATCTAAGGGTTAGTATATGGCAAAATTAAGATTTTTGTTAGACCTATTTATATATTGTCACATGTGAAATTTTGCTCAGACTCTATAATTTGTCTGGCGAAGCCACTAGGTCATAAGAAGAGCTAAAAAATCATCTATATTGTGCTTAAAGCAACATACGAGTGAGTTGGAAACCAAATCTTACGAAATAATCAGTTCAATTTTGTAATTTTTTCATATGAAATTTGAACTAAATCAAACCAATAAAAATATATGTTAGTTTGGTTTGATTCAATCGGGTTGAAATTTGTCAAAAAAATTGAGTATTATTAAAATATAAGCGAACACAATATATTAAATATCACTAGTTTGCTAGTCTAACGGATTAAATACTTTCAACAAGCAACTTTCGATACTTGGGATCAATTATTCTGATTCGAAATATTAATTTTAATTATATAATCACCATTTTAATAATAATAATAATAATAACATATCAAACGGTTTTAGATTTCTATAAAATTTAACATGAATGATCTATATGATATAATCTTCCAATCTAACGGTGGATTTTGTAAAATTTGATTTCGTTAAAGCGTTATTGAGCGGTGTAACATTTGGTGTCAAACTAGTTGGTGTCATTTGATTCTGACCTTAATAAATAATAATAATAATAATAATAATAATAATAATAATAATAATAATAATAATAATAATAATAATAATAATAATAAATGTTACGATAGAACAAACAAAAATAGCAATCATACCATTATAGGTTTCCCAAAACATAATCAAAGTAAAAAAATAACGCATATAAGGGCTCGTTTGACCTAGCTTATTTTAGAGCTTATGCAAACGGCTTATGCAATATAAATTATGTTTTATGCTATTTTTTAAGTTTAAATTAGTGAAAATTGAATTTTTAGAAGCTATTTTATCATAAACTATCTTGAAAAACTTATAGTAATATATAAAAATTGCATAAGCCGTTTGCATAAGCTCAAAAATAAGTTAGGTCAAACGGGCCCTAAAATTAAGCTGCAAAGTGTAAAAATAAGGGGTCCATCATCCATTATTATTGGTTCAAAAAATTAAGAACCAGGGGTGCCCTCAAACAATGTGGCACCCCCTTGATAATCACACTCTCTTTTCTCTTAAAATATATATATATATATTGTTCTGGTAAAAATTGTATGGGGTCAGTCCAAATATATTGAAGGATAATAATATAAGAATACAACTTTACCAATCGAAAAAGTGAACCATTTGCAATGGGTTTTTCTCTTCTATTTATAGAGGAGGATTACATTTAAAATATCTATGAACCGCCCCACTCCTCTCTATGGAGGTCGTGGGTGGTTTCCGCCGTGTCCACCGTGTTACAGGAGTGGTTATTGACGGTTTCTTTCCTCCACCGTGTGTAGATGGTGGTAGTGGGTGGTTTCCGTCTCCCTTCACCGTGCCTGAGTTGTCCACATCCCAGGGTGACGCCCCTAGCTTCCATGTCGCCCGCGCCTTGTCTTTCCCGCCAAGGTATTTATTTGAATTGCTTGGATCATTTGTTGGGCAACTTCGTTATTGGGCCCATAGAATTTCGTCCGGTACACAACCCCCCAAGCACGAGGCTCAAAGAGGCGAAGTGGTGATAATGGCCGGACGTGGGGAGGTAACCGCCCATTACTCTTGATCATTTTCCCTTTTCTCTAATTATAAATATAGGCTCTTGTGTAAGCAAATTTTCTTATCATCCATCTGTCCTTTGTTTCACTCATATTTCAGTCATGACTTCTCCCACTCCTTGCCTGGAATCACCAGCCATGCCTGTTCTAAGGCAGTTGAGAAATGTGTTGTGTTATGATACTGATGACCTGATGGATCAGATAGAAGATTTTTCTTCTATGGTGAAAGAGCTGCAGGATTATTCTTGGAGGCTTACGGAGAAGGGGCGCGCCTTTCTGGCCGTGGTGCAGGAATTAGCGAAGAGGCTGTTGGACGATGCTGCTTTTATTGTGTCGACAGAGAACGTGGAGCACTGCCACAAAGAACTTGCTGAAGCTTTAGAGAGGAAGATTGAGGTGACCAAAGATCGCATCAAGTCTCAGGAAGAAGTGATGGCCCTTTCCCTCTCAGCGGAGGAGGCTATAGATAACAGAATCGATGCTCTAGAGAACCAGCTGAAGCCTCTTGTGAAGAGAAAGAGAAATCTGCAAATGAATATCCAATATGACGTCGCCAAACTGATCCGAACCCGTTCCTACCTCTGCCGTCTCCAGGAGAAGGATGATGTCCTTACTGACGATATGAGAAAGCTTGCCATGGACTCAGAAGTGGCGAAGAAGCAGAAGGGTTTGCTAGAGGAATGCCACGTCCGTGCCGTCGAGGCAGCCTACACGGCGTTTTAAGTAGTTTTGTCTTGTTATTTCTGTTGTATGTTGCTTTTCCCTGATTCCTTCAAATGGCGTTGAGTATGCTCCGCCACCCTTTGTAATCTTGAAATTTTCCTTTATGAATGAATTGGTTCTTTGTTTAATTTGATGACTTCTTTTCCGTCACGTATTTTATTTGATTTCGTGGTGTGCTTGACCTCGCTTATTGGCGATGTTGCTGGATTCCAAACGTTTGGCCTTCTCGCCCTGTCTGGGGATACGTGTCCGCGTTTACACGTCATTACTGACACGCGCGTAGGTTCCTCCTTTTGTCCAATGGGTATTAGGACGTTTCAATTTACCCTCCACTGACTTGCATTTTTCCTATAAAACGAAGTCTTCTTCCTTACTTCAGTTTATTTCCTCCAACATTCTATTCCCTTTCCAAATTCTCTCGAAATTTCAAACTCATTTTGCGCGGTTATTCCCTTGTCTAAAATTCCGCTCCCACGATCCCCACTATCTCCTCGCCTCCGATATTAAAGGTAACCTCTATTCTTGTCTTCGTATCTATCCTTTATTTTTTAGCGTTCCGTTTTTTATTTCTAGGGTTCATAGTAGAAAAAATGGTTATTTTGCGAAGTTTGAGCGATGATGAAGAGGGGGATTTTACTAGAATCCCTCCTCGTGGTTCTGTTCTAGAGACCTAAATTCGTAACCATCATACTAGAGCCAACGGTTCGATTGATTATGATGGTTATTTCAAATCTTTTATGAATGTTCCTTCTAGTGATTTTAGTGGTTCCGAGAGTAGTTATAGTGATTGTGTGATAATCTCGCCTTCGTCTTTCACAGGAAAACGAAGGGATACTACTCTAGCTGTCTTCGTCGCCCAGAGTCCTCCCGAGACCATGGAAGTTTCTTCAAAGTATCTAACCCAAGAGTGTGTTTTGGTTTTTAGGCGGAAAACCATTCTCTCGGGTTCTCACAATGAAAACGATGTCGTCACTGAGCCCGTGGGCGAGGATGAGATAGTCACTGATTCCAACACTCAAACACCCCACTTCTTTTACATGTATACTTCAGTTATTGATTCTTTAAATATCTGGTTCCCTTTTACCTCTTTTGAGGTTTCTATGCTAAGGACCTTGAATGTCGCCCCCTGTCAACTGAGTCCCAACAGTTGGGGTTATATGAAGGCTTTCCAACTGGCTTGTCTGGGGTTGGAAATAGAAAAGCCTTCTGTTGCTGTTTTCTTTTCCTTCTTCACCATAAAAAATGTCTCCCCTGATTCTCAGGTTAACCTATCGAGTCAACCTAACCGCAAGCGTTTCCAGCTTTACGCTTCAAATTTCAAAAATTACAAGGATACATTCTTGCGTGTCCGTGGCAGGGATTCCTTTCCCGACGTGATGTTTGATGAAAATAGTGAACCTCTGTTTCCTTTCTACTGGACTTCTAACACTCGAGGTATCAAATGGATCTGCTATGAAAGCCTTGATGAGTTTGAGAGGGAGAGCGTCGCCTACATTGAGACGCTTTGTATCATGAATGTAGGCGACCTCCTTAATGCTGAGGGTCATATAGAGTCTCTAGAGGATTATATGAGTAAGTACCTTTAGCGTTTTCTGTTTTAATATTGTTTCTTTGCTTTTGGCGACTAACCGTTTCTTTTGTGTTTGCAGATAGGATGAAGTCTGTTTCCCAAGAGAAAAGAATGGAATTCTTGCTGAGGGCCAGAGCCAAGAAAGAGAAGGATGCCGCCGCTGCTGCTTCTGGAGAAGCCGTTGTTGCCGCTGATCCTTTGAATCAGCTGATTGTGGTGGATGGCGACGCCACCAAAAACAAAAACAAAAGAAAGAATGAGAGGCGGATCTCCATCTCTATTCCGGGAAAGAGTTTTGATGCTGGAACAAGTTCTAAGGGCGAGCAGCCCATTAAGAAGAAGTTGAGATCTGCAAGTTCTGGGGCGGGGTCCAACGTGGGCGTTGTGTCCTCGCAGGAAGAAGATGAAGAGAAGACTCCTTCTCCTCGTGCTGTTGTAAACAATGACATCGTCTCTCCTCCTCCCCCTGTCGCTCCGAGTCAAGTTGTTCCCTCTCCTTGGGATCCTCTTTTTAACCCTGAATTGTTTTTGGAGAGGGTGGTGAAAATGTCTGGCGGGGATGCTCGGTTCGGCTCCACTTCTACTGATGACTTGCTGAAACTCTCTTTGGGTCATGAGCTCAAAGGACTCTTGCTCAACTATGCTTTGGCGTCTCGCCAGAAGCATGAAGTCTCTACCGCCCAGGAAAAAATGAAGGTAATTCACCAAAAGTTGGATGACATGGAGAAGAAGGTCAAGTCCACTCAGGATAAGTTTATTGCTGACATGGAGAGCAAAAAAGCTTTGGAAGATTTGGAGAAGGACCACGAGGCGGCGATGCAGAAGCTGAAGGATGAGCACGCCAAGGAGATGAAAGCTTTGAAGGAGGCGACTTCTGCTAAGGACGCCCATCTTGAGGAGTTGGCTCGTGAGCAGGAGGCGTTGTTGAAAGAGAAGGAAAGCTGGGCCGAGGAGAAAGCAACTTTGGAGGAATCCATTGGAGCCTAGCTTGATGAGGGTTTTAGCTATGCCCTGGAGCAAGTGAAGGTCTTGTTCCCTGACATTGATGCTGAGCGCCTTAGTGAAGCTAACGCCCTGATGGTCATCAAGGACGGCCAGTTGGTTCCTTATGTCCCTCCTTCTGATTCTGCCCCATGATTACTGTTTATCTTGTATTTTTGCTATCATATTCCCGTATGCCCTTTTGTGGCTTTGTATGAATATTCTTGTACGCCCTGATGTGGCATCATGACAATCTTTTTGTGCGCCCTTCTGAGGCCTTATTATAATTCCAGTACTTTTATTTATTTGTGTTCTTCCGATGGCTTTTACTGTGTCTTTGGCGTTATGATATTAGCTTAAATAAAGACCTTCTCGCCTGTACATTTGAATGGGCGAGGTGATATGAACATGTGGGCGTAGTGACCCCAGATGATGGCGTCGCCCTTGTTCCGTTTCCCAAGAACTCTTTGTAATTACAAATGTGGTCAACATGACCATTAAAGCGTGGTGCAGTTTCCCATGCAGTCGAACATGGGTAGTTGTAACTACTTTGCATGCATTTATTGCAAACCGTTTAATGATTTCCTATAAATACCCTAATCTTCTTCTCTTTTCTCTTCACTTCCTTCTCTGATCCTTCGATGGATAACGATAAAAATATGGAGAAGGGTGTAGTTACAAGATCAAAGTCTCAGAAAAGGAAACAGAAGAGGGAAATCTCTGTCTCTAAACTTGGGCGAGATAATCCTTCTCCTAGAGTCAAAATGGAGACCACTGCCGTTTCGTCAGATTCTTCTGGCTCCGTCGATGAAGATTATATTGAATTTCTGAGGACTTACGATCCTCGGGAGTCTTCTCCTGATGTTCAATCTTCTGGTGGAGAAGAAGGATCCCAGATCGCCGTGGAAACTAAGGAAAAACCACGGAAGAAACCACGAAAGGCTTCGGGGAAAAGCTCTTGAGTGATTCCGCTCTGATGAGTTGTTCCTTCTCCCGATTTCTTCCTCTTGCTGGAGGAATTAGGACCTTGGACAACTGAGGAACTGACGAGCCTGTCTTCAGGTTTCTTTCTCTTGATGAAGAAGCTGGATCCTTTGGCGACTGGGGATCTTTGGATAGTATTAGGACTCCATCTTTATTTTCTTTGAATTTGTATCTTGATTTCACTGTAATTTTCTTTACTTTTGTCTTTGAATTTGTATCTTGATTTCACTGTAATTTCTTTTATCAATGAAATGTGGATTTCTATGACCTCTATTAAGGCAAGTCCTTTGTCCAGCATCATTTTTTCCTTTTCTGCACTGTGATGTTATATGGTACTATTGTTAAAAAATGACTAAAAAATGATATGCATGATACCTTTGATTTTCTTTGGCGATTATTGGGCTTAGCCCTCTGTGTATGGCGTGTTCGTTTCTGACGTCGCCTGCGCTTTGCTCTGGTCGCCTTTTTCCTTGGCATATGAAGCCCATTTCATTTCCGTCGTATCCAGCTCGTAAGATTTAAGGATAGCGTCGTTTCTTTTTCTGACGTATCCAACTCGTAAGATTTACAGATAACGTCATGGTGTTTCAACTCGTTTCCTTCGTATCCGACTCGTAAGATTTATGGATAGCGCCGTTTCTTTTTCTGACGTATCCAACTCGTAAGATTTACAGATAACGCCATGGTGTTTCAACTCGTTTCCGTCGTATCCGACTCGTAAGATTTATGGATAGCGCCGTTTCTTTTTCTGACGTATCCAACTCGTAAGATTTACAGATAACGTCATGGTGTTTCAACTCGTTTCCGTCGTATCCGACTCGTAGGATTTATGGATAGCACCGTTTCTTTTTCTGACGTATCTAACTCGTAAGATTTACAGATAACGCCATGGTGTTTCAACTCGTTTCCGTCGTATCCGACTCGTAAGATTTAGGGATAGCGCCGTTTCTTTTTCTGACGTATCCAACTCATAAGATTTACAGATAACGCCATAGTGTTTCAACTTGTTTCCGTCGTATCCGACTCGTAAGATTTATGGATAGCGCCGTTTCTTTTTCTGACGTATCCATCTCGTAAGGTTTACAAATAACGCCATGGTGTTTCAACTCATTTAATTCTTTTGTTAACTACAAGCATAAGATTGAGGTAGTATAATGATTCATCTGCAAGCATTGTAATAATAACAACTTATTTGATTGATGAAAGGATTTTTGCATTTCGAATGATGAGCCTCGTTAAAAACACCCGCTTTCGCCGGAGAAAAGAGCTTCTCATCATTTTATTGAAAATTGTTTTATCTCAGTGCTACATTCTCATGCATTTTCTTTCAAGAAGATAAAATAAAAAACATAAAAAACATAATGGAAATAATAGCGGAAAATATCTCTTGGGTGGTAAGGCGAGGTAGATGGTGCTTCTGGAGTTTCGTCTCGCCTTCCAGGCACTGTCGACTCAGCTGTAATAAAATCTGAGGTTGGAAATGTTCCAGGTCCTGTGAAGGACTTCACCCTCCATTGTCTCTAACCTGTACGCTCTACCTTCAAAGACTTCATTGATTCTAAATGGGCTTTCTCAGTTCGCTGCCAGTTTTCCTCCTTTGTCTTTTTCCATTGGTCTTTTCAGGACTAGGTCGCCTTCTTTGAACCTTCTTGGGATCATCCTAATGTTGTATTTCCTGCCTGCCCTCTGCTTCGTGGCAAATTCCCTGAAGTGTGCTTTATCTCTTAACTCTTGTATTAGATCTAAGTTCTCCTGTAGCGCTTCGTTATTCTCCTGTGCCGTTGTGGTGTCACGTCGCCAACTTGGGGGGTTTATTTCTGCTGGAATCATGGCGTCCGCGCCATATACCATGGTGAACAATGCTTCTCCTGTTGATGACTGTGGAGTTGTGTGGTAGGACCATAGTATAGCGGTGAGGTGAGCCACCCATGCTTCTCCTTGGCTTGATAGCCTTCTCTTCAAAGCTTTTAATATGACCTTGTTGGCCGACTCAGCTTGTCCATTGGCTTGAGGGTGCTCAACTGATATGAAAGTATTTTGAATTCCCTTTTCCTTGCAGAATGTGACTACCTTCTCGCTTGCAAACTGCGTTCCGTTATCTGACACAATGTACTTGGGTAAGCCAAACCTGCATATGATTCTTCTCCAATAGAATTTTTTCACTTGTTCTGCCGAGATGCTGGATAAAGGTTCCACTTCTACCCATTTCGTAAAATAGTCCACTGCTACTATGATCCACCTTACCTGCTTCCATGAGGTGGGGAAAGGACCCAATATATCAACGCCCCACATGAAGAAGGGCCAAGGGGAAAGAACTGATTTAAGGGGTTCTCCTGGGGCGTAGTGTAGATTTGAGAATCTCTGACATTTATCGCATGTTCTCACATACCTCGCTGCGTCACTGTATAGCTCTGGCCAGAAGAATCCTGCTCCGAGGATTTTACCTGCCAGCGATCTCGCCCCAATATGGCTTCCACATGATCATTCATGAATTTCCTCTAGGATTCCTTTGGCTTCCTCTTTGCTTACGCATAGCAGCAAGGGGCCTGAGAATCCTCTCTTGTACAGCTTATCTCCCAGCATGGAATACCATGACGCCATTCTTTTGATCCGATATGCTTCCTCTCTTGGGCCGGGAAGCTCATCTCTCTGCAAGTACTTGATGATGGGCGCTCGCCAATCTTCTTCTTCTATGATCATGTGAGTCGCCTCTTCGTTGATGCTTGGGTTTGCTATGGTTTCCTGGATGAAGGTTTTGTTGCTTCCGGGTTTCTTGGTGCTGGCGAGCTTGGATAGTAAGTCCGCCCTGGCGTTCTGCTCTCTTGGCACATAAATTAGCTGAAATGAATTAAAGCATCTCGCTAACTTATTCACCTTTTCTAGATATTTAGTCAGTTGGGGATCCCTTGTTTGAAATTCTCCTGACACTTGATTGGTTACTAGCTGTGAATCACTTTTTGCTCTGAGGTCTGTGACCTCCATCTCCTTTGCCAACTTCATTCCGGCCAGCAGGGCTTCATATTCAACCTGGTTGTTACTTGCTTTGAAGGCGAACCTTAAGGATTGTTCTATTAGTACTCCATAAGGTCCTTCCAGGACCACTCCCGCTCCACTTCCTTTTAGGTTAGACGCATCATCTACTGAAAGTGTCCAAGGTTCCTCGTTGTTCTCTTTTGGCGGGGTTGATAATTCCAATACGAAGTCCGCCAAAATCTGCGATTTTATTGTGCCCCTAGGGGAGAAAGTTATATCAAACTCTGATAACTCTACTGCCCATGCTACCATTCTCCCTGCTAGATCAGGCTTCCTTAGGACTTTCTTTATTGGATAGTCCGTCTTGATCACTACTTTATGGCTCTGGAAGTATTGTCTTAGTTTCCTTGCTGTGATAACAACAGCCAAGGATAGCTTCTCTATCTTTTGGTACTTGGCTTCAGCGCCTTTGAATGTCCTGCTTACCAAATATATCGGCTTCTCTTCTCCTTTGACTTCCTGCACCAATGCCGAACTGAGGGCGTTGTCTGAAACAGCTAAGTAGAGGTATAGGATGTTTCCATTTTCTGGGCGAGTCAATATTGAGGGTGACGCCAGAAAACTTTTGAGCTTCTGAAAAGCTTCTTCACATTGAGGGCTCCATACGAATCTCTCACTTTTCCTTAGAGTGGAGAAAAAGTGGAATGATTTCTCTCCTGAGCAGGATAGAAATCTTGACAAAGCCGCAATCCTTCCTGCTAGTTGTTGGACCTCCTTCACTGTCGTTGGGCTCCTCATGTCGATTATGGCCTGACATTTGTCTGGGTTGGCTTCTATCCCTCTATTTGTGAGCATAAAGCCTAAGAATTTTCCTGATTGGACTCCGAAAGAACATTTTGCGGGATTCAGTCTCATGTTATACTTTCTAACTGAGGCGTGTGTAGTACCCCAATTTTGTCCCGACTTTTTTTATTTTTTCTTTTTTCACAGTCGAATTGTGTTGTTTTAATGTTTGAAATAGTAGAATTTTTATTTTTATAATTTCATGCATTTTTAACCTTTTTATGCATTGCATTAATTTTATGAATTTTTTTTAGAAAATACAAAAAAAAATGTTATTATATTTAGTTTTTTATTATTATTGTCCATGATATCATTGTTATTTTTACCAAAATAAAAAGATTTGAGTTCAAATTATAATATTTACTTTTTTATTGTGTATAATTTGACTTAATTTATCATATTTTTTATTTTTTCTCATAAGATCCAAAATATTGATTTGTTTCCAAAAATATATCAAATATGCATTTGTTTCAAAAAAAAAAGGAAAGAAATAATAGTACCTCTTTTCTCTCCTATTTTTTAGGAGTCTCACTTTTTTATTAATAATAATTATTTTTATCATAACAAAAATTTCACAAAAAAAAGGACAACAACAACACAGCAGTGTTGCTGCGCCTATTCCCCCTATTCTCATCTTTTTTTTTTTTTTTTTTTTAATTATCTATTATTACTAGTATTATATATAAATTATTAATATAATAATTAAAACAAAAAAACTGATGCATATCTAACAACAACAACACATGCTACTGCTGTTACTGTTGCTGCACATCCCTCGGTTCTCCTTCCCTGATTTCAGTTTTGTGACTTTTTTGATTTATCTCAAAATGGCTTAGTCTTTCACCAATTCAACAAGCAAGTAAAAGAACAAATCACTTCATTCTTCTTTAATTCTTGGCAATACTAATTTTACAGTTAAAACAGCCAATAATTCAATTCACCAATTATCCAATGAACATAAACATTCACCAATCATCTCTATAAATTGGAACTAAAATCAGAACAAAAGGGGACAAAAAAAATTGAGTAAAAGAAAAGAGAAATTGATAGAGATTGCAGAAACATTTCATCTTCCTCTTTCATTCATAATCATCAAAAACCACCTCTCCCATCACAAAACATCTATCACCATTCCAATACAAACACCAACAACCCTTAAAATCACTACTTCCACCACTGCCATCTTCAACCTATAAACACCATCCATAACAAACAAAAAAACAAAAATCCAAACACAAATTGAACAAAAAGAAACAAAAAAAAAAGCAACAAGAAGAGTGAAAGAACTGATCCGTCTTCAAGCTCCCTCACTGCCGCTACCGTCGATTCCGGCCAGAACGTCCACCGCCGTCTCTCTCTCTTTCTCTCAGCCGTCGCCTCTCTCTCTCTCTCTCGGTGACCTTTCTTTCTCCTTTCTGTGATATTCTCACATTACTGGTTTAGTTTGTTTGTTTGCTCTATTCATTCTTTCCTTATTTATCTTATTTGTTATTTACTGTTTTGATTTATTTGTTTTATTTGTTCTTTATTAGTTGGGTTGTTTGTAGTGATATGAGTCCTAAACCATTTAATTTATTTACACCCCCTTTGATCTGCTATTAACAAACTAAAATAAAAAGTAAAATCAACAACAAAATATGTGTGTTTAGTTTTTATGTTATTTTCTTTTATTTTATTAGACTAGTGTAATGTACAAATTTATTCTCTAACTTAAATAAAAATTAAATCTTTCATGACATAAAAAATTCCTCTTAACAACAAAAAAGGAAGACTTTTTATTTTAATAAAATGCTTGTTCTTAACAAAATAAATCTTGGATTGAAAAGGAGATCGGCGGATGTACTTCCGTTCGTCTCTCGAATAATCGAGGCTTAGCGTCCGCTTTGTCAATCGGTTATCCGTCTTCCACACCTAAAAATATATTTTTTTCAAAACAACAAATTAAAATGAATCTCAACTCACCAAACAAATCTTTTTTCACGCCCATGCACGTTTAATTTTTCTCAAACGGATATCATCGCCCAAGTGCGAGTCCGACTTTTTTTTAAATCAAGCAAATCTTTTTCACGCCCATGCGCGTTTATTTTTTTCAAACGGATATCATCGCCCAAGTGCGAGTCCGATTTTTTTTAAATCAAGCAAACTTTTTCGCCAAAGTGCGACCAAATAATTTTCATAAATAAAATCAACCAACACACAAATATTTTTTACAAAGAACTACGTAGCTTTGAATTTCCCATTGCACTTGGGAATACGTAGGAGCGGGATCCAGAAACCGTTAAGCACCCTAATAAAAAACTCATTTTTTGGTTAATATTTTATTTTCTCTTTTTCTTTCACTCTTTGCAACCTTTTTTTTAAATAATAAGACAAACAAACATGAACTAACACTTAATTTAACGCTAAACTAATTAACGGTTCCCGTTGGATACAACGGATGTAAGGGATGCTAATACCTCCCCCTTGCATAACCGACTCCCGAACCCGAAATTTGGTCGCGATGACCTTGTTCTTGTTCTCGAAGGGGTTTATCGACGTTCCCCTTTTCAAAAATAAAACTTCGGTGGCGACTTTACTGTCTAGCGAGCGTTTTTCGCCCGCGCATTTTTTCCGGCCGCTTCAGCGAGGATGTCCCCTAAGTCTTGATCGTGTTTGGCATCCTCTGTGGTCTTCACCACCATATCATCAATGTACACCTCCACGTTTTTGCTTATCTGTTCTGAGAATACCCTATCCATCAGCCTTTGGTAGGTGGCGCCAGCGTTCTTCAGACCAAATGGCATGACATTATAGAAATAGTTGCACGTATTGGTCATGAAGGCCGTGTGAGGTGCGTCTGCAGGGTTCATCTTTATCTGGTTGTACCTTGAGTAGGCGTCCATAAAGCTTAACATCTTATATCCTGAGGCTCCGTCGATAAGCCTATCTATGTTAGGTAGAGGGTATGGGTCCTTTGGGCAGGCTTTGTTCAAGTCCGTGAAGTCCACACACATGCTCCACTTGCCATTCGCTTTCTTTACCATCACTATGTTCGCCAGCCATGACGGGTACTTTATTTCTTCGATGAAACATGCTGCTTTTAGTTTTTCCACTTCTTCGTTTATTGTCGTTCTCCTCTTTCTTTGTGATACAGGCTTGACGTTGGGCGCGATGGATAGTTTGTGTGTTATCACGCTCTCGTCGATTCCTGGCATATCCGATGGTTTCCATGCGAAAAGGTCTATGTTCTTTCTCAACATGGCCAGGATCTTTTCTTTTTCATCGGGTTTTAAAGTGGTTCCGATGTTAGTTACTTGGTGTGGCATGTCGCCAATCTGGACTTGTTCCAATTCTTCAATGGGACTCATTCTTCTATCTGTAAAATCCTCTTTTGGATCGAGGTCTAGGGGTGAGATCATATTAACTTCGCTTCCTTCTGTGTGCGACGCCATTGATTCTGACCTCTTGCTTTATTTGTGCCTGATTTTCAGGCTTGACTCGTAGCATCTTCTCGCCAGCTTTTGGTCTCCTCTTATCGTTCCTACTTTTCTGTTGTCCAAGGGGGTACTTGATGGACAAATAGAGGGTCGACAATGCCGCATCAAGTGTATTGAAAGCCAGCCTTCCGATGATAATGTTGTATGACGTGAATAGGGTTTTAACTACCAGATATCTCACCTTGATAGTCTTGGCGTTCTCCTCTTCTCCAAATGTGGTTAAAAGGGTAGTATACCCCATCACTTCCACTTGCAGGAGATGTTCGTCTGACAGCTGCATCGCCTTGAAGGCTTCCCAGTACATAATATCTGCTGAACTTCCCGAGTCAATCAACACTTTTTTGACATCACAATTCAATATTTGTACTTGTATCACGAGGGGGTCATCATCGTGTGGCATGACTTCTCTCTTGTCTTCCTTGGTGAATGATAGGTCGGGGACGGGCGTCGTTGAAGTGTGTCCTATGAATTTCTCATTTTGATCCATTCTTCTTACATAACGCTTTCTGGCATTTGAGGATTCTCCACCTCCTGCGAATCCGCCTGCGATGGTGTTTACGGAGATCCTCCTTCCTTTGCTTGGATCTTCTCCTTCTGAGCAATCCTTTGAGTGATTGGGTTGTGCCTTTGGGATGACCACTTTTCCCACGGCGGCTTCATCTAAAAATTTCCTTAGGTGACCACTCTTTATCAGTTCTTCAATTAGGTCTCTTAATCTGAAGCACTTTTCAGTATCGTGGCCTCGGCATCTATGGTAAGCGCACCAGGCATTGGGGTTCATTCCTAAAGTGTGTTCTTTGCCTCTTTGTGGTGGTAATCTCCCTAATCCTGTTTCCAGGATTTCATTCAGGACGTAGACCCGGGCGCTGTTAAGAGGTGTGTACTCCTTCTTATCTTTCTGAAAGTGTCTTGGCAACTGATACGGTTTTCTGTGGCGTTCAGTGCCGCGGTGATTGGGAATTGGGCGTCTATGATGGTGATAGAATTCGCTCTGGCTGTTTCCCCTGTTTACCGGGCCTCTTTCCCTGGCGTCTCTCATCCGCTTCTCAGCATTACTATCTTCACCTTTTATGTATCCTTCTGCTCTTCTTGTTACCTCTTGCATTGATGTTGCTGGCTAGAGATTCGTTGAAGTGTCCCGCCTTAAGGCCGTGATGGAAGGCGGAGACAAACATCTCCTGGTTTGGGTTGCTTACTTTGCTGGTTGATTCGCAGAATCTTGCCAAGTACTCCCGTAGCGACTCGTTGTGGTTTTGTCGTAAGGAGAACAAACTGGTTGCCGTAACCTTTATGTGTTTGGAGCCGGCGAATTGTTGTGTGAATTTTTGTTGGAAATCTGTCCAACTTTCTATGGAATTCTTGGGCAGATTCATATACCATCTCAGGGCTGCATCTTTCAGCGTGCCTGAGAGGAGCTTGCACTTAAGGTGATCCGCTGCCCCAATGATGGCGGTCTTGGTACCCACTGCCATCAGGTGTTCTGTTGGATCTGTTTTTCCGTCAAAGTCTGGGAGGTGGGGTGTTCTGAAGTTGTCAGGTACCCTCGCGTCCCAGAGGTCTTGTGCCAGTGGTTGGGAGTCAGTGATATTGTTTTCCTCCGTTTCATCCACTTTGTTTGCTTTTTCCTTGTCTATCTCGGTAACCTTGGCCTGCAGGCGTCGTAACTCCGCAACTGCGTCCGTCAAGGTTATGTGGTTTTCTTGGGCGGGTGTTCCTCCTGCCATATTAGAGGAGGATCTCGTAGTTTGTCTGGTTTTAGTGGTAGGCTGGGAATAGTTTTATCGCAACCCCACAGTGGGCGCCAAAATGTTCTGTTAAAAATTGTATGGGGGTCAATCCAAGTATATTGAAGGATAATAATATAAGAATACAACTTTACCAATCGAAAAAGTGAACCATTTGCAATGGGTTTTTCTCTTCTATTTATAGAGGAGGATTACATTTAAAATATCTATGAACCGCCCCACTCCTCTCTATGGAGGTCGTGGGTGGTTTCCGCCGTGTCCACCGTGTTACATGAGTGGTTATTGGCGGTTTCCTTCCTCCACCGTGTGTAGATGGTGGTAGTGGGTGGTTTTCGTCTCCCTTCACCGTGCCTAAGTGGGTTTAGTAGGCGGTGTCTTGTTTCTCAAGTGAGTTGTCCACATCCCAGGGTGACGCCCCTAGCTTCCATGTCGCCCGCGCCTTGTCTTTTCCGCCAAGGTATTTATTTGAATTGCTTGGATCATTTGTTGGACCACTTCGTTATTGGGCTCATAGAATTTCGTCTGTTACATATATATATTTATATATATGGGGGTTGCTAACATACTACCACCTAAAAACATGTGGAAGTATGTTAGCAAGCCAACTCCCACTATATATTTACTTAAAAACCAATTATATCCATACAAACCAATATAAGTCATAAGGTTAGTTTTTAAAATTTATATTTTATTCTAATTTTAAAACAAAATATTAGGAATATGGTTCCTTAATTTTAATAAATGTCTCATTATGTTTTGACTAAAAAACCAATTTTATATATACAATTCAATTTTTTTTTTTTTTGACAGAATATACAATTCAATTTTAATTATAAGGTTAGTTTTGTAAATTTGTTTTAATTAATTAAAAAACCTCTAATAGCTTTTTGTAGAATCCCAGGTTTATTGTCTTCCTAATTTGTATGTCTCACGTTGATTTTCAACTGCTAATTGGTTGGGTTTTAATTTGTGTAATGTTTAATTCACTATTTTCATTAATACAAATTGGGTTATGCTTGTTTCAGTATACAACTTTCACTGTGTTAGAAATTGAATTTATAATTTAATTTGAATAGCTATGGTCTTTTTTTTTTTTTGGTGAACTATGAATAGCTAGGATGAGTTCAATTGGGATTGGATAATCACTCGTAGATTGCCTTTGTATTACATACTATTATTCTTTATTTCTTTAATTGTACTAGGATCAAGGAACAGTTAATATTTGTGAAACATTTACTAAAACTAAGGAACATAATTTTTATATTTTGTTTAAAAAATAGAATAAATTGTGATTAACAAATTTATCCTTTTATTATTTAAACATATATTAATACATATACAAATTGTTTTTTAGTCATTATATAGTGAGAATAGACTTGCTAACTTACTTCCACATATTTTTAAGTGGGAGTATGTTAGCAAACCCCTATATATATATATATATATATATATATATATATATATATATATATATATATATATAAGAGGGCTAAAAGCTCGAAAAAGAAGAAACTACAAAAAAAATCAAACAAGGGGTGGTGTAAAAACCACTATCGTCATCTATCAAACATCTCATAATTACTAAAGCATATGTATTTTTAAAAGATACTTAAATTATATGGGTCTTGCTAAACGGTGCCCCCGGGGCACTCTTTAAGGATTCTATTTAAGGAAATATTTTTTTAAAAAAATTAAACATTTCAATTCCCGATGTGTTGACATAACACATTTTCATAATTCTTTTAATAAAACCTTACTATTTAAAGACTTAAAGAGTGCCCCGGGGGCACTATTTAGCATTTGCCAAATTATATTTTTAATTTTTTTTATTTGTATCTTAATTGCATACACTAAAAAGCTTTTTATGAAAGCAGATTGAGAGGGAAATAAATTTTGTATGATCAATAAAAGACATAAAACGCCCTTTACAAGTTAATACATAAAAATGCATATTAATACATAACAACATTGACATAGTTATAGTTTTTGGTATTGTAATGTTTTTTAATGATTTTTTGTCTTAACATTGCCATAGCAACGTAGAATCGAGTGGTATTTTAGTGTAATTTAATGTGTGTTTGTTTTTATTTAGTGTATATATTTTTGGTATTGTCGAAGTTTTATTATACACGCTTAAAAAATATATTTTGTTGACCTCTTTAATCGATAATGATCAATAATTTTGTATTAATTTAATAATTAAAATTTAAAAAAAATGTTTGACGAACCGGCCTGCCAACTCGCCAATAAACGGGATGGTCATGAGTTTTGAACCCAATCTGAACACCTAAATTAGCCTACCCATCCCGCTTTTAGGTGGGCTTTAAAAGGACAGACTGGGCGGCTCGTCCACTTTTGCCACCAACATTTAATTAAAACCCTAAATTAATTTTATTATGAGACTTTATAAAACAAAATATTTAAACTTACTAATTGAACTAAATAAAACTTAAAGTTTAATTGTCCTATTATATATATTAATTAATAACAAAATGAAAGAAGAAGAAAAATGAAGCTTTTCTTTTTTAACTCAAAATTTTAAAGGCTAAAATCTTAGGTTAGAGTTATTATGCATAAGGAATATCCTTATGCATGGTGCATAAACAAATCTCCACCATCCAATGCTTTTTTAATCAATTAGATTTTTTGATCAATCAAATGCACTAAAGCATGCATTGTGGAGATTTATTTATGCACCATATATAAGGATATTCCTTATGCATAAGGACTCAACCCAAAATCTTACTTGAATGGTTCACCCTTAAACCGCGCGGTACTGTATTTGATAAGTTAGCCAAATATTTATTTTTATTTCAATAAAAATAATAGAGAATATTAACCATAAGGAATACACAAGTTTGAATATAAGTATTTCCTTATTAACATTTTAATGATTTATTTAAAATTAATATTCTTTTCCTTTCTAACAAAATACTCCGATGTTTATCTCAAATTAAATATCATTTTATACTATTTATAAAGTTTTAATATTTTTAAATTGTTAGAATATTGTATTATATAAGAAAATAGTAACCAAAATTCAATCATCTCACTTATTTATCTTAAAAGTGAAATTTTTAACCACTAAACTATTTGAAAAAAATTTAATATTTTATCTTCTATTATGTTCTTTATTATTTATAATATCTCTTTTAATTTATTTTTTTCATATTATTAAAATAGAATAATTGTGTAAAATAACACAAAAATTATTTTTTCCATGTGTACAACATTATTATATTACTAATTAAATATATTTTTTATAAAATAAGTTTTTTTTTAATATGAAATTGCCAAATAACATGATGAACTCTTTTCTGTAAAAAAGCATGATGAACACTTTGCCTTGCCTGTCCACCGAAATATTCACTAAAATATTTTGGTATCAATCAATATCATTTTAATTATTTTTTCTTTAATTTTTCAACTTTGTTGCGAGTATATCTAAAAAAAATCATTTGGATTTGTGAATTTCTCCTCACGAAAACACACATATTATTATGAAATTGAAACAAAGTGAAGTTACAACGTGGATGATACAAAACGTTCCACGTACAAGTAGAAACTTCCACAAGCTAATTGCAAAAAAGAACAAGACATGAAACAAACAAGACAATGACCAAAGAAGAAAACAAAACATACAGTACCCTAACAACATTAACTAAACCTTATTTAGTTTACTAACTTTCACGATGATACATAGTTAATTATCACTTAACGGTAAGTACCACCGGTCCCGTACCCGGTGGCATTTGGATTAGTTCCAGTGGTGTGGTGTCCTCCCTGTCCCAAGTGTCCGGCAGTGGCCGCAGCGTTGTGTTCACGCGCCGCCTGCTTATCCAGCTCAGCTTGATTAAGCTTTGCCTCTTTCTTTTGGGTTGCCATTTCCTTTTGCAATGGGTCATGTGCCGTCATCTTCTCTGTCTGTTAATTTATAGCAAACTAGTTAGACATTATGATTTATTATAAGTTTTATACAATCAATCAATTTTTTTTATAACATACTATGTTCGAACTCCTCACAGTTGTTTTATTGGTGACAAATCTCATTTTGAATATCATAATAGAATTATTTTGTATAAGTAAAATAAATGGGTCAAATCTCTTACTACTTAATAAATTAAATTTTATTTTTAATTAATTTTTATTAAATAACTTATTGACTAAAATTTACCTCTCAAAGAAGTGAATAAATAAGAAATAATAAAAATATGCTCACAAAATAATATTAATATATATTTTGATTAAATGAACCAATAAGAGTTAATAAATAGTAATATAGTAATAAATATAAAAATAAAATGAGCTTATATTACCCATATTGTAGCCATATATATCTTGAAAGATATGAAGCCACCTTGATTTTCTTGTAATCAATTTTTCTTATTAAAAAAAAGATAATAAAAAAAATAAAAATTTAAATATGATTTTGATCTACAATTATGTCTTGTTTTGAAAAGAAAGTCGGTAAAAAAAATAATTTTATTTTAATCTTTGCAATATCTTAAATTTTTTTTTTAAAGAGATTAAATTTTATTTTTTTTACGGAATTTCTTTTCAAAAAGAGGGCATAATAATAGAGATCAAAAACATATTTAAAAATTAATCATGTTAAAAGTTTTGAGATATTGTAGTTGTAGAGACTATAATCAAAATTGTTGAAATCAAAAACATATTTAAATTTAAAATAAAAAATAAAGACTACATTTTATGATTGAACAGAAAATAGTTTTAGGAATATGACCTTCTCTTGGACGTTGGCTTTGGTCTTCTCCATGCCAGATTTGGCTGAAGCACCAATGTTGGCAGCTGTTTCCTTAATGCTCTCTCCCGTTTTCTTTGCTCCTCCTTGCATTTTCTTAGATTTTAGTTACCTTCTTCAACTACTATCAATTCTTTTCTTTTTTGCAACTTGTTTCTTTTCTTTACTCTTACCGTGATGTTGAACAGCTTCATGCATTCTCCATTAAATAGTTTTAGGTACAATTTTATTTTACGTACACGTGTTAGAATGTAGAACACGTGGCAACTTCTTGAAGATTCTTTTACTTGTGTTTGCAAGGTGTCTTGTTTAGTAACCCGACACGAGGTGGGTGTTCACTGTTTAAAAGGTGGGTGCCAGTCAATGGTACTCATCATCATTAACAATACAATAAAAACACTGCGGATCGATTTGCTTGAAACATGTCGGCCCAAAGCCAAAATTAATATTACTCTCTCCCTTCCTTTTTATAAGGAACAATTTGAAAAAAACACACAAACCAAGAAATTTTATTTTTTTATTAAAAATTCTAAAATTTTATAGTCTATTCCAAAACTAACTTTGGTGTAGTTAATGCATAGGGATATGTTACTGTAATTAATGCATAGTAACATTGGAATAGATAAATAGTAGAAATGAAATTGCTGAATTAATAAATCATAAATTTAATGATTGTTTCTTATAAAAAGAAACAAATTTTTTTTCCAAATTGTTCCTTATAAAAAGGAACGGAGGGAGTACATTCGTCCTTAATTATAAAATTATTCTCCCTCCGTACTACAATATATATTATTTTGACATTTTTACGAATATAAAAAAATGTAATTAATATTATATGAAAAAGAAAAATTATAGGTTATTTTATAAAATTGTCATTGTATAGAAAAAAATAAATTAAAAAAGGCAAATGCTAACGAGTGCCCCCGGGGCACTCTTTAAGACCATAAATAGTAAGTTTTTTTATAGAATTTTTATAGGAATGTGTAAAGTCAACGCATTGGAAATCATAATGTTTAATTTTTTAAATAAAAAATTTCTTTAAATGGAGTGCTTAAAGAGTGCCCCGGGGACACTTGTTAGCAAGACCCATTAAAAAATTAAAAGAAAAGCGAGAGTTATAGATAATTAAGGGTATAATAAAAAAATAGCATTTAATGATTCATTGGTATTATAAAATAACTTATAATTTGGTACAACTTTTTTCTTCAAAGTGACATAATTTGGTACAGAGGATGTATTTAATAAAAACATATTATTTATTTTTCTTGTTTTAATCGTATTTTAATAATAATAATAATATATAAATGTAAATATAATTATATATATGATCTTTTTCAATTTATTTTGATAAGTATTTTTAAAATATTAAATTTTTATGATTTTTACTAATACACAATTAAAGATATTAATGATAAAAAATTATGCATTGATGTATGTACGTGTAGTGGTCAAACAATATCTTATAATTAAGAACAAAAGTAGTAAAATAAATAAGCATTTTTTTTTTAAAGAAATAAGCATTTTTTTAAGAAGCCAAAAAACCTATAACAAAAGAAGAAGAAAAAAAAAACATCAAATAAAACCGGTGTGCCAAAAGATAAACACAACACATATTGAAGATCTTAAAAATTACAGAATATGAAAATCATATATAAAAACTACGATTAAAGATCTTAAATTAACCACCACCACACCTGATATTGGATATTAAGAATCACATACTTCACTTTTAAAAGTTTTATGATTAAAAATCCAATCATTTCTAATTGGCCTTCCAAAAACTTCTAATTATCGCTAATTAAATGACTTTAAACTTTGTGCTTATGTTGGGAATAGTGATGCAACATTGGTGGAAGCCACCGGACTTTGGGAAGCGCTCCTTTTTGTGCAGGAACATCGACTTGCAAACATTATGGTTGAGATGGATGCTGCAGTCATCGTCAATGCTATTCATCAGAGGGTTTTTCCTAGATCGATTTGGGGAAAAGTAGTTCAGCGGTGCGCTAGGGTTCTTAGTAGTTTAGCTAACATTTTTGTGACCTGGGTCTGTAGAGAGGGTAACCATGCGGCGCATAGCTTAGCCCGATGGGCCCTTAGCGAGCCCAATATGTATTGGTCTAATAACTATCCTGTTTGTATCCTTACCCATATACAAAAAGATATGGGTCTTGCTCCTTAGCTTTTCAATATAAGTTGACTGTTTTAAAAAAAAAAGACTTTAAACTTTAAAGCTAACTTTAATATTCAAGAAACGAACATGTAGACCGACCATTGAAGGCAAGAACACGAGCAAGAGCATTGTTGAAAGAAACACCTTCTATTTCCAACTTATTCCGCACACCTTATGAGAGCTCTCAAATACATAAAAAAAAAAAAAAAAAAAAAAAAAAAAAAAAAAAAAACTTAATAGATTTTTTTGTCTCTGTATGTTCGTGAATTTTTTGTTTTAGTCCCTATATATTGTTTTGTTGCAAATAAGTCTTTATATGTACAAAATTTGTTGGTTTTAGTCCATGAAGTCAAAATCCGCAGGAAATTTTGCAAAACTGCAGATTTTGACTTTATGGACTAAAACCGACAAATTTTATGCATTCAAGGACTTATTTACAACAAAATAAGGTGCATGGACTAAAACAAAAAATTCACGAACATATAGGGACCAAAAGATCTATTAAGCCTATAAAATGTGATACAGATTCTTCAAAACCACAATCAAGACTACAGATTTGGGAATTAGCATTCACATTTACCCTCTTGAGTACATTATCTTTTCGTTGGCAATCGATCCGCCAAGGAATGCCAAGCAAAAATTAAAACCTTCGGAGGGATACTTTTGATCCAAATTGACCTTCCTTGATACTATCCTCCTTCCACTCTGAACTTGTTAAAGACATATAGGCTTCTTTGACAAAGAAAGATTCAAAACGTGTGTAATCCCCCAAGCCATCTATCAGAAACATGATTATGCAAAACAATATCATATAAGAAAAACTACAACAACCTTCAAATAATTCATCTTATCATGTAAACAACTAAAGTCTCCACCTCCACCTCGTCGCTCCTAATCCGCACCCCCTCAAGTACATAGACCCAACTATAATGTACAACTTTAAAAAGAGGTGAGCGAGGAAATCCCTCCATATGAACATTATCTTTTTCCATCTAAGGATCATCCCAAAACAATGATCCCTCCCCATCACACAATTTTCTAAACAAAAAATGTTCAAACTAGTTATCTAACCCATTAAAAGACCTGTTTTAAATATGGGTAATTATTTTCTTTAAGAATAATTGTTTAAAGAAATATAAGAATAAATCATGGCCATTACTTATATCTCCAAGACTCCAACTTTCTCATGATTGCAGTCACATCCCACTATCTCATGTTTTCATTTTTATTTTTTTATCTTTTAATGCAATTCTTGCATTTTTTGTACCAATCTTTCCCTAACAAATAGCACTGCCTTTTAAATATTGACAATATTTTTTTAGCGTTGCTATTTAGTAAGAAAATTTTGCACAAAAAAATAAAAAATTCATAAAAGTATGAAATTTGACCAATCAAAAATTAGATAACCATACATGGATAAAAGAGTGATTATAATTTAACCAATCAAATATTACCACATATAATTCTTTTTTTTTTTGCATACCAAAATTCTTACTAAATAGCATTTTTCATATTTTCTCACCAATCCAAAACCTTCCTCCCGCCTGATCTTTTTCTAATGTTAACAATAAATAAATAAGGTTAATTACAGATATGATCTCCTATTTTAATTCACGCATAAAATCGATCTTTCTAATTTTAAATTACACAATTATGATTTTTCTATTAAATTTTTGTACTTGAAAATATTGATTTGACATATTTATTTAAACATTACATACAACATAATAATAATTAATCATTACATTCTATTAGTTACAAAAAAATGAATAACTTCTTAAGTTAAAACTGAAATTTTTAATAAGTTTTTTTTTGTAATTTAATGATTTTTGATATTGAATATTATTATATTATATGTCATATTATTTAAATATATTAAATCATCATTTTTAAATTTTAAGTATAAATATAAAAATCTAACGAAAAAACCCAAACTCAATAATTTTAAAATTAGAAGACCGATCTCGTGAATAACTAAAAATAGTGACCAAAAAGTTCAAAGGTTAAGCCATTCGAGTAGCAGTTTATGTCTCAAAATTTTGTATTAAAACAAATCTTTATAAAGTTCATTTGATTGTAATTCATATCTATATGACTTTTATTTTTATTTTTTGACTTAATTACAGATTTGGTCCCCTATTTTTAATTTTTTGCAGTTTTGATCCCCCTTATTTTAAAACTTGACAGTTTTGCTCCCTCTATTTTAAATTTTTTGCAATTTTGATCCCCCAATCATAATTTTTAACTAAAGATTGACGATATGATATGATTTAAACGATGTGTTATATGATTCGATAATGAAAAAATACAAGCATCGATAAAATAGTAAGAAAAATCATTCATAAAGTTCATTTAAAACATGTTGTATCATCATATTTTAGACAAAATATGTGTTAGGAAGACCAAAACTGTCGAGTTTTAAAATAGGAGGACCAAAACTGCAAAAATTTAAAAATAGGAGAATCAAAACTGCAACTAAACCTTTTTTTTCAACTTTCGCCATATATATTAGGGGCTAATGCTACGGTGGATCACCTTCACAAGTGATCCACCGTGGACAAGTAATCTACCGAATACAAATTTTACAAAATTTATTGGTAGATTGAAAGTTTATATCATATAGAGCATCCATAAAAAAATTTTAAAAAATTGAAAATCATTTGATATTTTATTAGGATTTATCAAGATTTACAGTATTTAATAAACCGTTAATCTTGATGGATCTTAATAAGATATCAAATGATTTTCAATTTTTCTAAAATTCTCTATAGATGATCTATATGATATAAACTTTCAATCCAACGGTAAATTTTGTAAAATTCGTATTCGTTATAGAATTTTTCATGAATAGTCTACCATGGACCACTTAGAATTTTTCATATATTAGGATTTACCCCCGGCACCCTGATAATGTGTGTGTGTGTTTTTTTTTTTTTCAGTTTTGTAAAAATAATAGAACTAACATGATGAAGAACCGGTATATAATTGTTTTACATTACCTACGTTATGTCCTTTAAAACTTTTTTTTAAAACATGTTTCTATCCACGTCTATAATTATATCTTGATTAAATTCAAGATTGTTAGAGTCATTACAAACAAGCATAACTTATATTATTATTTATAATTCTTTAACTCTTGAAAATAAATTACTTACAAAACATTTTTATTGAAACAAAGTGAAAATTACAACACCAAGGCACATAATGGTTCCCCATACTAATAATAGGAACATCCACAAGCCCATACCAAAAAAAGAAAAAGAAATGAGAAAAACAAGTTACAAGACAATGACTGAAGAGGAAAACAATTCACACTCCATAACCACAAAAACTAAACCTTATTTTGTGTGTAATGATTTAGTTATTAGTACTATTATTATTATTATTATTATTATTTAACTATAAGTACCGCCAGTAGAATACCCTGTGGCATTTGTATTTCCACCAACACGGGTATTATGAGCCGTAGCGGTCCCATCTGTGCCTCTAGTAGTCCCAATGGGGTGTGAGCCCACCACTCCCTCAGTAACATGGCCCGTGGGCTGTCCAGTTCCATGACCAGGCAAGGCTGACATCTGATGGGCCCCAGTGGGCTGTCCGTAATTGCCAGCGGTAGAGTACGAGGCAGTTCCAGTCCTCGTGGTATGGTGGGGCTGAGTCTGCCCCACCGTTGCAGTGGTAGATTGTTTAACTGCCGCGTTGTGTTCACGCGCGGCAAGCTTATCTAACTCAGCTTGATTCATCTTAGCATCTTTCTTGTGGGTTGCCATCTCTTTTTGAATAGGATCACGTGCTGTCATCTTCTCGGTCTGTTTTTATAAACACAATTAGTCCAACACATTGTCAACATCAATGATTAATAATTATATTTTGTAACTAAATATTTTAAAAAATATCTAAGGAAATATTACATTTTAAACAATCAATTATTACTATAATAGCCAGTAAGGAAAACAAAATGAATACCTTCTCTTGAACAGTGGCCTTAGTCTTCTCCATACCAGATTTGGCAGAAGCACCAACGTTGGCAGCTGTTTCCTTAATTGTCTCTCCTGCTTTCTTTGCTCCCTGCATTCTTCAAAGATCAATTTTTTTTTTCTTTGTTTGTTGTTGTTCTTCTTTCTATTTTGGTTTTGTTTTGGTCTATGTCTAAAAGCACACTGCACTCTTATCCATTATATAGAATTTAGGTGCCAAGCTTCTTCATTAACACGTGTCAAATGCAACACACGTGGTGAGATTCTGATGGTAATAGAGTTAAACATCTTACACGTGTTTGCCATGTGTTTGCCATCCACAACAACACAATCATGGAAGGTAACTTCGGATCATACATCATAGGAAGTTAGGGGCACGTTGCACATAACCACTCGGGGAGTCCAGCAATGAACTTGGAATTGGATTACATGCCATAGCATGTGTAGGTTACTGCGTTTCTGATTAAGATAGATTTTAATTTTTTATTTTATATAAATTTTTAGATAATACTATACTTTGTTACTAAACTGCATCAATTTTTTACTGCACAAAATCTGAATTTAATGAACTTTGTTGTTTTAGGTGTATCTTAATCAAATACAGATCAAATATAAATGATTAGTGGAATTAACATTTTTGGTACGAAAACTTAATTATATTAAACTTATTAAAAAATTATATTAAAAATAATCATAACAACTAAATTTACAAACAAAACAATTTATCATCTATTTATTGAAAATGATTTAAAATTATATTATTACTAACTATTTTAAGAACATCTCTTTCCATAACAAAATTGAGGTAAGAAACGGGGCTGAGAGGAAAGGTGAGGTGTCTGACATTGAGCAAAAATTGAGGTAAGAAAAAAGGAAAAATAAAATGTCTATAGTTATGTTTGGATTGATGGAATGGAGTGGAATGAAGTGAAATTAAATTTTGTTGTTTGGTTTTGTAAAAAATAAATGGAATGGAGTGCGATGAAACTCATTTCGTCTAATACCACTCATTTATCTAATTTTTTATTCTCCAAAATTTGGATATATCCAATGGAATAGAAAATATCAATTATATAATTATTATTTTATCAGTAAATTTTTATTTCATAAATTGATGTTCTCATTCTGCCCTTATTTTTTAGCGTTCTTGATCGTCTTCTTTTGTTGCTTTTCTAGAAATTATAACTCTGGCTTCTTTTCTCCCGTGTTAAAGGCCAAACTCTTTCATTCCCTCCAAAAAAATTATTTCACAAAATTAATTAATAACAAACAACAATGATAATAATGATTAATTTATGATGAAGAGACAACACGATTTGTGGTGGTGGGAAAGAATAGGAAGGATTGAATGAAGGGCAAATATTAGATTTCTAACAAAATTAATGAAATCAATGGATAACAAATAAAATATATTTTTGACTTACTCTCTATAATTCATCAAAATCCTCCAATGATGAATCTAATACATATTTTATGAACAATGATGAATTTTGATGAATATCTGGATCTTGTAAAAGGAAGATCCTATTTTTAATTTTTAATATTTTTATTTTACAAAAATAATTAATACAAATTTGTAACTTTATTTCTTCCTCACTTTTATTAAATTGAATATCAATGTTTTATAAATGAAAAGTAAAATTAGAATAAAAAAATTATAAATCATTCAATTCCTTCAAAAAACAATTTTTTGACACTATCAATTCCGTCGACTTATTTACAACTATCTGTTCAAAAACTTACTTTCAACTATTTTTGTGGGGCAATCGGCTATACATTTGATTGTATCGTTTTTTTAATAATATTTCATTTTGGTATGAAAATGACTAAATTAAAATACAGGAACATAATATCAATGTGAAATAAGAATTATATAGTTATTATGAATAAAAAATATTTTATATAGTATAGTAGGGGTGAGTATGAACCCGCAACTCGATTTGAAACCGACATAACAGCCAACATATGGAAGCACTCGATCAATTGTAGGTTTCGGGTCAACAATTATGAAAAATCGATCATGAACGGTTGTGTATAGTCGGGTGGGGGTCTCTAAGAATTCATTTTTTCAAAACAGAAATCGACTGAACAATTACTAAAATATAATATTTTTTCTTCAATTTTAAGCACCTCTTATACTCTTTGCTTTGTTAATTTTATCTATCTTTGATAGAGGAGAAAAATATTATATTATATTTTACAAGTTTAAGCTTGTAATATATTGATAAAGGAGATGTGAAAGATAATACTATACATTTATCTTAATTCTTGTTTTTCATCTACTATATATTATTGTCGTTTGATCTACAAATTTGAAACAAAGTAAATGCATCTCATCATTTTTATTATATCCTTTGTAATTTGTTGGAGTGAGTACGAAATGTTAAACTATTTGAAGAATATAATTTTTTGATCAATTAAATTTTAAATGTAACAATAAAATTTCGTCTAACTCGTTAAAATCAACCCGATATATCCATACCCATATGACCCTAGACCGGAACAATGATATGTTGAATTAAGCTTCAAATGTATTATCATAGTAAGTGTGCTCTCTCTCTCCAAATGTGATATATTATTGATCTAATGAAACTTATTAATCCAATAATAAAAATACATGATACAAAATTTATCTCCCTTATATATATATATATATATATATATGTGAGATTAGATTAGTGATAATTTTTCTATTGATGGTCAACACAATATAGGTCTAAATCAACAATGAAAAAAAGTCTATCGGTACTGATAAGCTGTTTTACTCAATCATATTCATAGTACACTATACACATCTCCTACCTATATTACTGTATTAGAAAATTTATTGAATAACAACGATGCATGTATTGACAATGACATCGATCAATTACTACTATTCCAAACTCAAATACATGAATAAAAAATTAAAAAGAGAAGAATAGCTAGCAATCACTTGGAGTATATGGCAAACTCGATACAATATTATATTTCATGGAGATGTGTTTAACTTGGCCCCCCTTATATATTAGATTATTTTTATCTATTGGTTTTGGTTTATAGGTTGAATTGTTGGAACTAATTTAATATTAATAATAGACATGTTTTTAATAAAGATTAATTTTATACTTTTATTAATTTTAGTGTCGAAGTCAAAAAAACACATGAGCATGTATATATAAATAAGATTTACGACATGTTGATTCATTGATATTAAGAAAATATAGGAATACCTGGATAGATGGAATATATATGAACAAACCGTAGTCTATCCGATAGCAATCCTAAAACGTAAATAGAGACGGACAACAAGTATCTGTTGGCTTGTGGTTCTTTCTCAACCGGGACTCCTTATGCTCTAAGCTCTCTTTAGATAGGGAGAAGAGGCAATATGCAATATATCCGGTATATTGGGGACCATAGCCTTTATATAGAGTGATGACTCATTAGGGTTCTCATTATTCCCAAATGGGTCATCCTGACATCCACTCATATTGAGCCCATATCAATTAATTAAATAATTACCGAAATAGAAATCTAATTAGCCTTTTTACTTAATTTGATCATTAATAATCAAGGTCCCTAATCGATAAATAGCTGATATAATTAATAAAGATATTTGTCCACCTAATATTATTGGAATATAATGAAATATTCCAACAATCTCCCACTTGGGCAACATATCGTAATAATTATATTCTTTAGGTGCACATCTGAACGCTATTTATCTTTAGATTTTAACTTTACAATCTGGTCCATCATACATCAATAATGGGGTCACGCGGCTGTCGTCACTAACATATAACGTGACAGAACCTTCGACAACCACCACATCAATGCACTTAACGACATAGATCGATATGGATGAGTGACATGGAAATTTCATGCAATGTGATCTTTATATCATGTTTATTTCCAACTGGTCCAATTGGAGTCTTTAGTGAGATCAACCTGAAGTTTGCAAATTTAATATTTGCACAAATGATACAGAATCAGTTATCATAATAACCTCAAACTTTATTTGTGCAGAAAACCTTAACAAAATATGTATTTGTATCAATACCAAAGTTAGAACATAACCGAAGAGAGACTCCCACTAATCCAAGACATCCTTAGTGACAAAAACCATATGAAAGACCTCAAGTGTCAAGTCTCTGATTAGTGAGTCAGCTAGCATAAAATTTATCTCTATATGTTCTATCCTTCAACAACTTATAAATCAATAAACTTTATAAAACAATTGTTGAAGCATTATATGACTAATTTATGTCACAATATAACTTAAGTTGTCTTTCAAAAATCTATTACATTATGCAACCAAATGACATAAATACTTACAGTCATTTCTTAAGTTAAGATGTCCATTGTATGTAAACATCCAAAGGATAGGAGTCAAACATACTGATGATCTCCAAATTATTAGATCTCCGATATCTAGGCATGGCAATGAGGCGGGTCGGGGACGGATTTCGCCATCCCCAAACCCATAAAGTTCGGGTATCCCCAAACCCGTCCCAATTCTTAACGGGGATGAAAATTAAAACCTCAAACCCATACCCAACGGGGTTCGGGTATCCTCATTCTGCTCTACCTCCATATGAATTTGAGTTGCAATTTGTTGTTTTTTATTAAAAAAATAGTTAAAAGTAGAAAATTATATTGTTTCAACAATATTTATACATAAAAAATAAATAGAAAAAATAAATTGATTAATACTCAACTTAAAAATATGAATGCAATCTAGAGTTTATTTAAGAATCTATAATATATAAATGATAAAATGTAATTCGATATAAGTAGGGCGGGTTCGGGGACGGATTCGGGGTGGGTATTAATATCCCCATTACCCGCCCCAACCCCAACTTTTAAAATCGGGGAAAACTCAAACCCGAACCCAAACCCAGTCAATTCGGATTTTTCCCCGTCAAAATCAGGGCGGGGCGGGTGGGTACCCGCGGGTTTGGGTTATTTTGCCATGCCTACCGATATCCGAGCACAAGTTATTTTGTTCTCTATAACAATCTTTATGGTTGCTTCATTTCAACAATTTAAATTTTGAAATGTTCAAGTATCTGCCAAATGATCTTATTATATACGCTATTTCCGGATGCATATAATTAAGATTGTTTCTCAAAGCTGAAGCATATAGAAAAACTCTTTATTTTCTAAATTTTCAGATTTTCTTTTGGGCTATTATTGAGACTTTTAAACAGTCTCCTTTATGATTAAAATAATCTCTTAGTTTATTGAATTTCATGTCGAATTTACTTTTAACTTTATTGATATAACTCTTTTGAAATAACTGAATGATACAATGAGAATAATCTCTAAGTATCAAATTTCTTAATACAAAAGAAATGTGCGCAAAAACTTTCGTCACTAAACTTTTGTTAGTGATTTCTTGATTTCACACAACGATCATATATCACTGTTGACTTAATAAAGTAAAATCGACACATTAAACTAAGAACATACTCCAACTAAACCTGTATATCCCACAATTCTCCATAATATACATCTCGAAACCAAATGAAACAATTACCTGATGAGACTTTTGTGGTATCATTAATGAGACAACTTCCTTAACTCAAAAATGGATTTCATCTATTTGCAAACCATCCACTTTGTGTCTTTTGACATAAGGTTTTCTCTGATTGCACCTTATTGTGTTTCTTAATGTCACCATTAAGAAATACTATCTTGATATCCATCTTATGAAACTCAAACTTATAAAAATTGACAAGTGTCTTGACTGTCCTAATAGAGTTTTTTTTTTTGTTTTTTTAACTCAAATGTAATTCCTCTTTCCAGTCAATACTTTATGACACCCGAAGTTTTAATTTCTTGAAGGTATTGAGTTTGATCTTCATGAATTAATTTTTTTAACTTAATTGAGAGGAAGAACACTAATGACATTATGGGGATCCGCATTTACTATATAAATAGTAACTATATGAATTGGTTTAGAATAAATTCTTCCTCACTAAATTTTGTTCTTTTACCATATCTCTCCCCCAAACTCAATATCTTCAAGCGGCTTTGTTGTTCCTGTCTCAAAATGTTTATTAACTTGGGACTAAAGTTTCTATTTCTCAACATTTTCAACAATTCAAGATTGTCACGCGTCATAGCTGAATTAACTATACTGATATTTAAATTTAAAAGACAAATTGAATCCCGCGTTTTAAAATAATAATAAAGAATTTATAACATTAAAGCAAAAACTTAATTCAAACAATGACTCATTGAATTGTCTTTTAAATACAAATATATTAGTAACAACAATCTAACAAATATTTGAAAATTAATTAATCTTAACCGACTTATTTTCCCTCTAGATTGATGTGTCTTTCAACATCATTGGATATTTGTCGGTTTAGATCTTTTACCTAATGAGCACTATTTTATTTCCTCTTGCTCCAACATTTTTTTCATTGCACACTTTATGAAATGATCCTATTAAAGAATCATTTCTAACTTTATTGGTTACGACTAATTGTGCAAAGAGAACACCAAAACCTAAATTTTCGACAAAGTCACCTAATTGTTGAAACCACAACTCTTTAGCAAGATTAAATAATTACATAATGTGCTCCTGACATTTTCTTTGTTCAACAATCTTAATGAAAAATCATCTCTCCAAAAAGTTTGTCTTTCACCTTATTGCTTTAGAATCACTTTAATTTGAGCAAAGAAAAACATGACAAAATTATGTCATCTTAAATAACACCTCTAATATCCCTGAAAATTAAAAATTTATGATCACACGACCTTAGTGATTATGAGTATACACATTTTCTAAACTTGATTCTCACTTTAAATTTACCGAATTGTGAGAGATTTGAGTTCCTCCATCCTTATCAAAGGTCTAGATCCAAGAACATAATGTTCTTCTTATATTTTGCAGATACATAAACGATATTAGTTTATAGAGAACCAAAAAAAAAAATACCAATCAAAATATCTAGTGCATCATCAATGTCAAGCCCTTAAAATTAACATCAATTGCTAGTGATATTTTGTTGCAATGATCAAACACTGACAATTAATATTGATAAACAATAGTCCTCATATTGTCACATATTTACCATTATATAATTTATATGTGCAAATGTAATCCACTAAATACTTACATGGATTCGCAATAACACGACTTTATTATGCACGTCAATAAGTTATTATAGAGACATGTAAAACCTTATTTGTAAATTTAAAGACAAACAAGATACCTAGCGCACCATCAATCCTCAATCTTTGGATTGTAAGAATTAACTGCAAGCGGTACTCTCAATGCAATGATCAAACATTGGTGATAAGTCATGTCAAATAATAGTCACGTTTGCGCATCCTATTATTCACATGGTAAATAACTTTATAATCACCACACGTTTACCATCACAAGTATGCAATTACCCGGTCAAGTTGTGCCTTCCTTGGGGCCGACGACAACTCACATGAATAATTACACACTACATCCTTTGTAAGTTAAATTGAATAAAATATACTCAACAGAGGTTACTTTAGCAACATATTGTTTCAATTTCAATCAACTCAATTGTCATTACTAAACAATTTAATAAATTGAATATATATATATATATATATGTAATTATTCGGCCAAACTTTATCTACCTTTTGGCAGACCCAAATAGCTTGTATGAACAATTTTATACACCTTTTTAATTTGTGATTTCAATTGAATTAAATCTAGACAACAGAGGTTACTTTGGCAACTTGTTGTTTCAACCAACTCAATCAAAATCACTTGACAATTAATTAAATTAAATGGGAAAAGTCTTAAATTTACAAGGCACTACCCACCAAATGTAGGCCACATTTCTTTATGATGTCCCTTCATAATCATATGATTAATTGACATCCCTTAATGTGAGAACAAATTCTCACCACCAAACTAAAATTGGCATGAAATATAACCGAACAACATGGCAAAAGAAATTATTGTAGAAATTTAATAACAATAAATCCAAACATCATAATCATGCTATAAACCAAATATATAATTTTAAATAAAATTCAATCTTTATATATACCAAAGAATATTCGTGCCACAATTAATTCACATATCAATGATTCTTTAAATAAATAATGGAATTTTTTACCTGTATTTTCCAAAATCGAAGGGAACCAAAAACTGTATATATCTATAATAAAACAAATAATTATAGAATTTATATTTTCCCGAAATTTAAAGAATAAAAACTTAAATTTCTATACATAAAAAGTGGATCAAAATATTTTGAGAATCATTATATTAATTGCTATTTAACCGCAATTAATTTTCTGCAAAAACATATACAATAACCTAATATGTATACATACCAAATTATAATTTTATATGATTTAATTCTCAAAATAAACCTTAAGTACAAAAATAATGTGAATCAATTTTAATTTCATGTCAAATCAAATAACTCAAATCAAACCAAAATACTTATTTTATGCAATAAACTTTATAGATAAGTTATCTGAAAGACTTGATTTGAAAAAACTAAATCATCAAAATTCTTATTTTGGAAAACAACCTTGATGAATAAGTCAATTTGAAAGATTTGATTTTTAAAAAAAAACTGAGAATTACCAAAATCAAATCAAATACAAATCTTTATTTCTTCAATAACCAATTGAAGCACAGACCAAGAAAACATTACCAATAATCGTTAACTTAGCGATCCTTAACGTTTAGCAAGCATGAAAAGAAAACTTAAGTCATAATATACCATATATACATGTTTAGCACACCGTAATAAACAACCATACGCCCAATCCAGAATTAAAATAAGTCTGCAATCGGTACTAGTAGTTTACAAAACAATCTCCAGGAAGTTTAACTAATTGATAGAAACCAATCAAACCTTATGTAACTTCCTGAAAATCAATTAAAAATAGCTATATACAAATCCTGTATGTTCAAAGCAAATAAATATGTGCATCTCAAGAACCCATATATTTCAACAGACAACGAAACAGATTTTGTCCGTGACCACAAATACTTTATGAACCAAATTAAAATTCCAAAACTTTATTGAACAATATTTCCAATTGATCACCATATCATGCACACAAAATATAATGCGATAAACTACCCGTATATCCTACTTTCAATAAATCAAACATGAAGACCAGCTCTGATACCACTTGTTGAAATTAATTTAATATTAACAATAGACATGCTCTTAATAAAGATTAATTCTATAGTCTTATTAACTTTAGTGCGGAAGTCAAAAAAACACATGAGCATGTATATATAAACAGGATCTACGACATGTTGATTCATTGAGATTAGAGAATATAGGAATACCTGAATGAATATATATGAACAAACTGTAGTCTATCCGATAGCAATCCTAAAACGTAAAGAGAGACGGACGGACAACAAGTATCCGTTGGCTTGTGGTTCTTCCTCAACCGGGACTCCTTATGCTCTAAGCTCTTTTCAGATAGGTAGAAGAGGCGATATGCAATATATCCGGTATATTGGGGACCATAGCCTTTATATAGAGTGATGACTCATTAGGGTTCCCATTATTCCCAAATGGGTCATCCTGACATCCACTCATATTGAGCCCTGGCAAGTGACCATATTTCTTGTAGTGAAATAATTACCGAAATAGAAATCTAATTAGCATTTTTACTTAATTTGATCACTAATCAATCAAGGTCCCTAATCGATAAATAGCTAATATAATTAATAAAGATATTTGTCCACCTAATATTATTGAAATATAATGAAATATTCCAACATGAATATGATTTAATTCCATTTTTGTATTTTCAGATTAGTGTAACGACTCATTAGCTTGTATTTAAAACATCTAATGATTTTCATATCAATTGTAAGAGTTGACAGTTGAGTATTTCTTGTACACTTTATAATTCAACATTTTGCTTATAAAAGAAAATATGTTTAAAAAACGGTGACATAGCTAACGAAGTGAATATGTCAGTAATAGTGACAACGACTCGTTGTCGTTGTAATTGGTTCACATGCTTTGCCTACCATGCTACTAGGAGAGTTTGGATCTAGATTCCATGTATTCTTTTTTTATGCACTTGTGCAGTCGGTTTATTTATAGTTGTTCGATCAAGATCGGACGATCGTAATTTAAAAATTGTATTTATTAACTATATTTATTTAAATCATTCGATCACGATCGAACGACTATAAAACGATTGCACCTAATCCAAATTCGAAAAGTTTGGATAATATATTTTCCTCCATTGCTGATCTCTCCTTATCGCGTGTCCAATTTTTTCATAGCTAAGCTAAGACACAAAAGATTGTGTACTTCATAATACACCTTGTTAGCAATGTTAATCACACTTGATCTTCCCCACATTTTGTTGCAACATGTGTTTCAAAGTACTTCCAAATTCCAATCCATAAAATCATATGACTTTACGAAATCAACTTTAAACAAAGCCGATTTTTTTAATCCTCTTAGCGTCACCCATCAACTTATTTGCTATAGCTAGAACACCATCCACCATCCACCATCCACCGCCCTCCAAGAAAGCAAATTGCAAATATGAAACAACTTTACGAGCCACTTTCTTTAGTCTATTTGCAATAAGCTTAACTAGAATTTTATACATGCACACAATTAACAAAATAGACCAATAATTAATTTCACTGGATTATCCTTCTTCAAAATAAGAGTAACATGTCCCCTGTTACAAGGAAGTAACCTCTCAGTCGAAATGACAATCATATTTTCTCGTTCCCGTCTCTTTAAATTTTATCTTCTTTGTCGTCGATTTGTATTTACCGCTCATTTCGCAACCCAACACAATAAACGTCTTCCTACTACCTTTGCCGTTGTCGGATCTTACAATCACAATCGAAAATTGTAATGGGAGAGCTATGTCGCGAGCCCACTCAACCAAAGCCTCTATGTTCTATCCGTCACAAAATGAGATCTTGTATCCGCTTTTATTGTCGAAGCTTGAGGCTCCGCCACTACTATTGCTATACACTTGTCCGAAGGTTTAGCTTCATCGGGCATAACTGCAACAAATAACAAAGAAAAAATAATAAGGCATTTGAGTTCATCCATAATTCAGTCCATATATAAGGCTACCATAAGACAAACACGTTCACTAATTAAGGCAATAACGGAAAAATAAGTTCAATTCCTAAACAAACCAAGCATACAAACTATAAACAAATTTATTCATCCATTTTCATCAAGTTACAGAGAGCTCTGCAACCTGATTCAGTTTCGCAAAAATTTGGTACGCATGTACCGAGTGTTTATTCATTCATTTTCATCAAGTTACAGAGAGCTCTGCAACTTGCTTGCGGTTTCGCAAAACTTCGGTACGCGTCTACTGAGTTTTTCATAAAGTTCGGTATGCATAAACCGAGCAATACTGTGTCAGAAACCTACGAAGCTACTAAGTAGGTAAGCTAAAAATAAACGGTAGAGTTTAAAATTTACCTTGTTTTTTAGCTTCTAATGCGTGTAGAAACAGTTAGTCAAGCTTCCAATGTTGATTTCAAGTCACCAATGGACGGAATCGCGCAAGAAACACGTATGGAGATTTTGATTGTGTGTTTGTGAAGAAGAGTAAATGAAGAAGAAAGCGGCAGTGTCCGGTTCATAAACACAAAGTTCGGTTTTTGTCTACTGACGTAATTAGCGCTCGGTACGCGTAAATCGAACTTTCGAAAATATCAGTTCGTATGTACCGAGCTTTTCATTTCAAATTTTTAAAAATTTAAGAGGTAAAATTGGATTTAGGGAGGTAAAAAAATCGGGGGTGGAGAGAAAAATCTTCAAAAACCAATGATGGTAGAAAACATTCAACATGTCATTTTACACCCTAATATTGGGTGCGTTTGTTTTATCTTTAAAAAACATAGATTTTTCTTTGTATTTTTGAAAATAGATTTTATAAAATCGTTTTTCAAAATATTATAAGTTTTTTTATATTCATTTTTTCTAAATTCAAACACTAATTTTAACATTATATAACATAAACGTACATTATTGAAGATCAAAACATAGTCAAAATCTCAAATTTTACAAAAAGTTGTATTTCAAAAATGAATTTTATGAAAATCTATTTGAAATAGCTTCAAAAAAAGTGATTTTTTTTTGAAATTTTGATATATAATTTTTTTTCAATAAAATGATGAAATACCTAAAATGACATTTTAAGAATAACTATTCAAACCAAATTTTCATTTAAAGCTTTTATAAAAAGTTTCTTTGTAAAAATTTTTACATAAAATTATATTACACTATAAGAATCTATTTTGAAAAAATCTATAACAAACGCACCCATTATCATAACTAAACTTTTTATACTATTTATTTATCATTATTTTAGTCTTTGTAAAAAAAAAATCATTATTTTAGTCTGTGTGGAATAATTAAATGTAAAAAATATTGTGGGACATATAAGTATTCCTATATATTATTATAGTTAAATGTAATAAACATTGTGGCCTATGAAGTCCGGATACGTGACACGATACCGATACGACACGATACCGATACGGGGATATGGAATTTTTTTTAAAATTTCCGATACGATACGGTCGCGATACGTTGTTTAAAAATAAACTTAAAATTAAATATACAAATACACAATATATAAACATAACAAAAATCGAGAAAAATAATAAATTAACATTCAAACTATCCAATCTGAGCAAACAAGTGACAATTACATATCTCAAGTTAATTAAGTACTACCCAAAAAGAATAACTATTACTATCCAAAAAATAAAACATCATCGGTACCATCCAAAAACACATGGTTGTCAATCCATAACGAACATCATACTCTAACATTGAATATTTAAGAGAAAACACAAATTGTATCAGTCTCATCTCCTCCATTTCTATCATAAAAAAAACATTATTTTCCCGATACTTCTCTGATACGTGTATCGGAGAAGTATCCGACACGTATCGGTAATTATTTTTAAAAAAAAATAATTTTAATTGTCTGATACTCTCCGATATGAGTATAAAAAAATATCGAACGAGTATCGGTATCAGATATATATCGAACACGATACTTCACCATTTTTAAAGTATCGGGGCTTCATAAATTGTGGCACAAACGAAGTACTCCTATCACATTTTAGTCAAAAAAAGTACTCCTTATATATATATATATATAATTAATATCATCCTTATGCTAAAAAAACGTCAACCTTAAATATTTATGAGAAAATAATATCACCACAATAAATTTCTGAGAATGTCCGTATAAATTAGGTGCATGTCTATTAGCCGATGTCTGTAGGGCATGAGACAAAATTGAGGAGGGTCAAAACGAGTCTAAGTGACAGAGAGAGAGAGAGATAAAAGAGTCATTTTAGTCCACCAGTGTATGTACTTTCACTCACCATCTCAATTTATAAAAATAGTAATTTTTATTATTTTATTTTTTCTTAAATTTTTAGCAAAAAATTATTTAAAAAAATAGCAAAAAATTGACTTTTATTTATTTTCATGAAATTAAGTGTAATAATTTTATTTGATTTGATTTTTCATAATCAATAACCAATAAAATAAAATTTTACATCTTTTTATGAAATTTATTTAAAAAAAGACTCAAAAACGTTATATGCTAAATTATCATTTTTACTTTTCTTAATAAATGTAAAATTAGATTTTTCTTCTTCTTATAATTTGGAACATGGGAAGAGATTAGGGGTGTATGGAGGTCGAGTTGAGCTGATTTTAAACAAATTTATTATTTGATGATCAAAGTTAATTGAGTTGAGAATAAAATCTATATTTTTTATGTCAAATTTGAATCGACACATTTTATTGATGAGTGAATTGACTTTAGTTGATGAGTCATTACATATCATTTTTTAAAATAAAAAAAATCTTAAGAAATATTTAGTTAATGAAATTTCAAAGTATGTGAACTATATTTTACTATTTAAAGTGTAAGTACTTTACAATACATGAAACATTTTAAGTATGGTGTGAAAATTTAAGATTTGAACACAAAAAACTTCAATTATATTATCAAAAACAAAAAATGCAACACTTTTTATAAACGTTATGAGTTGGATTGAATATTTTAAATGAGTTTTAATGGATTGGATTGAATTTTATCTTCGATGGAGGAATTTGATTGAATATTTTGAATGAGTTTTAATAAATTGTCAATGGATTAATAATTTTTTTTTATTCATTCATTAGCAATTCAATTCAAATAATTCATCTATTTTGACACGCCTTCGTGGGCCGAGAATTATATAAACACGGTACTTGAACTAGACTACTTTGAATTTGACATGTAGTTGAACGAATTTGAGTAAAATGCAGATCAAGTTATGTCACCGAACTGAACAGATCGTATGTACCCATAAATAAATACCTTTATATGAGACACTGTGTGAGACAATATTGTAAATTTAGTCTCAAATAATTTCCTCTCAACCAATTTAGTTTTCATCAAGAAATAATATGCAAACTAAATTTTGACATTTTTATATTAAAAAAATCAGTCTCTCTCTCTATTGTAATTAATTAGAGACTAATTTGTCATTTATATAAATATGTTAGGGATTAACGTGAATTTTTTTTTGTCATAATAAATTGGCTTGCAAAAATAAAAAGTGAGAGATATTCAATCTCCGATCTACAATTTTACTAGTACAATAGTACTAGTAGCTATTTTATTAGTAATCTTATGAATAAATTGAAGAAAAAAAACATATTCGATGATTGAATTGACTTTGCGATTTCAACAAATTTAAAGTTTATAATGTTGTGAATTCGATGATAAGCTCACACCAATAAAAGAACTTGATGTGTGGAGTAATTGAATCAAACAACCAAAATAAAAGAATATATAGAGACGATGATAACTAATCTGTAACCAACTAAACAAATCAAAAGTGAGAGAGACACAAATATTTGTTTACCCAATTTGGAATTACCTACTCTTGGGGAGAGAGCAGCCCCTCCGTTCTACTAGAATCAATGAGTATTATTTTACAAGAAATTCCCACAACTGGGTACCAGGAATTAGCAACCCTAATTCTACCCAAAATCCGAATCTCTTCTCGTGACCAAGAGACTCAATTGACCTAGTCTACCCAAAGAGAAACAACAACCTTTTGCCCTTGATGACAAACCCTTGTTCCCTCAATCTCAATTTTTCTGTGAATAAAGTAATCCCTATTTATAGAAAAATACGTGACAAAAAACTAGTAACAAATCTATTTTAAAATAAAACAAATCCAAGTCAGAGTGTCCTCCAAGAAAATATATTTTCCCAAAAAATCTCCAAAACATCACGCGCCCGCGCCCGGCGCCATCGACATAACCAAACTCACGTTTCAGTAGGCTCCTGGCGCCGAAAAGCCTGCACCCCGCGCAGCAGACAGATTTTTCCTAGGATTTTCTGACTTCTTGTTACCGAGATTTTAAGGCACATTCAACAATTCTCCACCTTGCCTTCAAATCGATGGTGATCCACTCAACCACCGCATTGCTCTCTCTATCTTGAATCTTCTATTCAAGATCACCGGTCAAGTTCAAGTCCCACTTGAACCTTGACCTAGGCACTAGTCTCCACTTGCTTCCCGCAAACATTACCTCCTTCCCTTCATCCCTCGGAATGCCTCCGCTCTCATGAAGATCTTGCCTCCTACTACCATAGGATTTTTGGTAGCACCCACAAGATTCACCGCCTCCTATTCAGACTCCGGAGTGATCAATTCCGTACCATCGAAGTATTGCTTGACCCCGAACCCACCTCGAAATTTTAGGCGGTTCCACAAGCTGCAACATCAAAATCCCCTTGCACCCGACTACCTCCAGCAGTCCTACAAGTTCCCAAGTTTGATCAAGGTTTCTTTCAATTGCCTCCCTAAAGATCATCTCAAGGTCTTACACTTCTTCAGCCACAATTGAAACGTATCCCACAAGATCTCCATGGTCCCCCTTTGGCTCAACACAACCACTCTCCTCCCTATCTCCGATTAGATACCCGAGAGTCAGTGTTGACTGTCTCCTACTATTGGAAGACTCCACCTCAAAATGAGTTTCCACCAAAGTACATCAACCATCCCCTTGTAATAAGCAAGACCTCTCCTCTAACCCCTTTGAAACACCCAACCCGAAATCCTCTGACTCTCCACCGTCACAAGCATCATCAGTTGACACCACTAGTGCCCCTTCATGCTCATAACCCTCATACTCCGATGAGCCTTCAACAACATGCGCAGAATTACCATTGCCCTTCAACTCCGGACAATGCCATTTGTAGTGACCCCTCTTTTGACAGTGATAACAAGTCCACCTATCACCGCCCTTTGACTTAGCCTTCCCACCTCTACCTCCACCTCTTCCACTTGAAACGTTTAAGGCATCCACACCATCTCCCACTTCCAAGTCTTTAAACTTAGTTAGCTCTTTCGTCCGTAAGGCCGATTAAACTTCCTCCAAGGTAATAGGGTTTTCCCTACCGTAGAGCATATCATCCTTGAAACTTTCATAGGACTTAGGTAGCGTACACAAGAGGTGTAGAGCTTTGTCTCCGTCTTCTAGGTTCACATCAACGTTGGCTAAATCATCAATGATCTTATTAAATTTCGCCAGTTGTTCCGTCATGGACTTTGACTCCACCATTCGATAAAAGTAGAGCTTCTATTTCATAAAGTGTTGATGTGCCACCGACTTGGTCATATACAATGATTCAAGCTTGGCCCACATCGCTGCAGCGTTGGTCTCCTTTGCGACTTCTCTCAACACATTGTCTCTGAGACACAAGGTAATAACACTAACCGCTCTTTCATTCAAATCAGCCTTCTCCTCATCTGAAAGACTCGTCAGCATCCGTGCACCCTTCAAGGCCTCAACACACTTGTAATGGACTAGAACAACCCTCATCTTCACCTTCCACAATCCTAAGTCGTTAGTCCCGCTGAACTTCTCAATATCAAACTTCGAACCCATGGTACTTGATTATCACAATTGATCCTTGCCCACTGTGGGCGCCAATTGTTGTGAATTCAACGATAAACTCACACCAATAAAAGAACTTGATGTGTGGACTAATTGAATCAAACAACCAAAATAAAAGAATATATAAAGACGATGATAACTAATCCGTAAGCAACTAAACAAATCAAAAGTGAGATAGACACAAATATTTGTTTACCCAGTTCGGAATTACCTACTCTGGGGGAGAGAGCAGTCCATCCGTTCTACTAGAATCAATGAGTATCACTTTACAAGAAATTCTCACAATTGGGTACCAGGAATTAGCAACCCTAATTCTACCCAAAATCTGAATCTCTTCCCGTGATCAAGAGACTCAATTGACCTAGTCTAAGGAGAAACAACAACCTTTTGCCCTTGACGACAAACCCTTGTTCCCTCAATCTCAATTTTTCTATGAATAAAGTAATCCCTATTTATAGAAAAATACGTGACAAAAAACTAGTAACAAATCTATTTTAAAATAAAACAAATCCAAGTCAGAGTGTTCTCCAAGAAAATAGATTTTCCCAAAAAATCTCCAAAACATCACGCGCCCGCGCCCTCGACAGAACCAAACTCACGTTTCAGTAGGCTCCTGGCGCCCAGCGCCGAAAGGCCTACGCCCGTTGCAACAAACAAATTTTTCCTAAAATTTTCTGACTTCTTGTTACCGAAATTTTAAGGCACATTCCATATAACAACATATCACATATTAAAGAGTTCTTTACTGTATTTATTCATCTACTATTTATTTATAAGAGAGATGAACATAAGTGATATATTAATGAAATTATTTTTAACAAGTGAACCCATGAATGAACAGCAAAACCATAGACCAATATTATTATTTAGGTCAATATATTCAGGTGTCTTTTGATTTTAATGTTTGTAATAAATTGGTCATTTTAGTTATTTTAAGTATCAAGCTGGTAGTTTAATTTTGTAACAAATTACACCGTTACTCTTTTAGTTTTGAAATATTAAATTGACCCTTTTAATTTTTCTAAGCATCAAATTGGTACTTTAATTTTATAACAAACAAATTACAGTGTTACCATTTTAATAACACCCCATTACAAAAATGTTTATGATGTTGCTACATTTCAACAACTACTATTGCTACCAGAATCATTTGATGATTTAGATCACTAGCAACAACTAAAGTATCATATGATCATAATACCCCTTTAAATAATCATCAAATGGTCTGCATTTTATAAATTTTTGTTTACAATCTTCAAGACACATAAGTTATCGCAACTAACACCCAAAAAGTATTTTTTTAACAGTCATGTAAATACAAATTTAATGTAAATTGTATTTAATTTATTATTTTTATTTCTTTTCCCTTAAATTAATAAAAATTTATCTTACATCTTTGCTTAAAACATATTTTAAGAAAAACGTAAAAAGTCATATATTAAATTATTATATTTTGATTTAATCAAGCGAGATATGATTGAGAGAAGATAGTGGAGAAGGCCAAAGTCTCATCTCGAAGAATTCTTAGAACTCGCACTAAGGGTTTCTCTTTTAATCTTAGCGAATGAATTATAAACCCTTCGGATACAATCAGGTCAAAGTCTTATCTATTATTTTCGATACAAAACTTACTGTTTCAGAGATGTGAACTTGAGGTCGGGTCGTAACATATTTATCCTCCACATATAAATCTGAGTTATGTTCGGAACAGTGGCGACTTCACTGGGGACGATAAAATTCGTTCTCGAACCCAGCCCCTTAGCCTCGACTGGGGGCATTTGTTCTGGCTCACCTATAAGTCTCACATCGCTTGGAACTCGAGGCTAATGGTAGTTTATATACAACACGCCATACTCCTCTAACCAACCGATGCACATTTTCTATAATGGACAAAACCTCAAAGCGGATAATTTCTCGAAAATGTAAACTTAAGATCGAATCGGTACATATTTATTCCCACAAATAAATTCAAGTTATGTTCAGAACACTTTATTTTATTTTTTTTATTATTAATAGGTGGTTCAATGTCACCGGTTAACATTTCCTAAAAATTAAAGTTTGTTGCGTCAAAAAAAAAAAAAATTAAAGTTTGTCCGGAAGATATTTTGACTTAAAAAAAATTGAATGTGAGTGAGTGAGAGAAGAGTGCATCTCAAATTACGAACGAAGAACACGTTAAAATGCGCAAGTGGGTCCCACGACCCAGGAGAGGGAAGGTGCAGTGTTAAGTCAGTTCCTCAATAAATATCGATTATTTCCCACTCACAATTCTCGCCTCCTCCTTTACTCCCCTCTTCTCCATACCATTTCTGCGGCGCCTCAACAACCAAATCTCCTTTCTCCGCACGTTCAGGTATTTCTTCTTCCCCACCTTCAATCTCTCCATTTCCATAAACCGTCATTAGATCTAACACATTCTCGCTCTTCCTTTCGTTTTCCTCCATTTTTTTTAGATCTCCGCGTTTCAATTACATATACATCAATAATTATTCATTCATTGTTAATTATTCGTAAATTAATCCTAAATTAATCCTAAATTATTCATGTGATTTTGATAATCGTCGATCAATATTGCACGATCCTTAATTAATCCTAAATCAAAGCATATTATTATACTTTTTTTTTCCTGCGTGTATTTGTTACTTGTATTAATTCTGTGTTCACCTTTTAACATTAATCGATTCTCTATCAGATCTAAAGAGAAATCTCTTTTTCCGTATTGTTTACTGTATTTTTAGTGATTTTTGTTTGATCCCACTGAAAACTGCAGAGTTTTGTTCTTCCTGAATTTATTACATCAATTGATTCATATTTTGCGAATGTGTATTTTATTTTTTTTTTTCTCTTGCCGATCTTATTTGGTCAGTATGACTCTTGTTTTTATTCAAAGCATGTTAAGCATGTGTGTGGTGATGGGAATGAATATTGTTTGTTTTTGTTTTAAATATAATTGTGTCAGCTTCAATTGTATTGTATGATATAATGAATGAATTTTTTATAAGTAGATTTTGACAACTTGGTTAGATAGTGGTGTGTATATTTGGATTCTGTAATATATACAAGTTTAGTGCAAGACGGCAATTTTTTATTTTGCTTAAGAAAGCTCAACAATTTGCATATTTGAGGGGATATTCGGTGTAAACTAGTTTTATATTCAACATTTTGCATTTTTTTATTTATTTATTAAAGTTTAATTACAGTACAATTTACAAAGTGGAATTACTCTTTTTACTTTGTTTTGACAATACTAGTACTATACTATTAAAGTTGAATTATTTGATATTATTCATTGAACTTTATTATATTTATTATATGAATGCCTTTTGTATAATTTTTTTGACTAGATGAATTTTTAATAATTGGATGAATGACTTTTGTATAGTTTTTTGGACTGGATGAATGACTTTTGTATTAAAAAATAAAGAATAGTGTATTACAGTACATACTTTAGGGTCATGCTTTATAAAGAATTATTAGGTAGTACAAAATATCTAGGCCTTTCCATTTAAGCTCATGGAATTGGATTGTATACTTACTTATTTATCTATCTTTGGACGGTTTTATCAAGATGGGGAAATTGTAGTTAACAGGTCTTTTTTAAATGTTCTTAAAAAACACTGTTTGTACCACTTCTTGATTAGTGCATTTACCACTTTTACTATAAATTTTTTGAATTATAACTAGTATACAATCTTAAAAATTAAATTAAATAAAGAAAAAAAACAATTTTTTTGAACAACAATTAAAAAAACTATCATACAATTTTAAAAATTAAATTAAATAAAGAAAAAGAATAATTTTTTGAATAACAATATGATACAAATATATTTTTTATTTATTTTTGTTTCTAAAATGTCATTCAATCTGAAAAGTGGCGAAAGATAGTTGTTTTTGATACGTGTTATTTGAAAAATATGATTAAATTTTTTATAAATAAAAGTTTATAAAAATATAATGAAAAGTAAAGATCACGTGAAAGGTCTGGGCCATGTCATGTGAAGAATATCGTATGAAGGATACATGTGTGAGGTTTGGTTAGATGTTACGTGCAAGAACCATTGATTATTATTTTTATTGATGCTTTTCGTCCCTTAAGGGACCATTGCATTTATTTGGTAATTTTAATATATTTTCTTGGCAAATTGGACTATTGATTATGGTCGCACAACAACATCAATTAAACTTGACTTTGTCAAAAAAGTAATTAGATTGGACACCTTGTCCATTTTATTTATGAACACTCTGTCCATTTTTTTATCACACATATATTTGCAAGAGTTGGGGTTCAAACCATTTATCACCTCAAAGGGTGAATTTTTAACCACCGAGATAAAAACATTGAGTGGTGTTGTCAACTCTACCCTTGCTAACTTAACTTGGTTATGTTATGTGGATGACATGGTAATTGGCATCCGGAGTCCAATGTTTTGAACACAAAAAATCTCCACGACAAGACTAGGGTGACAATGTTTTTGTTGTTTGTTTAGTAAATTTCTGATTTTGTTAGCTGTATTTGTCTGCTTCAGAAACAATAAATTATTCCTGCGAGGTTGTCCACTATGGACCTCGCGTGGTTGATGATTAATCTGTTTTCATTCATTCTAAAATAAAATAATAAGGAAAATGTTAAACAGTGCCCCCGGAGCAATGGTTAAGCATCTTAAAGTAGAAATTTTGTCTCGAACTGCGTGCATTCAATACCTCAAAAGTATAAAAAGTTGTCTTTTCAATATTAATTTTATTTTTTATTTTTTTATTTGATATGTTTAACAAGTGCTCCGGGGACACTGTTTAGACCGTAGGTTGGTCCCCCACAAGGTAAATCAAATTCATATAAGGTAGACAAATAAAGGTCACTGTTAAGTTGTTGGTAGCTTTGTGCTTTCATTTGGCACTTGCCCATACACACCCTACTTGTGGTGGAGTTTGGATGTTCTTATTTTCTTTTTATGACACTGGATGTTCTTGTTCTTAACACCATTGGTTTCTAACAATCGGATTTCTGAAGATAATGTATAAATTAAAATTAATTATTGTCAAATAAAAACTATAGTAAGAAATTTTAATTATTATTTAAATTATTATTATATGAACATATATACACACACAAGCACTAAATAATACATAATTAAATTTACTTTTAACAATAAAGGATAGGAATGTAGTAGAAAGACTTATTTTTCATTTATAGAAAATAGTGTAAAAATGGGATTAGAAAAGTAGTAAATAAACATCAATATTGTTTTTTTTTTTTTGTACAAAGAAACATCAATATTGTTGAGAAACTAGAAAATGTTAGAATTGCAATTGCTTGATTTAATCATTGAGCCAAAGTGGCTTTAAATAGATACAAGATATAAATAACTCCTAAGATTAAGGATCTTTGAATTCTTTTTGACTTCTTATTATGGGCAATTATGGGTTATGTCAGTTATGTTGTTTATTTTTAGGAATAAATAAATAGAGATAGAAAAGGGAGAAAATGGTTATGGGAAATTTTTTTAGTGGTTTTGAGAGGGAGATACCTAGACTCTTGAATTTCTTGGTTAGGAATTGTCTTGTAATAATATACTATTTGTTTCCTTAGTTTATGTGCAAATTATGCATTCTTTGGTGTTTGTAATTATGTGTTTGTTGTAAACATATTTTGCCATAAATAAGAAATCTAACAAATTCCTCATCCGTAACAAACTATCTAAGAGATAGTAAAGTTTGTTAAAACTCATCTATCTTGGCTAATAATAACTAGTTAACAACTTTATACAAGATATCATTTGTTCTTGATGATATTTTAAAAGAGCTATCGTTGATATATTAAATTCAATCCCGTACGCAACACCTATCAAAGAAAAAGTAAAATTTGTTACAACATATCATTCTCATCTTTATGATATTCTTGAAGAAGTGCTTGTGATTATCTATTAGTGTTGGCCATAGGAAGTAATTGTGAGTAAGATGTGATTTCTTATAGACTAGCTGATAATAATGTAAGTGTTAAGGACAATGTTAACATACATGAATTTTGAAGGCTGTGAGCGATAACTTATGGAGAAATTGTCATTTTGTTTTGCTTGATTGAAGGATCTAAAATGATAGAATATAAGATAGGATTCTATTAGAAACATCATGACACTTCGTATCATACAGGTCTCCCTTGTTTTTTCATAGAATTTTGTAGTTAACATATTGTTGAAACAGTCGTCTTACTTTTATAACATGACACATGTGGGGAAAATTATGTGAAATGTTGCTCCCACACCTTTTTAATTAATGCAATTTTTCTATGAAGGACACACACATTGTTCATTCTAATTCTGTGCGCGTTTTGAAACCATTATGGTACATTGCTGATAATCCTAGATTGAAGATTTCAGTCTTGTTACCATGAATTGTACTATAAATTGCATATGCGGTGGACCTTTATTCCATGCTTAGAGAAGCGTTGTAACAAAATACATTTTTATATCATGGCAGGTTGCTGAAGATGGGAGCTGGTGGCCGAACCTCTGTTCCTCCTTCGGCCAGGAAGTCAGAGACTGACACTGTTAAGCGGGTGCCATTTGAAAAACCTCCATTTAGTCTCGGCCAGATCAAGAAGGCCATTCCACCTCACTGTTTTAAGCGTTCTGTTATCCATTCATTCTCCTATGTTGTGTATGACCTTACCATAGCTTTCCTCCTCTATTACGTTGCCACCCATTACTTCCAGCACCTTCCTCGCCCTCTCTCCTTCTTGCTCTGGCCTGCCTATTGGGCTGTTCAAGGTTGCATCCTTACCGGTGTTTGGGTCATTGCACATGAATGTGGCCACCATGCATTCAGTGACTATCAGTGGCTTGATGATACAGTTGGCCTTATCCTCCACTCTGCTCTTCTAGTCCCTTACTTTTCATGGAAATACAGCCATCGCCGTCACCATTCGAACACCGGTTCTCTTGAACGGGATGAAGTTTTTGTGCCCAAGCAGAAGTCCAGCATCTATTGGTACTCCAAATACCTTAGCAACAACCCACTAGGCAGAGTCCTTACAATTACTATCACCCTCACTCTTGGCTGGCCCCTGTACTTGGCTCTCAATGTTTCAGGCAGGCCTTATGATAGGTTTGCCTGTCACTTTGACCCATATGGTCCCATTTACTCAGATCGTGAACGGCTTCAAATATATGTATCAGATGCAGGAATACTTGCAGTATGCTATGGACTTTACCTTCTTGCCATGGCCAAAGGGCTTGCCTGGGTTGTGTGTGTTTATGGAGTTCCACTGCTCGTAGTCAATGGGTTCTTGGTGCTGATTACATTTTTGCAGCATACTCACCCTGCATTGCCCCATTACGACTCCTCTGAGTGGGACTGGTTGAGAGGAGCTTTAGCAACTGTGGACAGGGATTATGGAATCCTGAACAAGGTCTTCCATAATATTACAGACACTCACGTGGCGCATCACTTGTTCTCCACAATGCCACATTATCATGCAATGGAGGCTACCAAGGCAATCAAACCAATTTTGGGAGACTATTATCGGTTGGATGAAACACCATTTTACAAGGCATTATGGAGAGAAGCAAGAGAATGTGTCTATGTTGAGCCAGATCAAGGTACCGAGAAAAAAGGTGTATTTTGGTACAACAATAAGTGGTGATTATTAGAGCTGCTGAAGCATGTTGTCTATCAGGTGGGATTGTTTGAACTTCTCTTAGAATGTTTTCTTTTGGAGAATAATTTTGTTGAATCCTGATATATGTTGTAGTAAACAGTACTAGAATAGTTTGCTTGATTGCAGAATAAGGTATAGCATTTCTGAATAGTAGTACTAGTGTATTTATTTCACCATGATTTGAAATCAGTGCATGTGCATGTGGATCTAGTTTCTCAAGGTAGTACAAATCTGTCTATCTGTTGAGAAGCTTATTGTTATTCTTGTTCTTGTTTCCAAGAATTATGAATTTGTCTGTAACTTTCTGTCGTCAAGTCTAATGTTTGATATGAAAATAAGATTCGTAACACCCGAATGATTCATTCCAAATTTTGGCGGAGGAGGCTCAGCCTCAGACGATTAGGAATATTAGTGCTATAATAAATCTGTTTTCCAAATGCTGAGGTGCATATAAAAGAATGAGTCACATGATTTGTCTCCTTTAACCAGTTTTAATTTTTTTGTATCCATTTCTATGGCTCTTTTCTTTTTGCCTAATCACTTTTTGTCCTACTGTGGTTAATATGATCCTTCATTCTCAGCAACCTAGTCCTGTCGAATGGCTGGTATCAATCCCAGAATGAACCACAGGCTAGAAGTGAAGTTATTTTCTTCCCAAGATAATGGCAGGATATAACTTAATCCTTTAAAATCATCTAAGTAGTAAATCACCCCTCCAAAATTGCAATACATGTGTTTGTGTTTTAGATTAAAATCTACAGCAACTGAAAAACGCCAAATTCAACTCTTGTATTTATTTCAAGGTTGGTATGTAGGATTGAGAATGCAGTCTTTTCATGTTCGTTTTAAATTTTTAAAAACTTTTCATAATCAATTTTTTATTCTTGAGAAATGCTACTAATACTAATACATGATTTCTTCAACTATTTTTCTCAAAGTTTAAGTGGTGAGAATGTAATATTCTCATCAAACTATGATTTATCGTCACTCATATTTGTATTTTAGAAAACACCTTGAGTAAAAATGTTAAAAATTACTTTTGGCACCCTATTAATTCTGGGGCGTGTCCTACGAAATTACCAATATATCTCTGTTCGTGACTTAAGCCACAAACACCCTCCAAAACACCTTACAATTATAACATCCGTAACTTAAGTAACGGATGTAGAAAAAATGTTATTTTTCAAAATTACTCAATTTTTCTACATCCGTAACTTAAACCACGGAAGGATATTTTGATCAATTCGTAAGACGCGCAAGTAAGTTCTAGGTGACAAAAGTATTTTTCAAAAATGTCTATTGATTTTTCCTAGCAACACTCTATGATAACTTATAATGCATAGGTGCGCTTCAATAATGCAAAAAATTCTGAGTTTTTGTTGCCACATCCATGAACTACGATCGTGCAAGCTTACATGGATTCAATTGGCATAAATTTAATCTCGGAATAGTAATGAAGACATTGTGATTCAATCTACCTTATATCAAACCTTGTCACATATCCATGGATGTGTTGATGGCTGGCTTAAATCTTTTTTATGTTGACAGAAAAAAATGAATACCGCAACAATAGAAATATATATTTTTTTCAATTTTTTGAAGATCTTCCAATGGCAAAAACTTCTACACAATCTCAGAAAAGAAAAAAAAGTAGAAATGGAGATGCGGGGTATCGAACCCCGTACCTCTCGCATGCAAAGCGAGCGCTCTACCATGTGAGCTACATCCCCATTTTGCTTAACTTACCACTCAAATACTATATGACTGAACGAGGCATACGAATGTCTATATGTAGCTACCTCTGCATCGTCATCACTGTCAAACAAGCATCAGAAAAAGAGAGTGAGTTTCGAACTCTTCCCGCCAAACCATGGGAAGAATCGAGAGACTTCAATCCTCTTACCAATCCTTGGTTCACTTCTTCCACACTCTCTTTCTCTCATTGTGTTCATTTTGTTAAAGCTTCGAAACTATTATGCTAACACGAATTTGGTAATTTCTGTAACAGGATGAATCGTTCGAAATTGGGAAAGAAATGTACCGTGGACAACAATACAGTCAAATTTACTTCGCTCGTCTTCATTTGATGCGAACTCTTTTGTATTCTCTTGTTCCTCATTGGAAACCTAATTCTCCTGGTTCGTTTTTCACTTTTTTTTTTTTTATCAACTTAGGGTTTTTCTTTAAATATCATTTTTTTTCTTCTGTATTTATGGTTTTGATTACTTCAGATTTTATTAATTGCTTGAGTTTGTGCTGATTTGATTTTGACAGTTTGCACTGTGTTGGGATTGGAAGAGGGAAAAGAGTGTGTCATTGTTGGAACATTGTTTAAACACATGAAATTGAAACCTTGCATACTTGATGAGTATTCTAAGGAGGTACTAGGATTTTAGGTTTTATTTTTCGTGTGTAACTTTTATGTTTTTCGTGTGTAGCATTGTTGCGTTGGTGAATTTGAATAAACTGTTATTTTCTGTGATTTATAATGATGTGTTTTGTTAGTATGAGAGTTTGACAATGATATGGTGTAATGCTGAGTTATTTTTTTGGCAATGGTGTGTAGAGAACGGTGGTTCCGATTGTCAAGCCGCATAACTTTGTGCACCAAAATGATTATCTTGATTTGGAAGATGAAAGTGGAAGAGTTAAGCTTAGTGGGAATATTATTGTACCATCTGTTTATGTAACAGGTTTGTATAATTAACTACTTAATTTAGCAAATAGGTTTTGTGTTAGTAGGATGACAATTTTTGAAACATGGACACAACTGCGCATTTTTTGGTCACGAGGAATTGCTGTGGTACAAACAATATTGGATTGCTAATTTGCTATGCTTTGTGTTTTGTTTCATATTTTTGTAAACAATCTTGAAACCAAACACGCGGCTTATGATATTTGTTCTTTTAGAGATTAAACTTTTCATTGCCAAACAAATAATATTCTGTCTTTGCACATGATGATTTTGTGCTAACTTCATCTGTGACAGGAATTGTGGTTGCTATATATGGTAAGGAAACGGGAGCAGGTGATTTTTTGGTTCATGAAGTTCTAGAAGCTGGCTTACCACCGCAGATTGAATTCCCTATTAAATCAAGTATCTCTTCTCAATCTTTTACATATACAATGCTTCTAACCTATTGGTATACATGCATAGCATATTATGAAATGTTTCTTTTACAAATTGTAGACACTTTTGGTGTATTTGGTAGGCTGAGATTTTCCATTGTAGGATGTACAGATTAGATATTTGTGATTAGCATCCCACTATCCTGTGCAAAGCATGGTTTATTGAATTAGTATTTCCTCGGTAGGAGTTATGCAGTTTGAAAAACTTATGATTCATAGTCAGGAAGCATATATTCTTTCATGCTTTTAATAGTGCATTTTTTATACCCCATTCTCAACATTTGTTATTAAACTTTTTTATTTTTATTGAAGTTGCCACTTAAAATTTCCTTTTTATTTGGATTCAACAGGGGAAGACAGATATGTTGTTCTTGTGTCAGGATTAAGTGTTGGGAGCAGCAGGTCTAACCCTCTTCAGTTTCAGCTTCTCGTTGATCATATTACTGGTCATTTAGGAGATGAGAAGGTTTGTCCTGTTTTTCTCCCAAAGCTCCCGGCTGATCATTATGCAACATTTACAGGTTTTAACTTGTCAATATTGGAAAAATAAACAGGAGCAAAGTATTGCATCACAAATTGTTCGTGTAGTCATTGCTGGAAATTCTGTTGAGATACCTCGTGGACTTCTTAATGGACAGGTATTATTATTATTGCTGAAGTAAACCTGTGTCGTTGTTAGTTACTACTTACTAGCTGTGTATAGTGTACAGAAAGGTTTTATTTATAATAGGATGAAGAATAGTAAAAATATGCGCAGTAGAAAATTTAATAACTATATACAATATTAAAATATGATAAAAGACTAATAACTAATACTCCATTCTAATATCAAAAATAGTTATACTGTCTTGAGTTTTTTAATGATAAAAAATATTGTTTTTGACTTTTTGGTTTATGTTTTGATTTATTTTTCCTTGACAAGTTCAAACAATTTTGGCAATCTACATCTATTCATCTGATGCTTTATATTTTTAATTTTCTTTTTTCAATAAAGTACCAATGTTTCAGGTATTCAAAAATTGATCACGTACTATTGAGATATTGTAACACCACTAATTAACTTATTATAGTATATGAGTTACTTGATTTCAATCACTTTCTCTTATGTGACTAATTGCCTTCGCAAGGAACATTTATAAAGGAATATAACATAACCATCTGATACAAATAGTTAAATGAGAGGACTGAGTTGTGTGACTCTTTAGGTTACTAGAGTTGTATTTTAGACACATTTGTTGATTATCTTCTCTTGATATCCGGATGCTTACAGCACCCATTCCATTTATGCCTTTCAATTTACTATGTAGTGTAATGAAACCGTTCCTACAAAAACTTTTTCTTTTTACAGTTCAGTTTTTTATATACATTATTTAGAGTGGATATCTGAATTTTTTCATCAATATTTTCAGAATTTAGCTTCAAAAGATCTCTCGAGGATGGCAGAACCAGTAAAGGAGCTAGATATTCTGTTGAATGAGGTTCATTTCATTTGTTTGATTCCTCTACTCTAGCTGTTTTCTAAATAACAGATCTAACTTATACTTATACTCAGATTGCTGCTGCTTTGCCATTGGATATCATGCCAGGACCCTGTGACCCTGCTAATTTCTCATTACCACAGCAGGTTCTTATGTTTGTCCTCGAAGGGTATTAATGTTATATATTATGTGTTTTTTGAAATTTATTACTAAGACTTGTACTTTCAGGCGTTGCATAGATGCCTTTTCCCTGGGTCATCAGTGTACAATACTTTTAGATCTTGTACAAATCCTCATTGTTTTGAGCTTGATGGTATCAGGTAAATAGGTAGTTTATAATATTACTGTCATTGCTTCTGAATGTACCGTACTGTTGTAAATTAAACACAATCCATACTGCCTACTTCCAGGTTTCTTGGGACATCTGGTCAGAATGTAGATGATCTTGACAAGTATTCAGAGGCAAAAGATAGGCTTGACTTCATGGAAAGGACATTACGATGGAGGCATTTGGCACCAACTGCGCCTAATACCCTTGGTATAACATCGTATATGCTTAACTTATATTTGTTTGGTATCCATAAGTTGTGTCATTTTCCACTCAGCTCAGAAAATCATGGCATGGTTGAACAATTGTCAATCTCCATTCTATATTACCTGCTGCTTCTGAAGAAATCTAACCTAAAGAGTTGAAATTCAAACTGATTTGTTCTGATATTATTTGTTGTCTTCAGGGTGCTATCCTTATACTGATAGGGATCCTTTCTTCATTGAGAGTTGTCCCCATGTGTACTTTGTTGGCAATCAGGAAAAATATGATACTCGTGTGATAAAGGGTATTTTCTTCTTAAATCTACAATTGCAGAAAAACATACTTTTTTGTTTTGCATATTATGTAACTTCCCCTCCTCCAAACACTTCAGTTCATTTTACAATTTGATTGCAGGATCAGAAGGGCAATCGGTGCGACTTGTATGTGTTCCTAAGTTCAGCGAAACTGGAGTTGCAGTTATGGTGAGCTCCAACAATTTTAACATTTTTTTTTCTTTCTTAAACACGATCTTTTATACTTGTATAATTATATTACCCAGTAAGCACATCAACATTATCTCATTTGTGCTTTTTCACCTTTGACATTTCCTTCTATTCAATCCAGAACTATGTAACCTGAAAGTAATCAATTTTGCTGCTTTTCTCCATTTTCTTGTCTAATGAAGTAGTTTTCAAGTTCAATTAAAAATGCATGTCTAAGAAGTTATGTATTTTTTTATTTTTTTTTTTATTTTTTGGTTTTAGACTTACTTAAAAGGGTTTCTCTCAGGAGCATCATGAAAAAAATTTCAAAAATTGAGAAGTATCATCTCAAAACTTATGCCGGTAGAGTTAAGATTGGTAAACTGGCCATTGTCAATTATTCCTATGGATTGGATTAACGAGACAAGTAAAGTTGGATTTTAGATCATCCTTTCTTTCGATATATAACTCAAGGGGGAGATATTTTGATGAGATTCCCCCAGCTATAATGACCGATATGGTTTCCAGTTGGATTGAAGGTCTTTAATGAATAAAAAAAATTAAAACTGTGGTGTAACATTTTGAACTTGTCAATAGTATGCGATGAGGCAATTCTAGGATCATCCCCTTGCTTGATGAAAATGTAGAAAAGAACAATATTAGTGCAGGATCACAATTCACAACGGAGGAAGGGTTGTTTTCTTTGCTTAATGGTTGGCTGTGACATAATAGGTGGTTTCATTTCATCTGATGTGATTCTTGTTGCAAATTTATATATACATGAATATTTCTCTTTTTGCAGTTGAATCTGAGGGATCTTGAATGTCATGCTCTCAGTTTTGGAACTCAGTTCAGCCCATAACAATTAGAATGAAGTTTTTGTGGTAAATCTCTGTGACCTTATACATTTACTAGTTGTTAGAAATACCGCGGCTTCAATCTATAATAATAGTTACAGATGCCATTAATTGGTTCATCTGGTTCCTTAGGTTAGTGTCATTGAACTTTTAATTAAATTGTTTTGACCTGATATTGGCTTCAATATGTAATAGGTTTCATCAACATATTTGAGCACTGTAGGATGATGTTATTGTAGTAAATGCATAAAGCTGTGGCACAATGTTTATAATTTTATTGAAATAGTACTAGCTTTCTTCACTATAGTAATAATTGAAGATAAAATTTATCTAAAACCATGAGATTCTGAATGCTAGTGTCACATGGAGTAGGTTTCTTGACAAACTGGCTTGCATTTACATCCAGCTACAGCAAATAATATGGTTTTCTTATCTTGTACTACAAAATACAGGTTATGGGAAGTTTGTTTATTGCGCAGCCATCCATGTGTCTTTGGAGTTAAAGGGAAGAACTGAAAATTGAATCTTGAAGTTGACAAGGGCTGTCATGTTTCTTTACTGTAATTTAGTTTTGTATTAACCTTATATTTCGACCTTCATTGAAAAATACCTTATTTTCTGATTTGCATTTGTATTTTTCTATTTAGTTTTCTTTGTATCATTGTTGTAACTTGTAACATAGTATTTAAACATATGCATTAGTACATTTTACCTTAGATAGTGGGAACATTTCAATTTTGAACTAGTCAATTTTATTTTTATTTTTATTTTATTTTATTTTTTTTTTATTATTTAAGAAATTCTCTCAGCATAATATGTTTTAACCCACCTCACCCTTGGGTTTCTATAAATGCAATTTTTCTATAGAAGAATATTCACAATAAGAGCATGCATGTGTTTGGTGACACATTACAATAGTCATTCTGAAAATGGATAGTGTAATGCTTGAAATTCGCCACAATCACACCATTGTTTGTCGAGATCGACCCTAAATGTTCTTGTTGGACGGACCAACTCCTTGACACTGAAAACACTTTATTTGTTGGATTGGATTTTGCTAATGTCGGCACTGACATTGGCGCTTGCATTATTTATCTATAAAGCCAGATTCTTCAATAATGTGTAAGACATCAATTTATGTGAGAAATCAATTTTCTATGTCTTGTTGAGAAATCAATTTCTCAAACTCTAAATTTTGTCTACATGACATTATTTCTCAAACTCTAAATTTTGTCTACATGACATTATTGAGAAATCAGCATCTTCACATGTCTGGAGATATCAATGATATGGTAATTGATTTTACTTTATGTTTACTAAATTTGTATTTCATTTTAATTTTTGTCCTTAATAACTAATTTATGTTCATTTTAATGTCAATTTTATGACTCTTTTATGTTCAATTCAATTTTAATTTTTGTTCCTAATAACTAATTTATGTTCATTTTAATGTAAATCTTATGATTGTTTATTTAATATGTGTATATGTTATGCTCATCTCCGGAACGAGTTTGACTGTCACCACCACTTTAAAATTGAGGAACCACATCCAATGATAGTTGACTACTTAGATCATGCTGGGTTTTTGAAAGTTGCAACATTAGGAACCTATAAAGTTGACCCGCCATTGGTGAAAGAATGGTGGAACGAGGAGGGCTGAAACACACACATTTCATTTTCCAACAGAAGAGTGTACAATAATTCTTGAAGATGTTGCGTTACAAGTGGAAAACTCGTTTTATTATTATTATTTATTAAAAAAAAGGGCATAAGAAATAGTTTTTCTTAAAAGCGATTTCCCAAAGTCAAATTGAAACAAAAAAAAATTTATCAATTGAGAAATTTTCAAAAACAAATTTCCTAATCTAGTTAAAATTTTGAAAATTTTTAAACAGGGTTGAGTAATATTTTTTGGAGCAGCGATTTCTTAATAGCAAAATTAAATTGATAGTCTTTTTTGGTTACTAATAAAAAAAAAGTAGTGGTAGTTTAGAATATAATTTTTAAAACAATGCTACTCCTGTAGTAAAAAAGCCTTCTATAAATGCAATTTTTCTATAGAAGAATTAGTATTCACAGTAAGAGTATGCTTACGTTTGGTGACACATTAAAATAGTCATTCTCCACAACCATGCACTAAGCCAATAGCCGATTGATTTGCAGTTTTAATTGGAAAAAAAAAAAAAGCTTTGAACTTAAGCACAAGTGCATAACTTTTGTCCATTGTCATTAACTTCTATTATTGAACTTAATGTTTATATAACCCCTGGTATTATACATTAATCTTATTGGACATAGAATAATAGAAGAAAATTGCTATATACGCCCCCATGTTTGCTCCCAGGTCCCCCAAACTGACAAAAATACCCTTGGACAGAATTTTCGTTTCACAGCCAACGAAAAAAAAGTTGCTACGTTGAAAAAGTGCCGAACGTGAATGGTAATGGTGGCCAAACGCGCGCCCTCCAGAACATGCCCATATTTTCGTTACGCCGGCAACGAAACCATATTTCGTTGTCTACAATACGAACACGCTGTGTTTCGTTGCATAGGCAACGAAATATGCCAAATATAGTATGCAGAGCAGCTGGATCATATGAGCTGTACTGTTAAAGATTTCAAAACCAAAAGTAGATCTAGGGCGATTTGTTGCTGAGGAAGCTTGGAATCAACTTGGAAAGATCAAATACAAGGTGCGCAAGGCTGATTGGAGGTCTACAACAGGTAATGAATGTTAATTTCGTTTGATTTTGTGTTTTTGTTAAAGTTCTCTGTCGCACCTAATTTCGTCAGTTTGACAACGAAAATAGGCTTTTCGTCACTTAGGCAACGAAATGTAGATTAGTTTGCTTCCCACGCCCCCTGTTTGCTATGTATTAGTGTGTGTGCATGATTTTTTGTGTTTTGGTAGCATAGTCATTGATTGTTTTGCAAATTTCGTTTTAAAGGTGTTGAAATGGAAGAACCGAGTGTTGGTAACGATGTAGATGTCGCACCCGTCGGTTCACAAGCTTTGGTGGTTTACGACGCCGCCATTGCCGAGGCTAACATTGCCGATGGAGCTGGTGCATCCGCAATCCGTGTTAACACCGACAATTTTTTTTATGATGCCGCAAAGTATAAGGTTCTTGATGAATTAATCCAATGGTGTAAAGATGAGGCGTTAAAAGCCGGGTTTACAATGGTAATTGAAAAATCGGACAACAGGTCGAATAGAAGGAAGGCTTATTTTATATTGGGATGCGAAAGAGGCGGAGAGTACAAAGAGCCGAAAAGAAAAGGCAAGAGAGATGACACGGCGATTAGAAAGTGTCAGTGTCCGTTCAGGCTGCGAGGTTACTTTTTGGCATATCAGGAATGGAAGCTAAGTGTTGTGTGTGGTGAGCATAACCACGAGATGGCCAATAATTTGGAAGGTTACTAGGAATTTGGTGCGGCCAAAGAACATTATGAACAACTTGAAGGAGAGGAATAAAGAGAGCAAGACCAATATGAAGTAAATTTACAACATCCGGCAAAAATACAAAAGTGACCTTAGGGGTCAATTTTCTGAACTTCAACAACTTCTGAAGTGTCTTGAAGAGCACAAATACTTCCACAAAGTTAGAACTTTTGGTGAGTCGTCGACCGTACAAGATATTTTCTGAGCACATCCTGACAGTGTCAAATTGCTCAACACTTTTCCTACCGTACTGATTATGGATTCTACATACAAGACCAACAAGTATAAAATGCCACTGTTTGAGATAGTCGGTGTGACTTCTACTGAGAAGAATTTCAATGTTGGTTTTGCTTTTCTGACAAATGAAAAAGAAGACAATTTCATTTGGGCCCTTGAGACTTGTAAGAGTCTTTTCAAGGATAAGGATATGATGCCGAAGGTTATTGTATCTGACAGAGATAAGTCACTGATGAATGCAGTTGAAACTGTTTTCCCAAATTCAACTGCAATGGTGTGTCGTTATCACGTCTACAAGAATGTAAGTGCTAAGTTCAAGGCACTTTGCTGAGCAAAGGATCAGAAGATGGAGGAGTTGCTGAATACTTTGAAATATCAATGGGAGGCAGTTGTCGACTCTACTTCGGAAGAAGCATTTACAGATGCAGTTATGGAGTTTAGGAGAGTCTTTGCTAGATTTCCTAAGTTTTTGAAATATTTTCAAGAAACAGTCTTAGATCCGGTGAAGGAAAAACTTGTCAGAGCTTGGACCGATCGTGTTATGCATATTGGAAACACCACATCCAACAGAATTGAGTCTCAACATGGTGTTTTGAAGCAATATATCCTTGATTGCAAGGGTGATTTTGTGAAGTGTTGGGACGCGATGAATCAAATGTTGTCCATCCAATTTACCGAGATAAAGACATCATTTGGTCAGAGTACTTCACAAGTTGAGCATCATTTCAAAGATCATTTTCTGCATTCGAAGTTGGTGTATAAAGTCTCAAGGGATGCGTTACGCTTTATTCGTGGTGAAGAAAGATCAAAAGAATGTGGTAGGAATCGGAAGAAGTGTGGGAGTGTCATAAAGATGACTTACGGATTGCCATGTGCTTGTCTCATTGCTTTGAAATGTGAAAAAAAAAAACTACCAATTAGGCTCGACGAGATCAATGCTCACTGGAAGAGGTTACACTATGAAGAAGAAGAGGGCAAGGTCGCGGATGTTTCTATATTGGAAGAGCTTAATGCAATTCAGGTATAATAAACTTAAATTTGTTATCGATTGAATTTAAATTCATCAATCAAAACATATCATTAGATTAGTAGCTTGATGCATTTAATATTTTTTTATATTTTAGGAACGCTTCAAAGTAGCGGATCATGATATGAAGTTGCAAATCAAAGAAACATTGCGCTTGATCGCATATCCACAAACAACTTCTTTGACTCCTCCGGTTAAGAAATGCGACACAAAGGGTGCACCGAAGCGAAAAAATGCTTCCATAAGTGACAACTCTACCACTAGAGAGTGTCATACCCCAAATTTTGTCCATTTTTCTCGTCGCGTTTTTGTTCAATTAAGTTATTTTAGTTATTTTTAATTCGGTTCGTTTTCCCGAGCGAAAAGTCAAGTAGGAGTTCTTTTTTTATATAGTTGAATTTTCGAACGAAATTTCGATAGAGGTATTTTAAAATACCTCATTTGTTTAGGTTTCGATCGAAATTTCGGCAGAGAGGTATTTTAAAATACCTCATTTAATTTGTTTTTTTTATTATTATTATTATTTTAGTTTTTTTAGTTATTATTATTATTTTCGTTTTTTATTTTTATTATTATTATTATTGATTATTTTCGTATTTTTATTATTATTATTACTGTTATTATTATTTTTATTTTATTATTTTTCATTATTATTATTATTATTTTCGTTTTATTATTATTATTATTATTATTATTATTATTTTTGTCCTTTTGTCCTTTTTCTATTTTTTTTATCTGTCAAAAAAATGTGTCCAAGTCCAGAATCCATCTGCAGAGGCGTCCCCCCTCCTCTGATTTTTCTTCCTTTCTCTTTTCTGCATACCAGAACATAGATCAGTGAAATTCATTGATCAGAGCAAAATTCCAAGTTCCCCATAATCTCCACTGTGAGGAATTAAATGCCACAGGACAAGAACCAATTCACAAATTTGTGAATATAATCAGAACAGAGCCATAGTCTCAAACAGACAGAAAATTATCAGAAACACGATTTCACCATCAGAAAAAAACAGAGAGAAACTCAATTTTTCTCTGAGAACAAAAACTCAAACCCCAATCACAAACTCTAAGCTTTTTTTTTAACATCACAAATCCAAATTTTTCTCACATCACAACATCACAGCCGCACCAAAATCATCATCATCACAACCCAGAAATCAATAACAAAAACTCACAACATAAACACAAATCAGAACCGAAATCAAAACACGCACACACACACACGTTCCAGAAAAACAAAAAAAGGAATAGAAGAAGAAGAACAGAACCGACGCAGGAGTGAAGAAGAAATTTGAAACAAAAAAAAAAAACTTCAAAACTTTAATCTCCGATCTGCACAAATTGGTAAGGTTTTTGTAAATTTGGAACTCAGAATCGTGTTTAGGAGGGTTTAAAAAGAGAGATTGAAAGAAAAAGTTCTGATTTTGACAAATTTTTTTACTCCGGCGCGGTGGCCGCCGCCGTCTGGCCTAGCCGGCCACCGCGCCGGTGTTCATATGCTCACCGGAAAATTCATCGTGTTCTTCCTCATGAAGAACACTTGCCCAGAAAATAAGAGAGAATGAGAGAAATTAGAGAGAAGGAGAGAAGGTTAGAGAGAGAAATGGGAGAATAAAAAGAAAAAAAACCGGAGATATGAATATATAGGAGACCAGTCCGTTCGGTTCAACCAAACCGGACCGGCTCACCTCAAACCGGCTGGTTCAGCCCAAATACTCTGTTGGACCTTCAACCCACGCCCAGTTTCTGTTTGTGAGCCCAGGGTGCTTTCAGCACCCCCTGTTGGTGCTGTGTGCACCCCCTCTGTGTGCGTTTTTTATTTATTTTATTTTCGTATTTTTATGTGTTCATTTTTCTTAGTCGTTATTTGTGATTTTATTTGTGCTTTATTTTTATATGGAATGCTTGTATATAAATATTTAAAATGCATGATGTGTTAGTATTTATTTATTTATGCAATGTTCTATTTTGTTTATAGATCACTCATGAAAAATACAAAAATATGCTATATAGTTTTAGCTTTATTTTCGTAAGAATGTGTAAATATACATGTAGAGTTTATTTGTTAGTTTCGTACATATTGTCGTAATAAACGTACCCTCGTGTTTTTATTTTTATCGTTTCAAAAATAACTAAAATACCAAAAAAACAATACATATTCCCAAAAAATGCAAAAAATATCAATTTTATTTAAATAATTTTTTTTTTAGTTCTTGCAATACTACTTTTTTCTTCAATAAATATTGGATTGAAAAGGAGATCGGCGGATGTACTTCCGTTCGTCTCTCCGATAATCGAGGCTTAGCGTCCGCTTTGTCAATCGGTTATTCGTCTTCCACACCAAAAATATATTATTTTGCAAAACATAAAATTTAAATAAATTCAACCCACCAAACCTTTAATCTTTTTCACGCCCATGTGCGTTTAATTTTTCTCAAACGGATACCATCGCCCAAGTGCGAGTCCGTCTTTTTATCAAGCAAACTTTTTTCGCCCAAGTGCGACCAAACAATTTTCATAAATAAAATCAACCAACAAACAAATATTTTCTACCAAAGAACTACGTAAGCTTTGAATTTCCCATTGCACTTGGGAATACGTAGAAGCGGAATCCAACAACCGTCAAGCACAATAATAAAAAACTAATTTTTTCCCCTTTTGTAAATATTTTAATAATTAATAAAAATATGCAAACAAATCAAATTACATTTTTAAACCCTAAAATAACAAGAAGGTTCCTGTTGAGTACAACGGATGTGAGGGGTGCTAGTACCTTCCCCTTGCATAATCGACTCCCGAACCCGAAATTTGGTCGCGACGACCGTCTTTCTATTTCTCTCAAGGTTTTATCGATATTTTCCTTTTCCTTTCGGGAATAAATAAAATCCGGTGGCGACTTTACTGTCTAGCGAGCGTTTTTCGCCCGCGCATTTTTCCGGCCGCTTCAGAGAGCCATCTCATTGGGAGCATATGGATTCCCAATTTCCCGACTCACAGGCGTCACAGTCAAAACCGTCGAGGCCTCGAAGGAAAAGTGCTCGCATCGGAAAGCTTTCGTCGCCTTCATCATCAATGAAGAGGATTCCGTTTATGCGGAATATGCCACATTTCATGCATCCATATATTGAAGACATTGTTGATGTTAAGTCGGACGGGCATTGTGGATTTCGGGTTGTTGCTCAACATCTTGGTAAGGGTGAAGACAGTCAAGGGTTGATACGTTTGGCTATGGTTAGGGAGTTAACCATGTTTAGAAGTGTCTACATGGGTGTTTATGAATCTGATGAGCATCTGCAGTACATACTTGATGGGTTGTACCCTCCGAAGATAATGCCTAAGAGTGGGGTTGCATCGAAAGATAAATGGTTTACAATTCCTGATATGGGCCATATCGTTGCAACAACATACAACCGGGTCGTGGTTGAATTGACATCCCCCACTATTGTTCACTCTGAGACTTTCTTACCATTGCGTGGTCGTCCACCAAGCGATCCTGCTACATGCATTTTGTGTATGAGTTTAGTGCCAAATCATTTTGTGGAGGTCAAGCTAAAGCCAGGGTGTCCACTACCTCCTACAAACAAGCAATGGAAAAAACATCGTGCCGGAGATGCCGAGGGGTGGGAGGAAAAGTTTATGGATCGGATGGTTGAGTTTGAAGAGTTGCTCGAGAATTAGAAAGCTAGCTTGCCAAAGATGAAGTCAAATGTAGATGAGCCCATCATTATAGTATGAGTAGCGACATATGTGCTTTACTTTTTTATTTTTGCTTGTAATGTGTTACACACTTTTTGTGGGTGTAACTTGAATGACATTTTGGGTATGACGAATGTAAATCGAATGACACTTTTTCTGTGACACATTTTGTGATTGATATATATATTTTCAATGATCGAGTTATATATATATATATTATTGATGTTTTGAATGATAAGGTTATATATGTATTATTGAAATCATAAATCTTATGGTGTACTTTCGAATTATTTATTATCGTAGGTATGGAAAAAATAAGTGAAGCGGAAAAAAAAAGTGCCGCGGATCGTTATGTGTCGAATCATACTTCAAAAAGTTTTGATTTTGCTATAAGGTTGACTGGTATTCCAGAGTTTCATCTTTATCTGAAAAACAACATTACGACTCTGGAAGGGTTGAAAAATAGGATTGAATTCATGTATGCCTTCATGAAGGGGAAGGAAATTCAAATTGATAGAATTAAGTATTATGAATCGTACACCGATATTACGGGTCACAATATTGGATTTGATGATGCTGAGACAAAATATCATTGGAAAAAGTTAATATCTGACAACTGTGTTCAAATGATGTTTGACAGTGTTGAAGGTGACCCAGCTCCACATCGTTTGACCGCTCGTTTATTATAATTAATTAGTTATTAATATGTAATAGTTATGTAATGAAGAACACATCAATTATAATTAATTAGTTATTAGTATGTAATGACAACACATCAATTATTATGGTGTAATGCGTTTTAACGAATCAAAAGCCAGGATTGCACCAACAGTTTCAACGGTCATGATTTACATATGAAATTGGTCTATAAATAGAGTGGTGTAGTTTGTTTAGGTTGTCACACATTACCTAAAAAAATGGATATCAGTTACAAAGTTAACACACACCTCGCCGCCATTTACTTCAACAAAGAAACCCCAAATTTGTTTCGGATCCATATCCATGTCACTCTAAGCGAGCTTAAGCAACAGTTGGATGAATTGAATGGTCGGCTTACCGGCCATCGTGACAATAGAAGGGTAGCCACAATTGAGTATCGACGTCCGTCAGTCATATGTGACGGTCGTGTCGTTAGATTCACAAATATGGTTCTTGACACGGATGACGATGTCAAAAGTATGTTTGAGATTTTTTCGGAACACAGGACAAAGGGTCCGATAGAACTAGATGCAAAGTTGCTCAGATCTGTACCAGAGATGTTATCAAGTTTGCATCGCCCAAGGATCTATGAAGAAATCGAACCTTTGTGCTACGCACCTGAGGAAGAAGAAGTTGTTAATTTAGCCGATCCGTAATCGTAGGTTTAAGTGTATTTTGCAAATGTACTTTATGACATGTTTGTTTTCGATGTTATGTTTGTTCTTCTTTAATGTTAGTTATGTTGTTTAAATTAAAGCAGTTTACGGACTACATGTGTGTTTGTTGTTTTTATTTTCAAAAAACTGCAGGTTCTGTTAACTAGTTTTTTAAAAACTTCTGCAGAACCTGTGTTCGTTGACAACGTCACGAAATCTGGAACCAAAAAAACATTTCGTTGGCAAACCAACGAAACCTGGGAAATTTTTCCAGATTTCGTTACCTATTCAACGAAAACATGTTTATCAGACCCAGTCTGCATTGTTTAGGCAAAATCCAATGGTTTTCAAAACCACGCAAACCTGTCCAAACAAGTTCATTTATTTAGTGTTTAGGCAATATACAATATCCAAATTAAATTTACTGTCCAAAATCACTAAATCATAATCCTCAAATCCAAAATCCCTATATCCCCAAATATATTTATAGCATACAATAGAGTTTGTAAACCAACATATAATCAGTAAATACCCTACTTCCATGAATCCTAGATCTAAATCGACAACAAAATCGCTCACAAAACCTGCATAATCGTCTCAATGTAGTGAGCTTCCAATGCTTTTTTCGTATCTGATATAACATTATTTCGTTGTCTATTCAACGAAACTACGCGCGTTCGTGAAATAGACAACGAAAACATGCTTTTCGTTACTTAAGTGACAATCAGGCCTGTTTCGGTAAAATGACAACGAAATACAAGTAAATTTGGCCAGGAACGCGCCTTCGTCCTGTAATCAACAATTTATTTGGATTTCGTTGCCTAGACAACGAAATTTTTGATCATGTCCTCAGGGGTATTTTGGGATTTTATGGGGGCTTTGGAGCAAGTAGGGGGGCCTCAATAGCAAATTTCATAATAGAATGTGCTAGCATCATTTAAAAATAAAAAAGAAAACTATAAGTACTTGATATCGTCCTGACACTGCCTCGTGGTATTTGACTCTGTCGGTAGTATGCTATTTTGCTTGATCCAAAATTCATTCATTTATTTTTGTAATTTTATTTTATTTTATTTTATTTTTCTCATATCAAACGGACCCTTATATTTTTTAACTTAAAATTATTATTATTTAATTTAATATTATAACAACAGTTATTAGTTTATTTAAACTTTTGTTTGGTAAGAGAGAAAAAAGAAATAAAAATACGAAAATTAATGCAAGTACTTGAACTAATAAAAAAGAGAAGAAAAAACACACTATAAGAGTATGTTTGAGATATTTTTAATGAAGTTATCGTGCGAAAAGTAAATTGAAATAATTCTTGGATAATTAAGTTCTCAATATAATTAATTTTTCATCTTTTTTTTATAAAAAAAATGTGTTACAAATAATTTAGCAATTTTTTAAAAAACAAATTCAATTCAGAAAAACTCAAAAAAGTGTGTCAGAAATAAACACTGAAATTGAAGGAGAGCGTTATTGCAGTTTGCAGGTATTGTCCATTTGTTATTATTGTATTGTCCTTCTCAGAAAATTCACATGTCATGCCTATAAAGAATAATAATAGTATACACCCGAAACAAGTACACAAAAATAAATAAATAAATAAATTAATCTTCTAAAATATAAGCACTTTACTATTCAACATTCAACAAGATCCCAACCCAACGGCTATATTTCCTTCCCTTTCATCCATTATTATCACTTCCAATAATATCAATAATCATTTCACACTCTGAATTTCCTCAACGGTTCCATCAATCTATCTTCATAAAACCATCACATTCACATTTTCCTTACTCTATCTGCAATTATGGAAACTACTGTCACAGTTACAACTACTTCTGCTACTGCTGCTGCTGCTACTACTACTGATGCTGCCAAGGTTCAAAGAGTAACCAAAAAATCTTCTGATGAGTTACTTAGGAAATTTGCTGAAGTAGGTACTGACGACAAGAAAGAGTTGCGCCTTATCAAACGCCGTAAGAAGAAGAATAAGGAAAATCAACCCGAAAGCTATTCAAATGGCGCTACCACCGTGGTGGAAAGGAGATCGCTTTTACCGGCTACTGTTAGCCGGAAGTCTGTCTTGCTTAGGCAGCTCAGGGTTAGAGATAACAGAAACAAGTCATCTCTCTTAGGAACCATTCACAAGGTGAGAGTGAGACCAATTTTTTATGTTATTTTTTTTGTCTCAAACATTCTCAATTTGTTATTGTTTTGTTAATTACTAGTACTATTTTGTTGCAGACATGGCGTAGAACTGTAGAAGGTGCTTCTAGAGTTTTCATGGAAAAGCATTATAATCGTCATAAGCGTTTGATCAATGATATTGTTTAGGTTCTGCTGATATGATATCAGTGGTTGAATAATTTACAAGTTATGTTATGCAAATTCATCATCAGATGAAAGAAAGGCTCATTCACATTATGTATATTGCTGCACTATTTGTTTAATTCAGTTATTATCATTATGTTCCTTTTTTCACTTATTGATTGTATTCTTTTTTACTTCAAGTATTGATTAAATGTATTCTTTTGATTTTGACTTTGTTTGCTTACAAATTAGTACAAACTTGAAACATGAAAAGTGTATGTTAAATCTCTATCATTAAGCAATAAAATGATAGCATTGTCTAGTCTATCTGGAAGAATTCCAAACTCACTACTACTAAGAATTTAAGTTACTTTCTATTTTTGTTATATATGGAAACTAAACAAGTGATGCAATTTACTATATTGAATTTCTACAATTATTCAGAGATAGATAGGATAATTTGTATTTTGAAACTTATTTTAAAGATGGTTTAGACAAAACAGAAAACAAGTTCTCAAATCTTCATTTGACATCATGAATCATAGCAGAGAGACTATCAGAACCTTTTAGACTTGGAATTACTTCCTACCCCACTTAATGTGATGGAATGACTAAATCTTTGTAAACCACTAATTTGTTCCCTTATTTTATACAACACTTTCGAAAGGTCTCTCACTTTGTGAATATTTCAAAAAAGTCCCTACCCAAATCATGGATGAGGCTACCACACGAAGAGCTTCGGAATTGTGATCTACGAGAGTCATCTGTATTAGGAGAATTCTGGAGGACGTTCGAGAAGAGCGATCATGTATGACACTAATGATCTGATCAACATTGTAGAATAGTTGTGCGTTCGAGCAAAAATTGGACATTACCTACTGCAAACATCCCTCGAACCCAATTTTTCATATTTATGTGTGTTCGTTGCGGTAAGCGGAGAAGCCTTAGATATGAATGATGTATATAAACATCAGAGTTCCAGAGGGTGTTCAAGAGAAGCGGCCACGTAGGGGACTAAAATTTTATGGGCACCAATTTTTTTTTTACTTAGTGAGTGTATGTGCATGCATGTTAAAATAAATAAATTATATAATTATTATAAATAAATTGTAAAATAAGCTTAGACTCTTATGTTGTAAATAGGAGTGACAATTAAGTGAACAAGCAGCTTTACCTCCATTCATTCCATTCACACGTCCAAACAAGACATTCCCCCCCTGAACCGTTTGCATTTTTTGTTGTATGGACGCATGTATTGCGATGTTTGGTCATAGAACAGAACTTGAGAAATCTATCATGTCCTCAATAGTACTGACAACAATTTTTATTTCATCTATGTTAGCCTTTCTTTCGCATTCATAAGTTGAAAACTTGATTATTCGGTCTAATGTGTTTTCATCGAATAACTTATACCACAACTGCTTCATTTTGTCCATATTGGACGACAATAATGGTAGCTTGGAGGCTATGCTCTGTAATGATACTAACAATTGAGATGATAACTAGTAAACTTTCAATGTGGAATTCATAGTTAAGAGGAATAGAATGCATCGAAGAAGAAGAAAATTACAGTGAAGAGGAGAGAGTATCAGAGCCAGAGAGAGCGAGAAGAAGAATCATATCACACCTATTTCATGGCTCTTACTAAGCCTTCCTTGAGTTATATATCTCTAACTCATGCTTGAAGTTCCATTTCTTGGGCCTTAGTTGACTCACTCTTATTTGGGCCTATTCAATTTGGTAGACTCATTACAATACCTTCCCCTTTAAAACCAACCTTGTCCTCAAGGTTGAAGTCAAGATAGATGGTGTTGAATGACATAAGCAACTTCCTTAGTATCTCCAAGTCAAGTGGACATTCCCTATTGCCAATACAATATTTGCCTGGATCCCATTGTTTGAATTGTAAGGCTCTTGCACTATGTGAAAAATAGTAAACACCAGACTTAGCCCTTTGAAGATCCTGTGAAGTCATGAAATGAAAGCTATCCCCAATTGACTTTCTCACTTTCTTATAAGTAACCAACTGATTTGGAAAGACTTGCAGAATTGCAGCACTGATAAGAGAATTTTGTATTGGCACAAATAGCAATTCTACAAGAAACACTTCAACCCAAAGAACCTTATTTTTTAACTCATGTGACTTTTTCATAGTCAAAGGTTCTGCATCTGGGCCAAATTTATAGTACTCTTCTATCATCACCAACATATTTCCAAAGGTAGAAAGAAATTAAATTTCCATGATGAGTCCAACTACTACCATTATCATCTAATCCAATGAATGAAAAATAGACATGTGGTGAAATAATGATAAGTGTCATAGTCAAATTACCACCTTCATTTTTAGACTTGTTGTTGCCATTGAGGTCTTGAAAGATCTCACAAGAGGCACATGTGTACAAGAATGACATTGAGTCAAATGAAGAGATTTGTTGCCATGTTGCAAAGATTAACACTTGGGCTAGCTTAATAGTTTGTTCACTTCTAACAGTAGTGCATGCTAATACAGGCTTGATGTTAAAGGTTGGAATAACCACATAGCCATTGTCAACGATAGCAAGCAATAGAAGGCACTTGTGATCTAAAGCATATTTAGTTGGAATGCTTGTTAAAATGTAACCAAACAGTGTAGTTGAACTTGTAATAAACTTTGCTACGTATAATGATGTTGCTGACAAGTCTAAGTACCAAAAGGTGAAAACAATTGGGGGAAAATTCGAAGCATAAGTGGAATTCATATGACCACAATAAAAAGTATCAATTCCAAGAAGTGTGTTAAGTGGCTTCACATCCCTTATAGAAATTGCAACGACATGAACATTGAGAAGGTGGGAATCACAATATTGTCTACTTGGGAATTGTTTGGAAATTGGAGTAAATGGAGGATCAAAAGGATCTAAAAATTCAAATAAGCCATAACCAATAAGAAGACTCAAACTGCTAATGGTATATGTGTGTAGTAGACCATGAATGAAACCATATTCGAAAAATTGAAGAGACTTTGGATTATTGTGGCTGTGACAGTTCAATTCACTTGGAGTACCACTATTTTCATAAGAAACACACATCAAATCCAAAGTAATGTTTCCTTTTCCCTTCTGTTGTACCTTTACAAAATTCCATTGTTGGGTTATGACATAACACTTGCAAGACACAAACAACACCACAACAACAAAGGGCATAACAAGAATCACTATACTAGCCATGTCAACTAAAGTCAAGGAAGTAACATGCATGGCTTCAGCATAATAGGCATCCAGTACATACCTTGCATTCACTAACTGTCCTGTTGACAAGAATATGAAAACCATGGTATCCAGATTGCTGTCAAAAACATCAAGAGCCACAATTTGAAACACAATGGCCAAGCTGTCAAAGATTGAGCAAGTCACACTATATCCATTCCGATACAAGCTCCTCAAGTCAGCCAAATTGGGAAACATCAATTTAACAATTCCCTACAAAACCTTCAATTTGTGATCTCCGTCGGGAGGCTCGGGAGGTGGTAGAGGAACAGAAGATTCGCGTGTCACTTGGAACTTCACTTGCTTCAATTGAAAATTTTGATCCGGTGGTTTCGGTGGTGGTGGCGACATTAAGTGGTTTATGTTAGGTGGTTTAAGTGGTAGTAGATGGTTTGATACTACACAATCTGATGGTTTTGGTGGCGGTGACTCTGAGACATTTTGTCGAACATAGGAAAGGCATGTTTGAATTGAGGTAGTCAATGACAGCACAGTGATCTCCGCCAAAAAGTTACCATGGTGCAATTGAAACTTAGGTTCCAGAATACTAGCTTGGTTATTCTCTATACTCATAAAATGCAACGCATGTGGAATTGCATAGGGCAGAGACAAACCTTGATTTCCCAAAGCATCGTCGTTGACGGCATCGCTGTGCTTTGCGTCAGATATTGCAGAGTCTTCATTAGGGAATGAATGCGTGGCAATCAAGTCTTGAGAAGGGGAAGAAATTTTCGTAACTGGAAGAGCTTCGTTCGACGGCGATTCTACGATTTTCCTGGTGCAATCACCGATTGTATTCACCATGAATTTCGATTCACTTTGAACCATAAACTCATCTGCTCGTGGCATTTCTTCATTCCTCCTCACATTACAAGTAATTGATTTGTCGATATCGTCAGCAGTTACAGGCAAATTGGCAACCAAACTATCAAAATACGGCGTCGACGATTCTGAAATTGGGTTTTCTTCGTCATCCGGTATAGGTAAAATCACACGCCATTCAGGTTTAAAATGCCATAGAAATACATATGTAAATGCGTCCCAATTCATCGATCGGTGGTGTGGATACCACCGGAGCCACCATGTGAGTGGTGGACCTTTCATGGCAAGTCCAGCCACTATCATCTTATACGTCTCTGGTGTATGCCAATGCTTGAAGTATTTCTCAGTGCAAAGCACCCACCAGTAAGCATCGATTTGGCCATCAAACTTTGGAATTACCATCTCTGATGGATTTGCAGGATAGAGCTCTCAATGAAAGCACCAATGTAATGATACTAACAATTGAGATGATAACTAGTAAACTTTCAATGTGGAATTCATAGTTCAGAGGAATAGAATGCATCGAAGAAGAAGAAAATTACAGTGAAGAGGAGAGAGTATCAGAACCAGAGAGAGCGAGAAGAAGAATCATATCACACCTATTTCATGGCTCTTACTAAGCCTTCCTTGAGTTATAAGTATATCTCTAACTCATGCTTGAAGTTCCATTTCTTGGGCCTTAGTTGACTCACTCTTATTTGGACCTATTCAATTTGGTAGACTCATTACATGCTTATGGGAAGGAAGGAACGTTTGGGTGTTATGTCCCTTATGTCCGCCATCATCATAAGTGAGCCTTCTTTAATCACTCTCTCCCTCTTTGAAAAAAAATCCATGGGTTGGCGCACGTCACTGTTTCACTTTCATATATCGGACTGTTCGTTTTGACTGCATACATGCGCGTTAAAATAAATAAATTATATAATTATTATAATTTAATTGTAAAATAAACTTAAGCGCATGTTGTAAAATAAATTTAAATGCTTATAATTTTGATAGAAAAATCTATTTGAAGAATTAAAAGTTATCATAGAAATTCAAACAATTGAATCTATTTGGTGTAAACTTTTTGATATTGATATAATCTTTAATGTCTCTTTTGTATTATATAGTTATAATTATATGACCTATAAATGGGTCACAAAAATTATAACTTGAATAGAGCATCTAAAATCTCAGGGACGACCTGAATACAACTTATGCGGAAACTCACAATTTCACTTTCATACATATAGTATTTGGACTGTTCGTTTTGATAGTGGAAGAGACCCTCACCAAAGATCTGATTAGCGTTGTAGAAGAGTTGTGCGTATGGACAAAAATTTGACATTAATTATTTGCTGCAAGCTTCCCCCGAATCCAAATTTTCATATTTTTGTGTGTTTGCTGCAGTGAGACTCCAATTAATTAAGAATTCACACCAACACTAAAAGTTTTACTCCAATAGTTCTGGTGAATTAGGTCACTCCAACTTCTTCACAAGGCCAATTCTAGGGTGGGAGAGTTAAGTAGGTCTCCCACCATGGGAGAGTAATATGGACCGTTGGATGAATGATTGTATGATACACCATATGTACCTTAGAATTATACAATTTTTTCTCTCTCCATGTCTCTTTGCATTTTCTACGGTTCTCTGCATCTCTTATTTCTTTCATCATTCTTCAGTTTTTTGTGTTCATAGTTTAATTAAAGGCAATTCTTTTTAAAAAAAAATAAACACAATTGATTGTTACTAAAATTAAAGTGTAAATCCCTTATTAATAGCAATAGAGAAACAATTCCTTATTAATAGCAGTAGATAAACAAGAAACAATTATCATTCCTCTGTGGTTTATCAGATCTAGTTAACTTAATTGTTTTTTTCTTCTCACGATCCCAAAAATACAAACAACTATGACTGCTATTGAGAACCATTCATTTATGTAGTTGATTTTGTGATGGATTTCATGGGCCTTGAGTCAATAATTCTTCAATTGTTTGATTGAATTTTTCTATTCACTTGTGAATGTTTTATGATGTATTGATCCTCTGATTGATGGTATATCATTGGTTTGAAATTTGAATGAAGTTTATAGTTGATTAAATTGAGAGATCTATGTGTTTTAAGCTTGGAGAAAGTAAAGAGAATGCAGTGTGGTAGAAGAAGGAAGGGGAAATATGAGATAATTGAAATTCTGGAAAACACAAGAGAAATGATGGGAAGAGAGAGAAAAAAAGTATAAGGTACATATGGTGTATCATACAATCATTCATCCAACGGTCCATGTTACTCTTCCATGGTGGGAGACCTACTTAACTCTCCCACCCTAGAATTGGCCTCTTCACAATCTCAAAGAAAGTGCATTATATTTTCAAGGCTTCTTTCATAACAAATTTTCCCAATAAATAAGATGTACAGTACCTTCCAATGGTTTACAATTGAACCCCATATAAATTCAAAATGTAATAAGTTTGGCTCTCTTTCGCGGTGCTAAATTTTAAGATTATAATTTATGGCTTATAACTTATAAGTTATAATTTATAAGCTCATATGATAAGAAAGGAATAAAGGATTTCTTTGATAACTATCGTTTTCCACAAGTTTATAGCTTAAACCTTATACTATTGTTTTTTTTCTTTTCAATTTTACCTCAATTATCTTATTAAATATTACTCACTTCGTCCTTAATTATAAGCACATTTACAAAGATAAAATTTGTCTTTTAATATAAGCTCCTTTTCAATTTCCAAGACACGTTTATTATTACTTTTCCAAACATAACCCTATTTTGCATTGAAATACGAAAAGTCAACTACAAATACATCTTTTCATCAAGGACAATTAAGTAATTGTGATATTCAAAAAGTACACTTTAACTACACTATCAACTTTTCTTAATATGCGTGAAAAACTCTAAGAGAAGCTTATAATTAAGGACGGAGGGAGTATTTCATATTTAAAAGTTAGTGAAAAGAGTATTTTGGTCAAGTTACTTATTTATTATGAGAGAGGGTATTAAAAAAAATACTCTAGTAAGTTAGTAAAATTAAGAGTAATTTGTCTCATCCGCATAAGTATAACTCTGTGAATAGAAACATTACATGTAATATGCAAGAATAAGAGTTCAAATTCTGGTACTCTTATTTATTCACTTTTAAAAAGGGATATTTTCGTGCTCCTAATATATTTTTTAAATTTTGGTTTAGGTCGCAAATGACCAATTTATTTTCATTTTACTATCAAAATTATATCCTTTTAAGTTTGAAATATATGAATGTTATATTTATCTATTGTGTTATATCTGTTCGTATTATCTTTTAAATGTTAAAATTATGTCCATTAAGACTAAGTTTCTATTTGGCAAAAAAAGCTTATGGCTGATAAGCTAGCTGATAGCTTATAGCTGACGACCGATAGCTTATAGCTGATAAGCTAGTTGCAGTGTTTGATAAAATTAGCGGTTCGACTAGCTGATAATTGTAAAAAGACATAAAATGACATTCCTAATTAATAATATAAATTTATATTTAAGATAATAATTTAAATTTATTAATGTAGTATTTAAGATAATAATTTAGATGTATTAATGTAACATGAGAGTGTGCTCCTCTTAAGATCTCAGGTTCGATTCTTTCGCCTTTTTTTTTTTGATGGACAAGATGGCCGAAGCACGGAGAAGAAAAAATTACACGGAGATCAACCTAGGGGTAGATAGCCCCATACAATCAGCAGATAGTAATTCAATTAGATGAGATGGACAAACTTCATACGTCAAGATCTCATAATTCGCGGGACAACCAATATTAGTCAGAGCATCGGCACATCTATTAACCTCTCTATAAGTGTGTGAGACTTCAACTTCCCAATCAAGCTCCGGTAACCGCCATATATGCTTCACCAACGTACCTCCCACCGCGTTATTCAAACGTCTATTCTTGATCGTTTGAACTACTGCCAGAGAATAAATATTAATCCACTTTATTGAGACCCAACCTTCTAACATATCGCAACCCTTCAAGCATTTATGGTGCCAATTATGGTGGGTTAATGTAGCTTATTAAAAAAAAAATTAATGTAATATATCTTTTATATATTATTATTAAAATATTGAACAATATTATCAAATTAATTAGTTTTATTTTTTTTTCAATTTTTATTTTATTTTAATGTAATATATTTTTTACGGCAAAGTGTACATGTACATTTGACAACTTGTGACACTTGAAATTGATTCAACTATGTCAAGATACTTATAAACATAATAATATAATATATTCAAAACAACTATGTCAATTTTTCACTAAACATATAATAAAAATTAAGATAATATTAGTTAAGTTTGCTCAAAAAAAGATAATCTGGATTAAAATTATATTAATCCAAAATAATATATGACATACAGTTGAGAGCGGAACATAAACGACGAATGATATTGTGTGTATAAATATATGAAAGATGATTGTTAGTTTTTTAGAAGAGACGATTTGTAATTTTTTTATTTTTATTTTTTTATGGAAGAAGGTTTGAATTTTAAAGAAATGGTTATTTTAATTTAAATTAAAATAGAATATAAAGGTTAAAAGTGGATTTCAGTTAAAATAACAATGGTAAAAATGGAAAAAAAAATGATAAGTTATAAACTCATAAGCTACTTGAAATAGCTTATGAAAAGTAAACTATAAACTCTTTCTCAAAATGTTGTTCATAAACAGGACTTTTAGATCATAAGCTTTAAGACATAAGTTATAAGCCAACTTTTTGTACTTGCCAAACAAAGCCTAAAAGTAAAATAACTTTTTTTTAAAAGGATGAAAACGTGTCTTGTTTTTTAGTGACTAAAATAAAAATTCTTGTAAAAAAAATCTTTATATTTATAGATACGAAAAATATATTTATAAAAAAGTCTTTATATGAAGAGGAAGAAGTTGCGGAAAGAGGGTTTTCGAAGAATTCGAAGCAATGCGGACATAATGATGATAGATTGACGGAGGACACAGGAGGTGCAAATTTGTCGATCGAGGTTGTGAACGACGACGTTGTGAAGAAGCCAACACTCTTTGACATTGCAGTTCCAACAATCACCTTTTACGAAGGGGGAGATGTTGTGAGGGGATTGAGCTTGTCACTTTGATTGAGAGGATTTTGTTGATGATGGAAGGTTCATGGCAGATTGACGGTGGTTGAGTTTTGGGGATTTTGAAATTGTGATCGAGAGGATTTGAGAGTGTTTCTAGAGTTTTTGGAACGAAGGAAGGATAAAGATGCAATTGAAATAAACTTTTTATTTTTTTTAAAATCATTTCATTCTCTTTTTTTTTTCTTTTTAAAATAAGATTCTTTGCAATTTTTTTTATTATTATTAAAAATTAAAAATGCCACTGGTTGACACGTGTCATCGTATGATTGGCCACATCAGCATTCCGTTTAAAAAATTAACGGCATGGACTAATTTTGATAACAGAAAAAATTGTAGATTGTTTTTAACCATAAAAAAATATAGGGATGTTTTTGACTACAAGACAAAATGTAGAGAATAAAAACATATTTAATATTAAAAAAAACTATTTATTTTTTAAAATTTTCATTTAAACCCTAATCAGTTCTTTATTTTTTAGTCCAAAAAAATTTATTCATACCGTTAAATTTCCATCGTACCAGTATCTGGGTTGTTTCTCTTTTCCATCAAAACCCTAATTTTCATTTCAAAATTCCACCTTTTCAACATTAGCAATGGGTGGTAGTGATGATGATGCACCATTTATATCAGAAGAAACCCTCAAATTACTCTTTGATGTTTCCAATTCCAATAATAGCTTAGAAAACTCCTTAGAGATTCTAATTCAAACTTCCAAATCCAATTCTGGTCGTTCCAACCTTGCTTCCAAAAAAATTCTCCCTGAAATCCTCAATATACTTCAATCAAAAACCCCTCTTTTAGATAATCATATTCTATCTCTATGTTTCAAGCTACTCAGAAACTTGTGTGCTGGAGAAATTCTAAACCAGAATTTGTTTCTTCAGTTTGATGGAGTTGTTATTGTTGTTTCGACTATTTTGAGGTCAGAGGTTGTTTCTGATCTCATGTTGGTTCGTTGGGGTTTGCAGGTTTTGGCAAATGTTTCTTTGGCTGGAAAAGAACATCAGAAGGCTATTTGGGAAGAGTTGTTTCCACTTGGTTTTTTGTCTCTTGCAAAACTTGGAACAAAAGAGGTTTCTGATCCGATGTGTATGGTGATTTATGCATGTTGTGATGGAAATCCTCAATGGTTTGGAGAGCTTTATAGTGACAGTGGTTTGCCTGTAGTGGTAGAAATAGTGAGAACTGCTTCTTCTGGTTAGTTTGTAGTTTATGCTTTTTTTTCTTGTGGATTTTTATATGTTTGTTTCATATATGCTATGATTCTATTTATTTGTATTTGTAGAGGCTGAATTCTAACTATATCATTGATTGTAGAGTCTAATACATGTGTTTTAGGCTCATTTCCATGCTATAAAGCACGTACACTCCTTGGATTATGCGTGTCCTGGTGTCGGACACACTTAGGATTACATTGAATTATGTCATTTTTTCAAATTATTATATTGTTTGTGTCCGTACTTCATAGTTTCCTTGCTTAAATGGCAATCTCTATAGGTGTAACTTTGCTGATTTAGAAGCATCTCCATATTGTTCCTTAGTTAAACCGGTTGATTTTGAACTCTTGGCCTTCTTTGAAAATTCTGAGGTGGCGAGGTGAGAGTTGGATCATTGATGTAACCATTTTGATTGTCAACTTAAAGTATGTATTGAAAGTGACACAAAATTGAGAGTTGTACCAAAGTAAGGAAAAGTTTTATGATCATTTGTGCTAAGTTCCTTTGAAAATAAGGATTTATGAATATAGGAGAATTATCAGAAGTTTATAACCCAATAATGAAAACCAAGATTGAGGTATAAACTACTTAGGCTTTTAGTAAAATTAGGATAGACAGTATTTTCATACAAGAAACAAAATATAGAAAAAGAACAATATGTTTCGGGTTAGTTTGTAGTTTATTATACCCGAGTGTGAACCTTGATTGGAACAATCCTTGGCCATATTTTACTTACCTCCTGGCCAAAATATAGATTTTAGTGATTCTTGTGGTAGTTGGTTAAGTAAAAAAAAAAATGTCCTATTTGAAAAAAATTATTTTGCATAACACAATGGCGTTATGTGATTCTTGTAGTAGACACACCTCATGGGACAATTCTTGTTGTTGTTGCTGCCGCTGCTGCTGCTGCTGCAGACGGCTTCTATATTTTGCTATGTTGTCACGAATTATTAGTTCTTGTGTAATTTGCTGTGCTGCCATGTTTCATGACATGAGTGTCATATTGGTTTCTTATGTTTTTTAAGTTGTAACACTGACTTCTTCTTTAACTGAAACCAGCTAGTTTTGGCGAGGATTGGATAAAGTTGCTTCTTTCAAGAATTTGCCTTGAAGAATCTCAATTGCCCGTATTGTTTTCTAAATTACAGTTTAGGGATACTCTTGACTATGAAGATACCAAGTCAAGAGATGACCAGTTTTCATCTGAACAAGTGTTTCTTCTTCAAATACTATCGGAAATTTTGAATGAGCGAATCGGAGATGTCACTATTTCAAAGGATGTTTCATTGTTTGTTTATGGAATATTCAAGAAATCTATCGGGGTTCTTGAGCAAGCCATTAGAGGCAAGTCTGGTCTTCCCAGTGGCATTACTGCAGTCGATGTTCTTGGCTACTCTCTTACTATGTTGAGGGACATCTGTGCTCATGACAGTATGCGAGGTGATGAAGAGGATGCAAACGATGTTGTCGATGTGTTATTGTCATATGGCCTCGTTGAGTTGCTTTTGATGCTGCTTGTGGACCTTGAACCTCCGTCAATAATCAGGAAAGGAATCAAACAATCTGATAATCAAGACGGTGCTAATTGTTCCTCGAAGTCGAAACCATGTCCTTACAAGGGCTTTAGGAGAGACATAGTTGCACTTATTGGCAATTGTGCGTATAGAAGAAAGCATGTACAAGATGAAATCAGGAGTAGGAATGGAATTCTACTGCTATTGCAGCAGTGTGTTACCGATGAAGACAATCCTTACCTGAGAGAATGGGGCTTATGGTGTGTTAGGAATATATTGGAGGGCAATGAGGAGAATCAAAAGGAAGTTGCCGAGTTGCAGCTGCAGGGATCTGCTGATGTGCCCCAAATTTCTGCACTTGGTCTTCGTGTCGAAGTTGATCCAAAAACTAGGCGTCCAAAGCTTGTCAATGTCCCATGAAATAATAGCATAACATGGTTGTATAAGTATTTTATTGTTACATTTTTTCCTGGTCTTTATTTACTTGTACAAACAATGTCTTTAGTCTTTACTTGGTTGGATTTCAGTTTAGGATTTTTTTTTCCTCATTTTCAAATTGAAACTGCTATTTCTTTTGTCAATGAAAGCTCAAAGAAAAGTTCTATTTATAGAATAGAAAATTTTAGATTTGATAATAGTAGCTTGTGTTCCTGTCAATTCTTGCAACAATTTATCAAGCAACCTCTGAAAGAGGAGGAAGAATAGTTAAAATGAAAGACACAATCTCTAAAATCATGTAACAGAACATAACCTTATCAAATTGGCATGGCAGCTATGTTGTCATATAATCATATCATACTTGGTAGCACCATGAATTACAAAACAAATAGCATTATACAAAAACAGAACTTATTTCAAGCAAAGTTTGCTTGTATAAATAATTTAGAATTGGTGTGTAGGTTTGTGAGTTAATCCTAAGAAAGAAATTTATTAGTCATGTTAAAACTATCAGTTTGAACTTCCCTTCATTAAATTCCAATAGAGTCAACAAGTTAAGGGATAACTCACTGCCATCAAAATAATGTCATAAATTTATTAGCTCATTGGTGTCTCTGTTTTCTCTGTATATGTTTGGAACTTGACTCCATCAACGTGTATTATAACCTGACAGCAATTCTTTATGAACTATACTAATAAGAGTGTTTCTTTACATCAAGACACATCAGAAAAATTTGTCTCGTCTTGCATAATATTTCAACAAATTCTGTTTTTATATGGTCACAAAAAGCTCAAACTCTTAAACTCCCAAGTACTCCTTAAATTATGAAATTAAGCAAGCTAAATAATGTTAATTGTAATAATTTGGATTATATATTTGTATTGGCAAAAGAAAACTCCTATATTAAATTCATGCACCATAAAATTGTGTAACAATATTTGTTACCTTCTACCAATTACTATTATCAAGAGAAAGACAAGCTGATATTGCACTAATATTAACTCTGATAAGATCAATCACACAATAGACATTCATTGAACACAATAAATTGCACACTGTAACTAAACATGAAAAGACAAAAATTGATTGAAATAAAATAAAGTAACAAACTTAAAGTTGAAGCTATCAATCCCATTGAAATGGTGGAATAACCCATATTGAAGGCGGCATTCGTCTGAACCAAGATTGGAAAGGGCAATGTTCACTAAAGCTTTTATCTTTTATATTATAAATTTTCATATCAAATGGTCCATTAAGGTAAGGATGCAGTTCTTCATCGTGAAAATCAGCTGTATAATAAATTGAATCCTTTTGCAGATAATTGGAAAAATAGGAAGCCGACATGGAGACAGAGTGACTATCACCCACAAATAAAACATTGTCTCCCAAACTATCAAGTTTTATCATTTGTATAAATTTACCACTTTGAAGATCCAATTCCATCTTATACACTTCAAATCTTGTTGTGACACTACTTCGTAGGTTGTCATCATCGGGAACTTCTAAGAATTTTTTTACTTGAAACAAGTCTCCTTCCAATGACTCTACAAGATATGCTCTATCGGAATAATTATAAGGAGCCTCCTTAGTATAAAGATAATTAGTATCGGCAATAAAATTAACAACATTAGGAATGACCTCATCATCAAAAGAATCTTTCGAGTTACAAATATCAAAAGAGATGATATCTTTATATCGTCCAACAGCATAGACCAGGCCTTTATAAAAAATACCATATCGATGAAGCCAACATATTTACGATCAACAAAAGTCCAAGACTTTTGTCCCGCTTTTATGAAAGCAAGACATGCCAGCACACCATAACTCACTACAACAACATAATCATGTGGCCTAGTTGTAGGATTAGACGATAAGGTAAGCTTATGAACATTCTGATCAGGAAGTCTACGATATCTATCAGCATGTTTCGGCATGTGTATGGGAGGTAGAGGGATGGAAACTAGATTTTTGAAGGGATTTAGTAGGGTTATATGTGTAACTTTGGATCTCTCTTCCGTCTTTGCAACCCAACCATGACTCGAACCACATAACCTATTGTTATGATGCACTGGTAGTTGAAAGTGGTAAGTAGTGTTGGTTGAAATCCCATATAAACATCTCTTTGTTCTATGCTTTTTTGTGGGAATCATCAGCATGGGCAATACATTGTTTTTTACTTTGCGATTCTGATAATTAAACTTTGCGACTGAATACCAATTCTTGCATACCATGCTGAAATAAATGGTGATCTATGCGCTCTACCAACTTGTCAAAAATCAAACTTAGAGGGAGTGCTTCTAAGTTTCGCCAATCTACCTCCATTGACAAATGGAGGGTAGGGGTTGAAGCAAAAGCTTAAGGGTTTTCTGTTTATAGTCTTTGAACTTTTCTTGTATTCATGAATATTCAGATTTGGAAATTGATTTATAACTTTCCTTTTCTTACCAAAAAAAAAAAAAAAACTTTCCTTTTGTGTTTGATTTGTTTCCTGATGCGTGTGTCTGATTGTTTGGGATTATCATGTGACAAAGGCTGATAAGATCCAACATCATTACTTGACAAGGAAGACATGACAATCTCAAACGAACTCTCTTCTAATATTTTTTTGACGATAAATATTTATAAGCAATTTGACCAATACAATATTTGACTAATTAGAGTTAGGTCCACGCCTAATAAAAGCATGCATAACTTATAAAGGAATAATCGATCTTTTGTAAGTGAACAATAAAAGCATAAACAATAGCCATGGTCCATTTTATCAACAAAAAAAAACTAGCCATTAATAAATATGAAAATACCATTAATTCCTAAAGATTTTTCAATGATCAAATAGGACAAAAAAAATCAATTAATTCTCACATAGTAAAAAAAAATGATCATATTGAATTAATTACATCAACTGAATTATTTCGATTTTAACAATTACTTTCTGGTTTACATTTTATAATTAAGATATGTCTGAAAATAGTACCAAAAAAACAGTGCTATGTAATTTAAATTCAAATTATAAATAATAATAATATGATAACAATTTGCCATTAAAAAAAATAAAAAAATATAATAACAATATGAAAAAAAAATTCTGCCAATATCATCTCTATTGAAAAAATAAAAAATGTTTTTTTTTTTGACAAAAATAAAAAATGTTTTTAGCATATCAAAAAACTATAATTATTCAGTTGCATATAAAGTTTATTATAGTTTACAAAAGTATTGTCATCATTATCAAAAAAATCGTGCCTTTGATTTTGTTTCTAATTCCAATTTCAAATGTAAAAATGGATGAATATTAATGGACAAAAAAATTGGTTACTACATGCATAATTTAAGGGATAATTGTTTTGATTACATGACATAATTTAAAGGATAATAAAATCAATGAAAACAATTACAAAGATTACCAATAAATACGAATGCAAATGCCAAATTTTAACACCTAATTAATTGCAAATTTCAAATGCAATCATAGTTGTGAGTCACATTTAAATTCAAGATGCTACCATATCATAGTATTTAAGACGTTTTATTGATTCATTTGACCAAAATAGAATAATTTCCAATTTTTATCCTGAAATTGAGAAAATAATTCAATTGTTTTAATATCTACTTTATCTATTTTTAAAATTTTAAAGCAAACTTGCAAATTTTATAACAGTGGCAGTCTGACCCTGATAGAGGCTACACTGTCCGGGGAGTATATCAACTCTTGACTACACAGATTTCAGCTTTCACAGACGACGCAGACAACCTCATTTGTAGGGATGGCAAAACGGGTCAAGCCCGTCAGGTCGTCCCGTTTAACCGGCCATTTTTTGCGGGGTGGGTTGAGATTTTCAATCTGCAAAAAGAGCGGGGCCTGTCTCACCTAACCCGCAAAAACACGGGACGACGACGGTGCGGGGCGGGTTGGCCCGTCGGGTTTCGCAAAAACAAGCATCAATCAATGACGTTGTTAATTTGGATGAAGATTAATTATTTTTTATTGCTTATTTTTGTTGGTGTGGATTTAAACATTGAATTCAAGTTTTGTTTGTGTTGATGAAACCTTAGCATTTTTGTAGATTTAAATGAAATCCAAGTTTTGTTTGTTTTGGATTTAAACTAAGCACTTCTTCAGGATGTTTTGTTTTATAATCATGGATGTTTTGAATGATAATTTTATTTTTCTTATCGCCTTGTTAGTTTATATTTTGATTTCCTCGAGTGGTTTTTTATTTTTTTATAATTATTTATGATATTTTTGGGAATTTATAACAAAAATAAATTAAAACTTTATTAACGGGGCACTCCCGCCAACCAGCAATCCGCCATGAAACGGGGCGATTTGAGTTTTTCAACCTACCATCACTAGTTAGCCCGCCCCGCTCCGCCCCTTTTTAGACGGATTAATGACGGGGCGGGGCGGATTGGCCCACTTTGCCATCCCTACTCATTTGGCATCCTCAGGTTCCACCGAAGGTCTCCATCTTTGCATGGCATCTTTTGCGTGACAGGTTGCCCATAAAAACCAACCTGATCACTCGCGGCATCTTATCTATTGCAGCTCACTTGTGCGTTTCAGGTTGTGGAGAGGTGAAGTCAGCTCATCACTTATTCACCTCATGCGGCACTTTTGGTTCCCTCTAGGCGTTAGTGCGGTCGTGGATTGATATTCCGGAAGTGGAGTTTACCTCCATACGTGACCATTTTGTCCAGTTTACATTTTCAGCAGGTGTTTCTCAGGCACGTCGTTCCTTTTTACAGCTCATATGGCTCGTGTGTGTCTGGGTTGTGTGGACGGAGAGGAACCACAGGTTATTCCGAGGTTCAGTCACTACTACTTCTCAGTTGTTGGACAAGATCAAGCTTTTTTCTCTTAGGTGGTTGTAGACGACTTGTGTTACTTTAGCGTCTAACTATCATAGCTGGTGGTCTAGTCTTTTACTTTGTTTGGGCCTTATATGATTTGTTTTTGAGTATTTCTTTGTATCTCTGTGAATCTATCTAACATTTGTTAGTCTACCTTAGCACATCCTATGGTAGGTGGATTGTTCTTATATTATATATTTCTTATTTTGACTTGTTAAAAAAAAAAAAAACACAATTCATCTATTTTTTTTTTCTTCTAACAAAGACAATTTATTGACCAAGCTATTATGTGACTCTTTCACATCACTTTTTTGCATTACTTTTTTTTTTAGAATGTTATTTATGCACACAAATACCAATATTGAGTGAGCAAATTTTCTTCCATAAATTAATTTTTCGAACTATATTTAAGTCTCGCAACTTAATAGATGAAAGTTACTATGCCATTATTTAGTGACTGTATTCTTTTTTTTTTCTTTCTTTTTTTTCATTCTCTACGGGACTTATTTTATCTTATTTTTGTAAGTTATACGGGTCTATATTTTTTAATTTATACGGGTAAAATATTTATATATTATTTTTTGAACAAGCCAAAATGATATATATATATATATATATATATATATAAACAAAAGAGTTAGTAGATCCCTTAGCACAAGGCAGCCCAAGAAGAGCTACACAAGTCTACAAAAGAATTTGAGTAAGTAACATATAAAAGACAATTAGTCGATACCCAAACATATCATGGGACTCAACCACCAACGATGAAAGTTGGAAACTAAAGTCACATCTGTTGTCTGCATCCACCGATAGAAAAAAAGCTTGACTTTGCCTAGGAGTTGATTCACATAATTTCTAAATACCCGGTGATTTCTTTAATTCCATACTACCCAAATGCAAGCAAGCCAGACAAGCTGCAAAAAGGACCGCCGAGCACGGAGACCGCCGGCTGAAAAAGTGAACTGAACGAAGTGTTCTGTGATACTGTGTGCATCCACCGCCAAGAAACCAATCCAAGACCGGATGAGAGCCCAAAGAGAACCAAAAGTGTTGCAGGAGAGGAAAATGTGCTGAGCTGTCTCAATGCCTCCACATCCTGACACACAAAAATGGAGATCCAGAGAGAGAATTCCTCGAGTAACTAGATTTGTCTTTGTCGGCAGCCGATCATGCAAGAGACGCCACACAAAAATAGACACCTTCAATGGAACCTGTTTGTGCCATAAAAGATCGTCAGCCGCCCCTAAAATGACAAAATCCCGAGAGGTCAAAATCCGATACGCATCACGAACTAAATAACCCGAATTAGGATCTGGCCGCCACAACCACCTATCTGGAGACTCAACCTGCAAAGTCACTGTGAAAAGTAAAATTTGACACTCCCTCAATAGCTCCTCCTCCCACGCCCACAACCGTCTCCTCCACACCCACGTCTCCCCCCCATTCTCCCACCCCGCGACAAATATCTCGGTCACCGTGCGCGACTTGGTCGCCGCTAACTCGAACAAGCGTCCAAACCTCACACACAAGGGGATCCCACCGACCAAGGGATCGGACCAGAAGAAAGTATCTGACTCATCCCCCACCCTTCTCGTCACACTAGCCTCGAACCAACCAGCCCTAAGCCTGCCTAATCCGTCTCTCTCACAATCTTAGGGGTCATTTTTTATAATTAATATGAAGTCTATATTTTTACTCATATATTTATATTCGTATGTTCGTCTATTAATACATGGAGATTTTTTTATGATTTATATGAGGTTCTATATCTGTTTTTTTAAAAGAAATTATACGATGTTCCAAATTTATTTTATTCATAGGGCATTGACGGGAAAATTAAATAATACAAGATATATTTGGGTAATTTCTTTAAAATTTTTGTTTCATATTTATTTTACTATCAATATTCTGACATTAATTTAACACTTTTTTTTTTGGTTTGAGGACCTTATTATCATGTGTAAAGTTGTGCACGTTAAGAAGTTTAAAATAGTAAATTTATATTGTAACTTGTGCATTTTATATTAAATGTATACATTTTTAATAAAAAATTGTTTTTTTCAATAAAAAGTTACTACTTTTGACTATTTTAATATGTGTAATGTTGCACATGTTACAAACCCTTATAAAATATATACATGACTCTATATTTTTATAATTATTACAAGACTATATTTTTACTCACCGGTTTTATTTTCTTTATTCAAACTTTAGAATTTATTTATGTAATAAATAAAAAAGTTAGAATTTACTTATCATCCTTTTTATTCACTTTTATAATTTTTTTTTGGCTTAAAATTCGATGATTTCTTCAAAATCTTAAAAATTTAAAAAGTACGTTGAAATCTTAAAAATGTGTTATAATCCATCAAAATCTGTTATAATCCATTAAAATCCTGTGTTGTTAAGAATCCTAATTTGTAAAAAGTCTCTCAGAAAAAATCTTTTACATTCTCACAAAGTCAATAATATCTCACAAAATCTTTTAAAATCTTCAAGAATTTTTTCCCGAAAAAGTCTTTTAAAATCTCAATCCAATACACCCTTTATAATTTACATGGTGATTATATTTATATTCATATATTAATATTAATACATGATTCTATTTTTATTTTGTAACTCATATTGATTTTTTTTTCTAATTTACATGACCTACACTTTTACTTATATTGATTTTTATTGTAATTTATGATGGCCAAAATGGTCAAATCTATTATGTGAGTCTTCTTTTGAACTAATCTCTTCTGAAAAATATTCTTTGTTTCTTTCTTTCTTGTTTGCATGCTTGTATGTGCTATTATCTTATCATCATTGTATAGGTTGTGTTTTGTCTTGTTATGTCGTTGTTCCTTCTGTCACTACTGCATTTTATTGCAGTTCTAGTTCACACCTAAGTTTGATTAATTCTTTGAATGAGTTTGGATAGAATTGAAACAAGAACCAAAACTTAAATGAATTTTTATGTTTTGATTGATTGTATAGTTGTATATCATAGAATTTACTAGATGTCTTAGTAATTAAATTGATATGGAAATCCCAGAAATTAAGCTTACTAGAATTTACTAGATATCATGGTTTAAGAAATAATGTAAGTTTATGGTTACAGTGCATATTCAGAAGAATAATAATAATATGTCTGCTGAAGATATTCTGAGGCAAGTTGTTGCTGAAACGGAGGAATTGTTTATGACTGATGCTGAAGAGGGTAATCAACTACAGCCCGAGCTAGCTATAGATGGGTCAAGTTGTCTATTTTGTATCGTACGGAGAGGGAGGCTATATATCGCTAACCTTGGAGACTCCCGTGCGGTAATGGGGTATTTGGATCCATTTAATAGACTCAATGTTCTGCAGTTGGTCGAATATCACAGTGCTCGTAACAGGCATATTAGAAAAGAACTCAAGAAGTTGCATCCAAAAGATCCGACTATTGTGCGTATAATTTTGACGCATGGCGTGTTGGAGGCGTAAATGAAGTAAGCAGATGTATAGGAAATGCATATTTGAAGCGGACACCGTTCACTTTAACTTCATCCTTCCAAGTCCCACAGTCGGAACTTGCACCTTCTGATTTTACTCGACCTTTGCTATCAACAGAACCTGCGATATCTTCAAGAGTTTTAAATGACGATGATAAATTCATTATATTTGGATCAGGTGGACTTTGGAAATTGTTGACCAATTGGCAAGCAGTTGAAATTGTTCACACCAATCCACGAGATGTATGCATGGCTTGTTCTTTCTAGCAATTTGTTTTTCCTATTATTATCTCTGCTAGCTAGCTCTTGGTTTGTTTGTTTATGGTATCGTATGTTGACCTTTTGTTTCAGGGAATCGCGAAAAGGCTTTTGACGACTGCTCTAGATATTGCAGCTAGAAGAAATAAGATAAGTTATAATGAGCTTCGGAAGATTCCTACGGGACCTGGTGTTATTAGGGGTCCTAGTGTTTCTGTTGAAGGGACTAGGTGGGCTTATCATGATGATATCTCTGTGATTGTTGTATTCTTCGACAAAAAGCCGGAACTGAATCTGACTGTGATGCCAGTGGTGACCTCGGTGCCCGCAATCAATTCCTTCAGAAACTTCTCTGACGCGATTAATCCCTAATCTTTTAGATATCTCGATGTTGTCTCTGAAGAACATCAATACCTTGAGAGGATTGTCTGACACGATTCATCCATCATCACATTTTAGATATCTCGATGTTGTCTTTGAAGCACATAAATAGAGCTGGTTCATTTACTCAGTTTTGAGACAAGGAATATTATGTCTAGAACATCGTTTAATATAATCCAATTGTCTTTTATTTTGGTCATTTGTTTGCACCTTTATAATTGCACACATACATTATACATAACCAAATGGCAAAGCTTTGGTTAGTGTTTCTGTCAAAATCAAAGCTTTGCCAGATGACAGTTAGCATCAGAATAAAATTTTACTATTGAACAAAATTCAACTTATTAGCATTGACATATAACATATTCAGAGCAAAACAAATTCATAGCATTTTCATAAACCTTTATCTTTTGTTCTTTTGGATTATGTCTTTAGTAATTTTAATTGGCCATTTAACTCTTTTTTTTTAGACATACATAATGATAAATAAAACAAAGCCTAAAAAAATACAGAACAATGGCAAAAATATAAATCATTGACTGAAATTATTAAGTAGTATTGCTTCATCATGAATAAGATTTGAATTGAAAAGACTCTACATCAAGGTATCGACCATATGGTCACAAAAATACTCTAGAAAACTACACACTCTAAGCATTCAGTACTGCAGTCGATGTTCTTGGCTACTCTCGTACTATGTTGAGGGACATCTGTGCTCATGACAGTATGCGAGGTAATGAAGAGGACCTCAAACCTCCGTCAATAATCAGGAGAGACATAGAAGAACGCAGGTACAAGATGAAATCAGGAGTAGGAATGTATTTTCTACTGCTATTGCAGCAGTGTGTTACCGATGAAGACAATCCTTACCTGAGAGAATGGGGCTTATGGTGTGTTAGGAATATATTGGAGGGCAATGAGGAGAATCAAAAGGAAGTTGCCGAGTTGTATTCTTCGACAAAAGGCCGCAGCTGAATCAAACTGTGATGCCAGTGATGACCTTGGTGCCAGGAATCAATTCCTTCAGAAGCTTCTCTGACAAAGAATATTATGTCTAGAAAAGATAATAGAAAAACAATTTCTGTTGAGGCCTTTGATTTTCTGTTACAAGTTAGTTGATTTTCAGTTACATTATAAAGTGGAGAAGTTAATTTATATGTATTTCTGTTGAGGCTTTTCATTTTCTGTTACAAGTTAGTTGATTTTCAGTTACATTATAAATACATACAAACTAGTATTCAATATTCACTCATTCACATTCATATTTTTATTTCCACACTCTCAGCACTCACTCATCCTCTTCCTTTCTTCTTCAATCTTTTTTATTTTCTTGTCTTCAAGAAATCAAAACCCAAGATCATGCTTCCTTTTCTGAAACATGTTCTTTTTGGGACCCCTTATCAACAGTATCATCAAATTGATAACCCTCTTTTGTTTCATAATGACCCTCTGACGTGGTCGAGGCCACTGGTTGGGCATTACAGTGGCGAATTCTCCATGGCTGCAGTTCAGGCATATGTGAATATGGAAGATAAGTGCCAAGTTGATGTTGGCACTGATGCACTCTTTGTTGGAATTTATGATGGCCATAAAGGCGACACCGTTTCCATCTATCTTAGAAATCGTGTCTTCGGGGAACTATTGAGTGAGTTTTCATTTCATTAGTTCATGGATTCTTCTTTATTTTTATTTTCTTTCTCCTTTGCATTTTCATTCATGTGTGTGTGTGTGTGTGTGTTTTATTATCTTATTATCATTACACTGTGTATACACAAATTGCGCTGTGACTTGTATATCGAAGAATTGAGGAGATGGTAAATGTTTTCTTAATTATAAGCACTGCAGAAATCAAGAAAATTAATCTTTCTTGTGCTTGTGATGCTAATCATTTTTACACTACCATATTGTTGTACTTTTGGTCTAAATCGATGTATATAGATATATTTTTGAATGAGTTAACATATAGTATATATAAAATGTGTAATATATATTATTTACATAAAGTTAGTAATATATTGTCATGTGTAGTGTAGCACTCTTTTAACAATCTGGTTATAACTTACAGGGCTTATTCAGCAGAATAATAACAATATGAATGAGAATATTCTGAAGCACGTTGTTGTCCGAATGGAGAGAGGTTTTTTGGAGTCTGCTGGAAGAAATGTTTTTGTTAGTTCAGGTTGTTTGATTTGTTTCATACGGAGAGGGAAATTATATGTCGCCAATGTTGGAGACTCGCGTGCTATACTTGGTTCGGTGAAGGGCGTTGGTAAACTTAAAAGACTGGTTGCTAAGCAGATGGTTAAAGATCACAATATTGCTAATCGAGATGTTCAAGTGCAAATCAGGCACATGCAGCCAGATACTTATCAAAATTTTTTTTGCTTGGCAATGATATCAGACAAAGGTTTAATCCAGACAACTAGATGTATCGGATATGCATATTTTAAGGAGGAGGAGATTGTTGAAAGTGGATCATTCGAAATCCCACTTTGGGAAAGAGCGCATCTACCTCATACAAGACCTTTGCTAACATCAGAACCAGATGTTTATTCAAGAACCTTAAAAGACTCTGATAGATTCATTATATTTGGATCAGGTGGATTTTGGAAATTGATGTCAAATAAGGATGCTGCACGAGTTGTTAACACCAATCCACGAGAAGGAATCGCAGAAAGACTTGTCACACTTGCTTTAGAGAATGGGGCTAATAAAAGGGGAAGAAGATATAGTCAACTTATAGGGATGCCTAAGAGTAATCAAATTAGTGGGTCGGACCCACACTTTTACAATTATCATGAATTTAGATCGGCTTATCATGAAGATATGACTGTCATTGTTGTATATTTTGACAGAAGGCCGGATGGGGAGGGTGTGGTGCCAGAGATGAACTCCTACAGCGCCTGCGATAACGGATTTCAACAATCAGAGTTTACAAATTTCTACAATGATATGCCATAGTTTCTATTTCTATAATAATGCTAATGTGTGACACATGGATAGCTAGGAAATAAGTTGCCATAGTTTTGCATTTACTCAGTTTGGTTGTAAGTGTCACAATGATTATGCCTTTGCCTTAATTTTCTAAATACAAGTTTGAAAATATTTCTGTTACACTGCATACATTTGTTTTACGGTACTAATTCCAAAAATATAGAATAATGGAGTGATCTGCTCCTTACAATTTTATGGCAAAGCTTTGGTTAGTGTTTCTGTCAAAACCAAGCCTTATAATGTGGGACGGATGATCAAAGCTTTGCCAGATGACAGTTTTGATGTCGTTTAGCAGCAGAATTGGCTTATAGGGTATTCTTTCGTCTATTGCCTATGACACAGTTTATTAATACCTAACCAAATTAAGAGTTTACAAAATCAGGGTTTGTACAAAATATCATCATTAATAACAATTGAATCCAAAAGAGCTCTTCAAATAGTCAAAGGAATGAAGCAACTACAAAAGTGCTCTAGAAAACTACATAAACTAAGAGCATAAAGTATCAATGCCTATATAAAAAATATTTTGTATTTTATTTATGAAAACAACTTAATATGATTATGAAGGAATTTTATAGACATACCATTATACAATCTCCACCCACTTGGAAGAAATTTTGGTTAGACTTCAATCAACACAAAATAATATTGGAGAAATTTGATTATGAAGGAAAAATCAACACAAGTAAGGTACCTCAATACTCAGACCTCAAAGAAGGAAAAATTAAATCTCCAATTCTAAGCTTAGGACATACTAAAATTCAAGTTATGCAAATTCATAGAATTTTATGCTTCTTGTAATAATTCAACTTACACATTTATGCTTCATATTATTGCTACCAGCATAATAACATCAACTAAGGTCAACCAATGTATCCCTCCGTCGCACCATTCTATCACTCTAGCCCGCATCAAATCACCGCTGATTATCATGATCTAAGCTATTGAGCATCACAATAGTTATCCTCATCCATTGTGCTTTACCTAGTTGCCAGTTTTTGACTCTTGGTTCTTGAGCATATTATGACATTTATGGTATTACTATTTTAGTTTCCCATGTTTCTAAGTACAACTCTTTATCTCCTACCACATTGGCCAATGACGGGGCTAAACAAGTCAGTTATAGCTAATATATAAGATTCAAATGTTCCTGAATAATGGAAATTATAAATTAAAATAAAATTGATGGTTAATTAACCAGATTGAAGTCCAGATGTTATGCATGCTTCATTTTGGAAAAATTATTTTCTTCTGCAGCAGACCTTAAATTAAAGTAATCGAAATTCATAGGAATTTTATGCTTCTTGTGCAAGTTCAACTTATTTGCAAAAGTGGACTCTAATATGCTTACAGATTTATACAGGACATTTCTATGTTGCTGAAATTCATTTTTGACTCTTATGGAAGCTCACATTATCCTCTCACGTTCATCTAGTGCACTGCACAATAATGAGATTTTGTCTATGCAGCCTTCCATGGTATCTTTCTATCACTCTCGTCGGTATTGCCTACATTCTCTTTTAGACTCTTGGTCATGCTTCTAGACTAGAGCACATGATCACATATATGGTAAACTCTCTTTTGTTATGTCTAGAACTGTATATAGGAAATAAACTTGGGTGACTCTTCCTAGAATGTATACAAACATTAACATATTTTCAAATATTTGGGTGACTCTTCCTAGAATATAGGAAATTCAAGTTGACAAGGACGGTTGATATTCTTTATACAAAATGTTGTGATTCAAATGCACCAGGGATTTCAAACAAAGGCAAACCATATACTTTACTGCAAGAACACGATTGTGTTTATCTTCACTTCAAATATTAAGGCCAATGTGAACTTTACATGTGAGTTGGCAATAGGAGTGTGAACTCCATCATGCAGACTCGGGTATATAGTCCTTTATTACCTATTTTATGCCTTTGAATGAGACTACTCATGATTTATTTTATGCTATACAGCATTTAACTCTACAAAATATTGTCAAATAGTGGGCTGTGTTACGTAGTGTAATTTAAACAAACCGCTATTTTCTGTGATCAGCTATATATTCAGTTGTATATTACGAGGATACAGATGTACCGTGGTAAAAGTAGTAACATGCTATAATAGGATGCTATAGTTATTGTTTTAAATTTTTCTACCAGCTCAACTATTTTATTTTTAACTGTAGTGGATATGGCTTCCTTACATACAAGACAGTGGAGGCTGCAAAGAATGCCATAATAGACCTAGATCAATTCCAAGATGGTGTATAATGTAATGAACTACAAGCTTAATTTGTAGCACCAATACTTTTGATCGAAGGTGTGTCCAGTGTCTGACACATGTCATTACATTCAATTATGTCATTTTCTCAATTAATTAACAGTGTCAACATATCACATGTCAGTGCTTCGTAGACAACACGGTGGCTGAATTTCTTATCATACCCTTGTTTGATTGCAGGGGAAAAAAATTATGGTAAAATACTATGCTGATTCCCAAAAGGGTGATGTTGGTCCGTCGTCTGTTCCTGCAAGAGTGCCTGCAGGATCTGATGCACCTCCTTATCCATACCCCCAAACTGATGCACCATATGCCACACCTCCTTATCCATACCCCCAATCTGATACACCATATGCCGCGCCTCGTTATCCATACTCCCAATCTGATGCACCAGATGCCGCGCCTCCTTATCCATACCCCCAAACTGATGCACCATATGCTACACCTCCTTATCCATACCCTCAAACAGCTGCAACATATGCTGCATATCAGTTTCCAAGTTTTCTCCCTGGACCTTCTGCTTATCAAACACATGGTTACGGACAGGGTCCTTATCCTCCACATTACTATCAAAACCAATGAATGTATTTTACCAAACACTGTGATATTGCTACTTGTTTCTTTCTTTGCTTTCATGTTCAATTCTTGTTAGCCCCTAATTCCTGTCCAGTACTTTCAGTGCTAGTCCTTCTGTAAAAAAGTTTACATTCTTTCTAGGTTAGAATCCCATGTGACTAGAAAATTTTCGTATACTTTTTCTGAATATACAAGTCATTTACCTTTATTTTAGTGACTATATATGTTCTCAGTTTTGTTCAATGCATGTATATTAATTTATTTATAGTATTGTAAGCCTTTATCTAGAGTGAATGTGTGATTTTGAAACTTTAGACAAGACAAGATATTAAAAGGCCACAATGTCTGGTTGGTGACATGGGCACAGTTGGGGTCCATAAATACTTAATGAAAAGGAAATATGCCTTAAACTAAAGGAACTTATCCTTCATTCTGATTCTTATTGATTTCACATATATACCTCACTCATTTTATGTTTTTTTTTTCCTCTATTTATGCCCCAAATTTCTCAGCTCACCACTTTAAAAAATTGAATTTACAGTACATACATTTACAGACTGATATTGAAGAAACGTCGACTATATAATCATGTCATCACATTCTTGTAAGTGAATTTTGAATTTAATCATATGAAATGATAGTGTAAAGTTTATTTGTACTCTAAGGTTGCTTGTGGTAGAGTGCTTTAGGATACTAATGATGATATTTTTGGTAGGCTATTACTTCAATCTTGGCACTTGTTCTATAACAATGGCAGAATTATGGACTTGTATATATTTTGTATGGTCGAGTTGGTGATTGCTACATTTATAAATCTTACATTAAAATTTAATGGCTGTGATATTTTTTGTCATCTAAATGTAATTTGAAATGAAAAATTAGCAAGTTCTTATTTGTATGTCCATACTCCATATAAAACAAATTTACATGCAAACCCTTTTTAACTCAAAATTTATCAAGATTACTATGAGAAATTGTAGTCTATATATGAGGTATCTAATATTTGTAACTTGTAAAATAAGGCATCTTAGCGTAATTAAAGAAACTAAATATCCACTTAAAGAATTAGTTTTTGCCAATAAATATTTTTTTTAAGCACAGAAATAATTATCACATCTTTATATTTAATGGACAAAATTATTATATTAATATCAAAAAATTGTAGTATATAAATGAGATAGTGAATATTTGTACTTGCAAACTAAGGTAAGGTACCCGTATCCACTTAAAGAGTTGACTTCTGCCAATAAATATTTTTTATACACACTAATTAGGAATTCCACTAAGATTTGTGATTATTTATTAGATTATAGTATTATACGGTGTATTAGATTGAGATTTTAAAAGATTATTTTTACCAAAAAAAAAAAGTCTCAAAGATTTTGAAAGACTTTGTGGAATTGTATTAACTTTGTGAGATTTAAAAGACGGAATCGTACTGAGTTTGTGAGATTTTAAAATGAGTGTCATTTTAACATAAATATATTATTTCAAAATGAATTTTTTTTTTTTTTGAAAGGAAACAATTCATTAGAAACTAATCAAAGGAAAAAAAAGGCCATTTCTTTTTGAATAATAGCCTGAATACAATGAGGGATGGAATTCATCCAATCCATATTGGGCTCAGATTCGGCCCAGTTAGCCAAGATGTGAGCAGCTTGGTTTCTATTCCTATTGACCCATTGGATTTCAGATCCAGGGTTATTGCTAAGGAACTCAACACACCGTTGCACAATGAAACCCCAATTCATGTAGATCTTCTTCCTTGCTTTGACGGCATTAACCAAAACCTGTGAATCCATTTCAATGATTACATTTGAGATACCCCTCATCTCAATCCACTCCAGCGCACCATTAAGCCCCCATGCCTCACCAAGAATTGTGTCAGAAGACCACGCATGAGATCGAGTCGCAGCCCCAGCGGCGCTTCCGTCCGGCCGACGAAGGAGAAACCCTGAGAGCCAACGGCCATCACTAGTCAAGTGAGCATCCACGTTCACCTTCAGAGCACCCCATCGCGGAGGAGTCCAGCTATTATTGTTACTGCAATCGATTGGCATGGTGTGTCGGTAGGAGAGCTTCAAATCGCTGCCATATTGTTGATACTCCCGTAGCTGTGCAAGCGAGGTAGCATATACTTCAAGGGGATTGAGGTGTTTCTCTTGAAACACCGCTGCATTACGTGCAAACCAGATACCAGAGGTAATAACTACAACTTTCTCAATAGTTGATTTATCTGAAGTGTGTAACATATAAGAGAACCAGTCATGGTAACTAGAAAAAATGCAATGATCAAAATTTATAGTGAGGGGTGAAGCAAACCAAACTTGCTTTGCCCAATCATAATCTATAAAGGCATGATAGGTAGTTTCTACTGCATTGTGACACCTAGGGCAGAGTGGGTCACATTTTACACCTTTTTTAAGTAGTTTTTCTTTGACTGGTATAACATTATGAATAATCCTCCATATGAGGATGCTGTGTTTAGGAGCCACATCAAGCTTCCATAGAATATCCCAAAACTTTGTTGTCATGGAGGAGGAGCTAGCATTAGCAGTATTAGTGTCAAATTCCCATTCTTTGATAGTCTGATACCCTGATTTAACAGAGTAGTTACCATCAATGGTACCATCCCAGGTAAAGGAATCAGGCTGGGATATGTCAGTGAGGGGGATCTGAGTAATTTGATGGGCTTCATAGGGAATAAACAGTTGATTGATGAGAGGAATATTCCAGTCAGCAGAGGGGATATTCACCAACTCGTTTACTTTAGTGACATGAGAATTGGTGGGTTTAGCACTCCAAGTTTTAGAATTTGCTTTCTGAGAAACCCAGTTGTCATTCCAAATGTTGATGTGTTCACCTGAGCCAATAGTCCAGAAACCACCTTTTCTAAGCACCCAACTTGCGTGCAGAACACTTCTCCAAGAGTAGCTCATCTGAGTTTTAGGCTGAGCCTCCAAAAAATGGCTCTTAGGGTAGTATTTAGCTTTTAAGACCTGAGCTTCAAGGGAGGTTGGGTTAGTGATGAGCCTCCAACCTTGTTTAGCCAATAAGGCTTCATTAAAGGCTCTTAAATCCCTAAATCCCATTCCACCAGCTTGTTTATGCTTACACACCTTGGTCCAATCAATCCAATGGATCTTTTTATGATCAGTAGAGCTGCCCCACCAAAATCTGCAGATCATTTTCTCTAGCTGCTCACAAACACCTTTGGGTAGAAGGTAACTGCTCATGAGATAGGTAGGGATGGCCTGAGCCACTGATTTGATAAGGGTGCTTCTTCCTGCAAAGGAGAGATTTTTCTCCTTCCATCCTTTAAGTTTATTCCAGATTTTTTCCTGAATTAGATTGAAAAGATTCTTTTTTGACCTTCCTTCCACAGTGGGCAACCCTAGATATTTAGAGAACACATTCTTGATAGTCATAGGTAGAATAGTGGCAATCTCCTGTTTTCTGTCATTAGGGACACCTTTGCTGAAAACCATCTCAGATTTAGTGAAATTGACCAATTGGCCAGAGGCATTATGGTAAGAGAGCATGATGTTAAATGATTGAGGCCTCCACAGGATTGGCCCTACAGAAAATTAAACTGTCATCTGCAAAAAGTAAATGAGTAACTTCAGGGGCATTAGGGGCTATTTTTACCCCATGAATAAGATGATCATTATGAGCTTTAATAATAAGACCAGATAGTACATCAGCACATAAGATAAAAAGATAAGGGGATAGGGGGTCTCCCTGTCTAAGACCCCTTTGAGGGACAAATTCTTTGGATGGTTGGCCATTGATAAGGATATCAAACTTTACAGTAGATACACATTTCATGATTGTTTGCACCATAGTTTGAGGAAATCCCATAGTAGTCAAGGTTGCCTGAAGAAACTCCCATTCCACTCTGTCATAGGCCTTGGCCATATCAGTTTTGAGTCCCACATAACCAGCTTTTCTATTGGTGTGACTAAGATAGTGGAATATATCACCAGCAATCATAGTGTTATCAGTAATTAGCCTGTCCTTCACAAAAGCACTTTGGTTTTTACTGATGATATCAGGTAAAACCTCCTTAATTCTATTGGCCAAGGTTTTGGTGATAATCTTCATAGACACATTACAGAGGGAAATATGTCTAAACTCACTAGGGCTAGAAGGGTTTTTTGTCTTGGGGATTAGGCAGATGTGGGTGGAATTTAGCAGACTGGGATCCCCATTATTATTTAGAATGTCAAGTGCCATATCAGTAACATCTTTGCCAACAACTTCCCAATAGTTATGATAGAACAGGGCCGGTAGACCATCAGGTCCAGGGGCTGCTAAAGCCTTCATGTCCTGAATAGCTTGAAAAACCTCTTCCTTTGTGAAAGTCTTACTGAGAGTCTCATACATGTCATTGTTAACCTTTCCTGCAACCACTTAGACAGTTTCAGCAATATTATGAGTATCTTATTTAGTGAAAACCTGTTGGAAGTGGTCAATTAAGATTTGTTCAATCTTGTTCTCCTCATAGTGAATCTGGGTGTGGGGGTCTTTAATAGTAGTAATCTTGTTTTTACTTCTTCTTATGTTGGCTTTAGTATGGAAATACTTAGTATTTTTGTCACCATGTTGCAGCCATAGCACTCTAGAGCGTTGTTTCCACCATAATTCCTCACACTCAAGGATGTCATCCAACTCTTGTTCTTTGTTATATATCTGATCTTGCAACTCCTTAGTGCCAGATTGGGTGTTAAGCTTTTGGAGATCTGCTTGTAGAGCTTTGATCCTCCTAGGAATTATCCCAAAACGTTGGTTACCCCATTTTTGGAGAGAGTTTAAAATAGTCTTCAGCTTTTGAGATATAGACCCTTGACAACTAGGCCAAGTATTTTTGACAATATTGAAATGATCAGCATCCCTAGTCCAAACTTGCTCATATCTACTAGGCTTTGACTTAGGTTGCTGCTGCATTTGGCCTGGATAGACATTAAAATCAAGTAAGATGGGGGGTATGATCAGATTTATATCGTAAAAAATGAGTATTAGAGAAGTGAGGGAATAAATGTAGCCAATCAGAGTTTCCAAGGAATCTGTCCAGCCTTTCTTTTATCAACTGCTCATCCTGCTGTTTGTTTGTCCAAGTAAACACATCACCATTATAGCCAAGGTCCTGTAAGTCACAATACTTTAGAGTAGATTTAAATAGAGAAGTAAGGTTAGTGTTAATAGGGTTGCCCCCACACTTCTCATTATCAGTTAGGATTAAATTGAAATCACCAAATAAAAGCCACTTATTGTTAGTAGTAATAGAGTTATGCAGCTTTTTAATAAGATTGCAAGTTAAATGCTTATTTTGGTTTTGAGGATAACCATAAACACCAGTTGCCCTTCATTGTAAGGAGTTATCACAATTAGTCACAATGCAATCAATGTAGTTGTAATCCATGTCTATTATATTAACTGAGCAAGCAATTATTCCAAAAAAGCATGAGACCACCTGACTTCCCTGAGTTTTTTGTATCAATACAATCTACAGAATACAAGCTGTAAGCAGCAGCAAACTTCTTCTTAAAATTGTTGGAAACGTTTTTTTTCTTAGTCTCCATAAGAAAGATGAGGTCATGGTGGGTATTAGCAATGAGCTTCTGCAGAGCTCGCACTGCCTTGGGGTTGCCAAGTCCCTAGCAGTTCCAAGATAAGACTTTCATGGCTAGTGGCCAGCCTGGGCACCTAGGCCTGCCAATGAAGGGTTGATTGAACCATTGTTGTCCTCTACTTGAGCTTCAAAGGCTAGCCTTAGTCTTTTGACTTGATGTGTGCCTTCAATGTTGAGCTGAGTAGTACTTCCAGAGTGTTGATTTCTATTGTGTCCCTCTGATTGTTGAGTTTTACTAGCTTCCTCACTATGTTGATCCTCCATATGCTGCTCATTAGTGCTATTCATAGAGGGTTCGGGTTGTACCTTCATGGCTGCTAATTGAGCTAGTAAAGCAGCAGGAACAGGGGGGCTATACTTGCCAAAATTAGGAGAATGGGAGGGATTGCTGTAGAATTATCTGTCTTTTTCCTCCAATTTTCTTCTACCATATTGTGTTGATCTAATCCAAGGCCCAAGTGGTGCTAATGAAGCATTGTTCAGGGGCTGGTTCCTGCACAGTCTTAACTCATGACCTATGAACCCACATTTAAAACAAACCTGTGGCAATCTTTCATACCTATAGTCTATCCAGCATGTACCATCAGTTGAGTTACCCACATGTATGCCTGATAGTATAGGCTGATGAACATTAATGGCCACCTTGATCTTGACTATGATTTGTTTCCCAGGATATTCATAGATTTCATAGGACTCCACTTCACCCATAGTTGATCCAATATGAGTTCTCATGGCTTTGGTCTTACAATGTTGAGGTAAGCCCCATAATTGGACCCAAACAGGCACATGATCAAAATCAAAGGTTCTGGGATCTGTTTCTCTATATCCCAAGGTTTCACAACAAGCCAAGAATTACGAAAGATCCAAGGGTTACCCAACAAGATCCGGTCTTGATCAGCACTATTGTTCATAAAAAACTGCAGGATTTTTCCCTCAATTTCTTGAATTCTTAGCCCAGGAGGGGAGTCCCAAATGCTTTCTAGACCAGCTTGAATAGAATTACCATGTATAGGTTTTTCTGTAATGAGTTTACCCATAATACTGCATTGACAAGCTCGTATCCCATCTTCTATGATTTGTTCTGGATAGTATTTGAAGCTGGCATTATTTTCACTGTTTTCTGGATCTGGTTGGGGAGTAGAGTGAGAGGAAGACCCTTGGTATTGGTGGTGCTGTTGTGAGGTGTTAGTAAACATAGGTTGACTGTTAGTGGCAGATTTGATAGGGATTTGAATGGTGGGTGGGGTTTGGATCATGGTAGGTATCTGGGGATCCCCAGCAGCAAAGGTAGGTAAGTTTATGATGTTATGATTAGTGTGTTCTATGTTTTTTCCAGGTCTTGAAGCCATAGAGAATAAGAGAAATTGAAAAAAGATTGAAAGAAGAAACCAGATGGCACACTGAAGATGCAGGTGGAGAGGGCGGGGAAGAAGGTTGAGATTGCTGAGAAGCACAAGATGATTAAGAGTGTTATAGATGACAGGAACACATCCACAAGGGAGATAACCACAAGAAACAACAAGGAGACTAAAAAAGAAGGCTCATGAGGCGATGAATGAGAATCTTGGCACAAAGAATGTAAATCTTGGAGCCTCGTGAAACCCTTCCTTATTTATTAGTTTTATCTTGGCACATGATTTTAAAGTCAATTTTTTTTTGTTAAAATTTCAAAATTTAATCTATAACCTTTTAAACTATTTTTTAAAAAAAGAAAAAGCAAATATTACATTAAAACAAAAGTCACCCTAAGTAATAATAGATAAACACGTACAAAATTTAAACAATCATAAACTAATACAAATAATAAAATAAAAACAAACAAAATTCCACAATTATTCTCAAAATATTTTTCATTGATGTGTATATAAAAAATTGGAAAGTCATTGGTGTATACAATCGAGTTAGTTCATGAGGCAAACGAGTCAAACTATATATAGTTTTTGTTCGACTCATTTATTTAACAAACTTAATTTTTAACTCAAGTTCAGCTCATTCGATTCACGAGTCAATTATCGAATCGAATTTTGAAATATTCACGAATTATTGCTAGTTGATAACAATATCACATTTTATATGCATGAGACATGATTCAATGAATTTCTAACAATTATGCTATTTAAAGAAAAAAAATAATATTTACCAAAAACAAATAATATAAAACTACAAAATTAAAGAGAGAGGGCTTCCCTGAGATTTGATTACTGGTGGGTGTTAGTTTGGAGCAAGGATCCTCTCCATTTCTTATGATTTCCATTTCTTCTATTATTAAAGTTTTTTAATATTTCGAGGTGTATAAAAAATATTTTGACACATTTATTATCACACTTTTGTATTTATATTTTCAAAACTATAAAGTAATGAAAGAAATGGAAATTATAGAAAATGGAGAGGATCCCAATTTGTTAGTTTGACATTGTCATCACCACCACCACCACCTTGTAGCAGCAGCACCAAAACGACACCGTATCCAAACTCATCATTCTCTTTTCTCATTCTCCACAAACCCGCCATGATCGACTTTAGAAAACTCAGATTAACATTCACATTTTTCAATTTCACCCAAAATCACACCAATCTTAAACCCTCACTAAACCCTAGATTTTTTACCACAAAAAATTCCCTTCAATTAGATGTAAAACCCAAACTTCGCTCAAAATCAACTATCAAAGAAGCTCAATCTGCATTACTTGAATATCTTCATTCCACAAGAAGCTTGCAATTCTTAGACGCAGATAACATGTGCAAAAATTCACCTTTTTTCCTTCAAAATCTCGTCGACAAAACCCTTAAAAACGAGAATACGATTAACGCTAAAAGGTTAGTTTCTCGCTACTTGCGTTACCATCCCATTAACGAATTTGAACCCTTTTTTGAGAGTTTGGGTTTGAAGCCTTCTGAATATGCACCATTGCTTCCTCGGGGTTTGATTTTTCTTAACGATGATCCTCTTTTGATGGAAAATTATCATACTTTGTGTAATTATGGGGTTCCTCGATCCAAAATGGGGAAAATTTTCAAATTAGCGCCTCAAGTTTTAAGCTTTGAAAATGGGGTTTTGAATTTGAAGCTTAAGGCTTATGAAAATTTGGGTATTTCACCTTCCATTTTGGTGAATGCTATTGCTGTAAGTCCATGTCTTTTGGTTGGTGATGTTAATTTTGAATTTGTTAAGGTTGTTGAGATTTTTAAGAATATTGTTGCTAAGGGTAGTGGCGGTGATGGTGATGTTGATAGTGGTTGGATTCAGTGGCATTTTTTGAATGAGGTTTCTTGTAAGTGGGGTTTAATACTTGAGCTTTTGTGCTTGCTTTCGGATGTTGGTTTCAGTGAGGAACAGTTGGCTGAGATTATTCGTCGTAGTCCTTGCGTTGTTTTTGAGGAATCAGGAGGTAAGACACTCTCTATGATTGGCTTTTTGACCAAATTTGGATTGTCTAGGAACCAGATTGCTCCTGTGTTTCTGGAGTTTCCGCAGATTCGGATGGTCAAGTTTTTTGCTAACTTGAGGATGTGTTTTCAGCTTTTGACTGAATGTAATATGGAAGCTGCAGAGATTGGAAAGATTTTCCAGTCTCACACATTATTTATTGGTTCCTCCACTCTCAAGACTACGAAGAGTTTGCTTGGCTGCTTGAATATCGGCAAGAAACGTCTCTGTAGCATGGTGCAGGATAATCCTCTTGTAATGAAGAATTGGGTTCTGGGAAAGAGAGTTAAGCCTTTGGTTAGCTTAAGGGAGGCAGAAGAGGAGAAATCGAAGGCGGGGAAGATGGAGTTCTTGTTGCGCTTAGGATATGTGGAAAACACAAAACAAATGAATTTGGCATTTAAGATGTACAGAGGTAAGGGAGCTGAGCTTCAAGAGAGATTTGATTTTATTGTTAAAGCTGGTTTGACACGTGACGAAGTTCGTAGAATGATTAGAGTATCCCCTCAGATTCTCAATCAGAACACAGATACGGTCAAGATGAAGATTGAGTATCTTGAAAAACAAGGATATTCTCTATCAGATTTAGTGAGTTTCCCATCTTATCTTTCGTATAAATCTCAAAGAGTTAAGCTTAGGTTGTCAATGTATAAGTGGCTCATAGACCATGGGGCCGCAGAGCCCGGGCTTGCTTTGAGCACCTTAATTGCATGCACGGATAGAATGTTCTTACAAAGTTATGTAAATAAACATCCATCTGGTTTTCAAGTTTGGGAAAATTTGCAGAAAGAAATTGATTCTGAAAATTGTTGAATAATCAATTTTGGCATGCATTATTTTTACCAATTGAACTCGCATTGGTATTGTGAGACAAATCACTTCAAGTTGATTTGTAGATATTTTGTCACATTATTCAGGGTCCACGGCCGCCATTTGGGTTATGATATAAAAGTCTTTTATGTCTTTTCCCCCACAATGCAACTGCAATTGAAGCCGAATCGGGTGCACTGGACCATAATTCTCTGCAACAACAAAATTTGCAACGACATCAATTATCTGCCCCCTTGATATTTTTGGACAATACTGTGTTTGTATTATTGATAGAAGTGATGATTGTGGTAATATCAAAATGTTGCATCTAGTTGAATGTCCAATCTTATCTCTGCTGGTGATATATCGACTTCATTGGAAATTTACACGACTTATCAACTGCGGAATTCTGAACTTTAACTCTAGTCACAACAGGTGTGAGCGGCATAACTTCGAAAAGTAATTGATCATATCTAACATTTTTTTTCATGGCAATGATTTTACCAAGGCATTTTTCTGATATATTGTAGTAAATTCAAAAGGCTGAAATTAAGAAAATTTGTGACATTGAGCTATTAGTGGCTGGCTTATGATTCCTCCACATGATTAGTTAGAATTGCTGCTTTTCTTGTTGGGGGCAAAAGTTCAATATTCAAATGCAAACCTTTTTTTGTGTTTTTGTTTTTGGAATCATCAAATTCAAACTTTAAAGCAACGAATTTAATTGTAACTAACTACCATTCATATCCTAACTTTAAAAGTGTAGATGTAGATTAGGTGGCTCACTTCAATTGCCTATTGAATTCATAATTTCAAATCTATAAAGTTTTCTAAGCAAAGATAGAGTTAATATGAATTGGCCTTTCATAGATGATTAAATATTTGACTCTACTTGGAACTCGTTAAACTGACATCATTACAACCAAACAATGGCTTTATGGCGGGTCCAATTGTTAAGCTGTGTTTATCATTTTGAATTTTTACTATTGAGTGGCTCACTTTAAGAAGCATGTACTTATTTTATTTAAAAAAATTATTTTGTATACTGTATTTTTGTATAATGAATATTTAATTTTAATGTTAATTTGTTAAGTGTAGTTAAAAATCAGTGCTTAGCATTGTGGCGTGTGGCCAATGGCCTAGGACTCATATATGTAGTGGTCCAAATTTTTTATGTATCTATGTATTATTAGAAAAAAAAAAACCTAAATTTAGAACAATAAATTAAATAGTAGAAGTTTTATAATTCTCTACTATAGAACATCAACTTTCTTCCATTCTATTTTGCAAAGCTATCAATTTTTGTTTGGTAAAGCTATTAACTTTTGAAGTTTTCTCTTCCAGCAGCCCCTTTAGTTTCTTTTTTACTCCCTAAAATCCGATTTTGCCCTTAATAAAAACTTCGGTTCGCAGAAATCGAAATTTTTCTAGTTCAAACTTCAGGAAATTTCGGTTTCTAGAAACCAAAGTTGTATTTCAAGGCAAAAAAAAGTTCGGTTTATAGAAACTGAAATTTTTATTGAAGGGCAAAACAGGAAATTCGAGGGGTGAAAAAGAAACGTGGGGGGTTGGAAGAGAAAACATCTTAACTTTTAAGTGCTTATTGTTCTGGACTGGACTTAGCAGGCCCAAATCCCTTCCTGCTTGACATGTCGGGGGCGGCCTGATAAGAGGATCTCTTATCCACTTCTCATGCATCGTGGAACCGCTCTATCCAGGATAGGCATCTACTAACGGATTCCTGTCCTACCAAATAGGGGATCCTGACAGTCACTCTTAATGGACTGTCCTACGAGGACCTTTGGCCCAGCGTTGGAGGACAAGTATAAAAGTCCTCCTCTACAGGAGGATCGGGTATTCAATTCATTCTAAGGCTCTATTTGGCAAGCACAATAAGCTAGCTTATAGGTTATGTCTTATAGCTTATAAGCTAAAAGACCTGTTTGGTAACAGTTTTTTCAGAATAAGCTTATAGCTTATTTTTCTAGCTTATAGCTTATTTTTCATAAGCTATTTCAATTAGCTTATGGGCTTATAACTTTTCAATTTTTCTTCCATTTGTACCCTTATTATTTTATCTAAAATTCAACTATACCCTTTATAATTTAATATGATTTTAAATAAAACATCAATATAAATCATGCCATTTCATAGTTGCTCTTATTCAAAAATTTATAGTTGCGCTTGCTAAACGTAAAAAAAATATTATGTTGCTCTTGTTTCTATAATATATCCTTATTATATGTTAATAAAAATATCAATTTTTACTATGAGTTTTTAGAAAAATCATAATTTTTAGAATTGATATTTCAACGAATAAAAATTAGTTTAATAACTTAAAAAATATAGTATATTAAAAAAAATTAATTTTAAATACTAAGTATGTTAAATATTAATTTGGTATAAATTTTATTATTAATTAACAATATCCTTTTGTGTCATTTTACATTTATCAGCTAGTTGAACTGCTAATTTTACCAAACACTTCAATTAGTTTATCAGCTACTAGCTATCAGCCATAAGCTATCAGCTAGCTTATAAGCTAACCGCTATTTTTGCCAAACAGAGCCTAACTCTACTTTGTCTTGTATCTGTGCTCTGAACTGACTTAGGCATCAGAGTGTCTACGGATACAAACCACACCTCCATTGATTGCTGCTCAACTACGGATGTGCTGCTGGCCACTATTTTGTTCTGCTCATCCAGATACGATCACTTATTGTTATTTATTTATTGATTTATTTATGTTGTGAGATTGCCTTCAAAACTGAAATCTTGGAAATCTGGTCTGGAATTGCGCGGGGCGCAATTCTGCGTTCAGATTCGAGTGAAGCCACTGGCCTGTCTGCGCGCGGCGCAGACGCGGGAGTATATATGCTGTTCTATTTTTTGTTCAGCTGAGAGAGGGGAAAAAGAGAGGAAGAAAGAGGGCTTTTAGGGTTTGTTCATCCAATTGAAGCTAGGGTTCATAGAGGAAGCTCTTGGGAAGTTCTCTAGGGATTGGGTAGTGATTCTAACACCTTGTAAACACTTGTCATTGAAATTTCTTGGTCACGGAAAGAGATTTGGGAAAATGGTAGAAATTAGGGTTGTAACTCTTGTGTAAATCTCATTTGTAACCAAGAACAAGTTTGATAAGGAACGGAGAGCTCTCTCCCCCAGATTAGGTTCGTTAACACCGAACTAGGTAAACAAATTTCACTTGTGTTCTTTATTGCTTTTGGTAGATTAGCTTTTGATTGATTATTATTGCTTGGACCATTGTTGTTGTTTGGTTGCTTAATTGTTTTGCCTCACACTAGTTTAAGTTTTCATTGGTGTGGTTTTAACGAATTCACAACAATTTATTATTATTATTATTTTGTTAGATTTATCTTTTTTAGTTATCTAATACTAATAGCGATCAATTTCTACTTTTGTATTATTACTTTTATGTTATTAAAGTGTACCATGTTAAATGAAATAACTTATTTTCTCAAGTTTTATATCTAACACCCATAAAATATTAGGAACGAGGCTGTTAAAAATTATGAGTTTAATTTTTTATTAATTGTAGTGTAAAGATTTTTCTGTTATCTTACTATGAATGTGCACTCATATGTGGCTAATGTCAATATGATTTGAAACATATATAAAAAAGATAAAAGCTCAACAATCAAATTAGAAAATTTTAATGTCAATATGATTTGAAAGATATATGAAAAAGGGAAAAGTTCAACAAACAATTTAGAAAATTTTTAAAAGGTCCCATAAGTCAGCCTTAAGAGAAATGATTATGAAATTGAAATTTCAACATTTATTAATTTTTTTTTTTTTTTTTTGGTACATTGAAATTTCAACATTTAATATAGAACTTCAAATGTTTTATTTTTTTACTATAATTATAAGTCTTATTTCAAAATTGTTTTATTTTCAAATTGATGTTTCTAGATGTGAATTATTGGCTTCTCAAAGATTACTATCTGCAAGGATTCTTAGATTCCAACTTTTATGCACAATTTTATTGAAGATTTACTTTACTAGGAACAAGGTGTGTTTTTAGCCACAAACCTTTAACCCCATTGAGGTTGCAGACAACAGCATGCGCCCAACCTTTGTGTTGCTCCTAATGTGGTACAAGATTAAAGTTGATGCAGGTTGCTTCCTTGAAGAAATTACTGGTTGGTTGTAGTATAGTATGATTATTTATGATACTCTCTTCGTGGCACCGGATACATTATTTATACAATGAAATTTGAAAAGTAAAACTAGTTTATAGTTTGTGACGCGTTGAGAGTATACTATATGATTCAAAATTCAATCATTATTGCAACTTGCATAAAAGGGGACAGACATATTAGTCTCTCCAACTTACAAAAGGATCAACAAATGCAACATGTTACATTTGTTTCAGATATTAAGGTTATTGTCACATTATTTGTCTCATTATCCTGCTAAATTAGATAGAACTTGTAGTTCAACAGAATTGTAAGCTTCTCTTTATGAGTTTGTAATAACTTCTAGCAGAATGTTAACTTGTGCCCTTAAGATATATGATAAGAAGATAAATATGAAAATCATTTATTAAAACATGCATACCATTCATTTATCTAAGCATTAAATTTTTTTTATCAATAAATGCTATATTTCTATTTTTAAATAGCTTATCATGTGCCCTTAGGGCACAAATTAACATGACCCTAACTTCTATAACCCATGTTAGGGGACATTTGTCACATTATTGGTTGTCACTTGCTGTTGCTGGTTCAAGAACATTTTTAGAGATTGACCAATTTTCAAAGTTTCTTTTTTTTTTGACAAACTCAATTTTCAAACTTGAGAATAATTAAAACAAAAACAAAATGGATGGAAGAACAACTTGCTGCCTCAGGATAAGTCTCACACATGTGGGAATATCTTGGCATTCTATTGATACATTATAGCATGTCTATAGGTTCAAATTTTTAGCACATAAGATAATAAGATAAGGTGAATATATATTATTTCTTTGTATGTAAAAAATAATTAAATTCTTTGACCATTTCTTTAAGTGATCAAAATTCTTATCGAAAAAAAAAATTCTTTACTATTTTGATTTTGAATCAATTTTAGTGTTGTTAAATTTTGTGATACTTTTTATTTACTAATATTATTTCAATATGTATATTAATTACTATATATAATAAATATATATATTAATTACTGAATAATAAAATCATAACACAGGATCTATCTACAGTTCAAACTAGTTTGTTTGTTTGTATTTTAGCAGGACACCAAATGTTAAATTTAACATTAACTCTTCCAAAATCAACTATTTATAGAATAACACAAAATTAACCTCACAACAATTAAAATAAATATTCTTATATCAAGTTGATCAGTACGTTTTTATAATTTTATATAATTAAATAATTATTTAACATTTTGTCTTGTAACTTCTCACTAACCTATAAAATAATTTGGTTCAATATTAACCTATAGGATAAATATTTTGGTTCCTGACTTTTTAAGACACTTTTAAATAGGTTATTAATTGGGTAAATAGTCATTTTAGTCCCTGTCACATTAATCCCTAAATGTATTAAAATTACAAACAGATCCACAAATATCTTTTTTATTAGTTATTTTGGTCCTCGAATATGTTTTAAGTAGTCAATTTAGTCCTAGAATGTGTTTCTTGTTGGTTAATTTAGTCCAAAAAATTACTATAAAATGAGACACTATGGATCTATTTGCAATTTCGATACATTCAAGGACCAATATGACAGCGATTTACACTTTCAGGGACCAAAATAGTGATTTCCCCATAGTAATTTTGTGAATATTTTAAAAAATCTCTGATTTTATTAATCAGTCAAGTTGTTTATGTATTTAATCATTTACTATCAATTAAATCGTTATACTAGCCGTTAGACTACCTGACAAAAAAAAATTAAATTGTTATACTTTAATAATTTATTATTCAATTTGGTCTTTAACTTTATTCACTTACCGTTAATTTAGTCTCTAACATAATTTTAAAAGGACTAATATGACCGCCAACACATGGAAGCATCCAGTTGGGTGCGGATCTCGAGTCAACAATTAGGAATGTCAATTTCATCCGTAAATAGAGATTTCCTCGAGGAATGCCATATATGGATATCCGAAGATGGAGAATTTATTTTCGTGGGGAGAGGGATGTAGGTGAAAGTCCCCCGAGAGAGGTTTGAGTACATGGACTAGATTTATCTTCTGCTCCCTAAAGACTATGCCCCCTAAAACTTTATTAAAATAACATTTGTGTAAATGTATATTTTAGTATTTTATAAATTATTTTTAATTTTATTTTTATAGAATATATGATGTTTATTACTATCGCAAGACTCATAATAATATTTTAATATTTTTATTTGTTTTAAAATTAAATTTTGCTATTTTTTTACAACTAATTTGGTTGAAAATAATAAAAATTTGATTTTTTTTTTCTTTTCAGGTTGATGGATCTCCGCTAGGATGGGGATGTAGAAAGAATGCTCCCCAAAGCGATGAATGAGAACGAAGATGGGGAATATTTTAGATGGGGAGTGGAGACCGAGTGGTAAAGTAACATCCGCATAATCCTCATCTAGTTGACATCCCTAAGTCAATAGTTGTGAAAAATCTATCATAACCAATTATATACGGATAAATGTGAGTTTCTAAAAATACATCTCTTTAAGTAATAAAAAAAATAAAAAAATAGAACCAAATAATCACTAAGGTGCAAATTAATTTTTTTCTTCGATTTTGAGCACACCTTCTCTCAATCTTTTATACTCTTCAGTTTGTTGCTTTTATTCATTTGTAATAGAGGTGAAAAATGTAATATTTTTCAAGTTTGTAATATGTGGATAAAGAAAATGTGAAAAACATTTTAAAACTTTGTATCTATTTTAATTTCTACTTCTCATCTACTTGTTTTATCGTTGTCTTTGGATCTACAAATTTAAAACAAAGTAACTGCGTCTCACACATTTTATTATCATTGTTGCATTGTGTACAAAGGTATTGAACTATTTGAATAATAAGAATTTATAAATCAATAAAATTTTAAATATAATAACAAGTTACAAGTGACTTGTTCTCGACATCCAAATAAACCAAAAATATAAACTGTCAAAAATAAATCTAAATTAAATGATTTCGACAATTTTCTACCTATGATAAATATATCTAAATATTTTAAAATAATATTTTTAATGTATGAAAGATAGTAAGTATATGTTGAAGTTTATAACAGTTGTTGAAAGTGTGTGAGTGTGTATAAGAGAGAATAATAACTCCACACAGCTATCTTCCATTTTGTATATTTCCATCCTTCTTCCTTCCTCTCCAATGAATGCACCAGCTCTTTCATTACTGCTCTCTCTCTAACTCTAACCTAGTTCTCCATTTTTCATCATTTTCTCTCTATAATCAGATCAAAATCATCACAACACAATCAAAAACCAATTTTTATCTCATTTTCTAAAATGGGTTGTCTCTGAGATGCACAAATTTTATTCATCATAAAAAGGGTCAGTTTTGTTTCTCTTCTGCATCTTTTGTTTCATCACTTTCAGTTATTATCTTTTCAGTTTTATTGTTTTTTGTTTCCTGTGTGCTTATCATAATCTGTTTTCTTCTTATAATGAAAAGATTAACTGATTGAATTTTTTATTTTTTTTATAGTTTCTTTTTTCGTTGCTGTTAAGGTTTATTGAATTTGATGAAATTTTCTGACATTGGCATAGTACTAGATCGAACATGCGCTTTGAAAAAAACATAAAAAACATATCTTTTTGTATGCTGCTTCTATGGTTTCTTTGCTATGAAATTGAGTTTTTTGTTTTTTTTTTTTTTGCATTTTGGGGTTTATTTAATCTATTTCTAAGAAATAGTTAAAAGGGTTTCATTTGTTATGTTTAGGATTAGGTGATCCGTGATAAAGTTTGGTTTTTTGTTGATATGAACAATGATTTGAAATGTAATTTTTACTGTGTGAAATTATGGAGATAAATTGAATCTTTGATTTGTTGTTCAGGATATCAGCAATAGTAAGATACAAGTACGGTGTTTGTGCCTGTTGTTTCTGATTATTGACAACTTAATGTTTTTTCAGAATGATGTTTGGTTTAGGTCTTTTTATGTTGTACTTGTACATTTGAAAGATTAAGCATGTGTAACAATATATTGAACTCCTTGTTTTTTACCCTAATCAGAATTTTAACTCATTTTATTTTTATTTGATCCTAACATAGTACTTAACTGAAGAGAAATTGTCATTGCATACTTGATCTCTGTTAATATTGCATCTGAGAGGAAGTGTGGAAAAGTGGTTGGAAAGTAGCATATCACGAAATCGATATGCAGTTTTTTTAACAACCGGCTTTTAAACCTTGTGGTTTAAGATTAACATTTTTCATTGTCTTTAAGTTTTTTTGTCTTTGATTTCTGGTTTGGACTTGGACTTTATAGTATAATTGTTTTTCTGTCTGCAGATTTCTTGAAGATATATTAAGTACGCTTTCAACAAGGTTCTTCTTTAACTATGGGTAGAGGCCGAGGAAAAGGGAAGAAGCAATCTGCTAGTGTCGATGATCTTATAAGTGATGAAGAAGATAAAGTACCAGCTCACAGAAAAAGAGGAAGACCGTTAAAGCCGGTCACAGATGAAAACGAAGAAGTTGAAGTAACTGAAAAGATAGAGAAAGATGAGGAGAATGTAAATGGTAATGTTTCAAGCAACGACTTGAAAACGCAGGTTATCACTGTGAATAAAAAGAAAAGGAAGAGGACTTCACAGGTTAAAGAAAAGATAGAACCAATGAAAGAGGAGAATGGCGTCCGAGCAAAGTCTAGCCCTGGTGATTCAGTGAAGCCTACTGGATTCCGACAAAATGGAAGCAGACGTAAAAACAAGCCTCGCCGTGCTGCTGAAGCAGGTGTAGATTGCAGGTGAGAAAGGTTTTGTGGTGGTAGTTCAATGCCCTTGGAATTGCCAGAACTTTGCTATCACAAGTCAGGGTTTATGGTTACTTCTTATTATTGTTGTAATTTTCATATGCTTTTTCCAAAAAATTGCTTACTTTAGTTTTGAGGCTTCATAGTAGACTATGTTACTATAGAGATACTAATGCTAAAAAAACTACTGAAATTTTGTTGATATTCTTTTATCATGAGTTTATTAGTTGATTTCCTCTTGTTTTCACAAATTGTTTGATGCCTTTATTGAGATTCATACTAATTGCATGTTGCTAAAATTAAGCCATCCCTTGAGGGATTAATTTTGTAAGTAGAAAAATGTTAAATCAGTTCTTTGTTTTTTCAAATACAATCTGAATGATAGAAGCCATGCATGAGGTGCTTGAATGTCCATTCAGTTGGTCAAATTAATCTGCACCTTATCTGTGGCCTAAATTGGAGCTAACAAAGGCATGCTACTTTTGGATTCAAATTCAATCATTATTGCAACTTACATAAAAGGGAACAAACATATTAGTCTCTCCAACTTGCAAAGGATCAACAAATGCAATTTCAGATACTAAGGTTATTGTTGATTACTTCTATAATTCAACTTGTAGTTCAACAGGATTGTAAACTCCTCTTTATGAGTTTGTAATAACTTCTATAACCCATGTTAGGGGACATTTAAATGTTAATACTCATAATTATTGTTGTTGGTTAAAGAACATTTTATGCTATACAATTTACAAGATAACCTTAGGTTTCAATAAAGATTGACTGTGTTGGAAAGAAATCACATTATTAGAGAACACCAATTTTCAAACTTTTCTTTTTTTGACAAACTCAATTTTCAAATTTGAGAATAAAACAAAAACAAAATAGATGGAAGAACTTGCTGCCTCAGGATAAGTCTCACACATGTGGGAATATCTTGGGCGTAATTGTATTTTAGCTAGGCATGTTATTGATTCATTATAAGTACGAAGTTCTTGTACATAAGATGTTATTGATTCATGTTATTGATACAATTTTATTTTTTTTAATATTGTTTCAATGTGTATATTAATTACTTAATAATTGTGAAGAATTGACTTTAAAATTAAAAAAAAAAAAATCATATTTTCGGAGGTTTCTATATACTGTTCACGCCCAGACGTGGGATACTGGCGGAGAGTGTGGGAGATTGGCATAGGCGCTACCCTGGTGTGTAAAACAGATTTGTTTCTATTTTTAATGTTTATATTTTTCTATAAGTAGAGATTGTTATATGCATAGAAAAATTAGAGAGCAATAGAGAATCAAGATGTAGGAAATTGAATTAGGATTTGCTACCAACAAAAGGCTAGAGTTTTATAGAGAGAACAAAGTGAGTTTTTTTTTTTAGCATAAATATTGTTGAGAAAAATATTATTGAATCCATCTTGAGAAATCTAAATCATTGAGTCTCTTGGCCAGGAGATTCGAGAAAAAGGTAGACTCTTCTAAGTTGATTAGTGAAATGGAGGACTCTTCTCTTTTTCCAAACATAGATCATCGTTGGATCAAATTTAGTAAACAAATATTGCGTGTCATTGCTTCATCTTCTTCTCATTTATCTTGTTTATAGTTCGTGATTATTTATTATTTACTTGATTATTAGTTACTACTTTTTTGCTCCACGTAACATCAAAATATTACTTGTGTGATTTTTTATTTGAATTCACAACAATAATAATAAAACGATAACACATAATCAATCCAAGGTTTACACTAGTTTGTTTGTTTTTTTAACAGGACACCAAGTGTTAAATTTAACTTGCATAAAAAAAAAAGTATTAAATTTAACATTTACCTCGTCCAAAATTAACTATTTATAGAATAAAAACTTAACCCCTGAAACAATTAAAATAAATATTCTTATATCAAGTGTATCAGTTTTAAAATTTTGATATAATTAAATAATTATTTAATATTTTGTCTTGTCACTTTTCATTAACCTTTTTTTTTTTTGTTACAACATTAAATTATACAGTAACCCATCAATTTGATTCTTGACTTTTTATGGAAAATTCTTTTTTCTACCCCAACATTTATCTCTTTACCCCAACATAATTTGGAATATTCCCATTTTACCCTTACCTTACTTTTTTATATTTTATTATTTATTATTTTTCCGTTTTATCATTTTTTTCTACCCCTACATTTATCTTTTTACCCCAACATGTTTAGAAAATTGTACACCTCCTGAAACACTATTCCGGTAAGGTTTTTTTTTTTCGGTATGTTAATTTTACAAGTGTTCCGATTTGCAAATAAAATATGAAATTGTTGTCGTTTATGATATTTTTTTCAACCTTTTCGGGATCTGTGCATGCACACCCATCAACGGCGGTAAGAAAATATTGTTTCGGTTTGTCATAATTTATAATAATACTTTGCGAAAGTAGTGTTTCGATTTTTCGCCATCGATGTATCGCCGTGGTGTCGCCTCCTCTGTGATTTTTTACAAACCAGAACAATTTACAAAGTGTTCCGGTATAAAAAAATATGTTTTGGGCACAAATAGAAAGTGTTGTAGTGTCGATAAAATATGTTTTTTAGGCACAAATACAAACCGAAACATTTTAAAAGTGTTCTCATATCAACAAAATATGTTTTGGGCATAAATACAAACCGTAACACTTTCTAAAATGTTCCGATATCAATAAAAAATGTTTTCTAGACACAAATACAAACCAGAACACTTTTAAAAGTGTTCCGGTATGTATAAAATATAGACAGAAATACAAACCGGAACACTTTGAAAACTGTTCCGGTATCAATAAAAGCACAAATACAAACCGGAACACTTTTAAAAGTGTTCTGGTAGGTATAAAATATAGACAGAAATACAAACCGGAACACTTTGAAAATTGTTCCGGTATCAATAAAAGCACAAATACAAACCGGAACACTTTTAAAAGTGTTCCGATATCATTAAAATATAGGCAAAAATACAAACCGGAACACTTTTAAAAGTGTTCCGGTATCATTAAAATATATAGGCAAAAATACAAACCGGAACACTTTTAAAAGTGTTCCGGTATCAATAAAATATGTTTTCTAGCACAAATATAAACCGGAACACTTTTAAAAAGTGTTCCGGTATCAATAAAAAAAATTCTGGAACACTTTTTACCAATTTTAACACTTTTAAAAAAAAATGTTGTAAAAAATAATATTTTAAACAAAGGATAAAACGGGAATATTATGAAAAATGTAGGGGTATTGAGATAAATGTTGGGGTAGAAAAAACAATTTTCCTTTTTATGATACTTTTAAACAGATCTCTAACTTTGTATATATTTTCGAAAAATCTAACGATTCTAATAATCTCTCAATTTGGTCTGTATTTTGACGCTTACTATCGATTAAACTCTTTCAAATTTTATATGCTTACTATTAATTTAACCCTTGACATTATTTTAGAAAAATTAACGTGAATAAAATTTGATAAAGCCAAAGATTTTTTTAAAAATATTTAAAAAATCACGATCGATTTGAGAGCATTTACAAAATTATAGACAAATTTAAATTTAATAGTTCCTCGCCTATAACATGATACAGGAAATACAAATAGATATCCAATATCAAAATCATTGAACAAGATTATCTACAGTAGAGGAGATTTGCTTTTCGCACCTCCAGTCTCACAAGTACCTCCCTACGTTCCATTTTTACCCATCCCACTACTTAGAAACCGAGTGTGTAAAATTGTAAAAACAGAAATATAACAGTTCGCATTTCAAAAGTACAATTTTTTTGTCCTCTTTGATGTTTTATAACTTCAATCCTATTAGACTTGGTTAGGTAGTTAGGAGGTGGTTACATAACTACCTTGAGTTAGTTAGTTATGGTTACTTGTGTTACAAGTAATAGATGGGTTAGGAGTTTTCCTTATAAATAAGCGTGTACCACATGCATTGTATACAACTCATTCTCTATTTTTTTTCTTATCAATAAAATCTTAACACTTTCCTCCTAGTTTTCTCTCTAGTTCTTACTTGTTATCTTCTTCCTCTTATCTTGGATTACCCTAACAAATTGGTATCCAGAGCCCTTTGGTTCTTAGTGTAGAAAGCACAAAGATTCAGTCTTGTTTGGTGTTTACATTTTCCTTCATTCAGAAACAATGTCAGGGAATGGTTTACCAAACAATCTTCCAATTCTTGAGGGCAAGAATTGGGAAAGATGGAGCAAACAGATGAAGTCTCTCTTTGGTTTTCAAGATACATGGGAAGTGGTGGTTAATGGTGTGCAAGACTTGGTGGGGAATGCCACTGAAGCTCAGAGATCAGCACACAAAGACTTAAAGAAGAAGGATTGCAAGGCAATGTATGCAATTCAAGCTGCAGTAGATTCTGCAAATTTTGACAAGATATCTAGTGCTGAATCCTCTAAGGCAGCCTGGGATATTTTGGTGAAATATTATGAAGGAGGAGAAAAGGTGAAGGGAGTGAAGTTGCAGTCTCTGAGAAGGCAATATGAGCTTCTGCAGATGGATAAGAGTGAATCCATTGGAGCCTATGTGTCGAAGGTTCAAAGCATTGTCCATACAATGAAGAGCTGTGGTGAGGTGATGACAGATAGGATGATTGTAGAGAAGGTAATGAGAACTCTAACTCCAAATTTTGATCATGTCATTGTTGCCATCCAAGAAACTGGGAATGTAGCTACATTACAGTTGGAGGATCTTGTCGGATCTTTAGAAGCACATGAGTTGATGATAAATGAAAGGAAAGGGGTTCAAGAATCTGTACAAGCCTTACAAGTTCAGGCTTACAAGAAAGCTAACAGTCACAAAGAAAAAAAACAAGATAAGGGAAAGAATGGCTCTCAGAAAAAATTTGATGGAAAATCTGAATCCTTCAAGAAAGGAGGAGGAACATCAAATTCAAAGAAAGGGAAAGGCAAGGACAAGAGTCACATTCAGTGCTATAACTGTGAGAAATGGGGACACTATGCTTCAGATTGTTGGTTCAAGAAAGGCAAAGAAAAGGGCCAAGACTCTGATGATGAAGCAAAACTTGTGCAAGAAAAGGTTGAAGACAAAGCTGTGACTTTCATGGCTGCATTATCAGAGGTAGAATCACAAGACAAAGTTGATGCTGAGACTTGGTTCTTAGACACGGGGTGTTCCAATCACATGACTGGTCACAAAAACTGGTTAGTGAAGTTTGATTCTGGAAAGAAAAGTAAAGTGAAGCTGGCCAATAGCAGTTCATTGCAGTCAGAAGGCATTGGTAACATGGTTATCAAGAGAAGCAATGGAAGCTCTGCAGTAATTGGAGATGTGATGTTTGTACCAGGTATGGACTGTAATCTTCTGAGTGTTGGACAGTTAGCAGAAAAAGGTTTTTCAGTTATCATTAAGAATGAGAAATTTGAACTTTATGATCCTGCAAATAACCTAATTCTGAGGACTCTTTTGGCCAAGAATAGAACTTTCAGAACTTTGATTCACACAAACACTGTTCAGTGTATGAAGGTAGTAACAGATGAGAAGTTGAATTGGCTATGGCACCTGAGATTTGGACATTTGAATTTCAAATATCTAAATCAGCTAGGGAGCAAAGGAATGGTACTTGGCCTACCTAAGATTGAAGCTTCAGAAAGAGTATGTGAAGGTTGCTTAGTTGGTAAACAACCTAGAAATGCTTTCAGCAAGAGTTTGCCTATGAGATCATCAAGTGTACTAGGTGTTGTGCATTCTGATGTGTGTGGTCCCTTTGATGTGAATTCACTTGGTGGTAATAGATATTTTGTTACCTTTGTTGATGAGTATAGCAGGAAGATGTGGATATACTTGATTCAAACCAAGGATGCAGTATTTGATGCCTTCAGAAATTTTAAGGCATTAGTTGAAAATCAAAGTGGAAAGAAGATCATAGCTCTCAGAACAGATGGTGGAGGTGAGTATACTTCCAAGAAGTTTGAGTCATTTTGTGTTGAACAAGGTATAGAACATGAAGTCACAGCTCCCTATACACCTCAACATAATGGCTTAGCTGAAAGAAGGAACAGGACTATTCTTGATATGGCAAGGTGTATGGTGAAGCATAGGAACCTGCCTAAAGCTTTCTGGGGTGAAGCAGTTCACACTGCTGTGTATGTGTTGAACAGGTGTCCAACCAAGAAGCTGAAAGACAAAGTACCTGAGGAAGTGTGGAGTGGTAGAAAACCTAGTGTAAGTCACTTCAGGATTTTTGGTGCTTTATGTCACAAGCATGTGCCTGAAGCAAAAAGGAAGAAGCTTGATGACAGAAGTGAAGTCATGATCTTGGTAGGATACCATGTCACAGGTGCTTACAAGCTGTATGATCCTGTCACAAAGAAAATGATCTACAGTAGAGATGTTGTAATTGATGAAGAGAAATCCTGGGATTGGATTGCTGGTTGTAGTTCAAGCAGAGCTCAATTGAATCCAATCATGAATGAAGAAGATAGTGATTCTAGTGATGAGAATGAAGCACCTGCTGCTGTGACTAGAGACAGGCCTGCCAGAACAAGGAACATTCCTGCTAGATTGCAGGATTGTGAAATTGTTAATGATAATGAGGTAAATGCAGATGGTGACTTAGTTCATATTGCATTGATGGCTGGTTCTGAGCCTATCAATTACACAGAAGCCTTGAAACACAAGAAATGGAAGAAAGCTATGGAGGAGGAGTTGGCTTCAATTGAGAGAAATCAAACTTGGGAGTTAGTTAAACTTCCATCAGATAAGAAGGCAATTGAAGTAAAATGGGTGTTCAAGCTGAAGCTAAATCCTGACAATTCTATAGCAAAATATAAGGCAAGGCTGGTGGCAAGAGGTTTTCTGCAGAGGGAAGGAATAGATTACTCAGAAATCTACTCACCTGTGGCAAGAATTGAGACTGTGAGACTTGTCATAGCTGTAGCTAATGCAAGGAAATGGCCTATGTTCCACATGGATGTTAAGTCAGCCTTTCTTAATGGTCCATTAGAAGAACTTGTCTTTGTAACTCAGCCACCTGGATTCATGATTGAAGGGAAGAAAGACATGGTCTACAGATTGAACAAAGCTCTATATGGTTTGAAACAAGCTCCAAGAGCTTGGAATAAAAGGATAGATGGATTTCTTGTGAAACAAGGTTTCAGGAAATGCAAGTCAGAATATGGAGTATATGTGCAGGAAGCAGCTTCAAGCATCATTCTGATATGTTTGTATGTTGATGATCTGCTAGTAACTGGAAGTGTCACAGCTGAGATAGAGAAATTCAAAGAAGTAATGAAAACTGAATTTGAGATGACAGATTTGGGAGAAGTGTCTTACTTCTTAGGATTTGAACTTCTGAAGAATGGTAAAGGTCTATTGTTGCATCAGAGAAAATATGCAGGAGAAATTCTAAAGAGGTTCAACATGATTGAGTGTACCTATGCTGCAACTCCTATGGAGGTGAACTTGAAGTTAGAAAAGAATGAGACAGAAGAGATTGTGGATCCTACAATTTTCAAGCAAATTGTTGGATCATTGAGATATCTTTGCAACAGCAGGCCAGATATATGCTTTGCAGTTGGGCTTGTAAGTAGATTCATGGATAAGCCCAGAAGGTCACACATGAATGCAGCTAGAAGAATACTTAGGTATATAGCAGGCACAATGGAGTTTGGAATTCTTTTTCCAAAGTCAGTTCTGAATGAGAAATTTGAGATTGTGTGCTACTCTGATGCTGATTGGTGTGGTGACAAAGTAGATAGAAGGAGTACTACTGGGTATTTCTTCAGATTTATGGAGGCTCCTGTTGCTTGGTGTTCTAAGAAACAACCAGTTGTTGCATTGTCTTCGTGTGAAGCTGAGTACATAGCAGGTGCATATGCAGCATGCCAAGCTTTGTGGATTGTGACTGTGTTGAAGGAGCTAGGAATTGAAGCAGAGAAACCTGTGGTTCTGCAGATTGATAACAAGTCTGCTATAAACTTAGCCAAGAATCCAGTTTTGCATGGTAGAAGCAAACACATAGAGGCTAGGTTTCATTTCTTGAGGGAGCAGGTGAATCAAGGTAGCTTAGATGTCAGGCATTGTGCAACAGATTCTCAGGTTGCAGATGCTCTAACTAAGAGTTTGAAAACAGACAGGTTTTTGAAGCTCAGAAGTGAACTTGGTGTGTATCAGGCGCGCGCGCCCAGCATGGCAAGTTCTGAAGCAGTTCTGAAGGACAGACAAGTTTGAAGTTCTGAAGAAGTTCTGAAGCAGTTCTGAAGGTCAGACAAGTTCTGAAGCAGTTCTGAAGGACAGACAAGTTCTGAAGCAGTTCTGAAGGACAGACAAGTTCTGAATCAGTTCTGAAGGACAGACAAGTTTGCAGTTCTGAAGGAGTTCTGAATGACAGATAAGGATTTCTGAAGGACAGACAAGCTTGCAGTTCTGAAGGATTTCTGAAGGACAGACAAGGTTGCAGTTCTGAAGGATTTCTGAAGGACAGACAAGTTTGCTTAGGCTTGAAGTTAAGGGAGCATGATGTTTTATAACTTCAATCCTATTAGACTTGGTTAGGTAGTTAGGAGGTGGTTACATAACTACCTTGAGTTAGTTAGTTATGGTTACTTGTGTTACAAGTAATAGATGGGTTAGGAGTTTTCCTTATAAATAAGCGTGTACCACATGCATTGTATACAACTCATTCTCTATTTTTTTTTCTTATCAATAAAATCTTAACACTTTCCTCCTAGTTTTCTCTCTAGTTCTTACTTGTTATCTTCTTCCTCTTATCTTGGATTACCCTAACACTCTTCACCCTTTTTAAAGTGTTAATTGGGTTCGCTATCTAAGTAACGAACTATGTTTTAGTTAGCACCCTAAGTAGTGAATGTCAATATTTTATACTCAAACTGGACGGCGACACACCCATGGATGAAAAAACATGAAAAAAAGAGTTCGCTCCATAGGATGCGAACAATGCTCGCTCCCTAGGATCTAAACTCTTTTTTTATGATTTTTTCATTTATGGGGGGTGTCGGCATTCAATTTGAGTATAAATATTAACATTCGCTACTTAAAGTGCGAAAAAGTGTTCGCTTTCCAGATAGCGAGAGGAGTACCATGGTCATTTCAGGGGATGAAGAAGGAAACTCGGGGAGTGCGAAAAGAAGCTCTCAAAGATAAGAGAAATGGTCCAATAGAAAATGAGTAACACAATTCTTTTATAAAATAACACAATTTTATGCAGCTACGAGATTTCAATTATGAGTAGTGTTATTTGAACACCAAAAAGAGTTGTCCCAAGTAGACAAATCATTTTTTCTTTCTTAGCACGCAAATCAACGCATGCTACAAATAATAAAAAAAGCTAAACAGTGGCGGGTCCCACGCCCAATTTGGGTGTCAAAATAACATTAGTGTTCAATTATTGATTTTAGATCGTGCGATTTAAATTACATCGTTAGTTTCACTCAACTAATTTAACTAGATTCGATGGAGAATCAGGTTTAATGTAGTTACTGTGTGATAGTAACGCATCTAAACCATTCAATCCGAAATCTAACGGATGAAATTTTTCTATCTTACTATTTTTGTGTTTCAACTAGAACGTTCAATTATAAATTAACGGTCAAGATGACAAACAATATGCTTTGTCTACAACATACGATAAAAATCCATCCGATAAACCAAAATTATAACTACATTAAAAAAAAAGAGTAGAATATCTAAATTATTTAAAATAATATTTTTTAATATATGAAAGATAAGTATATGTTTTCATCCTTCTTCCTTCCGCTCAAATGAATGCAGCAGCTCTTTCATTACTGCTATCTCTCTAACTCTAACCTAGTTCTTCATTTTTCATCATTTTACCACTTTCTCTAACCTAAATCCTTTTATCATTTTCTATCTTTAATCAGATCAATATCTTCACCACAAAAAACCAATCTTTATCTCATTTTCTAAAATGGGCTGTGTCTGAGATGCACAAATTTGATTCAACATAAAAAGGGTCAGTTTTATTTCTCTTCTGCATCTTTTGTTTCATCACTTTCAGTTATTATCTATTCATTTTCTTGCTTTTTATTTTCTGTGTGTTTATTTGATGTTTATCATAATCTGTTTTGTTTCTTATCATGAAAAGAGTAACTGATTCAAAAACAATTTTTTTTTTTTTTTTTTAGTTTCTATTTTTTGTTGCTGTTAAGGTTCTTTGAATTTGATGAAATTTTCTGACATTGGCATAGTACTAGATCGAACATGCGCTTTGAAAAAAAAAACAAAAACATATCTTTTTGTATTCTGCTTCCATGCTTTCTTTGCTATGAAATTCAGTATTTTTGCATTTTTGGGTTTTTTAATCTATTTCTAAGAAATAGTGAAAAGGGTTTCATTTGTTTTGTTTAGGATTAGATGATCCGTGATAAAGTTTGGTTTTTTTTGTTGATATGAAGAATTGAATGCTTTGAAATGTAATTTTTACTGTGTGGAAAAATGGAGATAACTTTGATCCTTTGATTGGTTATTCAGGATTTCAGCAGTAGTAAGATGTAAGTTTTTTATGTTGTACTTTGAATGATGTTTTGGTTTAGGTATTTTTATGTTGTACTTGTACATTTGAAAGATTAAGCATGTTTAACAATATCCTTAATCAGAATTTTAACGCATGTTCTCTTTATTTGATCCTAACATAGTAATAAACTGAAAAGAAATTGTTATTGTATTCTTGATCTTTGTTAATATTGATTCAAGTTATAGTTATCATTGCATCTGAGAGGAAGTGTGGGAAAGTGGTTCGAAAGTAGCATATCACGAAATCGATCTGCAGTTTTTAACTATCGTCTTTTAAACCTCGTGTTTTAAGATTAACATTTTTTCGTTGTCGTTTAAGTTTTTTGGTATTTGATCTTTGGTTTGGACTTTAAAGTAATTGTTTTTCTGTCTGCAGATTTCTTGAAGATATTTAGTAGACTTTCAACAAGGTTCTTCTTTAACTATGGGTAGAGGCCGAGGAAAAGGGAAGAAGCAATCTTCTAGTGTCGATGATCTTGTAAGTGATGAAGAAGATAAAGCACCAGCTCACAGAAAAAGAGGTAGACCGTTAAAGCCAGCCACAGATGAAAACGAAGAAGTTGAAGTAAGTGAAAAGATAGAGAAAGATGAGGAGAATGTAAGTGGTAATGTTTCCAACAACGACTTGAAAACGCAGGTTATCACTGTGAATAAAAAGAAAAGGAAGAGGACCTCACAGGTTAAAGAAAAGATAGAACCAATGAAAGAGGAGAATGGCGTCCGAGCAAAGTCTAGCCCTGCTGATTCAGTGAAGTCTACCGGATTCCGACAAAATGGAAGCAGACGTAAAAACAAGCCTCGCCGTGCTGCTGAAGCTGGTGTAGATTGCAGGTGAGAAAGGTTTTGTGGTGAAATAGTTCAATGCCCTTGGAATTGGCGGAACTTCGCTATCACAAGTCAGGGTTTATTTGATTATATAAGGCTTTTATGGTTACTTCTTATTATTATTGTAACTTTCATATGCTTTTTTCAAAAAATTGCTTACTTTAGTTTTGAGGCTTCATAGTAGACTATGTTACTATAGAGATACTATTGCTAAAAAAACTATTAAAATTTTGTAGATATTCTCTTTTATCATGAAATTTATAAGTTGATTTCCTCTTGTTTTCACAAATTGTCTGATGGCACATTATTTGGCCTAAAATGGAGCTAGTAAAGGTACAGAGACATTAGTTTTGAGGCTTCATAGTAGACTTAGTAATAAGTCTCATACCATTTTGATCTAAATATAGATATGACTTCTGTTTTATTTTTACTAATTAGGTTATGTTTAGTTTAGCAATGCATTCATACTAGAGGGTTGAGACATAGGAAGATGAAAAAAGAATAAAGGGAGAAAATAAGCGCATAGGTGAATGGGTCGAGTAATTGACTAGAATAGACGCATTGTTTAAAAGTCGATATGTATGTGTATGAGAGTCACAGTCTCTCGACTGCACACAATCCTAATCCGTGAGTACGTCTCTATGTAAGTAGAAGAAATGATAGCCAATACATAAGCTTTTCACTTTTCGCATACACATCTAAGTCGTGCATATTTTCTCTTTGTTTCGTGAAAAAAGTGGATAGCATATGAGTGTTAGAACAGATAAATTTATAGTAGATAGTAAATAAATTATTTGATAGCGACTAAGCTAGCATATTGAATTTGAAGCGCTTGATAAAATTAATTGTTGACCTAACTATTAAATGTAAAATAACATAAAAATATATTTTTAATTAATATTTAAATGTTTTTTATTAAGATGATAATTAAGGTAAAAATGAGAAAAAATATCTATGAATCATAAACTCAAATGTTATTTTAAGTAACATCTCAAAAGATATTATAAACTCGTAAAAAAAGCACCATAAACTTATGAGAAAAAGTTGTTATCGAACGACTCTATTTTGGTTACATGAATTTATAATACTATAGATTAAGTTATTTATTATAGGGAAAGTCTAATATGGACCACTTGAATAAGTGGTCCATGGTGGACTAATGTTATAACGAATACGAATTTTACAAAATCCACCGTTGGATTGAAAGTTTATATCATATAGATCATCCATAAAAAAAATTAGAAAAATTGGAAATCATTTGATATGTTATTGGGACTCGTTAAAATTTACGCTATTTAATAAACCGTTAATCTTTATGGGCCTCAATAACATATCAAATGATTTTTAATTTTTCTACATTTTTTTTATGGATGATCTATATGATATGAATTTTCAATGCAACGGTGAATTTTGTAAAATTCGTATTCGTTATAATAATATTAACAACTTGTCCACGATGGACCACTTGAGGAGGTGGTCCACCGTAGCATTGGCCACTTATTATAAGTTAGTTTGATGTTACAAACCCCTTATCTTATGTTGTTTAAATCTGGAGTAGACCCCTCAAACCATCAAAAAACTTGGAGTAGACCCTATACAAGAGCGTGTGGGCTGGAGTTTATCACAAGTTTATGAGTTGTAACATTAAAATTTATAGGTGTATTCATTTTTATTTTTATTTTAATGGCATTTATAGGTGTGTATGTATATATCTCCACACATAACACTCATACCCTACAATTTCATATTTACCTTTTTGATATATGTGTTTTTTTTTTTTTTTTCTCTCTTTTAGATCAAATTACTATCTATAGTGAAGTGTAATATTGTTCACCATAAATAGTTATTTATGATATTTATTTTTTAAAATGGTGAAGGATATTTTAGACATATTATAAAATTGTGGAGTATACCTAACAAAAACAGTCTAATGTTGTAAAAAAAAAAACTCTTGATTATCCCCCCCCCCCCCCCCCCCCCCCAAGAAGCTCCCATTGATAAGATGAAATTATATATATAAGTTGGGAGAGTGGTAAAGTCATTTTGCATCAACTATTTGGGGTATGACAATGACCAAATGAGTGGTAAGGATGTTAAATTGAATGAAATATGAATCATGAAAGGCAGAAGTGCCATTTTAATTGAAATTTTCATTCTTATTATAGGGCATGTAGAGGGGAAGGTTATGATATACTAATATATGCTTCTACATGACAAATTCGTTTTTGGGCATGATGAAAAGGACAAAAATACCAACTGAACTGCATTCATTTTGTGTCATACCCTATGGTAATGGACAAATCTTTTTAGATCAATAGAAATCACTATAGGGATTATAGGGTGTTTGTTTCATGGTTTAGACATTCACATTCACCATTAAATTCCCCCAAAAATAACATTGAGAATCTTATTTTTGGGTACTTTCTAGAAAGTGTGATTAGTTAATACTTATGTTGTTGAGAGTTATTTGTTGTTATTGGTGTTTATATATAATATATTTTATATGGATTTGGATTTCATGCGGTCAAAGCATGTTACAGTCATGCAGTCACTGCATGTAAACATTTAGATTGAATTTTAATTAAATAAATAATATACTTTAATAAAATTAAAAGACAAAAATTAACCTGCCGTCAAATAGTGACTGCAGACAATCCATTTCCATTTTATACTTGTTGGGTTTTTTTTATATAAGAAAAATATATTACTATTCTTGATATAATGGATAAGAGAGAAAATATAAATTGTATTGATCATGACAATGTTGCACAATAAAACTTATATAATCAATAAAAATAACTAAGACTCCGTTTGGATTGATGAAATATAATGGAATAGAACGGAACAAAATATAATGGAGTGAAATGAGATGGAGCGAAATGGAATAAATATTTCATTCCATTGTTTGGATATTTTAAAAATGAGAGTAACAAAATTTATGGTAAATGGTGGTATGAGATGCAATTCATTCGATCTTATTTCATTCCGTTTCATTCTATTATTATTTTTAAAATCCAAACAATGAAACATTATTATATTTCATTCCACTCCGCTCCATTCCATTATATTCCATCAATCCAAACGGAGCCTAACTAATTAGTGGATGCAACTAACTTTTACATCTAATATTTTTCAAACTGAAATGCGTTTATTTCTTTGAAAAATTAAAGAAAACCAAATGTTTATAGAAATACATTATAGGGTGTTTATTTCTTTGAAAAATCAAAGAAAACCAAATGTGTATACATTGCCTAAAAAAATATGAAATGTCATAAAAACATATTTTTTGAATCAATATTGAATACATTTATCATAAAAGATAACTCAATTATATGTGGTAGATAGGAATTGTAAAAAATAAATAATTGTAGAAAATGTAGGTGGATCTATACCCTTCCACAATTCATGATCCTTAACTACTTGCTTCATGCTATTGACAACTAAATAGGGCCACACTTATGCACAATAGTGGCTGCCTCAACATGTCTCACTTTACGGCTAATGCTACGGAATGGTCCACCGTGGATAAATGATCTACTGAATACAAATTTTACAAAATTTATTGTTAGATTGAAAGTTTATATCATATAGAGTATCCATAAAAAAATTTAAAAAAATTGAAAATCATTTCATATTTTATTGGGATTTATCAAGATTTATAGTATTTAATAAACCGTTAATCTTGATGGATCTCAATAACATATAAAATGATTTTCAATTTTTCTAAAATTTTCTATAGATGATCTATATGATATAAACTTTCAATCCAACGGTGGATTTTGTAAAATTCGTATTCGTTATAGGGTTTTTCATTAATGGTCCACCATGGACCACTTGAAGAAGTGGTCAATGTTAGAATTTTCCCTCACTTTATACTAATTAGACATGAATGATACTATAATAGAAACTTAGGCTAATGCTACGGTGGACCACCTTCACAAGTGGTCCACCGTGGACAAGTGATCTACCGAATACAAATTTTACAAAATTTATTGGTAGATTGAAAGTTTATATCATATAGAGCATCCATAAAAAATTTTAAAAAATTGAAAATCATTTTATATTTTATTGAGATTTATCAAGATTTACAGTATTTCATAAACCGTTAATCTTGATGGATCTCAATAACATATCAAATAATTTTCAATTTTTCTAAAATTTTCTATAGATGATCTATATGATATAAACTTTCAATCCAACAGTGAATTTTGTAAAATTTATATTCGTTATAGGATTTTTCATAAATGGTCCACCATGGACCAGAATTTCCTAGAAACTTATATTCCAACATGCATGCTAATAATAGAAACTTATATTAGTTGTGCATTTTTTAACACAAAATTACTTTTTTTTTTTGACACAACACAAAATTACTTAATTATTATGGAATAGTAGATGATAGTTACAGGGACAAAATTGTCTATTTTAAGTGATTATTATTAGCATACTATGATATGATTCTGGCCCTGGTGTAGGGGTCCAAAAGTTGGCACAACAACATCAGTTAAACTTTTGTTTGGACATGTAATGGTTAATGAATGTGACTATGATATTCTAGCAGTAACGACAAATGAAAGCTACCTCAACAAAAGCAAAAAACACATAAAGCTAGGCTCTCTCTCTGCTGGTGCTTTATTTGCATTATTATTTTTGGTTCTGTTCACCGTTCTTTTGGGACACTACACACACGAGAAATGCTAACATGGACACAAATTCAAAAAAAAATATTATAGGTACACACACATGAATATAAAAATTTAAAGAAAAAATAATTCAATGATGTGATAATATTAATTTTGATTTGACTTTTTTAAAAGTATGAATGTGTGCCTAAGTAATTTTTTCTTGGGTTTATGCCCAAGTAAAAATTCCTCTGGTCTCTTCCGAAGGAGTCTACCATACACTGCTCTCTGCTAACATGGCCCAGCACACAGTCAAGTGAAGTCTCCCCTTTTCCACTCCCTTCCTAACTTCCGCCTCATTTTTATCGTTAAAAAGTTTTACATCAATTATGAGATGATTTGAAAGACTACTTATAAATAAAAAAATTATTATCATCTTATAAATCGATTTTATATAATTGAGTTAAATTTAATATTTAATTCTAAAATTGTATTAGAATCTCTTAAAATAAGTAGAGCTGACTCGCAATTGACCTACATGCATGTCAATATATAGTATTGACTAATAATATTTTGTTGTGTTCTTTTTTTTTCTTATCCGTTACAGTTATAGTTACAATACTCTTCCATAACCCGTCTCCGTCTTTTACGGACCCTGCTTTGCTTCCTAGGGTTTTCTCACCCAGCGCCGCCGTGACTTCTTGGGCCGCCGCCTGTCATGGGCTTCCCTAGTGAAGGTTTGTGTCTCATCTGGTTACCCGTCTAACCTAGATGCATACGCCGCCCCTATTTAAACAAGCTCCTTCATGTTTCTGTTCTTCCACAGCAAAACAGAGCAAGCTTATGCAACCTCTTACCCTTTCTCATCGCAAAATCGCCCTGAGTATCGTATTCCTGATCACTTTCCTTCCCATCACTATGTCTGAACCTGTCTTGTCTCTTGAAGGTCTCTCCTTGTCCGATGAGGGTCTTACTCTTAATTTCAATTCTGATTCTGCAATAACCCAGATTCTTGATCACTGCCTCATTGGTCGTGTTCTCACTGATAAGCCAATACGCTTTGGTTCCTTCAAAGAGCGCCTAGGACATGTTTGGAAACCGGGCAAAAAGGTCTCTATATTACCTGTCGATGCTGGTCGCTACCTATTCCAATTCAACCATCGACTCGATGCTGCCAAGGTAATGGATGAAGGTCCCTCGTTATATGAAAATTACAATCTGGTGGTGGAGCGTATCGCTCCAGGTGTTGTGCCGGCTAGTGTTCAATTAAATCATCTTGATATCTGGATACAGGTTCATCAGTTGCCTCTTGGTTTCATTCAACTGAAAGTTGGACAAGCAATTGGTCGTTTCCTTGGCGAACTGAAGGAGTATGATTCCCGAAATTCAATTCACAGTTCTTATATGAGGTTGAAGGTTCGGTTTGACATCAACAGACCTCTGCAGCAGAGCTGGAAAGTGCGTGCAAATGAAGGTAATTATGTTGACATTCTATTTAAGTATGAAAAGCTGGGCATATTTTGCTACCTCTGTGGTTTACTCGGTCACACGGATAAGAGCTGCCCGAAGTTATTTGAGATGGAGACTGATGATGGTATTCGTGGTTGGGGGGAAAATCTTCGCCCCCTAATCAAGCGTATAGGTACTGCTGCCACAAATAAGTACTTAAAGGACCCTATTCCGTCACGGGCTCCTACTGCCTCAGAGTTTGTTACAGGTTCTACTGCTGCAACTAATTTTGCCACTGCCCAGACTGCAGCTCCCACAACTGTTGGTAATCTTGACGGTCGTATAATGGCGGTTCAAAAAGAGATTTCTGCTATCAAGAATGGTCTGCTATTTGCTCAGAAACATGCTATGGTTAAGGTTGGTAAGAAGACTAATGGCGCCTGCTCCTCTCAAACTACTATGATACACTCATCTACACCTTCTCTGCTTGGATGTGAAACAATTGTCTCCAGACCTGTGGTGCTTGGCTTGCTGGCCAATACACCAACCTATGCTCAAGATGATGATTTGCTTAGTATTGAAGCTGTTGAACTATCTGAGGGTGGTGCTGAACTGAAGAAGAGAAAACGTGCTAAGGCTGCAATGGATAAGCAAAGTATTGTGCAGGTTAATGAGGAAGCTGAGACTATGAATATGGGGCTAGAGGGTATAGCTAATGTAGGAACTAGTCTAGGCAATGAGAAGGATGTTGTAATGCTTACTCATGATAATCCTTTGTATGTTGAAACTAATGTAACGGCAGGACCTGAAGTTCAGGCCTGCCGAGAACCATGAATCTTGTAAGTTGGAACTGTCGGGGTCTAGGTAGCCCGAGTGCAGTTTCCAACCTTAAGTACCTAGTGAGGCATAATAATGTTGCCATCCTCTTCCTTAGTGAGACACTAGTCTTCAATAATAAAATAGAGGAATTACGTTATGTGCTCGGTTTTAATTTTTCTTTTTCTGTTGATCGTGTGGGCCGTAGTGGTGGCCTTGCTTTATTTTGGCGCTCTTCTCTTGACTGTCAAATTATTGATTACTCTCAAAACCATATTTCTGTTGAAGTTATAGATACTGATCGGGGTAACTGGCGTCTGACCGGTTATTACGGATATCCTAACGGAGGTCGTCGACGTGCCTCTTGGGATTTGTTACGCACCTTATCTCAGCAATCTCCTCTTCCTTGGTGCATACTTGGTGACTTTAATGACATTATGGATGCAAGTGAAAAACGAGGTAGAACCACACGTTCGCCTTGGTTGATTAATGGTTTTCGACAGGCTGTCCTTGACTCGGGCTTGACTGATGTCCCAGTTGAGGGCTATCCTTTTACTTGGTTTAAGTTTCTTGGCACCGCCCGTGCTGTTGAGGAAAGACTTGATAGGGCGCTTGCTAATAATGACTGGTTTGGTTTATTTCCAAACGCTAAAGTTGTTAATCTTGTTGCTCCTGCTTCGGATCACTACCCTATTCTTCTTGATTGCTCCCCGGTTGTACGCCCTCCTGGAAAGACTCGTAGTTTCCGTTTCGAGAATGCTTGGAAGTTAGAACCGGGGTTTAATGACTTCTTCAAGGAGAGATGGACCTTTTAAGGTAACGGTTCTGTTATTTCCCGTCTTGAGCTTTGTGCAGGTGATTTATCTGAATGGAGCCGCACTCGCTGTAATCAGCTTCGGAGAGACATTGATTCTTGTCGCCAACATCTTGTCTATCTTCGTAATAATTTTACAGGTTCTCATCAGGCTCAGATTTTGGTGGAAAAACGCAAATTAACCCAACTAATGCTACAAGATGATTTCTATTGGAGACAACGCGCAAAGAAACTATGGTATAAGGATGGTGACAGGAATACAAAATTCTTTCACGCTTCAGCCACGGCTCGTACAAAGGCTAATCGCATCCACTCTTTAGAAGACAACAGCGGAGTCAAAGTTACCAATTTAGATGAATTATGTCATGTGGCCAAAGATTATTTCTCCGAGATTTTTAGACCGCAACCTGGTCACCTGGCTCCGGTTATTGATGTCATTCGTCCCACCGTCACCAATGAGGATAATATTCTACTTACTGCCCCCTTTTCGAAGGAGGAGTTCCGTGTTGCTATTTTTTCCATGCATCCTGACAAAAGTCCGGGGCCTGATGGATATAACCCGGGGTTTTATCAGCATTTCTGGTCTCTTTGCAGTGATGATATTTTCAAAGACTGCTGTTCATGGCTTGATTCTGGGCAGTTCCCTGCTGTTCTTAACACTACCAACATTGCTCTTATCTCTAAAGGCAGTGTTCAGACTTCTATGAAAGACTGGCGTCCTATTGCTCTGTGTAATGTGCTGTACAAAATTATAGCTAAGGTGTTGGCTAACCGTCTCAAGCATGTCCTCCCTAAATGTGTGTCGAGTCATCAGTCAGCCTTTGTCCCAGAGAGGTCTATTCTTGACAATGCTATGATTGCCATTGAAATTATCCACTATATGCGAACCAAAACTAGAGGAAAAGCGGGTTGTGTTGCTCTCAAGCTTGACATCATCAAAGCGTATGATAGGATGAGTTGGGAATATCTCAACGCCGTTTTGGTAAAGATGGGGTTCAACGAGAAGTGGGTCCAGTGGATGGCCATGTGTGTTGAATCGGTGGATTACTCGGTCTTGGTTAACGGTGAAAAGGTAGGTCCTGTTATTCCCGGGCGTGGTCTGCGCCAGGGGGGACCCTCTCCCCCTATTTATTCATTCTTTGTGCTAAAGGTTTATCCTCCCTTATCAGTCATGCAGAGACCGCAGGGGACATTACAGGTACTTCCATTTGCCGGGGAGCCCCACCGGTCACTCACTTACTATTTGCTGACGACTGTTTTTTATTCCTCAAAGCTTGTGAGAGGCAAGCTCAAACCATGAAGAACATCCTTCAGCTCTATGAAAAGGCTTCCGGTCAGGCTATCAGTCTTCCAAAATCTAAATTTTTTTATAGCCGCAATGTGCCAGATGCTCTTAATCACACTATTACTGCTATCATGGGAGTTCAGGCTGTTCTTGGGACAGGTAAATATCTTGGCCTTCCCTCGCTGATAGGTAGGAATCGCACGGCTGTCTTTGCTTACATCAAAGACCGCGTTTGGCAAAAAATTAAATCTTGGAGTAGTAGATGTCTTTCCAAAGCCGGGCGAGAGATTATGATAAAATCGGTTCTTCAGGCTATCCCTTCTTATGTGATGAGTATTTTCCTTCTACCAAACTCAACTATCTCTACCATAGAGAAGATGATGAATTCTTTCTGATGGGGCTGTAGCGGCTCAAATAATAGAGGAATCCACTGGATGGCATGGGAGAAACTGTCGATGCACAAAAATCACGGAGGTATGGGGTTCAAAGACCTTACTGCTTTTAATCTAGCCATGTTAGGCAAGCAAGGTTGGAAATTCCAAACGGATGTTGATTCTTTGGTTTCGCCCATTTTCAAGGCTCGTTATTTCCCTCATGGTACTTACTTGACAGCGTCTTTGGGGCACAATCCCAGCTATGTTTGGAACAGCATTTTACAAGCTCACTTTATTGTTAGAGGTGGGTCCCGTTGGTGTATTGGTACAGGGGCGTCTATTCCTATCATACGCGAACCATGGCTCTCGAATGAGGAATGTATCGAGGGTAACTTTGATTTGTCGCAACTCACCTTTGGTCCCTCAGTTCAAAGTCTTATAGATACTGCTGATAAGACATAGAACCGGGAGGTCATACACCAGACTTTTAGCCCCGATGTTGCTATCTCTATTTTGAACACGTCTTTGGTTGATCAGGTTACGGAGGATAGACTAATCTGGAAGGTAGAGAAAAACGGTCATTATTCGGTTAAAAGCGCTTATAGGTTATGTGTTGAGGTTCTTACCGATACCTCCCACCTTCGTCGGGAGGGCTTCTGGCAGGGCATATGGCGTCTCAAAGTTCCCCCTAAAATCAAAAATCTGATTTGGCGCATCTGTAGGAATGTAGTACCTACTCGGCAGAGATTACATGATAAGGGAGTTCAATGCCCTTTGATGTGTGTTGCTTGTAACAATGAGGTGGAGTCTCTTGACCACGTTTTCTTTAGTTGTCATTTTTCCATGCAGGTTTGGCAAAGGATAGGTTTCTGGAGTTCCATTACACATGCTCGGGATAATGCGGCGTCAGCATTAGAATGTATCTTTGCTCTCTTGCAACAATATGATGTAGAGAATTGCCAGCGCTTTACTGCTATCCTCTGGAGTCTGTGGAAGCGCCGTAATCTCCAAGTGTGGCAAGATGTTAATGAAACGGTGGCTCAAGTGATCGACAGAGCGTTCCACCTAATTGACGATTGGCGCACAGCTAACTCATTGACTCAAAACCCGCGGCTTGCCAATGATTCTTCCCAAGGGACCTCGTCCACTCTGACATGGCAACACCCCCAACAAGGTAGATTAAAGTGTAATATTGATGCCTCATTCTCTGACTCCTTGAATAGGACAGGCATTGGTGTGTGTATCCGCGATGCCGAAGGTGCTTTTGTTTTGGCCAAGACGCTCCATCTCTCCCCCAAATGTTCGGTTCCTCTCGGCGAGGCTATGGGTTTGCTATACGCAATCCAGTGGCTCCGTGATATGTCCTTTGATCATATTGATTTTGCCTTAGACTCCAAAAGTGTCACAGATGCCTTTCATCATCAACAACCGGACATCTCAGAGTTTGGTCATGTTATGTCCGCCTGCAGAAGTCTTCTCTCTTCATCATTTACAAACTCTCGGGTTGAGTTTAATCGGCGACAAGCTAATTAGGTGGCTCACGTTTTAGCGAGGGTTGCCCTTTTTTTCTGCTAGTCCCACTATTTTTATTGATGTACCCCATTGTATTGAACAAATTATTATAAATGAAATGCTATAAGCATCTTTCTTTCAAAAAAAAATAAAATTTTGTTGTGTTCTTTTAAATTTAAAATGTTAATATTTTAAAAATATTAAACTAGATAAATCATATGCTACTCTCTCTTATCATCACTATTATATATATATATATATATATATATATATATATATATATATATATATATAAATAAATTAGATTCATTAGAAAATTAATACTACATCTAATCTATATTTTTTTAGACAACATACATCATTTTTTTTGTTGTGATAGATTCATAGTTTAGCGGCTAAAAATTTCATCTTTACGATGAATAAGTGGAATCTATGAAGCATGGATCCAGACACGGACACGACACTAACAAGTCGACACTGATAATAATTTTAAAAAATGATATAATTTTAATGTAATCATAAGTGTCGTGTCGATATCCAAAATCGACATATGTCCGACAGCGAAACGCTTAATCTTAAAAGTGTCTGTCTTTCATAGAATGGAATGACCAGGAATCGAACTCCAATCTCCTACCTATATAATATAATATAATATCTCTGCAAATTGAACTAAACTCATAAAATACATATATTATTTTTCTTTTTAATTACACATAAAAATTGATTATTATTTTTTTCTTAATTTATAACAGAGAGACTACACTTTCACTATCACTTTCTCTTATCTATCAACAACCACCCCTAGACCCCCCCTTATGACACAACACAACACAACACTTCTCTTATCTATCAAAAATTACAATGAACAGAATCTAACTACCACTAAACCACACCAATGGATTCAGGCAACTCTTCTTCAGAAGAGTCCTCTCTAAATGGCTTAAAATTTGGCCAAAGAATCTATTTTGAAGACATGCCTATTCCAAATGTAAACTCCTCTGTTGCTTCTTTTTCTTCTGGTTCAAGTTCAAGTTCAAAGAAAGTAAAAAGTGGTTCAGTTCAACATTCTCAACCTCCTAGGTGTCAAGTTGAAGGTTGTAAACTAGATCTGACTCATGTTAAAGCTTACTATTCTCGACATAAAGTTTGTTCAATGCATTCTAAATCTCCTACTGTCACTGTTTCTGGTCTTCAACAAAGGTTTTGTCAACAGTGTAGCAGGTCTTTACCTTTCTAACCTTACTCTTCTTTTTTCTGTAATGTCTATATAGGGAGGGACATTATAGTCTTTTTCAATTCTTTTGTTCTCCGGGTTTTATTGTAGGTTTGAATGGATGTTATGTTATTCTGTTTGGTCGGTTCATATATAGTTAGCTTTTATTTAACTTATTAATTATTAATATCTTATTTGAGCTGTGTTACAACTTTTAATCATGCTATTGCTTTTTTGAATACTGTTTTCCTTTACAGTGAATTTGATTCTTTTGATTTGTTGTTTTTTGAAACTCAGAATTGATTCTTGCACTTCAGGTGTAGTATTAGATTATATTTAATTGAGTCCTGCACTTCAGGTGTTTTAGGTGTATATTTACTATTTAATTAATACTCCACTAGTCCTTTTTATATGAGTCAGTTGGGTCAACAAAAAATGATGTATTTGGACTATATTATGAACCAAATACATTAACTTTTGTCGATTCAATTGTCTCTTGTAAAACATCAGTTTTTAGTTTTTAATCTTATTAGGAGATCCTTGGGGAGTGGATGAGTAATAATACTATCATTTTTGAAAAGTTTATGACCATAAGATTTTGAGAACATGACCAATCATTCTGTGTCTGTGGTTCCTATATGAACTTTTGAGTAGCTACAATAGTTTTCTGGTGCTTGTACCAAAAGTAATTTGGACTTACTTATTTGAGTTTATCTACTAATATAAACACTAGTACGATTATTCGGGAAAACTTATGGAAACAACTTATTATGACATGTTCATAAGCTGTTTTTACTTTTTAGATTATTTTCATAAACTCTCTAGGATAGCTTATGACAAGTGAAAACAGCTTGATTTTATTTTATCTTTTGTTATAAAAATAGCTTATCCATAACCACTTATATGATAAGCCCATAATTAAGCTGTTTATTCAAACATCGCCTTTGTGTCCTTTTGGATTTATGGCTCAATCAAGAACCCTTGTGCGTCGTTCCTTAATCTTGTCAATGGTTTACAAATCAATTTAGTTAGGAATTCCATTTCATTTGCATCTGTATCTAATGAGAAGTAAGAGCTTCTTCGAATTACATCCAATTTTTCGTTACCAACAGCATTTACATGATGCTACTATTACTAGTAAACAATAGACTTGCATGCATTCATCTCTGTTCGAGATAAATTGGTATGATTATATTTTAGAAATACTAATATCATTTTTCATAGCCTTGACCAGATTTCATCAGCTTGCCGAGTTTGATCAAGGAAAAAGAAGTTGCCGCAGACGGCTAGCTGGTCATAACGAGCGTCGCAGAAAGCCCCCACCCAACTCTCTCTTAACCTCACGTTTTGCCAGACTTTCTTCATCTGTTTTTGGTTAGAAACTATCAGTAAAAATACAATTTCAAATCCCTCTACTTTTTTTTTCTTTGCCATTTTTGATTTTTCAGCTTGCACTATTTCAGGCATATTAAACAAACTCAAATATTTGACACTTTTATCGACAGATAACAGTGGCAGAGGTGGAAGCTTCCTGATGGAATTTGATTCACACCAGAAACTTAGTCTGAAAAATGCACTTCCATCACATGGAAATCAAACCACAACACTCGGTTGGTCTTGGCCAGGTAACTCAGAGTCTCCGTCTGACAACCTTTTCCTGCAAGGTTCAATGGGCGGGACAAGCTTCGCTGGTGCAAGGCATCCTCCCGAGGAAAGTTACACTGGAGTCACAGATTCAAGCTGTGCTCTCTCTCTTCTGTCAAATCAAACATGGGGTTCTTCTAGAAATACAGCAACAAGTCATGGATTGAACAACAACAACATGCTGAATTTCAATAATGGGACACTTATGGCACAACTTGCTACACCATCTCATGGTGTAGCCATGCATCAACTTCGGAACAGTTCATGCTGTTTCAAGGACATTGATCCCAGCAACCTTTCACACGAGGCTGTTCCTGATCTTGGTCCAGGTCATATTTCACAACCTCTCGATAGCCAACTTCGTGGTGAGCTTGATCTTTCGCAGCAAGAAAGGAGGCATTATATGGATCTAGAACACTCCAGGGCGTATGAATCTTCTCAGTGGTCACTGTAATGCACTTGTTCGATGTCAGGTTTGTAACAACATGTTTCACAACTATTGGAACTCAGGAAATATGAAATGAACTAGGGCATGCTTGGTTATTTGCTAGATTGATACAATGATACTATTGCTTGTTTTGGTTTGTTTAAACTTATAGGCAACGTGGGTTAGCCTTGCTTTATTCGTGGAACTTTCAGTCACTTTTTGTGGAGGACAACCACTTTGGTGGCTTGTTATCTCTCCCTAGTTATTTGATATTGTCATGGTTTTAAATTTCAGGAAGTTGTTCGACTCAGAATTTGTCGAATGTGTGTAGTCATTGCGATTGTGTGAATTGTAAATGAATGTTGCAATAGCAGTTGCGTCGTGGATTTATTTTATATACTTTTGCATTGAATGTGAATCATTTTAATATCTCATCTCTTGCTTCCCTCTCAAATCTGAATCTAGTTTATCATTATTTTAACTTTTACTTTAGAGTTCAATTTCTATACATTTTCAGTGTCCAGAAATTTTATGTATACAGAAATGAAATGTTGCTTCATCATTTAAATAAATAATTATATCTATTTAAAAAAAAGGTGAAAAATGATTACAATTATGTTTTGAGTGATGTCAATTGTTGTTGGACGAGTCCATTACATGTAAGTATTAGTTATGGTTGAAAAACTACATAAAAGTTGGGTTTTTAGCAATTACATAAGTGACAAAAGACTGAAAAATTCTTATCCCACCTCTCAAAAACTCTTTTTCACCTCGAAAAAATTTGGTAAACGTTTACCAAACTTTTTTAGTGGAAATTTTACTCAAACTTGCACTAAAAAAATTGGGTCGTGTTTATCGATTTTTTTTTTTGCCTTCAAAGGGGATGAAAAAGATACATGGGGTGGGGAAAGAAATTTTCAAAGACTATCTTATTCCAAAATCTTATGAGTTTTCTTATTGTTCAACATATACTTTTTCAACGTGAGATTTCTAACACATGCTTGATATTCCATTTTTTATCTTCTTTAGACCAAGTGTCAAAACAATGTACGGCGATGAAAATTATTCCATGCTTCAAGTTCAAATAACACAATCGATGGTGTAAGGAATCTTTGTAATTAGAATCTTGAATAGAAAAATTGTGCTTGTTTTCAAACTCACTCCATTCGTTTCACACTGCTTGTAATTAGAATCTGAAGTTTTCTCTTCCCACCCACCACATATCTCTTTCACCCCCCGAATTTCCGATTTTGCCCTTGGTCAAAAAGTTCGGAACGTATTTTCCGAACTTTTTTTTGCCTTGAATGTGAATTTCGGAATGTATTTTCCGAAATTTTTGTCGAATTTACTCTAGGAAAAGTTCGGAAAATACGTTCCGAACTTTTTTACAAGGGCAAAATCGAAATATTGGGGGGTGAAAAAGATATAGGGGGGGTGGGAAGAGAAAGCATCTTAGAATCTTGAACAATAAGTAAAAGTAACCAACTTCACTCACACTTCTTTTGGGTGTAAGCCATCTATCATTAATGTGCAATTCTTGAGTCTTGTGAAATTTAAATAAGTAGGAATGTCAATGGGCGAAGATTGAGCATAGCATACTTTACCACTCTTTGCTCCACCATTTAAAATATTTCCAATTTATTTTCCCATTTTTGGCTTCGGGTAGTGTTCTTCCTTCGTCCTAATCCTCGCGGATTCTCACAGATCCATCAACCTTAAAGAAATATTAAAATTCAATTAAAGCCTTGCTATTTAGTATGAAATATTTGCGCAAGAAAGAGAAGAATTCATAAAAATAAAGGATTCGACCAATAAAAAATTGGCCAACCATACATGAGAGAGTGATTATGATGCGTAAGTGTTAAATGATGCAACATATGATTATTCTCTTTCTTACTCGGAATTTTTATTACTAAATACCATTTTCCTTTTAATTATTTTCAATCAAATTAGTTGTAAACAAATTCCCATCCACATCTCCACGAGGAAAATTCACCATCTTTAGATCCCTAAACAGGACAATTCCTGTGGGGATCCTCGTTTATTGATGAAATTGACATCCCTAAATAAGCGACAAATTCTCCTTAAGAAAAATGGTTAAACTCACTTGATTTTCTTGATATAAGAACAAAAAAATTGCATTTCTTTTCATTTAATTTTATATGAGAACTTCTTTTATTGAAGAATATTTTAAAGACTTCAATGCAGTTTCGATCCTTCTATTTTTTATCATTTTTATGCGTCAATTTTTTTTTCTCATCATTTTGCGGAATTAGTCCTCATATTTTTCATAATCAAATCATATACAATAATAATCATTTCAAATATATAACATCAATTTTTTAGTTCAAAACAATAATATGATGAAGAGACCAAAACTTTCTGATTTTAAAATAAAATATGAGAAACAAATCTACAAAACGGTAAAAATAGAGATCAAAAGTGCAATCAATTCAATTTTAAACAACATTGAATTTTCTAAAAGATAACTACTTTTGCCACCCTATGAGTTACTCACGCGTCCTACGAAATGAACAATTTACCCTTCCGTTACTTAAGTAGCGGCTGTTATAAAAAAGAGATATTTTGAAAAATGTCCTCATCTACTTAAATAGCGGACATTATAAAACTAAAATCGGGTAGGGTGTTTTAGGGGGTGTCCGTGACTTAAGTAACGGACGGATGTATTTTTATAATTTCGTAGGGCGCGTCCCAAAAACGGTAGGGATGCGGATGTAATTGTATTCTGAAATACTATAGCCTCTATAGGAACAAGTAACTCAATACTCGATAAATGGGCCTCAGAGCTGATCAACAAAAAGCCCAAAAATATCGGTAACAATAATAAAGCCCAGTAGGTTGTTTCGCGCCAAAACTAACCAAACTGTTGATAGTTGAGTCTTCTTCCTCCTTCGTAACGGACTCAGTTACGTGGACCCCACCTCACCGGAAACTAACTCTGGTCACCGCTAAAACACCATTCTCACCGTCACAGTTTCTTTCATTCCTCTAATCTTGAATCTATTCCGTTCAATTACTCTCTCCGCAAGAAACAACGCATTGTAATTTCACATTTGTTTCTCAACTAAGAAAATCGACGAAAACGCCAAGAAAATTCACTCATACAATTTCTCTCTGTTTTGCAGGAAAAGATTCGATAACGGTTTGTTCCAATTCTCCAGGAAAATGATTCGCAACTTCATTTACGTGATTCTCAATCTCGTTGTCTTCTCGTCAATTTTCATTTCTCAGAGCTTCGCGTTAACTCGTTCACCCGAAGGTAACTCGTTGAATCTTTATTCTTTCAGTAGTTTGGTAATGTAGATTCGCTTTTCAATAGCTTCATGCACGTGGTTGATGGTGCTTGATTACTGAATTTTTATATATATTGTTGAATTTTGTTGCTATTCTGAAATTATGATCCATTTAATTTGATAGTGGATATGGATCCCTAAATTCTGAAATTTTTATACATTTCTTGTGATTTTTTTGGATGAACAGTTTGGGCTCTAAAAGATCTATACAGGTCCTTGAACTACTCGGAGGCGCTTCGAGGATGGAATGGTACTGATCCTTGTGAGGAGTCTTGGACAGGTGTTGCTTGTTCTGGGTCGTCGGTTATTCAACTGTAATGCACCAACCTTAGTGATCATATATATTTCCTACTTAGATTTTGTTTGGATAATCAACTTAATTAAGCATTTATTATATCATAAGTGTTTATGTATAACTTATTTATTTAATAAAAGTTAAAATATAGTCAAACAGTTTTCGAATTATATGTTTTCCTCGAGAGCTTATGGAAATAAGCTGAAAACAGCTTATGAACATGTCATAAACTGATTACATAAGGTCTGCTAAACAGTTTCAAAAGTGCTTATTATACATGTAGATATGCTCAAATTAGTCAATCCAATCAGAATTTTAGATCATAATGAAATTGATAATTGATAGCCATGTTCTCTGTCAAAATGCAGAAAAATTCAAGGGTTAAACCTCACTGGGAGTCTGTGCAGGCTTTATAATCTACGAAATTTGAAGCAGCTGTGAGTGTTTGTAATTTTGTATGGCATCAGTATTAGATTCTTATCAGGACATTTGAATTTTAAGATATGGTATTAACTAACTTGCTTCCATATTCTGATTTTTTTGTAGTGATGTCAGTTCTAATAACATAGTTGGCGAAATACCATTTGGTTTACCCCCCAATGTCACTCATATGTAAGGCAACTATTCTTCTATTCTTTGTTTGCAGCAGGACTTTGAACTTGCTGTTAGGCATACCTGTATGCTCAGCACTGTATTGTTCTTTTGATTATTGATTACAGAAAAAATGCTTGCTTTCTTACAACTACTTGAGCAAAAATATCCCACGTGCAACTTAATTCTTTGGAGATGTAATGTAAAATTGCTTGAAATTCAGTCCTTGGTTTAAATTAGATACATGATTTGGCCTATAAATTATTTAAACTCATTTCATGTTATACCTATAAATTCAGTCCTTGCTTGAAATTCTCTCCTCCAAGGGTTTCCCCTTCACAATAGAGTTGCTACTCTATTCACAAACTTTTCAACATTCAAATGATACCCCTCTAACTCAATAAACCTCCCTATTATACAAATACTTCTCTAACTAAACAGATGAGTGTAGGGCTCATAGCAAGTGCAAAGTTAATTAGTTATGTTCATGTTGATTTTAGACCAAGCTAGATAGAGATGATAATTGGGAACATTACATACAGCAAAAACAACCAAAGCATTTCTTTCACTAGTAGGATTGACTACTGAATCTAATGATTCCATAATGTCTTTATCAATTGAAAATAAAACTTTTGTTCATATTATTTTGTCTCTTTACTAGTGACTACTGCATCTAATGATATATTATAATGATTGAGCTTTACTAGTGGCTATGCAAGGGCAATCATCATCTTTATCTTGTGTTGCAGGAATTTAAGCCACAATTTCTTAATTGGACCCATTGGTGACATATTTACTGGACTAGATAATCTCAAAGAAATGTATGGCTTCTTCTCTTGGGTCTTTTGGTATTTACTGACTGGGTTTTGTGAAAATGAGATTAAAAAAATGCAGATGCTTTGACTGTTTTGTTCAAATTTCATATGGAACCTCACGAAAGGTGATTTTCCTTTCTTCAGGGACCTTTCATACAATAATTTGTCGGGAGATCTACCTAGATCATTTGGTTCCTTGACAAACCTTGCTGGATTGTAAATTTTTTCCTTCTTATGCCTTATTTTCTCTAAACTTGATTTATGTATCATCACATATTCAATCTTCAAAGGAAGAACTTTTCTTTATAGGGGTCTGTTGGTTGATATGAAAATTGGCACTTATTTGCAGGTTCTTGCAGAATAACAGATTCACTGGATCAGTCACCTACCTGGCCGAACTTCCACTTACAGATTTGTAGGAGTATCTCTAACATTTTTCCAATATACATTTACAGTTCTACTATTTGCTTATTCGTCTGTGTTGCCAGGAACATTCAAGATAATCTGTTCAGTGGCCTTCTTCCACATCATTTTCAGTACATCAAAAATATATGGTTAGTGACAACTATTATGAGTTTGATCACCATATTTTATTGCATCAAACAAAAGTGTACATGTAAGATAGTAATCATCCACTTCTACCCTAAAATAGGATTGGTGGGAATAAATTCCATGCAGTGGACAACCCTCCTCCATGGACTCCTCCTGTGGAGACATTAACAGTTGAGCATAATATTAGTCGTCCACCCACAACTAATACAAATGCCATCAAGAACTATGCTCCTCCCAAAGTAAGTGAGCACAAGCATAAGAAGAAACAGTTAGGTCCTGGAGCAATTGCTTTTATGGTTGGTGGAGGAACACTAATGGGTACAGGTATCACACTCCTTGTTGCAATCCATTTGAACAAACTGCGTTCTCAAAGCCAGAACTTGAATTACTCCGAAAGCAATGACATCTCTTTGCATTCTCATCCAGCCAGTGCAAGCATAGGTAATTCATACAGAAAGGCATATGAATTGAGGCACTCTATAATCTATATCTTGTTTTGTCATTTTTCCAGAGGGGACCTTGAGAAAATCTTGAAAAATAATCAAGTAGCTAGTAGCCACGTCTCTTGGTTAGGATGCCATTAGTATTTCTGTTAATTCATTTTCTAATGCTAATCATGCTCTATTTTTGCCCCTTTGATGATAGTGGTCTCTCCATCCGAACTAGACGACGTGCCACTACTCCCACCTGCCGATGTTGCATCTCTTTTGGGTCCAACAAGACTTCCTTATCCGTGCCATAACAACGTGGAGGAAGCATCAAGAAGAAGTTTTTCCAAAAGAGGCAGATCCACTGGAAGGACAAAAATCTATACCATAGGGGAGCTTCATCTGGCTACTAACTACTTCAATGAAGGCAACCTTCTGGGAGAGGGATCTCTTGGTCCTGTTTACAAAGCTAAATTTCCTGATGGCAAAGTACAATCTTAAGCTATTTTTCAATTACTGAAATTTTCTTTTTATCACGTTTAGGTTTCAAATTAAGTAACATTTTTATTTTCTTTTTGTCGAAGATTTTGGCTGTAAAGATCATAAACATGGCGGGTTTATCTTACAGAGAAGAGGAAAAGTTCTTGGATGTCATTTGCACAGCTTCCAAATTGAAGCACCCCAACATCATACAACTCAATGGTTACTGTTTAGAGCATGGAGAGCATCTTCTTGTTTATGATTATTTTGGAAATTTAACTCTAAACGATGCTCTTCATGGTGGAGCATGTGAACCACTATCATGGGCCCTACGTGTTCAGATTGCTCTAGCTGTTGCTCAGGCTCTGGAGTGAGTTCCATTCCTCCGCTCAACTTTCTAGGCTTGTCCATACGAAAGTAGAATCATAGTTAATACTGTTTTGACTCTAAAAATTCATTGAAATGTTTTCAGCTATTTGCACTCGGCGTGCTGCCCTCCGGTGGCCCATGGTAACTTGAAAGCGGCCAATGTTCTACTGGATGAAAATTTGATGCCTCATATTTGTGACAGTAGCTTGGCTATTTTGAGACCACTGGTGAAGAGCAATCAAGTTAAAACTTCTGTAAGTCATTGATAAGGTTCTAGCAGCTAAAGTTATAACTGGCATTGAGCAATAGTTTTACTACCAGAAACTCATTGACAGATAACTATTATATATGCTCACGGTTGCTTTTATTTTATCTTTTGGGTGGTTTTATTCAAAATGTTTTGGCATAAGCTTGAAGATGAAAGTGATGTTTTCCTTGTTCTTCAATAACTATGAACTGTATATTTCAGGAAGGGGGTAAGAATATTTTAGGTACAATAGCTATGGACGTGAGAGTAAGAAAAGTAACGGTTGATTGTTGTCTTTAAACAAATTATAGATTCAATTCAAATGAAGTTAATAGAAACTAAATTGGTAATAGTAAAAATTATTTAAGCGGATGCAATTAGACCTCAATCAATGTTAGAAACCAACTGTTGCAAACTGAATCAGAAGCTTCACAATGATCTTAAATATGCTCATCAATTTAGATTATTATTGGAGACAGGCTACTGATCAATTTGGTGACTATTGGAAACAGGCTACTGAGACTACAATTGCAGAGAGAGGCTATATTCCACCTGACCATGGCCAGACAGGATTCAGCAGAAGGAGAGATGTCTTTGCCTTTGGGGTATTGCTTCTGGAATTGTTAACAGGAAGGAAACCTTTCGATGGGTATGATTTCCAACCATATACTATTTTTCTGATCACGTATACAAGTGTAGTTTCATTGAATGATGGCTACTTTTTTCTTTCTTTCCAATATATTACAGTGCCAGACCAAGGGAGGAGCAATATCTGGTGAAATGGGCTTCCCCAAGGCTTTGTGATAGCGCGAGTTTGGAAAAGATAGTGGATCCCAGTATGAAAACATCATTTTCATCCAAGGTTCTTTCTCTTTATGCTGATATCATCTACCTCTGTATACAGGTATTACTATTAACACCTAATGTTATGATTCAAACTCATTAAGAAATTTAAAAACTCAACTCAATGATTGTGTCTTCTCTACAGCCTTCAAAACAACACCGTCCCCCAATGTCTGATGTTGTGAGCTCTCTTGTATCTTTTTCCCAAAACTTCAACTTTGCAAAGAGCGGTATAGCAGATGGTAGTGAACTTTTTGAGAAGTCTTTCCGTTCAGCCAACACTGGCTTCATAAATTCGCCAACAGCGAGCCACCTATCAGCCTGATGTACAACATCTGTGTGCAATATAGAAGCCAACTGGTTGAAATTAGCAAGCTAGAAATTTGCAGTTAATGTCAGTTCTGGCATTTTTCTCTGTAAATCTCCATCTGTGCAGTTGTACTACATGAGTTCTTTTCTTTTTTTTTTTTCGAATAGTCCTACTTCTACTACATGAGATTGCTTTGGTTGCCTGTGGAAGGGAGTGAAAAACGAATCAATGAGAATTTTGTATAGTTTTTTTGTGGTTGAATATGGAAGATATGATTTTAGTTCCACCTAATGAATAGAGATTTTCCTTCTCAAGAGAATCATTATAATAAATGAATGATATCTAAAAAATTTGCAAATGAATATGAGCTTAGAGCATAAACATCGCTTGGTATCATTTGCCTATTCATACCACTATGTCAGAGTGGTAGCAATATTTGACCAAAAGCATAGTGGCTTTTCACGGAACCGTTTCCAAACAATGCTACTGTGTCTTGGTTGCCACATGTAAACTATAGCGGCTTTTTTAATTAAACAAAATGTAAAATGAATTTCAATTTTAAAAAATGTACCGTTTAGCATATTACCGTTCAACTACTTGCAGTAAATTTTTTGAGCAACTTTTATTTGTTTTTTTTATTTTTGGCAAGAGCTTATTTATTATAAATCTAGTTTGTTAATATATTTTCATATGCTCTTAATTTGCTTTATTTATTTTTTGAATAGTTTAATTATTTTATATATATGTTATTTTATTTTTTTATGCATTTTGATATAATTAATTTAATTTGTTTTAATTATACATTTTGTATATTAATATAAAATATAAATTGAAATTATATTTTGAATTTTGTGGGGCCTATGTTAAAGTTTTAGATGGGTGGTATGGATATTTAGGAAATATGGTTGAGTGGTTTAAATAGGTGGAAAGTGTAAAATAGTATAAAATATTATGTGGGGTCCATTTATACCACCCACATGAGTATCATGGATGTGGGTGCTCTTAGGCCCATAAATTTTAAAATTGGCAACGTAGAGTTTCATAAATTAAAGACTGTACTTTAATTTACTCATATTTTTACTTTAACACCGCAACTTTAATATAAGCATTTGTGAGGCTATACGAAAGAGTTTATAAAAATATTTTATGACATAAAAAAAAGTTTATTTCTACAAACTATTTAGGATAATTTAACAAAACGACTTATACACAAACAATTTTATTTTAATTTTTTGTTATAGAAATAATTTATACTTAAACGTTTTTATGATAAATTTGTATGCTACAAACCCTTAATTAAACTTTTATCATCTCATTTTTGAAAGAAATTAAACTTTTTATCTAATGGCTCTGGTGTTGATATATATATTTTTTTGTCTTGGGACTCTTGGTTATACCTTAGTGTTGAGTTTTTGTTAATAATATTATCCTTTTGTTTGCTGCTTAATTATTAGTGTTTTATCTAAATAGAGTTGATGGAAATATTTTTATACCACATCTATTAATCATCGAAAATATTGCTTTTTTCGGTCTCAAATCTAATTAATATTATAGACTACATACATTTGTTTTTGAATGAATCTAAAAAGTGAAATGTTGTTTACATATTAGACCGGAAGATAAATAATATGTAAACATAAATAATATGAATGGTTGTGATTCCTCACCATTGTAAAACTTTTTACACCATTTTCCTAATCAATACTGGTCTTTATTAGTTTTGATTAATAATGTGAAATGACTAAATTACATTAGGAGATGAATTGAATATTCTTCAATTTAAGAGATGAAATTATTAATTTACAACTCAACTTAACAATTTTAAAAGACAAAAAAAAAAAAATTGATTTATTAGTATCATAAAAGTTGGGAGTAAAACAAAAAAAATAGGGAACAAGGCTTGGTAGTATCTATCTATCGGCAAAGCGCAACGCAACGCTGCAAAGTGTGGAGGCAGCTCAGACAGAGTTTGTAGTAACCCAACCTATCTTCTCAATTTCTCTCTCAGGTATTATTATTATGCTTCCACTAACCCTATCTTCTTCATCAACATCACTATTATTTCTTGATTTTAGGGTTTTCATTTCATTCCTCTTTTAACTACCACATGTTTCAACATTGCTCTTCGATCTCAACATTTTTATCGCCATATGTTCCGTTTCCCGCCGTTGCCCATGTTTTTCCAATTCCGCATATGTTTTTTTTTAGATTAATTATCAATCGGCTCTCAATAACCAAATCATGATCCAATTCTGCAAATTTTTTTATCAAATTCATTTTTTTTCCAAATTAAAAACCAATGAAACTGAAATAATGTTCTTTATTTTTTATTTTATTTTTTTGGATTTTGTGATTTCAATTTGGAATTCATTCCTATTAAAATGTTCTCGTTTGTGAAAGTTAACATTTGTTGTCTTATGACACGAGTAATTAGTAATAGTGATTTGATCATTGACCAAATATTTTCATTTCATTTGGGATTTTTTTGTTGGTGTGCAGAGATAATAATGGATCCAGCAGAACGTAGGTACTTGGAGGAGGAGGATTCCTCACTCATGAAAACTTTTAAGGGTGCAACCACTGGTTTAGCTGCTGGCACTATCTGGGGTACTGTTGTTGCCACCTGGTATGATGTTCCTCGTGTTGAGAGAAGTGTTGCTCTTCCAGGGCTGTTAAGAACTTTCAAGATGATGGGCGCCTATGGAGTCACCTTTGCTGCCATCGGAGGAGTCTACATAGGTGTGGAACAGTTGGTGCAGAACTACAGGATGAAGAGGGATCTTGTAAATGGTGCTGTTGGTGGATTTGTTGCTGGTGCAACTATTCTCGGTTACAGAGGTATCCCTTTCCTCAAATAATTATCTGTGATTTTGCATATTTTGGTATTTAGAGGCTTTGGCATATTACTACTGTTGTTAAGCAGAGCGAATATTTTGTGTCGATAATGGTGTTCAATCAATGCTTTGACAGCTTTGTATATTTTTTCTATAATATAATTCAGAAATGGTAGCGGATAAGGTTAAGCATCATATGAGGAAGGAGTTGATCCAGGTCATTCTAGAAATTAGGACAATCATAACATAACAGTTTGTTTTCTTCCTTTTGACATGATTATCTGATTGTGCTAAATGGCCACTGGTGCTATCAATGTTTACTAGAGTATCATTTATATGATGGAGTATGTTGTCAGACTAATGCTGAGGGGGGTAGTTTGATCGTAAGTATAGGATCGTAACAAGAGTCATGATACTACCAAACTGAGAAATTATATTAAAATACTAGTACACACACACACATACTAAACATGAATAAATATTAAAAACTATTACTGACAACATTAAAGCAAACTTAAAACTGAAATTTCATATTCCTAAGTTCTTTGGCTCACAATTAGCACTGGGCCACTGGCCGACCACCGACAACCGCAGCCCCACTACCAAAAGCAAAGATAATGCACAAGTAGAGAGGAATTTGAGAGTGTCCAAGCAGCACACAAATAGAAAACAAACAAAGAAGTGAACAGCTTGTTGGGAGAGATGACTGCTATGCAACAGCAGAGGTTGAGAGGCAGAGAAGTAGTTGATGAGGGGGAGAGACGGCCCAGAGTGATTGACAAAATTAGTGTCTTGTGTGAGAATGAATAATTTCTACGGTAAAAGTGGGTTAAAAGACTGGTTTCAGGAATCAAGTAGCACGCTTGCAGTGATCGTAAGATCATAATTCGTCTGATCCTACGATCGTAAGATCATAATCTCTGGGAAAGCTCTCGTCGACTCAACCGATCAAGACCACCTGGTAGCGGGGGGGGGGGGGGGGGGGCGGGGGGATCCATTGGGGTGGAGGAGAGTTTGATTGTACCATATAGTATGGAGAGAGCATTTGATTTTTTTTTGTATTTTTATTTCTCTATTATTAGTTCCCTATATTTCATTGCTGTAGTGTTCTGTTATTGGAAGCTTGCTACCAGAGTTATTTCCATAATACTTCGTGAAGCACCAGATTTTATCATAAACACTGTATTCAGTTAGTGCAGCAGTAATATAGTTCTCTCAGATTCTCTGAATTCTCACTGAATATTTTCCTTTGTTTTCTTTCTCTTTCTTGCAAACTGCGAAATTTTCAGTCCTTATACCCACTTTTTGGTCCTTAATAAATTTTCAGGAAAAAGTGAAACACTAATAGAAATGTGTGATACTGTATAAGTATGAGTTGTATTCTTCCATCGATGCTTTCAGGCTTTCAGGCTTTCAGCAGTTTTGCTGAGCCAAAAGAGCAGGGCAATGATTAGAAAGAGAGAGGCCTTGAGTGGGAATACCCAATTCCATAGATAGATATATAGATAGATATACATTGGTTCTCTCAACCAAGAAGCTAATTGTCAAAAAAAAAAAAAAAAAAACTAAGAAGCTCAGAACTTGATGGTGCCGCCAACCCCTTTTCACCAAAGGGGTTTGGCTCAGGTATCTCAGATTCTGTCTTCGTCTCCCTTCTTTTTCTCTTTCTCTTTTTCTTACCGTCCCTTATATTGAATTGGGTTTTTCCTGCCGTGACAGAGCTTTCATAATTTACACTTGATATGAGCCCTACACTCATATGTTTTCTTCCGAGTATGAAAATGTTTTTAAGATTATTATGAGTACTTTCATTTCCTTCATTTTCTTTCTCTTTCTTGCAAACTACTTAGTTCCATTGATGTATGTCAGGGAAGCCATTCTATAATTACCTTAATTGTGCATCTTTGGCTAGCAAGAAATTATCACATTGTGGTTGTGTTTCTATGTATACTATATGAGGAGGTAAATCAATCTTGTCATCCATAGCCATTGTGTCAACTGTTACGCCATTTAAGGAAGACATAGAACCTAGAAGCTTGTTGATTTAATGCAACCTGACTTTTATATTGACATTTTGTGCTATTTTATTGTCAGTCAAAGATCCTTGTGTTCGGAGGTATTTTGTACCAAAAGAGAAGCCTATGAGTTATATTTCCTGAATTGCTTTAATTCAATTGTACTGGGTTCATTGGTTGTTAGCATTATGCTCTAGTAAAAAAACAGGAAATAATTTTTTTTGGCAACTAAGAGGATCACTTTTAGTTTTATTCCCTTATGTGACAAATTATAATTATTAATAAAAATGTTGAAAACGGTAATTTCAATGATTAATTTCCTTTCTTGCTATAAATAAGCAGTGGTGTACTTTAGTTCATGTATGCAAGGATGCCTGTCCCCTAATATGTTTCTTGTGTGTTAATCTCTTTTTCTGTCTGTATACACTCATGCTGCAAGTTTATTCAGTTATTTGTATAAGGAATTCTATATTGTGCAAGTAGTTTATTGTGTTAGATCTAACTGTTTTTTAACAAGCTTTACATACTGTTGATAATACTGTAGGAAGGAGCATCTCAACTGCAATTTCTGCCGGATCAGCATTGGCATTCACATCTGCATTCCTTGATTTTGGCGGCCAAACATTAAAACATGATGAGGGGAAGGAGTATGCTGCATTAACTACAAAGAAAAGATCCAGTAACGACGCATAATTATTAATTAATGCACCTTTATGACCATAGACAATTTTCAAGTTGATTGGAGAGAGTGAATCACTCTTTGTTGAGCCAGTTGTTTGTTGAGTTGGAATTACATACTCGGATGTCATTCCGTATTTTCTTTTGTAAGTTGTTGCTGAACTGGTTGAATTCAAATAAATGTACTATTACGTGTTAATTTCGTACTGGTAGAGCTAGGGGTTGAATTCAAATAAATGTACTATTATGTGTTAATTTCATATTACATTCTTCCTTGGGATGAATTGATGAATACTATACACAAAGCTGACATGAGATAGAGCTAGGGGTTATAGCTTTTAAATTCTCAGCACGAGTCTGAGTCGTGTATATGATATCTGAAGTCTCGAGCGATGTTGATAATGTAAAATTCACTTTTAACAGAGAGAAGAGATGAAACATATTACTGGAATTAAGAAATTGGAGAAAGAAATCTGGAAAATTAACTAATTTGATATCAATGTGTGTTCAATCTGAGGTTTTTTTATACAGGAACAACAATAATTTAATTGTAAAAAGTAACCAACTCTAAACTCCATTTATACAATCCAATGTTTTAAAAACTAGATTTTTAATCGATAATTTCTGTTAATTCATATCCACCTTTCCCCTCTAGAGTGAAAATAACAAGAATGATGGTTGAATTGTTACATTTTATAATTTTTATACATGATATGATATGAATTAAAACAATGCTTCAATTAACATGACATGTTAATATAGTACATAGAGTTGAGCTAGTTACATGTCACTTTTAACCAAGAAACACAAGTACACGACATGACATGGCTGTTAGTAATTCTATCCATGATGAAGCGGTTGTATGTATATCCACTTGTATCATAGTTGCCACGTGGCATAAACCCATTGCTGTTCTCAAATTTCATGGCCCACTAAATGAAACAAATGGCTAAAGTGTGTTAAGCTTTGAAAGCCTAATTCACAGAAAGATAAGAATGATAAACACACTTTCTCACAATGGCAGGAACTGCTATCTACACCTCCTGGTAACAGCAACTCTTAACTTCGATTTTTTCTTGAACATGTTTATTTGTTAGAATATTAATTAACAATGAATTTTAAGTAAAAAAGTCACATTTGTTAATGTTTGAAGAACATGATTGTGAGTTATTAAGGTTATGTTTTCAGCAACTTAGGGAGATGTAGGTTGGTATTAAAAACTCACAATGGAAGGACCATGCAAGGGAAGCTAGTATCTCAATGTCAAATGAGAAGAAGAAACTTTACAATAAAAGCAGAAGTGAAATTTGTAACAGCTGATGATGCTAAAGAACTTGTAGCAGTAGATGGATATAATATTCTTGATGTAAGGGACAAATCTCAGTTTGAAAGAGCTCACATTAAAACATGTTATCATGTCCCTCTTTTTGTTGAAAATACTGACAATGATCCTGGTATGGAATTTCTTTGATTAGAAAGATTGATTTCTTAAATTAACAAAATTTTAGTATAATCTAAAGTTGAAAATCTTTAATCATATTTATTTTCTGTAGGTACATTCTTATTAAGGACTGTACACAATAATTTTTCTGGGTTGTTCTTTGGGATACCATTCACTAGGCCAAATCCTGATTTTGTACAATCTGTTAAGAGTCAGATACAGCCTGAAACTAAACTTTTGATTGTATGTCAGGAAGGATTAAGGTTAGTTTATCATTTTGTACCCTATTTGATTGCTAATTATATATCCCATCTTTGGTTATTACTTATTATTTATTATGATTAGCTTCCAAAATTACATTATCTGAATATGACATAGGCTAGTAATATAAGAATTAGAGATTAAATTTTTCGTTCTTTGTGAAGATCGGCCTCAGCAGCAAATAAGTTAGAGGAAGCTGGTTTCCAAAATGTAGCATGCATAACATCTGGACTTCAAACTGTGAAACCAGGTTTAGTTCATCTTTGATTTATTTAATTTAGTTTTAAAGTTTCATCTTATCTGTTAGAATAAGTATTAAAATATATCCATTTTGTAGGAACATTTGAATCTGTTGGCACGACAGAGTTGCAGAATGCTGGCAAAGCTGGTTTGGTGCAAATTCAAGGAAAAATTTCAGCTGTTTTAGGAACCGTTCTTATTTGTAAGTTTTTCGATATCTTTTGTAACGATTTCATGATGCTTGTAGTTGTATTGAATTTTTGTGTTTTATGAAATTTTCAGGTGCATATTTATTCATTACCTTCTTTCCTGATCAAGCTGAGAAGCTGATCCAACTAGTCCCTGCAGGCTAAGACTAAAAGTTCCATTGATTAGTTGCATAGAAATGTGAGATTAGAATTGAGGAACATAAAAATGTGTGATTATGTGAATGAGGTGCCTTATTGAAGGGTTAATGTCAGTATGTTTATAATGGTCAAAACAAGATTGTTTATTTTCAATTAAGCAAAGCAATATTGTTTTTGAAAAAGATTATGCAAAGCATTGTCTACATCCATTTCCAATGTTTGAAAATTTAGAATGTTCAGTTACTTCAAACATAGTACATTGCTAGGAAAATATCGATGTACAGGTTTGGGAAGGAACCAGAAAAATTTATTGAGAGGGTGAAAATAACTCGTACTGCAGAGTCATTTGTTTAGTTTGAAATCATAAATTTTCGATACTTGTTTTGTTTGTTTTAACTCTAGGTTTTAGGAAAATGAACTCTTGAAATCTAAAGTTTATTCGGTAGATAAATAATAAGTAAAGTCTAATGTAACAAAATTAAAACTATGTAATATAATAGTATCATAATTAATCTCTATTGTTTTTATACTGTGGACAAATTACTCTCTTTAATGCAGCAAATCAGAGATTAATTTGTCTCAAGTATAAAAATGTCAAAGATTAATTTGACTTTTATTTTTAGCAATGACTAAATTGTGCGGTCAGAAAATTGTGAAGGATCAAAATGGATCTTCACTCAATATTTTATAGTGTTTTTAATTTAAAAAAGAAAAACCATTTCTCCCCTTACTTCATCGTCAAGTAGCAGGTTTTGCTGCTGTTAGTGTGTGTGTGGGCTGCTAGGTTCCTGTTAGTAGCTTGTTTTCTTTTGCCAAGCTTTTGCCAAGCTCTTGTAACATTTGTACTTTGTTTCTTTGCCTCTCTTGGTATTTCTCATACTTGGAGTGTGCTTAATAAATTTCATTGATTCAAAAAAAAAAAAAAAAACTCGCAAAAAAATAAATCAAAGTTCTGCAATAATTGTAGATATATTTTCTAAACTGGTTGATAAAAAATCATTTTTCCTTTATCTTAATATAAATTCAACCCTTTTAGAATTTATGTATAAATTATTTTAAAAAAAACAATGAAATTTAAAATTTCAAAAGCATATCTATTTCATTTTTTTACGAAACTATTTCATATTTCAGGTTTAGTTGATATATCTTTTTTATCTTATTTTAATACTTTTTTAAGGTAATAAAAAAAGGGTTTTGATTCACATTTGATAAGTTGATAAGAATGAAAGAAAAAAAGGATTAGATAAGTTTTAAATCTTTTAAAACTTTTAGATAAAAAAATTTCAAATCTTTTAAAAGATTTGATAACAAAACAAACTTGATTCCCAAGGCATTGTTTCTTTATAACGGTCACCGATGACTTCACGTCATTACTCATGTTTTTATGCAAAAAAAAGTCAAAACAAGGAGGATTTATAAGTTTTTTAGCACCTATTTGATGAAGAACACCACTAGTATTTGTGCATGAGGCGCGTTTTGCTGCACATGGTGCGCTCAAGTTGCAGATCAAGGCCTAACTCCCTGCCTAATGCGCATGAGGCGCCAGGAAGTGCGCCTGTTTGAAAAGCGAATCTTGAACCTTCCTAATGTTGGCGCATGATGCGCTGGGAGTGGCGCCCGAGGTGCTATTTTTGGAGTTTTTGCCATGTTTGCCTGCCAATTGCGCAGGAGGCGCGAGGAGCTGGGCATGGTACATATTTTGGACCAACCAGAGGACGCACGTCAGAATAAGTGGGATAAGCGCATGATGCGTAGAGTTGGCGCATGAGGCGCATATTATGAAGTGTTGCTGCTATAAAAGGGTTGTCTTGGCTCTAAGGAAATCATGTTATAAGAAACAATCATTAAAAATGTCTTGCTAAAATATTATAAAATATTATATGATTATCAATAGATTAATTATCTATACTCATAAATATAGTTTTAGTACATTTCAATCTTTACATAAATTTTAATCTTAGATTAACATGTCTCTTTTTGACGTTACTTAAAATGATAATTATTTTTTATGTTTTTCTTATCTATAATTTAAATAGAAAATGATTTGTTAATTGTTTTATATTTTTTTATTAGGGTCCATTTTTAATATTTCAACAGGGCCTCCAAATAGTCGAGGACGGTCCTGTCGAGGAGATCATGTTTACAGAATAGCAGGAAGACTTAGTGACACTTTTGAGCACAAGTGGAACATCTTCAATCGTTGCTTTAGTTTATGTAGTCTTCTAGAGTATTTTTGTGATCATATATGCTCGATACCTTGATGTAGACATTAATTGAAATTTGGAGTGGATTATGTTGCTATTTGAAATGTAATGGATTCTCATTTCTCAAGGTGCATTCTGCAATGTGAAGGATGTTGCTTTTTATAAAGATTTATTTTTTACATTTATGTCAATGCTATATATGGTTCTGAATATGTTTTATGTCAATTCTCTGAAGTTGTCTTGTCTTGAAAATCACAAGTATTTACATATTTAGATACAATCTTATTAAGGAAGTTGTCTTGTCTTGAAAATAATTTTTCTTGTTTGTTCATCTTTGGATACCATTCACTAGCTATGCCAAATCCTATTAACAAATTCTGGCAGTGTGTGCTCGGAATGAGTAGTACGGTAGCGAAGATATATTCTTCAGGGTGGGAGGTTGGAGGGAAGACGTGGGTGTGGAGGAAATGTTGGGGGTGTTCTAAACTTTATTTCTTTTCGTGACTTTGCAGGTTGAGTTTCTAGATAGATGGCAGTGGCGGCCGGATCCTGTTACAGGTAGGGGTGTCAAAATTATCCATTTATTCGTTATCCACCCAATCTACTCACTAATTGATCCATCCAATTCATTCATTAGTAAAAAAATTAGTAAACGGATTGGATCCAATCCATCCACCTTAATTTGAAAATCCAATGGATCATATATAGTACAATAACCTCAAATCCAATGGATAATCAATTTTTAAAAAATAAAATTAACAACCAATTCAAAAAAAAAAACCGGTTGAAAACCAAAAAAATACCTGAAGATCCTAAAATCGGGCGAAAACCCAAAAAATCGTCCGAATACCCAAAAAAACCCGAAAATCCAAAAATCGGCCGAAAACTCAAAAAATCGGCCGAAAACCCAAAAAAGACCCGAAAATGCAAAAATCGGCCGAAAACCCAAAAATCCACCGAAAAACTAAAAATCAACCGAACAACCTAAAATCAGCAAAAAAAGGCCGAAAATCCTAAAATCGGCTGAAAACACAAAAAATCTGCTGAAAAACGGAAAATCAGTCGAAAACCCAAAAAATCCTAAAATCGGCCGAAAACCCAAAAAAAGGATGAAAAACCGAAAATCGGCTAAAAACCCAAAAAACACCCGAAAATCCTAAAATCGGCCTAAAGCCCAAAAACCAGCCAAAAACTCAAAAAATCGGCCGAAAATTCAAAAAACACCCGAAAACCCAAAAATTAGCCGAACAACTGAAAATCGGCCGAAAACCCAAAAAAATGCCCGAAAATCCTAAAATCAACTTTTCAGCCAATTTTAGGATTTTCTGGCTTTTTTTGGATTTTCAGCCGATTTTTTGTGTTTTCGGCCAATTTTAGGTTTGTCGGACGATTTTTCGGTTTTTCGGCCGATTTTTGAGTTTTCGGCCGATTTTCGGCCGATTTTGTGTTTTTCAGCCGAGTTTTTGGGTTTTCAACCAATTTTTTTGTGTTTTCGGCCGATTTTAGGTTTTTCGGCCGATTTATGGATTTTCGGGTGTTTTTAGGGTTTTCAGCCGATTTTTGGTTTTTTTGGCCGATTTTAGATTTTTCGGACGATTTTGTGTTTTCGGCCGATTTTTTGGGTTTTTGGCCGATTTTTGGTTTTTCGGCTGATTTTTGGTTTTTCAGCCGATTTTTTGGGTCTTCAACCGATTTTTTGTATTTTCGGCCGATTTATGAATTTTCGGGGTTTTTTTAAAGTTTTTCGGCCGATTTTCAGTTTTTAGCCGATTTTTGGGTTTTCGGCCGATTTTTTGATTTTCGGTGTTTTTTGGGTTTTCGACCAATTTTTTGGGTTTTATGTTATTAATAAAAATAATCTATTTAATTAATAAATATGTTATTAAAAAATAAAAGTAATTTAATAGATGGATTTGATGGATATCCATCCATTTAAAATACCATAATAGATGGATTGAATTGGATTTTATCTCCAAAGGATGGATTGAATTTGATATTTTGAATGAATTTTAATGGATTGTTAATGGATTAATGGATTTTTTTTATCCATCCAATCCAAAATCCATCCAATCCATCCATTTTGACACCCATACGTTATATACTTACATGTTATTCTATTCGTGATGCTTATCAAATTTTGACTTTTCAAGATACACTTACTTTAGGGGCAGCTGAGGACCTATTATGTCACAAACAAGTTCCCTTAAAGGTGGCTATTGTAGCATGACGTCTCTTGCGAGATCGATTGCCAACGAAGACAAACTTGGTAACTTGAGATATTATTTTTCCAGATCTTGCAATATGTGTGACAGGTTGTGGTGGAGCAGAGTCTACCCAACATTGGTTTCTCTTATGTGGGACCTTTGGCTATCTTTGGCCAGTAGTTCGGTCTTGGATTAGTTTTTCGACTGCGGATACTCATAGTCTCTCGGATCATTTTGTTTAGTTCACTCATTCAGTTGGTGGTCTACGTGCTCGGCGATCCTTTCTGCTACTTGTTTGGGTTGCGTACGTTTAGGTGGTGTGGAATGAAAGAAACCTTAGAGTCTTCAGAAATTTTGAGAATTCCGTGTATCAGTTTTTGAACAAAGTCAAGATGTTTTCTTATCGGTGACTGAGGATGACAGATGCCACTTTAGTTTCTAACTTTTATTGTTGGTGGTCGAGTCTCTTGCTCTGTTTGAAAATTGATTGATTATTGTATTATCTTGTTGTTTTATTTTGATCCTCTTATAAATTTTTGTAGGGCTCCTTGTGCTGAGAAGTTTACCAATTTCGATGGTTATTTATATATTTTATTTTCGCCTATTCAAAAAAAAATTAATTACAAAAATTAATCAAAGTTTTTCATTAATTGCAGATATATTTTCACAACCAGCTAATAATTTTTCCTTTCTTTATTGTAATATAAATTCAACCCCTTTAGGATTTATTTATAAATTTTTTAAAAAATAATTGCACAAAAAAAAAAAGAAATTTGAAATTTTAAAGCATATTTGTTCCATTTTTTGACAAACCTATTTCATATTGTTATAATTTTATATTTTTTAGATTTGGTTGATATATCTTTTTATCTTATTTTAAGATTTTTATTAAAGTAATAAAAAACATCTTCATTCACATTTGACAGTAGATAAGAATGATTAACGGGAAAAAAAAAAAAATAGATAAGTTTAAATAATTTAATTTTTTGATCAAAAAACAAATCTTTTAAAATCTAAATCAAAAATAAAATAATTTAAAAAGATAAGAATGATTAACAAAAAAAAAAAAAAGATTAGATAAGTTTATAAGATTTTTTTTATCAAAAATCAAATCTTGATTCCCAAGATTTGATTATAAAAGAAGAAACTTGAATGCCAAGATAAGATTTACTTCTAAAGAACACTATTTCCTATTACATCAATCCTCCGCATAATACTATTTTTGCAATTTGCATTGTTAAAACCTAAACAACACTATTTCTCTCTCTCTATAGAAGTATTGCTCTTCATCATGGCTTCATATCATCAACTTTCTTCCGCACCAACACTGAGTTCTGTTATTAACAAAGTGGGCAATGATCACCATGCAAGATTTGAAAAAAGTGGCATAAAGAAGAATGATGGCAATGGTGGAACTGAGTTGATGGTTAAGAAGGAAGAGAAGAAAAAGAAGCCAATGGAACATCACAAAAGGTTGCTATGTTGGGTGATTGTGAAGAGGATGATAGAAGCAAGTGATGGTTGGGCTTTGAAAGCACCTCTTGATATCAAGTTTTTGAGGTATGGCTTAGAGAACAAGTCAAAGGTGAAGAAGGCAATTGGTTTGAAAGATATTGAGGGCAAATTGAAATCATATTCATCGCCAGATGAATTTGCTGATGATATGAGGTTTGTATTCTATCATGGATTGTGTTACCCTCGAGGAGATGATGTTTACAGAATTGCAGCAAGACTTAGTGACACTTTTGAGCACAAGTGGAAGGTTTTGAAGAAAGAGTGGGCACTTGAGGAAAAAAGACTCAAGTACAAGAATCATAAGAGGAAGAGGGGCTCACAATCAGTGTCCAAAAATTAGATAGAAAAGAACATCTTCAATCGTTGCTTTAGTTTATGTAGTTTTGTAGAGTATTTTTGTGATCATATGCTCGATACCTTGATGTAGACATTAATTGAAATTTGGAGTGGATTATGTTGCTATTTGAAATGTAATGGATTCTCATTTCTCAAGGTGCATTCTGCAATGTGAAGGATGTTGCTTTTGATAAAGATTTATTTTTTACATTTATGTCAATGCTATATATGGTTCTGAACATGTTTTATGTCAATGCTCTGAAGTTGTTTTGTCTTGAAAATCACAAGTATTTACATATTTAGATACAATCTTATTAAGGAAGTTGTCTTGTCTTGAAAATGATTTTTCTTGTTTGTTCATCTTTGGGATACCATTCACTAGCTATGCCAAATCCTGTTAACTAATTCTGGCAGTGTGTGCTCGGAATGTCTTGAAAATATGCATGGCCTTGATTTGAGGTGTACATCTTTCTATAGGTCCCAATTATGCTACTTGATTTTTAGGACTTGCTTGGACAATTAAAACCTTATAACATAAGCGCTTATCATATTTGTGCGTATGTATTTCTATAACAGTTGTATTAAGCTTCTCAGTTATGTTGTCCGCAAGAATTTCTGAGTTCTATAGGCTTATAAACCCACAAATTATGACTCACAATTAAAATTATCCAATAGCTATAACCGACTCATTTAGCTCCGCCATTGGCCAATGTGATAGGAGATAAGGAGTTGTACGTAGAAACATGGAAAGTCAAATATTTATACAGAAGCAAGAGGCAAAAACTGGCAACTAGGTAAAGCACAGAGTTACTAGAATGTACGCAATGGACGAGGATAGCTATTGTGATGCTCAATACCTTAGATCATGATAATCAGTGATTTGATGCCGGCTAGAGTGATAGAATGTTACGACGGAGGGATACATTAGTTCATGTTATGCTGGTAGTAAATCTCGTCTGAACATACTGTTCTGCATAAATCTGTAAGAATATTAAGAGTTCATATTAGCAAATAAGTTGAAAGAAGCATAAAATTCTATGAATTTGCATAACTTGAATTTTAGTATGTCCTAAGCTTAGAATTGGAGATTTAATTTTTCCTTCTTTGAGGTCTGAGTATTGAGGTACCTTACTTGTGTTGATTTTTCCTTCATAATCAAATTTCTCCAATATTATTTTGTGTTGATTGAAGTCTAACCAAAATTTCTTCCAAGTGGGTGGAGATTGTATAATGGTATGTCTATAAAATTCCTTCATAATCATATTAAGTTGTTTTCATAAATAAAATAAAAATATTTTTTATATATGCATTGATACTTTATGCTCTTAGTCTATGTAGTTTTCTAGAGCACTTTTGTAGTTGCTTCATTCCTTTGACTATTTGAAAAGCTCTTTTGGATTCAATTGTTATTAATGATGATATTTTGTACAAATCCTGATTTTGTAAACTCTTAATTTGGTTAGCTATTAATAAACTGTGTCATAGGCAATAGACGAAAGAATACCCTATAAGCCAATTCTGCTGCTAAACGACATCAAAACTGTCATCTGGCAAAGCTTTGATCATCCCACATTATAAGGCAGACTTGGTTTTGACAGAAACACTAACCAAAGCTTTGCCATAAAATTGTAAGGAGCAGATCACTCCATTATTCTATATTTTTGGAATTAGTACCGTAAAACAAATGTATGCAGCGTAACAGAAATGTTTTCAAACTTCTATTTAGAAAATTAAGGCAAAGGCATAATCAGTGTGACACTTACAACCAAACTGAGTAAATGCAAAACTATGGCAACTTATTTCCTAGCTATCCATGTGTCACACATTAGCATTATTATAGAAATAGAAACTATGGCATATCATTGTAGAAATTTGTAAACTCTGATTGTTGAAATCCGTTATCGCAGGCGCTGTAGGAGTTCATCTCTGGCACCACACCCTCCCCATCCGGCCTTCTGTCAAAATATACAACAATGACAGTCATATCTTCATGATAAGCCGATCTAAATTCATGATAATTGTAAAAGTGTGGGTCCGACCCACTAATTTGATTACTCTTAGGCATCCCTATAAGTTGACTATATCTTCTTCCCCTTTTATTAGCCCCATTCTCTAAAGCAAGTGTGACAAGTCTTTCTGCGATTCCTTCTCGTGGATTGGTGTTAACAACTCGTGCAGCATCCTTATTTGACATCAATTTCCAAAATCCACCTGATCCAAATATAATGAATCTATCAGAGTCTTTTAAGGTTCTTGAATAAACATCTGGTTCTGATGTTAGCAAAGGTCTTGTATGAGGTAGATGCGCTCTTTCCCAAAGTGGGATTTCGAATGATCCACTTTCAACGATCTCCTCCTCCTTAAAATATGCATATCCGATACATCTAGTTGTCTGGATTAAACCTTTGTCTGATATCATTGCCAAGCAAAAAAAATTTTGATAAGTATCTGGCTGCATGTGCCTGATTTGCACTTGAACATCTCGATTAGCAATATTGTGATCTTTAACCATCTGCTTAGCAACCAGTCTTTTAAGTTTACCAACGCCCTTCACCGAACCAAGTATAGCGCGCGAGTCTCCAACATTGGCGACATATAACTTCCCTCTCTGTATGAAACAAATCAAACAACCTGAACTAACAAAAACATTTCTTCCAGCAGACTCCAGAAAACCTCTCTCCATTCGGACAACAACGTGCTTCAGAATATTCTCATTCATATTGTTATTATTCTGCTGAATAAGCCCTGTAAGTTAAAACCAGATTGTAAATAATATATATTACATATTTTATATATACTATATGTTAACTCATTCAAAAATATATCTATATACATCGATTTAGACCAAAAGTACAACAATATGATAGTGTAAAAATGATTAGCATCACAAGCACAAGCAAGATTAATTTCTTGATTTCTGCGGTGTTTATAATTAACAAAACATTTACCATCTCCTCAATTCTTGGATATACAAGTCACAGCACAATTTATGTATACACAGTGTAATGATAATAAGATAATAAAACACTCACACACACACATGAATGAAAATGCAAAGAAGAAAGAAAATAAAAATAAAGAAGAATCCATGAACTAATGAAATGAAAACTCACTCAATAGTTCCCCGAAGACACGATTTCTAAGATAGATGGAAACGGTGTCGCCTTTATGGCCATCATAAATTCCAACAAAGAGTGCATCAGTGCCAACATCAACTTGGCACTTATCTTCCATATTCACATATGCCTGAACTGCAGCCATGGAGAATTCGCCACTGTAATGCCCAACCAGTGGCCTCGACCACGTCAGAGGGTCATTATGAAACAAAAGAGGGTTATCAATTTGATGATACTGTTGATAAGGGGTCCCAAAAAGAACATGTTTCAGAAAAGGAAGCATGATCTTGGGTTTTGATTTCTTGAAGACAAGAAATTAAAAAAGATTGAAGAAGAAAGGAAGAGGATGAGTGAGTGCTGAGAGTGTGGAAATAAAAATATGAATGTGAATGAGTGAATATTGAATACTAGTTTGTATGTATTTATAATGTAACTGAAAATCAACTAACTTGTAACAGAAAATGAAAAGCCTCAACAGAAATACATATAAATTAACTTCTCCACTTTATAATGTAACTGAAAATCAACTAACTTGTAACAGAAAATGAAAAGGCCTCAACAGAAATTGTTTTTCTATTATCTTTTCTGCCATAAAATGATATTTTCAAGCCACAAAAACATGATATTGTTTTGAAAGAAGCTGTTTTCAATTTACCTAAAATGTGATTGGAGAGCAAAGAAGAATGTGAGTGAGTGTTGATTGGATAAAAATCCGAAATATGAAAGAATGAATCAATATGTACAAATATAAAAATCTGTTAATGTTTGTATACATTCTAGGAAGAGTCACCCAAGTTTATTTCCTATATACAGTTCTAGACATAATATTCTTTGTCAGAGAAGCTTCTGAAGGAATTGATTCCTTGCACCGAGGTCATCACAGTTTGATTCAGATGCGGCTTTTTGTCGAAGAATACAACAATCACAGAGATATCATCATGCTAGGCCCGCCTAGTTCCTTCAACAGAAACACTAGGACCCCTACTAACTGAAAACAGAAAAATGACAAAGAATTTAACTAAGTAAACTAACAGATATATAACTGAATTTAACTAACAGTAACAGATATATAACTAACTAAACTAACTTGAGAAAGGAAGAAATGTAAAATAGTTTCTGTCACAACTAATGTGATGAATGATTTTGTCAAAAATTAACTAAATATTACTTTTTGACGATAAAATTTGTTGGCAGAAACCACTCCCGTCAAGATATTTATTTATCCAATCGAAGTGACAAAAAAATAAAATTTAACTGGATTTATTTATTCAGACGTGAGAAAAAAGACTTGTTTTTTCATACGCAAGAAGCAGTCATCAATTGTTCTACTCAAAGTGACATCCTATATATCCATGGAAGCAAACTTTGCTAGAAATAAGTGCTGTGTTGTATATATACTTCACTTAATGTAGAATGCTATTTGTTTTGTAATTCATAGCTGCCATGCCAATTTGATAAGGTTATGTTCTGTTACATGCTCTTTCAAAGGTTGCTTGATATATATATTAAAATGAACTAGAAAATGAAATAGAGACACACATTTTAGAGAGAAGATCAATGAGTACAGGTTTGGCAAGAGGTTCCATGAGAAGTCTAAGTTCTCCTTCGCTGTTGTTTCTTGTCTCATCTATTTGTCTTTTCTTCGAATCCTTCATTTCTTGCTTCATACTCATCTTCAGTTATTAAGTTCTCTTCACACAAATGCAATATTCTTCTCCAAAATTCTTCTCCAAATTCAGTACTAAATGTATAAGGTTTGTAATTGGGCTTTTCTTATGGTTTTCTCACACAATATGAAGGCCCAATTTGTGAGGATTTTCTACTCGTGCAGACTTTTTAATGGTTACTTGTGACTAAAGTAAACGAGTATTTCCTTTTAATGGGCTAATTGGTGCATGATCAAGTATTGAGGACCATAAAAATCAAGTACTTGGAGTTGGATCTTGGGACCATAAAAAAAAAAAAAAAATTTATAGATAACATCGAGTTGAAATATTATGCAGGTAAAAAAGAGAAATTTTCCTGATGTGTTTTTCTGTGATGAAACACCCTTTGTCTTAATAGAAGTACACTTAAAAAAAAAAAACACTTTAAGAAAAGTCATACTGCAGATACTTGTGAATGTCCATTGCAGCTAAATAATACTCGTGGAAGTATCAGGTGAGGAGACATTAATTTTTCCAGTAAAAAATAGGTAATGACGGACTATATACTCGTGTTTGCTTTATTGAGGTCACACTCCTATTGCTTTAAACTCAATATTTTTTAAGTGGTGACCTGAGAGATATGGCTCATAAGTAGGCAGAAATAACAATAAAATGAGTAGGATAAGTTAAGAATCTGAATATGGTATATATGTAGATTCCATTTAAGAATCTGAATGTAGGATAAGTTCCATTAGTTTAAGGCAATTAAACATATGAGTTGTGAATAATAAGTCACGAGATAAATGCTTACAATACAATGAATATATGCATTGAACAAAACTGAGAACAAATATAGTCACTAAAATAAAGGTAAATGACTTATATATTCAGGAAAACTACATGAAAATTTTCTAGTCACATGGGATTCTGACTTAGAATTACAACTAAAAAGAATGTAAACGTTTTTACAGAAGGGCTAGCACTGAAAATATTGGACAGGAATTAGGGGCTAACAAGAATTGAACATGAAAGCAAAGAAAGAAAGAAGTAGCAATACAATGTTTGGTAAAATACATTCATTGGTTTTGATAGTAATGCTGAGGATAAGGACCCTGTCCATAACCATGTGTTTGATAAGTAGAAGGTCCAGGGCGAAGACTTGGATACTGAGATGCAGCATATGGTGCATCTGTTTGAGGGTATGGATAAGGAGGTGCAGCAGATAGTGCATCCGTTTGGGGGTATGGATAAGGAGGCGGAGCATAATGTGCATCAGTTTGGGGGTATGGATTAGGAGGCGCAGCATATGGTGCATCAGTTTGAGGGTATGGATAACGAGGCGGAGCATAATGTGCATCAGTTTGGGGGTATGGATTAGGAGGCACAGCATATGGTGCATCATTTTGAGGGTATGGATAAGGAGGTGCAGCATAATGTTCATCAGTTTGGGGGTATGGATTAGGAGGCGCAGCATATGGTGCATCAGTTTGAGGGTATGGATAAGGAGGCGCTGCATAATGTGCATCAGTTTGGGGGTATGGATTAGGAGGCGCAGCATATGGTGCATCAGTTTGAGGGTATGAATTAGGACTAGGAGGTGCAGCATATCCTGCAGGCACTTTGGCAGGAACAGACGACTGGCCAACTCCACCCTTTTGGGAATCAGCATCTATTACCATATTTTCCCCCTGCAATCAAACAAGGGTATGATAAGAAGTTCAGCTAACAAAATCATAAACTCTAAAGCAGTCAATTTACCATGCAATAAATAACATGTAGTCTATGAAGCACTGACATGTGACATGTCGACACTCTTAATTATTTGAGGAAATGCCATAATTGAATGTCAGACACGCCTTCGATCAAAAGTATTGGTGCTACAAAGCTTACATTACATTATACATCATCTAGGAACTGACAACATAGTGCCACAAGTGCATTTTCTTACCTCAAGAGTGCTTTGATCTTGGTCTTTTATGGCATTCTTTGAAGCCTCCGCTGTCTCTGGAGGCACAGGTAAGGCTGTCTTTGGAGGAATAGATGACTGACCGCTTCCACCCTTGTTGGGATAAGCATATTGTACATTTATATGTCTTCCCTGCAATCAAACAAGAATGATATGTAATAAGTTCAATGGCTTGAATGAATCCCACAAGGGTATGATAAGAAATTCTAAAGCAGTCAATATTACCATGCAACACAAATAACATGTACTCTATGAAACACCGACACAGACACTGTTAATTATTTGAGAAAAAAGTGACATAATTAAATGTAATGACAAGTGTCGGACACCAGGCATGACTTCGATCAGAAGTATCGGTTTTTCAGTTTTCACCACAAGTGCATTTACTTACCTCAAGAGTCTTGTTATGTAGGTCAACTAAAGCTTTTTCTGCAGCCTCTACTGTCTTGTATGTAACGAAGGCATATCCACTACAATTAAAAATAAAATAGTTGAGCTGGTAGAAAAATTAAAAACAATAACTATTGCATCGAATTAAAGCATGTTACTACTTTTACCGTGATTCTTTTGTATTCTTGTGATATACAACTGAACATTCCTCAATATCACCATGCCCCTTAAAATAGTTGTGTAGCATTCCATTTGTTACTTGTGGTGATAAGTTTCCAATAAAAAGCTTTCTCCGGGTATTATCACTAATTTTTCTTGTGACCTCATCACTAGCTAACATACAATGAGTCATTCTTCCCTGAAAGCAAAAATCCATAAAATAAACTAACGAAATAGAGCAAAGATCGCTACATACATTAATAACAAGCAGACGAAAGAAATTAAGTTAGACAGTAAGACGATTTTTCCATTCGCAGCTTGTTCAATCATCACATTTTGTAGAGTAAATAACGTGTGTAGCAAAAGAATAGCGATTTGTTCATTCATCACATTTTGTAGAGTAAATAGCCGCTATTTAACAACACCAGATGTTTCCTAAGTGAAACAGAAAATTCATGAGTAGTCTCATTCAAAGGCAATAAATGAGCTAAAGCTTACATCGATTAACTTGCCAGGTACACGCAATGCTCTATGAACTGATTTCACATCTTTGTAAATAGGCAAATTCTTAACTACCCATTGCAATGAATTGGGTAGAGCAGCCCATCTTACTTGTCAAAACTATAATGGTTAAACTTCATCCCACTTAAAAAAAACGTGCAATTCTTAATATTAGTAATGTATTTTAAGTAATTGTACTTTAATCCCTTTTACATTAATGCTCCATTTTTTTATTGACAAAAATTTTTATATTTCCAAAGCACATATTCTCCCTAACATTATTTTTACAGACTCCATACGTTATTTTTGCATAAGCTTTAGCATTAGTCCCCTGCACTTTTACCTCCCATTATTATTGTTTATTGTTTATTTTTTTTAGCGGGATCCTCTCATTATTAATGTTGCAAGCAAGTTGCAATAATTCATTTAAAATTATTAAAACTATGTAAAACAAGTTAATTAAACTCTATAAAAAAAGGTTAATTAAAAGAAAATTTTAAATCAATGTATTTATAGAGTTTCCATATAAAGATACCTTATCATGTGCCCTTAGGGCACATGTTAACATGACCCTTTAAAAATAATCAAATATTTAACTTTGTACACTTTGAGTCAGTTTGGATTAACTTATTTTTTAGTTTATGCAAAACAGCTTATGCGAATAAGTAAGGTTTTATGTTAATTTATAAGTTTCTACTAATAAAAATTATATTTTTATATGTTATTTTATTATAAAGTATCTTAACAAACTTATAATAATACATAAAAATATATTTATTTACATAAATTATTTTGCATAAACTCAAAATTAAATTAATCCAAACGGATCCTTAATCTCCCAACATGCCTTGTGTTAAGGGTTTGTTTCAATATATAGCTTTTTTGCCTTTTCAATTTTTTTTATCTTATCACTTTTTTTTTTCTTTCTAATAAAATCTACTTAGTTTTCTATTTTATGTTCTATTTCTTGATTTCTCAATTTCATTATTATTATTATTATTATTATTATTATTATTATTATTATTATTATTATTTCGTACAATCCTTCATCCCTTAATTTCATCTACTGTTGTTGTTTAGGTAGTATAGTAGTTGAAAAAGATTCATTTTGTAATAAAAAAAAATCATTTTATTTAGTTTTCATTCGCTTTGTTTATCATAATGAAATAAGTAATATTTTACAATTTTTTTACTATATTGATAGGTTTAGCATAATGAATAGAATGTAGTGGTGATACTATACATATGGTGAGTGTAAAAGGGATTTGGATTTGCTATTGTCTATATATTTATGGGTGCTTAAATCCAATTCAATCCAAAAAATAACTGTAAATTTATTCAATAAAATTAAAAACCGCAAAAAACTGAATAATTTTGGATGTGTTTAGACGTTCTTTTGTGAAAACCGCTAGATCGGATTTTGGATTGAATGCACAAGTTCCGAGACAGAATTACATATTTTTTAATATTTATTTAATGTTTTATTAATATGATATATTCCATTAACATATTAATTATTGATATTATTTTGATTATTTCTACGAGACTTATAAGGTTGACTATTATTTTATAACTTATGGTGCATATTTGTTTTTTTCACAATTGAATTCATTGTTATAGTTGTGTTTTATTTACAACTTATGTGTAATTTTATTATTGTTGCAATATCCTTTATGTTGTTCTTTTTTTGACATTAACAATATTCTTTATGGTTGATTCTTACAATTTTAATTTTTTCAATTCAACTGCTCAATTTTATTAAATTAGACAAACAATCACTTATGAATTTCAATGTCTTTAGATTAATTTTTCAATCTCGATTAGTTTAAATATCCTTGACATAATAACCATATTTCAAACGGTTCAATCTCATCAATTTAAAATTTAAATTTATAATTGATTGTTAGTTCAAATTAACTATTTTGTTGAAAAAAATAAAACAAAGTCTTGCAATAGAAATTAATAAAATTTCAACAGATAATTGATTGAACCAAGAATTGAACTCACAAAGAATAGTTTTAAAAAAGGAAAATGCTAAACAGTGCCCCGGGGCACTATAGTTAAGCATATAAATATGGTAATTCTGTCTCGGAACTTGTGCATTCAATGCATCGAGAATGTAAAAAGTTGTTTAATTAATAATAATTTTATCTTTTATTTCTATTTTTAACATGCTTAACAAGTACCCTTTAAAAAAAAGTAAGGTTACCATTACACTATGGTATTCACATATGCTTTATTATTTAGTTGTTTTATATATTACTGAACGTTTAAAAAAAATAAAAAAATAAAATGGTTTGAACTCATGACATACAAGTTGAATAATTAAAAGGTTACTACCGCTGGGCTGCTGGTAGGGGTGTTCATGGGTACGGGTCAATCCGCGAACCCGCCGATCCAACCCAACCCAACCCACTATTTACCCGAACCCGTTCATATACGGGTAGAACCCGGCCCAACCCATCACGCCCGCATATAATTGGTTCGGGTATTGGATCTAGCTTTATGAACCCGTTGACCCGTATACCCAACCCGTGTACCCTTATATCTAAAATTTTCATTCTACTATTGTACTACACTACTAATACAATTGTACTATTATTGTTGACTCTCTTAATTTTATGAGCCAATTTCTCAATTCATTTCCTTATTCCTATTTGTGTAATCAATTTCCCACAAATCACTCAATCAAGCTTCAAATTTTGTTGAATTCATGTAATTTGCTATTGAAACTTATGTAGTTTGTTGCTATTGCTTATATATTGGAATTTATGTAATTTGCACCATAATTTGCTTTTGTTGCTACATGTCATTTTCAAATTATCGATTTAATGGATATGATGTGTTTTATGGGAATTTACTATTATTAAGTGTTATGACTATGAATGAATTTTTATTTAAAGTCAAATCAGTGTTTTAACCATATATTTAATTTATTTTTTTAAAAATTTATGTACAACCCGCGAACCCAACTCAATCCAACCCGTTAACAATCGGATTGGCTCGGTTCAGATTTAACAATGAAAGTGCGGATTTGGTGATGAATCCAACCCAATGTATATTGAACGGGTTGGGTAAGGAGTTAGGACAAAACCGGCCCAACCCAGCCCGCGTACACCCCTAGCTGCTGGTGAAGATTATAAGTTTATCTGAGTTATTTAAAATATATACGGTAAACAATAAAGAGAAATTAACTTGAACTATACCAAAAATAAAAATTTGAAATTTAACCTTAATTGAGAAATTAAATAATTCAAACTAGTGAGTACTCCAAAATACCAATTTTAATATGATATTTTTATAAAATATTTGTTTATTTTATAAGCAAAAATTTGTTAAATATTTACACCAGACCCGTTGTGAGTTTATGTATTTATATTTGTGAAAACAAATTTTAACATAGCAATATATCTATCTCTATTATATATTTGGTTAGATTTTCAGAGAGTTTTCTCGTGCATTCTCAAAAGAAACTGCTTAAGTGGCATTCAAATAGAGTTTTTTAGAAAAAAAATTAGGTGACATTCAATCAATGCTTCTCTATTATTATTATTTTTTTTTTAAAAAAAAAAAACTTGTTGGATATTAATGGAATTATGTTTGTGTGTTTATTTCATTATACCATAATCAACATATATACAACCATATTGAGTCAAGGTTGACTCATCACAATAATTTCCTAATGAATACAAATAAATGTAGAATCTCCTATAATAATTGTTTTATATTCTAATACACCCCCGTAGTCGAAACTGGAGGTTGACGAATGTTGAGACTATCTCGGAAGTCATCAAATAACTGCAGCGGAAGGCCCTTTGTGAAAATATCAGCTATTTGGTAACGAGATGGAACATGTAGAACTCGTACTTGACCTTTAGCAACCTTTTCACGCACAAAATGGATATCCATTTCAATATGTTTGGTGCGTTGATGTTGAATGGGATTACCAGACAAGTAGACAGCACTGACGTTGTCACAGTAGACTAGAGTAGCTTTCGTTACCGGGCATTGGAGTTCTAAAAGTAAGTTTCGAAGCCAACATGATTCAGCAACAACATTTGCAACTCCACGATACTCTGCTTCAGCACTAGAACGTGATAAGGTTGGTTGTCGTTTTGCAGACCAAGAGACCAAATTATCCCCAAGATAAACACAATATCCGGATGTGGATCTTCTAGTATCTGGACACCCTCCCCAGTCAGCATCGGTATATGAAGTGAGTGTATCAACTAGGGATGGAGAGATATGTAGGCCGTGGGTAATTGTACCTTTAAGATACCTAATAATCCGCTTCAAGGCAGTCATGTGCTGTGTCCGTGGATCATGCATAAATAGACACACTTGTTGGATGGCATAAGCTATATCAGGCCTTGTGAAAGTTAAATATTGTAATGCACCTGCAAGACTTCGATATTCAGAGGGGTCATGATATGGATTACCTGAGATTCCACTAAGCTTTGCTTTGGTGTCCACCGGTGTGGAAACAGGTTTGCAAGATGACATAGCAGCTCTCTCAATAATCTCTTCGGCGTATTTATGTTGAGATAGAAATATTCCATCTAAATGTCTAGTAACAGATATACCCAGAAAGTAACTGAGTGGACCCAAATCTTTCATGGCAAATTCAGAATTGAGTTTAGACATGATGGATTGACGAAGAATATCAGATGAGGCCGTGAGAATGATGTCATCCACATAGAGAAGAATGTATGCTGTGTCGTTGCCACAATGATAGATGAATAAAGAATGATCACATATACTATGTGAAAAACCTAAGGTAGCAACAAACTCTGTGAAGCGTTGGTACCAGGCACGAGGAGCTTGTTTAAGACCGTACAAAGACTTCTTCAGTAGGCATACATAATCAGGATGTTGAGGATCACGAAAACCGGGAGGTTGGTGCATGTAGACAGTTTCATTAATATTTCCATGTAAGAAAGCATTTTTGACATCCAATTGATGTAAACACCATGATTTTGATATAGCAATACTAAGAACTGTCCGTATAGTAGCTGGTTTGACCACAGGACTAAATGTTTCACCACAGTCTACGCCAGTTTGTTGGTTAGAGCCATTTCCCACTAGGCGAGCTTTGTATCTTTCAAAGGAACCATCTGATTTCTTTTTATGCCTGAAAATCCACAAACTTCGAATGACATTAGCATTAGTTGGACGTGGTACTAAATCCCACGTCTTATTTGCAATAAGAGCATCATATTCGTCTTTCATAGCCATTGTCCAGTTATGATCTTGTAATGCATTAATAGGATTAGTGGGCAAGGGAGAAATGATGGGTGAAGTAGAGGTGTGGAGGTTAAAAAGTTGGCGTGGTTTAAATATGCCATGTTGAGCTCGAGTGGTCATCTGAGGAGATAATGGAGGATTGGCTAGAGGATGTTGAGGTGTAGGTATGGTTTTGGGAGTGGGTGTGTTAGAGGGAGGCGTTGGTTGAAGGTTTAGGTGGTTTATGCTATTAATTGGTGTTTGATGTGGTGTAGGTGAGGTGTTTAAAGGTGACGGTTGGGAGCGACAAATTGCTGCCAATTACTGCCAATTACCATTTGTAGGATATTGGCAAGGAGGAGTAGCCCATGGCTGCCACTGTGCTGCCCAAGGAGGATAAGCCCACTGTTGTTGTGCGATTGATTGGTTCCATGCCCCTTGTTGATTGTGGTTTGATCGTCCGCCTTGACCTCCACCTCTACCACGGTTCCGCCCACCACGGTTATAATTATGACCGCCGCGATTGCCACGACCACCAGTATTGTTATTATTACCGCGGCTTGTGCGACTAGAAGATGGAAAATTAGAGCTATTTTCCTGAGAAGTAAGAAAGGCGGAGTTGTCGGTGTTTTGTGTTGCCCGTTTGGCCAATGCTGTTTCTTCTAGGACAACCATGGACCGTGCCTTGTAGAAAGGAGGAAGAGTCTCAGAATGACGGATTTGAGCGGCAACATTAGCATAGGCATCGGAAAGGCCAGAGACAAGTTGAAGCACCATACGTTCGTTGGAAACAGGTGCACCAACATTGGAGAGTTGATCAGAAAGAGATTTGATATGTTGGCAGTAGGAAGAAGCATCTGAGAATTGTTCCATGTTGACTCTTGAGAATTCTTGCTCTAAATATAGAGCACGAGAGTTCTTGTTATCGAAAAATATATCAAAAAGGCGGTTCCAAGCTTGTTGGGCAGTAGAGTTACGTTCAATGATGGTGTGGAGGAGATCGGTGGAAATAGTACCATAAATCCATGATAAAACAATGGCATCAAGACGTTTCCACAAGGCTGGATTGGTTTCTTTGAGAGATGGTGAGGAGGATGTTGTATGTGTGTCGGCAGAAGGAATAATATGATCAAGAACTTCATATGCTTGAGCATGAATTTTGAACAACTCAGACCATGTGTTGTATTGACTTTTCTCAATATCAAGAGTGATTTTAATGAAGTTTGTGATGTTGGTGACAGTGAGGGCTGGATGAATTGTTTGATTGACGGTGTTGGAAGGAATTTCAGATGCTTTTGGTATTGAGAAAATTTCGGACGATGCTTTTGGTGAGGAAGTGGGGGAGTTTGACGCAGACATGGTGATAGAGGGAGTTTGGCGGTTGAAACAATTAGGAAACAATTTGTTTTCAAAAGTGGGTTACACAATATATGGGGTGGATGATTAAAAGATAATTATGTATAATGAGGATATATAATTTGAGGAACAAACATAGTCATGTGCTGACTATTGAGAAGGAAAAGAATTGCAGGCGGCGCTGCATGTTTGGATGGGAGAAATATGTGACTTAGGGTTGCTAAGAGGGTAGGCTATTGATACCATAATGGAATTATGTTTGTGTGTTTATTTCATTATACCATAATCAACATATATACAACCATATTGAGTCAAGGTTGACTCATCACAATAATTTCCTAATGAATACAAATAAATTTAGAATCTCCTATAATAATTGTTTTATATTCTAATAGATATATACAACTAAATTAGAGCGTTTTGTTTTATCTTTTTTGGTATTTTTTTTATTAAAGCTTCTCGAATATTTTTTATCTTAGAAACTTTAATATTATATTTTTTGTAGAAACTCTAATATTATTTATTTACTTTTGTAGAATTTCTAATATTATAAATTTTTTTTTTGGAAACTCTTTTTTTTTTTTTGTGGTGATAGAAATCTTTATCTCTATTATATACATCTCTATCTCTATTATTATATTATATACATTACGATATTTACACAGAGCTCTCTCATACGATATTTTGCTTATGTGGCATTCAATTTGAGTTTCTCTATTTTTTTTCGTATCTTCTCTAACTCACTATTATTAAAAAAAAAAATTTGGATGTTGTATACAATTAAATTAATCGGATAAAATAAGAGCTTATTTGGATTAGCTTATGAAGGAGAAGAGGGTAAAAGGAAGTGAAGGGGAAAAAAATTGATTAAAAAAAAAAAAGTGAAGGGAAAAAATTCAAGTGTAATTAAAATAAGCTTAAATTTATATATTTGATTTTATACATTTATATTTATATAATTGATTTTATACATATAGATAATTAATATTGTATATAATCCTTTAAGAAAATTAAGACAAGCACTTTACAATAATAGAATAAAAATAAGTAAAATTAAAAATAAATTATTATACATAGGATATAATTTTGTTGATAAAAAATTAAATTAACTTTTATACACAGAAAAAAAAGGGTGCTACTAATAAAAATAAGTTGTTCCTGAAGAAAAATTTACTTATGAAAAATTTACTAATAAATTAACTTTTTTACTTATGAAAAATTTATATAACTATCATACCCGAAAAATAAGTTGTTCCTGAAGAAAAATTTAAGTAACTAATATATCAATTTTTTAATTATAAACAAAAATATTTTTAATCAAATTTGTCAACTTTAATACTTAGTAATATTTATAATTCAAACAAACACACAATAAAAAAAATAAATATATATATATATATATATATATATATATATATATATATATATATATATATATATTTATCAACGATGTCTAAAATGACTGCTAGTCAGTAGGAATCCATATTACCACTCTATCTATTTTAAAATGATAGAAAAATAGTTTTCGATCATATTATTACAAGTATTCTTATCTTACTAGCTATACAACTATCGTACACCAGACAACAATCTTTGCAATGATGAATAACTTTATGACATGACTAATTTCGTATTATACAATTCTCACCTTATAATAAAAAATATCGCGGCGATGCCGCGATATGTGCGTATACACGAATATTATGCTAGTTTCTAGTAAAATATTTAAAATTTTGTTTTAAATCAATACTATATATATAAAGTAGTAGGGGTCGGGTTCGGACCGAAAATCTTCAAATCGATAAAAACCGCAGTCTCTTAATTTGGACACCAAATACATTAGACTAAATTTTAAACTAAATTTTTTATGCCATGTGTCAACTCTAAAAAAAACAGTTATGTTCCATTTTATTTCATGAAAATTTTAAAATTTAGACTAAATTTATTATTTTAAATGTTTTTTTTAAGGAAAATTTTATTATTTAAAATTTAAACACTTTAAATTATATGAAATACTTAAACAGCGGACGACATTTTTCAAATATTTCTCTCACTCATGTCTTGTCTTACCACACATCTAACGCAACATCTACGCTTAATTTATTGCCGTGTTGGTTTGTTAAAGTCCAACATTTTCTATCTTATACAATATTGTCAGTTTTATTGCAATCCGATATAAAAATCCTTTAGCTTAAATGGTCACCCTTACCCGTGAACACCCTTAAACTTAAGTCATATATATTTGACGAAGATTGGAGGACTACTGCACTAAAATCGATGGAAAGAGTCTCAGTAGATGCAGTACAAACGCTAAGACTCTTTTGCATATTACAAATTTCAATAAAAAAATTTGTATCTATATTTAACAACTAAAATACAAGATGAGGAGGAGAAATGAATATTGCGATATGATTTCATACTAGCGACAAATTAGTTCATGATTTGTTATAAGAGAGGGACTAATTTGTCCTTAGAATAAAAATGTCATAGACTAATTTGAGTTTTATTTTTGTTTGATATTGAATTGTTTTGTCAGAAATTTGTAAGGGACCAAATTGACTCATCACTCTTTAATTATTTAGGTGTAATATATTCTATTTGATGTCATTAGATTCTTAATTCACCAAAAATAAAATTATATTCAAGACAACGGCGGAAACTTATACCAATATTATGACAATAAAAAAAATAATAATTAAAGTTTACTATACTTGTAATGATAAAATTCTTATTTAATTTTTTTTATAAAAATAAAAGTGATTATATTAGTTATTTTGGAAATGTTTTCTTTTTTAAAGAATTTGGAATATTTTTTTTAAAGAAATAACAACAAAAAATAAATTCATATAGTACAAACTAACTATGCTCCAACCATTACTTGTTGGACCGTTTAAAATAAAAACCATAAGTTTTTGTAAGCAAGTTTATTAAAATAATCAAAATATATTTTTTTGAAAAAACCTATAACTAACAATAGAGTTGCTGGTTGTCATTGGAACTAGTACCGACTATAACTATAATGATTGGGAAAACACATTGGGAACCTCCGATTATTAATTGCATATGGGGTGAATTTGTAAATATTGTAAGTTATATTACCACAATTAACAACTAACAATATTTTAATGATATTATAAATGACACTTTTCTCAACCAATATATTTAAGACACCTAGGATGGGCTATCAGCCCAATTTAATGAGATGGGCAGCCAAGTTCTCACCTTGTAAATAATATATCCAAATCCACGTGATTTTCTAGTGCGTTCAGAAACAATCACCTTCCCATGCTCAATTTCTCCATACTCTTTAAATGCCTGAAAAAGAAGCAATCATTTTATTTTTTAGAATCTTGATTCTTAAGATGAGAGACATGAAACAAGGGCATGCATGATGACACACTAAACTCACATTACGCAAAGATCGTGTAGTGGTATTCAAGGACAGGTCACGAACAAAAAGCCTTCTATGGACAGAATCAGCATATGCAATAGTTTCTATTTCTTCTGCAATTGTAGGATCTTCGGAACCTCTTTATACAGAAACATGCAAACAAACACAGATGCGCACAATCAATCACACATCATATGTACAATACAAGTATGAGAAATAGTACTTTTATGCTTCATATTCATTTTTTGAAAAAGATTCTATCTTTTGCAATTTATTTGATAGTTCTTGGAAGAAAAGAATCAGAACAGTAATGAGTGAAAGTGATATGTATATTAAAATGAAATAGAGACACACAGTTTAGAGAGAAGATCAATGAGTACAGGTTTGGCAAGAGGTTCCATGAGAAGTCTAAGTTCTTCCTTGGAAACCAATGTATTGCTTCCTGCCTCATCTATTTTTCTTTTCTTCTTCAAATCCTTCATTTTTTGCTTCATACTCATCTTCAGTTATTATTTTCTCTTCACACAAATGCAATATTCTTCTCCAAACTCAGTACTCAATTCAATGTATAAGGTTTGTAATTGGGCTTTTCTTCTGGTTTTCTCACACAATATGAAGGCCCAAATTCATGTGCAGATTTTTTAATGGTTACTTGTAACTTAAGTAAATGAGTATTTCTTTTATTCAGTAGCTAACTGATGCATAAATTAAAGATTAAATATTTTCCTTGTGTTTTCTTATATATAAATCAAGTACTTGGAGTTGGATTTTGGGACAATAAAAAAAAAACATAAAGAAAAACAGAATTTATAGATAGCATCGAGTTGAAATATTATGCAGGAAAAAAAGACAAATTTTCCTGATGTGTTTTGCTTTGAAGAAACACTTTTGGTATTAATAGATTTGGGAAAATAGAGTACTTTAAACAGTTGACCTGTTTATTTCGGAACTGTAATTTCTCGTTGTGTCGAAGATTTTCTTTGGTTGGTTTTTTTGTTTTGTTTGGATTAGAGTTAAATTCGACCTTGAGTAGAAATCAATTTTACATTAACAACCTTAGAGTACCAATCAACTTTACATTAACAATGAAATAAAAACTTACTACACTATCATTTCATAAGATTAAATTCAAAATAACTCACAATAGTCTCATGTCTTATACAATATAGAGGACTTTCCTTCAATATCAGTGTAAATGTATGTCCTTTAAACTCAATTTTTTTAAGTGGTGACCTGAGAAATATGGCGCATAGGCAGGCAAAAGAACATAGTATGAAGGATAAGTTCCATTAGTTTAAGGAATTTCCTTTTCATTAAATATTTATGAACTCCAATTGTGCCCTTGTCATCAACCAGATATTGTGGCCTTTTAATATCGAAAGTTTCAAAATCACAAGGGAAGATTATATTGCATTGAACAAACTGAGAACAAATAATAATAGGAAAAACAAGTAGCTACAAAGAACAAGCCATGCATACATCTTGTGGATTGTGTTACCCTCGAGGAGATGATATTTACAGAATTGCAGTAAGATTTAGTGACACTTTTGAGCACAAGTTGAAGGTTTTGAAGAAAGCGTGGGCACTAGAGGAGAAAAGACTTAAGTACAAGAATCATAAGAGGAAGAGGGAATCACAATCAGTACTTTGTCCAAAGATTATATAAATAAGAACATCTTCAATGTGTTGCTTCCTTCATCTGACTATTTGAAGAGCTTTTTTTTATGGAAAGTTTATACTTAGTTTCACATTTATTCATTGCATTGCAGGCTCTTTTTGATTCAATTGTTATTAATGATGAAGCATTACTAAGTAATTTCAAAGTCATCGACACAAAGCTAAAACATAAAATGAAACGATTCTGTATTTGAAACGAACATGGTCACAAATGATTCTTACTATGCGAACGATCAAAACAATTCTGTATTACGCAATTCTTACCACCATTTGCCTTTCCACCTTAAAATAAATGAAAGACAGACTTTAGTATCTATGAGCATAAAATGACTGTATAAATTACAGTAGTGAAATGGACTAATGTGATGACTGAAGAAGGATTTTCTATGGAATTTTGTTAATTTTAGATACAAAATTGTCCGACTCAATCGTTTTTTGACACAGTGTTCTGCATAAATCTGTAAGACTATTAGAGTTCACAATAGCAAATAAGTTGAATTTGCACATGAAGCATAAAATTCATATGAACTTGCATAACTTCAATTGTCATCAATTAAGTCACCATTTAAGCCGTAAAAAAATAAGAATCATAAATTATCCCATAATATTTCAATCACATTTTGAAAAACGTTTTAGAGTGAAGATCAATTTATGATCATTCACAAATCAAATCTAAAAAGTGAATTGTCTCGGACCGGAGGGAGTATTTATGGACCCCAATTGTGGCCTTTTAATATCTAAAGTTTCAAAATCACAAAGTAAAATTATATTGCATTGAACAAACTGAGAACAAATAACCACAAAAATAGAGGTAGATGACATATTATTAGCATTTCTAGTTACAAAATATTATCGCATCTAAAGTTAAGTATAATCAGAAAAAAAATATATGAAAATTTTCTAGTCGCAAGGAGTTCTGACCTAGAATTACATAAGGGATAGCACTGGAAAAATTGGGCAGGAAATAGGGGCTAATAAGAATTCAACATGAAAGTACATTCTTTGAAAGAAGTAAAATAGTACATTCATGGATTGGGATGATCATCATACTGAGTTGAAGCTGCAGTGGGAAGAGTTGGATTAGGAGATGCAGCATATGGTGCAGCAGTTCGGGCTATTGGAGATACTCTTGCAGGAACAGACGGCTGACGACCTCCACCATCGGTTTGGCGAAATTCAGAATATTTTACAGTTATAGTTTTTCCCTGCAATCAAACAAGAATGATATGTAATAAGCAATTCAGCCAACAAAATCACAAACTCTAAAGCAGTCAATTTAGGAACCGATAACTGTATGAAAATTTCAAACATTTGTTTAATTACCTCAAGAGTGGTTTGATCTAGGTCTTTTATAGCATTCTTTGCAGCCTCTGCAATCTTGTATCTAATGAAGGCAGATCTACAGTTAAAAATACAACAGTTGAGTAAAAACGATAACTATTGTATCGAATTAAAGCATGTTAATGTTACTACTTTTACCTTACAGTTGAATCCTTGAGACGTAGATATACAGGTACACATTCCTCTATATCACCATGCCTCTCAAAATAGTTGAGCAGTATTTCCCTTGTTACTTGTGCTGATAAGTTTTCAATATATAGAATTCTCTTCGAAAGACAAGCAGCACGTCTGATTTTGTTTAGCTCATCATCAGCTAGCTTGCATAATCCCTGAAATCATAAATCCATAAAACAAACTAACGAAACAGAACAATGATCGCTACATATATTTGTACACGTCGTAGACTCAATAAAAGTGCACTTATTCCACAAGTCAGACAGTAAGATGATGTTTCCATAGAAAATGGCAACTTGCTCAAATTCCACTACGCGAAGCTGCCCGCTATTTGACTATATTTCTTAGTAAATACTAAATAGCGTATAGCATAAAATTAGCGATATGTTCATATAGCGTGAAACAGAAGATTCATGCATCAAATAAATCATTCAAAGACAATAAAATGAGCTAAGGCTTACATCAACCGACTTTCTTCCTGAAAAATAAAAAATACAATATTAAAAGAAACAATGATGAATGCAAAATGATCAATCTTGATTCTTAAACACACAAACACAATGATGAATGCACTCACAGAACTCAAATCACGAACATTAAGCTTTCGAAGGCCACGATCAACATTTGCAAAACTTTCAATTTCTTCTGCAATTGAAGGATATTTGGACCCTCTTTATGTCTCAACATGGAAACAAACACATTCACACGACATTAGAATATTCATATATTGAAAAATATTCTATCATTATAATTCATTTGATTGTTCTTGATGAAAATCTTGGAAGAAAACAAAACTGGAATATATAGTAATGAATGAGTGAAAATGATATTGAGACGTACAGTTGAGAGAGAAGATCAACGAGTTGAGGTTTTGCAAGATGTTCAATGGAAACTCTAATTCTGTTCTTTTCCAAATTCTCCATTTCTTTCTTCTTACTCATCTTCTGTAATTATTCTCTTCACAAATGCAATATTCTTCTGCAAATTCAGTACTCAATTCAATGTATAAGGTTTGTAATTGGGCTTTTCTTCTTACACAATATGAAGGCCCAAAGTCTTGTGCAGATTTACAAGACAATCTCGGTCCCTGCACAAATGTGTAATGTCCTTTACCAATTGAGCTAGGCTCATGAGGACGATTTACAAGACTTTTTAATATACTTGAGAATTTATTTTGCCACGCTATTAGTTTTCTCACGCGCCCTACAAAATTACTAAAATACTTCTATCTGATACTTAAGTAGCGGATGATATTCGTTACATAAGTAGTGTTGTAGGAGTGTAATTGGACCGGTTTGAATAAGTTTTTGGAGAATTCAGTGTCCGAACCAATGAAATCTTAATCGGTTTGGTTTGACCTTTGGTGTTTTTCAAAAATGAAACCAATCCAAACTAGTTTGGTTCGGATACTTTAATTGGTTCACAACATTTTTTTCTGTGATGTATTCCTTATTATTTTTTCAATCACATATATCACTTGATGTAATCAATTATCACCATAAATCATGCTTAAAAGGAAAATCTTCCCATTTTGTCCATGTAATTTCAAATTATTTACACCCTCTGTCCCAAATCTTCGGACTTTGGTGATTTTATCTTTTTAGTTTTGTCCCAAAACTTTGATTCTTTTTTTAAAAATAAAATAAGATACAATTAATAACATTTTACTATTCTTCAATTCTTCATTTTCTACCTTGCCACCACCACCACTGGAAAACTCTTATCACCTTCAAATTACAAACCCCAAAAATTCTTCATTTTCTCATAAGATATTAAATCTTAAGATCATCATTTCAATTCTAAAACATATTCCATCTTAATTTTTAAATTTCGTCTAGTTTTCTTTACATATTTAGTGTTAAAAAAAAACAAACTTCTCTCCTTCTGTCACTTCTCATCATCTGTTATCAACAAAGTGATTATATTATGGTATCCTAATTTCACACATTATTCCACGGCACAAACTCCGATTTTTTTGATAAAAATGAGAAAGAGAAATTAAATTTATCATAAAGTAAAAATTGTTGAATAGATAGAAAGATTTTTTTAAAATAATCTTTTATAAGTTTTTGTTTTCCAAAAATTGTCTTTTGAAAATAATCACATTTTTGCATTTTAAATTTGGTCCCAGTAAGTTGAAATAATTTTGATTTTCGTTCTTGTAATTTGTTAAGTCAACGTCCTCTAAACACGTGGCAGTGGTCCAGACAGCAGATTATGGTCATGTCAGCATTTTTGTTTTGTGTGACATGACCACAATAAGGACTAAAACCAAATTAATTTGAAATTACTGGGACAAAATGGAAGGATTATATTTTTATAGGGACTAAAATCTAAATTCGCTAACTTTATAGGGACCAAAAGCACAAATTAGCCTAATTAATTTAACATGTGGCAATCATATATGGCGTCTGTCGTTTGCCTAACCACCCAAAATTGACGGCGGGGACTAAAATTGAAACGGAAAAAAACTACAGAGATTAATTAAAAATATCATAAATAAAATATAGGAACTATTTTTTGAAAGTCCGCCTAAATGTAGGAATAAAAACATATTTCACCCATATTTTAAAAGAATAATATTATAAATAATCACCTAATACTTCAATCACATTTAGAACACTTTAGAGTGAAGATTTATTTTGATACTTTACAATTTTTTAACAACCCAATTTTTTTTTTTTTTGGTTTTTCACCACCAGTTGAATCTGGTTCGGGGGTCAGTTCTGGCATCAAGTGGTTCCAGCCCCCTCCCGATCGCAGTTGCGGGGGATCGAACCGTGGTCCTCCCTACCAAGTTCAGCGCCAATCACCACTGAACCAACTAACGATTGGTCTTTAACAACCCAATTTAGTTCCGACAAAAAAAAAAATCATAATTACTCCCTGACATTTTATACTATGAACAAATTAATCTCTCTATTACAATAAATTATGAGAGACCAATATATGTAGATATATTTTCACAATCAACCGATAAAAGAAATCATTTTAAAATAATTCATATTTTTATGATTTCATAATGTCAACTGATATATTTTCAATAGCTCCTCATTTACGGGTCTTTGTTCTTTTTGTGCAGAGACTCGATTATTATAAATAATTCATTTGTCGTTCAACAAAAATTGATATATTTTAAATCCTTTTAGGGTTTATGAATACATTTTTCAAAAAAAAAATGCACCATAAAAACTATTTTACATTGTTATAATTTGATATTTTTTAGGTTAAGTTTATATATCTTTATCCTATTTTAATATTTTTATTATGGTAACAAAAAACGAATCTTTTTACGATTAAGATAACAAGGATAATTGTGTAAAAAAAGAGATTAGTATAAAAAATGAAATCTTTTAGAAAATTAAAAAAAAAATTCTTTTAAAAGATTTGATTAAAAAGGGAAACTTGACCAATCGTTAGTTGGTTCAGTGGTACCAATTGTTAGTTGGTTCAGTGGTGATTGGCGCTGAACTTGGTAGGGAGGACCACAGTTCGATCCCCCGCAACTGCGATCTGGAGGGGGGGCTGGAACCACTTGATGCCAGAACTGTCCCCCCAACCAGATTCAACTGGTGGTGAAAACCGGAAAAAAAAAAAAAAAAAAAAAAAAAAAAAAAAAAAAGGGAAACTTGATTCCCAAGATAGGATAAGTGGCTATATAAGTGACTATATAAGAAACACAAGCTAGCATTGTAAGTTTATTACTTAGTGCTACTTTGTTTCTTAAATATGTCTAAACCCTCTTCTTCTTTCATCAAAGATCATCCAACCAGAGCTGGGAAATATGGCTTAAAGAAGAATGATGGCAATGGTGGAATTGAGTTGATGGTTAAGAAGGAAGAGAAGAAAAAGAAGCCAGTGGAACATTACAAAAGGATGCAATGTTGGGTGATTGTGAAGAGGATGATTGAAGGAAGAGATGCTTGGGCTTTGAAAGCACCTCTTGATATCAAGTTTTTGAGGTATGGCTTAGAGAACAAGTCAAAGGTGAAGAAGGCAATTGGTTTGAAAGATATTGAGGGCAAATTGAAATCATATTCATCGCCAGATGAATTTGCTGATGATATGAGGTTTGTATTCTATCATGGATTGTGTTACCCTCGAGGAGATGATGTTTACAGAATTGCAGCAAGACTTAGTGACATTTTTTAGCACAAGTGGAAGGTTTTGAAGAAAGAGTGGGCACTTGAGGAAAAAAGACTCAAGTTCAAGAATCATAAGAGGAAGAGGGACTCACAATCAGTGTCCAAAGATTAGATAAAAAGAATTTGCTTTACTTGTTTATATATGCATTCATACTGAATGCTTAGTTTATCTAGTTTTCTAGAGTATTTTTGTTGTTGCTTCCTCGGATTATTTGAAGAGCTTTTTTTCAAAGAATGTGTCTGCTTAGTTTCAGATTTATTCATTACATTGTAGGCTCTTCGATTCAACTGTTTATTAATGATGAAGCATTACTAAATAATTTCAAAGTCATTGATTATTATTTTTGTCATTGTTCTGTAATTTTTTAGGGTTTTTTTTTTTTATTTTCAATTCAAACAATACTTATTATGTGACCAACTCATCATCAATACAAAACTCAAACTAACATGGTTCCAGTACCATCTTACTATTACGCAATTCTTACCACCATTTGCCTCTCCACCTCAACATAAATGAAAGAGAAATAGTTTAGTTTCTATGATCATAAAGTGACTGGGTATAAATTGCTGAAGAAAACCATTAACATTATCACAAAAGAAGAAAAATACAGAGAACAGCAATATATTGTCCTAAAGCTATCCCTCCAACCCATGTAAACAAATCATGTTAATGCTACACAGTGAATTTACAAAGCTAGAGGACACAACAGAAATTCCGGGAAGGTTTAATTGAATGGAGAGACTCGAAGTTGGAAGACATTCAATAGGCTTGGCCATTAATTAAATATGGAATTTTTCACGACGGCCATTAATTTAGGCTAACAAAATATTACAGTAATTATTTTCACAAAACAAAAAAAAAAATATTACAATCAGATTAGCAACTGTATTTTCCATTCTGTGCACCGGTGATCTCACGGCATAAATAGGTGGGCATTCTAATTCACGTCGTCTGATCTCGGATATACCTAGGGAGCCAACAGAATTGGCAAGAGAAAATGAAGAGGAGATTCAAAAAAGGAAATCAGAAACATTGGTCCTGTACCATCTTTAACTGCGCCAAATGCTTCGTCAGTCAAATATCAATCTCCTTGTAAATAGTAAAGCTGACGAATGTTACCAGAAGCTGTCACAATAGAAAACAATTTCTTAGCATTATCTGTTAGCTTTGACGGAAAAACAAACAAACTGTGTAACCTGTAGCATATCTGAAATTTATGTTATCCTATGAAATAAACATGGAGAAATATGCTTTTGATTAAGGGAACATAGAAAGGTGACTCAATCAATTTGCACAACCGGATGCAGGGGTTCCTTGCGTACCAAAAATTTAAATCCATTAAAAGCCATAGGTTACTGGATACTAACGAAAAAACGACCATTGAATTGTTTGAAGATATGGCTAATTAAATATGTCATATCATAAAAGATAGAAAATAAAAAGGGTCGTTTGACCAAGACTTTAAAGAGATCACGAATCATTATGGGAGATGTTAAACAATTTCATCCAAAAGGTGAATGCTATCAATTACAAAAAAGAAAGAAAAGATTACTTCATGCTACCCCTGTTAAATTGTAATAATATATTGACAGTTGTGTGATTGTTGAATGAAACTCAACATAAAATTCAATGATCGATCTGTAGTAAGAGGTTCCACATAACAGGTACCAAAGAAATTGCCAAAATATTTGCAAGAGAAACAGAATGGTTGGTGGAGAACCAGTTCAAAATTCAAAGACATACAAAAAGCAAACATGCAAAGATAGAGTAGTATTCCTTGTAGATGTAAAAGTAAGCCAATTATGAAAGCAAGAAAAGTGTTACCATATAACCAGTCCTTAAAATACACATGAAGTGCAGATGACAATTCTCGTTTACGACTTTCTTCTAAAGGTGCTTCTCGTAACAGTTGCCTTATCTCCACTAAATTTTTTTCCTGTGGGGAAGATACAATTTCATTCAAAATACAGTAAAGTATAAATCCAAAAAGTTTGGAAGTCCAATTGCCAATGTATTTATCAATTGAAACTGTAACATACATTTCTTTGCTGAGATGCTATATAAGCCTCTGGTAATGTGAATGGGTTGTCTTTTGTAGAACCGGTGGACTCTCCTCCAAGCCAGTTTGGAATCTGCACAACAATATGGACAGAGTATGTAACTAGACATATAAGAAAGAAATATGGACCTCAAACATTCTTCATCACCATAGTGAACATACTGAAATCCATTAAATGTGACTTTAAAAAAAATCTTCACTTGCCCCATAAGTCAGTATAAAAGAATGACATTCATACCACAAAATTAGTGAACTGATCAGGGTCCACCCTAGTAGCAGACTCAGTTTGAACATCGGAGACACCTGCTGGATGAGATAGTGAATCATGGGGATCAACTATCCCCAATGCTATAGGTTCATCCCAACGATTCACTGTGGGCAGAACTCCAACTTCATTCATATGTTCCTCCAACTGGGAGTAAAAGGTATTAAAGGGAGCCACCTGTAAATATTAAGAGAGGAAATTTTCCAAACAGTGAATACATTTGAGAAGAGTTAGACTTAACAGAAAAGTACACCTATATTATAAGCTAGTACTATAAACAAAATACTAGAAGCTCGGGCACATTTCATATACCTATAAGTAAGATCCACAAACGAGACCAGAGCACGCCAATATACAATTCAATTATTTTATTTCCTGTGTCACTATCGTGCGCTTTGATTGTACTTGCGATTTTATAAAATACTTGAATAATATTGGCAGTAAATAAGAAATTTGTAATGAGTAACAGTGGATGACATCCAAATGATCAAAAGATATTACGACATTGAAATCATGACATCCAACACATATTCTAGACATTAAGTCATCATCAACACAAGAAAAGGTTAAATTTCCAAAAACGGTCAAAACACAAAGTTATAGTCTCTATAACCAAGAAAGTAGCAAGTATTAAGCACTTCTGCAGTGTTGAGTTATATCAGATAGGCCACATAGATACATCACAAAGTAATCATGTCATTTTCAATAGGGTCATCACATGAACCCTAAACATAATTCCAAAATTTAATGGTTACGATCTCATAACAAATGGCTAGAAACTTCATATACCAAGAAACAGTAAATTATGAAGCTCACCTGCAACTTATGGTTATCACCAACAATAAGGGGTTGCTGATTCACTCCCAAGAAGAAAACACATTCACGGCAGTTAGCAATACAAATTCGTTTTGCTGCTACAATCACATGAACTCGTTCACAGTGTTCTACTCTCACAGCCTGTGAAGGAAAAATTGGAGTCAAATTATTTCCTTCCAAATAAGCACCAGCTATTCTTTTTGAACAGGAAGCACCAGCTATTCTAAACACTTGTGGTGGGCAGAAGATCGGTAAAACGCTCCTAGTTACCAAATCTTACCAAACATTGCGAACACCATATGCATATTAAAATGAATTAGAAAGATAAGTAATTTTATATATCATCTATAAACTGTCTGCAGAAGAGCTCTAGATCTGACATCAGCCAGATACCAGTGTAGTCAGTCACTGACATGTACAGATTCACGAAAAGGGAAATATATACACTTTGAGAGAAGAGAGAAATACTGTACATAAGCATTAAGCAATATTTTTGTGAGTGTGTGCATAAAAAAAGTATCTGACCTAATAAAAAGTTGAAAACACTGAATACTAATGCCAACCTCGTGTGCAAAAACATATCCAATTTATTCATCAGAGTTTCTATCACTTCCTATGGGATTCACACATACATGGCAAAGCTAAGATTCTATCTTCAAGAAAAATAATAAGATGCACATATACATGAAGAAGAATTAGAATATAGAGATATTTATCTTGTTCAAATCTTGATGTTTAATTCCTTACTAAACTACAGTGCATGAATACATAGACAGATAAGAAACAATCTGTCAAATCAAGCCATCATACAATGGAAGCTACAATTACCTTAAGTGTGTGTTGGCTATAGTATTCCACAAGATTTAATTAAGTGTGTGTTGGCTATAGTATTCCACAAGATTTAATTATACCCCATGTTACATTGGTAGGACAGTATCTAATAAAAAGACATATCTTTCATTTGAAGTCCACTGAACAATTATCATAGAAAATCAGACATTTTGTTAAGAACCAAGAAATTAAATTAAAATAGGAAAAATCAAAACAATAATAGTGTATTACCAAAATTGAACAAGGGACAAGAATGGAATTCCCCCAAGAGGTCCCCCTTAACTCTCAATACCAAATGTACCGAATGCCTCTATTGTTACTTATTATGTTTACACAAATGATTCCCTCTAATTCCTAACTGCTCCTGGATTATAACAGCACCATCGTCCTTGTATATCATCTTACCATAAATATAATTATTGCATTTTATTTTACTCATTTTGATAGGAAGACAAATTCCATATTGTTGTTTGTGTATGTATAGACTCGTTATGTTGCTGTTAAAATCAAGACACGAGGTTACTAGTTGTCACCTTTCCAACTGCTCCAATAAATATTGTTGCATCTGAACATCCATAGATGGTGGCATATCTCAAAGGTGCTAAGATGTAAATGGCAGATTCATGGCAATTTAGAACCTGCAATGACCGAATACCATTTTTATTAGCAAATCTATATCGACAATAATTTCAAGAAAACACATAAGATAAGATGCATAAGGTAAAAAATGAGAGACAAACAAGAATATTGGTTTTGTGCTGAGGTACTCAAACAAAACTTCAAATATTATCTAGCTTGATATCACTTTTCATGGAACTTAAGCTGTTAGTAGGGATGCTCAAATACCTAACTTATCACGAATAAACAAACTACCACAATACAAACCGATGGATTATATATGCCTATCTTGTGAATAGTGGAACTGCAGCGGAGTGGAATGGCCCATTACGTGAAGCTGAACACTAGCTATCAGCACTTTGCAGTAGCTTTCGTTAATCACGGAGAAAGGCCCTTTTAGTGGCCACTAAATGGTACAGGTTTGTAATGCTTTTTTTATCCTCTGATGTATCTAATTTTAAAGTTTTAAGAGATGTTTTGTCATTTACAGTGATTTACCAATTTAAGATTATGTTTCCCTACATTTCTTCCCACTCAGTCATGAAAAAAAAACAACAAAGAGACACAAGAAACGTTTTGTATTGCTCTTCATTTCTACGACAGTTAAGTCCAAAGTTTAGCATAGTGACTTTGTTTCTGGCAATGCCGGAGGCGTTTTCACGCAAGAGCGAGTGTGTTTGGTGACGGCAACTGTCTCATTTAGGTTCTATATTTCATTTGTCGCCTTCGTGTCTAGGTTCTCAACCCTGTTTTTCGACATTTGCAAATCTAGTAAGTGTGAAGATCAACCCACACCGCACACAATAGACACTCTAGTTGAGATTTTATTTGAAAAAAGCACTTGTTATTTTGAAGACTTTTAGAACTTGAACTAATATTTAAGCTATATTGTATTTTTATTTTGAAGGTTAGTGACAAATTATAAAGGTTAACTATAATTAGTAAGTATGACTACCCCTTTCATTTTGTGTACTTTTCTATCTTTAAGTATATATGATATTATATGTAAACTATTGAGAAATACGTTTAGCCTGTATATTATTTTGGGCCTTCACAATAGAGGTCATCCTGCAATCCTCTACCATTTTAGCGGTTTTGGGGTCAGGCGCGCCATGCCGCTATCCGAGATTGGGGTCATCTTGCAATCCTCTACCCCTTTGAGACTTTAATTGTATAATAACATCTCTCTTCAAAGCTTTCAGGCGTGTATATAATTGATCAAACCCGTTGGGTCTGCTGTAGGTTTCTTATGCAAATCCAAGGAGCCAACTAGAATGTAATGTGCAAGTCTTTAATGCATGATCACAACTAGATCAGTGCAGGATACCGCAGAAATTATGTCCAATACTGACTGGTCATACATTGAGCAGTCTGAATAATATCATTAACCTAAATCAGCATGCACATAACATGTTAGGAAATAAAGCAGACAAACTCTACCAGATCCAAGTTTCAAAATTCTCGAAAGAAAACTGCATGTGAACAATATCCTAAAGCAAACATCCATATTAAATAGCTACTCATTTAAAATTACAAGCAGATGCCTACATGCAATATAACAGCATCTATTAGTGGCATTAAAGAAAAATAATATCAAGGGTAAATAGCACGCATTGTATCAAGTGCTTCAATGATATATTAAGATAATCTAAAATTTGAGCAATAATATACTAGAAAAACAGACAAATATAAAAATAAATAAACAAATAAAAAACATACCTTAACGGAGGAACCTTTAATGTCAGATGCATGTTTAGCATATGACGATTTAGAAATCCCTTCAATGAAACTTGCGCCCCTAGCACTTGTTGGGACCTTAACTGAGACAGTGGATGCATCAGTCATAGCAACATCCTGATCAGAGGCGCTAACTGGGCCATTTTCTTTGGAAGATGTCCGTTCAGCAATATACTCCAAAGCAGAAGCTATATTCTCCAGAAGCCAATCGTGAACTTGGGAAGCAGGTACAGGAACGGCAGGCATGTCAGGATCCGAATTTGCGAAAAAAGGAGAAGATTGACTCAAAGAATTTCCTTCAGAGCCTTTATCACCATATTGAATAAGAAGACCAAGGTGCTCGAATCTATCCATGGTTAAAACCTATTAAATAATCAAAATAATAAAAGGACTAAGAACTAAAATAAAAATAGAAAGAAAACTGCACAAAACATAACATGTCTAAAAGTTCCTTATAAATTTCCTTCCTCAAACAAACTACATGATTTTAGGATAGAAAATTGAATTCACTAACTAAGATAGGATAAAATTCATAATTTGAGAATACAAAGATTCAATTTTTATTTACTTATCGATACTAACGATAATACGAAAAAACATAAAACAATGCAACCAAAATCAGCAACACATGAGAAGCACACAGTAAACTAACAAACCAGAGATTCTTCACTTTCCCCCTCCACCGGCTCTGCTAGAAGAGACACAATGTTAGCCAAATGCTTTTGCAGATAAGACAACTGATGTGCTTCTTCATCAGCCTGCGACGGCGTAAACCGCTTACTATTGCTCCGCACAAGCTGCAATATCAAATCATTCAAATTCAAAACCAAAATCAACACTTTCAGAGCATAATCAAATCAACAAAATTGTAAGAATCTCAATCCAGAAATAAAATAACATCATTAAAGCAACTCAAATGCAGCTAAAAAAACCTAATCCAATCCAATTATTCCTAATTTCCAATTTGATTGTGCTAATCATACAAGAAATTAATCAATATTTAAACAAATTAAGCAATGCATTATTCGATAACAACGTATAAAAGTGAATTGAAAGGATCAAAGAACGAAATTGAAAAATTGACCTGAAGCGGTGAGAGAGCGGACAAGTAACCATCAAAGGCGGAAGTAGAAGGCCAAACATCAGCAACAGCGGCGGAATCTTTATGAGTCCGCGGAAGAAGCCTCTTATAAGATTGAATGTATAGAAACAAAACGAGATCATGAACATCAACGGTATCAGATTCAGACTCATAAGGTAAAATCGAAGCGATAGTATCGATAACAAGCTTCGCTTGTTCAAGCGAGATCTGAAGAGAGTCAGAAACCGCGGCCGAGTCAGCTCGGTTGTTGGAAGATGATTGAAGAAGCTTATGTTTGAATGAAATTAGGGTTTGTGTGGGGTCGGAGAAGATGAGTTTTGGAATTGGTAATAAACCGTGTTCGAATGGTTCGCGTCGTGGATGAATAACGGTGGTTGATGGGGTTGATGGTGGTAATGAAGGTGGTGGTTCGGTTGATGGTGGTGGTGGTTCTGTCATGGTGAGAAAAGAGAAGAAAACATGTGAGAAATGAATGAAGGAGAGAGTGTTGTGTTTGCAGATCTTTGGAATCGAAAATGAGTATTGGTGGGAGAGAAGAGGAAGAGAGAGAAGGTGTAGGGGGTGTGTTCCGGTGAGGTGAACTGCATGGGGAGGATGGTTACGTGGCATTTTATTATTCGTTGGTTTTGAACAGTGATTGGTGGTACTTGGATCCAATGCAGTCGTACGTGTACTTTAATGTGTTTTCACTGTGGCACGGAATTTGTCGACCACAAAATGTTTCTTTTGATTCTTCTCGTACTACTAGTAGTAGTATGTCCAATCCAACACATTTACAAAATTAATTCCCCAATATTAACATTAAGATAAAATAATTACTACCTCCATTACAAAATATAAATAAAAATTTACTATCTAAATACATTTTCAGATACATTAATTATATTCAATAAATTTAAAAATTAAATCTTTGTTTATATTTTCTAACGGATCAAATGTTATAATGGGTCTGTTTATTATAAATTTTTTAAAAATAAATTTTTATAGTGTAATATAATTTTGTGTAAAAGAAATTTACAAAGAAACTTTTTATAAAAGCTTCAAATGAAAATTTTGTTTGAATAGTTATTCTTAAAATGTCATTTTAAGCATTTCATCATTTTATTGAATTTTTTTTTATATCAAAATTTTTTTTTAAAAAAAATCATTCTTTATTTAAGCTCTTTCAAATAGATTTTCATAAAAATCATTTTTTAAATACAATTTTTTGTAAAAATTGAGATTTTGACTATGTTTTTTATCTTCAATAATGTACGTTTATATTATATGATGTCAAAATTAGTATTTGAATTTAGAAAAAATGAATATAAAAAAATTTATAATATTTTGAAAAACGATTTTATAAAATCTATTTTTAAAAAATACAAAAAAAAAATCATTTTTTTTAAAGCTAAAAACAAATGCACACATTATAAAAGAAAAAGATAAAATGAATTAAATTTCACAAGATTTGTTGGATCTTCATGTCTTCTTTTTTTTTTTTTTTTGCAATAAAATCTCTTTGTTGCAATTGCATCTTCATGTCTTGTGTAATTCAAAATCAACATCGTTTTAATTTTAGAGGAAATTATTTAGGGTGTGTTTGGCAAGACCCAAAACTAATTTATAGCTTGTGGGGATGTTTGGTAAGTCCAATAAGTTATAAGCTTGTTTTAAAAAAAATAGATGTGTTTAGTAAAAAGTTTTTCTTATTATTTTATAGCTTTTTTTAATATGCTATTTTAAGTAGCGTTTGAGCTTATAATTTATAGTTTTTTACAGTTTTTTTTTCATTTTTAATTTATTTTTTAAAATAAAAAACTATCCACTAAAGAAAAAAAATTATCCACTAACAACACATAACGTCCTTTTTACTCATTTTATATTTATCAACCATTTTAAAAGCTAATTTCACCAAACACTTTTATTTTAATCAGTTAGCTTTTCAGCTATAAGCTTAATTTTTCAGTTTATAGCTTAATTTTACCAAACTGAATTTGTGTCTTATAGCTTATAAGCGAAAAGACCTATTTGATAATGATCGTTTTATCACGAGTTTATAATTTATTTTATTTTTCAATATATTTCACGTTAAAGTGTACATGTACAACAATAAAGGTGGAAGAAAAATCTAAAAATCGAACTTAGAAATAGAAAAGGTTGAGAAATGAAACACAAATAAGAGAAAGTTTCATTGTACTAAATATCTCATTTTATTAATTTAATATCTCATTTTTATACTATTATTAAATTAATTTTTATTTACTGAAATTATATTTTCAATTTATTTTCATTTTAGTTGTATAATTTTGCAAGGGCATTAATGGTACTCTTGTGTGCATTTTTGGACTCTTTTTTTGTATTTATTTTCTCTCATCTTTTACTCAGGGTTTGTTTTGCAAAACCAAAAATTTGATTTAGGATTTGTTTGAAAAGATCAATAAACTAGCTTTTAGCTAATAGCTTATAAGCTCGTATGATTAAAAAAAACCACTGTGATAATGGTCATTTCATCAAGAGCTTATAGCTTATTTAACGAGTTTATAGCATATTTTTCTAATGTTATTTGAATTAACTCATGAGATTATATCTTAACATTGTATTTTACCACTTTACTCTTAGAATTTATTATTATTTAAAACAATTTAAAATAAATAAATATATAAGTGCTAGAGCTAACCAATTGATACCAATTAATATTTTCACCATGCCGGTATTCCCTCCCCTCCTTTTGCGACCAATATTCAATTTATTTACCCAAATTTATTTATAAAGATATAAAAAATGAGTGGTTATTACTTATTATTCATTTTTTTATAAGGTTTTTTTTTTCACAAATTTATATATATTTTTTTTATCATACATACAACGGGACAAAAAAAAAAGATATCGTCTACTGTTTGTAATAAATAAACATACAAAAATTAGAAATAATGGAATAAATCGTTTGATGACAAATTATACAACTAATATACTCCAACAAACAAAATTATATAACTAAAATGAAAATAAATTGAAAATAAAATTCCAATAGATAAAAATTAATTTAATAATAGTACTATAAAAAAGATATATTAAATTAATAAAATGAGATATTTATATAATGAAACTTTCCCTTATCTGTGTTTCATCTCTCAACCTTTTCTATTTCTAAGTTTGATTTTTAGATTTTTTTTTTCACTTTTGTTCTTGTACATGTACACTTTAACGTGAAATATATATTATATTAAAATTAAATTTTGGCATATAAAAATTTATTTAATAATAACATAAAATTAATTTAATAATAATGTATAAATTAAAAAATGATTTTAGTGAAAGAAGAAAATTTTTGGTGTGGACACTTTAATATAGGTTATTATAGACTTTTATAATCTAAAGGTGAAAATTGATCTCCCATCATAGAAGACCTATCACTTTTACCATGTTAGAATTGGCCTTCAATTTGGTAGTAAACTGCTAGTATTTGTATAATTGATAAGGGTGTGTATGCATTTGTTGTTATTTCTTTAGAGCACACACATGCCACTCATATAATAAGTGATATAAATGGATTCTACATAATATTTTATATTATTTTATACTTTTCAATTATTTAAATCACTCAACCATATTTTTTAAATATTCATACCACCCATCTAAAACTCAAACAAAGATCCCACAAAGTTCACAATATAATTCCAATTTATTGAATCTCATTTTGCATTTAATTTAATTAAAAAGTTGATGCAATAGTAACATGTGGCAAGAAAGACACCGTGGTAAAACTTGAAACCGGTTCGTCAAATGCCACTACAATTTTGCTCAAATATCCAAACCACTCTGACATAGTGGTATTACTTGGCAAAAGATACTACCAATATTTGTATGGATGTCAATTTCATCCGTAAATGGAGATCTCCGTGGGGATTGCCCTATTTGGGGATCCAAAGATGGACAAATTTTCCCCGTGAGGATGGGGATGAAGGAGAAAATTCACCCGAAAGAGGTTTGGGGAGGGATGGTATTTGATCTCCCGATCCGCGGAGAATCTGTCCCCTAAAACTTTATTAAAATAACAAAATATATTTAAGTACTTTATAAATTGTTTTTAATTATATTTCCACACAATATGTGTATACATTTGTTTATATATGATGTTTATTACTGTCATAAGACACACACTAATATTTTAACTTTTTTATTTGTTTTATAATTAAGCTTTACTATTTTTTTACAACTAATTTGATCGAAAATAATAAAAATTTGATAACTTTAAGGTTGACGGATTCCGTTCCCGCGGGAACTGTGGAGATCCATGGGGATGGAGATGGAAGAAGAATACTCCCCGAAGCGGATAATGGGGATGGAGATCGGGAATATTTTAGATGGTGGGGTAAGGAGTGGAAAAGTATCATCCGCTCAATCTCCGCCCCGTTGACATCCCTAAATATTTGTGCTCTTAATTTAATGTCTTTTCCTTTATATTTTTTTCATGCTTTTTTTTCTTTTCGTTTGCAACAAAGTAGTCGTAGCTCTCGATGAAACACCCAAATGACACCATAAGAAAAAAATAGAGAAAATATTTTAAAAAAAATGGTAAATGTATGTATAGAATTTAGGGGTATTAGTCCTCGTAAGATTACTTCAGTTGGTAAAAATATTGTATTACATATGCATAAGTCAAATTTTGAACCTTGAACGTTCAACTTTTCACTTTTAAGAAGAAATTCTAAGTAGGATATAAATTTTTTCAATTGGTATATTTAGCAAAACTCTTATTTTATTTCAAATAATTTATTTAAATGAAATTCTTAATGTTTCTAAGACAATTGTTAGTAAGATTTTTATTATTATTTTAATCTTTTAGCATGTAAGAGACCGGAACCCTACTAATCTAGAGTTTGTAGAAATAAAATAAAATTTTGCTAAAATAAAAAACTTGGGTTCTCTTGAAAGAGAATTGTAGATGAGAGTTTAGACGAAGAGAGTTGTAGATGATTAAGAGTGAATTTTTTAGTTTTCGAAAAAGAATTGGAACCTGAATATTTTCTAAAGAGGGACTCAAAGTGTGAATTTTTTAGTTTTTGAAAGAAAATTGAAATCTGAATATTTTCTCAAGAGGGACTCAAAGTATCCTACAGCAGTAGATAATTATAATCATCATCATCATATATTCATATTAAACATGGAATTTATAAAGTTAATGCACTTTTCCCCTCCAATTAATAATGTGTAACATTTACAGAGTAAAAATTGGACATGGAAAATGAGTTAGCAACATTCAAGGAGCATGTGATGTGGTTAGCTTAACAATTTGATTCCTAAGTTTCCAACCATAGATCACCATCAATAAAAGTTGTGTTTAGAAATGGAAAAGCTTGTGTATCATTCAATCTTTGTACATAAGGGGCCCTCATATTCACACTAGCCCCTGGCCCAGAACAATTGTACTCTCCATAAAATATAGTCCTGCATGCATTCATCAAATACATGAATAGTATGTCACCATTATATGCATATTACAAATCATATTCGGTCGCTGTGAGTGAGCTTAACTTAGTTGATAGAAACATCATTTTTTTTTATATAAAAGTTGGAGTTCAAACTTCGAACACATCATTTATTCATTTTAAAGATAAAATTGTGTACTTACTGGTCTCTTGTAGGGTCATTGAAGTCATTCCAACCTTCGGGGGCAATAATATCTGACATAGTTGTGAATGCAAAAATAACACGAGAATATGGTCTCCATGCTCGACCTAACCATATTCTACCATTGCCTCCAATTGTACTGTTTATAAACACATATCCTGTATTTTCATCCATTGAAACTCTACCATGAGCTGTAATTGCACCATTTATGTTCTTTTGTCCTGGTGGTACTGGATTTGCTATAGAAACTAATTGACAATTCTGTACATAATAATAACAAAAATAACATAATTTTAAGTTAACTTAAAAAGAAAAAGTATATTATTGATAAATTTAATGCAAAAATTAATTTTTTACATTTTCGCGTTTTTGTGAAAAAGGTCTAGGACGAAGGGAGTAATATATAAATACATATATTTACCTCATAATTTTTTTTTCTTCTTTTTTTAAAAAACAAAAAGGAAATGCATATATTAATCAAAAAATCCCCTCGGCATAAGGTGTGCCGAAAAGACCATCACAAACTTACAGTATACAAAGAGTTATAAGAGCGTAAATAACATGAATAACTAATCAAAAACCAAACAGATAAACGGACACGACCACCACTTATGTACCTCATAAAGTGACCTTGCGTTGCCAAATATGAAATCAATGGATCCTTGAATATAGCAATCTTTGAAGTAATGACGACCCTTATCATCATGAAGGGTATCTTGTGCTCCAAAAAATCCACAGCCCCTAAATTCAGCTTGATCTCCTGATATCCTCATTGCTACTGCTTGTGCTCCTTCAGCCCCAGGACTTGGCATTGGTGCTAAATTCTTTTTCAATAGTTAATTAATGAAATTATTATTAGTGTTATATATTGTAACATAATTTTTGTCTTCTTTCATTGGGCAATTATATAATCACATATATAAATAAAAATAAAAACTCTTGATCACCATGAAACTTATGTTCTTAGCAATGAAGTTGGAAGCAAAAACTTGTACGGAGCCACTATAAAACGTGCCATTAGCAGATTTTGCTGTATCATTCCATGCAATTGCAGTTGAAGTATAGCTTTGTCCTTGAAATGTAATGTTGGGTTTGGTTTTGGGAACCATAACTTTCTCACTATAAAATAAGTACAGAACATAAATATGATTGATACGTGCAAGTAAATATATCTTAGTAAAATGAAACAAACCAAAACGGTGCAATATGCGTGAAAACTATTTAAGAGTTTGACTTTGTAACTTCAATAGATAAAGTTCAAATATTATCCGAGACAATTGTAAAATGACCATAATCATAAATATATCATTTTAAATATAATAATTAATGATGATAAGCTTTCCCCTTTCCAATTAAGAAAAATTTTAGCTAGACTGAAAAAACTTACACCAAAAAAAAAAATGAATTGCTAATGAAATTTATTTATAAATTAAATATTTTTTTGCAAAATAAATTAAATCAAATTGGTCTACAATTTTTGTGTACCAGGACAAAATAAGATAGAAGTTCAATTTTTTTCTTTTATGTTCAATTTTTGTTAGTAGTTTAATTTTTTTTAATGATGATGACCAATTGACTTACTAGTAGATGCCACTGTTAATCCATATTATGGTTCTTTTTAAGCTGAAATCTGGAACAGCATTAACAGCTTGTTGAACAGTTGTGAAATTACAACACCCTTCTCGATCAACACAAAGATAAGAAGTTATATTGGTGTTTGGAGGTGGAATTCCAGGTGGAAAATCATCACAAACAGAACCATCATTCCCATTGTCAGGGTGTTTTTTGTGTGGTCTATGATGATGGTATCTGCCCAAGTATATAGATGATGGTGACAAAGTTGTGAAACTGAAATATGTGAGGTTGTTTAGGAATTGTGGATTTGGATTTATGAGATACAATGATGCAAAAATTGCAGCTATTGGAACCAAAAGATGAGAGAGGAAGTTTTTGCTTTGGAGATTCATCATTTGATGAATTTTAGGATGTAATAGGAAGGGATGAAATATTTGGATTTAAGAATATAAGACTATATAATGTATAAAAATTGTTAAAGTTGGACTTGAAGGGAAAGGTTTAGTGACATGTCTTGCAAACTACCCTCTCTAGTTTTAGGGAAATTTATAGATGGCTTTCACCAAACTTGAAAGTTTGCTGGGAAATTGATAATATATACATTTTCAAGCTAAATAGCATAATCCTTTCTTCAAGTATGTTTGATTCTATTGTGAGTAAAATTGATTCTGAGAAAAAAATAAAGGAAAAAGCTAACATGTCTTTTAAGGATATATGTTAATGTATTAAAGATTGAAATTTTGTATTATAAATTTTGCATTTTATTTTTTTTAAAGTCAAGAGTCAATCCTTTACATCCAGCCGGCTCCTTCAGTATCTGACCTCATCAATAATTTACACATAAGATTCAATGACTTTATTGATGACGCTTTTATTTGGCCCAATAACAAAAATGACTCTTATACAGTCAAAAGTGGTTATAGTTGACTCTTGACCCAAAAGAGTTCAGCTACCACCCTCTCCCTCTCTCACTCCTGGACTTGGATTTGGAAGCTTCACTTACGTGAGAAGATCAAATTTCTCTTTTGGCTGGTCTGCCACAACTCGGTTCCCATCCTCTCATTACTCTACCATTGAAAGATGACCCCCTCCTCTACTTGTCCTCGATGTAGTACTCATGAAGATATTTTTCTCCATTGTGTTCGGGATTGTAACTACTCTAGACCCATTTGGCACCACCTTGGATTTATCACTCCCGATTTCTTCAATTTTATGGATGTTCATGAATGGCTTAAATATGGCTCCATGGGTTCTCAAGCATTCGCTTTCTCCGCTGGTGTTTAGTGCGCTTGGCGACATCGAAATTTGATGTGTTTACAAAATGAAACCTAGTCTATTAATCGTCTCTCCTTTAATATTCAAAGCATGATTGCCACCTTCACCTCTTGTTTCTCATCCCCCTCAACTATCACATCGGAAGAGATTCATGTTAAATGGAACAATAGTAACCACTCCGGTGTCATACTTAATGTTGACGGAAGTTGCCTCAGATCACCTGTTAGAGCCAGCTTTGGAGGAGTTATCAGAAATGGCTCAGGCTATTATTTGTCAGGTTTCTCGAGTTTCATTCAAGGATCCTCAAATATATTACTCGCAGAGATATTTTCCATTTACCATGGCTTCTTTTTGGCGAAAAATATGACTTTTGATGAGTTGGTCTGCTACTCTGATTCTCTCCACTGCATCAACCTCATAAAAGATTCCACTATCAATTATCATGTATATGCTGTGTTGATTCAAGACATCAAAGAGCTGCTTTCTCGAAGTAACACTACTCTTTGCCTCACTCTCAGAGAAGGAAACAATTGTGCGGATTTTTTAGCCAAGCTTGGAGCCTCTTCAGATTCCAACCTCGCGATTCACGCATCTCCCTCGGAAGGCTTGTTTGATATTCTCCAGAGTGACACGGCTGAAACTTTCTTCCTTAGAGAATACTTCTCGTTTCTTTTTCGTCTTTTGTTGTTTTGATTAGCTTTGTAACAAAAAATATATATACTATTCGTAGAAACTTTAACATGTGTCTATATGACCTAAAATAAATTGAATCCAAAATTAGAACTTACGATTTATAATTTCAAATAGAAATAATTTTGGTGGCAAAATAAATTACGCCCTCGAATCTTAAATGTAAGCAAATATTCGTTTTTTACGTTTATTGAATAATTTATGTATTTTGTCTAAAATGTATACTAAATACATCAATTATTCAATAATTTTTTTTAAAAAAAATATATCTTTTTTATATTTAAGACCGAATATAGTATATTCTTAAGAAATTAGAATTTTTTTTGGTAGAAATTAGAATCAATTTTTACTCTTTCAAAAATGAAATCAAATTTACATTTCATCAATTTACATTGAATTTAGAGAGATAAGAGAGTTATAGTTACAAACTAATTAAAACCCTTATTTAATTTATTTTAATTTTAGCTCTATAATTTTTAAGGAAAGGAGACTTCACTAATAAAAAATTTAGTAATAAAATAAATAAAATCTGATTGGTAATTATTCTCATAAAAAATTGAATTCAAATTTTCCTTAACAATTTATCATAAGAAGCACTCGTAACTATTTATATATAATATAATATGGTAGACTAAAAATCTAACTTTTTTTTGTTTTTTGATAAAATAAAAAAAAAATCTAACTTTTTTTTTTTTTTTTGGTTTTCACCACCAGTTGAATCTGGTTCGGGGGTCAGTTCTGACATTAAGTGGTTCCAGCCCCCTCCCGATCGCAGTTGCGGAGGATCGAACCGTGGTCTTCCCTACCAAGTTCAGCGCCAATCACCACTGAACCAACTAACGATCGGTAAAAAAAAAAATCTAACTTTTGAATCACTTGTTTAATACATATATATAGTACTAATAGTACTAACTAAAGTTGATTTCAATTTGACTACTTTGCTGAATCAGTTACACTTTCTACTTTGCACCATATTCTAAACAATTAAACCAATAACAAATCTGGAAATAATGCATTTAAAATGTATAAGTGGTGAACAAACTACCCTTCTCATTTCGTTAAATTATAATTGCTTCTATTATAAATTCAAAAGAAGTATAATTAGTGGGTCACAACAAGTTGCCATGTTAGCTTTAGTTAGTCAATATAAAAGATCAGAGCCCTTCCAAATTTGCCAGCAGATCAAAAAATTATACTCCAAAAAAGTGTGACCTGAAATTCCATCTTTGTCCTTACCAAAAAATAATAGTCCAAAAAAGTGTGACCTGAAAAAAGTGCTTTGCATTCTTCATCTTTATCTCTTTATATACTTTTTGTTCAACAATAGTAGAGTTTTCTTCTAGACTAAAAAAACATTGTAGACATTTGGACTCTCTTTGGTAAAAATGACTTACTATAGATAAGTTAGTTGATAGTTTATAGCTGATAATTGATGGTTGATAACTTATAGCTGATAAACTAGTTGCAGTATTTGGTAAAATTAACATTTCAACTAGCTGATAAGTGTAAAATGACATAAAAGGACATTCCTAATTAATCATATACATTTATATTTAAGATAATAATTTAAATTTATTAATATGGTATTCAAGATAATAATTTATATTTATTAATGTAATATTTAAGATAATAATTTAGATGTATTAATGTAATATATCTTTTATATATTATTATTAAAAAATTGAATAATATTATCAAATTAATTTGTGTAAGCTAAAGTTTTTTTTTTTTAATGTAATATATTTTTTACGGCGAAGTGTACATGTACAATTGACAATTTGTGACACTTGAAAGTGATTCAACAATGTAAAAATATCTATAAACATAATAATATAATATATTCGACACAATTATGTAATTTTTTCACTAAACATATGATAAAAATTAAGATGCTATTAACTAAGTTTGCTAAAAAAAAGATAATCTTGATTACAATTATATTAATCCAAAATAATATATAACATACGGTTGAGAGCGGAGCATAAACGACGAACGATATTGTGTGTATAAATATATGAAAGATGATTGTTAGTTTTTTAGAAGAGATAATTTATAATTTTTTTTTATGAAAGAAGGTTTGAATTCTAAAGAAATACTCTCTCCGTCCCTTATTATAAGCCCCTTTCAAAATTTGCACGCGTATTAAGAAAAGTTTTTAGTATAATTAATGTTTACTTTTTTAGTATTACAATTACTAAATTGTCCTTGGTGAAAATATGTGTTTGTAGTTAACTTTTCGCATTTCAATGCAAAGTAGGGTTATGTTTTGGAAAGTAATAATAAATGTGTCTAGTAAATATAAATGAAACTTATATTTAGGGACAAATTTTTTCTTTATAAAGTGCTTATAATTAGGAACAGAGGGAGTAGTTATTTTAATTTAAAATAAAATATAAAGGGTAAAAGTGGGTTTTAGTTAAAATAACAAGGGTAAAAATGAAAAAAAAGCCACAAGCTATAAGCTACTTGAAATAGCTTATAAAAAATAAGTTATAAGTCAATAAAATAAGCTATAAGCTTTTTTTCAAAAGATCATTTTTAAACAGAACTTTTAACTTATAAGCTCATTTTTATTTGTTGCCAAACAGAACTTTTATCTCTTTAATTTTTTATATAATAAGACATTTTATGTAAAATTGTTGAGATTAATCTCTCAAATTAAATATTTATAAATGGTAAAATTCTTTCTTACGAGTTTTAAAATTATATTTTAAAAATGATTAAACTTAAACTCGACAATGTATTAAAAGAGATTTGAACTAGTTATATTGAATAAAAAAAATGGGAGTAAGAGTTTTCATTTTTACCCTATGTTGCCCAGGTGCAGGTACGGTACCGGTACTGGTACAGGGTAGGATATTCTTAGAAAAATTAGGATACGGATACGTCTATATATATATATATATAAAAATGGAACTATATTTTTAAAACAAATAATTAAACATAAAAAAATGTTACACAAGTAATTCAAAAGCAATTAGCTAAAAAGATTTAAATTGTTTCTCTCTTCATCATCATTAAAAAGAGCGGCGTCTAGTTCAAATTCTTCGAGAGAAAAACTTAAAAACATCAAGAATACCAGCTACATCAAATAGATTTCATTTATCTTTACCAATATCGTATATTTTTGTTGCTCATTCATTATAAGTATTAATATTTTTTATTATCGAGAGCAAATAAAGATTTGTAGGGATAATATTAGATTGGTACTTTTATATTATAAACAAATAAGAAACACAAATCTTCGTTTAAATAAAAAGCCGAATAAAAAAAGGAAAAAAAAATTGCATTTTTTTTGGATTCGTGTACCACAGGAGTACCACGCGCGTACCACATGAGTACCACACGCGTACCCGTTAAAAAATAAAAAATAAAAAAATAGGGACGTTGTCGGTGCGTACCCAAGGAGTACCGTACGCGTACCGGTACCCGGTACTGGTACTCTCCCTAAAATGGAGTACCCGTGCTTCACAGTTTTTACCACTAAAAGAAGATACTCTTTTTCTCATCGAAAAAAACATGTCTCATTTATAGGGGTGTAAGCGGATAAAAAAAATCCAATTAAACCGACGATCCAAACCAATTTAAACCGAAAAAAAACCGATGCTTATAGTTCGGATTCAAAACCGAACCAATTAAAAACCGACGTGATTTGGTTCGGTTATCGGATTCAATTTTTAAAAATCGATGAACCGAACCAATAGATATATTATTAACCATATATATATATATATATATATATATATATATATATATATATATATATATATATATATATTATTTCATGATGATACATTGACGATTCAAGTGGGAAAAGAATTGATATTTTATTTTAGTTTGCTATTTTATTTGATGTTGAACTTTTGAACTTAATTTTATGGTTGTATTTTGTATTTGAAAATCTATGGATTGTATTTTGTCAACTTTGTTTGAATTAAAATGTGTTTGAAAACCAATTAAAGTATGGTGTATGATGATAATTGATTACCTAAGTGTTATGTGTGATTAAAAAAATTATAGCAAGATATCGAATAAAAAATAATAGTAGAAAAAAAATAATAGTAGAAAAAAAATAATAGCAGGGAAAATATTGCAAAAAAAAAAAACAAGCATTACAAAACCGATCAAAGTATCCGATCCAAACCAAACCGATTATTTTGATTCGGTTTCATTCTTCAAAAACAGGACAAACCGATGCAAACCGAACCAATTGAGTACACATTGGTTCGGACTTTGAATTTATCAAAAACCGATCCAAACCGGTCCAATTACACCCTACTCATTTGTTCAAATTGGTGGAATGCATAGTCAACAACACAAATTCAACGTGTTAAAGTACAAAAAAATACATTTTTTTTAGTATCAACTATTTAGTTCTCAGAAAAAGAGAATTCGATAATTTAAAATTTAGTCACGATATAAATAAAATTTGATAAAAGATTGCGTCTATTAAAAAAAAAACTCAGATTTTTTAACATATTTCATCTTAAAAAAACTCATTAATCATTTGAGCCAAATTATTTATGAACAAATTAACAATATCCAAATTATAATATAAAACATGAAAAATGTTGGAAAATTTTTTCCTTCTAATATTCTAATTTTGCCCTTGAATCAAAAATTCAGAATGCCTTTTACGAAGTTTTTCTAGTGTAAATTTGGCAAAAGTTTCGGAAAACACATTCCGAAATCCGTATTCAAGACAAAAAAAAGTTCGAAAAATACGTTCAGAACTTTTTAATCAAAGGTAAAATCAGAATATTGGGAGGGGGAAGAGGATTTTCCAAAAATGCCAATGTGAAAAAAATCAAAATGACAAAAATATAAATGCCTTAAAAACTACTCCGTCTGATTTTGAATATAAACAAAAAAGTAATTTTCTAAGTTTATTAAATAAAACATGTATCTGAACTGTTTTATTGTCCAAATACATAATTTATTCAATAATCTTTTTTTAAGCAATTCATTCGATAAATTTATAAAGTTTTTTTTGCTATAGTTAAAACCAGAGTAATACACCAATCATTAGTTGGTTCAGTGATGATTGACGCTGAACTTGATAGGGAGGATCACCGTTCGATTCCCGCAACTACGATCGGGAGGAGGCTGAAACCACTTAATGCCATAACTGACCCCCAAACCAGATTCAACTGGTGGTGAAAAAAAAAAACCAGAGTAGTACAATATAAAGTTATTTTTTTCTTTAGACTTAGTCCATTTTCTTTGAAAAAAAAAAAGTAATAAATCAAAATTGATTAACAATTCAAATCAAATGAATACCATAACAAAATAGAAAACTAAACAGAAAAAAAAGAAAAAAGCATTACTACATTCATATGCCGTAAAATACAAAAGAAAATTCAAATCTATATGAAAATGAATTTAAGTTTGGTTTAATTTACTTTTAAAAAACTAATTACTTACTTACTTATTTACTGTATTTTTTACGTAGATGAAATAATAAACTATTAAAAACTCATATACAAAGTAAAAAAATCATAGATCTAACCCCAATTATAATATCAAACCTTAACAATTTCGGCATTTCTATTTAGAATTTACATATTACAAAAACATCAAAGGATATACTTCGAATAGGATAACGCAAAAACAAAAAGGATGTCACACGTGTAAATACCGACCGAAATTTCACACACGAGTAAAGTGGGGTCCACAACCATTCCTCCATCCACACCACCCTGTATAGCAACAGAGGTCCAGTCCACCACTATTGCAAAAAAGCAAAGTAGAGAGAGAGAGAGAACTTCTTTGTATATTTTCTACAGATTCATCAGATCCTAATCACCATCATCAAAAAGCAAAATCACACTTTTCCTTTTTACACCCTCTTCCATCTCAATCTTCACCTCCATTACTACTTCTTTTTCTTCTAAAAAACCATTCTCATTTCACAACATAATCATCATTCACTCTAAGGTACTACTTCTTCACATTTTAATTTTTGTTACATAAAAATCCTTCCTTTATTTACTTTTTCTACCTACTTTTCATTTTCATTTTCATTTTCATGATTTGGGTTGTGATCAGAATTTCGTAGTTTCTATTTTTATTTTTATTTTTTTAATTTATTTAAAGTACCCAGTTAGTAAAAAAAGATTTAATTTTTTTCTTATAAAAATGTTTTAAAATGAGAAAAATATAAAATTTGTTACTAATTAGAGTGTGATTAAGCTTTGAAGAGAAAAAAAAAATCATGTGGGTGGGTTTTGTTGCATAGAAAGTGGTGAATCTCAAGTTTAAGGAAAGTACACTAAAAAGTAAATCAAAGTTTAAGGTTTTAGAATGCAGAAAGAATGAAACTTGGAAGTGACACTATTCATCTCATGCTGCATTTTGTCGGCAACAACACTCGAACATTCTTTACTAGGTTCAGATTATTGTTATGTTTATGTCCCTTTTATTAATGTTTTATGTTTTATTATTTTTTTAATTTTGTTTTTGATTTTCTGGTCTTATATTATAGAGTGAAAATTGGATCTAAAGACTTGGAGTCAAGAAAGCACTTGGATTAATTTATTAGTAATTAATTAAGGTTAGTCTTGAATCTCTACATTCTCGATATTATGAGAGATCTATGTGTAAATCCATTATTTATGCATTAATTGCAACTTTTGAGTTTCCTTATCTTCTTATAGTTTGTGTATTTTAAAGTTTTTTTTTCCTAATATTTAGGTGACTCGATTTGCTACACTGTAACGGCTATTTGACTGAATTTTCCTCTTTTTTAGGCTCATTGGAACCGTTGGTTTTTTAATTCAAAACCATTTTTCAAGTTTCTTCTGTGAACAAAAATTTAATATTTGAAATTCTTCTGCACCAGATTCTTTGAGTTGAAAAGATGCAGAGGCCTCCACCAGAAGATTTTCTGTTGAAAGAGACCAAACCCCACCTTGGTGGTGGTAAGATTTCTGGAGACAAGCTTACTAGTACCTATGACCTCGTTGAGCAAATGCAGTATCTTTATGTGAGGGTTGTGAAAGCTAAGGAACTGCCTTCTAAAGATGTTACAGGAAGTTGTGACCCTTATGTTGAAGTCAAGCTTGGTAACTACAAAGGTACCACTAGGCATTTTGAGAAGAAGACTAATCCGGAGTGGAGTCAGGTTTTTGCTTTCTCGAAAGACCGGATTCAGGCTTCGGTTCTTGAGGTTACTGTGAAAGATAAGGATGTTGTGAAGGATGATTTTATTGGGCGTGTTTGGTTTGACCTCAATGAGATCCCGAAAAGGGTTCCTCCGGATAGTCCTTTGGCGCCTCAGTGGTATAGGTTGGAGGACAGAAAGGGTGATAAGGCGAAGGGGGAGCTGATGCTTGCTGTTTGGATGGGTACACAGGCTGATGAAGCGTTTCCTGAGGCATGGCACTCGGATGCGGCGACTGTTAGTGGGACGGATGCTCTTGCAAACATAAGGTCTAAGGTGTATTTATCTCCCAAGCTTTGGTATTTGAGGGTTAATGTGATAGAGGCACAGGACTTGCAGCCGTCTGACAAAGGAAGATTCCCGGAGGTTTACGTCAAGGCTATTCTTGGAAACCAGACATTGAGGACGAGAATCTCTCAGAGCAGGAGTATCAATCCGATGTGGAACGAGGATCTGATGTTTGTGGCTGCGGAACCGTTTGAGGAGCCGCTAATTTTGAGTGTGGAAGATAGGGTTGCGCCTAACAAAGAGGAACTGCTAGGGAAGTGTGTTATTCCCTTACAGGTTATGGACAGAAGACTTGATCACAAACCTGTGAACACAAGGTGGTTCACTATTGAAAAGCATGTTGTTATTATGGAAGGGGACAAGAAGAAAGAAATCAAGTTTGCTAGCAGAATTCATATGAGGGTCTGTCTTGAAGGTGGTTATCATGTTCTGGATGAATCAACTCACTACAGTAGTGATCTTCGCCCAACGGCAAAACAGCTTTGGAAGTCGAGTATTGGAGTTCTTGAAGTGGGTATATTGAATGCTTCAGGTTTGATGCCGATGAAAACAAGTAACGGGAGGGGGACAACAGATGCTTATTGTGTAGCTAAGTATGGTCAGAAGTGGGTGCGGACAAGAACCATCATTGATAGCTTTGCACCCAGATGGAATGAGCAGTATACTTGGGAGGTTTTTGATCCATGCACTGTTATTACAATCGGTGTATTCGATAACTGTCATTTGCACGGTGGTGGTGATAAGCCTGGAGGACAAAGAGATGCGAAAATCGGCAAGGTACGGATCCGTCTTTCAACACTTGAAACTGATCGAGTCTATACTCATTCCTATCCACTTCTAGTTCTTCATCCAACTGGGGTGAAGAAAATGGGAGAAATTCAACTTGCTGTAAGGTTTACTTGCTCTTCTTTGCTTAACATGATGCACATGTACTCAAATCCATTGTTACCTAAGATGCATTACATTCATCCATTAACTGTAAGCCAGCTCGACAGTCTGAGGCATCAAGCCACTCAGATTGTTTCGATGAGACTGAGCCGTGCTGAACCTCCGTTGAGAAAGGAGGTAGTGGAATATATGTTGGATGTTGGTTCCCACATGTGGAGTATGAGAAGAAGCAAAGCCAACTTTTTCAGAATCATGGGAGTTTTAAGTGGATTAATAGCTGTTGGAAAATGGTTTGACCAAATCTGCAATTGGAAAAATCCTATCACAACAGTTCTGATTCATATCTTATTTATAATACTTGTCATGTACCCTGAACTTATCTTGCCAACAATTTTCCTTTACCTCTTTTTGATTGGAGTGTGGTACTATAGATGGAGGCCGAGACACCCTCCTCACATGGACACACGTCTCTCGCATGCAGATTCTGCACACCCTGACGAACTTGATGAAGAGTTCGACACATTTCCAACAACAAGACCTTCTGACATTGTGAGGATGCGATACGATCGTCTTAGAAGTATCGCCGGTAGGATACAAACTGTTGTTGGCGATTTGGCGACTCAAGGTGAAAGACTGCAGTCTTTGCTGAGCTGGAGAGATCCAAGAGCTACCGCACTTTTCGTGCTTTTCTGTTTGATTGCTGCTATTGTTCTTTATGTGACTCCATTTCAAGTTGTGGCTCTTCTCAGTGGAATTTATGTCTTGAGACATCCGAGGTTTCGTCACAAGCTTCCTTCGGTGCCACTCAATTTCTTCAGGAGGTTGCCTGCAAGAACTGATTGTATGCTTTGAGTAAGACTTTTGATTTTAAGGCTTGAATTTGAATGTGCAGGAAAACACAAATGGTGCTTTTGGTTGTTTCGATTTCAATTGTTCATCCACAACAGATTTTGTGGATTTGTAGTTTCAGTTATGTCATAGAATTTTATGGTTTGGAACTTATGTTATGGTGTTATGGTAGTCCTTGTTAAAATTTGTTATTTTGTTAGGTGAGTTGAAATTAATTTATCTTTAATCAACTTCATGTTTAATTAGATTAGATGCAGTTAACAACTTGTTTAATTTATCTTAAATCACTGTTGTTATTAGTATTTATATTCTCACCTCCTTTTCTGATAAGCTTTTTTGAGATGCCATGTCTTTTGAAACCAGTGACAAGTCTATTATTATTTTTAGTGTATTATAAACAACCACTATACCTAGTTTCGTTTGTTTTTGGTTGTTGCTTTGCTTTGTTCTTGTGTTCTCTGCAATAAAATAAAATATTTATGTACTTATCTGCAATATTTTGACAATATACTATATATTCCAATCTCATAATGTATCTTGTGTTCCGTTTTTCTATTATCTGACTGTGACTAGTTGCAATAAGTTAGCATGGCCATGGTCCAGTTAATCTACCGGATTATTATAGATGAACTTTTTTATATCCATGAGAAAAGTTGAATACTCTTTTATTTTTTGACTAAATAAAAGATATTCATTCATTCAAATTGATAAGAGTACATCGATGCAATACAAATTTAAAATCGCTAAAAATAAAAAGGATGAATCTGCGAATAACCTCACAGCAATCCGTGTTAATAGCATAAAACGGCACATTACATAAGCCTACATATTTGACTATATTGAAGTTTTCGGAATATTCATGCCTTCGGATCTGTAGCGTTGATGGCACAAAAGTCATTGATTCGATCTGCACTGGATCAACCTTAATCTTTCAACCTGAAATAAATGAACACCGCACGAAGACGGAACAACAATACTCCGCACTAAGACGGGACAACAATACTATCAAAACAAAGAATGAAATAAAAAAAAAACAAACGAAAGAAATACTAAATACATGTGAAAATCACACTTATTTAATTAAAATAGAAAGAAAACGATTTGGAAACACTTATTGAATACTCTTATTCATAATGTAAATGGTGGAAACACTTAGTATATGAAGAACATTTCATTATTGATTAATCTTTTAATCAATATAGTCTAACGCAAAAATGGATTTAACTAAGTTAGTATGTTTGTTATAGTCGTGAAGGATTTAAGTAGTATGCATGAGGTTTTAAGTTTGATATTTATTGTCTCCATTGTAATTTTTTTTAAAAAAAGGATTTAACTAGTGTAATTAAATCATTTAGAAAACAAATTGCTTTTCCAAAAATAAAATAAAAAAATCATTTAGAAAATCCATTATATAATATAGTTGAGAAGTTTTTACAAGTTTAAAACTAATTGCAACTGAACAAATATGATATTTAGTATTGAGTTTTTTTTCCACTTTGAATAAAATGAAGTGTTTAGTAACAAATAACAATATTCATTTTAAATTTTCTGAAAATTATGGGAATTGTTAGAAGAAATTGATTTGTTTTAAAATAAAATTTATAAGAACTAAACAAATAATTTAACAAGTTGTAGCTTTTTTCTTTGACAATTTTCAATGTTCCTTGTGCAAAGAATTAAGAAACCTAACAAAATATAAGAAAAAATTGAAGAGGAGTTATGAAATCTGATGGACTCACCACAAAAATAAATAAAATTTAGCACCACAAAAAAAACCTGATGGACTTGTTTCGAGAGTGGTTTGAGATTTTTTCTTATTTTCTTTCATGGTTTTCTTATCTCTTGAAATTTTGTTTAGTGTAATCTTTAGTTTAAAATTTACGTTTCAAACTTTATTCTCAAAGGCAAAAATGAAATTATATGAAAATAAGAGAACTATTGAGGAGAGAAACATTAAATGGTCCATAAATTATGGAGATTGTTTTTAGTCCACTGCCCACAATAATTTTTGGCTGCTAGCACCCAATTTAAGGGCTGTGACTGCTTGGTAAAAAAACAATCAAGTTGAGAGGTTTGGAGATGAGGGAGGTGAGAGCTTGAAAAAAATAAGGATAAAATGGAAGGATTTTGGGAGGAGATAATTTTGTGTAGTTTATTTTTATTTATGATATAAGATATATTTTTTTAGATATCATATTAATCTTTGTTACAAAGTTTTTATCGTTGTTAGACGCAATTAATCTTTGTTTGAGAATGACACAACAAATGGATTTTCCTCTCTTATCCGAATTTTCTAATTTGGGAAGAAACTAAAAAATTGTACTGGAGATTGGAGAGTAATTTTTGAGGATTAATGTCGAGATCTAAATTCCATCAAAGGTAGGTAAAGATGATAACTGAAAGGGAATGAAGATGTTCTTTTCTGTGAGTTTTGGAGAAAATAATTGTATAAAACTTTATGCATAGATCTATTGAAACTGGATTTGGTTGATCTAACCCAACTAAGTTCATTTTGCTTATTTACTATGGAAGCTGAAATTTTTATCTTTTCTAAATTCTATTTACTAAGAATTATTTCAGGCCAAAATGAGAAAAGAAAAAAAAAACACTTCTACCTAATTAATTTAAGAGCACTAATTTAAAAATAACACTTAGTAACTAAATTGAGGTAATCAGTGGTTATAAGTAAATGGTACCGGTGCACCGGTGAACTCTTTTTTGAAGGGTTCATATTAGGGAGCTCCCAAGAGGAAATAATAAAACAACTAGTAAGAAATTAAGAAGCTCGCTGTTTGAAAACACTCAAGACATCAACTAGTAGGATGAGATATTTTTGTCTAAAATAAAACTAGGAAACATGTGAAATAATAATATTTTTGTCGTTATTTATACAAAAATCTAATAATTACGGTATAAGAGTAAAAAATAACAATTATTAATATTAAGAAGGATATATTTGCCTTGACAAGGAGAGAGGAGATTGGGGATGAGCGAGGGATTTTAATTTATATTTACTTGGTAAGTATAGTGTTGGAGGATTTTGCAGGAACCTGAGGGTTTGTAGTATAAGGTGATAGCAGTGAAATATGGGATTAGAGACGGTCGGGTGAATAGTGGGGATAGTAAAGCCTCTAGTTGGCGGAAATATATTATTAGCATTAGAAGTGAGAATGAAGTGGGGATTGCACTGTAGTTTGGCAATAATATTGTGAGAAGGATAGGATTGAGAGAGGAGTTTAATTTGGAAGAATAGTTGGATGGATGAGATCTAGTTGAAGATCAGTTTGGTAGATTGTTTGATTTGTCTTAGATAAGGATATGTTGGTAGCTGTTAGCCTGTATTTTCGACAGACATTAATGAATTGGAGTGAGAAGATGAATTCTCATTTAATGTACATTATTGTATTTTAATATTCTCTTGGAAATTGGTTGATTAATGAAACAAGAGAAGATTAAGGCATTCGACGTCGAAAGCCTGTTAGTATGTAAAGTTCGCTGTCGAGTTTGAAATGCTGTCGAATTTGACAGGAACCTATTTTAATAAGTACATGATTGATTGCTTCGACATTGCTGTGTGTTTGTCAAATAATATATATATATATATATATATATATATATATATGTGTGTGTGTGTGTGTGTTTGCTTGTATCACGTATTGTGCAGTACGGAGAAAACATACTCTGGACTTAGCAAAATATTCAAAGTGGATAACGTTCGAAAGCCTCGCCAGATGTCCAAGAAATTCAAATGGTCGAAGACACGTGGAGTTTAGTTAGACGTTATGTAGGTTTTTGACGGTTATTTTAGTTTGTCTATAAATATTAGTTTCTCATATGAGAAACAGGTTCACAATTCTCATGCAAATTCCTGACAAACTCAGAGTACCCATGTCAACGAGCGAAATGAGTGCAAAATGGAACATGTACGAATCTGTGTACCAACCCTTTGTAAACGTTTTACAATTATGAATGCAATTTATATTTTCAAGTATTGATTACTTGCCTTTCCATTTAAAGTTTCTGCACTTTAAAAACCTTTCTGCAATTTATTTCATTGCATGTTTAAACCTTTTCTGCAATTTATTTGTTGCATGCTTTTACTTTTCAAAGTTCTTCTTTAAACTTTATCTGCAATTCATTTACAAGTTTTCTGCAAATTTAACTTTGAAAGCATTTTACTTTAAGCAAACCCATTCGACCAAGTCGAGTGATTTTACTGTTTTTATTCAACTTATCCGATTTAACCCAGAAAATATGAAAATGTTTTCGTCAATTCTGCACAATCCAATATGTCCCAGGATTTACTAGTTGATCCTTCTTGTAATAATTAAACTAGCGGTTGTTTGCTAAAAATTGGGGTAAACAAATTGGCACGCCCAGTGGGACCATTTGGATAGTGTGTTTTTATTTAATTTGTTTTTGAAACATTTTTGCAAAATTGTTGTTTGGTGTTGAAATTTAATTGTGTGTGTATCTTTATATGCATTTGAGGAGTGGTAAATCTCTCCCAGAATTCTCACAAATACCAACTCGTCCTCGTACTAGAATGGTGAGACCACCAAGCAATTCTTCTAATAATAACAATAATAATGGATCAGAAACGAATCTGAATCCAAATCCCCAGAATGTGATAGGGCAACCTAGTCAGCCAGCATCTGGCGTTTCTAACGCCAATTCTACTGGTGGGCCAACAGGTCCTGCATTAAATTCTACAACTTCTGAAAGTATCCCAAATAATAATAATAATAATAATAATAATAATAATAATAATAATAATAATAATAATGGCGGAAGTTCGAACCCTGCAATGAATTCCAGTACCATTGGTGCGAACGCTAGTGGATCAACAATGCCTGCCGTTACTTCAAGTATGACAGGAGGATTTCCTCCTCCAAATCCTAATGGTGCAGCAATGACACAATTAAACATGTCATCCATGCCAACAAACGTATCACACACACATGGATACACAGACGGTAGCCAAGTTGTTGGAACACCGTCAAGACCACACTGGTTGCCTAGAAACCCACAATCTGGGATGCCAATAACAACGATGGCAAACCTGTACAATTGGCCTTCAATAGAAAGTTCTCCCTCGTCTTCTGCGATGGAAAATAGGGGAAATTCGCTTAACTTGACAAATAATTCTATGGCAGTACTAAGGCAACAAATGGATGAGAGCAACCATGATATGGTGAATGCGTTGACCCAACAGATTGGCACAATCTTTAACCCTATGTTACAAACAACCAATGATAGTTACTTGCTATTAGCCAATCAAATGGGAAGAATGGCAGACTTTTTTGGAGCCCCTGATGCTCCAAATAACCAAAGGGTTCCTCGTGCAAACCCAGAAATTCAACCAGAAGTTCATGCCCAAGTACTACGCATTGAAGGAGAACAACCAGAACAAGGAGTGGTGTTGGTTAATAGAAACCAAAATGCTGATAATGTTCTTAGGAACGTTCGACAAGATAACATAGCAGGGCAGAATAACTTGGCCAACTTAGTAGAAAATATATTGGCCCAAAATGGTTTGAATATAGGATTGCATAGGCCAAATTTCGTGTCAGCATTGTCTGAGTACGTTTTGCAGGCAGAACTGCCAAGGGGATGGAAAATTCCCAAATTTACAAAATTTTCTGGTGATACAAATGAGTCTACGGTCGAACACATTGCCAGATATATGGCAGAAGCAGGGAATTTAGCAAATAATGAGGATTTAAGAATGAAATTCTTCCCCAATTCCCTCACGAAAAATGCTTTTACGTGGTTTACCACGCTTCCCCCTCATTCAATTCATAATTGGACTCAGTTAGAAAGACTATTTCATGAACAAATTTATATGGGACAATCTAGGATTAGCCTCAAAGAATTAGCTAGTATGAAACGTAAAACTTCAGAGGCCATTGATGACTATCTGAATAGATTTCGCCTCCTTAAGGAAAGGTGCTTTACTCAAGTGCCTGAACATGAATTGGTTGAGATGGCTGCTGGTGGCCTTGACTATTCCATTAGGAAGAAGTTAGATACTCAACATTTAAGAGATATGGCCCAGTTAGCAGATTGTGTTCGACAGGTCGAACGCCTCAGGGCTGAAAAAGTCAGAAATTCTAAATTTCATAAAAAAGAAAAAGTGGCGTATATAGAAACTTATGAAAGTGAAAATGAGTTCGACGATGGTCAGGATTACATGGAAAATAATGAGGTTAATATTGCTGAATTGAAGCCAAGACCTCCCTATACTTGTAAAATGTTAAAACCATCAAATGGAAATAATCCTGTCGAACCAAAAAATGATAGATTTGTTTCTAAGACATATACGTTCGACATTACTAAATGTGATGAAATTTTTGACTTATTGGTTACTGATGGCCAAATAATTGTACCAAAGGGTTTAAAAGTTCCACCTTTGGAACAACGTAAGAAAAGAGGTTTTTGTAAATATCATAATTTCTTGGGTCATAAAACCTCACAATGTGTTCTTTTCAGGGAACTGGTCCAGAAAGCCCTGCAGGAAGGAAGACTCAAATTTGGCGAAAAGCCAAAATCCAAACAGCAGGTGGACGAGAATCCATTACAGATTGCTGATGCTGCCTACACAGAGCCATTTGAGTGCTTGATGTTAGAAGCATTGAACCTCACTGAAGGGGGGCAATTGGTTTCCATTCCTGAGGAAGAATACGAAAACAAAGTGGAAGAGGTGTATCCACAAGCTGGAGAGAAGTTGCTAGATTTCCTTCAACGCTGCAAAGAGAATGATGGCGAAGCTACATTATGTCCTCATTGTAGTGCCATGTTCGACAAAAAGGCTGCTGCAGGCCTCACCAAATTTTTGCCTCATAGTCAGGGCAGAAACAATTGGCCAAGCCAAAGGCCAACTTATTCCAACATTCTGAATAGCCAACAGGCACCTGTGCATCAAAGGTTGGGACCACATAAATCATTCGTCCCCTCAAACAGGACACCTGTCAATCAGTGGGTTCATGGGAGAAACATGGTCTCTGGCCAAAGGAATTTTGAAAAAGGAAGTTCCAGTAACTCTAATCCCAAGAAATATTCTGAATCAAGGAAGTATGATTACAGGAATAACTACAAAGGGAAGAACCCCATGACAAGATCTCAATGGCGCAGATATCAACGCCAGAAAAAGTTGGCTGCTCAAAATTCCCAGATTACTACTGATGGTAAGGGAAAGAAGCTTATGGAATTGGCTAAGAAGCCAATGAGCGAAAGGCTAGTTGAACCAAAAATAGAGTCTTCAGTTGCTGATGATGTCGAAGACGAACACATGGAAGCTGATGATTTTCTGGATTCTGAACCTGATCTCGACATAATAGTGAATGTCGTGTCAATTCTTCCAAGAGAGTTCGACGTCTGTTCTGAAATAACAGATGAAGAAGAACAATCTGGAATGCAAATGGCCCTTCACAGGCCAGTCTGTTACTATATAATGAACAATGGTACTTTGGAAGACCAAATGGCTACATTTGAAAGGCCAGATGAAGGCATGAAAAGTCACTTGAAGCCTCTCTTCATACAGGCTAAGGTGAATGATGTAGGAATCAACAAAGTGTTGATTGATGGTGGTGCTGCTGTCAACTTAATGCCAGAATTTCTTTTGAAGAAGATTGGCAAGTCCTTGGTGGATCTTCATCCTCACAACATTGTTCTGTCAAACTATGAGGGTGAAACTGGTTTGTCATTAGGAGCAATCCATGTGGATGTGGTTGTTGGAAGTACTATAAGGCCAACCTTATTTTGGTTGTGGCCTCTAAGGCAAACTACAATCTGCTCCTAGGACGAGAGTGGATTCATGGCGTGGGGGCAGTCCCATCTACCTTGCACCAACGCCTGATTATCTGGCGAGATGATGGTATTGTTGAAAATGTGGAAGCAGACCAAAGCTACTTCAAAACTGAAGTTCATCATCTTACAAAGCACTCATTCGACAAGAAATTGGAGACTATTTCGCCATGCACTGAAAGGGATTTTGCATATCGTTCAGTGAGAAATGTTCACCATTCAATCAAGTTGGACCCCACACATGGTTTTCTGTGGGAAAGAGAAGATGGAGACATTGAATATGGCGAATATGAAGGCCAGAACTACCCAACTGGGTGGGATATCAATGAAGATTACTATGTCTGAGTCCCAAACTTGGGCAAAGATTTTGGCCTATATGGCTGAAAATAGAATCAAATTGGCTTTGGAAGCCAATTCATTGTCAGAAAATATGGCTGTTGCAGCCAATGATATAAAATTTGGCAAACACAAGCCAGAGATGCAAAAGCTGGATTGCATCTATGATGAAGAACCCCTAGGATTTGAAAAAGATCCAATCAGTCAAAGTCACAAGATGCAAGCACAAGATCCTTTGCAAGAAATTGACCTTGGAGATGGTCTGACGAAAAGACCAACATACATCAGTGCAAACATTCCTCCTGATCTGAAGGCAAAAGTGGTGCAACTCCTGATGGAATTCAAAGATTGTTTTGCTTGGGATTACAACGAAATGCCATGTTTGAGCAGAAAGTTGGTGGAACATGAAATACCAGTTCGACCAGATAAAAAGCCAGTGAAACAATTACCTAGGAGATTCGCACCAAAAATCATGTCGAAGATCAAAGAAGAAATTGATAGGCTGCTGAGGAGCAAATTTATCAGAACTGCAAGGTATGTCGAATGGTTAGCAAATATAGTGCTTGTGATTAAGAAAAATGGTTCTCTTAGAGTATGCATAGACTTTAGAGATTTAAATAATGCTACACCAAAAGACGAATATCCTATGCCTGTGGCAGAAATGCTAATAGACTCAGCAGCTGGGTTTGAATATTTAAGTATGTTAGATGGTTATTCTGGATATAACCAAATTTTCATTGCTGAGAATGATGTACCAAAAACTGCCTTTAGGTGCCCAGGAGCATTAGGCACATATGAATGGGTAGTAATGCCCTTTGGTTTGAAAAATGCTGGGGCTACTTATCAAAGAGCAATGAATCTAATTTTTCATGAATACATAGACACTTTCATGCAAGTGTATATTGATGACATAGTTGTCAAATCCTCGTCGAATGATGATCATTTAGATCACTTGAGAAAATCTTTTGAAAAGATGAGGAAATATGGATTAAAAATGAATCCATTAAAGTGTGCTTTTTGTGTTAATGCAGGAGATTTCCTTGGGTTTGTTGTGCACAAAAAGGGCATTGAAATAAATCAAAACAAAACAAAGGCTATTATGGAGACAAAATCTCCAACTACAAAAAAGCAACTTCAGTCCTTGGGAAAATCAATTTCTCGAGAAGATTCATCTCAAATTTAAGTGGTAAAGCTCAACCGTTTTTGCCATTACTTCAACTCAAGAAAGAAAGTGTTTTCACTTGGGGGCAAGATCAACAACAAGCTTTTGACGAAATCAAGAGTTATTTGTCGAATCCACCAATGTTAATGCCTCCAATAAGGAACAAATTCATGAAGTTGTATATATCAGCGTCAGATTCGACACTGGGTAGTATGCTTGCTCAGGAAGATGAAAATGGCGAAGAAAAAGCCATTTATTACTTAAGTAGGGTTTTAAATGATGCTGAAACTAGATATAGTAGTATTGAAAAATTATGCTTATGTTTGTATTTTTCTTGTATGAAACTCAAGCATTATATAAAGCATGTTGATGTTTTTGTTTATTCTCATTGTGATATCATCAAACATATGTTGTCTAAACCAATCCTGCATAGTCGAATTGGAAAATGGGCCTTAGCCTTGACAAAATATTCACTAACTTATAAACCTTTAAAGGCAGTTAAAGGCCAAATTGTGGCTGATTTTATAGTGGATCATTCTGCATTAGAAACTCCACAGAACTATGTAGATTCAGAACCTTGGAAATTATATTTTGATGGTTCTAAACATAAACATGGAGTTGAAATTGGGATTTTAATCATTTCTCCCTCCAAAATTCCCACCAAGTTCAAATATAAAATCAATGGGTTCTGCTCAAATAATGAAGCAGAATATGAGGCTTTGATAACAGGCCTGGAAATTTTATTAGACTTGGGGGCAAAAAATATTTTGATCAGAGGTGATTCAGAATTGGTGTTGAAACAATTGACAAAAGAATACAAATGCATAAAAGAACACTTGATGAAATATTTTGTCATAGCAATTTCTTTGCTAAAACGTTTCGACCAAGTTATCTTTGAACATGTACCTCGCATAGAAAATCAAGAAGCCAATGATTTGGCTCAAATAGCTTCTGGTTATAAAATCTCTAGTGAAAAACTAGAAGAGTTGATTGAAATTAAAGATAAACTCATTGTTGATCAACCTACTTCAATGGAATTGTCAATGCCAAAACTTGTGGGGGCAGACTTACCACAAGACAGTGGTCAAGACACCACTTATGAATATGATGAAAATTCAGAAATTTTTGCCATTGATAATCTATCTGATAATGATTGGAGAAAACAACTTGTCGAATATTTGAAAGATCCAAATGGAACGACCAATAGGAAAATCAAATATAGAGCCTTGAGTTATGTCATCATTGGTAATGAACTAATGAAGAAAACACCTGAGGGAGTTTTGCTAAAATGTTTAAGTGAAACTGAAGCTTATTTGGCTATATCTGATGTGCACAGTGGTGCATGTGGATCTCATCAGGCAGGCCACAAGATGAAATGGTTGTTATTTCGACAAGGTGTGTATTGGCCAACAATTTTAAAGGACTGTATAGAGTTTGCTAAAGGTTGTCAAGAGTGTCAAAGACATTCAGGTATACAACATGTGCCTGCAAGTGAACTCCATTCAATAGTAAAACCTTGGCCTTTTAGAGGATGGGCTTTAGATTTAATTGGTGAAATTAAATCAAGTTCGTCAAAAAACCAACGTTATATTTTAGTTGGTATAGATTATTTTACCAAATGGATAGAAGCAATTCCATTACCAAATGTTGACCAAGAAGCAGTGATTAGTTTTATACAAAGTCACATCATTTATAGATTTGGTATACCTGAGTCTATTACTACAGATCAAGGTTCAGTATTCACTGGACGAAAGATGGTTGAATTTGCCCAACAAACTGGTTTTAAACTTTTAACCTCTACACCATATTATGCCCAAGCAAATGGTCAAGTAGAAGCTGCCAATAAAATCATTATTGGTTAGATTAAAAAGCATATTGCCCAAAAGCCTAGAAATTGGAACAAAACTTTAGATCAAGTCTTATGGGCATGTAGAAATTCTCCAAAAGAATCAACTAATACCACACCCCTTTGACTAACATATGGGCATGATGCAATCTTGCCTGTCGAAATACATCTGCAGTCAGTTAGAATTCAAAGGCAAGCAGAAATCCCAAGGGATCATTATTGGGATATGATGTTAGACGAATTAGTTGATTTAGATGAGGAGAGAATAAAAGCTTTAGAGATGTTAACTCGACAAAAAGAAAGAGTTGCTAAGGCTTATAATAAAAAGGTTAAGTCTAAAACCTTTAGTGTTGGAAATTTGGTTTGGAAAGTTATTTTGCCAATGGATAAAAAAGATAGAGTCTTAGGCAAATGGTCTCCAAATTGGGAAGGACCTTTTAAAGTTGTTCAAGTTTTTTCAAATGGTGCTTATGAAATTGAAGAATTAACAGAAGAACAACGTTCGTTAATTATAAATGGTAAATACTTGAAAAAGTATAAACCAGCGTTGCAAGAAATAAAAATTAATGAAGAATAAAGCTTAAGACATAACGAAAATGGTGATCATAAAGAGATTCGCCACAAAATGGGCATTGTCAAGATTACAAACCAAAGAACCATAACAAATTGTTCGAATAGTTGAAGCAAAAACTAAGAACAATAAAAACTAAGACTATTACAAAGTCAAAACCTTTTCTTCAGGTCTTCATATAGGCTTTTGAATGAGGCAACCTCTGCGTCGAGAATCATGTTAGAATCCACCAAGATTTTGATCTCTTCTTCGACAGCTGCAGAATGGCTGAAGTACTTGATGCCAGCATTCGCCTCTTTGTCAATCATAGCTTTGGTTGCCTTGGAAATATTAGCTTTGGCTTCCTCACGCTTAGCCTTTTCATTGGTGATCTTGGCATTGAGACTTTGAATTTTCAAGTTCAACTCAGCCACTTCATTCTCCCAGTCAACAATGTTCTTGTCATATCCTGCAATCTCTGCGTTCGACTCAATGTCCTTCTCAAGGCGTTCGACATTTGCCTGAGCAGCCTTTGCTTTTTAAACCAATACAGCGTGGGCTTGAGTTTGAGCTTCCAACCTTGAGGCATTGCTTTGCCTTTTCTGGATGGCTTTGGTGAAACCATCAATAAGGTTTTCAAGTTGAATGACCTTACCAAGAGTAGCACCATCAGTCATGGGGTTGTGAAATTTCTTCAGAAAGCCTAAGTGGGCGAAGGCGCTGCTGGGGTTAGCTTCAATCAATGAAAAGATGTCCTGGTTGATGTAAACTGTATGCAACTTGAGAATGAGGGAGTCTTGTCTCACTGTCGAATGAATCTCTGAGTCAGAAGCTGTCGAACTGCTGTGATGTGAAGCACTTTTTTCTTTATTACTCTTACTTGAGAGGAGCATCTTTAGTGCTGCAGCAGGATCAGAATCTTTCATGGCGATGAATTGCATTTCTGACAACCCAACGTCAGCAGACAACTTTGAAGTTGAGGAAACTGGGAGTATTTCAGAACCTCCCTCAGCAGCCTCTGGCATTGCCTCTTCTTCTTCATTGTCGAACTCCATTTTGACATCGATACCCTCAGATGAATGAGTAGACTCAGCAGGACGATCAAGAATAGTTTCTTCAGAGTCAAGATTGATGGTGGGATTTTCTTCAGTCTCTGGACCTTTGTCACTTTGATTTGGGTTGACCTCGACATCATTCGTACCAATGCCTTGGGTCAGATTCTCTTCATTGTCAACATTCATGTTGACATTCTCATCATTAGTATCCTGTCGAAAGACAAGGCAAAATGAAGTTAAGAGAAATGTCATGAAGGAAATAATTTGTTTTATTGACAAAGTCCTAAAGATGAGAAAATTTTTACCTTAGCACCAAGATCATGTGAACATGAGCTGGTATTTTCTTGCCTGGGGGCAGGAACTTCAATGTTGGTGGTTTCAGTATGTGGTGCTGGTTGATCTTCGACAGGAGGATTAGAAGGAGTAATCTCAACCTCTTTTTCTGGTTCTGCAGAAGCTTTAGAGCTGGACTTAACTTTCTTCTTCTTCTTCTTCTTCCTCTTTTCCTTGTCAACTCTCTTTTTTGGGGGTTTGTCAGCATCATATTTTGTTGGTGGTGTGCTTGCCTCACTAGTTGCTTCATTGGCCTTTCCTTCGTCTCTTTGGCCTTCTCCACTAGGAGTAGCAGCAGTAGGATTTACTTGAACATTGCCAGCAGGCTGAAATGAGACATTAAGACTATTAACACAAAATTTCTTTGAAGTTAAAAAGAACTTAAGGGATGTGTTGAAAGGTTTTACTGTTGGTTCTTGGATGGTTAGAGTCTTTTGTTTCTTCTGAATGGTGGGCTCTCCAGTTTCCTTTGAAGCCACATTGGCTCTCTTTCGAATCTGCATTTCAAGTTAAGTGTCGAAAGTTTCAAAATGTTTGTAAAAAACTGAAAATTAAAACTAAGTTAAAAAACTAGTTTGAAGTTGATACCTTAGCCCCAGTATTTGGGAGTGTTTTCTTGGAAGTCACAGTAGGGGCACTAGAGTCAGTGGAGATGTTGGTTTCTTTAGTCTTGGTGACATTAGAAACACCTGCTGTCGAAATAAAGAAAATTAAACATCAAATGAAGAGTTAAATTTACAAACATTATAAAAAATAACTTTGTTTATTTTTAGTCAAGTTACCTTTGCCTTTGGGAGTCTTTGGCTGCAAAGCGTCAAATCCTGCATTTAGTGCACGCAATAGCAGCTTTTCATCTTTGGCATGCCTCTCATAATGCAAGCTCCACCATGCAGCAAATTCATAGGTGCAGTATTGAGAGGTCTCAAAGGCAACATGTGTAAGGTTGTAAGAGTGCTCGTCAGCAAGCTTCATACGACGTTCAAAGTACTCGACAGACATTCCAGAGTTGCCCAAGACAATATCATCTTTGTTCTTGAACAAGCTCTTTGGCCTGAACTGACTTAGGCCAAATTGGCGAGCAACCAAATTGGGTTGGTATCCAACCAAGCCCAAATGTCTCTTGTCAATCCCTTGCCTTGAGGATAGGATTGTTGGGTTCAAAAACATTCTCCAAATGTTGTTTGTATCTTCCTCATCATTTGGATTTGTTGCAGGAAATGGTCTTTTAAACCAAGCTGGTCCAATGGTTCTTTTGATAAAAGGGGTGTTTTGAGGGGTAATCTCGTCGAAGGCGAGAAGAGTTTTGAAGTAGTGAAAGAAGAGTTGTCGAGTGGTCAAATTTGTTTCTCTCTGCCTCAACAAGGCCAACCTAGTGCCTTCTGATTGTCGAGAAGCAATGGAGGTTTCCATATGAGTAGGGAGGAAGAGTTTGAAGTTGGTTTCAAAAGTGGCGTTTAGCTATTGTTGCAGAAGCCAGATAGGTCCAGAAAGAGTTAGCTGTGATCCTTTGTCTGTTTTCTTAAGCAAGTCACTAGCTTGTCCTAAGGAATCATAGAGAGATGCCAAGATAAATCTTCCTAAGGCCACATCTAATCCTTGGTGAAGCATAATGGCGAGAGGAACTAATCTTTTCACAACTTGCAGAGAGCAAGTGCAAAGGACAAAATGTGATAGCCAGTAAGTCAAGAAAGCTATGTGTTCTTCATGTGATACCTCTTCACTACTGAGGTCATGGTGATTTTTGAGAAATCCTGAAAAAGATAGGACTTTGAAGTCGAATTGATGATTGGCAGTGGTGTACTTGGGGTCGAAAGTGGGTCCTGTGGGTCTCAAGCTAATAATGGCAGCAACGTCGAATAAGGTTGGGGTCATCATGCCTGCTTTCAGGAGAAATGTGTTGGTAGAGCTTTCCCAAAAATGAAGGGCAGCTATTAGCATTTCTGCATTATACTTGGGTCCTTCTCTCGACAGCTGAATCAAGTCAAATATACCACTTTCTTTCCAGAACTGGCCATATTGTTTTTCGACCTTATTAAGCCATTTAAGATAGCCCTCACCAACTATTGGTGCAGATCTAAAAGTCCTATAGCCAGGTTCGAAAAAACTCATGTCGAATACAGAGTTAGCAAATATTTTTGGCTCACAAGTGACATGCAAGGGGAAAATACTACCTATCTCTTCAGTAAAGTTATCAGAAGAAGGGAAAGGGCCTGCAAAGGCAAGAGTTTTACCTTCAAGTTTATGAGGTATCAGCAGCTCTTCTCCCCATATGGTGCTTTCGACAGCAGTGATAGCAGGTTTCGTCACGAACACTGAATCTTCAATTATGATAAGCTCTTTGTCATCTACAGCAACAGGGACAGCGTTTCTGGTGGAAGAAGATGAAACCATTGTTGTTCTTGGTGTTCTTGAAGTTTCTGGTGATTTTGAAAGAGGCAAAGTGACAGAAAAACTAAAACCTCTAAAACAAACTCGTTTCTTGCTCAAATGCAGTGAAAAGAACGATGATGATGAACGAAAATGCTTAACAATCGTTTTGGTTGGTTTAGATTCAACAGAAACACAAGAACAATGCAAGATTTGGAGTTTGTTTTGATTACTTTTGAAAGAAAATGCGTGGATGCTCTCTATTGAAAGGAAGTTCAAGGTTTGGAATTTCAGAAAAGTGAAAGTGTTGGACTATGCTTGCTATTTATAGACTCTGCAGATTTGCATGCAGTCGGTAACTGAAGCACTGATACACTGGAAAATGCACTATTTATTTAGTTAAATTAATATAATATTTCAGTTATTTTTATTTCAATTTCGTAACTTTATATAATAAATCGTTATAAATTCCTGGTATTTTATTTTATCAGATAAAAATCATTCGAATTGAATAAAGGAGCTAAAATGGACCGAAAAGGAGCGAAACAGAACAAAAAGGACCACACAAGTGCAGCCCATGTGGACCACACCTGCGTGGCCCAACCAAACAAAGCCACATGATCAATATCATGATCCACTTGCAAACAAAACATGCATCTCTGCATGTGAAGAAGAAGAAGGAACCAATATCACGTCACCCTTACAAACAACAATACATGCTGCCCATTGCCCAGCAAGTCCCACATCGGAATATGATGCAAAATCACACGCTCAACACTTGTTATTTGCTAGTTTCAATAATTATACAAGTCCCACATCGGCCAATTCTTAGTTTTTGTCTCCAATTTTTAGTATAAATAGAACTTAGTTTTGTCTCATTAGGTACACAACAACCAACTTGAAAAATAGTTGAAGAGAGAATTGAAAACTAGACCTTTGTCTTAAAAAGTTTTCTTCTCTTAGTTTAAAATTTTATTCCGGTGTCCGTACTCTGGCCTTTTTAATTCAGGTTCTTATTTTATTGTCTTATTTATTTCTTGTCTTTATTTTTATGCTTTTAATTTTTGCTTTTATTTTTATTATGTCTTTTTATTTATTTGCTTATTTTATTTTTATGTCTTTAGTTTTAGTTATGTCTAGCTAATTTAATATTGCTAGGATGTGTAGATAGAAGCTAATAGGGGTTCGGTAGATAATTCGTGCGATTGTTTTTAACGAGTTTTCAAAAAGCAGTTTTTAATTTAACGATTATAATTTGTCACGAGAGTGAAAATTAATTAAAGTAAAAATCAATAGAGCGAGAGCGTGAGACTTTTACTAGATAGTAAAAACTGAACATTAATTTTAATCAGCAACGAGAGTTGGGTTTAGAGTTAATTAAATTATATTGTTTATCAAAAAATATTTTATTAAAAAACCAGTAAATAATGTCTTTTAGCGCGCCGCTAGCGTTTTCTACGGAGAATCAAAAAAATCTCTCAGAAGAAGATGATCAAAAGGAACGCAGCACCAAAAAAGTCAAAGGAGGAGGTCCAGAGGATGTATCTATGCTGGAGGAGAATTCTGGTGACAAGGGAAAGAATGATCAACGAAGTTATCGGAGTAGTCTGCTTGGAATCGAATCTAATGATGGGCACGACGGAGGGAAGGATGAGGCATATCAGCTCTCAAGAGTAAGGGATCTTAGCCTTACAGATGAGGATTTTGGAGATTTCAATGGTATGAAGGTGGAGGAGAGGAAAGTGGGAAGAGTGGATTGTCCGGAGTTTATTCTATCGGATGACGAGAAGATGAGAATTCAACAACCTTGGAAACAAGGTTTGATCGTCAAGCTGATGGGAAGGAGGATTGGTTTCAAGGCTTTAGAGACAAGGCTAAGACAGATGTGGGTGAGGAAAGGGGTCATTAGCATCATTGACCTAAGCTATGACTACTTTCTTGTAAACTTCACTCACAAGGAAGATCACTACCATGCTTTGATGGATGGACCATGGTTAATATATGACCATTATTTGGTGGTGAGAGAATGGTCTCCTGATTTTAACCCAGCTAGTGAATCCATTCAGAAGGTAGCCGTTTGGGTGCGTTTCTCTGGGCTCCCCATTGAATACTATGATGCGAAGGTACTGCACTTTATTGGTAATAGAATTGGACGGACAGTTAAGGTTGATAAGAATACCCTATCGCAAGAAAGAGGCAAATATGCGCGTATGTGTGTTGAGGTTGATCTGACGAAACCTCTTCTTGCTATCTTCACAATTAAAGAAAGACAATTCTGTGTTGAATATGAAGGGCTGCATCTGTTGTGTCTTACGTGTGGTCGTTTCGGACATTACAAAGAAGGATGTGCCGAGAAGACTGTAGCGTCAAATATCGGTGGCGAAAAGAATGGCGTAGTTGAAAAGGGGAATGGGAGTGGGAAAGTAGAAGATGGGCCTTGGACAGTTGTCCAAAAGCCGAGACGGCAAAGGAAGGTGAAGGAGAAGGAGGATACCGGTAACGGTAGCGGAGAAGGGACGTCGGAGATGCCTGCTTTTGGAAAGGAGAAAATTCAGGGATCACGTTTTGCTGCATTAAGTGAGGAGATTCATGAAATAATGGTCACAAATAATGGGGAAGAGAGATTAGTGGAGGAAGAGCCAGCTATACGGAAAGTCATGAAAACTACTAGAATGCAACATCAAAAGTTTCCTTATTCGGTCAAGAGTAGTGTATATGGGGATAATAATGGCAAAAAAGTCGGCGAGACACGTAGAAGGAGTGGTGGGCCGATACTAACTAGAATGCCAGATGTGGCTGATCCAGCAACACGTGAAACACGTGGTGGAAGCAAGGGTATCAATGGGAGCGAGGCACGTGCTAAATTAGCGGAACTGGCAGATACTAGTCGTATGGGAGAATTTATTGCTCAACACTTTGCTCCCAAGGACAAACATGATGATGTGGCAAGCAGGGTTAGTTTGAATCAAAAACCAACAATATGGCATCCATGGATGGCAAAGCATGATGTGCCCCCTATTAATCCACTGTTGGGTACAAATGAGGTAATCAAGCCAAATGTTCCCAGACCACCTAATCTAGGTGCTATAATCCCATCATCTAGTCAAAATACAAACTCTGTCAGGGTGGATTTTGGGGAGGATGAGGATTTTCAAGATGCAGCAGAAGGAGGAGGTTCAGACCAGGAAGAAGTTAGGGAAACACCTGAAATACGTGTGCATGAGGTGCATGCAGAGGGCATGTCACTTAATTAATTCTATTTTTATGATGAATAAAAATAAAATTTTAGTGTGGAATTGTCGTGGTGCAGCAAGTGGAGCATTTTATAGATTTTGTAAACTCTATTTGGATTTGACAAAGCCAGATATTGTTGTTATCATGGAAACAAGGACGGAACCATCAAAATTGAGAAGAACTTTCGAGCTTCTTGGGTTTGATGGATTTGTGAATTCGGAGGCGAGGGGTTATGCGGGAGGTATTATTGTAGCATGGAAACAAAACTTGGAAAGGTTGGCTATTTTGCAATCAAAGTTGATTTGACAAAGGCATATGACATGTTGGATTGGTGTTTCTTGATGAAGGTTTTAAACGAAATCAAGTTGCCGGACAATATCATTAACATTATTTATCATGCAGTCACTAGTGTTCGCACGAATGTAAAATGGAACGGAGAACGTGCAAACTATTTTCGGCCATAATGCGGTATCAGACAAGGTGACCCAATTTCTCCATATTTATTTGTCTTGTGTATGGATAAATTGTCTCACCTTATCATTGAGGAGGTTGATAGAGGTGAATGGAAGACGATGAGAGCAGGGAGGCATGGACCGGCTATATCTCATCTAATGTTTGCGGATGACCTGCTTCTTTTTGGTCAACCAACTGTCAAGCAAATGCATTGTGTTATGAGGATTTTAAACCTCTTTAGTACTATGTCCGGGCAACAAGTCAGTATTGAGAAGACATCTGTTTTGTTCTCAAAGAATGTTAGCAGAAGCACGCGGCAGGAGTTGTTAAACATTTCGGGATTTTGAGAGACTTTGCAATTAGGAAAATATTTGGGTGTCCCTATCACAGGTAAGGCACCCAAAAGAAGTGATTTCCAATACCTAATTGATCAAGTTAGCTCGAAATTGACAGCTTGGAAGGCTAAGCATATGTCCTTTGCAGGCAGGGTAACATTAGCTAAATCTGTCATTGAGGCGATTCCAGTTTATCCGATGATGAATTCTGCAATACCTGTTGGGTGCCTGCATGAGATCCAAAAACTTCAAAGAGCCTTCATTTGGGGCGATGATGTAGATAAGAAGAAATTCCATGCTGTTGGGTGGGAGAAAGTGACACAGCCGAAAGATCTTGGTGGGTTGGGACTGCGCAATCTTCAACTTATGAACGCAGCGTGCCTCATGAAGCTTGGTTGGGAATTGCGGAGTGGGAATGAAGCACTTTGGTGTAGAGTTATCAAAGGAAAATATGAGCGTGCAGATATGACAAATGACATGGTTATAGTTAAAGCGTCTGATTCGTCTCTTTGGAAGGCTATAGCTAAACTATGGGCTAATTTTACCCAGTTCCAATATTGGTCAGTAGGTGATGGTTCTAAAACGAATGCGTGGAGTAGCTGTTGGATTCATGAAGGATACCGTATTGATGCAATGATTGATGAAATTCCAGCGGTTTGGAGTGATGCTAAAGTTGCAGATTTGGTTGATGAAGAGGGGCAATGGCGTGTTGACGAATTACATTGGCTACCTTCGCAAATTAGAGAGAATATTAGAGCAGTTGTGCCCCCTGCAGCTGACATGGGAAAAGATGTTTGCCTCTGGCCGGGAAATAGTAACGGTAAATTCACTGTTTCTAGCGCCTACAAGTTGTTGTGCATGGAAGGTGAGGAAGATGATAGCCAAAGGGAGGTGTGGAACAATGTTTGGAAGCTGGAGGTGCATGAAAGAGTGCGTTGTTTCATTTGGGTGGCGAGGCATGGAAGAATTCTAACTAACCAATTGAAGAACAATATGAGATTAGGTGAACCTTTCTGCAATCATTGTATTTTGCAGATTGAATCTATCTTGCATGTTCTAAGAGATTGTCCCATAGCAAGGGTTGTTTGGATACATCTTGTTCCCATGGATTTACGACGGAATTTCTTTGATATGGGGTTGCAGCAATGGTTCGATACAAACTGCAGTAATGAGATGGAGGATTCGAACAATATACGTTAGAATGCTATTTGGGCTATGGCGTGTCATAATCTTTGGCAATGGAGGAACAAGGAAAATCATGATGATAATGTTGTGCGACCACCAGAGATATGGAATCAAATTAGGAAGATGGCTTTAGATTATAAGCAAGCGAAGAAGGATGCAAATACCATGGTGCAGCGTTTCCCAATTCAACGTTTAGTTTATTGGACGCCGCCACAGCCAGGATGGGTGAAACTTAATACCGACGGTTCGAGTCGGAAGCATGGTAGAGCCGGATGTGGTGGGCTGATTAGAGGTGTGGATAAGGAATGGCTAGGGGGATTTGTGAAGAATATAGGTAGCTGTGCTGCGCTAGTTGCTGAGTTGTGGGGAGTTCTAGAAGGCCTCAAGTTTGCACGCTTAAAGGGGTTCAACAAGGTGGAAGTGAGTGTTGGTTCCATGGCAGTCATTAATAGCTTAAAGAAAGGAAATGGAGGTAGTGCTACAAGTTGCCGATTGGTACAAAGAATAAGACAGTTGATGGAACTCGATTGGGAGGTGAATTTGTGTCATGGTTACCGTGAAGCAAACCGTTGTGCTAATGGTCTCGCGAAGATGTCTCTCAATATACATGATGAGTTAGTGTTTTTTGATTCTTGCCCTGATCAAATTAAGGAGCAGTTTGATGATGATGTAATTGGAGTTTCAACTCCAAGAATGATTTATTTGTAGTTTTTTCTCTTTGGGCAGTTAGCCCTCTTTTATTCCAAAAAAAAAATAAAAAAATATTTTATTAGCGGGTGTGAGGACGAGAGTTAAGCACCACCTTTATAATTTATAATACTAGTCAAGATTTGCGAGAGCTGAGATTAGTGTTTTTAAAACAATATAGTTTCGAAAACTAAATATTTTATCTAGCACGATTTAAATACTGAACCCTCTGAAGCAACTAAAAGCACATCCTAGTAGTACTTATTCCAATTTAATTTAAAAATCCTAAAAAAATATATTTTATAATTTAAATCCCTTTAATTAAAACATTAAGCCTTAGATTTACACAGTAGCATTAGATAACGGTAGATCGACTGTTGGTCCTTTGGGTTCGATATCTTTTTAAAACTACGCGACAAGACTGTATACTTGCAGTCACGTTGTCGTCGCACCAAGTTTTTGGCGCCGCTGCCGGGGACCAATTTAGTCGATATCGTAACTCCAGTGTTACACCGTAGAGACTAAGGCAATTTTATTTTTATTGTATGCCAAGTACTCGCTCTCGAGGCGAAGAAATTGAACAACCCGTTAACGAACCAGAACGTTTTTTAAGACGCAGAAATTTAGAAAATCAAATTAGAAATATTCAAACCAAATTAGAAAATCTCATAATCGAAGATCCTCCTATTTTAGAAACGATTATAGAAATGGCTGAATTACCTCAAAATCGCCCACTCTCGTCTTATGCTATCCCTTCGCAAGAGGAACCCCATAATAGCATCGCTGCTCCTGCTATTGAAGCAAACAATTTCGAGATTAAACCTTCGTTGTTATCAGCAATACAACAAAATCAATTCTCTGGAAACCCCACAGACGACCCTAACCTACATTTATCCATATTTCTGCAATATGCGGATACAATCAAAGCAAATGGTGTCAGTCCCGAAGCTATAAGACTTCGTTTATTCCCCTTCTCGTTAAGAGATAGAGCTAGAGCTTGGCTCCAGTCCCTACCATCCAACTCAGTTACCTCATGGGATGAGTTGAAGAAAGTCTTTTTAGCCAGATATTTCCCAGCTAGCAAAACTGCTATGCTAAGAGCCCAAATTAATGGGTTTAAACAAAAAGACAACGAGTCTCTTTTCGAAGCATGGGAAAGATACAAAGACATGATTAGGCTATGCCCACATCACGGACTCGAAGAATGGTTGATTATCCACACCTTCTACAATGGTCTCTTGTATAACACAAGAATGACCATAGACGCCGCTGCTGGTGGCGCACTGATGGATAAACCTTACAATGAAGCTCACAAATTGATCGAGAGCATGGCCCAAAACCATTACCAATGGGGAAACGAGAGAACAACTGTAGAGAAACCTCAAACGAAAGGCGGTATGTACGAAGTAAGCGAGCTTGACCTTGTTAAAGCCAAACTTGAAGCCTTGACTCAAAAGATGGAGAGTATGACCACAACACCTGCAGCCACCGTGCCTGCAACAATTTCAAACTGTGAACTGTGTGGAATTCAAGGGCACGCTGTCGCTGAATGTCAACTCTTGACGGAAGCTTCCCTAGACCAAGTAAACTACACTCAAGGAAACCCTTACAACCAAGGTCTGAGGAACCATCCATACCTTTCGTACAAAAGCAACAACGCTCTATATGCACCTGGCCAAGCACCTACTTCTGCACCACCAGGATTCCAAAAGCCTGCCTACCTGCTCAAAATGCTCCTAGGAAATCTAACCTTGAATTAATGATGGAAGCCTTCATAGCTTCTCAAGCTCAAACAAACAAAGATGTCCTTAATCAAAACATACACACTAGTGAGCAAATTAAGCAATTAACGAGCAAATTAGATATCCTAGCCACACACAATAAAATGCTTGAAACTCAAATTTCACAAGTAGCCCAACAACAAGCATCTACCTCTGCACCTGCAGGAACATTTCCTGGACAACCTCAGCAAAATCCGAGAGGACAAGCCAATGCTATTATATTGAGAAGTGGAAAACAACTAGATGAACCAACAAGTTCAAAACCCGATAGCCCAGCCATGCAACAAGGTTCTAATAAACCAACCGAGGAGAGTGAACCAAAAGAAAAGGAGGATAGTGGAGAGGAAACCGAAGAGAAAGAGAAACCTTACGTTCCTCCCCCACCATATAAACCACCCATCCCGTATCCTCAAAGATTAGTACAATCCAAAAACATAGGGCAGTTTAAGAAATTTGTAGAGCTTCTAAAAAAACTAAACATCACAATACCTTTTACGGAAGCTATCACACAAATGCCCTCGTACGCTAAGTTTCTTAAAGATATCTTGACTAATAAGAAAAGGATCGAGGATGATGAGACTGTCATGCTCACTGCCGAGTGTAGCGCCATATTACAAAACGAAATGCCCCCTAAGTTAAAAGACCCAGGAAGTTTCTCCATACCGTGTGTCATTGGAAAGTACGTAATAGATAGAGCCCTATGTGATTTAGGAGCCAGTATCAGTTTAATGCCCGTAGCCTTATGTGAAAAACTGAAAATGGGAGAATTAAGACCAACAAAAATGTCCGTACAATTTGCTGACCGTTCTGTCAAATACCCTCTAGGTATTTTAGAAAATGTTCCAGTACGGGTAGGTCAATTCTTTATCCCAACCGATTTCATAGTTATGGACATAAGAGAAGATTCCAATACACCTATCCTTTTAGGGAGGCCATTCCTAGCAACTGCCGGTTCCATAATAGATGTAAAGAGAGGAAAGCTCACTTTTGAGGTGGGTGAAGAAAAAGTTGAATTTATTTTAACTCAATTCATGAAAGCACCAGCCATAGACGATGAATGCTACATGCTAGACATCATCGAAGAATGTAGAAAAGAAGTGGAGAGGGATCAATCTGAGTATTTTGAAATTCTAAAAACTTCCATTCCTCAAACTCAACCAGTTGATGAAGTTAACCTAGCTGAAAGTTTAGAAACTACGCCAGAACCTACACCCCTCCCTGAAAAACCAACTCTGGAACTCAAAGCCCTACCCGAAAATTTAAGATATGAATTCCTAGATAAAGACCTCGAACGACCAATAATAGTCAGTGCAGACCTAGGAAAGCTAGAAACTGAAAAACTTCTAAACATTCTAAGAAAATACCCAACTGCCTTAGGGTATAACATCACTGACCTAAAAGGAATTAGTCCTTCGATATGTATGCATCGTATTATGCTAGAGGAAGACGGTAAAACCTCTAGAGAACCCCAAAGAAGGATCAATCCAGTTCTAAGTGAGGTAGTTAAGAAAGAAGTGCAAAAGCTTCTAGAAGTAGGAATCATATACCCGATATCCGATAGTAAATGGGTCAGCCCAGTACATGTCGTACCAAAGAAAGGAGGAGTTACAGTTGTAACCAATGCAAAAGGCGAATCTATAGCACAAAGAGTTGTAACTGGCCATAGAATGTGCATAGATTATAGGAAACTAAACAAAGCCACTCGGAAAGACCATTTTCCTCTACCCTTTATTGATCAAATGCTCGAGCGATTGGCGAAACATTCATATTTTTGCTACCTAGATGGCTATTCAGGATTCTTCCAAATCCCTATTCATCCTGATGACCAAGAGAAAACCACTTTCACATGTCCCTATGGAACTTTTGCTTACCGACGAATGCCCTTTGGACTATGCAATGCTCCCGCAACTTTTCAGAGATGCATGATGGCGATCTTCGCAGATTTTATAAATGACATCATGGAAGTCTTCATGGATGATTTCTCTGTTTGTGGGCAAAGCTATGAAAGTTGTCTGTCGAACCTAGAGAAAGTACTTGAAAGATGTGTAAAAGTAAATCTTGTGCTTAATTGGGAAAAGTGCCACTTTATGGTCCGACAAGGAATAGTTCTTGGACACGTAGTGTCCGATAAGGGGATTGAAGTAGATAAAGCTAAAATTCAAGTCATAGAAAACCTTCCACCCCCAAAAACCGTAAGAGAAGTACGCAGTTTCTTAGGACATGCCGGTTTCTACCGACGATTCATTAAAGACTTCTCTAAAATCACCAAGCCTCTGACCGGCTTATTAATGAAAGATGTTGAGTTTATCTTTGACGATGGATGCTTAAAAGCGTTCGAACAATTAAAAACAGCTCTTATATCCGCACCAATTATCAAACCACCTGATTGGAGCCTACCCTTTGAAATCATGTGTGACGCTAGTGATTACGCTATAGGAGCAGTTCTAGGACAAAGAAAAGATAAGAAACTTCATGTGATCTATTACGCAAGTAGAACCCTAGACCCTGCGCAAATGAACTACGCTACCACTGAAAAAGAACTCCTAGCAGTCGTATTTGCTGTGGATAAGTTTCGATCTTACCTAATAGGATCTAAAATAATTGTTTACACTGACCATGCCGCTATTAGGTACCTATTAAATAAGAAGGACGCTAAACCTAGGCTTCTAAGATGGATCCTACTCTTACAAGAATTCGACCTAGTGATCCTAGACAAAAAAGGAACTGAAAATGTAGTAGCCGATCACCTATCTAGGATAGAAGGCATTGAGCCTGAGTCAATACCCATCAATGATGAATTCCCTTATGAACAACTCATGGCTCAGTTGGAAACTATCTCAGCTAAATTATCCTTGAAAGAATCCAATACCATACAACTAAAGGAAGAAGTCTACTCCGCCAAAAACACTTTACCATGGTATGCTGATTTCGTAAACTATTTATCAGCAAGAGTCCTTCCACCAGGTTTAACTTATCAACAAAAGAAGAAATTCTTCCATGAGCTTAAAAACTATTATTGGGATGAACCCTTACTCTTTAGAAGAGGCCCCGACGGAATCTTTCGTCGTTGTGTCCCTGAAGAAGAAATGGAAGATATAATTTCCCAATGCCATTCTGCCCCCTATGGAGGGCATGCTAGCACTTCAAAGACATGTGCCAAGATTTTACAAGCTGGATTCTTTTGGCCTACCCTATGGAAAGATGTCCACATCGCTGTTAAAAATTGCGACCGATGCCAACGCACTGGCAACATATCTAGACGCGATGAGATGCCACAAAAAGGAATTTTAGAGGTAGAGATCTTTGATGTGTGGGGAATAGATTTCATGGGACCTTTCCCATCTTCTGGTGGAAATAAATATATACTTGTCGCTGTCGACTATGTTTCTTAATGGATTGAAGCTATAGCTTCCCCTACTAATGACACACAAGTAGTAATTAGAATGTTTAAAAATATAATCTTCCCTAGATTCGGTACACCCCGCCTCGTCATTAGTGACGGTGGCTCCCATTTCATATCTAAAATATTTGGAAAATTATTAATTAAATATGGGATAAAACACCGAATAGCAACCCCTTACCACCCACAAACTAGTGGGCAAGTAGAAGTTTCAAATAGAGAAATTAAAAGAATTTTAGAAAAAACAGTTGCTACTAGGAAAGACTGGTCATATAAACTCCCCGAGGCTTTGTGGGCCTATAGGACAGCATTTAAAACCCCTATAGGGACTACACCGTTTAATCTAGTGTATGGAAAATTGTGCCACCTGCCAATAGAACTAGAACATAAAGCTTTTTGGGCTATCAAGGCACTAAATATGGATTACAAAGCAGCGGGCGAGAAAAGAATTCTTGATCTTCACGAACTAGAAGAGCTTCGAATGAATGCTTATGAGAATGCTAAAATTTATAAGGAAAGAACACAAAAATGGCATAATAAGCGCATACTTAAAAAAGAATTCAAGATAGGAGAATTAGTGCTTCTTTTTAATTCTAGACTTAAACTCTTCGCTGGAAAGCTCCGTTCCCGTTGGTCCGATCCTTTCGAAATTACTAAAGTCTTTCAAAATGGCGCTTTTGAAATCAAAAATAAATTGAATGAAACTTTTACTGTTAATGGACAGCGCCTTAAGCACTATTTCTTCCCCACTGATTCAGATTACTACTCTAAGTTACAGTTACATGAAATACAACCTAAAACTTAGATTTTAATCTAGGACAGTCGAGCTACCGACGTTAAACGAAGCACTGCACGGGAGGCAACCCATGATTTTTATTTTACTTTTTGTTTTTATTCTCTTTTTGATTTTTCTTTTAAAACGGAAATTTATTATGACTATTACTAACTCGTATGACTACTTACTTGAACTATCAGATCCTAATATAGTAAAAGAAAAAAAAAAAAGTGAAATGGCGTATCACGATAGCATGCTCGTTCGTTTCGGTAGCAATATCCAGAGAATGCGTTTCGAAGAGCTTTTCGAGAGAGAAATGTCGTTTCAGATTTACCCAGAGACTAGAACAATGGGGGCACTAGGCGTTACTGAGAGTGTCAGATTCATGATCAACCAGTTGGGATGGGATAACCTAGACCTTACTAGCTTGCCTACCTATTGTAACCTTACACTGGAATTTCTGAGCTCTTTCAAATATGACCCTGACTATGGATATTCTATCCATAAAGGACTTGCTAAGTTTAGGCTTTTTGGGATTCCCCACCGCTTTAGCCATCAAGGTTTAGCTGAGCTTTTGTCTGCACCCTCTAGCCTAGATGCTGTGACCCAAATTCAGGAGGATGAATTCATGAATTATGAGCTGCAAAACTTTTGGGGAAGTATCTCTGCGGACCCTAACTGTGAACCTGAGGATAGAGTTAGCACCCAGATCCATAACCCGGCTATCAGATATTTCCACATTATCCTTGCTCACACCATCTTTGCAAAACCAGAATATGATACCTCTGTTTCTAAAGAAGAATTATTCATAATATTCTGTGCTTCCCAGGGTCGCCCTGTTAACATTGCAACTTTCATCCTAGCCAACCTTGATAAGCTCTCTAAGAACATGAATCGCAGTATCATCATAGGCGGTTTCGTTACCTTCCTAGCTAAAAAGATAGGTCTCCAAACCCACCTTGACCAGATTGTACCATTTGGAGCACCCTATGCTAGTGGCTTTCGATATATGGATGTCATATTTTGCTTTAACCGTCACCTCATAGGTAATCTAGGACCTGGCCCTTATCAACTGCTTGTTAATCATATACCTGTCCACGACTTGACCTTGCCAAATCCTGACAGAACAAATTTGCACGATAAGAAAAATTGGCTATATGACTTAGAAGAAGAAGCTGAAAACGATCCTGAGACCCCCCCGTTTTACTATACACCTGGATCGTTATCACCTATCCAGCCTGCTGAGTCCACCACATCTCCACCCCTGGTTGATCATACCACTGCCATAGCTGATCTGCAAACGAAGTTAGAGACGTTGCGCGAAGATTTTACCAACTTCATGGATATTGTTGTTCAGCAGTCAGAAAACTTTTCCAACGAGTTAGCCGCCTTTAAGAAGGCTTTCGATCAAAGTGGCTAATTGTCATATTCATTTTACCGCAATTTTCTTCTTCGCCCAATCATTGAGGACTATGCTTTAAATAAGTTTGGGGGAGAAGAGGATTATTTATTTTCCTGCTTTTGACTACGATATTTGCTTTATTTCGCATACTTTGGTTTGAATTTTGCATACTTTGGTTTGAATTACAATTTCTATTTCCATTAAATTTTTCTTTTGAATTTACGCTATAAAATTAAATTAGTATTTATTATACGCTTTTATTAGTATTTATTATTGTCCTGCTATATGTTTCTCTATCAATCTATTTATCAGTTTCATAGACATGCAATTACATATATCAATTTTTGTGGTCAGAATATATTCAATGATACATCTTATCTCAACACCTCACCATGCAAACATTTGAATTAAAAATTGGTGGGACCATGTGTCTGTAGAGTTATGCTTTCTAATGGTTATAATTTCATGTTTCAATAAATCATCAAACATAATACGGTTAAACTTATTTTAAGAGAATTAGGATTGCTAGATAGCGTAAATTACATGCTTAATAATCTAAATTTAAATTATTTCCTATCTCAGAAAAATCCTGTTTTTGCTCAGCTGACTCTAGAATTTCTTAGCTCTTTAATTGTTACTACCATGCCTGATACTAAGAGTTCTAATGACACTATTTATTCTCGAATGTTTGATGTTGCGAAATTTAAAAAATTTAGCTCATATTCCAACTCGCCTAATTGATGAAGAAATGGTTAGGAGCATGAATATAGTAAGGCTACGAAACGATGAAAGATATAATTTAAAGATTAAAAGCCACGTCTTTGAGGGAATCATTCTCCCTAACCCAAGGCGAACGAATATACGTAATAATTATAATTTTTGCTATAATATTGATCCTGTGAATATTAGAACCTCACGCACATTTCTCTAAATGTTGCCGCTGGTGGGGGCGCCAACACTGTTCCACCTGCACACACTGCACGTTTTCCTAACACTTTTGCAGGTAGTTCAACAACGTCATACAAGAGCTAGGCTGTTTGAGGCTCCAGTTCAACAACTTTCAGAATTATAAGCAGCCTCCCCCGTTATTTTTTTTACACCATTCCAGGTTTTACACTCCAATTCTTCTCTTGAGTCGCAACAGTGAGGACACTGTTGGATTTAAGTTTAGGGGAGGAGTTTTACCGCTTTCATTTAATTTCAGTTATTTCCCTTTCGTATAATAAAAAAATAAATTAATTAAATTTATAGTCATTCTCTAGTCTTTTTAAATTTTTCCTTTTCTTGAGCCAATTTAAAATTTTTTCTAAAGATTTAGAATAAACGACTCACTTTGAAAGTATATAGGTTAAGAAAAGACAAGAGGCTAAGTTAAGAAAATTAGGGAATTTTTCAACAAAATCGGTATTTTTCCAACACCCAGAAATCTCCCTAGTATAGATATCAATTTGAATATCCATTGTGCGAAAATCTTCTGATTTAAATTTGTGGATTCCTTAAGTAGTTTATCTATCCAGTCGGACACCATCTATAGAGTCACACATTAAGTAGGTAAGTCGATGAATATAAGCGAGTCATCTAAAAAAAAAATCAAAGAGAAAGAAAGTAAAAGGTCATACTGTGGTAATACGGTTAAACCTTAAGAAAAAAAAATATGAATAATGCTTATGAAGTGATACAAAATTTTTGTGCACATCAAACTTTATTGCAAAAAGAAAAGAATAAATGATGACGCTAACCGGCTTTCTTACCATGTGTGTGATATAGATAAAGGGTCTTAATGTGACTGTCTAGAATGAAAAAGGATAAAACAAAGGAGAAGATTTAGATTTTAGTACAACGGTTGATTCAAATTCGGTATTTATAAGAGGGAGAACTTTGTGTGTAGTTGAAATACCCTTCTTGATTGAACAAGCACCTAATTAATTAATCTTAGCCAATTTGAATTTCTGACCGCGTATGAGTATTTGTGATGATGTTTTTCTCTGAGTCTGTCTATGTAAATTGCTTCGCACTTTAAATTTTTTATATGCAAGCTAAATTGCTTGAGGACAAGCAATGGTTCAAGTTTAGGGGAGTTTGATACACCGGAAAATGCACTATTTATTTAGTTAAATTAATATAATATTTCAGTTATTTTTATTTCAATTTCGTAACTTTATATAATAAATCGTTATAAATTCCTGGTATTTTATTTTATCAGATAAAAATCATTCGAATTGAATAAAGGAGCTAAAATGGACCGAAAAGGAGCGAAACGGAACAAAAAGGACCACACAAGTGCAGCCCATGTGGACCACACCTGCGTGGCCCAACCAAACAAAGCCACATGATCAATATCATGATCCACTTGCAAACAAAACATGCATCTCTGCATGTGAAGAAGAAGAAGGAACCAATATCACGTCACCTTTACAAACAACAATACATGCTGCCCATTGCCCAGCAAGTCCCACATCGGAATATGATGCAAAATCACACGCTCAACACTTGTTATTTGCTAGTTTCAGTAATTATACAAGTCCCACATCGGCCAATTCTTAGTTTTTGTCTCCAATTTTTAGTATAAATAGAACTTAGTTTTGTCTCATTAGGTACACAACAACCAACTTGAAAAATAGTTGAAGAGAGAATTGAAAACTAGACCTTTGTCTTAAAAAGTTTTCTTCTCTTAGTTTAAAATTTTATTCCGGTGTCCGTACTCTGGCCTTTTTAATTCAGGTTCTTATTTTATTGTCTTATTTATTTCTTGTCTTTATTTTTATGCTTTTAATTTTTGCTTTTATTTTTATTATGTCTTTTTATTTATTTGCTTATTTTATTTTTATGTCTTTAGTTTTAGTTATGTCTAGCTAATTTAATATTGCTAGGATGTGTAGATAGAAGCTAATAGGGGTTCGGTAGATAATTCGTGCGATTGTTTTTAACGAGTTTTCAAAAAGCAGTTTTTAATTTAACGATTATAATTTGTCACGAGAGTGAAAATTAATTAAAGTAAAAATCAATAGAGCGAGAGCGTGAGACTTTTACTAGATAGTAAAAACTGAACATTAATTTTAATCAGCAACGAGAGTTGGGTTTAGAGTTAATTAAATTATATTATTTTTCAAAAAATATTTTATTAGCGGGTGTGAGGACGAGAGTTAAGCACCACCTTTATAATTTATAATACTAGTCAAGATTTGCGAGAGCTGAGATTAGTGTTTTTAAAACAATATAGTTTCGAAAACTAAATATTTTATCTAGCACGATTTAAATACTGAACCCTCTGAAGCAACTAAAAGCACATCCTAGTAGTACTTATTCCAATTTAATTTAAAAATCCTAAAAAAATATATTTTATAATTTAAATCCCTTTAATTAAAACATTAAGCCTTAGATTTACACAGTAGCATTAGATAACGGTAGATCGACTGTTGGTCCTTTGGGTTCGATATCTTTTTAAAACTACGCGACAAGACTGTATACTTGCAGTCACGTTGTCGTCGCACCAAGCACCACCATTTTCCATCTCAATCGTCCCGATCCTGCCACGTGTCCCACTATTGTGCTAAAAAAGTGGAAATCATGGTTTGAGGGGATTGAGGTGACGGTTACATTTTTGTCATGATTGATTTGACATTAATGTGACGTTTGCGTCGTCTTTGGTAAGCGTGCAGAAGTTGAAAAGAAAGAGAATCTTCAAAACTGCCATTTCTTCCTTTCGTATTCGACATGCAGTCGAAATTGGCATTTTTGAGGGGGCAATTTGTTAGCCTGTATTTTAGACAGACATTAATGAATTGGAGTGAGAAGATGAATTCTCATTTAATGTACATTATTGTATTTTAGTATTCTCTTGGAAATTGGTTGATTAATGAAATAAGAGAAGATTAAGGCATTCGACGTCGAAGGCCTGTTAGTATGTAAAGTTCGCTGTCGAGTCTGAAATGCTGTCGAATTCGACAGGAACCTATTTTAATAAGTACATGATTGATTGCTTCGACATTGCTGTGTGTTTGTCGAATAATATATATATATATATATGTGTGTTTGCTTGTATCACGTATTGTGCAGTACGGAGAAAGCATACTCTGGACTTAGCAAAATATTCAAAGTGGATAACGTTCGAAAGCCTCGCCAGGTGTCCAAGAAATTCAAATGGTCGAAGACACGTGGAGTTTAGTTAGACGTTATGTAGGTTTTTGACGGTTATTTTAGTTTGTCTATAAATATTAGTTTCTCATATGAGAAACGGGTTCACCATTCTCATGCAAATTCCTGACAAACTCAGAGTACCCATGTCAACGAGCGAAATGAGTGCAAAATGGAACATGTACGAATCTGTGTACCAACCCTTTGTAAATGTTTTACAATTATGAATGCAATTTATATTTTCAAGTATTGATTACTTGCCTTTCCATTTAAAGTTTCTGCACTTTAAAAACCTTTCTGCAATTTATTTCATTGCATGTTTAAACCTTTTCTGCAATTTATTTGTTGCATGCTTTTACTTTTCAAAGTTCTTCTTTAAACTTTATCTGCAATTCTGTAAATTTAACTTTGAAAGCAATTTACTTTAAGCAAACCCATTCGACCAAGTCGAGTGATTTTACTGTTTTTATTCAACTTATCCGATTTATCCCAGAAAATATGAAAATGTTTTCGTCAATTCTGCACAATCCAATATGTCCCAGGATTTACTAGTTGATCCTTCTTGTAATAATTAAACTAGCGGTTGTTTGCTAAAAATCGGGGTAAACAAATTGGCACGCCCAGTGGGATTGTTTTGTGTGTTATTTTCTTTCGGAAAATTGTTTTGTAAAGTTGTTGGATGCAATTCTAACACTAATAAGAACAATGATTTAGTTCTTAAAGAATGCATGAAGTGATATCATTTTGATTCAACACTTTATGTGCAAAAACAAAAATGGTTTTTGAAACCGTAATGAAAATGGTTTTTGAAACCATAATGAAAATGGTTTTTGAGATCATAATTTTTTAGAAACCAATATCTTGAAGTTTCCAATTAAATTTTGATGATATACTTTACCATGCATGATGTTAAAATTAAAGTTGTTTTTTAAATTTGGTAAAGTGATCAAAATTTTGTTCTTCTTGTCAATTATGAAAAGATAATCAAAATATTGGTTGAAACCATGAGATGTCGTAAAAATGGTTGAATTTTCATATGCTTATTTTATTATAAGAATGATTATTTCGACCAAACATTTCATGTAAGAAATATTTTCAAAATATATAAATTTGGAGATATGCACTGCATGTTTGGTTATTATACGTTGCAGTTCATAAATATTCATAGTTGATGAATGTGGTTTAGTGGTTGTGATCGTGAAGCAGTTGCTCTTCGAGAGGCATGTCCCTTGTTCGACCCATGCCTTGTGCAGTTTCGTATTTTATTTGCTAATTAATTCGAAATTTGAATTTTTAGCAAAAAAGAGGAAACGATCGGAATAGAACCCGCGTCCCTCATGTAACGGACGGTTACACTTGCCAGTTAAGCCAACAAAGCGGTTATCTTTTAATTGGAATGTTCAAATATAATAACCGTTATAGTTCATTTGAATTATAAAAATTCAAATTTTTAACAGAAATATGGCAGCGGTTGGAGTCGAACTCGCATCCCTGCAAAAGGGGTCTAAACTGCTTGCCAAACAGACAAACGAAATTGTTCTGAAATAGTTCGACCGTTAATTGAATATAACCGTTAATAATGGTAATATTGGTCGAAACTTTGTTTTTCGACTATGAGTATATCATCATTGCAGTTCGAGATTATACTACAATTGTCGAAGTGGTTCATTGGCTTGTGTAATGCTTTTTCGACTTGGAGTATGCTGGTTCGAGCCACACATATTGGTTTTTGTATGTTATTTCTTAATTAATTCAAAATTTGAATTTTTAGCAAAACTTGGCATAGTGGGAATCGAACTCACTCCCTTGCACTGTAAAGCAGAACGACCAACCAACTGTACCAATACCACAGTTATGATTCATTTTGAATTTTAATTGTAATAACCGTTATGAACAGATAATGGTTACATTGGTCAAAATAATTACATACTGTGAAATTGGTCAAAATTCTTGTTTATATCATTTTAAGAATGATATTTATATTTTTGGCCAAACATATATCATCAAGATGTAGACATTATTTTTGACCAAAAAATGGTAAAGTTTTACCATAATTTTTGACATAAAAATGATGACGAAATAGGAATCATATTCTCTTAAAATATGGCTAAGTTTTTCCAAAGAGGTTATTAAGTGTATTGTTGAATTAGTGACATGATTAAAAATGTTATTCCTCTCATTTCATTCGAGAAACAACATTTTTGGGGGCCTCTGTTAACACCAAAATTATAAAATTCATGATATTGCTCAAGCATTGGTGTTGTAATTGAAAAAGAAGGAAAATACTCCTTTTGGCTAGCCATGTGATTATTCAAACTAAGATTGATCGAAATTAGCCATATTAAGTGGAATTCGACTAGACTATTTTGTGACGCTCGACAAATTATATGTAGCAGATTGATGGATGTCGAAGAATTCGAGTCGATGCAATAGATAGTAGGATGTTGTCGAAGACTTCATTTTCAACAAGAGACATATGATTCGAAGAAGTCATTAAAGAATAGTCATTCAAATGACATGTGTCAATCTTAGATTAAGAATGTTATTAAATAAGACATATGTCAAAATCTTAGTGAAGTAATAGGTAGTTATTTACTACTTTTGTTTTCGACCGTAGGATCTAGTGTTAGTCTTTCCTACAAGGTCTATATATATGTGTTTGTAACAAGAAATAAGGGTTGGATCCTATTTTCTAAAAACTCTAAATGCCCACGCCGCGTGTGCAAATGGGTTGAAGAGTGCATAGTGATGGATTCCATCCACCATTTCCATTCAAATGTCATTTAATCTTTCAAGTTCATTACTTGTTTTCTCTTTAAAGATTCTGCACTTTATCATTCCATTGCAATTTATCTTCATGTTCTTTAACATTTATTTGCAAATTTACTTTAACGCTTTTTTATTTTAATTTGATCCTTCGACTTCGTCGAAGCAATGTCTTTTTAATGCATTTAATGCAAATCAGACAATAATTGTTCATGCAAAAGATGTTGAACATTCATACTTTTTCCGGAATTTAACACACAAATATGTTCCAGGATTTACTAGTTGATCCTTCTTGTAATAACTCAAACTAGCGCTTGTTTACCAAAAATTAGTGTAAACAAAATGGCACGCCCAGTGGGACAAATTGGATTGTGTGATTTATTTTTTTTATTTTTGAAACTTTTTGCAAAATTGTTGTTTGGTGTTGAAATTTGATTGTGTGTGTATTCTTATATGCATTTGAGGAGTGGAAAATCTCTTCCAGATTTCTCAAAAATATCAACTCGTCCTCGTACTAGAATGGTGAGACCACCAAGCAATTCTTCTAATAATAACAATAATAATGGATCTGAAACGAATCTGAATCCAAATCCCCAGAATGTGGCAGGGCAACCTAGTCAGCCAGCATCTGGCGTTTCTAACGCCAATTCTACTGGTGGGCCAACAGGTCCTGCATTAAATTCTACAACTTCTGAAAGTATCCCAAATAATAATAATAATGGCGGAAGTTTGAACCCTGCAATGAATTCTAGTACCGTTGGAGCAAACGCCAGTGGATCAACAATGCCTGCCGTTACTTCAAGTATGATAGGAGGATTTCCTCCTCCAAATCCTAATGGTGCAGCAATGACACAACCAAACATGTCATCCATGCCAACAAACGTATCACACACACATGGATACACATACGGTAGCCAAGTTGCTAGAACACCATCAAGACCACCCTGGTTGCCTAGAAACCCACAATTTGGGATGCCAACAACAACGATGGCAAACCTGTACAATTGGCCTTCAATAGAAAGTTCTCCCTCGTCTTCTGCGATGGAAAATAGGGGAAATTCACTTAACTTGACAAATAATTCTATGGCAGTACTAAGGCAACAAATGGATGAGAGCAACCATGATATGGTGAATGCGTTGACCCAACAGATTGGCACAATCTTTAACCCTATGTTACAAACAATCAATGATAGTTACTTGCTATTAGCCAATCAAATGGGAAGAATGGCAGACTTTTTTGGAGCCCCTGATGCTCCAAATAACCAAAGGGTTCCTCGTGCAAACCCAGAAATTCAACCAGAAGTTCAAGCCCAACCACTACGCATTGAAGGAGAACAACCAGAACAAGGAGTGGTGTTGGTTAATAGAAACCAAAATGCTGATAATGTTCTTAGGAACGTTCGACAAGATAACATAGCAGGGCAGAATAACTTGGCCAACTTAGTAGAAAATATATTGGCCCAAAATGGTTTGAATATAGGATTGCATAGGCCAAATTTCGTGTCAGCATTGTCTGAGTACGTTTTGCAGGCAGAACTGCCAAGGGGATGGAAAATTCCCAAATTTACAAAATTTGCTGGTGATACAAATGAGTCTACGGTCGAACACATTGCCAGATATATGGCAGAAGCAGGGAATTTAGCAAATAATGAGGATTTAAGAATGAAATTCTTCCCCAATTCCCTCACGAAAAATGCTTTTACGTGGTTTACCACGCTTCCCCCTCATTCAATTCATAATTGGACTCAGTTAGAAAGACTATTTCATGAACAAATTTATATGGGACAATCTAGGATTAGCCTCAAAGAATTAGCCAGTATGAAACGTAAAACTTCAGAGGCCATTGATGACTATCTGAATAGATTTCGCCTCCTTAAGGCAAGGTGCTTTACTCAAGTGCCTGAACATGAATTGGTTGAGATGGCTGCTGGTGGCCTTGACTATTCCATTAGGAAGAAGTTAGATACTCAACATTTAAGAGATATGGCCCAGTTAGCAGATCGTGTTCGACAGGTCGAACGCCTCAGGGCTGAAAAAGTCAGAAATTCTAAATTTCATAAAAAAGAAAAAGTGGCGTATATAGAAACTTATGAAAGTGAAAATGAGTTCGACGATGGTCAGGATTACATGGAAAATAATGAGGTTAATATTGCTGAATTGAAGCCAAGACCTCCCTATACTTGTAAAATGTTAAAACCATCAAATGGAAATAATCCTGTCGAACCAAAAAATGATAGATTTGTTTCTAAGACATATACGTTCGACATTACTAAATGTGATGAAATTTTTGACTTATTGGTTACTGATGGCCAAATAATTGTACCAAAGGGTTTAAAAGTTCCACCTTTGGAACAACGTAAGAAAAGAGGTTTTTGTAGTCGTAAAACCTCACAATGTGTTCTTTTCAGGGATCTGGTCCAGAAGGCCCTGCAGGAAGGAAGACTCAAATTTGGCGAAAAGCCAAAATCCAAACAGCAGGTGGACGAGAATCCATTACAGATTGCTGATGCTGCCTACACAGAGCCATTTGAGTGCTTGATGTTAGAAGCATTGAACCTCACTGAAGGGGGGCAATTGGTTTCCATTCCTGAGGAAGAATACGAAAACAAAGTGGAAGAGGTGTATCCACAAGCTGGAGAGAAGTTGCTAGATTTCCTTCAACACTGCAAAGAGAATGATGGCGAAGCTACATTATGTCCTCATTGTAGTGCCAAGTTCGACAAAAAGGCTGCTGCAGGCCTCACCAAATTTTTGCCTCATAGTCAGGGCAGAAACAATTGGCCAAGCCAAAGGCCAACATATTCCAACAATCTGAATAGCCAACAGGCACCTGTGCATCAAAGGTTGGGACCACAGAAATCATTCGTCCCCTCAAACAGGACACCTGTCAATCAGTGGGTTCATGGGAGAAACATGGTCTCTGGCCAAAGGAATTTTGAAAAAGGAAGTTCCAGTAAATCTAATCCCAAGAAAGATTCTGAATCAAGGAAGTATGATTACAGGAATAACTACAAAGGAAAGAACCCCATGACAAGATCTCAATGGTGTAGATATCAACGCCAGAAAAAGTTGGCTGCTCAAAATTCCCAGATTACTACTGATGGTAAGGGAAAGAAGCCTATGAAATTGGCTAAGAAGCCAATGAGCGAAAGGCTTATTGAACCAAAAATAGAGTCTTCAGTTGCTGATGATGTCGAAGACGAACACATGGAAGCTGATGATTTTCTGGATTCTGAACCTGATCTCGACATAATAGTGAATGTCATGTCAATTCTTCCAAGAGAGTTCGACGTCTGTTCTGAAATAACAGATGAAGAAGAAGAATCTGGAATGCAAATGGCCCTTCACAGGCCAGTCCGTTACTATATAATGAACAATGGTACTTTGGAAGACCAAATGGCTACATTTGAAAGGCCAGATGAATGCATGAAAAGTTGTAAGTGCACCAGTTCATCCTCATGTTTTAATAATTGTCAAAACACATGAAAATAGAGTAGAACATATTTTGGCAACATTACAAATGACTTGACAGCGAGAAACCTTTTTATAACTTTGAAAAACTGATTTTTAGGTATTATGTATCGATACATAAACATGTGTATCGATACAAATGTCCTGAAATTACTTCAGACTGATTTTGAGCAATTTGTATCGATACATATATCACTTGTATCGATACAAAAGTGGTCACTCAGAGGCAGAAGGTGATCTGTGTATCGAATCATGCTTGTATGTATCGATACACACCCCTGCTTCTCAGAAAACCAGATTGTGCTTGATGTATCGAATCATGCTTGCATGATTTGATACATATTGTCGCGGTGATTTTTGGATGTCAAGCTATAAGGAAGCGTTGAATCACAAAATATTTAATTACACCACCGAGCTTTTTATTTTTCCGAAGAAGGGAGAAAAGTCCGTTAAAACACCCTAAATAAAGAGATCGAGGTAAGGGGGTTGGTTACGCAAAGGGAAGGTATTAGCACCCTAGGCGTCTATAGTACTCTATAGGAACCTCTTGTATTCTATTCTAAGCGCTTTGTTTTTATGTGTTTGAAAATATGTATAAGATTTAGGGCTAATGAGCATTTATTTGGGAAAATTGGTTTTGAATGATAAAATGCACTTGGCTTGAGTTCCAAGGTTTTAATCTAATGAAAATGAGTTTTGAAATTGAAAATAAGACTTGATTTGAAAAATCAAGTGTTTTTACCTAAAGAAAATGAAGTTTGATTGATTGAGAACTTGGTTTAAAATCCAGGTTGTCTTGAAAAAATGTTTGATTAATGACTTGGTTTAAAATCCAAGTTGTTTTAAAAAGAGTTTTTGATGAGTAATATATTTTGGATATTTTTGAGAAGAGGTGTTGACCTCTATTTTTGGCTAAAAAGGTTAAAGGTTCTAACGAGAGTTCTAACGCTTTAACTAAACAACCTGAAATATTGAATCGCGCCTAGACTTTTTGCAACGACATATAGGTCGAGGTTTTTTCCTTTCTTCGGATTAACATATTAAATATACTAACGAACAATAATGAGCGGGAATTTAAATCACACAATACATCCGGGGGGGTAGCATGCAAGGGGGGATAGAATTAAATAAGTAAAAGCAATAAATAATGACTAAAAATAAATCGCGCTAATAATGCGCATTTAAAATTACAACCGGGGGGGAAACATGCGTAGGGGATTTGAATAATAATAACAATAACATAAACATAAATAAATGGGATATGAAATTAAAGCATATAATATAATGTAAATGCTAGAAACGTAAATATAAAGCATAATAATCATGAAGCATAAAATGAACATAAAGCATATAGTGAATAAATAAATGTGAGGTGAACAATAAAATATGAGTGGTGTGTGAAACATGAAAGTGAATAACAATTAATAACGAAATTAGCACATAAGACATGAGAGCAAAAACAAACAAGAAAGAATCAAAGAAAAGTAAAAATCATCACCTCATAACAAGATAAACAATTGAATGAAAGTAAACCAAACAACGTCACATATATTTTCAAATTATAATCACATGCATTTATTTTCTCATTAAATGAAAAAAAAGGAATTTAAAATTCATCAAAGCATATAATACTACCTCAAACCATAGTAACATCACCACAATAAATCAAACATTTTCAAACTCACATACATGCATATTTATTTTTAATTGAATAAAGGAAACAATTTACAATTACATCATATTACTAAAAATTAATCATATTAACTCAAAAATCTAGAATCAAATCATGGAGACAAGAATTCAACACATTATCAAACATAGAGCAAAGCTAATGGTAATTAAAGAAATTAAAACATCAAACAAGTCACTTAAAAACTAACATGTAAACCTTATAATTAATTAATGCAATAAAACATAAAATAAATGAAAATCAATCGTGTGATTAAGACAAAAATGAAGCAAAATCAGAGGGCAATCATCTACAAAAATTAATCAAGAGCTCATGGCATAACAAGAACATAAGACAAATAATTTATTAACACATTAAGCTAATTATTAACAATTAATCCTAATTAAATGGAATTAAAAGATAGCAAAATATAACATGTGATCATAAATCCAAAAACCTAGAGCTAAGTCATAGAGACAACAATCAAGCATGTTAACAATCATATAATAATTTTCATGGCAATTAAGAGCATCAATTAAAATTTAATTAAAACCCTAACATGTAAACATTGTCACTAGTTAATACAATAAAAAATGAAATCAAGGTAAAATAAATCAAAAACAGAGAGTAACCTTCAACAAACATCATTTAAAAGCTCATGGCATGACACAACCAAAAGGAAATAAATTTCATGTTATTTAAAGTTAATTTCTAGCATTTAATCCTAATTAAAATAGCATAAAAACAAAGAGAAATCAAAATAATACATGATCTAGTTTACAATCAAGATGAAAAGCCAAATATCAACATACCATTCATATCATATCATAGACCAAATAATAAAACATATTATCAAGTATTAACTAAGCTAAACTTAATTTATACACTAATAAATAGGAAAAATGTGCAAAAATATCAAATAAATATTTTAAAATTTTTTTTTTCAACATATCAGTCTAAAATGGCCAAAAAATATAATTTAGAATTTAATTTACATCTCAGAATAATAAAAATAAAATTCATGCAGAGGGAGGCGTAAATATCAATAAAAATAAAAAGGAGGTGCATTAGCAAAAACGGCCCAAGCCCAACACGCAGAAAAAAAAAATCTGTGATGAATGTGGGCCAGGATCTGGTACGACGCGTACAGGGGAGAGTACGCTTTACAACCATCTGATCTTCCCTAGGAAGGATCTGACGGCCACGTTCGTTCTCCCACGCTCACCATTAGATCAAAGCAACGGCCCAGATTAAATCTGGAAATCAATGAGTAACACGCGTGCACATAAGCTAGCACAGATCAGGTACGGACGTGTATAGTGATCCTATCGTCTAACCATCGTCAAATCTTCATTTAATGAGATCTGACGGGCGCGATCAAAGGAACACACGCGCCGTCTGATTGATCCGACGGTTACGTTTTAAACTTGGCGAGGACGGAGACTCACGATGGATCATCGTCTCCGTTCGTCCTTCGCCGTCGCCGGCGCCGTTTCCGGCACCGGAGTTATAAAAAAACCCAGAAATGGACAAATCTTATATGGTTTTGTTCGTTTTTTCACAAGGATTCTAAATGTACAATTAGTTTTTCAAAATAATGACTATAACTTAAAAAACGAAGGAAAAACGAAAAATCATTCAAAACTCAAACACATAAACGAGCAAGAATCAAGATCAAATAACAACCCAGATAGCTTTATCATGTTAAAATAAGATAGAAAGGATTTAAAAGGAAGAGAAAAGCTACCAGAAACGAGCTAGAACAACTTGGATTTTTCACGAACTTTGAGCTTCAACACGAGCTCCAAACCTCCTTTGAAGCTTCCAATTGGAACTGGGTTTTTGATTCTGAAGGCTTTTAGAAGGTGATTGAGGTGTTAATTGCAAGAAAACGTGAAGAAATTGTGTTTTGAGATTTTTTGAATAATGAGAAAAAAGGATGTGTTCTTCAGCTGCTCCCTTCTCCAAATCTTCCAACCTCTGGCTCAGAAAAACGTGTTGTTATTTATAGAAGGGATTTAGGTCATGAGAAGAGTGATTTTGTGAAGATAAGAGGGGTATTCTTGAATTTTTGCAAAAGGGATATTTTGTGTTGATGCTCAATCAGAGGTACATGTGTATTAATCTGATGCAAATGGTATTTTGAGGTATATTCTGAGATCAAATGGTTGGGAGAGAATCATGGGATTTTTGGAATTTATTTGATGAAAGAAATAATTTAAAACCATTTTAAACCATTTTTGAAAATAAATAAATATGTGAAAAATGAAAATATTTATGTGCAAGGGCAAAGGTGTCCATTTTTGGGGTTTATAAAATGCTTGAGTTGAATTGGAAATAAATTGAAAAAAGTTTGAATAAAAAAGGTTACTTGTTGATGAAGAAATGAATTTTTGAATTTAAAATGTAAATATGAATAAAATAATATACTATAAAAAATAAAAATGCAAATGAAAATATGATTAAAATATTTTTGCTATACTCATAACACATGAAAATGATTAAAATGGAATTATAAATCAAAAATTATGAAGAATGGATGAAAAAGGAGATTACTTGCAAAAGAAGTTACCTTAATATTTGAAATTTCGAAAAAGGGTAAAATGGGGATAAAATTAAAGTTATGAGCAAATTATGGTACTAGAGTGTATTTGAAAATATATGGTGCAAGAAAATGATCAAAGTGTCATGTAATTAATTATCTAAAAATGAAACAGTTAAGTAGCGTAAACAGGATAAAATACTATTTTTTAACAATTTTAAACCAATAAATAATAATAATGATGAAAAATTACCATGCTTAAAAATGAGCTAAAATTAAATGAAGAAATTAGGGGTGGTCAAAAAATGGGGTATGACACATATCAGTCAAGATTTCAAGAAACTGATATATGTATCGATACACATACGTGTTTGTATCGATACATAGGTCAATATTTTCAAATTTACACGCTGGTCAAAGGGTTTGTATCGATACAAACCATCCTTTGTATCGATACATGTCTGTTAAATTTTGCCTAAATTTGCTCAATCCTATTTTCTCTATAAATAGCAATATGGTGTGTCATTGTAAAGCAGAGAAAACTAGTGTGAAAGATCAGAAAACGCTTTGGATACAAATTGAGTGAGAATTTGCATCAAAGGTTTCATTCATCACAAATTCATCATCTTCATCAAGGATTGCAATCAAATTGGATTTTGAGTATGGGATCAATTCAATAAAGATTGAGTTCTTGTGTGATAACGTTCGATACGGTTCGCGGTGAATCAGAATCGTAGTCGGGTTGAATTGTGTGAAGAAGGTTCTAGTGTTTCTCTCAAGTGATTCAAGATAGTGCGTGTCTTGAAGGATTCGACAACAAGAAACGAAGGACTCAGCTGGACGATCGGGTGCAGTTCGGCACAAGGTGGATCGTTGGAATCAGAGGGCGAAGTTTCGTTGTGTGTCGAGGTTGTTCGCATTAGTTTACATTTTGTGTCGTTATAGGTGTATAAGATTCAATTGTAAACTGTGCACTCTTAGTTCATCAAGTTTTTGATCTATAAACTCTCAAATAACCCGTTTGGTTATTTGGGGGGAGACGTACTCGGACATACGCGTTGACGACGCGAAATCCGAGGAACTCCCTAATCACATCGTGTGTGTGTCTCTCTCTCTCTCTCTCTCTCTCTCTCTCTCTCTCTCTCTCTTTTAAATTTCGCAATTTCGTTAATTTCTTAATCGATTGAATTTTTGGTGTTCGTATTGGTTCACAAAAATTCAATTGATTCTTGCTTGATTGTCATTGATTTGAATATTGCTTGGTAACTTGTTTGGGATTGATTTTAAAAATTGTTTAATTTGAATCGATTTTGAACTCGAACATTTTCGTATCTTTTCAAAACCGTTCAAGGCTTATACTACCTTTCCTTTGGTCAATTGGTGCGTAGACTACCGATCCGGTGGCTCTTTCGCTCGCTTGATTAATTTGAAATAATTTTTTAAAAACCGCATTGTTTTAAGGGTCACTTATTCAACCCCCCTTCTAAGTGATAAGCCGAGTAGTCTAACAAAAGTCACTTGAAGCCTCTCTTCATACAGGCTAAGGTGAATGATGAAGGAATCAACAAAGTGTTGATTGATGGTGGTGCTGCTGTCAACTTAATGCCAGAATTTCTTTTGAAGAAGATTGGCAAGTCCTTGGTGGATCTTCATCCTCACAACATTGTTCTGTCAAACTATGAGGGTGAAACTGGTTTGTCATTAGGAGCAATCCAGGTGGATGTGGTTGTTGGAAGTACTATAAGGCCAACCTTATTTTTGGTTGTGGCCTCTAAGGCATACTACAATCTGCTCCAAGGACGAGAGTGGATTCATGGCGTGGGGGCAGTCCCATCTACCTTGCACCAACGCCTGATTATCTGGCGAGATGATGGTATTGTTGAAAATGTGGAAGCAGACCAAAGCTACTTCAAAACTGAAGTTCATCATCTTACAAAGCACTCATTCGACAAGAAATTGGCGACTATTTCGCCATGCACTGAAAGGGATTTTGCATATCGTTCAGTGAGAAATGTTCACCATTCAATCAAGTTGGACCCCACACATGGTTTTCTGTGGGAAAGAGAAGATCGAGACATTGAATATGGCGAATATGAAGGCCAGAACTACCCAACTAGGTGGGATATCAATGAAGATTACTATGTCTGAGTCCCAAACTTGGGCAAAGATTTCGGCCTATATGGCTGAAAATAGAATCAAATTGGCTTTGGAAGCCAATTCATTGTCAGAAAATATGGCTGTTGCAGCCAATGATATAAAATTTGGCAAACACAAGCCAGAGATGCAAAAGCTGGATTGCATCTATGATGAAGAACCCCTAGGATTTGAAAAAGATCCAATCAGTCAAAGTCACAAGATGCAAGCACATGATCCTTTGCAAGAAATTGACCTTGGAGATGGTCTGACGAAAAGACCAACATACATCAGTGCAAACATTCCTCCTGATCTGAAGGCAAAAATGGTGCAACTCTTGATGGAATTCAAAGATTGTTTTGCTTGGGATTACAACGAAATGCCAGGTTTGAGCAGAAAGTTGGTGGAACATGAAATACCAGTTCGACAAGATAAAAAGCCAGTGAAACAATTACCTAGGAGATTCGCACCAAAAATCATGTCGAAGATCAAAGAAGAAATTGAAAGGCTGCTGATGAGCAAATTTATCAGAACTGCAAGGTATGTCGAATGGTTAGCAAATATAGTGCCTGTGATTAAGAAAAATGGTTCTCTTAGAGTATGCATAGACTTTAGAGATTTAAATAATGCTACACCAAAAGACGAATATCCTATGCCTGTGGCAGAAATGCTAATAGACTCAGCAGCTGGGTTTGAATATTTAAGTATGTTAGATGGTTATTCTGGATATAACCAAATTTTCATTGCTGAGAATGATGTACCAAAAACTGCCTTTAGGTGCCCAGGAGCATTAGGCACATATGAATGGGTAGTAATGCCCTTTGGTTTGAAAAATGCTGGGGCTACTTATCAAAGAGCAATGAATCTAATTTTTCATGAATACATAGACACTTTCATGCAAGTGTATATTGATGACATAGTTGTCAAATCCTCGTCGAATGATGATCATTTAGATCACTTGAGAAAATCTTTTGAAAAGATGAGGAAATATGGATTAAAAATGAATCCATTAAAGTGTGCTTTTTGTGTTAATGCAGGAGATTTCCTTGGGTTTGTTGTGCACAAAAAGGGCATTGAAATAAATCAAAACAAAACAAAGGCTATTATGGAGACAAAATCTCCAACTACAAAAAAGCAACTTCAGTCCTTACTTGGGAAAATCAATTTCTTGAGAAGATTCATCTCAAATTTAAGTGGTAAAGCTCAACCGTTTTCGCCATTACTTCGACTCAAGAAAGAAAGTGTTTTCACTTGGGGGCAAGATCAACAACAAGCTTTTGACGAAATCAAGAGTTATTTGTCGAATCCACCAATGTTAATGCCTCCAATAAGGAACAAATTCATGAAGTTGTATATATCAGCGTCAGATTCGACACTGGGTAGTATGCTTGCTCAGGAAGATGAAAATGGCGAAGAAAAAGCCATTTATTACTTAAGTAGGGTTTTAAATGATGCTGAAACTAGATATAGTAGTATTGAAAAATTATGCTTATGTTTGTATTTTTCTTGTATGAAACTCAAGCATTATATAAAGCATGTTGATGTTTTTGTTTATTCTCATTGTGATATCATCAAACATATGTTGTCTAAACCAATCCTGCATAGTCGAATTGGAAAATGGGCCTTAGCCTTGACAGAATATTCACTAACTTATAAACCTTTAAAGGCAGTTAAAGGCTAAATTGTGGCTGATTTTATAGTGGATCATTCTGCATTAGAAACTCCACAGAACTATGTAGATTCAGAACCTTGGAAATTATATTTTGATGGTTCTAAACATAAACATGGAGTTGAAATTGGGATTTTAATCATTTCTCCCTCCAAAATTCCCACCAAGTTCAAATATAAAATCAATGAGTTCTGCTCAAATAATGAAGCAAAATATGAGGCTTTGATAACAGGCCTGGAAATTTTATTAGACTTGGGGGCAAAAAATATTTTGATCAGAGGTGATTCAGAATTGGTGTTGAAACAATTGACAAAAGAATACAAATACATAAAAGAACACTTGATGAAATATTTTGTCATAGCAATTTCTTTGCTAAAACGTTTCGACCAAGTTATCTTTGAACATGTACCTCGCATAGAAAATCAAGAAGCCAATGATTTGGCTCAAATAGCTTCTGGTTATAAAATCTCTAGTGAAAAACTAGAAGAGTTGATTGAAATTAAAGATAAACTCATTGTTGATCAACCTACTTCAATGGAATTGTCAATGCCAAAACTTGTGGGGGCAGACTTACCACAAGACAGTGAAGGTTGAAAAACACACAAGAAGGGGGGGGGGGGGGGGGGGGGGGTTGAATTGTGTGTTACTTTTTCTAAGTTAAAACAAATTGCAGCGGATAAGGTATAACACACACAATATATGAGGATAGGGTTAGAGAGAGATGCTCAGAATTTTTATACTGGTTCCTCCCACTAACAGGAGTAGTCCAGTCCTCTTGTCCTTCACAAGAGATTTCACTATAATCACTCAGATTACAAATGCTCAAGCACTAAGCAAGAGACTTCAAACTGCTCAAGCACAAAGCAAGAGACTTCTAACTGCTCAAGCACAAAGCAAGAGACTTCTAACTGCTCAAGCACAAAGCAAGAGACTTCCAATGCTCAAGCACAAAGCAAGAGACTTCCAATGCTCAAGCACAAAGCAAGAGACTTCCAATGCTCAAGCACAAAGCAAGAGACTTCCAATGCTCAAGCACAAAGCAAGAGACTTCCAATGCTCAAGCACAAAGCAAGAGACTTCCAATGCTCAAGCACAAAGCAAGAGACTTCCAATGCTCAAGCACAAAGCAAGAGACTTCCAATGCTCAAGCACAAAGCAAGAGACTTCCAATGCTCAAGCACAAAGCAAGAGACTTCCAATGCTCAAGCACAAAGCAAGAGACTTCCAATGCTCAAGCACAAAGCAAGAGACTTCTAACTGGTTTTAATGTTAATAAAGATAAGAGATTAACACTTGATATACAATCAGAGGTGTTTACAAAATACAACTCAGTTACAAGACTAACTTAGAAAATTATCACAAAGTTTCTAAGTGTTTTATAGCTTCAGAATTTGACAGAGTTTCAGCACGTTCAGAAGCTTAAGTCTTGATTACATTTCTTCACAAATCTTCTTCCTTTTATAGATGATAAAATGAACGTTGAAGATTATAGCCGTTTGAAGAATTGAGACGCTCCTTTGTATAGATCAGTGAGCTTATTAGCTGTTCTGATTTGCAGTAGCTTAGGAGCTTAACGTTTACTACAAAATGAGAGATTCCTTTTGGCTTTTGATATTTGAACCTTGGTGAAAGCCAAATAAGGAAATAATCGTTTCTGAAGCCTGACTTGAAAAGGACCTTTCCATGGTCAAACCTTTTCATTCTTGGTTTCTGCGTTTGGACTTAGTCAGGCACAGTCTTCAATAAAATTGTACTCTCAAATGTAGCTTAACACTTATATCTGACGAGCCTTCAGATTTTGATAGGCTCAGAATTACTTGTTTCAGATCTGGTGAGCTCAGATGTTCTTCAGATTTTGATAGGCTCAGAATTACTTGTTTCAGATCTGGTGAGCTCAGATGTTCTTCAGATTTTGATAGGCTCAGAATTACTTGTTTCAGATCTGGTGAGCTCAGATGTTCTTCAGATTTTGATAGGCTCAGAATTACTTGTTTCAGATCTGGTGAGCTCAGAAGTAATTCCTTCAGAAATTCCAAGGTTCAGATAATAACTTCAGAGTTTCATAGGCTCAGAATTACTTGCTTCAGATCTGGTGAGCTCAGAAGTAATTCCTTCAGAAATTCTAAGGTTCAGATAATAACTTCAGAGTTTCATAGGCTCAGAATTACTTGCTTCAGATCTGGTGAGCTCAGAAGTAATTCCTTCAGAAATTCTAAGGTTCAGATAATAACTTCAGAGTTTCATAGGCTCAGAATTACTTGCTTCAGATCTGGTGAGCTCAGAAGTAATTCCTTCAGAAATTCTAGGGTTCTTTAGTACGCAAATTTTAACTTTTAATCCTGCACACTGAATTAAATTATTAGTACTCCAATTTAACCTTAAATACATTGTTATCATCAAAATCAATTAAGGAGATACAAAATCATAATTTTGTTCCAACAATCTCCCCCTTTTTGATGATGACAACTATATGTATTTAAAATCAATTGTTGTTGTTTTTATTTAACATCTTGACTTCAGGTTCTGAGGTTTGCAAGCTCCCCCTGAGTCTGATAAGCTTCAAAAGTTTATCAATGATAAATATAAAACAGTCTAAGAGTAATATTTAATGTCAAATATAATTTCATATATTCTACCTTCAGAATTAGAGGTTTGCAAGCTCTATTTCTTCAGATTGACAAATATAAGATATGGTTTGCAAGCGTATCTTATATTATATGAATTTATGTTGGACAAAATTTATTACTCCCCCTCATTAAAAGTTTAAAAGACTTTAATATAACTTAACAAGAGTAGAGTTCAGAAAATGTGATCTTTAGAGCTTCAGAAATAATTTCACTGCCATAGGAAATGAAATAATATTTTCTCCCCCTTTGTCATTATCAAAAACGGGTCAGTCAAAGCACAAGTTACAGGGTAGTAAATGCACACAGCAAACAACCACCAGCAGTAAATGCATTCAACGGTAAAAGGGAATTGTTAAGTACCATGGTGAAACAGGGAATTGTTTCAGAATGAAGACGAGTTTCTTCAAGATCTGAATCAGTTCCAGGAAAAGGTGGAGTGGTTTGAATGGATGAGGGGTTTGGTTCAGAAGTGGTTGGCTTAGGAGATGAAGTCTGAAGGGGTTCAGTTTGGGATTCAGCAGGGACTTCAGAATTTTGAACATTTGAGGGTTCAGATTGGTCTACGTCCATTGCTATTGGGGTAGACTCAGAATCTTTAATAGGAGATTTCTGAGGGGATTTAGGAGTGTCAGAAATGGTTATAGTGGAAGTTTCAAAATATTGAAAACGTGAGAAGTGATAGTGACTAGTGTGTAGTTAAGTGATTATAGTGGAAGTTTCAAAATATTGGGGAAACAAGATAGTGACGTAATGGGGGCTTGGCAGTTACTTTTAATAAAATCATCATTAGCTCTCCTTCATTACCCAGCGGTTACTAGACATGATGGGAAGTTACACAGATAAGTAGTGTTTTCAGAAGCCAGCTGTCAGTTAGAGAAACTGAGTGGTCAACTAACACTTAGAGTAGGTATCTGAGTCACAAGAAATCATATTTAATAATAAATAATACTGATTGCATCAGATGAGAGAGTGCTTCAGAACCTATATAATAGTTTCTGAGCCGTCCAAACTTCTAAGGCCCTTCAGAACCAGTTTATTCATTCAGAGTTAACAGCATTCAGAGATATCATTCAGAAATAAAAACCATGTTCAGATTTTTCTTGATAAAATCGAAACGATCAATAGCAAGAGGTTTGGTAAAGATATCAGCCCATTGATGCTCAGTATCAATGAATTGAATCTTAATTACTCCCTTCTGAACATAGTCTCTAATGAAGTGATGTTTGATCTCAATGTGTTTAGCTCTTGAATGCAAAATAGGATTCTTAGACAAACAGATAGCAGCAGTATTATCACAGAGAAGTGGTATACTACTTATCCTTATCTGATAGTCCTCCAACTGATGTTTCATCCAGAGCAATTGCGTGCAACACTTAGCAGCTGAGATGTACTCTGCTTCTGCTGTAGATAGAGCAATAGTTGCTTGTCTCTTACTAGCCCATGATATAAGGTTTTCACCTAGAAATTGACAGTTTCCACTAGTGGACTTCCTTTCAATTTTATCACCAGCATAGTCAGCATCACAGAATCCAATAAGCTGATAATCTAAGGATTTCTTATAAAGTAATCCAAGATTAGTGGTTCCTTTCAGATATCTAAAGATTCTCTTAACAGCAGTTAGATGAGACTCTCTAGGATCTGATTGAAATCTAGCACACAAGCATACACTGAACAAGATATCTGGTCTAGATGCAGTGAGATAAAGGAGGGAACCAATCATACCTCTGTATAATTTCTGATCTACTTTGCCTTCAGATTCTTCCTTCAGAAGACAGCTAGAGGGATGCATAGGAGTTGACATTGGTTTACAATCTTCAAGACCAAATTTCTTCAGTAAATCCTTTGTGTATTTGGTTTGATGCACATATACTCCTTCTTTTCTTTGATTGATTTGAATTCCCAAGAAGAATGTTAGTTCTCCCATCATACTCATTTCAAATTCATCCTGCATAAGCTTAGAGAAATTCTTGCAAAGAGAAGCATTAGTTGAACCAAAGATAATATCATCAACATAAATCTGAACAATCAAAATATCAGTTTTTAAGGTTTTTCTAAAGAGAGTGTTATCAACATGTCCTTTTTCAAAACCATTTTCTAGAAGAAATATACTTAACCTTTCATACCAAGCTCTTGGAGCTTGTTTCAAACCATACAGAGATTTCTTCAATTTGTAAACATGATCAGGACACTTTATATCTTCAAAGCCAGGAGGTTGTTTAACATAGACTTCTTCATAAATTACTCCATTCAGAAATGCACTCTTAACATCCATTTGAAATAGAGTGATGTCATGATTAACTGCATAGGACAAGAGAAGTCTAATTGCCTCAAGTCTTGCTACTGGTGCAAAGGTTTCAGTGAAATCTATGCCTTCTTGCTGACTATAACCTTGTGCAACCAGTCTAGCTTTATTTCTGACAACTTCTCCCTTTTCATTTGACTTGTTTCTGAATACCCATTTTGTTCCAATAATGTTCTTGTGTTTGGGTTTTGGTACCAGATCCCAAACATCATTTCTTTCAAATTGATTGAGTTCTTCTTGCATTGCAACAATCCACCCATCATCTGAGAGTGCTTCTTCTATGTTTGTGGGTTCAATTAATGAAATTAACCCAACTAGGGATTCATCCTCTTTGAAAGCAGATCTGGTCTTTCTTGGGCTATCCTTGTTACCAACAATTAGCTCTTCAGGATGAGATGATCTATACTTGAATTTACTCTTAGGTGGAGCAGGTGTCTGAGAGGGTTCAGTTTCTGAAGGGTCTTCAGTTTCAAGGCCTTCAGAGATATCTTCATTTTGAGTCTCAGATGGATATACAGCAATGGAGAGATCTTCACACTCAGAATTTGAGGAAACTTGAAATTCTGCAAAAGTCTCAGCTTGCTCTGACATTTTATCGTCAGGCTCTTTATCATCAAATCTAACATGTATAGATTCTTCAACTGTGTGAGTTTCAGAATTATACAATCTGTATGCTTTTGAGCGTTCAGAGTAGCCTATAAAGATACCCTTATAAGCTCTAGCATCAAATTTCTTTCGATAGACCTTGTTGTCTAGAATATAACAAGTACATCCAAACTGATGAAAATAAGAAATATTTGGTTTTCTTCCTTTGAACAGTTCATAAGCAGTTTTGTTCAGAATAGGTCTGATGTAGATTCTATTCTGAACATAGCAAGCAGTACTCACGGCTTCTGCCCACAAGAACTTAGTTAGGTTAGACTCAAGCATCATGGTACGAGCCATTTCTTGCAAAGATCTATTCTTTCTTTCTACAACACCATTCTGCTGTGGTGTTCTAGGAGAAGAGAATTCATGGATTACTCCATGCTCTGAGCAGAAAGATTCGAAAGAGTCATTTTCGAACTCTCCCCCATGGTCGCTTCTAACCTTCAGAATCCGAAGATCCTTTTCACTTTGTATTTGTGTGCAGAAGTTACTGAACACCACAAGTGCTTCACTCTTAGAACGTAGGAATTTCACCCAAGTCCATCTACTGAAATCATCAACCATGACCAATCCATATTTTTTACCATTGATAGAGGCTGTCGAAACAGGACCAAACAGATCAATGTGAAGCAATTCTAAGGGTCTGGAAGTAGAGACAATGTTTTTAGACTTGAATGAAGTCTTAGCAAATTTTCCTTTTTGACATGAGCCACAAAGTGCATCTGAGTGATAATCAATGTCAGGCAAACCACTAACAAGCTTTTGTTTGCTAAGCTTAGAGATCAACCTCCAGTTAGCATGACCAAGACGCTTGTGCCATAGCCATTTCTCATCACTCAGAGACAAAAGACATATAATCTTTTGGTCAACCAAATCAGAAAAGTTTACTTTATAAACATTGCCAACTCTCATTCCCTTGAATACTACAGATTTGTCAGAGTCTTTTGATACAGTACATGATTCCTTATTAAATGTAACAACACACCCATTGTCACAAAATTGACTAATGCTCAATAGATTGTGTTTAAGTCCATCAACTAACCAAACATCTTTAATGGAAAGAGAAGAATTACCAACTGTACCTGTACCAATGATCTTCCCTTTTTGTTTTCCTCCAAATCCCACAGAGCCTCCCTCTTTCAGAGTTAGGGTTTGGAACATATGCTTTTCTCCCGTCATATGTCGTGAGCAACCACTGTCCAGGTACCAGGGCTGCTGTTTTACCTTTCCTTGCATGAGCATCTGAAGCAAACATTATTTCAGATTTTGGTACCCATATTCTGATGGGTCCTTTAGAGTTAGTCTTCTGAATAGTATTCCTTCTTTGTTTTCTATGATCAACACAAGATCTAGAATTAATTAAGCTTTGACAAGAATGTTTAGGCTTAATTTGATTCTTGGATTTTGATCTGGAGTATATCACAGTTCCAAAGGTCAAGCAAAGATCTGAAGTAACTTTACCTTGATTTCTCAGAGGTTCAGATGACTTCTGAGCCTTAACTTGAGAACTTTTGGACTCAGAAATTTTAGGTTCAGAAGAACTTGGAACTTCTGAGTCTTTGGGTTCAGGTTCAGAACCTCCTTCAGAGTTGGATGCCTTCAGATCAAGTGTACCACTTTTAACAAAGGTAGAGAATAATTCAGGTGGAGTATCATCCTCACTATATGATTTCAGAGGTTTATCCCAGTTCTTAAACCGAGAATAACCAATGCCTTCACCATAGTTACGAGTCATATGATAAATCATGGAAGCCATTTTACTCCTATTGAAGGTACAACGAATAAATTCGTGAAGAGCATCTTCATGATCATCATTGAGCTTGTCTGCCAAGACATAGTTAGATTCAACATGACAAATACGAATGTTTAACGATTCATTTTCATCATAAAGAATCTTGGCATCCTTTTTCAATGATTCATGAACATTCTTCAGAATTTTGTGTTGACTTACTATACGAGAGTAATGTTTCACGGCAATCTTAAGAGAATCAATTAATTCAGATTTAGTCATGTTAGAGTATACCTCATTTTCATCATCTGAGTCATCTTCAGAATCTCTATCAGAGTTGTTACCTTCAGAAGTTCTTGCCATTAAAGCCAGATTGCCTTCTTCATCATCTTCTCCTTCAGAGTCATTCTCAATGGTCTCCCAAGTGGCTAACAAACTCTTCCTTACCTTTTCTTTGTACTTTTCTTTCCCAAAGCTCTTATTCTTTCCTTTGTCCTTGGATGACATTTCTGGACAGTCCGCAATGAAGTGTCCAGATTTCTTGCAGTTATAGCAGTTGTTCAGTTCTTCCTTTTTGTCCTTTGAAAAGGAACTTCTTGAGTTGTTTCCTTTGTTTGGAAACCTTTTGTATTTCTTGTTCCATTTCTGAAACCTTCTACCCATTAGTGCCATTTCTTCATTCTCAGAATTTTCATCCATCATATCATCAGAAGTTTCTTCCTCTTGTTCAGACACTTTGATCTTTGCAGCTTTTGAGGAAGTCTGAACAGAGCTTAGAGCCAAGGACTTCATCTTCTTGACAGGTTCATCTGACATAAGTTCTAGCTCATGACTTCTGAGTGAGCTTATTAAATCTTCAAGAGTCACATTGTCCAAATCCTTGGATTCCTGAAAAGCTGTAACTTTTGGTCTCCATTTGGAAGGTAAGCTCCTCAGAATTTTCTTCACGTGATCAGATGCAGTGTAGCTTTTCTTCAGAACTTGAAGACCAGAGACAAGGGTTTGAAACCTTGAATACATGGTTTCAATATCTTCATCTTCCTTCATTCTGAACAGCTCATATTGATGAACTAATAAGTTTGCCTTAGCTTCTTTGACTTGCTTATTTCCTTCATAGGTGGAACATAGAGAGTCCCAGATAGTTTTGGCACATGACTTGTTGGATATTTTTAAATACTCAGCATGAGATATTGCACCAATAAGCATATTCTTAACAGTATGATGCTTCTTATACTGTTTCTTCTTTTCAGCATCAAAGAACTTTCTGTAGGTATTTCTTACAACACCTTCATCATCCATGTGTTCAAAATGTATACCATCTTCAATGATATCCCATAACTCATCATCGGTCCCAATGATGTAACTATACATCTTGGTTTTCCAGAAAGGAAAAGTAGTAGGATCACTGTTGAAGTAAGGTGGTTTGTCTCTGTGATTATCACTGTTCCTTTCCCTATCATAGTTGTGAGGAGGTGGAACAGCAGAGTGATCAGGTCCAGAGGAAGGAGAGGTAACACCAGACATGTTTTTCAACTAAGTACCCCTAGATCTTTTACTGTTTCACTGTTAAGTGAAGAGCAACAAACCAGGCTCTGATACCAATTGAAGGTTGAAAAACACACAAGAAGGGGGGGGGGTTGAATTGTGTGTTACTTTTTCTAAGTTAAAACAAATTGCAGCGGATAAGGTATAACACACACAATATATGAGGATAGGGTTAGAGAGAGATGCTCAGAATTTTTATACTGGTTCCTCCCACTAACAGGAGTAGTCCAGTCCTCTTGTCCTTCACAAGAGATTTCACTATAATCACTCAGATTACAAATGCTCAAGCACTAAGCAAGAGACTTCAAACTGCTCAAGCACAAAGCAAGAGACTTCTAACTGCTCAAGCACAAAGCAAGAGACTTCTAACTGCTCAAGCACAAAGCAAGAGACTTCCAATGCTCAAGCACAAAGCAAGAGACTTCCAATGCTCAAGCACAAAGCAAGAGACTTCCAATGCTCAAGCACAAAGCAAGAGACTTCCAATGCTCAAGCACAAAGCAAGAGACTTCCAATGCTCAAGCACAAAGCAAGAGACTTCCAATGCTCAAGCACAAAGCAAGAGACTTCCAATGCTCAAGCACAAAGCAAGAGACTTCCAATGCTCAAGCACAAAGCAAGAGACTTCTAACTGGTTTTAATGTTAATAAAGATAAGAGATTAACACTTGATATACAATCAGAGGTGTTTACAAAATACAACTCAGTTACAAGACTAACTTAGAAAATTATCACAAAGTTTCTAAGTGTTTGATAGCTTCAGAATTTGACAGAGTTTCAGCACGTTCAGAAGCTTAAGTCTTGATTACATTTCTTCACAAATCTTCTTCCTTTTATAGATGATAAAATGAACGTTGAAGATTATAGCCGTTTGAAGAATTGAGACGCTCCTTTGTATAGATCAGTGAGCTTATTAGCTGTTCTGATTTGCAGTAGCTTAGGAGCTTAACGTTTACTACAAAATGAGAGATTCCTTTTGGCTTTTGATATTTGAACCTTGGTGAAAGCCAAATAAGGAAATAATCGTTTCTGAAGCCTGACTTGAAAAGGACCTTTCCATGGTCAAACCTTTTCATTCTTGGTTTCTGCGTTTGGACTTAGTCAGGCACAGTCTTCAATAAAATTGTACTCTCAAATGTAGCTTAACACTTATATCTGACGAGCCTTCAGATTTTGATAGGCTCAGAATTACTTGTTTCAGATCTGGTGAGCTCAGATGTTCTTCAGATTTTGATAGGCTCAGAATTACTTGTTTCAGATCTGGTGAGCTCAGATGTTCTTCAGATTTTGATAGGCTCAGAATTACTTGTTTCAGATCTGGTGAGCTCAGATGTTCTTCAGATTTTGATAGGCTCAGAATTACTTGTTTCAGATCTGGTGAGCTCAGAAGTAATTCCTTCAGAAATTCTAAGGTTCAGATAATAACTTCAGAGTTTCATAGGCTCAGAATTACTTGCTTCAGATCTGGTGAGCTCAGAAGTAATTCCTTCAGAAATTCTAAGGTTCAGATAATAACTTCAGAGTTTCATAGGCTCAGAATTACTTGCTTCAGATCTGGTGAGCTCAGAAGTAATTCCTTCAGAAATTCTAGGGTTCTTTAGTACGCAAATTTTAACTTTTAATCCTGCACACTGAATTAAATTATTAGTACTCCAATTTAACCTTAAATACATTGTTATCATCAAAATCAATTAAGGAGATACAAAATCATAATTTTGTTCCAACAGACAGTGGTCAAGACACCACTTATGAATATGATGAAAATTCAGAAATTTTTGAAATTTTTGCCACTGACAATCTATCTGATAATGATTGGAGAAAACAACTTGTCGAATATTTGAAAGATCCAAATGGAACGACCAATAGGAAAATCAAATATAGAGCCTTGAGTTATGTCATCATTGGTAATGAACTAATGAAGAAAACACCTGAGGGAGTTTTGCTAAAATGTTTAAGTGAAACTGAAGCTTATTTGGCTATATCTGATGTGCACAGTGGTGTATGTGGATCTCATCAGGCAGGCCACAAAATGAAATGGTTGTTATTTCGACAAGGTGTGTATTGGCCAACAATTTTAAAGGACTGTATAGAGTTTGCTAAAGGTTGTCAAGAGTGTCAAAGACATTCAGGTATACAACATGTGCTTGCAAGCGAACTCCATTCAATAGTAAAACCTTGGCCTTTTAGAGGATGGGCTTTAGATTTAATTGGTGAAATTAAACCAAGTTCGTCAAAAAACCAACGTTATATTTTAGTTGGTATAGATTATTTTACCAAATGGATAGAAGCAATTCCATTACCAAATGTTGACCAAGAAGCAGTGATTAGTTTTATACAAAGTCACATCATTTATAGATTTGGTATACCTGAGTCTATTACTACAGATCAAGGTTCAGTATTCACTGGACGAAAGATGGTTGAATTTGCCCAACAAACTGGTTTTAAACTTTTAACCTCTACACCATATTATGCCCAAGCAAATGGTCAAGTAGAAGCTGCCAATAAAATCATTATTGGTTTGATTAAAAAGCATATTGCCCAAAAGCCTAGAAATTGGAACAAAACTTTAGATCAAGTCTTATGGGCATGTAGAAATTCTCCAAAAGAATCAACTAATACCACACCCTTTCGACTGACATATGGGCATGATGCAATCTTGCCTGTCGAAATACATCTGCAGTCAGTTAGAATTCAAAGGCAAGCAGAAATCCCAAGGGATCATTATTGGGATATGATGTTAGACGAATTAGTTGATTTAGATGAGGAGAGAATAAAAGCTTTAGAGATGTTAACTCGACAGAAAGAAAGAGTTGCTAAGGCTTATAATAAAAAGGTTAAGTCTAAAACCTTTAGTGTTGGAAATTTGGTTTGGAAAGTTATTTTGCCAATGGATAAAAAAGATAGAGTCTTAGGCAAATGGTCTCCAAATTGGGAAGGACCTTTTAAAGTTGTTCAAGTTTTTTCAAATGGTGCTTATGAAATTGAAGAATTAACAGAAGAACAACGTTCGTTAATTATAAATGGTAAATACTTGAAAAAGTATAAACCAGCGTTGCAAGAAATAAAAATTAATGAAGAATAAAGCTTAAGACATAACGAAAATGGTGATCATAAAGAGATTCGCCACAAAATGGGCATTGTCAAGATTACAAACCAAAGAACCATAACAAATTGTTCGAATAGTTGAAGCAAAAACTAAGAACAATAAAAACTAAGACTATTACAAAGTCAAAACTTTTTCTTCAGGTCTTCATATAGGCTTTTGAATGAGGCAACCTCTGCGTCGAGAATCATGTTAGAATCCACCAAGATTTTGATCTCTTCTTCGATAGCTGCAGAATGGCTGAAGTACTTGATGCTAGCATTCGCCTCTTTGTCAATCATAGCTTTGGTTGCCTTGGAAATATTAGCTTTGGCTTCCTCACGCTTAGCCTTTTCATTGGTGATCTTGGCATTGAGACTTTGAATTTTCAAGCTCAACTCAGCCACCTCATTCTCCCAGTCAGCAATGTTCTTGTCATATCCTGCAATCTCTGCGTTCGACTCAATGTACTTCTCAAGGCGTTCGACATTTGCTTGAGCAGCCTTTGCTTTTTCGACCAATACAGCGTGGGCTTGAGTTTGAGCTTCCAACCTTGAGGCATTGCTTTGCCTTTTCTGGATGGCTTTGGTGAAACCATCAATAAGGTTTTCAAGTTGAATGACCTTACCAAGAGTAGCACCATCAGTCATGGGGTTGTGAAATTTCTTCAGAAAGCCTAAGTGGGCGAAAGCGCTGCTGGGGTTAGCTTCAATCAATGAAAAGACGTCCTGGTTGATGTAATCTGTATGCAACTTGAGAATGAGGGAGTCTTGTTTCACTGTCGAATGAATCTCTGAGTCAGAAGCTGTCGAACTGCTGTGATGTGAAGCACTTTTTTCTTTATTACTCTTACTTGAGAGGAGCATCTTTAGTGCTGCAGCAGGATCAGAATCTTTCATGGCGATGAATTGCATTTCTGACAACCCAACGTCAGCAGACAACTTTGACGTTGAGGAAACTGGGAGTATTTCAGAACCTCCCTCGGCAGCCTCTGGCATAGCCTCTTCTTCTTCATTGTCGAACGCCATTTCGACATCGGTACCCTCAGATGAATGAGTAGAATCAGCAGGACGATCAAGAATAGTTTCTTCAGAGTCAAGATTGATGGTGGGATTTTCTTCAGTCTCTGGACCTTTGTCACTTTGATTTGGGTTGACCTCGACATCATTGGTACCAATGCCTTGGGTCAGATTCTCTTCATTGTCAACATTCATGTTGACATTCTCATCATTAGTATCCTGTCGAAAGACAAGGCAAAATGAAGTTAAGAGAAATGTCATGAAGGAAATAATTTGTTTTATTGACAAAGTCCTAAAGATGAGAAATTTTTTACCTTAGCACCAAGATCATGTGAACATGAGCTGGTATTTTCTTGCCTGGGGGCAGGAACTTCAATGTTGGTGGTTTCAGTGTGTGGTGCTGGTTGATCTTCGACAGGAGGATTAGAAGGAGTAATCTCAACCTCTTTTTCTGGTTCTGCAGAAGCTTTAGAGCTGGACTTAACTTTCTTCTTCTTCTTCTTCTTTTCCTTGTCAACTCTCTTTTTTGGGGGTTTGTCAGCATCAGATTTTGTTGGTGGTGTGCTTGCCTCACTAGTTGCTTCATTGGCCTTTCCTTCGTCTCTTTGGCCTTCTCCACTAGGAGTAGCAGCAGTAGGATTTACTTGAACATTACCAGCAGGCTGAAATGAGACATTAAGACTATTAACACAAAATTTCTTTGAAGGTAAAATGAACTTAAAAGGTTGTGTCGAACAGTCTTACTGTTGGCTCCTTAATGGTTAGAGTTTTCTGTTTCTTCTGAATGGTGGGCTCTCCAGTTTCTTTTGAAGCCACATTGACTCTCTTTCGACTCTGCATTTCAAGTTAAGTGTCGAAATGTTCAAAAATGTTTGTAAAAAAATTGAAAATAAAAACTAAGTTAAAAAACTAGTTTGAGATTTGATACCTTAGCCCTAGTATTTGGGAGTGATTTCTTTGAAGTCACAGCAGGAGCACTGGAGTCAGTAGAGACGTTGGTTTCTTTGGTCTTTGTGACATTGGAAACACCAGCTGTCGAAATAAGGAAAATTAAACATCAAATGAAGAGTTAAATTTACAAACATTATAACAAATAACTTTGTTTATTTTTAGTCAAGTTACCTTTGCCTTTGGGAGTCTTTGGCTGCAAAGCGTCAAATCCTGCATTCAATGCACGCAATAGCAGTTTCTCATCTTTGGCATGCCTCTCACAGTGCAAGCTCCACCATGCAGCAAATTCATATGTGCAGTATTGAGAGGTTTCAAAGGCAACAGGTGTAAGGTTGTAAGAGTGCTCGTCAACAAGCTTCAAACGACGTTCAAAGTACTCGACAGACATTCCAGAGTTGCCCAAGACAATATCATCTTTGTTCTTGAACAAGCTCTTTGGCCTGAACTGACTTAGGCCAAATTGGCGAGCAACCAAATTGGGTTGGTATCCAACCAAGCCCAAATGTCTCTTGTCAATCCCTTGCCTTGAGGATAGGATTGTTGGGTTCAAAAACATTCTGCAAATGTTGTTTGTATCTTCCTCATCATTTGGATTTGTTGCAGGAAATGGTCTTTTAAACCAAGCTGGTCCAATGGTTCTTTTGATAAAAGGGGTGTTTTGAGGGGTAATCTCGTCGAAGGCGAGAAGAGTTTTGAAGTAGTGAAAGAAGAGTTGTCGAGTGGTCAAATTTGTTTCTCTCTGCCTCAACAAGGCCATCCTAGCGCCTTCTGATTGTCGAGAAGCAATTGAGGTTTCCATATGAGTAGGGAGGAAGAGTTTGAAGTTGGTTTCAAAAGTGGCGTTTAGCCATAGTTGCAGAAGCCAGATAGGTCCAGAAAGAGTTAGCTGTGATCCTTTGTCAGTTTTCTTAAGAAGATCACTAGCTTGTCCTAAGGAATCATAAAGGGAAGCCAAGATAAATCTTTCTAAAGCTACATCCAAACCCTGGTGAAGCATGATGGCCAGAGGAACTAATCTTTTCACAACTTGCAGAGAGCAAGTGCAAAGGACAAAATGTGATAGCCAATAAGTCAAGAAGGCTATGTGTTCTTTATATGATACCTCTTCGCTACTGAGGTCATGGTGATTTTTGAGAAATCCTGAAAAAGATAGGACTTTGAAGTCGAATTGATGATTGGCAGTGGTGTACTTGGGGTCGAAAGTGGGTCCTGTGGGTCTTAAGCCAGTAATGGCAGCAACGTCAAATAAGGTTGGGGTCATCATGCCTGCTTTCAGATGAAAGGTGTTGGTAGAGCTTTCCCAAAAATGAAGGGCTGCTATTAGCATTTCTGCATTATACTTGGGTCCCTCTCTTGACAGCTGGATCAAGTCGAATATACCACTCTCTTTCCAGAACTTGCCATATTGTTTTTCGAACTTATTAAGCCATTTAAGATAGCCCTCACCAACTATTGGTGCAGATCTAAAAGCCCTATAGCCAGGTTCGAAAAAACTCATGTCGAATACAGAGTTGGCAAATATTTTTGGCTCACAAGTGACATGCAAGGGGAAAATACTACCTATCTCTTCAGTAAAGTTATCAGAAGAAGGGAAAGGGCCTGCAAAGGCAAGAGTTTTACCTTCAAGTTTATGAGGTATCAACAGCTCTTCTCCCCATATGGTGCTTTCGACAGCAGTGATAGCAGGTTCCGTCACGAACACTGAATCTTCAATTATGATAAGCTTTTTGTCATCTACAGCAACAGGGACGACGTTTCTGGTGGAAGAAGATGAAGCCATTGTTGTTCTTGGTGTTCTTGAAGTTTCTGGTGATTTTGACAGAGGCAAAGTGACAGAAAAACTAAAACCTCCAAAACAAACTCGTTTCTTGCTCAAATGCAGTGAAAAGAACGATGATGATGAACGAAAATGCTTAACAATCGTTTTGGTTGGTTTAGATTCAACAGAAACACAAGAACAATGCAAGATTTGGAGTTTGTTTTGATTACTTTTGAAAGAAAATGCGTGGATGCTCTCTATTAAAAGGAAGTTCAAGGTTTGGAATTTCAGAAAAGTGAAAGTGTTGGACTATGCTTGCTATTTATAGACTCTGCAGATTTGCATGCAGTTGGTAACTGAAGCACCACCATTTTCCATCTCAATCGTCCCGATCCTGCCACGTGTCCCACTATTGTGCTAAAAAAAATGGAAATCATGGTTTGAGGGGATTGAGGTGACGGTTACATTTTTGTCATGATTGATTTGACATTAATGTGACGTTTGCGCCGTCTTTAGTAAGCGTGCAGAAGTTGAAAAGAAAGAGAATCTTCAAAACTGCCATTTCTTCCTTTCGTATTCGACATGCAGTCGAAATTGGCATTTTTGAGGGGGCAATTTGTTAGCCTGTATTTTCGACAGGCATTAATGAATTGGAGTGAGAAGATGAATTCTCATTTAATGTACATTATTGTATTTTAATATTCTCTTGGAAATTGGTTGATTAATGAAACAAGAGAAGATTAAGGCATTCGACGTCGAAGGCCTGTTAGTATGTAAAGTTCGCTGTCGAGTCTGAAATGCTGTCGAATTCGACAGGAACCTATTTTAATAAGTACATGATTGATTGCTTCGACATTGCTGTGTGTTTGTCGAATAATATATATATATATATATATATATATATATATATATATATATATATATATGTGTGTGTGTGTTTGCTTGTATAACGTATTGTGCAATATGGAGAAAGCATACTCTGGACTTAGCAAAATATTCAAAGTGGATAACGTTCGAAAGCCTCGCCAGGTGTCCAAGAAATTCAAATGGTCGAAGACACGTGGAGTTTAGTTAGACGTTATGTAGGTTTTTGACGGTTATTTTAGTTTGTCTATAAATATTAGTTTCTCATATGAGAAACGGGTTCACAATTCTCATGCAAATTCCTGACAAACTCAGAGTACCCATGTCAACGAGCGAAATGAGTGCAAAATGGAACATGTACGAATCTGTGTACCAACCCTTTGTAAACGTTTTACAATTATGAATGCAATTTATATTTTCAAGTATTGATTACTTGCCTTTCCATTTAAAGTTTCTGCACTTTAAAAACCTTTCTGCAATTTATTTCATTGCATGTTTAAACCTTTTCTGCAATTTATTTGTTGCATGCTTTTACTTTTCAAAGTTCTTCTTTAAATTTTATCTACAATTCATTTACAAGTTTTCTGCAAATTTAACTTTGAAAGCATTTTACTTTAAGCAAACCCATTCGACCAAGTTGAGTGATTTTACTGTTTTTATTCAACTTATCCGATTTAACCCAGAAAATATGAAAATGTTTTCGTCAATTCTGCACAATCCAATATGTCCCAGGATTTACTAGTTGATCCTTGTAATAATTAAACTAGCGGTTGTTTGCTAAAAATCGGGGTAAACAGCTTGATGGTTCATTAATGATAGGTTTTCTACGAAGTTCAATTTATCTATTTGAGGGTGTTTACGTAATGATTCTCATTTGTGCTCAGCTGATTGTGATGTCGTGGAGAATATTAATAATTTATTCTTGAACTGTCCTATTCTTCCTGATAATGTGACTTCTCTAGCATCTCAGTTTTGTGAGGCTCGTGACTTTTACAAAAATACTAGGATCTTTTTCAAGCAATTTGGTTGAGTAAAACTTAATCTATTAGGAAAAAACTAAATAATAGTTTTTAGCGGAGTGTTCACGGATACGGGTAACCCGTTCAAGCTAGTGATCCGACCACACTCAACCCATATTTTACCCGAACCCATTCAAGTGTGGTATAATGCAAACAAACCCGTTCAAACTCGAAGTAGTTCGGTTGAGGTAACTGATTTATGATTTAAAACCTATGACCCTGCGAACCCAACGCATTTACAAAAAATAAATTATATTTTCTATTTTCTTACAAAACATTAAGATTTGTAATTGTTAAAATCTTAAATATTTATACTATACTTGACATGTTTCATGTAATTTTAGGTGTTTAAAAATTTAGTCTAAATTTTGAAATTCTCATGAAATATATAGAAAGTCATTTAAATATATATATTTTTTGATTTTTTTTTTAATGTCATGACCTTTTTTTTTAAGAAGCTAAATTAGCCCACTCAAATTGAATGTTTCAACCCATTAACCCAATCCAACCAATGATGAGTTTTCTATTTTGCCCTTATGAAAAACTTTGGTTTCTATAAATCGAAATTTTTTTTGCCTTGAAATACAACTTTAGTTTCTAGAAACCGAAATTTTCTGAAATTTGAACTAGAAAAATTTCGGTTTCTGCGAACCGAAATTTTTATTAAGGGCAAAATCGGATTTTTGGAGGTATAAAAGAAATGCAAGGGGCATAAAGAGAAATTGTCCAAACCAATAACCACCGGGTTGAGTCGGATCGGATTTGACATAAAATATACAGGTTTTACACCCCAATCCACCCAATTAACTTTGACCAGCTCTGGTAACAAATTTAACTAATCGACAACTGAACACCCCTAGTTTTTAGTCGAAAAAAATTATTTATCAAAAGGTTGATCTACAACACAGAAATTCAAGTTTGGTGATGGTTGAAAGTGATGAATTTTTTCCTTTGATTTAATTCTTTGAATGCTAAACTCAAAAGTTTGTTCAGGTCTGGCGGTGGGATGATATTTGCTTTTATTTTATCATTTTGTATAATAACTATTTATAGATGCAACTTATACGTAAAAAGTTTTAAATATATTTTTTTGTCTTCTTCAAATTATTTTTGATAATACAGTGTCTTCAATCTCATGTGGTGTTGAGAAGAAACCGAAAGCTTCGGGAAAAGCTCCTATCCCATAACCAGCTGAAAAATATTTACTATATTTAAAAAATGAAAAGGATGGCTCAAAACGATCAACTTTAGAATATTTAAATTTGGGTTAAATATATTTTTAGTCCATATTTTTATTTGAGTTTCGACTTTTAGTTCCTACATTTTTTTTTATTATATTTTTAGTTCTTACATTTTCGCCATTTGCATTTTTAGTCAATACCGTCAATTTTTGAATAAAATGTCAAATACTCCTTGCAATTTCAAAGTTCGCCAATTACCCCCTGTAATTGTAAAATGTCAATCAAATACCCCCCTCCGTAACAATAAATTCTTGTTGATCAAACTCGAGCCGATAGATTTCAATTTTTTCATGCTGCAGATTACGTAAAGAAGTTACAATCTCGTTGATCACAGTTAAATGTTTCTATTAACCGGCATATAAGGTATATATTTCAATTTTCCGAGCTGCAGATTACGTAAAAAAGCCGCCATATCATTGATCGAACTTGAGTCGAAAGATTTACTCACCGAGTGAATCATCGGAGTCATCGGCGGGGACGGTGACTCAAGTGGAGTGGTCGAAACAGGAGAAGACATGAACGATAAGAGTAACGCCATTTGGAGGGGGTATTTGATTGACATTTTACAATTGCATGGGGGGTATTTGCCTATTTCAAAATTGCAGGGGGGTATTTGACAAATTTTGAAATTGCAGGGGGGTATTTAACATTTTATTCGTCAATTTTTTGTGACTTGGATAGCGAAATCAGCCACATAGGATGACACATAAATGTCACGTCATTCGATGCAAATGTTATTATAGTCAATTTAAGTTATCCTATGTGGTCAATTTTGTTATCCTAATAATAAAAAATTGACTAAAAATATAATAAAAAAATGTAGGGACTAAAAATATAATTAAAAAAATATAAAAACTAAAAATCAAAACTCATATAAAAGTAGATTAAAAATATATTTAACCCTTTAAATTTCATTTCTGATTTACATGGAAAATAAGAAAGCCCATTGATAGATATTGCCTCCAATTTTCTAGAATTGAATTTCTAATTGAAGATGGAGCAATAGGTCATGCCAAATTTGGTGTTATGTTTTTTCTCCATCTCATGCAGCATTCTTATTCCCAACCCAATACAAAAATCTTATCAACAATGTTATTTTTAATGAATTTAAATGATATGCACATAATATGAGATGAATGGAAACTTTTCTTAATTCTTGTGAGTTGGTTAAAAGAGCTTTACATATAAGACCAGGTCAGATCGAGGTGGTAATGTTTTGTATTTTGATATAAAACACTGGAATTTTCAAGTTTCTAAGATATAATCAACCATTACGTACTTTTCAATTTTATGCTCATATATAACTAATATACTTATATTTAAAAGATTGTTTTAATAGAGTAAAATTGAGAATTCATAAAATAATTAGTAACAATTTTTTACGATGAATAGAAAATCAACTGCTCACAAAAAAAATAAGGGATACACTTAGGGGTGTACGTGGGCTGAGTTGGGTCGGTTTTGGCCTAACTCGTTACCCAACCCGTTCAATATGCATTGGGTTGGATTTATCACCAAATCCGCACTTTCATTGTTAAATCTGAACCGAACCAATCCGATTGTTAACGGGTTGGATTGGGTTGGGTTCGCGGGTTTTACATAAATTTTAAAAAAAATAATTAAATATATGGTTAAAACACTGATTTGACTTCAAATAAAAATTCATTCATAGTCATAACACTTAATAATAGTAAATTCCCATAAAACACATCATATCCATTAAATCGATAATTTGAAAATGACATGTAGCAACAAAAACAAATTATGGTGCAAATTACATAAATTCCAATATATAAGCAATAGCAACAAACTACATAAGTTTCAATAGCAAATTACATGAATTCAACAAATTTTGAAGCTTGATCGAGTGATTTGTGGGAAATTGATTACACAAATAGGAATAAGGAAATGAATTGAGAAATTGGCTCATAAAATTAAGAGAGTCAACAATAATAGTACAATTGTATTAGTAGTGTAGTACAATAGTAGAATGAAAATTTTAGATATAAGGGTACACGGGTTGGGTATACGGGTCAACGGGTTCAAAAAGCTAGATCCAATACCCGAACCAATTATATGCGGGCGTGATGGGTTGGGCCGGGTTCTACCCGTATATGAACGGGTTCGGGTAAATAGTGGGTTGGATCGGCGGGTTCGCGGATTAACCCGTACCCATGAACACCCCTAGATACGCTACCCACTCAAAACAAAGAAAAAAGGCTTAAATATTATTTCAGTCTTTGTATATTTGCGATTTTTTGGTTTTGGTTCCTGTATATTTTTTTGTTGCAAATAAGTCCCTGTATGTTCGCGAATTTTTCGTTTTAGTCCTTAAAGTCAAAATCCGCAGTTTTCCTGCAAATTTTCCTTCAGATTTTCCTACGGATTTTGACTTTAAAGACTAAAACCAAAAATTCACGTATTTCGCTCTTGCCACACCACCCAAATGCAACATAGCAAAAGTAACTGCATGAAGGAGCAACAAGCACGATTGCCCCCTGTTGAATGGACAAACTGTAGAAAATGATCCTGAATAAGGAGCGGATCAGCCGTATATGTACCACCCAATGACAAACCAAGCCCCACATTGAAGCGAAGACAGGGCAAGACAAGAACAAATGATGCGCTGATTTCACGCCCACACAGACAAACAGACATAATTGAGAATCGTGTGCAAGAATATGACGGTGCACTAAATTATCCCTAGTCGGTAACCTGTTACGAAGTAGTCGGCGCAAGTCAACACTGAAACCTTTTGCGGTACCTGTTTGTGCCAAAGTATTTATGTAATTTCCGCCGCCTTCGGGGCCTCCCTACGCGTAAGCAAATCATAAGCCACTCGCATACTGTAACCTCCTACTGGATCATACCGCCATAGCCATTGATCGGCAACATGACGCTGCAAAACAAGGTCAGAAAACAAAAGCCTACACTCTCCTACCTGCTCCTCCTTCCATGCTCGTAAAGGTCGCCGCCACAACCACACTCCCTCCTTCGTCCCATCCTAAGGCTATGTTTGAATTGGTGGAGAGTAATGGAATGGAATGGAATGGGATATAGTTATGTTCCATTGTTTGGTTTTGCAAAAAAGAGATGGAATGGAATGGAGTGTGATGGAATGCATTCCATCCAATACCACTCAATCATGCAATTTTCCATTCCCCTCAATTTGGGGTGTATGTGATGGAATGGTACACAATAATTATAATTTTACAATTTTACCCTCAATTTTATATTTCATAAAAAAGACTCTTTTTATTCCTCATTCTTTCTCACGTTTCTTCTTCTTCTTGTTGCTGTCTTTTCTTCTTCTACAGCTCTTCACCATTGTGTTTTCTTCTCTTTTCCAACTCCTCACTATTATTGCTTCAACAAGGTAAAGCTCTAACATTTCTTCATGTATGTTTTTTTTTGTGCCCTAAAAATTAAAACTGATTTTTTTTTTTAGTTCTTTCTTTGATTTATGAATAAAACCAAGTTCCCTATTCTACCAACAATCTTTCATAATATGTTCTTTCTTTGGCTTATTGCGTTTCTGCTGTTTGGTGTGTGGTCTTGGCTTTTGTTGTTATTGTTTTGTGTGTGGTCGAGCTATTATTGTTTGGTGTGTGGTCTTGGCTACTGTTATTGTTTTGTTTTACGCCCAACATATTGTTTTATTTCTTGCATTCTATGTAGAGGTTCTTTGTTAGCTATTGTGTTTAATATTTGTTAAGTATCATTAGTTAGAAAAACAATATGTATGAGACTTGAATTTAGTGATTGGTGATGTTATTTCCACTGTCATCATATTTTTCAACTCATGTGTTGCTCAATCAAAAGTGATAGTCCTCTAAATTTTCACTTATAAACTTATGTTGTCAATGTGAATGCCATATCATTTTTTTTTAAAAGTGTGAATGCATAACTAGCAGAAAGCTTTGTGGTTTTTATGTAGTCCTTTTTTGAGTTCTTTTTTTGAGTGCCTTTGGAGTGGTTGTGTTATCTTCATTTTGTTTGATGTTATAGTTGTATATAAATAAATCTTATTTTATTTTTTGAAATTTGTCATAGATGACTAATGAAGATTTAAGGCAAAAACATTTCAAATTGATTCAAACGATGGTTATTCAAGTATCCACCATTATAGTACTAATATGTGCACTAAAAAATAAGTGTAGAAGATCTCAAATACCTGCAAGAATCACAGAACATAGAGAGAAAGTTAGGAACGAACTAATGAAACATATAATAGGTAGTGAGCGATGTTATGATATAATTCGTATGGGTCCCAAAGCTTTCTTAAACTTATGCACCTTATTACGAGATCATGGTGGGCTTACACATACACGAGGAGCATCTATTGAGGAGCATCTATTAACAACAATAGGTTCTACCCATATTTTAAGGTAAACATAAGTTTGTCTTACACGTTGAATAAGTTATGTTTTACACTTTTAATGGGATAATTGAAGGTCAGGATTGTATTGGAGCAATTGACTGTACACATGTGCGAGTTAAAGTTCCAATAGAACTTGCACCTAGATATCGTGGTAGAAAGGATTACCCTACACAAAATGTATTGGCCGCTTGCACATTTGACTTGAAATTTACCTATGTCTTGGTTGGATGGGAAGGAACAGCATCAGATTCAAGAATAGTAAAAAGTGCTTTGACACGTCGGTATCCTCTTATAGTCCCACAAGGTAACAAAAAAAAAAAAAAAAACAAAGCCTTGTATACGTATCTAGCTTACACAAACTAATAAACTCATTCTTTTTTTATAGGAAAATATTATCTTGCGGACGCAGGATTTCCTTTAAAGCCATGTCTCATCACACCTTATAGGGGAGAACGTTACCACTTACAAGAATATTCTAGAAATCCACCTCGAAACCCTCGTGAATTGTTCAACAATCGACATTTGTCGTTACGGATGTCTATTGAATGTGCATTTGGAGTGTTGAAAAAGAGATTTCCAATTCTACAAACTTCAACTGAACCCACATTTGGAATTAAAACTCAAAATAAAATCATCATTGCTTGTTGTATCTTACACAACTATTTGATGGGTGAAGACCCCAATCAAAATCTAATAGACGAGGTGCGTCATGAGCTCACAAATGAAAGCGGTCTGCAAGAGGGACATCAAGCTCAAAGAGAAAACAATGATGATACCGTTAGTGCAGAGTTAATTAGGGATAATGTTGCTGGTTCAATGTGGATAACTTACTAAAAAGTTCTTAGGCTATTTAAATTTAGTTCCTATAGTTTATTGGAGTGACATATGTTTTGATGCTTAATGTGTTGGTGTTTATGGGAGTATAAAAATTGATATTTTGTTGATGCTCATGAGAGTGTTGAATCTATTTGTAATTTGAACTTAAATTTTAGTGCTTTGAATTTTTGCTTATGGATCTTCATATTTCAATTTGAACTTCAATGTGATATTTTGTTGATCTTCATATTTCAATTTGTGCTTGAGTTTGTAATTTTTGCTTGAATTATTATATATGTTGTTGATTTTTTAAACATTAGATATGGAAGAAAATTCAAAGAGGCAAAGGAAATCAAAAGGTGTTGATACTTGCAATTGGACATTAGCTATGGATGAGGTTTTGATTGATGCATATTTGTATCAACAAACTTTGGGAAATAAAAATGGTAACAGTATGACAACAAGTGCCATGGATAGCATTCTTCAAGAGTTGAAAACTCACTTTCCGGACAAGCCAATTACTAAAGACAAGATCAAAGATCACATGAAACACATCAAAACAAAATTCAATGTTTGTTATGATATTTTCAAGAATGGTCTGAGTTGGTTTGCATGGGATGAAACAAAACACATGTGGAATGCTAAAGAAGAAGTGTGGGAAAAGCTAATTGAGGTATTATTAACTTTAATTGGAGTATTTTTACTAAATTTACATGTTAAGAATTTTTATGCGATGCTTTGTTTTATTTACTTCAATGTAGGCAAAACCTGAAGCTGCTGAATGGAAAAATAAGCCTATAATGTTTTATGACAAACTTGCAACACTTTTTGGAAAAGATAGAGCAACAGGAGAACATGAAGATACACCATTTGAAATGAGAGCAAGAAAAGCTGCAAATGCTAAAAGGCCTTCAACCATCGAGGAAATATACCATTTGGTTGAAACCAATGAAGTTACTTTGGAGGGATTTGATGTTGATGAGGAATTTGATCCCGATGGTTCTCCTAAAATTCCTTCTATTAGCAAGCCTCAAGATGCACCGTCGTCTAGGACTAAGAAACGAGCAAAAAAGGTTGTTGAAGATGATACAAGCATGGGCGACATTGCTAAAGCTTTTAAGAAAATGATTGAGTTGTTTGAAATGAACTCAGTGGAGTTGGTCAAGCAAAGTAAGAATGCTAGTGGTGAAGATATTTGGGCTCAATTGGTTGAGATTGGTGTTGAAGAAGATTCCTTGCCTCATGTCTACATGCACCTTGTTCAGCATCCTGAAGCATTGAAAGCTTTTAATGGAGTTCCAATTGATAAGCGCAAGGCAATGTTACCTTTCATTGTGCCGAACAAACCTTAAAGAAGAGTATCACCATATGTAGGGAATCCAATGCTTGACTTATTTTGTTTTAAGTACTGATTTTGATTCTAAATTGTGATTTAGTTGCTTATGGATTGTTTTAAAACCATGTTTTGGAATTTTCTTTGTCTTATGGATTGGTTTGCAAAAGCCATACTTTTGCTCTTTTGGTTGAAATGATTATGCATTATGAATTATCAATTATGTTATCTTCTAGATTTTTGGTTGAAATGATTAACATGCCATATTTGAGCATTTGTACTTGCACTAGAATTTTCAAGCAAAATTTCAAGCATTCAGGTACATAGTTTCATTAGAAATTCAACAATAATAATATGTTTTACATGATATATTTAAATAAGGGCAAAATTGGAATAAAAATATTAAAACTTATTCCATTCCATCCAATTCCCAAACAATGGAGGGGAAACATTACCCTATGATATTATAAAATACCCAAACAGTGGAATGAAACTTATATTCCATTCTGTTCCATTCCATTCCGTTAAGTTATGTTCCGCTCCGCTCCGCTCCGTTTGTTTCCGTCAATCCAAACATAGCCTAAGTCTCGCATGCCGCCATGGTACATGACCCGTGTAGTGACAAGTCAAACAACCGCAGAAACCACACCCTCAACGGAATCCCTCCACCCACGAGTCCGACCAAAAGAACCTCTCCAACCCATTTCCAACCCGCCGCTCAACCCCCTCCTCAAATATTAAACATACCATGTGGAATTTTTGTTTCTGTATTTGTTGTCTTAACTAGGGGTGAGCACAAACCCGCAACCCGACTCGAAACCGACATAACCGCCAACATATTGAAGCACTCGGTCGGGTGCGGGTCGAGTCTCGGGTCAACAATTGTGAAAAATCGGTCATGAACGGTTATATACGGGCGGGTGCGGGTCTCTAAAAATCCGTCTCTTCATAACCGAAACCGACCGAAATACAAATTAATTTTTTTCTAGTTTCGAGCACCTATTCTTTCTCTTATTATCATATGTTCTTCACTTTGTTAATTTTATCTATCTTTGATAGAGGAGAAAAATGTTGTATTTTACAAGCTTTAGCTTGTAATATGTTGATAAAGGAGATGCGAAATATAATATTTTAGATTTAAATTAATTTTTACTTCTCATCTACTATCTATTATTGTCGTTGAATTTACAAGTTTGAAACAAATTAACTTCATCTCATCATTTTTATTGTATTTTTTGTTGCAGTATATACAAAATATTGAACGAATTGTCAAAAAATAAATAATTTTTTTATCAATGAAGTTTTAAATGTATCAACAACGTTTTAATCTAACCCGTTAAAACCAACCCGTTGTACTCGTCACCCGTTTGACCCGAACCCGAACAAGCCGAAGACGTAAACGGTCGGAATTGGGTCTAAATTAAGAGGTCGCGGTTTTTATCGGTTTGACGATTTTCGACCCGAATCCGACCGAACCCGACCGATGCTCACCCCTAGTCTTAACATATGTCCTATTTTCATTTAGATTTTACATATTCTAAGTGTATTGTAATAACAATAAGGAGTTAAAATTTGGCATTAAGTAGGATCATTGACCTTTGTATTGAAATAATCATCATTTTGTACCAATAAGAAAATTTTTTGTACAAAAAAAAAAAAAAAAGAATATGTTTATTTTACGGCATGGAAAATTATGCCTACCATGCCTCTTTGGTTGACATTTGTAAATTTGTATAATAATCAAATTTTATTGTAATTATGCAAGAAGTCGTTAGTATTAAGTAATTGAATCTTATAGATAAAGTCATTATTTTAGAAACAATGGAAAAAACTAATTAAAGTAGAATGGAAGCCTTGCTCTATTTCTATAATCTACTAGCCAATTGTTAAAAATTGATAGAAGCCATAAACTCAATATTTTAAAGTTTTAGATAAAGATATAATATTCTAACTCATTTGTTTCGTTACTTTTAGGCTCCGTTTGAATTGATAGAATATAATATAATGAAGCAGAGCAGAATAAAATATAATAATGTTCCATTGTTTGGATTTGAAAAATAATAATGGAATGACGCAGAATGGAATATGATGGAATGAATTTCATCTGATATCACTACTTACCATTAATTTTGTTACTTTTTTTTAAAATATTCAAACAATGGAATGAAATATTTATTCCATTACACTTCATCTCATTCCACTCCATTTTATTCCGTTTTGTTCTATTCTATTATATTCCATCAATCCAAACGAAACTTTAAGGTTAATATAAACTATGATCCTCTGATTATCCTCATGGTCCAACAAAAGAAAGTTTCCCCCGGCCCACTTATTTTTTGAGGTAGAGTTTGTCAAATTAAGATTTAATTTTAAGTTTATAAATCATATGAAATAAAATCGTTTAGTAATTTTTTTTCTCACAAACATATAATTAATATATTTTTACGAACTTGTAATTTATTTTAATAAATTAATTCAATTACCTCGTATAATTTTTTTTTTTGATATATAATTACCTCATATAAGTAACTCATAGAATTAAAACTTTTAATTCTCAATCAATAAACTTATTTTAACTTATTAATTATATATCCACTAGTGGGCCACTCTTTTCATATTTTAAGTAAGGTCAGCTTAAAAGGCTAATTAAAAAGGTCTCTGAGTTGGAATATATTTTATGGATAATGTCAAATAGTATATCTGGTGTATTTGTTAAATATATTAAAAAATAAATAATAATAAGATAATTTTTTATACTTTCAAAATATTAAATACACAATTTGTAAAAGAAAATTTCTATAATAATTTACTTAACTAGTACATCGAGTATATTGTTTAGCATTTTTCATATTTTATTAACAATTGTAACTTGATCACAATGGCAATAAGTCCCTATCGTATTGAGAATAATAAGATACTTCCTCCATTCAAAATAATTAACTTAGTTAATTAATTTACGCAAAATAAAAAAGTTACAAATTAATATTTTTTAGAAAAGTATCATTATTTTTTTATCAAGTAGTTACATAATTAAAAATTCTACTTTAAAAATAAATATTATAGCGTAAATCAACTGAACTAAATTTATAGGACATTGTTATGACATATTGATCTTTACTATAAATAAATAAATATAAAATGAAAGATATTAAATTGTGAGTAATGTAAATTATATTATTTAGGGAGGTAATTTGTATTGAAAATTGAAAGAAATCGGTCATTTTGGCCACCACCAATAACATCGTCGGAACAAAACGACCACCTCTAACATTCAAATTCCATAATTACCACGCCACCGACCACCACCGCAAGAGAGAGTGTGATGGCAGCCGAAAATAAATCCCACCTCAGAACCAGAAACCACCTTAGTCTCCGGCGATACAACCACTAGAGGCCAAAAATGAGCACCCTAGTGGTCACCAAAATCGGACCCAGCCAACACAACCACCAGCAGCCTCAAAAATCAAACTCGGCCACCAACAACCCCACCAAAATGCCACCACCACATTCACCTCCACCGTGTCAGAAAACCACCACCGGAGCACAAAACGCAGCTCCGCCATCTCCGTCCCCACCAACTATCACCACCCATCATTGAGCCATGTCGGAAACATATGAGGTGCTTTCCAACCTCCGATATATTGTTCTAATTAAATTTTTATATTTGCAATGAATATATTAAATTCAAGTGGTTAATGAGTTTTTTCTGAGACGAAAAGAATCCGAGTTTGATTTTTGGTATGAACAACTCTTAGTCAGACACTACTTACCTCACGATCGAACTCTTAATTTATCGGGACCCCTTCCCTTGAATATCAGAGGATTAATAACCATTTTTTTTTCTTCTTATAATTATATTTATCTTTATAAATTTAAGTCAGTTATTAGAAATATTATATTTTTATATGCAAGAGTTAAAGTTTAAATTTTGAATACTCCACTAATTAACCTTGAGTTAAAGATCTTTTACAGCCACAATAAATATAAGAATTTTTTTACAAGTAGTAAAATGGTTAGAATTTCTACTAATTTGGTGATTATTTTCGGACTAACAGTGTTAGTTGATTATCCCACTTGTCATTAACGTAAAAAACTAAGTTGATTATCCAGACTCTTCGGCAACATTAAAGTTGCTAACATATGACTGTATTTATACTCATTCTGAATAGTCGATTGTTAATGCAATACACCAAAGTTACAATGAGTTTGGTGTTGTTTGGACCCATGTCTATTGAGAAACTAATCAAATTGCGGACGATCGATCGACTAAGCGAAGAGTGGTTTGAATTTGAATGCTAATCTCAAGATTTTTGAATTTTACCCTTCTTTTATTTCAAATGTCATGTTTACAAATGCTACTTGTATTACCTTTTTTAGGAGATTTTTTAATTTTTCTTTTGTTGCAGAATAGTCCCTTTTGTTCAAAAAAAGAAAAGAAAGTAAAATACAACTATGCTGAGATTTGATATACACGCTACCTGGATATGTTGACAAGTCCTGCAACATACTAGTTGTACTATTCAACATGGTTTTATAATGTTAGGAACAAACAAGTCCCGTGGCATCACAATTTCAAGAGCCATTGACTTTGGATAGGTAAATTTAATTTTTAATCAATCTTAACAAATTAAATATAAATTAATTTTAAATTAATCTTAACAAATAAAAAATCAAATGATAAGATTTTATTCAAAATTTTATACTTTAACTTTCTAATTACGAAAATCAACTATGATCTTCAATAGAGAAAAACAGGCAGGCATATCGGTATTCAATTGTCCATCGTCATGTTAGTACGCATAAAATTAAAATTCCTTTTAAGCAAAATCCAGTATTATTTAAGTAGAAAAATGCTTAATAATCTCATAAATAATAAGCCAATAAGCAAACTTGAATGATGATATATCTTTCTCAACAAATGATTGCCAAAGTCAATGATTTCTCTTAATTAATTAAAAGTCTCAATTTTCCATAGGATTTAAATTAAAATAAAATAATTACCTGTCCTATTCTCTTAATATAAAAAATATTGACTTATAAAAAACAATCAAGAGAGAGGATGATAATATTATCAAGAGAATAAGTTTTAGTATATGTCATCTGTCAACTAGAAAAGTATGCTACAGTGTGATTATCTTCTCTTTTTATTAAGGGTGAATTATCTTATCATATACTAGTATCTACATTGTTTCTCATAATTTTGTTTTCATTATAAGTATCCAATATACTGAATTGTCTAATCTGATTCGAAAGTTTGTTTTAATATGTATCAATTGATTCCAGTTTCTCCTGTCACAATTGCGGAAGATTGAACTATGATTTTATTAATAACAACGTCAATTATTACTAAATCAACTTAACTATTGATGTTTCTCATCAATCTTTGAAAAGTACTAAATTAACTACAATTTTTTTTTTGTTTGTTATGAGTTATAATGTTAATAATAACTGCTGTATAAATGAGTTTATAAATTTGACTATATATAGCTAGACGCCATCTTTGAGTGTGAAGATATAGCTAGAGACTTGATTCCCTAAAATATTGTGCCATGTAAAATTGCCTATGTTTAGGGATTTTAAAGTCACATAGTCTTCCTAACCTAAAAAAAAAAAAGTTCACATCCTTTCCTATATTTCTGTTATTCTTTTTCTAAAGTCAAATTGATCATGTTGAGAATAACTCCCGAATACTAGTCTAGATTTTGTACTCATATATTCGACCATCCACCTTAGAGATATATATCTAGTGTTGAAAGCATGCTTGAGCTTGACTATAGTTATTAATATTATTCAAAAGATAGATTATTCAATCTTGAAAATGATTTATACAATTAAACCTTCATGAAACCATTTTCAAATTTAAGGAATAAAATATTCTAACTCACGTGTACCAAACCGATTCGACCATAACAATATTTTATTAATATTTTGAGTACAACCACTTGTTTTTATATTAATATAATTAATTTAATTTCCTCAAACAAAAAATATATAATTTTATATATAGGATGATTAATTTTTTTGGTACAATAGAGTGATTATTATATCTCCAAGTTTACACAATGGTTTCAGATATATAAGTTTTTTCAGATCATAATGGGGCATTGTCCTATTAATTATTTTTTTGGTTACATTGTTCTATTAATTTGAAATTTAGCTTACATAAAATAAAAAATAATTGAAAGAAATAGGACAACGATGTAAATACAATTGTTTTCAATAAAATAAAAAGATGAAATTTGAAGGTTTGACCTAGCGGGAAAAACACAAATTTTAAATTGAAATAAGTAATTATTTCGAGTCTTAAGATTTAGACTATTGTATTGAAATATTTAGACTAAAAATTTATTTAACCCAAAAAAGAAAGAAAAGAAGAAGAAGATATTCCATTGATATGAAAAAAATTATGAAAAATATTTAATTTTATTTAGTATATACTACTTATTATTATATTATATAACGACATCTATATTTTAATAAGAAAAATATTGAATGCTATATGGAAACACCTTATATCAAACTTCGCGAAACATTGATATGTTCAAATTACATTTTTGATGATCATTTGTGTTAAATTTGGAGAAAATTATATAACTAAAAAATTAAGTAAGAAAAATATAGAAGAAGACAAAGAGTACTTATGTACTAAAAAATACAATTAAGCATAACAACGAAAAATAAAATAAAAAAAATCAACAACCAATCGACGCATACATAGTCTTAGTAGTTAGAAGTTATTTTGTTGTTATTGATTGAAATATGAATTATTTTATTTTTTTTTATGTTAGATACAAGGATGGTTATTTTAAATTAATATTTAACATTTTCTTTTTATTATTGGTCCATTTTTAATATTTGAACAAGATCTCCAAATGGTCGTGGCCAATTCCTAATTATACCTAAAACATATAAAGATGTTTCAAATAGCATCCCACAAAAGAAATCAATGAGTTAATCTATATATTTTGTTAGGATAAGTTTTATCTAGAGACAAGTAAATTTTATCGCTTATTTTTTAGCAAAGGTGTCATAATGTTGTACGCTAGTTCCCATATTCACGAGTTGATCACCACTATTTTACTAAGAGAAATGATATTTTGACATCTAATTTGAGACAATTTTGGACAACCCTCCTCACAAAACCATTTTACCTTTTTAAATAATTTTTTATTTGTCATGTTATTTTGAGTTGTAGTTGTCCATATAATACACCCCTTTACTAAACAGCTATGCTATTTACAACAAACAATTTCTTAACAAAATCTGCATCACACAAAAAAAAAAAGTCGCGCACTAGTCAAAATTCAAATGTTAAACGGAATACATGGGTGGTACGGGCGGAAAACACGGGTCAATGAATAATTACGCAGTAAAAGCATGTCGCATGTATCGTCATGGATTCGTAAGCATATCCCATACTCACGAGTTGATCACAAATTGTATTGTACGATTTTACTAAAAAGCTATGCCATTTACAACAAACAATTTCTGCACAAAATCCGCATCACGCAAAAAAAAAAAGTCGTGCACTAGTGAAAATTCAAATGTTAAACGAAATACATGGAGCGGAAAACACGGGTCAATGAATAATTACATAATAAAAGCATCTCGCATGTATCATCATGGATCCGTAAGCATATCCCCATATTCACGAGTTGATCACAAATTGTATCGTTACGATCTAAAAAGCTATGCCATTTATAACAAACAGTTTATGCACAAAATCCGCATCACGCAAAAAAAGTCGCGCACTAGTGAAAATTCAAATGTTAAACGGAATATATGGAGCGGAAAACACGAGTCAATGAATAATTATACAATAAAAGCATGTCGCATGTATCGTCATGGATTCATAAGCATTTAATTCATGATAAAAAATATTTTCGCGTTTACTAAGCAAAATGCATCAAGTTTGACTTTGTAAAAAAATATATCGATGAACCAAGACATTGAACTCAAGAGGTTAATGAACTCCTCCTATATATGATGAATCGCTCGAAAAAATTTGAGTTTGATTCCTTGTGGGAACATTTATTGGTTAGATTTTATTTACCTCGTGGCCGAACTCCGAATTACCAACTTCCCTCCCTTAAGAACTAAAAGGTTAACCCACAAGAAAAATGCATCGATGAATTAATTAAGTGTATTTGCGGTGTAGTTTCAATTGTTTTAGAAAAATAAATCATTTGACCAAAAAATAAAAGCACAAACAGTTTTGTTTGGTTTGGATGTCTTGTTTAAAAAATTCAATCCAATTTTATCGAGTTAAAGTGATATTTAAATTATAATTTTATAAAAACATAATAAAATTATAGGCTTGATACAAAATATAACATATAATAAAAGTTGAAATAAAGGATGGCATTTTGGTCATTTCATTAAAAAATAATCTAAGAAGGTTACAAAAGGAATCTTTTTTTCCCTATAATATATAGTTACACATTTTTTATTGCCTTAATGATAAATAACTTTTGTTACAAAATATGCAGAAGTTACTATAATATACAACTACGAAATTTTTATTATTATCAGCGATAATTAATTTCTATCAAAAAATTTATAGATAAAATATAAAATTTTGCCTTTTAACTGAATTTTTTCATACATAAAAGTTAATAATTGAATATCCTAACCCCGGGTTTAAAAGGTAAAAAATTGTATCATGTAGACTAATTTATTACTACTATTAGTAAGGTAGCTTTAATTATTAGGTGATTATTCAATTCTACAATTCAAACTGTTTAAAATTTCTCCTTAAATAAAAAACACAACAAAGACATGTTCTCTTGTTCTTCTTCTTCCACTTCTTCTTCTATGGTTTTTCATAACAAAGAAATTTGAAGAGAACCGCTTAATCCTTAGAAAAAATAAATTTTCATGTTTGCAGAAAAATCATCTTAAATAATTTTAATTTCCATATATATGAGAGAGAAAAAAAGCACAAGAGTAATAACAGGAACATAAATCTTGTCTTTTGCTTAGTTGCATTGAATTCAATCCTCTCTCTCTTTCTATCTCTATCTCTTCTCTTTGTATCTATATAACCGACTCTCTCTTTTTCTCACTTTCTCTGCTTTTTCCATACAAAAAGGAAAATGATTTTAAGGCGGTTTCATTATCCATGAAGCTAACGAAAGAGTAAACAAAACACTATACTATTTCAAAAGAAAAAAAAGAACAAGAACAAGAGACAAAAAATTTAGGTTCTTTTTTTTCTTATTTTTGTTATATATATATATATATATATATATATATGGCTGCTTAAAGTGTTAAAAATCTCAACCAAACCACTACTCAATTAGAACCACTCCCACCACAACAACAACATCATCATCATTTTCATCATCAACAACATCAACAACAACAACAACATCATCAAAATAATCAAATTTCTTTTGGTATGATGCAATCTTCTTCATCATCACCCTCTGTCCATGGAAGCTACATGTGAGTTCATTACTTCAATATTATGTGCATATAGTATATATATATATATATAACAAAATGAAATAAAGATTATTTTTTTTGTTTATGTCAGCAGAAATAATAAAGATTCAGGAGCTTATGATTTGGGAGAATTGGATCAAGCACTTTTTTTGTATCTTAATGGACAAAATGACCCAACTAGTGTTCATGAACAAAAACGTAAGCTTTTTTTTAATCACATGAAAATTATGAAAAAAATAATAATTTTTTTTTCTTCTAAATCAATCCCAATAACGTTTTGCTTCAAATTCAGAAAAAGGGTCTCTTTTTTTTTTTTTCTTCACTTTTAGTTTGTTATGGAGAATCTTTTTTGGGTCACACCAAAACCATGTTCAGCAGAATCATATCTGCAGCAGAGTACTATTCCTTTGACCATATCCTTTCTGCAGAAAAGTAAAACAAACCAAAAGGGTGGAAGAAAATCTCTCTCTCTCTCTCTCTCTCTCTCTCTCTCTCTCTCTCTCTCTCTCTCTCTCTCTCTCTCTCTCTCTCTCTCTCATATGTACTGAAAATTAAGATATAAAGGAGTATGGTATAAGGTAAAAATGCATTATAAATTTGTCACACCTATGTTGTTTTCATTTGTATTTTCAAGTAATAATTTTGTCTCTTAAAAAATAGACTATTTTTATTCCTTATATCATTTCTCTTTTGATTATATTTATGTTACATATATTTAATGCTACTGAATTTGGTAAATGTTTGATTCTCTCTTTGCAGAGAATTCATCATCATCAGGAATGAGGCCTCCAACTCTTAACATTTTCCCTTCTCAGCCTATGTACGTTGAGCCATCATCATCAAATTCTAAGGTGTGATTAATTACTAGTATAATCTTAATATCGATTATTTATAATCTTAACATTTTTATTTTGTTACACTTAATATTAATAAACCGGTTTTTTCGACATTTATTTATAGGCTAGCATGGAGTTAATTTCTTCGGAAACAAGTGGATCAAAGAAAGGATCAGAGGTGCCGTCTATGGAATTAACCAACTCAAAAACAGAAATTGCTTCTGGCTCTCAGCAACCCAAACCTATCAAGGCACGTACACAAAATCATATATTAAACAATTTTATCTATATGTTAAGTTATCATTATGATAATTAAAAATAAAAAGAAAAATAATCAAAGTTTGGTAGCATCTTTGAAGCATATGAGTTTCTAAGCTAATTAATTAAGCTACTCAATTATTGATAGATATTAGTCTTATTTTCTTAATCTAATTAATTAACATTTAACACCTACCTATGTTTTTACTCTACTATAGCAACGAGAGAGAAATCATGGCAAGGGTCCAACTTCAAGTTCTGAACATGAAGGACCTAAAACACCAGATCCTAAGGTTAAACTCTTTCACTTTTTTTTTATTTTTTTTATTGTTTACCAATTTGGTTATTTTTATTTATTTTTCTTTTAATTTTTTTAGCAATCAATGCTATAGTAACAATGTGATTTTAATTTTTAAATAAAATGGTATGCACAGACACTGAGAAGACTTGCTCAGAATAGAGAAGCAGCCAGAAAAAGCAGGCTTAGAAAAAAGGTAAATAAATTCACAAAAAATCATAAATTCCATATTTGTGTTATTTTTTTTACACTTTATCTCAATGGCTTCTACTATTTATGTAAAATTCAATTTTTCATCTTTTTTAGGCATATATTCAACAACTAGAGTCAAGCAGAATCAAACTTAATCAGATGGAACAAGAGCTTCAGCGTGCTAGAAATCAAGTAAGAAAGAAAAATAAGAAAATGAATTAAAAAAAAATAAAAATTTTGGATCATGTCAGGATTAATTTATTGCATGATTTATTTTAGGGCATGTTCTTTGGTGGAGGTGCAATTTTGGGTGGTGAACAAGGTCTTCCTATTTCAATGAATGGCATTAGCTCAGGTTAATTAATTTAATCTCTTAATTAATAATACAAAATATAATTTTAAGTGTGTCACAAAAAAAAATGTTACATTATATGAATATTGTACATTTCAGAGGCTGCAATGTTTGATGTGGAATATGCAAGGTGGCTAGAGGAGCACCACCGATTAGTGTGTGAACTAAGAGCTGCAGTTCAAGAGAACATTCATGAAAATGATCTTAGAATGTTTGTGGACAAATTTTTGGCACAAATTGATCAAGTAATGCATCTCAAAAGCTTAGTTGCAAAATCAGACATATTTCATCTTGTTTCTGGTATGTGGGTTACCCCAGCTGAACGTTGCTTCATGTGGATGGGTGGATTCAAACCTTCTGAACTCATTAAGGTAACATATAATTAATTAATTAATTAATATAACACTATATATAATTCTAATTAACCAATGGTTTAATTTAGTCATGTCAATGTGTCATGACTATTGGCTCAGCATTATGTAACAACTAGCTAGATGACAAAAAAAACTAGTAATTGAATTTAGCTTATGTTTTAATTTTTTTTTAATTGCAATATATTATATAGTTTCATATATATAATTTTGGTGAATTTTATCTTGATTTTGATGCGGAGAATAGGTAAGGAAACTTTGTGTAATGTTATTGTGAATTTTATGATGACTTTGATGCGGAGAATAGGGAGAAAAAAATTTGTGTAATGTTATACGCATTCAAAAGTAGAAGTTGATGATGTTATAAATTTATGAATTTCATATTATCGGTGGGGCTATATATCAAAAAAAGTTAAAAACAAGAGTTTGCTATAAATTTAATGTCATCAATGAAATGACGAATGAAAATCATAATTTTTGGAAGAGTTAGGCTTCATTTTCGTAAAAGCATACCTTTAACCTAAATATTCTTGCTTGAAAATGAAGAACAATTAAGAAATTTAGTAAAGAAAAAGAAAGTGGCACACAAGTCTTTTTCTCTCATTTTTTCAAATTTGATCTTGCTGTTAATGAGATTATGGGAATAGAGTCTTTGTTTCCATACTTTATGTCTCTTTTGTAATGTAGTTAATCTTGATAAGCAAACCTTCTCAAGTCACAAAGCATATAATTCTATGATTTGACAACCATACTTTGCATGCCCCTTTATATAGTACTATATATTAGTATTGATATGATATGCCCATAATGTAAGGTGGAAACTATTTTTAGTGTAGGTGATTTTTTAGAGATATTATTTGATTTTATCTTTAAAATTGATTTTGACTTAATCAAGTTATGATTGTACTTTCTACCCGCAAGTTATGCCCATATGTATTTCTTCCTATTTTCGGACTTGTCTTGTGATCGCATTTCGGTTTATTTATTATTAGCCGTTAAAAAAAATTCAAATGTGATTTTTATGTTTTAATTTTATTTTGTGTATTTTAGATTATTGTGAGTCAAATTGAGCCTGTGACTGAACAACAAATAATGGACATATATGGATTGCAACACTCTACACAACAAGGAGAAGATGCTCTCTCTCAAGGATTTGAGGCTCTTAATCAATCACTTTCAGAAACTATAACATCAGAATCATTGAGCTATCCTCCAAACATGAATAATTACATGGATCAAATGTCTAGGGCAATGAACAAGCTCTCCACTCTTGAAAGTTTCGTAAGAGAGGTACATATTATTCAATTACTTTGACTAAATTAACATGCTTGAAATTTTCTAAATAATTATATTTTTATGTAGGCTACTTTTATTAACTAAGAATAAAAAAATGTATTAAATAATACTTTTTCTTTTGTCATTTTAAAAAAATAATATAACATGAAAACGATGTAGTATCTATTAATTAGGTATGTGAATTTCATATTCATATAGGTATTAATATTAAATTGTTAATCATGAACGTTGAATTTGGTTTATATATATTTTTATATGATTATAGTACTAATATATTTGGGTTGGCTATCTTGGTTGATTAGTTTTGTGGGGTCCCCTATATTATAAGGACCATGATGACTTGACAAAATTTTCATAACGAATATGTTGCTCCCCGGGTAGGGAAACCTGCCACAACCCCATATGAACTACTCCTTCCATTCATTTCTCTCTTGAGTTAGTTAGATGGAATCTAAAAATAAACACATTAAAAATATTTGAATTATATGTATATATATGTCGTGAGATGGGTCAATGTTTATATATTGAAAACGACTTTAGTTCCTTTCGGGTTTGTTTGGTACATTTACTTGGATATATTATACATAAATTTTCATGCAACCTCAAAAGGAAAATTATATGGACCAATTTGAAGGGGGTGTGTATAGTAAAGCTTAAAAGAGGTAGCAAAATTATTTCAAGATAGTAGTTGTACTTGCTAATATTCAAAGCACAAAAATGTAATTAAAAGCTATATATTTTTGTGTATATAATACTATAATATGTTTTTAAAAAATTAATTAATAGATAAAGTTTAGTACTACACTAACACAACATAGGAATGAAAAGCATTGCAAAGGTACCATAACAAGGCTTCTTATGAGGATGTTATTATGATTATACATTGAATTCATAAGGTTAATTTTTACTTGCTAGCTAGTGTGTATACTATTGATAGTATACACGTGAGAGTTAATTTTTGAGTGGTCCTACACCGATAAAATCCTAATTCAAAGATATCTTTCTAGCCCCATATCTATGTGATGTCATGGTCATAACCGTTTGACTTGAAGACAGCACTTATAGACCCTTCCCCATAACATTTCCTTTTGAATTTTGACTACTAAAAGTACAAACCAACGAATAGTATTGCTTGAGACTAATATATGTTTTTTTTTGTGTTTACTTAGTGAACATTTGAGTGTGACTAATGTAAGAATTTTTGAATGATTGATCATGTGTTTTATTTTAGTTGAAGCTAGACTTGGAGTAAGTTGATAGGAATGCAAAAATGACTTAAATTTCATTTGTGCATGTGTTTGTTGTATTCATCTCACCAAAGTTGGTTCACCAACTTTTATCAATTTGTATAGATGAATAGTCGGTTTTGATTAAAAGTCATCTAATACTACATTTTTTTTTTTTAGTATGTTATAAGTAACCGATAAGAACAATGGGAAACAAAAACTAGAGGAATATTTAGGTAGGCTATACTAATCATTATGATTAATATGAATAATTAGCACAAGTTATTAACATTACCCTTATTCATCTATATACCCATCTAGTCTTAGTTTGACCAATTTGTAGTATTTATTCTATAGTTGGATTTTTTTAGCCACACTATATATATTAAACAACAATATTTAGTCACACGCACTCTTTGAAAACAATACATATATGTTGAATAATAATAGTCTTATTATTGTCTATATAATATTAGCAAAGGTGTTTAATATATGGTCCCTTTGAAGAAAAAAAACTATTCTACTGCTCTAATACTATTTATAGATGGCACAAATTTTGGTTAACGTTTCAAATTTGACTATAGAAACAGTGGTTAAAGGTTCCAATTCTTGTTCTTAATTCAAAGATAGAGAAAATAAGGGCCCGTTTTAGTTTTCCTCTCCGACCTCTTTTTGTCTTTGTGTGAAAGTTGCAATTTCATTATTTATTTTCAGTTGAATCTACAAGCAAAAAGGTGGAATTTCCAAACATATCCATCCACACACACAAACATAATTATATAGTAACATTTACATTGTCAACATACTTAAAATTTAATGAGTTTAATTAATTTTCATACATGTGTAAAAAGTTTTGCATGGTCAACATATATTTACAATCAATTATTATCATCTATAATACGGAAAATGCTAACTATTGTCTCCGAGACACAATTTAAAAAATTCAATATAGTAAAATTATATTGAAACTTGTATAGTCAATATTCATAAAATATAAAAAATGTTCTTTTCATTGCCAAATTTACCTTTTTTATATCCTTAAATGCTCGGGGGTACTAGTTTGCATTATCCTTATAATAATAGTCAAATGATTTTTGTAATTTGAAGATTTTGATTGATTGATAGTGAATTTTTTTTATTTTTAAAAGTGTATATGAATTGAATTCATAAAGTATGACTTATCCTCTACGATTTCCATCCCCTCAAGTCAAATTGCAGGATTTGGATTAATCTAATAGTCAAGAATGTGAATTACTAATATGATAGGTGTGATTGTGCAACAATAGAGGATATAGCCGCAAAATATAGAGTTTATCAATATTATTTTATTTCATTCTAATTTTGACTATTCATTTAACATTTTAGAAGAGTGTTCAAATATATATGCATAATTAGAGGATTTAAGGTTAGCTTAATTAGTGATTATAGTTAGAGAATTAAATAGAAGTGATAAAGAGATAGACGATTCAATCATCACTATCAACATAACACTATCAATGCTAACATGTTTGAGATTTGAATTGAACTTACAGGCGGATAATCTACGACACCAAACCATTCACCGTTTGAATCAGATCCTAACAACTCGTCAAGCAGCGAGGTGTTTTCTTGCCATGGCCGAATACTTCCATCGTTTGCGCACCTTGAGTTCTCTGTGGTTGGCACGCCCTCGTCAAGAATAGCATGCAGTGGCATCCTCTAGCTCCCCCAAACCTAAAGCTAACTATAGCTCTATAAATATATGCATGGTCCTTATATTATAATTTGTAGCTTCTTAGTTTCTCTTTAAGATTATTAATTAAATTTAATGTTCTCTTCTCTCCCTTTGGTATCACCCTCCCTCCCTTTTAATCCTAAGCTATGTACAAATAACTATATAATATATATATAATAGAATTGAAATGAAATGAAATTTTAACAATCTTGGTTATTTTTTCTTCATTTTGCAATTTTTTAAAATTGTTTGGAAGCTTGTATTGAACTCAATATTCCATTTGGCCATGAAAGGTTGCATGCATAGGCTGTTGAGTTACTGCACTTGATAGGAACCATATACACGTTGGTTTGGATTTTAGTTTTGATTCTAATTTTTAAATGATATTTACATATATTACATTTCACACTATCTTTTATTTTAATTTTATCAATGTGAATGAGTAAATTATGTGGTCCATTCTTACAAGGTTAGTTGTAACAGTCTATTTCACATGTCAGGAGGAAAAATCAATTCCAAGGAGGTATTTTAATACGAACGGCTATTTAATTTAGTGTTCCTATATATACATATTGACCATGAAATGTATAAAAAAAAAGGTTTTATTTTGATGCAAATTAGATACATATTCCTATATATACATATAGATTAAAAAATTGGGCCTAAAAAAAGTGGGTAGTAATGATATTAATTCAAATTTGTATTTTGATGCAATACATATAGTAAAGGAAGGATACAATACATAAAAATATAATCCACCAAGATTAATAATGATATTAATTTGAATTTGTATTTTGATGTTATTTATTAAAATATGATTATATTTTATGTTAGTTACAAGAATGACTATTTTTTATGCTATCGATATTATTTATAATTTTACTAGAAGATAAATCTTTTTAAAAAATGTGTATGTGTGTTTTTAATAATTGATTTTGAATTAAGTTACAAATTAACTGACACTTCATGGACAAACCAAAATTCTTTTTTAAATTAGATACTGTTGGTGTACAAGGTGATGAATCAATGAAATAGTAAGGAGAGAACAAAGACAGCAGCCACAAAATATATGAAAGGAAGATTAATTGCATTGATAAAAGAGTAGCTATTTATACAAAGAGTAAAGTTTGCCACATAGGCCCTAAAATTGAAAAACTTAACAGACAAGTTCAAAAGTACTTAACATAGTAAATACTAAAATACCCTTAAATATAAATTACTTCTAACACCATCCCTTAATTTATATTTAGACAAAACTGACGACACCAATTCCATCCCTCAAACGAAGAAATTGATCAGTTTTGATAGCCTTTGTCAACACATCTGCCAGCTGCTTCTGAGTGCTACAGTGCACAACTTCAAGCACTCCATTCTGAACCTGATTCCTCAGAAAGTGATACTTGGTCTCAATATGCTTGCTTCTTCCATGCAGCACTGGATTCTTGGCAAGATTGATTGCAGACTTGTTATCAATCATCAGCTTCAGAGGCTTGTTTACCTTGATCTTCAGATCCTGCAGTAAGTTCAGAAGCCACACAGCTTGGCATGCAGTCACAGCGCCTGCAATATATTCAGCTTCACAGGTTGATAGAGCAACAACAGGTTGCTTCTTGGAACACCACGAAATAGGACCTCCCAGAAATTTAAATAAATATCCAGAAGTGCTTCTTCTATCAACTCTGTCTCCACACCAATCAGAATCTGAATAACTCAGAAGTTCTGATTCAGTCCTTCCTTCAGAGGGAAATAGCACTCCATGCTTCAGAGTCCCCTTGATATACCTCAGAATCCTGACAGCAGCTTGGTAATGGGACCATTTTGGTTTACTCATAAATCTGCTAACCATTCCAACTGCAAAACAAATATCAGGTCTGGTATTACACAAATACCTCAGAGAACCAACCAACTGTTTGAAAGTTGTAGCGTCCACATCCTCTCCATCAGAATCGGAATCCAACTTTTGATTCGTATCAGAGGGTGTGATAGCAACTTTGCAATTCTCCAGCTTAAATCTCTTCAGAAGCTCAAGTTCATACTTCAACTGATGCAAAATGATTCCTTTCTCAGAATATAGAAATTTCATCCCTAGAAAGTAACTCATTTTTCCAAGGTCTGTCATCTCAAACTCATTCATCAGAACCTTCTTGAACTTAGCTATCTCTTGTTCAGAACTTCCTGTCAGCAATATATCATCAACATACAAGCATACCAGAATCATATTGCCTTCTGAAGTGTGCTGAACATAAACACCATACTCCAACTCACATTTCTGAAACCCTTGTTTCTTGAAAAATGAATCAATCCTCATATTCCAGGCTCTGGGCGCTTGTTTCAATCCATAGAGGGCTTTATGCAATCTATACACCATCCCTTCCTGATTCTTTTTCTCAAAACCAGGAGGTTGTGACACATATACCTCTTCTTGTAATGGACCGTTCAGAAATGCAGATTTCACATCTAAATGCATCAGAGACCAATTCCTGTTAGCAGCTATTGCAATTACTAGTCTAATTGTTTCGTGTCTTGCTACAGGTGCAAACACTTCAGAATAATCTAGTCCAGGTTTCTGCAGAAATCCTCTTGCTACTAACCTCGCTTTGTGTTTGCCAATTGATCCATCTGGCTTTAGTTTCTGCTTGAAAACCCATCTGACGCTGATGGCTTTCTTGCCTTTTGGAAGTTCTGATAGCTTCCAAGTTTTGTTCCTCTTTATAGCATCAAGTTCTTCTTTCATGGCCTGCAACCAGACTTGTTGCTTAAGAGCATCTTCTGTGCTCACAGGTTCAGAATCTACTAACATTGCACACTGAATAATTTCTCCCTCAGAGTCTACTTCAGTGTCTTGCAACATTTCAAATCCTGCAAATCTTCTTGGGATGCTTCTGATTCTCCGTAGCCTCTGAACTTGTTCAGAAGCACCTTCAGAAATTCTTTCTTCAGAATTTTGACCTTCAGAATTCTCTTCAGAATTTTGACCTTCAGAATTGTCTTCAGAATTCTGACCTTCAGAATTGGCTTCAGAATTCTGACCTTCAGAATTAGCTTCAGAATTCTGACCTTCAGAATTGGCTTCAGAATTCTGACCTTCAGAATTGGCTTCAGAATTCTGACCTTCAGAATTGCCTTCAGAATCAGAGTCAGATTCAGAATCACCATCAGACTCAGAGTCACCATCAGAGTCATCTCCATCTTCTGAATCATCTTCAGAGCCTTCAGATTCTAACTCACCTTCAGAGCCATCCTCTGAGATTCTCACATCAGAATTTGATTGAGACTTGTTCCAATCCCAAATTTCAGATTCCTTCACAATGACGTCTCTGCTGAATTCAATTTTATTAGTCTCTGGACAATAAAGCTTGTACGCACCTGTACTGTGGTACCCCACCAGTAACATTACTTTGCTTCTATCATCCAGCTTTTGTCTTCTGGCCTCTGGAACATGTTTATAGCATACAGATCCAAACACCTTCAGATGACTAACACTTTGCTTCTCTCCAGTCCACTTCTGAATAGGAACTATTTCCTTCAGCTTCTTCGTTGGACATCTGTTGAGCACATATGTTGCAGTGGCAACAGCTTCTCCCCATAAGTGATGAGGAAGCTTCTTCTCTTTCAGCATGCTTCTCACCATATCAAGCAAAGTACGATTTCTTCTCTCAGCAAGACCATTGTGTTGAGGAGTATAAGGAGCTGTAACCTCATGCTCAATTCCATTCTCCTCACAGAAAGTTTTAAACTCATTAGAATTAAACTCACCACCACCATCAGTTCTGAGAATCTTCAGCTTCTGACCACTCTGTTTCTCAGCCTTCACCTTGAACTTCTGAAACTCAGCAAACACTTCATGCTTGAACTTGATGAGTGTTACCCATGTCATCCTTGTGAATTCATCAACAAAAGATACAAAATACTTGTTTCCTCCAAGTGAAGGTACTGGAAATGGTCCACACACATCAGAATGTACTACTCCCAAGGCATGTTTTGCTCTTGGAGCTACTTCTGATGCAAACGGCAGTCTTGGTTGCTTCCCTTTCATGCACACCTCGCATGATTTTTCAGGCTTCTTGATTATAGGAATTCCATGTACCAGATTCTTTGACTTCAGATGCCCCAAGCTTCTGAAATTCAGATGACCAAATCTTCTGTGCCACAACTCACTATCCTTCTCAACACTTGTTGCACTAAGACATTCAGAGTCTGCAGTTCTAACATTCACCTTGAATGTTCTGTTCCTTCCCTGTTCTGATTCCATAATCAACTTCTGATTACCGTCATACAGCTTCAGAAGATTGTCTTCAATAGTAACTGAAAAACCTTTCTCAATCAATTGACCCACACTCATCAGATTGCTTTTCATGCCTGGTACATACCACACGTTCTGAATCAATGCTGCTTTCCCATTGTTCAAAAAGACTTTGACATTTCCCATACCTTCAGCGTTGAGGTATTTATCATCAGCACATCTGATCTTTGTACTCTTTCTAGAGTCAAAATCAACCAACCACTTCTTGTTTCCAGTAAGATGGTTTGAACACCCTGTATCCATATACCACCACTCTGAATTCACATCATCAGATTCAGAAGCCATTAGTAAAACAAATTCACTATTAGAGTCATCAGAACTTCTGGCTATATTTGCTTCTTCTGACTTTCTTTCTTTGTTTGACTTGCACTCAGATGCAAAATGGCCAAACTTCTGACAAGAGTAACACCGTACCTTCGTCTTGTCTTTTCTTTTCTGAGCATACTTCTGCTTTCCAGAAGTTGAGGTTTTTGGATTCTGAGCTCCATCAGATCTATTCTTGGCTTCTGACCAAGGCTTCTTCTGAAGCTTCTTCTCAGAAGCTGCTTTCAGAGCCTGCTGCTCTACTTCTCTTTCAGAGTTTCTCTCAGTTAGACGCAACTCTTGTGCTTCTAGACTGCTCTGTAACTCTTCTATTCTCATGGTTTCCAAATCTTTGGAATGTTCAATAGATACAACAATGTAATCAAACTGAGGGGTAAGGGATCTCAATACCTTCTCAATGATTACTTGTTCTGAAAGAGTTTCTCCACAAGCTTTCATCTCATTAGTAATCAGAATTAGTCTGGAGATGTACTCACAAACCTTCTCATTGTTCTTCATGTTGAGATTCTCATATTGTTTTCTGAGGGTTTGAAGCTTTACCTTCTTTACTGACGCATCACCACCGTAACACCTTGTCAGAAGATCCCAAGCCTCCTTTGCCGTCACTGAATCAGCAATCTTCTCAAACACACTCTCATTCACACACTGATGAATGTAGAACAACGCCTTCTGATCCTTCTTTCTTGTAGCTTTCTGCGTCTCTTTCTGCTCCTCTGTTGCATCTGCTGCAACAGGAACGTATCCTTCAGTGACAAGCTCAAGCACACCTTGAGCACCGAACAATACAAGCATTTGTTTCATCCAACGATTCCAGTTTTTGCCATCAAACACTGGAAGCTTGGTACTCATGCCACCGTTTCCGTTCATCTTAAACCTTGTACAGTACACTCAAATCTCACTAACACTCGTGTTTCCCAATCCCACAAAATCAGAAAAAGTGATTCTGTTCAGATTTTTGTTCAAGATTCAACACAAATCAAGAACCAAAAAATCAAACACACGCAACTCACGTTTCACTCGTGTTTCCCGTGGATTCTAACCGGAGCTCTAGATACCAATTTGTTGGTGTACAAGGTGATGAATCAATGAAATAGTAAGGAGAAAACAAAGACAGCAGCCACAAAATATATGAAAGGAAGATTAATTGCATTGATAAAAGAGTAGCTATTTATACAAAGAGTAAAGTTTGCCACATAGGCCCTAAAATTGAAAAACTTAACAGACAAGTTCAAAAATACTTAACATAGTAAATACTAAAATACCCTTAAATATAAATTACTTCTAACAGATACATCTCGTTAAATAAACACTGATATATTTTTTAAATAAAAAATAAAAACTTATATAAATATTTGTAATTAAGAGATTATAAAGAATCATTGTGTAAATTGTTTTTTATAGCTTATACTAGTGCAAATGATAGCTTTTGCCTCTAACGAGAAATCAGAAATGTCTATGCATGGTGGTCATCAATGATTAAAAATAAATCGCAAGTACCTGTGTTTTTTTTCTCCTTCAAATCAACGATATATATTTCCATGTTTTTTCTAAAGAATATTGATAAACAACTTATTCACATGACCAGTATATGAACTTATGAAGCCCAATAAACAGAATAATGAGAATTTTGCTTTTTAGGCCTCTCCTATATTACTCTCAGGGCCTCCTTCGTGACCAAAATGACCTTAAGAAGAATTTCGTATCTTATGAAACGGAATAACCCTATTTCGTAGCGCAAAATCCAAAACCATGTCAAATCTAATATGCTCTGTTTCAGGTCATTTCGTATTATACGTTACAAAATGATGTAAAATTTGTTGATTTCGTAAACTACGGTCTGAAATCATGAGATATTGGGGGTGTTTTATGTAGCAAACATTATTATTACTCAATCAAAAATCAACTAGTTTTTAGGTTCAATGCAGAATCTACTATGCTCTGTTTCAGGTCATTTTGTATCCTACGTCACAAAATGATGTAAAATCTGTTGATTTCGTAATCTACGGTCCGAGATCATGATTTATGCAATTTATGTGCATGTTTTCGTAACGCAAGTTCCGAAATAAAGACAAACAGAACCTATTATGGTAAATAAGTGCCTAAGCTCTGTGTATCCCTTGTTCTTGGGTGTAAAGCACCATTTCGTTTCCTACGAAACAAAATTATTTTGATTTCAGATTATAGAATCCAAAGTATCCTAGGTTCAAAAGTCAGAGTATTTTAGGAATGTTGGGGGGTGTGAGAGAAACTAAAGGGTCTAATAAGTAAAATTCGAATAATGAAAGGGAATAAGCCCAAATACTTCACAAGCCCTAATTGGTTGATAAGATAAGCCCAGCACGCCTATCACTAACTCGAAATTTTGAGTTTTGATATGTATTATTTAATTTTGTTCTCTATATCATTATTCACATGAATTGCTATCAAATCAAATGAATTTATATTTTTTGACTAATATCAAATGAATTTTTATTAGTATTCCTAATAGATTTATTTCACGGGATAATCCTAGCTATCTGAGGAACGTTAAAAATTAAATGTGAATATCTTTCTCAAGTAATATCAAATGAATTTCTAACTTGTTAAATTGCACAAGTTAATTAAGTATATATATAGGACGATTATGGGCATGCGCAAAGTAAAGCTAAAACATTTTTAAGGCCAAAACTGAAATTTGGATATATAAAAATTTTACAAATACATTTTACCACAGTTCAATCGAAGTTAAATTAATCATGTTTAAAGGATCTCATATTCCTTCATATATAACTTTTTAAGAATAAAATAGTCTCCAAAATATTTAATACAACTCTACTATAGATGTCTCAACCTTGTTCAACATTTGTTACTTAGTGCAGAGGGAGTAAACTAGAGAATTGAGCTAAATCACATCTTTAAAGAAGGTAACCACATTCATTGTGTTGATGCTCTATCCAGGTTGTATAGTTGGACAATAAATTGGTGACATGGAGCCAATATTGATTAGTTGGAGGGATAAATATATGTTGTGCCATTAAAATCTGTTTTAAGTTACAGATTTTAGTGTCGTCACTAAATTCATCATTAAAGTTGTTTGCGACGGAATTTGTTGAATTTTGTGACGGAAATGTAAGCTCTCTTAATTTATTATTATTTTTTTTTTTATAGTGAATTATGTTTATGTCCACACTGTAGATTAGGGGATTTGGATTCTCTCTTGTTAGTTCCCTCCTGCTCTCTATTCAGCACTAATTTTAACTATTGGATATATATTTTGTTTTTCTTTTCACTAAATTATTTTATTATCTAGTCTTTTTATACTATTGGATCTGAGCAGGATAAATGACAGATGGAATTGTGCTGAGAGGATCTGTTTTCTAGATTAGGATCCAAGTTTTTTTTTATAGAACTCATGAAAAAATAGATATTATCGAGTATAATATTGGAATTTTATCTCACTTTTATTTTAAAATTTTGATTGATATTTTCAATGTTTTTTATTAATTAAATATCTAAAGGGAAAACAATATAAGAGTTTTTTAAAAAGTCATTTATTATTACCTAAAATACAACATAAAAGAAAAATTAATCAACTATTTAATCCAAATTTGTTAAACTAAATAATTCAACTTTTGTTGTGGGTAAAAAATTGGTGACCACATTCATCTTTTGCAATGACCATGCCGCTACTAATAAGATAAGGGTAATTAAGAAATGCATATAATTGAGTTGCCACTAAAATGGCAGTGAAGTTTAGACTTAATACAAAACTTCTAGTAAATGCATTCCCAGATAGAGCCTACACAACACAGCTGTTGAATTAATTAGAAACCGTGTGACCAAATCTTGCAATTGCACGTTATTGTCAAAACGCTGCCACATTAGTAGACCCTTCTAATAGGAAAAAAAAAGAAAAAACCATTCATGTGTTCTACTAATAAACAAAAATAAAATTATAGGAGTATGTGTTAATTATCTCAATTATCCTTCTAAAATCTTTTTCATGATTTGACTTTTGATGCAAGACTAAACGCCGCCATAATGCAACAAAAATTGTTAACAAATTGTGAAATACTTGTGTGTCATGCATGATGCAATTAATTAGTTATCTTGCCACAATATATCGCAGCCGAAGCTATATAAATTAGATAGTTAGATCGTGATATTCTATCTATGCTTTTTAGTGTAATCTCATTCAAAAAATGGCAACTACTATGCTACGCTTATCATTGCTTCTAATATTGCTAACCAGTGTTGTATCAGATCTATGCAACCCCCAAGATAAGAAGGTGTTGCTCCAAATTAAGAAAGACCTTAACAACCCTTACCTTCTAGCTTCATGGGATCCAAACACAGATTGCTGTGATTGGTATACTATCGAGTGCGACCTTAAAACACACCGTATCATCTCCCTTACTATTTTTGATTCGGCACCTTCAAATTTCTCGGCCCAAATCCCTCCCTCTGTGGGCCAACTTCCATACCTCGAGACTCTCGAGTTCCACAAACTTCCAAAACTCACAGGCCCACTCCAGCCCGCTATTGCTAAACTAACCAACCTCAAGTCCCTCCGTATCAGTAACACCAACTTGTCAGGTTCGGTTCCTTCATTTCTAGCCCAACTCACAAATCTCACTTTTTTGGATCTCTCTTTCAACAATCTTACCGGTTCAATCCCCAGTTCACTCTCTCAACTTCCAAACCTCATCTCTCTCCGCTTGGACCGAAACCACTTAACCGGTTCAATCCCTTCCTCGTTTGGTTCATTTAAATCCAATCCAGATATCATTCTATCCCATAACAACCTCACTGGGACCATCCCACCCTCAATTGGAAACCTCAATTTCACCCACATCGATTTGTCACGGAACAAGCTTGAGGGAGATGCATCTTCAATTTTTGGGCCAAATAAAACAGTCCAAATTGTTGATTTATCAAGAAATCAACTATCATTCGATATATCGAACGTGGAATTCTCCACGAGCTTGACATCATTGGATCTTAATCACAATAAGGTGTACGGTACGCTTCCCCAAGGATTGACCGCTTTGAATTTTCAATTCCTCAATGTGAGTTATAATAGGTTGTGCGGTCAGATTCCGGTTGGTGGAACATTGCAAAGTTTTGACATTTATGAATATTTTCATAACAAGTGTTTGTGTGGTTCTCCTCTTCCCAAGTGTACTTGATCTTTACACTTTACTACCTCCAACTAGTTATTGGCTTGCTAGCGTCTATAGCAGCGGATGCTTATATTTAAGAATAATGTCAATAACAACGTTTCAGAAGTGCAGCAAATAAAGAATTATGTGATGATTTTAATAGTGTATTATCTGCATTGTACCTAATAAGCTTATCATAAAACTATATTTTTTATGCCTAAAAAAATATGTTTTATATGCTACTTTTTTAATATACAATTTGATTTGATATGGACACAAAATAGTTGCGGAGTCGCAGCTAAAGTTTGAGAAGATTATTTTTAGTTGAAGGATGTTGTAAGAGTTGGAGTATAGCTAAACATAAAAAATATGTGGTTTGGTTGTATCAGTATAATGGGGGCGTGGATAGAAGACATGTCTCATTTTTGGAAGTTTTGTACTTAAGAGCTTTGTTGCGCCTTATTTGTTTAATTTCTTTCTATATAGTTAAGGGTTAATAGGCTTTTACCCCCTGTAATGTTGGCGAGTTTTGCGTTATCCCTTTATAATTTTTTTTTTTTTGACATTACCCCCCTGCAATGTGTTTTTATTTTTTTTCGTAGTTCATTTCACCCCCCAGGGGGGTAAAACAAAACAACATTACAGGGGGGTGCAATGAACTGCAAAAAAAATAAAAACACATTGCGGGGGGTAATATCAAAAAAAAAAATTATAGAGGGGTAAAGCAAAACTCGCTAAAATTGCAGGGGGGTATAAACCTATTAACCCTTAATTAAATGAAACCTTTAGAAATTTTCTTTAATTTACAATATAATTAAAGAAAAGCTTAAATATACTTTTAATCCATGCAATTATGTCTTGTTTTGAAAGAGTTTCTGTAAAAGAAAATTTGGTTTTAATCTCAGCAATATCTCAAAACTTTTAAAATAGCCCCCTGATATGAATTTCTTGATGACATGTCACTTAGATTATGACGTGACAGACACCGAGTAGGATTTAGAGCTGACGTGACCAATTTTTAAATATATTTTTGATCCCTGCAATTATGTCTTGTTTTGAAAAGAGCCTCTGTAAAAAAAATAATTGATTTTAGTCCCTACAATATCTCAAAACTTTTAAAATACCCAGGTCAGGGGCTATTTTAAAAGTTTTGAGATATCACAGGGATTAAAATCAAAATTTTTATTTTACAAAGCCTCTTTTCAAATCAAGACATAATTGCAAAGACCAAAAATATATTTAAGCCTTAAAGAAAATGAGCAACAAATTAGGTTGTGCCGTTATTTTTTTAAATTGCAAAACCAATTTTCTTATAAGGTTTTATGTTTTAAAAAATATATAAGAACTTTAATGGGTAAATAAGTTTTTACCCCCTGCAAAATAGATGAGTTTTGTGTTACCCCATGCAATTTGTTTTTTGTAGGAATACCCCCTGCAATATTTTTTTATAGTGTATTTTACCCCTGATGAATTTTTTTCCAACGCAGAGGGTAAAATACACTATAAAAAAAATATTGTAGAGGTGTATTCCTACAAAAAAAAATTGCAGGGGATAAAAATCTATTTACCCAACTTTAAAAGAAACTAGTATAGTATATTTGTATCCTAGGTGACAAAATTTGTTTCCTTTGTTTTCTAGAATACGAATGTCATATTAAAGGCATTTGGTCAAGACGAAAGGCCTAGGAGTAATGTAGAGGAGCATATATACTCCCTCCCTCCCATATTATAAGAAAAAAAAAATCATTTTTTTTTGTTCCAAATTATAAGCAAAAAAGTAACTAACGTTTATAATTTTCAAAATTTACTTTTATTTATTCTCATGAAATTTAATGAAAAATGTATTTAATTTACTCTGTCTCTTCTTTTTCCCATAATCAATAACCAATAAAAAATCATTTTACATCTTCCCATAAAACTTATTTCAAGAAAAATACAAAAATTCATACGTCAAATTATCATATTTTACTTTTTTTAATAAGTGTGAATTTTTTTTTTAATTATAATATGAGATGGAGGAAGCAGCAATTATTGGCCTCAATTTGAAATTAGACGTGTAAAAGTCCTAAAAATGCATTCTATCACACAGTTCAATCATTGCTAAATTAAACTTATATTTAAGCCTTAGATTCTTGCATACACTAATTTTTTTAAGATTAGAATCGAGAGCCTCCTAAATATTTAATTTGACCTTGTTATGAACTACTCCCCCGGTATTAATTATATAAATAAAAGTTAAAATTTATTTGGTCTAAATACATTTTAACTTTTGCTTATATTTAAAATTGGGGGGAGTATGTATCAACTTTATTTAGCATTTCCCGTAAGAAAACATTATTCAACATTTACGGTTTAGGGTGTTCTTAATTAATTTGTAAAAAATGAATGATTGAACACGACAAGTTCAACTCCATTTATATTGTATTTTATTTTAAAACTCTTCTCCAAACTCAACAAATTAAAGAACAAGAGAAATGACAAAATTGAAGTTTTTATCTTTCACCGTTGTTGCTTTGTCTCAAGTACAAGTTATTTAAAATATTGATTGACACATTATGAGTGTTTTTGGAATTCAAATTCAAATAAACTCTTAATAAATTTTGGATGAGAGAATGTTTTAAGATAAAATAAGATTTTGAAAAAAATTCACATTCTTCTATATTTAATTTCTTTCTTTGAATGATTAATTTAAATATTTTTTATCTAGCATTAAAATTCTAAATTCTCTAAAAAATTTAATTGCTTTATCCAAACAAACTCTAAAAGTTTATCATATATTGTTGTATGTTGTGATTTATTGTGTTTATCAATTGCAAGAGACCCTTAGAGAGGATACAAAAGAATTGAGCTAAATCACATCTTCAAAAGAAAGTGACCACTGTCATTGTGGTGTTGTTGATGCCCTATTCACGTTGTGTTGTAGGACAATAAATTGGTGACATGGAGCTCTACCACTTTGAGTGTGGCTTCTCTTTTCTCTGTTGAAGGTTGTATTAAGTATGTTTTTTAAAAAATTTGGTATCCTGTCTAAAAATCGATTAATCCAAGAAAACCAAATAATATATGCCCAGTACGTATATACATATAATTTTGTTTAGATAATGTTCATACTTGTGTCTTAGAAACATCAATTACATAGTAAGTTTAATAATAGAGAAAGGATTGAAGTAATAAAATATAGCTACCAACTTACCATGACTAATCACTATGATGTAGATATTTCATATTGTATAACAAATAAAATCCAGGAGAGACAAAAGAACCCTGCTTGAAATGTCCCACTCCTGAGTGCTACCACTTGTCCCCATTGCCAGCACTTTTTGAATGTTTATGAAGCAGTAGTCCTCTCTTTTTTGTTCTGTAAAAAAAAAAATCATATTTAAATGGATATATCTTCATTAATTAATCATAGAACTTATGATAAATGATAGGATAAAATATATTTTCAGTTTTGATTTTCGTTCTTATAAAATAAAATCAGTTATTTTCATTCCTATAAATTCTTTTCTTTGTTTTTACTGTAGTCTTTAATGTGCAATATTTTGAACTTTTTTTAACAATTTTTTAACATAATATTATGGACTTATATAAGTTTACCAAGACATATAGACATAATATATAAACCATTTTAAACATAAAAAATTATAATATTGAGATTAATATGTTAAAATTTTGCTCATTAAAAACTAAAAATAAAATAAATTATTTTGTAAAGATAAAAATAAATTATTTTATTTTACAAAGACGAAAACTAAAACTCGCTATAAAAGTAGGATCGAAAATATAAAAATAAATTATGTTTGCCTCTCATAAATTTTGATTAAAAGCCACACACCGCTTATATAATTTTTAAATGATTTTTTTGATCTAAAATTTGCAATTTAGATTATTGACGGGACAATTTCTATTACACCACAGACAATATTATGGTTAAATTTGTGGTTCTTGTTACTAATGGGAATCAGATATAACAACAGTTTCATTATTAGGATGTTCATATTCTCATATGAGAAACTTTTTCTACAGGTACCATCTATGAAGTCCCGATACTTTAAAATCGGTGAAGTATCGTGTCTGATACGTACTCAATATCGATATTCGGTCGATACGTCCTGATACTCGTATTGGAAAAGTATCGGTTAAATTTTTATTTTTAAATAAAAAAATAATATACGATACGCGTCAGATACGTCCCGATAATTCTATCGGAAAAGTATCAGTTAAATATTTATTTTGACTCTTGTATATTGAGTCTCAAACTGTTTTGCTCTTGTGCAAGTTTATTGGCTTGTTTGTACTTCTTGTACAATGAACTATTGACGTTTATAATAATAATAGTAATTTTTTGTCTTTCAAAAAAATTATTATTATTAATATTATTAATTTTAGTCATGTTTATATATTGTGCATTTATATAATTAATTTTAAATTTAATTTTTAAACAACGTATCGCGGCAGTATCAGATAGAGATTTTTTAAAAATTTCCCATATCGACGTATCGATATCATATCGTATCAATATCGTGTTGCGTATCGGGACTTCATATGATACCACTTTTGATTTCAACATAATATTATTACCTAATAATCGTTCCGTTATTTCTTTTTCCAAAACAACCGTCACTATTCCCATTCAACCTTAATTTCTCTTTTTCTTCATTTACAAAGGAGGGGTGGTTTTAGAGTCAATTTTTGAATCAAAATCACCTCTCTAAATTGTTTTTCTTTTCATTCAAATAAGTGATTTTCACATATAATTAAGTTTTTTTCCTTTCTGATTTCGTCGTCTTAGTACAACGTTTGTTGGTCGTCGTCTTGTTGTGGTGTTTTATTGCTGTCCCGTCTTGATGCGGTGTTTGTTCAGTTCAGATTGACAGATTAGATTCGACTTAGTGCATATTCAACAATCAATGATCTTTGACGCCATCAACGTTGCAGACTCAATGACGAGAGTACTCCGAGTACTTCAATTTTGTTATATTTGTAGGCTTTGTCTCATTTGAAGACATATTGCCATTGTATGTTATTAACATGGATGCTGTGAGTTTGTTCACATATTCATCCTTTTTAAATTTTTAACGATTTTGAATTATATTATTCGATGTATTCTTTCAATTTTAATGAAAGAATTTTAGTAAAAAAATAATAATATTATTATTACCTATGGCCATAGTTTTAAAAACCGGACCGGCCGGTCCGACCGGTTCAGCCGTGAACCGGATACCTCATCGGTCCGGTTGAGATGTTGGACCGTGCATGTAGTTAAATCGGTCAAAACTGGTCAAATTTCCGTCTAAACCGAAGAAAACCGGCCGGTTCGCGCGGTTTAAGAGTAACCAAGATATAATCAGAAAAAAATTAAAAAATATCTCCAAAGGGATTCGAATTGGGATCCTCATAGTTATATTAGCAAACCTTTGCCACTAGGCCAGCTATGGTACTTGTGCATTAATTGCCTAGCAATATATATGTTTATTCAATGCATTAGTAATATTTAACTTATATGCCTTTTTTCTTTACCACATTTTTCTTTGGAATAAAAATTGCAATATATTTTATTATTTTTAAAGAAAACTTGCAATATATTATTAATATTAACATAATTTTTTATGGGACATAAGCATAATGCATATATTTTTGAATGCATATATTTTTGTATGAAAACAAATTTTCTCACAAGTTTTGATTTGTTTCAAAAGCACATTTGACTTCTTTTTATTTTTTATTTTTTTATAGACTTTAGATTTAATTTATTGTTTGCCTAATATTGATTTAATTGTTCAACTCTTATTTTTACTTACAATAAGTAATGTTTCTGCGGTAAAAAAAAATCTAATGATTCTAATTTATTATATATATTTACAATTAAAATACATATATGCCATAAATTTTTTTAAAAAAATAAAAACAAACATAATTATTTATTATATAGACCATGTCATGCGGCTCATTCCAATTTATTATGTCATAGAGACCGGTTCATTTCACCGGTTTACCCGGTTTGATTCGGTTTAGTCATGCGGTTCGACCAGTAACCCGGTGGTTCGACCAATGAACCAGTACCCTTACCGGTTCGATGACCGGTCTGGTTTTTAAAACATTGGCTATGGCTAGGAATAAATATACCTATATTTACTCCAATATTAACATAAAATAATTTCTCTTATTTTATGATTTTATTCCCAAAGAAATGGAAGAAAAGATTCAATGAAAATAAGAATACATTTTAAATAATTATTTTTGTAATACAATGTTAAATAACTTTTAATACTTCTTTTTTATTCATCTTTATCAATAATTTTTAGGGATATATCATACATAACTTTTTTTAAAATACCCCTTCCGTACCAAAATATAAGTTACTTTGAGAAAGAAAAAAAACTGTATCAAATTGTAAGTCTATTTACATTATCAATGAAACATTTAATGTTTTTTTTTCGATTATATCTTTAACTATTAATTTCTTTTTCTTTTTTCAATTCTACAATTTATCTTTCTCATACCATTAATGAAGGATAATTTTATAAATTAACTCATAATTTTTCTTTTTTATACAACAATAACTATATTTCTTAATTTGTGTAATATGACCAAAACGACTTATATTTTAGTACAGTGGTAGTACATAAGAATAAAATTCTCATTATTATTATTATTATTATTATTATTAGGAAGCTTAATACAAACATGAACTAAAATTCATGGAGTTAGGCATCGTCCATTATCGATGGTCTAATAAAATAAGGGTATACTTTATACTTCATCACACCTCAGTTTTTTTTTTTTTTTTTTTTTTTTTGACAAAATCACACCTCAGTTACTAGTTACTACCTGTGAACTTCGTTTACTTCATACATTGAGTTTAGTCAAAAAAATTGCATTCTCATAGCCGACACAGATGGCAGCTGTTTCTAGATTAAAAATCAAATGGCGATGGCGACCTCAGCTACTATTGCCTAAGCGCCGCATATATAATTATAAAAATAAAATTACAGGTATCTCTTTCATGATTTGACTCCTGACGCAAGACTAAAAGCCACCTTCATTAATGAAGACAAATTAGAAAACAATTTGTATATGTATAACTCTAATTCCTTGTCACTCATCATGATACAAGCTAAATCTATATAACTTGGCAAAAAATTTCAGTTTAATCACATCTCATCTCATTTATAAAATGGCAACAACCAATGTACTTCGCTTATCTTTGCTTCTAATATTGCTATCCAGTGCACTATCAGATCTATGCAACCCACAAGATAAGAAAGTGTTACTCCAAATCAAGAAAGACCTTAACAACCCTTATCTTCTAGCCTCATGGGATCCAAACACAGATTGTTGTGGCTGGTATACTATCGAGTGCGACATTAAAACGCACCGTATCATCTCCCTTACTATTTTCGATTCTGGCGCACCATCAAATTTCTCGGCCCAAATCCCTCCCTCTGTGGGCCAACTTCCATACCTCGAGACTTTAGAGCTCCACAAACTTCCAAAACTCACGGGCCCACTCCAGCCCGCTATTGCTAAACTAACCAACCTAAAGTCTCTCCGTATTAGTAACACCAACTTGTCAGGCTCAGTTCCTTCATTTCTGGCCCAACTCAAAAATCTCACTTTTTTGGATCTCTCTTTCAACAATCTTACCGGTTCAATCCCCTGTTCCCTCTCTGAACTTTCAAACCTCATCTCGCTCTACTTGGATAGAAACCACTTAAACGGTTCAATCCCTTCCTCGTTTGGTTCATTTAAATCCAATCCAGATATCATTCTCTCCCATAACAACCTCACTGGGACCATTCCACCCACAATTGGAAACCTTAATTTCACACATATCGATTTGTCACGGAACAAGCTTGAGGGAGATGCATCTTCAATTTTTGGGCCAAATAAAACGGTCCAAATTGTGGACCTATCAAGGAATCAACTATCATTCGATCTATCAAATGTGGAATTCTCCACGAGCTTGACATCATTGGATCTTAATCACAATAAGGTGTACGGTAAACTTCCCCAACGATTGACCGCATTGAATTTTCAATTCTTCAATGTGAGTTACAATAGATTGTGTGTGTTAGAATCAACAATACAAATTAAGAGAAATATAAAGACGGCTAGAGTTCTAATAATATCCGAATAACATTGCTTGACAAAATAAGGATTACAAGAGAATTTATAATAATACCTATTGGACTATTAAACTACTAACCTATAAAGCCCAATACTTAAAACTTAAATATATCTAATATCTAACACTTCCCCTCAAACTCACGATGCATTAACGAATAATCATCGAGAGTTTGTCAAACAAAATACGAAAAACATAATAATACTTAATAATATAAATTCAACATTTTATTTCTAATACTACGCCTCAAGCTAAAGCTTACTAAGCTTTACGCGTGTTACAAATTAACCCTGAAAATAAACCAACCCAACTACTAGCGTAACCAACTGAGAGAAGTAGCTGCCAGAGAGAGAAACCATCATATAGAAGCATCCAATAGAAGGAGAAACCAATAGGAAGAAGTGCAACCGATCCGAAGAATCAATAGGGAGAAGTGCAATGCAATAAGAAGAATCAATAGGGAGAAGTGCGATGCAATCAGAAGAAGTGCAATAGGAAGAAGTGCAATGCAATCAGAAGAAGTGCAATAGGGAGAAGTGCAATGCAATCAGAAGAACCAAAAGGGAGAAGTGCAATCAATCAGAAGAAGTGCAATAGGGAGAAGTGCAATGCAATATGAAGAAGTGCAATAGGGAGAAGTGCGATGCAATCAAAAGAAGTGCAATAGGGAGAAGTGTGATGCAATCATAAGAATCAAACCAGTAAGAAATTCAAATCACAATAAACAGAACTCCTTGACTCATCTAAAAGATAAAGTCCTCCTGTCTACGGCATGTCCCAATCAGCCTCCTGAATTGTGGATCCTGAGGAATTTGGGAGAGTCAAACCTATTACAGAGGAGGCAGACATAGCACGAGGCTGAGTAGAGAGAAACTTTTGAAATTGCTCAACAAGATCAGATGATTGTGAAGTAGTCTCAGGACCGATGCTAGAACCCACCATAGTATGAGCAATATCAGCAACATTGGATGATGAAGACCTAAAATTGGTTCTACTCGCCTTCAACAATTTTGGACATTGTGCTTTCCAATGACCTTTTTCCCTACAAAATGAACATTCATCAAAACCAATAGCAGCCCTCCCTTGAGGTTTTCCTTTGTGAAAAGGAGCAGCAAAAACAGATGGAGGATTCGAGACAATTCCTCTTGCGTGATGTTGATTAGACTGAGATTTAAGCCTAGTTTCTTCTGCCAACAATTCACTAACCACTGAATCAACCCTAGGAAGAGGAATACGATGCAAAATAGCTCCACGAAGTCCCTCAAAATCATCACAAAGAGCCATCAGAAGCTGAACCAAACGTTGTTCTTCTCTATGGTCAGTGTATGCTTTGATAATTTTCAATTCAGGTGACTCCATAAGAGCCAATTGATCCCATAAATTAGTCATGGCCGAATAGAATTCATGAATCGTCATATCATTATGCTTAAGCTCCCTAATATCACTCTCCAACTTATACCGTTTTGCAAAATTGGACTGCTCATACAAACGTTTCAGATGCTCCCAAACCTCCTGAGCAGTATCAAATTTTGCTAGTTGCATACCTATCGACTGAAAGACTGAATTATTTATCCAAGTAATAACTTTTGAATTATTTTTATTCCATGTTTTCAAAGTTTCTACATATTTATCAGCATCCTTCTTATTCGTGGGATTCACAGAAGTTCCATCAATATAACTCCACATATCTTTTCCTATCAAAAAAATTCTTCATTACCTAGTTCCAATAAGGATAATTTTCTCCATTCAATTGGACACTTATAGATTGAAGAGAATCATCCTTAACATTGCTTGACAAAATAAGGATTACAAGAGAATTTATAATAATACCTATTGGACTATTAAACTACTAACCTATAAAGCCCAATACTTAAAACCTAAATATATCTAATATCTAACAGTGTGGTCAGATTCCAATTGGTGGAACATTGCAAAGTTTTGACATCTATGAGTATTTTCATAACAAGTGTCTGTGTGGTTCTCCTCTTCCCAAATGTACCTGATCTTTGCTACGCCAACTAGTTGTTGACTTGGTAGCTTCTATAGTAGCTCATGCTTATATTTATGAATAATGTCAATGACAAAGTTTTTATAATATCAATAATAAGTGTTTGTGTTGTTTTCCTCATGCTTAAATTGAATTTTTCAAGGGTTTTTATTATTAATTAATTACCTAACTTAAATAATATAAGAATCGTTTGAGTCTATTTTCTGAATTCTGATTATTTTCTTTTATCTTTCTAGTCATGATATGTAGTAAAACAAAGTCCAACAAACTATAGTAAAATTATACATTAACAGAGCCGGAAACAGGTTGCAGCGCACACATTCTTCTTACTTTTACAATGTGCCACCAATAAGATAAGCTTAATGAATTAAGAAATGCACTTAGCTAGGTTACCATTAAAGAACTAGTGAAGCTTAAACTTCGGTCAAAACAGATGGCAGCAGCTATTGAATAGTATTAGAAATCAAATTGCGACCAGATCATGCACGTACTGCTTAAAGCAGCAACATCTCCATTCATATATATATATATATATATATATATACCTTTAAAAGAAGTTAAAAACTTCTTTTTTTTTTTTAATAATTTGATTTTACTAAAAAATATCCTTCATGGATATATGTAAATATCCACGGGTACCTCAATATCTGCATATTACCCGGTTATCAAATACTCACACGAATATGGAGTGGACATATATATCATATTTATCCAACAAAACAGACACAAATATTATACTATCTAACTTCAATACTCCATGGATATTTCACTTACATCCCTACTCAAGCCAAACAAGCCACCTTGTGATCTTTATGAATTATGAAAGGAATCACCTTGTGATATTACGGAGGAACACTTGTTTGGGCACACACTCACAAATAAAATAAAATAAAAAGAAAAATAAAATTGTCACATTAAGTCATATCACTTTAACCATTTTTCTTTATTTTTTATGAATGTGCCTAACAAATATTATTTAGGTTTTTGCCTATATAAGTATTTCTCGATATTACGTATCTTTTCACTCAAATTTACTATTACACTAATATTTTTTTTATATAAATAGATATAGTAAATTATTTTACACTGAACTCAACTTTTTGCGCTATGTATTTCACAATTAACCAATCCATTTAAAATCAAATTTACTCACCTCATAGGAAAATTTTAATACGGACCTCTACTATAAGTAGTCCATGGTGGATAATAGTTAAAAATTAATGATAATATATATTGTTGTTTCGAAGTATAAGTTGATGGTGAGCTTTATTTTTATGGCTGAAATAATAACTTACTAAGTTTACATAAGTTAACGGCAGAGATGAATTGAAACAAGAAACGCGCACAAGGGTTTTGGATACAATAAAAATTTAATTTATTTTAAAGGTATTTTGGTCAATTTAGAATGTAACCAGTTATTTTTGAAGTGTGAATAGCAAAAAACAAAAATTAGCAGAGTTGTAAATTTTAACTTTTAAAAAATACCATTGACGACAATCGTTTAAATTTCAAATAACTTTAAACACCAATCCACAATAAACCACTTATAGCAATCATACACCGAAGAATATCATTGCTCTAAACATAATCATTCCATTTCTTTCATCATTCCACGTTTTTCTTTCTTATGAAAGAAGTAACAAATCATTCAACATGTCACACAATAATTTGAGTAAAGTGAGTATTAATATACTACTCCCTCCATTCCAATTTGTTTGAGCAATTTGTAAAAAAAAATTATCTCAGAACACTTGAGCCATTTACAATTTTCTACTTGTATTTTCACTTTTGCCCCTATAGAATTTACCTTTTAGAGTAATCATTATTGCACTTAAAAAGTGCATAGGGAGTACACAAGGGTAATTTGGTAAAATGAATAATATATTTCATTCATTTATATCATTTTCTTAATATGCATGTTTTAGTCAAATGACTCAAACAAATTGAAACGGAGGGAGTACTATATTAATTTGAAAAATACTAATTAATACCTCTGAAACACTAGGTAAGAAACTAAATAAGATTTTTTCTTATTGATACCAAAAAAATTTGTTTAAAAAGCTGAATACATTGGTTTCAATAAAATATTTTTATATTTCTTTCTTTTTTCACTTTCCAATTCTTTGAAAAAGAGAGGGTCACACTAATGAAAAAAAGTATATATAAAAACAAAAGTTTTAAATAAAAAATTTTTAAAAAATAAAGTATGTTATAACACTAAATTTTAAAAAGTTTTAAGAATTCTTAAAAAGTTTTAAAAATATATTACTAATTTTATTTTTGTAATGCGATTCCTCTATTTTTTGGACTAAATATATATATTAGTTATTCAATATATTTAAAAAGTGACATTTACTTATAATTAAGACCAGAATGAGTACTGGTAACATTTTCCAATGAGAAAAACACCATCTCCTACAATCCACTTACAACATCACTACCTCAAAAGTCAAAACTAACATCATAAATACCAAGTGTGGACATAAAGAATAAACATCTTGCACTCATTTATCTTTCATTTGTAACATTTTGGTCATTTATCTTATATTTTTGTAACACTTTGATCATTTATATTTTATTTGTAACACTTTGGTCCTTTAAAAAAAATGAAAATATAAAAAAATTGATGAAGATGATGAACATTTTTATTAAAATTATGATTTTTATTTAATTTTAATAAAAAGTATCTTAACAAATAAAATTCAGAATTTTTTAATAAAAAAAAATGAAAAAAAGGATTTATATATGAATGTTATAAAAGATAAAGGACTTTAAAATGTTACAAATAAAAGATAAACGACCAAAGTGTTACAAATATATAAGATAAAGGATCAAATTGTTATAAATAAAAGATAAATAACCAAAATGTTACAAAAAAATAAGATAAAGGATCAAACATATAATTTTGTCAAAATGTTAATGTTAAGAATTAACAACCTATTAGAAATATTCTTGTGATACTTGTGTAATATATATTTTTAACATTAAATTTTTTAGATTATTTAATGTTAAATTTCTTTATTTAAATAACTTATTAACATGACTCATAAAGAAATGCTAATTAGTGCGCCGTATATATGTATAATATTTTTTCTATAGAGATTTTAGGTCCAAATCAAATGCAGATCCATATCAAATAATGACCCATAAGCGCTCATAAACTTGGATCAGCCCAATACTACGGTATATTTCGCCTAGATATGAAAGGGCGTCTCGCCTAGCTTATTGGTCTATCGCGCCCAACCAGTGAAGATGGCCCAACATCATTCCTAAAAGCCCAATTGATCTCAGTCCAACGCATATCCGAGTAGAGTAACACGATGATCAACCGCCTCTCAGCATGATAAGTCATGGGGAGATGACTGGAAGCGCGGGAAACATCCCCTTCCATCCACGATCTCACTTTAGACGTGGGTTCATGGGGAAGTTATACTCCCTCGACGAACTCTTCCATAGACCATAAATAAGAAAAGAGTCATCCGAAAAGAGGATTCGAACTAATCACAAACTATACCCCGTATGATAAGTCAAGTTTACCTTAATGCATTATATAATCCTCTGTTTCAAGGCAGAAACATAGACTCCATTTGACAAAAACAACATATAAATAACAAACTAGCTGATAGTTTATAACTGATAAGTTAATTGAAGCGTTTGATAAAATTTATCATTTCTCTATCCGACATATACAAAGTATATAAAATTCATCTAATTAGTATCAGACATCTTACCAGATCTTGATTGTAAGAACTAAAATATTAATTTAATTTATTTTAACATTATTTAGAAATAAGTAGGAGACATCATAATATTTTGCAGACTAAAATTGAGAATTTATTATACCATAGAACACAGAAAAATAATTCACACAAACACAATATTCATTCAATATTTCCCATATCTATTTGTCTATAAAAATCTTACGTACATATAAAAATCTTTCACTTTAATTTGTTTCCATAATTCCTTCTAGCTAGTATACTAATATAGTAATAAGTCACGTGTAGCATGTTTCAAATTAAATTCTATAAGAATATTAATACTCTCCCACGTACCATTCAACATCAATCTAATTTCAACCAAAAATAGGAGTCATGTTTTGTAGAGCTGCAATAGTTCTCTCCCTCCTCTCCCTCTTGTTACTCTCCCCAGTTACATTATCAGACAAATGCAACCCACAAGATAACAAAGTGTTGCTCCAAATCAAGAAAGACTTCAACAACCCTTACCTTTTAATCTCATGGGATCCAAAACAGGTTGTTGTGGCTGGAACAGCGTCGAGTGTGATGAAAAAACAAACCGCGTCATCACCCTCGATATTTCCGATAGACCTTACCCGGATTTCACCGATTTCTTGGGACATATCCCTCCTTCGGTAGGTGACCTCCCTTACCTCGAAACTCTCATATTCCACAAACTACCTTATCTCACAGGTCCAATTCAGCCCGCAATCGCCAAACTAAAAAATCTCAAACGTCTTTTTATCGAATATACCAATGTTTCAGGCCCAATACCACCTATCTTGGCCGAACTTAAAAACCTTCAGCTTCTTCACCTTTCCACGAACAATCTCTCAGGCCCAATACCAAGCTCACTTTCCCAATTGCCTAAACTCGAGTCCTTACCCTTGGACCGAAACAAACTCACGGGCCCAATTCCAGAATCATTTGGTTCATTCAATAAGCCCGACCCAAATATCATCTTATCTCACAACCAACTTTCTGGGCCTATTCCAGCTTCATTGGGGCCAAATTGATCCAGACAATATAGACTTGTCAAGAAACAAGCTCGAAGGTGATGCTTCTGTGCTTTTCGGGAGCAAGAAAAAGACACAAACACTTGATGTTTCGAGGAATTTATTGTCGTTTGATTTTTCAAAAGTTGAAATTCCGTAACAGAGTTTGATATGGTTGGATATTAATCATAATAAGATTTATGGACAACTTCCGGTGGCATTGACGAGAGTGGAAAATTTGCAGCAGTTTAATGTGAGTTATAATAGATTGTGTGGTGAGATACCTCAAGGTGGGACTGGGAAATTGCAGAACAGGTTTGATGAGTATGCGCAAGGTTTTAAATATCGGTAACGATCGCGGTCGCGTTAAGGTTTTCACGATTTCGGCCATTACGGGTGTTACGTTACAGATTGCGGCCGTCGCGGCGTGAATTAATTGTAATGTTGCACAAATCTTACTAAAATTCTGCATACTATCATAATAATAAAAATATAATCATAAGAGATACTAGTATATTCCAAAAAGTCAAATAGGAGTAAAAATTAGTGGAATTCACTTTCCTTACCCAACCAGCTAGCTACAACCACTTCCTCTCGTTCACCTCACTTCTTGGTTTTTCTTTTTCATTTCAGAAGCAAGTTCACACACACCAAAAAATCTCATTTCCAAAGTTCAAACTCACTCAAAGTTCCAATTTTATTTCTCTAAAAATCATATTATCTCTATTAGACACTTAGAGAACAACACCCAAATATAAAGTAGGAGTTAAAATTGAAATTAATTGAAGGAGAATAGTCTATAAATTGAAGAGGAAGCAAAAAAGATTAATGAATAATAAAGCTGCACAAAGAGAGGAAGAGAATGAGAGAAGAAACAGATTTGAAGTTTTTGCGTCATCAAGGTGTTTCGCGGCTGTAACGGTGTGTTTCACGGCCGTAACGGTGTATCACGGCGTTTTGCGGTCATAACGGTGTTACGTAACGGCGTTTCACTGTGATATTTTTTCTCACCTTTAAAACGGACAATAACGGTATCGGCGGCTACCTTTACCGTTTTGTATCGGCGGCTATCTTCATAACAAGTGTTTGTGTGGCGCACCACTTCCAGAATGCAACTATGCAAGTGATATATGAAACTTTCTAGTTAAGTTGAAAATAAACGCATCTCATGTTTTTCAATGAGACCGAAATTAAGAATAAGACATTGTATTTGGCTACGATATGATTTGCGTGCCATGTTCAATGTTCAATTGCTAAGTTGATGAGCATCCCTTGATGTTTCTTTTAATGTGATCTTATGTTTTCTTTTCACAAAATTTTAGCTTGTCAAAAATTTATAGTAAAAACGAGTCTTATGATGGATAATTAAATTTTTCCGCATGACAGAAAAAGTTTGAATCCACCATTGATATTTTGATTAAATATGTGATGGCTTAGATTGACAAACTGATAACTTATGTGTTAGGAGGACCAAAACTGTCAAATTTTAAAATAAAGGGACCAAAACTGCAAAAAATTAAAAACAGGAGGATCAAAACTACAATTAATTTTATTTTTTTTACAGAAAAAAAACTCTCATATCTTAGATGTGGAGATATTGTGAATTCTATATTCAAATGTAAACTCTCTCGTATCAAATATAACTGATATCAATTGGATTTACTTATAAGACACTTGACTGTTAAATTTTTAGTAGATTGATAATTCATAACACAATTTTTAAAAATTGTTTTAGACATTTATACAACGTAATAATTATAAATTGAATTCGAATTTTTTCCCATAAATATTCAATATAGTCGATAATCATATTGGAGACATAGGATTTGGATTCCCTGCAGTTAAATAATGACTGTATGGTGATCTCAGCCGTTCGATCTGCTTTATATCTTTTTATTTATTTTTTGAGTTATTAGTCGTCACCGTCCGATTTCAATCAAACAATCAAGATTTAACCGACTAAAGTGCAATTATTCCTTCCGACCGCAATGGATCTATATCCAGAGACATGTGAAAAACATTGAACGTTCATTATACCACAGAACACACGAAAATAATTCACACAAACACAATAATTCCATTTCAGATTTCTCTTATCTTCTTGTGAGTAAAAATCTTTACCTTATCCTTACACTAGCATGGGAAAAAATCACGTGTAGCATGTTTCTAATTAAAATCTATATAAATATCAATAGTCTCCCACTTATACTATCATTCTACATTCTACATTCTAATTCCAACCAAAACATAGCAACCATGTTTGGTGGAGCTACAACAGCTCTCTCCCTCCTCTCCCTCTTGTTACTCTCCCCATTTACATTATCTGATAAATGCCACCCACAAGATAAGAAAGTGTTGCTCCAAATCAAGAAAGACTTCAACAACCCTTACCTTTTAACCTCATGGGATTCAAAAACAGGTTGTTGCGGCTGGTACCAAATCACGTGTGATGAAAAAACCAACCGTGTTATCGGCCTCGATATTTCCGATGGCCCTCCATTCACCAGTTTCTCCGGCCATATCCCTCCTTCGGTCGGTGACCTCCCTTACCTCACAAGTCTCACATTCCACAAATTACCTTATCTCACAGGCCCAATTCAGCCCACAATCGCCAAACTCAAAAATCTAAACCGTCTTTTTATCGAATATACCAATGTCTCGGGCCCAATACCGCTTTTCTTGTCCGAACTTAAAAACCTTGAGCTTCTTCACCTTTCCACCAACAACCTCTCAGGCCCAATACCAAGCTCACTTTCCCAATTGCCTAAACTCGAGTCCTTACACTTGGACCGAAACATGCTCACGGGCCCAATTCCAGAATCATTTGGTTCATTCAAAAAGCCCGGCCCAGATCTCTATTTATCTCACAACCAGCTTTCTGGGCCTATTCCAGCTTCATTGGGCCAATTAGATCCCGATAGGGTAGATTTGTCGAGGAACAAACTTGAAGGTGATGCTTCTGTTCTTTTCGGGAGCAAGAAAAAGACACAGATACTTGATATTTCGAGGAATTTGTTTTCGTTTGATTTTTCAAAAGTGGATTTTCCGAAAAAGAATTTGATATGGTTGGATATTAATCATAATAAGATTTACGGGAAGCTTCCGGCTACATTAACGAAAGTGGAAAGTTTGCAGCATTTTAATGTGAGTTATAACAGATTGTGTGGTGAGATACCGCATGGTGGGAATGGATTACCCCAGGATAAGTATGTTTATCTTCATAACAAGTGTTTGTGTGGTGCACCTCTTCCAAAATGCAAGTGATAAAGGAAACTTGCTAAGTTTAAAATAAATGAATCTCATTTTTTCAATGAGATCATAATTAAGAATAAGAATTTGTATTTGGGTACGATATGATTTGCATGCCATATTCGTTGTTCAATTGCTAAGTTGAGCTGTTGTTGTTTCTTTTAATGTGATCTTTTTTTTTTCACCTTAGCTTGTTAAAATTAGGAATTATAAATTAGAGGAGTGTTATATATACAACATTTTCATACAACTTATACTTACAACCTTGCACTATTACTTTATACATTCATTTTAAATTGATGTATAAATGAATAGTATATGCAAGTTGTAGTAGAGTAGTACAAATATGTTGTACATATATCATTTCTGTATAAATTAACCTCGATATAGTGGTAAATTCAGACATAAATTATCCGTGGGCTAACATTTTTTATCGAAGAAGTAAATTATATTAAATTTACAAAAAAGTTATGATAAAACTAGTCGGTGCAACTAAACTTAAAAAGAAAATCATTCATTTGTTGAATTGAGCTAAAATCACATCATAGCTAATTTTATTTCAATATTTCAAAGCCAAAAATCATAATGAATTAATTACTAGTGTTTCTAAATCTCCTAATGTTTCAAATTTACAATAGTGCTGTTATTAAAATGAAGTCAAAAATATTTCAATTTCACTAAATTATCATAATGTTTCAAATTGACAGTAATATAGTACTTATTAATCTACCTAAAAATGTTTCAACATTTCAATTTCAATGTTTCAAGACCAAAAATCACATAAATTCTATAAGGAATCGTTTCTAATTTGAAATGTTTCAAATTCGACAAACGGATACCTTTTGTACCAAACAAACAACTCCAATGGGGTCTTTCCATATATAATACAATTTTTGTAAATAATTACCTAATTGATTAAAAAAAATCTCTCAAATAACCGAGTAACTAAACTCTCACGTATTAAGCCACTAAATTTAATTACTCTAATGGTAAGATATTTAGATAATATACATGAGATTATGAGTTTGTTTCTCATTACCTTTGTTGCAAACCAAATAAAAAACTCTTACTTCTTTAGTGTCGAAATATTGTAAATTTTATATTCAAATGTAAAATCTTGTATATCAAATATCACTATAGTTATCGATTGAATTTACTTGCAAGAAGACTGCCTGCTAAATTTTTAGTAGATTAATAATTCATAATACATTTTTTAAAATTCTTTTAGACATTTATATGAGGCAATCGTTATTATCTACTTTTAAAACTTCAAAAGAATAGCAATGGTACAAATGAACTTTTAATACAAATATTGATAGTTATAAATTGAATTCGAGAGTTTTTCTTTTCCTATAAATTTTCTTTACAGTCGATAATCATATATATTTGAGATGGAAAAAACTTTTTAGTAAGAAAATTTAATAAGAAGAATTACAAAAATAAATCTTCACTCTTGATTACATTCAGCACCATCCATGATTTCTAAAAAAAATGAGATTAAATAACATCATCCTTTAAAATTTTACCATGTATTAATTCTTGTTTTTTTTGTGTAAAAAATTCCTACTAAATAGCAATGCTCATTTGAGATATATGAAACATTAAAGTGTATATAACTTTCTAAGTTAAAATTTGAGCATTGATTCACTAGATGTTATAATTTAATCCATTTCACTAGACTCAATTCCTGTTAGTAATTTTCTTATTTTTATTTAATCAAGCTAAATATGAGTTATATAGTATATATACAATTATCTAGTTCACTTTTATTTTAAGTAGCTAAAATTTAAAGAAGGGAGGTAGTTAAGAAATGTATAAAAACATGGATATTGATCGTTTTGTATGGACTTTTTTTATTACAAATATTGAATTATTTATCTAAAAATTATTTGCACAATTATTCATGGTAAAATAAAATTTTGTCAGATAAAGATAGAATTGTTACAATATGAAAAAAAAAATGTAATGATGAATATTGAGCCTTTATATGTTCCTTTTTTAAAAAGGATATGAGCCTGCTTTTAGTAGTGGATACCAATCTTCTTGTTTGCGGCATCTCTAACCTAAAGACAGTGCATGTGTTGGCTCTGGCTAAGGTGCATGACCTGTATAGATCATGTACTATATATCACCCTTTTTCTTTTTTTCTTTTTTACTTTTTTGTTGCAAAATAATAATTGAATTATAGATGTTATTTAATTGAATGGTAGTGTTTGATATTATAGTTAATCTGATAAAAATTTATATGATTGAAAATATAGTGAAATTTGTAGTATCATTTAAAAAGTGTGATATAGGTACTATTTAATCTAACTTATTTTAAATTTGTTTACTCAATAAAATGAGAATTCTAGCTAAACAGATTTTCAAGAAACTCTTAATACAAAAACAGTTGTTTAATTTTTATGAGTAAAGTAAAATACATAGACGAAGTTAAAAATTACAAAAATTACCAATCAGCTTTAGTTTTTTTCTAAAAGCTTTTATTTTTACTTTTAGATTTCAGATAATTTTTAAAATCTAAAAAAGGCCAACCAAACAGACCCTTAGTCATTTAACCAAAACATACTTACAAAAAACATATCACTCAAGGTAATAATATATTGTTTCTCGAAAAAGGTTAATAATTATTTGAAAAGAGGCAAAGCATGAAATTAGGCAAAATAATCTCACAATTTATATCAATATTACTAGTATATTAGTATATGCCGTGCACAGGATAATTTACTTTTTAAATATTATTTATGTATATATTTTGATATATTATTTGAGTAATTTGGTTTAAAATTCTACGATAAAATTGAGATATGTTTTGCATGATATAAATTTAACGATTTTATAGAATAAAGCGAGATGAAGAGTATTACTTCGCTTCCCATTTTACACTATTATGAGATAGATTTTTTATCTCATCTTAATCCTCGAAACTATATAGTAATCCTATAAATATAAAATAATTATAAACTTCAGTCTCAAATGAAAATATGGTCTGATTTTTCACGGACTTACGATTTTTTGGGAGCGTACACATAAAATTAAAATATACCATATTTTTTTTTTCATCTTCAGTTGACTCTTTATAAAAAATCTACATTAGGTTCATTGTCAAATCCGAGATAATTTTTATTTTTTTTTTAATAATATTTATTTTCATATGTTATTTTTTCTTTTGAAGGCTGTTTATGTCTTTTTTTCATTTTATATTATTTAGAAGGTTGTCTACGTTTTTTTAATTATCTATGAGATTGATTTCTTTTAGTTTATTTGAGTATGAAAATACGATATATATTTAAGCTCAGGACTGTATAGTGACTTCATCAACAAAAAAAATATAATAGTAAATTATATACTATTTTTTAAATGAATATTAACATACTTTGACCATGTTCCGAATCTCAAATCTTTTCTTGTCACCGTACCACAAATAAGCAATCTTCACACGTGAACGTCAAATGAGAAAATCTATGTGTGAATCTCCACTCACATTGATGAATAATAATCCTAAAAAAAGTTCGAATGAAGGTTTATGGAAAGTTTAAAATTTGATTTATAAAAAATAGCATAAATTATTAAAAAAATCAAAATTATATTAATTTCTTTTAGGTTTCTAAAAGATTTCACCAGCCATATATAATCAAATGAAAGTGTGATAGACACAAAATAAGGAAAAACTCTTTGCCTAGTGAGGAGTATTATTACCTTGAATTATACGTTTTTTTGAAGTATGTTTTGGTTGAGTTTGGGTTTTCTCCATTTATCCCTCCATTTATTCTCCATTTGGAGAGAGATAGACTAAGGGTCTGTTTGGTTTGCCTTTTTTAGGTTTTAAAAGCTATATGAAATTTAAAAGTAAAAATAAAAGCTTTTAGAAAAAAAGTTAAAGCTGATTGGTAATTTTGGTATTTCTTAGCTTCATCTATTTATTTTACTCATAAAAATTAAAAAACTTTCTTTTCTATTAAGAGTTTCTTGAAAATCTGTTTGGTCTGGATCCTCATTTTATTAAGTAAAAAAAAATTTAAAATTAGTTAGATCAAATGGTACCTATATGACCCTTTTTAAATGATACTACAAATTTCACTATTTTTTAACCATATAAATTTTACCAGGTCAAATCTATCAATCACTACCATTCAATTAAATAACATATATAATCCAATGATTTATATTTATTTTGCAAAAAAAGCAACATATATAATCCAATAAAAGCTTTTATTTTTACTTTTAGATTTCAGATAATTTTTAAAATCTAAAAAAGGCCAACCAAACAGACCCTTAGTCATTTAACCAAAACATACTTACAAAAAACATATCACTCAAGGTAATAATATATTGTTTCTCGAAAAAGGTTAATAATTATTTGAAAAGAGGCAAAGCATGAAATTAGGCAAAATAATCTCACAATTTATATCAATATTACTAGTATATTAGTATATGCCGTGCACAGGATAATTTACTTTTTAAATATTATTTATGTATATATTTTGATATATTATTTGAGTAATTTGGTTTAAAATTCTACGATAAAATTGAGATATGTTTTGCATGATATAAATTTAACGATTTTATAGAATAAAGCGAGATGAAGAGTATTACTTCGCTTCCCATTTTACACTATTATGAGATAGATTTTTTATCTCATCTTAATCCTCGAAACTATATAGTAATCCTATAAATATAAAATAATTATAAACTTCAGTCTCAAATGAAAATATGGTCTGATTTTTCACGGACTTACGATTTTTTGGGAGCGTACACATAAAATTAAAATATACCATATTTTTTTTTTCATCTTCAGTTGACTCTTTATAAAAAATCTACATTAGGTTCATTGTCAAATCCGAGATAATTTTTATTTTTTTTTTTAATAATATTTATTTTCATATGTTATTTTTTCTTTTGAAGGCTGTTTATGTCTTTTTTTCATTTTATATTATTTAGAAGGTTGTCTACGTTTTTTTAATTATCTATGAGATTGATTTCTTTTAGTTTATTTGAGTATGAAAATACGATATATATTTAAGTTCAGGACTGTATAGTGACTTCATCAACAAAAAAAATATAATAGTAAATTATATACTATTTTTTAAATGAATATTAACATACTTTGACCATGTTCCGAATCTCAAATCTTTTCTTGTCACCGTACCACAAATAAGCAATCTTCACACGTGAACGTCAAATGAGAAAATCTATGTGTGAATCTCCACTCACATTGATGAATAATAATCCTAAAAAAAGTTCGAATGAAGGTTTATGGAAAGTTTAAAATTTGATTTATAAAAAATAGCATAAATTATTAAAAAAATCAAAATTATATTAATTTCTTTTAGGTTTCTAAAAGATTTCACCAGCCATATATAATCAAATGAAAGTGTGATAGACACAAAATAAGGAAAAACTCTTTGCCTAGTGAGGAGTATTATTACCTTGAATTATACGTTTTTTTGAAGTATGTTTTGGTTGAGTTTGGGTTTTCTCCATTTATCCCTCCATTTATTCTCCATTTGGAGAGAGATAGACTAAGGGTCTGTTTGGTTTGCCTTTTTTAGGTTTTAAAAGCTATATGAAATTTAAAAGTAAAAATAAAAGCTTTTAGAAAAAAAGTTAAAGCTGATTGGTAATTTTGGTATTTCTTAGCTTCATCTATTTATTTTACTCATAAAAATTAAAAAACTTTCTTTTCTATTAAGAGTTTCTTGAAAATCTGTTTGGTCTGGATTCTCATTTTATTAAGTAAAAAAAAATTTAAAATTAGTTAGATCAAATGGTACCTATATGACCCTTTTTAAATGATACTACAAATTTCACTATTTTTTAACCATATAAATTTTACCAGGTCAAATCTATCAATCACTACCATTCAATTAAATAACATATATAATCCAATGATTTATATTTATTTTGCAAAAAAAGCAACATATATAATCCAATAAATAATATTTTATTTGAAATTAATAATCCCTCCGGTCCTTTTTATAACGAACAATTTGAAGAATTTTTTTTGTCCTTTTTATAAGTAACTTTGACCAGTTTTCAAATGTTTTAAATGTTTAATTTCACTTATGTCCTTATTTATTATGAGAGAGAATATAAAAAATAAGTAAGTTAGTTGAATTAAGAGTAATTAAATAAGGGAATACATGGAATAAATTTAAAATTAGAAGAGTATTAAATGAAAATAACTATGTAGAATGTAATTCCTTCATATGTGTAATTTTTTCAAATTGTTCCTTATAAAAAGAACCGAAAGGAGTATTCAACAATAATTTAAGTGATAATGCAATTAAATATGTGGTTGATTGATTAATTTAATAAAGTGTTGCAACTCATTAACTATTAAAAAAAACTATATATTTAATATAATTAAGTGCATGTTTGGTTCTGCGATGAGAAAAATTCATTTTTGCAGAATTGATTTTGTAATATTGATTTTGGTCAAAATTGATTTTAAAATAAGGTGGTTTATATTTGGATATATTCATGCAAAATTAAGTGTAAGAATCAATTCTAAATACAGAATTAATAATTCTACTTTAAAAAGATCAAACAATACAATCAATTTTACACCTATTGAAACCAAACATATAATTGCTATGATTTTCAAATGCATATCTGAACTACAAGGTCAAGTGTTAAAATCTAGCTTGTGGTTAATGAAGTTCAAAACCGAAGGATAGGGGTGGAAAGAAAAACTGCGGCCCAACCCAACACGAGAAAACCGAAGAAAAAAAAAAAAGAGAAAAAGAGAAAAATGGGCGGTTTGGATTGGACTATGGGTTAGCGGGTCTGGAAATTCGATTTGAATAGAGTTGACATGGACAGGTGGAGAGATTCGGACCGATGGGACCCGAAACCGGCCCGCATTAGTATATCAAAATTTTGCGTTTAACACTTTCCTTTTACGATATACACACTCTGAGCTCTTCCCCCGTCTCTTCTTCACACTTTCTCACTTCACCTCAAATTCATAGAGTCTGAAACAATCATGGAACATTTTGACACATAAAACTTATCTTTCTTCATATTTTTTATCTAACTTCGTTGAAATCAAATGTTATATTTTTAATTTTATTTAAGATTTTTGTTTTTTTTCCTTACTTTTTATGTTTATTTAGAGTTTGTAACACTTTTATTTTATGTTTGTTTCATGATTCTCTCATCTCTTGTTGCATATTTTTAGAACCTAAATTGCAAAGGTTGAGTTTGTTACTGATTTTATTATTATTTTTAATTATTTCTAACTGAATCAAACTGAATTAAACCACTACCCGAACCCATAAACATCGATCTTTATTTTATGGACGGATCAAACCTTATTTTTTAATTCTATAATTTAACTTAGATGATAAATTTGGATCCAAACCCGTCCACCGTCAACCCCTACCAAAGCATGTGTCATGTGTGCTCATTAAACTGAAGGTGCACGTGTATTCAATGATCTATTTTGGGAGGAAGGAGTAATCCACCATAAAGTACTTATTTGCGATACAGCATGCATGGCATAAGCTGATAAGCATGATAGGAAAATGGCACTGCTACACACAATGATTGAAGTTGAACAACCCAACCCACTACGTGAAGGACACAAGCCCTGAATCCCATGATGATTGATGATTGTGTAGACAAAATGAGTAAGTACAAATTTTGGTGAGACAAAAACCACTTTAACCCCTTTAACTTTATGAATTAAATTAGAAATAAGTTAAACTGAGAAGAATACTGTAATATTTTATCATAGAACACACAAAAATAATACACATAAATACAAATACCCAATCATTCCATTTCAGATTCCCCTTTTTCTTTTGAAAGGCTAAAAAATATTAATTTCAGATTTCCCTTATCTTGCACTTTGTTTTCTTCAAGCAACAGTAGCAAGACACGTGTAGCAGGTTTGTAATTAAGTTCTATAAAAACATAAAGGTTGAAATGATTTTTTTTCTGTATATTCGCGAATTTTTTGTTTTACTTTTTGTATTTTTTTTTGTTGCAAATAAGTCTTTGTATGTTTGTGGATTTTTTGTTTTAATTCCTAAAGTAAAAATTCACAGGAAAATCTGCACGAAAATTACAAATTTTGACTTTAGTGATTAAAATAAGAAATTCGCGAACATACAATGACTTACTTGTAACAAAAATAATATAAAAACTAAAATAAAAAATTCATAAATACAGAAACATAAATAATATTTAAGCTAAACATAAATATGTAACACTCTCCCACTTATAGTATCATTCAACATTCTAATTTCAACCGAAAATAGCAACAATGTTTGGTGGAGCCACGGTAGCTCTCTCCCTCTTGTTACTCTCTCTCTCCATTTACATTATCCGACAATTGCAAACCACAAACAAGATAAGAAAGTGTTGCTCCAAATCAAAAAGGACCTCAACAATAAGGATGACAATTTGATCCATATCCAGCACCAGGGACGGATCCAGACACAATATTCTAGTGTGGCCAAAACGTTAAAGAAACAACGAACTAAATTATATTGAAAATAAAATATAATATTGCTAAATGTAATACATTTACAATGCAAACCGTCTACCATCCATTTTTTGAAAATGAGCTAAAATAACATCATTGTCAATTGTTACAAAAACATCTCTTTCTATATAACATACAAGACGGTCATTTAACCATTGATCATCCATTTTGTTACATAACTGACTCTTCACTAAATTCATAGCTGAAAAAACACGTTCCACGCTTGCAGTCGCTACCCGGCAAGACTAAAGCTAACTTCAAAAGCTTATAAAATATATCAAATGTGTTGCACTTTTTTGTTTCCACAAGTTTTGCACAAAGATCTTGAAGTCCTTTTAACTTTGCAAAGTTTGAGTCAGCTCGAACATCTCTTACATAAGTTCGAAGTTGATGTCGCACTACCACTTCCGGCACATCTACAATATCATTTGGATAAAGCTCAACCATCCTCAATAATTTTTTGACATCAGGGTGGATGATTAGGGTTTAGAATTTGGAAGAAAAAATACCTGATTGAGAGTGGTCAGTGTGCTGGTGACAGTGGTGGCTATGGGAACGGTGGCCGACGTCGCCAACGATGGTGGTTAATTGGTGGTGGTAAAGGGAGAGTCGTGCGATTGGTGAAGCAAGGGAGAAGAGAGGTAAGCGTTTTCTATTTTGTCGGGACACAGACACTACACTTCTATTTTTATTTTTATTTTTTTAGTATATAAAATATATATATATATATATATATATATATATATATATATATATATATATATATATATATATATATTTTGTATATATAAAAAAAAATCTCAAAAATCTGGTGTGGGCCACACCATGCCTCTACCTGTGTCCGTCCTTGTCCAGTGCGTATTCGTAAAATGAATAATTTCTTAGATTATTGTTGTGGATGGCTGAAAACTAATAATTGGATGCGTGTTGTCATACTGAACTAAGAAATTATTTGTACATATTACGCAACTCCTTCAAAGTACAATCAGTTCTTCTCGATAATAAACAGAAGCTATCAAGACACAAAAATATCAACTAGGTAGGTACTCAAGCACTTAATTTATAAAAGCAAGCTTTTATTTTCTTAGATTAGATGAAAAATCAACATGAATTTGGGGAATGTATTCTTTTAGCATTTCTCCACCTTTTATAAAATGTATACATATATGTATATATGTTATTGACCAAGTAAAAAGGCAAAATCAATCCTATTATTGAATTTTTTTCTAAACGTTATCAAAATGAATAGGTCAATAAGTTGCTATAAATTAGAATTGGTTAACCATCATTTAGCAAGAAGATATATAATTACACTTTATTTGAGTTAAATGAGTATTAAAAGCAAAATGTGTGACACCACTATATGATTAAATTGAATTAATTTTCAAATAAAATTGATTAAATTGGGTCACACTAAAATGTAAAATAATAATTAACTTTTGAAATAATTAAAATATACAACAAAAAATACCCATAACGGGTAGGGTAAAAATTCACATTTTGCATACGGCCATGAATACGGGTAATTACCCGCAAAATTGAGCGGATAAGGGTACGGTACTTTAGTACTCACCCCGCCTCATACCCATATAGTATATATTTATTTATTTTAATTATATAATAATATATGTAAATCAAATTTAAAAAATACAATATTATTATACTATTACACATTTTTTAATAAAAATGCTTATTTATAATATAATGTAAATATGTCAACAGAAAAATGAACTTTGGCAAGATATTACTAATAATTTTGTTTATAATATTCATGAGTCAACATTAAAATTTTTGGAGTTTTTATAATTATATTAAAATAATATGATATTTTATAATTGATCAATTTACTTTTAGCAAAAATGCGGGTAACAGGTGCATGTATAGGTACTTAGGTACCTATATGGTATGAGCACGTGGACAAAGATTGTCATCCACATGAGTATGAGATGGGTACGTATATTTTCACAAACTGCGAGTATAAGAATAAGGACTATATTACCCTACTCATATCCTACGTACTCATTGTCAACCCTTACTTTCTATCCTCATGGACCCAAAAACAGGTTGTTGTGGCTGGTATCACATCCAATGTGATGAAATAATGAACTGTGCCATCTCCTTCGCTATTTTATATAGTCGTGTATTTAGGATCGATCTTGACTATATAGAGGTTCAGTTTAAATATTAAAAATTGATCCTAAATAAACATATGACATTTTATATATAACCATTATAATAAAACTATATATTAATCTATTGAGTACATCTGATATTTTATAAAAACTAACAATATTAATTTAAATATTATTATAGGACCTCAAAATTTTAAGGTCCGATGTCCTCGCTCACCCTGGACCCCAATACCGGTTGGGCCTGCGTGTATTGACCAATTTCTTGAGCCATATCGCCCCCCCCCCCCCCCCCCCCCCCCCCCCCTCCTTTGGTAGGTGACCCCTCTTACCTCGAAACTTTCTCATTCAACAGACTACCTTTCTTTTTATCGAATATACCAATGTTTCAGGTCCAATACCGCCTTTCTTGGCCGAACCTAAAAACCTCCTACTTATTCACCTTTCTGGCAACTACCTTTCAGGGTCAATACCAAACTCACTATCCCAATTGCCTAAACTCCGATCCTTATGTTTGGACGGAAACAAGCTCACAGACTCAATTCCAAAATCCTTTGGTTCGTTCAAAAAGTCGGGGCCATATATTATTCTATCTTGCAATCAGCTTTATGGGACTATTTCAACTTCATTGGGACAAATAGATTCACAAAGGATAGACTTGTCGAGGAACAAGTTCGAAGGTGATACTTCCATACTTTTTAGGAGCAAGAAAAGGACACAAAAACTTGACATTAGTTTCAAGGAACTTATTCTCATTTAATTTTTGAAAAGTGGATTTTCTTACACAGAGTTTGATATGGTTGGATATTAATCATAATAAAATTTAATCATAAGAAAAAGTGGATTTTCTTAACTAGTGCCACGGTGCACTAGTTAGCATTTTCCAATAAAGAATCGCATGTTCAATGAGATTAACTAAGAAAAAGAGTAAGTATTTGTATTTTTCCATATTATAATAAGTATTAGTGTATTCAATGATCTCATTTTAGTGTATTTATTTATGAGAAATTTCAATATATACAAGTTCCTTAAGTGGTCATGATGAACTAACGTTATAACGAATACAAATTTTATAAAATTAACTGTTGGATTGAAAGTTTATATTATATAGATGATTCATAAAAAAATTTAGAAAAATTGAAAATTATTTGATATGTTATTGGGAGTCATTAAGATTAACATTATTTAATAAACCGTTAATTTTTATGGGTCTCGATAACATATCAAATGATTTTCAATTTTTCTAATTTTTTTCTGGATGATCTGTATGATATGAGTTTTCAATCCAATTATAGATTTTGTAAAATTCATATTCGTTATAATAGTATTAAGACATAGTTATAATCCAATGATCTATATAATTTTGTCATTTTGTTTGGCATCACGTTACAATAATATTAAACATGGTTAATTTAATTTATTATTGTCTTCTATTTTCTTTTAAGCTTCCAATTCTTAAAAGAAGAAGCTTTGATATTTTGAAACATAATGATCAAGAAAATAAATTTTAACTAAAATTTATTAATAAGAAAAAATAGAAACAATAAAAATTAATATATTTGATCTAAATTTACAATAAATATATAAATTCTTATTCACAATTTTTTTCTTATATATACTATCAGAAAAATACTATTAAAAAAACATTTTTTTTCATAATAAAGTTTTTATATTTTTCACAATTTTTTTTTCATAAAAAAACTATTAAAAATATATTTTTATTTTATGAAAAATAAAGTTTTAGTTTTTAAATTTTAAATCACTTTTGGCGTTGAATTTGGTTGAGAGGATCACGATTAGAACTCCGCAATTGCGATCGAGATGGGCTAAAATTACTTGATGTCAGAACTGACTGCCGAATCAGATTAAACTGATGATGAAAGAAAAAAATTATAGCTGATGGCTAATGACTGATGGCTTATAACTTATAGTTGGTGACTGATGGTTGATAAGCTGACTGAAGTGTTTGGTAAAATTAGCGATTCAATTGACTGGTAAATGTAGAATAACAAAAAAGGACATATAAAATCTCTTATAAAAAAATCATTATTAAATCTATATCTAATTAATATTTAAGACACTTCAAATCTAGTTATTCAATTTTATTAATTTAATATATCTTTTATATATTATTAATTTTTTTATATAAAATTAAATTTTATTCTTTGAAATTTTATTTAAATTTAGTTTCATTTCAATTTACTTTATATAAAAGATTAAACATTACATTTTTTAAGTTTTTATAACAAATACATAAAAGATAAATCAAATGTACTAAAAAAATTGTGACAGGATAGGTACATGCATCTTTTATAGTAATAAATACATGAAAAATAAATCAAAAGTACTAAAACGAAGGGATGATAATGATATAATATAGTTATGTACAATGTGTCATGAAATATTGTTATGGATTTTTTATATATTTATGTACAACAATATTTTAAAAGGAGATATAACAACGACAAAAATAGTAAGTACAATAGAGTAAAAATAATAATGGATATGCTAGCGTAAAAAAAGGTATGAAATTTACCTATTTTATTTTAAATTGTAATAGTATATTTTTAAACATAAAAATGAATTAAAGATAAAAGTGTATAAGAGCAAAATTGGAAGAAAATATGATAAGCTATAAGCTCATAAGCTACTTGAAATAGCTTATGAAAAATAAGCTATAAGCTAGTAAAAATAAGCTATAAATTCATGGTAATATGACAGTTATCAAACAGGTCTTTTAGCTTATAAGTTATAAGTTAGCTTATTTGTCTTGCCAAATGTAACACCCCAAATCTTATATTTTATTAATTGATGTTATTCAATTAATTGTGTATGTTAATTGGTATATTTTGAATGTATTAATTAGTTGTTACCTTTATGTTTGTTAATAATGGGCTTTGATGAGTATTAGGCTTAATTAGAATGAGTAAGAGTTTGTAGTGGAAATAAGGGTAATATAGTAAGTTAGTGTGAGTTAGTGGATTATGTAGAGATAAGAAGGACATTTTGATCAATAGCTAGAAAGATAGAGTATCTTGGAAAGGAATTAATGGCAATGTTGTAATTAGTATGAAAGTGGGTGGTAAGAATAGGAATAGATTTGTGAGTGGGAATTGTAGAGAAAAGAAGGGTAGAATGGAGATTTGATTATAACCTAGAGAAGGGTTATATAAAGGGGGTAGTTTTATGAGAGGTAGTGTTGTTGTTGTTTATCATGAAATTGAGAGAAAGAGAGGTTGAGAGATGAAGAGGTAATGAGGTGAAGGAAAAACTCATGGAGAGGAGAAGAGAAAGAGAAGAAAAGTCTTGGTTAGATGTTAAAGATTGGGAATTCTAGAAGTGTGGAGCTTTGAAGATTCATCTAGATTAAGGTAAGAGGCTTAAATAATATAATTGTGAGTGATCAAAGAGAGAGGAGTTTGTCTATGACTCCACACCCAAACTCTCTTCACTCATTTTGGGTTTTGGGAAGAAAAGGGTTTTGGAAAGGTGTTTATAATTGAAGTTTGATAATGATTTATGTATAATATGCTCCTACTTGTGATTGTGGTATGAAATCCATGATAAAATTGATTACTTGAACTTTGATTTTGATTGATTATGTGATAAATGGGTTTTATGTGTTAATACATGAAAATCTATGTTTTAGAACATGAAATGATGTTTGATGATGTTTTAAGTTGTACTTCTAAGCTTATATGAGTTATGTATGCTTAAAGTTGATAGCTTTAAGAATTAATAAGTTGAGAAATAATGTTTTTGATGGATTTTGGTTCAAACCCGAGCTTGTGGGTATTTTTCTGGGTTTTGGTCGCTCAAGCGAGCCCTATGAGTCTTGGGGCGAGCACTCGAGTTCGAGTACTCATCCCAGAAAAACGAAGAGCTCGCTTAGCGAGCCTGTCTCGCTTTGTGTCGCTTAGTCTCGCTAGCTAGCAAGGGTTCCCTGATTTTGTTTAGCTAGGTCTCACTAGGTGTGGCTTGAGCGAGGGTCAACTGACCCAACTTTGTTATAACTTCAATAAAATGATTTGTATGCTTATAACATGATTAGATTATGATCTTATAACATATTATAGGATTAGATTGGTTACATCTTGAGGATATGTGAGTAATATGCTTATGGTTGCATGATTGGTTTAGTAATTGTTTACTTGAAATATGAAGTGAACCTTATGTATGTATATGATATGTGTGATGATTTATGTGGTGTGAGACTTAGTTAATGAAACATGTTGATTAACTAATGATATGTGATGATTAGAGATTAGTTAACAATGTGTTATGCTTGGATTCTAAATGAATTTATGATGTTGATGTGTTATGATAATAAATTGAGATGATTGTTTTATGAAGATGAATTGAGTTGATGATGATAATGAGTTATGATAACTTAATTGTGATGTATAATATGTATGCTTGTATGTATGACCTATTGATGTGAATTGATAAGAAAGAATATTAAGAAGAGACCTAGTATTCATGAGTTGTTGAGTAAGTGTATCATCATAATTTGTTTATGTACATTGCATGCATTCATGTGCCGAAAGTCCACCATGACTATAAACTGTCTGAGTGAAGATGTCCACTATGACTATAAATTGTCTGAGTGAAGATGTCCACCATGACTATAAACTGTCTGAGTGAATGTGTCCATCATGACCTAAAACTGACTGAGTGAAGATGAATATATGTTTATCCTAAAAACGAGTAGGTGGTACCACATGCATATAGATGTGTCTAGGGTGACATGACATGAGTAATTGACATTAGTTGCATTAGGGATATGTGATTAAATGTGATACTTGGTAATTGACATTGATTGGTGATCCTTAATTTGAGTGATTAAGTCTATTATGAGGTGTGTGATGAATGATTGATAATTGATGATGTTGTGTATACTTGTCTATCGATTAAGTATGTATTATTATTATGATGTGTTGTACTTTTATGATAATGAGATATGAATAACATGAGAATAATGTATGTTTATGGATTGAGATGTTAGACATGAGCATACTATGTCCTAAGTATTAAGTGTGTTCTTGCACTTAGTTTCTTGTTATGGTTATATATTATCTAACCCTCCGTTTGTGTATGTGTTGAACCTTTGGGGGTTCAGGTTCTTAGGTTATGTTTGCGTTCAAGTTACCGGTGAAGCTCCGCTCTGATCATGACACGGGGATATGGTTCTCTAAATGTATATAGAGTCTTTATCACTTATTTTTATTTATTTAAGATGTATCAAGTTAGAAATGTTTTGTATAACAGTATTTTACTAATTAAGTTGTTAGTAACTATTTTTGATGAAATATGTAATACTCGAACCATTCATTTTATAAATCCAATTTTTATTTCCGTTGTGTATTTTAAATAATATTTTATAAAGGAAGTATTTTCTTAAATACGGGTTCGGGTGTTACACCAAACAAACCCTAAGAACCACCGATTTTTACCTTTATGCAAATCATCAGCCAACGATTAGTGTTTGTTTCGTTCTGCGGTGGTAAGAATTGATTTTGATAGAATTGATTTTGTAAAATTGATTATGGCCAAAATTGATTTTAAGTTAAAGTGGTTTATGTTTAGATATATTCATGTAAAAGTGAGTTGAACAAAAAAATTGAATGTAAAAATCAATTATAGAATCAGAAGTTACGATTTCTATCTTCAAGTAGAATCAATTATGGATACAAAATCAATTCTACTTTTGAGAAACCAAACAAGTCAAAATCAATTCTACACGTCCAAAATGAATTTTGACTACTCCAAAATTGAAAGCAAACATACACTTAATTGATGAGGTATGTATTTTACATCAACTCAAAAAATCACAACATAGAATTCAATAACATATATTAAAAAGGACTTAATTTTATTAATATTTTTTTTTTAATTTCTTAATCCATATGTAAAACTTTAAAAGGACTAAAATTTTAAGACAGAGGGAGTATTTTTTTTCTATTTCTTTTATAATTTTTACTTTCTAAACTTGAACATATTTCATAAAACAAAAATAGCTGAACATCAAAAAGTGGTTGTCAAATATTTTTTTTTTTGTGTTTTTAAAATATGTATGAGTTAAAAAGTATGAAAGAGATAAATATATTGTTGGTTGTCCCTATAAAAAAGTGACATGTTTTGCTCTCTATAACATTTTTAAGCTTGTTGTGGCTAAAATATTTCAATCCAATGGATAAGAATTGAATATCAATTTTTTAATTTCAAAAAATTAAAGATAAAAGTAACAAGAATATAGACTTATAAATCAAATTTGTTAAAAAAAAATTGAAAATTTTTAAACATGTATGCCATTCAAAAATACATATTATTTATTAATCAGCATTGATTAATTAAAACTGTTCGCATAATAATTTTGTAAAATAATTAGAAACAAATTTGTTAATTTTTTCGACTAAAATTTTAAGTAACCTATATTTTAATATTATGAATTAAGTTAGAAATAAATTGTACTGAGGTCGGAGCATAATATTTTAGTAATTTTACCATAAACACACAAAAATAATTCACACAGACACAATCATTCAATTTCATATTTCCCTTATCTTTATGTCCGTAAAAATCTTATCCCTTACTCACACTTTATTTTCATCCAGCATAGCATAGTATAACAAACGTGTAAAATGTTTCTAATTAAATTCTATAAATAACAATACCCACCACTTACCATTCAAAACATTAATCTAATTCCAAACCAAAAATAGGAATCATGTTTTGGGGAGCAACAATTGCTCTCTCCCTTGTCTCCCTCTTGTTACTCTGTCCACTTGGATTTGGTTTTGCTCCACTTCCACCACCAAATAAATGCCAACCACAAGATAAGAAAGTGTTGCTCCAAATCAAAAAAGACTTCAACAACCCTCTCCTTCTATCCTCATGGGAACCAAACACACCTTGTTGTACCTGGTCACATATTCTGTGTGATGAACCAACCACAAGATAATGATGGCATTTACTGCTCATCATGGCCAAACGGCCAGAATTCCGGCAGCCACTTAATGGGCATTAATTGCCCATTAAGGGCCTTGGCCCAGCGCTGGGGTATAAATATACTCCTCATCAGAGGAGTCAGGTATGCTTTATTAACCATTTTGTAACCTTGCTTGTCACCCATATACTGACTTGAGCGTCGGAGTGTAAACATGTACACACCCCCCTCCGCTTCAATAGGGGCTTGCTGCACCAACCTTCTGCTGTTCTGCCACTACTTCTGATCCTGGTAAGATCAGTGGCGCCGTCTGTGGGAATCTAAAGTTATCCCTTTCTTTCAAAACAAAGAACAAAACCTTCAAAAACTACCGCTAATTCACCCAAAAGCTAAGAATGGCCGCGAACAGTAGATCCGAGCATTCAGCCGCTAACAACATGTCTAGCGAGCATGCTGACGACAATAACATCACAAACGGAATGGTCGTGTCCAACATGGAAACGGACCCCACTTACCAGCCTACCAATGAAACCGAACCTCTGGTCGTGCCTATCCCTCCCCCTGGAGCCACCCTGGAAAACATAATGACTGCGTTGCTAACTGCCATCAACAACCAGGGACAAGCGCTCAGGGAGCAGAACCGCCGCATCGAAGCTGTCGAGGAATCGCGCATCACAAGAGCGCTCATGAGCAGCTATAGGCGAAGAGAGTCTTCTCGACGAGACTCGAGGACCAGGTCAAGATCACCGCGGGCACATGAGACTAGGAGCCGCATAAGCCCTGCGAGGAGAGTTGCTGGAGCGAGGAGATCCCCTGCACGATCAACGGGGAGAAACTATCAGTCTCCTCCTCGTCGTCATCATCGTTCTCCACGGAGCGACGACGAAAGGCACATGAGGCCATTATCCGACAGGATCATGAGAGTACCATTGCCTGTGGGATTAGAGAAACCACCGGCAATGGACACTTATGATGGGACTACTGACCCAGACGACCACATCGAGAACATAGAGGTTGTCCTCGACTACAGAGGAGTACGAGGATCCATCAAATGCAAGTTGTTCTCCACCATGCTGAGGAAAGGAGCAATGGCTTGGTACAAGAGCTTACCACCAGGGTCCATCGATTCGTGGGGTGAGCTGTGCAGACTCTTTACTGCGCACTTCACCGTTTCTAGGAAGCACCCCAAGACTGAAGCTACTCTCGAGGCGATTCAACAGGAAAGCAACGAATCCCTAAGAGAGTATATTGAACGTTTCAACAAGGCCGCCATCGAAGTAAGAACCGATGACAGGATGAAGTTATATTTGCTGGAACGTGGACTGCGCCCATCAAGTGATTTTGCCAAAGCAATTGGCATCGAGGAAGTAAGAGCTTTGGACGCTTTCCTTGAAAAGGCGCAAAAATACATAGCCTACGAGGAAAAGCAAGTCGCTGCCGACGCTAGAAAGCCAAAGCGTCAAGAAGAAACTGGACCCTCTCGAGCAGAGAATGAGAGAGGAAAAGAAAAAAGAGAACACAGGGAGCCCAAGCCTCCCAGAAGCAAGTTTGTAAACTACACCCCCTTGAACGCTCCCCGCGAGCGAATTCTGGCCGAAGTTTCGATGGCCGAATTTAAAAAAAAAATGAGGTCCGAGCACCAAAGCAACTGATTGTGAGGCCGGGGCTGGATAAGTCTAAATACTGCCGCTTCCACAAGAGCTACGGACACGTGACTGAGGATTGCATCCACCTCAAAGATGCAATAGAAATCATGCTGCAAAAGGGACTCCTTCAGAAATTCGTAAAGGAGGAGCGTCAGGGGCGAGGAAAAGAGCCCGAGGTCGGGCAACCATCCAGAGAGGCACAACAACAAGCGGCCACGGATAACAGCAACATGCAGATTGCTTATTCCATCTCAAGGCCCGAGGACTTCATCCTTCCCGAGCAACAGGAAGAAGACAATGTGCTTGAACACTTGACTGCTCACTTGGGGTCACTTGTGATTTCGGGGGGAGGATTTGGAACTTCCACCATAGGGTCGCTGAAGAGGAAATTCGAGCAACTTGAAAGTGTGTGCTCGTTGGAACCTGTCCTCACGACAGAAGAAGCTAAAGAAGGATCTAGCATTTAGCTTTCTACAAAGAAGAAATTCCCGGTGGCTCTCCTAACCACCAAATTCCACTGCTAATAAGGGCCAGGATGGCCAACTTTGATGTGAGGAGGATACTAGTAGATCAAGGATCCTCGTGCGATGTGATGTATGCTGGTTTATTTAAAACTCTGCAATTGACGGAGAAAAACCTTGCTCCATATGTAGGTGCTGACTTGCAAGGGTTTAATGGAGCGACCACGAAGCCCTGGGGGTACGTGGATTTAATTGTGACCGTTGGAGAAGGAGAGGCGACCAAATCCATCAGCATCCAGTTCCTGGTCGTGGATTGACCGTCTCTGTATAACTGTATTATGGGAAGGCCAGCCTTGGCGAACCTATTTGCTGTATCTTCGACCATCCACTTGAAAATGAAGTACTACACCGTGGATGGCAAAATAGCTACACTGAACGGAGATATAGCTGCAGCGAGGAAATGCTTTGAAGCCGCTGCGAAGAATATGAGTTCCCTCCTTACTCCAAAGAAGAAGACTGATCACAAGATGCCCGTCGTAAACACCCTGCAAGCGAACAACATTGTTGACCCGGACGCACGCATCAACGAGCAGGATCTGAAAGATGAAGAAGACCCCATCGCGAAAAAGGTGCATCGCCCAATTCCTAATGGAGAGTTCGAAATCATTCCTCTGAACGATGATTATTCAAAGGGAATCAAGATAGGAGCTGACATGCCCGAGCTGGTGAAAAGGCAATTGGAAGCTTGCTTGAAAGAATACGCTGAGCTGTTCGCCTGGAATGCTGCTGAAATGCCCGGAATCGACCCAGATGTCGCTTGTCACCAGCTGACAATAGATCCTAGGGCTAGAGCTGTAGTTCAGCGACGTAGGAAGCAGTCTCCCGAAAAAGCGGAGGCTGCTGAAAAAGTTGTAAAAGACCTCCTAGAGGCTAATTTCATTTCTGAAGCCAGATACACAACATGGCTGTCAAACGTTGTATTGGTTAAAAAATCTAATGGAAAATGGAGGATGTGCGTTGACTACACCGATCTCAATAGGGCTTGCCCTAAATATTCTTATCCATTGCCTAGCATAGATAAACTAGTAGATAATTCTTCAGGATTTAAACTACTTTCGTTTATGGACGCTTATTCTGGATATAATCAAATTAAAATGGCTGAAATCGATAAAAAGAAAACGGCGTTTATGACTGAGTCGGGTAATTATTACTATAATGTAATGCCTATCGGGCTAAAAAACGTAGGTGCCACTTATCAACGAATGATGAACAAAGTATTCAGAAATGAAATAGGCGATATGCTCGAAGTTTATATGGACGATATGATCGTTAAATCCGAACAGGAAAACGACCATGTATCCCACTTAAGAAAAGTGTTCGAGAGAGCCAAACAGTATAACATGAGATTCAACCCAGAAAAATGCACGTTTGGGGTAAAAGCAGGCAAATTCCTCGGTTTCTACTTGACAGAACGAGGAATCGAAGCTAATCCCGAAAAATGCAAAGCCTTCTTCGAATTCCCTACGCCGAACTCGAAGAAGTCAATACAATCTTTGAACGGAATGTTAACTGCTCTTGCCAGATTCGTCGCTAAATCCGCTCAACACGCGTTGCCTCTTTTCAAGTTACTTAGAAAAGAGTCCGCTTTTGAATGGACAGAAGAATGCGAAAACGCTCTCCAACATTTGAAACGAGCATTATCGGAACCTCCGGTCTTAACATGTCCAAACATGGGCGAAACTTTATTCCTATATCTGGCCGTGGCTCATGAAGCCATAAGCACAGTTTTGATCCGAGAAACCGAGCAAGGACAAAAGCCAGTATATTTCATCAGCAAAGCTTTACAAGGACCGGAGCTTCGATACTTACAAATTGAAAAGACAGCGTTGGCCGTAGTCGTCGCTGCGAGAAAGCTAAGGCATTACTTCCTAGCACATTCTATCGCAGTACGTACCGACCAGCCAATTAAACAGCTGCTCGAAAGGCCTGATATGGCCGGAAGAATGTTGAAATGGTCCTTAGAGCTATCAGAATTTGACATAACATACGAAAGCAGAAAAGCTTTGAAAGCGCAAGTACTAGCTGACTTCGTCGCTGAAATGACTCCACCAGCGACTTCGAGAAAAAACAAGTGGACCATTTACGTCGATGGATCCTCCAATTCCAAAGGAAGCGGAGCAGGAATAATCCTAGAAAACGACGAGGGTGTCCTCATCGAAGTATCCTTGGAACTGTCATTCCAAACGACCAATAACCAAGCGGAATACGAAGCTTTCCTAGCAGGGTTGCGACTAGCCGAGGACATGAACGTAGAAGAAATCATAATCTTCACAGACTCACAATTGGTCGCATGTCAAGTAAACGGGGAGTATCAGGCTAAAGACGAACGCCTAACAGAATACTTAACCCTCATCCAAGAAAAGTTGGCCAAATTCAAAGAGTCAACTGTCCAACACATTCCTCGTGAACACAACTCAAGGGCGGACGTCCTCTCAAAACTTGCGAGCACCAAAAAGAAAAAGGGGAGAAATCAATCACTTATCCAAGAAACATTGCAAAGACCGAGCATTGAGAAAGCTCTTGAAGTGAATCTCATATGCCCAATTAACGCCAACAGTTGGATAAATCCTGTGAGAGAGTTCCTCGCCTCCGGAATGGTCCCCGATGACCCCAAAGAAGCTATCAAGGTCAGAAGGAGAGCATGCTCGTACGTTTTGATAGACGGCACCCTCTTCAGAAGAGGGTTTTCAACCCCACTACTGAAATGTGTCGAGGAAGAAAAGGTGGAACCCATCCTACAGGAAATCCACGAAGGAATCAACGGACAACATATCGGTGGACGATCGCTCGCGCGAAAAGCATTGCGAGCAGGTTATTATTGGTCAACCATGCAAACAGACGCCAAAGAACACGTAAAAAAGTGTGATAAATGCCAGAAACATGGAGATATGCACTTAGCTCCACCTAACGAGCTAAAGTCTCTATCATCTTCATGGCCGTTTGCGTGGTGGGGGTTGGATCTTCTAGGACCATTCCCACGAGCACCCGGACAAAACAGGTATCTAATCGTCGGAGTGGATTACTTCACAAAATGGATAGAGGCTGAACCCCTTGCCCAAATCACATCCCACAACGTCCTACGTTTCTTCAAGAGAAACATCCTCGCGAGATTTGGAATTCCACATACCGTAGTAACGGATAATGGAACACAATTTACGGACAAAAAATTTCAAGAGTTTCTCATCAACCTAAAAGTGACACAACACTTCACATCCGTCGAGCACCCCCAAACAAACGGCAAAGCCGAAGCGGCCAATAGAGTAATTTTGCGAGGCCTAAAGCGTAGGCTAGGCGAGGCAAAGGGTAAGTGGGTCGAGGAACTGTACAGCGTGTTATGGTCCTATAGAACCACACCACACTCAACCACGGGAGAAACGCCGTTCCAATTAACTTACGGAACCGAAGCGCTAATCCCCGTAGAAATAAGGGAACCAACGCGACGAACGGATAATCCTCCAGATGAAGAAACAAACAACGAACTATTGAGGGAATAGCTCGATTTGGTCGAAGAATTGCGACATGGAGCTGCCTTAAAAGAGGCCGCATTGAAACAAAAAATTGCTGCTCGACACGATCGAAAAGTCATAAAAAGGGAGTTCGAAGTAGGCAGTCTAGTCCTACGACGAAACCAGAAAGACTCGTGTGAAGGCAAACTCGCTGCAAACTGGGATGGTCCTTACAGAATCCGAGCAAAGACGGATAATGGGACCTATTTCCTCGAAAATCTATACGGCGAGGAAATTCCTAGAACATGGAATGTAGACACATTAAAACAATATTACAGTTAGCGAGGTCTCGTGTATTCAATGACTCACTAGCGGGCAAAAACCAACTCAAACGACGAGAGGTTTGGCCTTTACAACGGAGGATTGCCTAGGTACGTGCAATGAATCTAAAAGAAGAAAAAGCCAAGTTTTCATCAAACAAGTCTTGACGAGGAACCACTCTAAACGAGCTCCATCGTCTCAAGTACACGTTAGGCTTGGACGCCCAGCTCGCGATGGGTTGATCCGGCCGCGAGGATTCAATCTCATACGATTTTATCCTCGCCTTTCGTTTGGAAACCTATCCCAAACACTCGGGCTAGTTCCCCAAACTCCTCGAGAACGGCGTTCGTAGATGTATTCCATTTCGTGCAACAGCCATTTATACACTTAAATAAAACAACATGTATAAATATCACAACATGTATTCAAATTATCGAGCATCGTAAATAAAACGCGTGCAAAGAGATAAAGAATACGAGCATAAAGAAAGAGCAAATATAAGCTGAATCAGAAAATGCATTAAAAGGAAATTGTACTTTGTTACAATAAAAGGCAGCCTCGAGGACTGCCTAACAAAAAACGGAATCAAAAAAGGGGCAAACAAGCGCCCAAGTGCTTAAGGCGAGCATAACGGAGTGCAACAGCTTATTCTTGTAGTCCTCATATGCAGCCATTACCTCACCCAACTTCAGGTTAAGATCGTCGGCGCGCTTCTTCTGTTTGTCCCGGTCGCTCAAGTAGCGGCTCTCGCGACCATTCAAGAAGTTGGCAACCTCGATAAGCTTGAACGCAATAGTGGTCGCAGCAGCCAGCTCCGCCTTCAGAGCCACTGGACCCATGTCATGGATGATTGCCTGATCGGCCTTATCTATAACGACCTCTGTGTCCTCGTCAAACAGAGCCCCTCTTGAGAAAGTAGGAGGAATGACGAAACGAGCAGCAGGCTGGTCGGGATCTGGTAGAACATGAGGACTGGCATGAACGGAACACCCCGCCACATCACCAGTGGTCTTCTGCACCTTAGAGGGGCGAACGTCAGCGACGATCGACGCACTAGGGCGTTTCTCAACAGCAGGAGCAGTAGCAGCATTGGAGCTCTCAATGCCTTGGCGAGCACTTTTAGCTTTGCTAGCGCGTCTAAGCTTCTCTTGAGCACTCACCATTTCGACTGCAAAAAAGAGAAACGAACAACAATATCAGTACGAGCAATAAAGAGTAATAGATGATAATCAAGCAGCAAAGTAAAAAATCAGTACAATAGGCGAGCGTACTAAGGGTTTCCTCGGCCTCAGCGCGAGTCGAGCAAGCCAAAAGCTTCTTCACGTTGATAAAACGAGGAACCGTCAAAGGTTCCCCCTCTTCATCCAGACAAGGGTTACCCTCGTCATCAATCACCGGTTTCCCACTAAAACTCTTAACAAAGTTCTGAAGTTTTAAGAAATCCTCCCACTCCTCGATCGTCAGATTCTTCTTGGGGGTGGTGAACGCTTTAGCGGGCAGCAAGTAATGCTCCACCTCCCAACGGAAATGAAACTTCCCGTAGTCGACCATAATGGGTTGCCCATCCTCCCCAAGGACAGTTCGCCCATTTTCATCTTGTTCTGGCCCAGGAACGATTACGTCCGCCCAACCTTGAGAATCTTTGGGACCAACAATATACCAATCATCCTTGAATGGACGTAGAGACTCCTCAAACATACTAAAAAGGCGATGATTTTGCCTGAACGACACCCAGCCTAATCTGTTCGGATCTCCCTTAGGCTTCGACCGTTGCAAACCGAACACATAAAAGAATAAAGGGATGGTGGGGACGATACCCAAATGCGTACACACCACCTCGAAGGCTCTCATAAAAGCCAAGGAGTTAGGGTGCAGTTGAGAAGGAGCAATCCTCAAGTGATGGAATATCGCCACTTCAAAATCAGTGAAGGGCAGTCTAAACCCAAAGTGCTGGAAAGCGATCCGGTACATACTAAAATGCGCAAATCCAAAGTTATGGAAAATGCGACGCTTCTTTCCAGGGATGATGATATGCCAATGGTCGAGGGGAGGATCTTGGATATCTTTACAAAGGTCGGGGATCTCCACCCTATCTGGATGACCAGAAAAACGCGAGCGCGTTAAACGAGGCTCATCGGCGACCCAGTCCTCAGGATCTGTCGTGGCCGTTATCAGGATTCGCTCCATTATAGGCTCCGACGACTCTTGCGCGTCAACCTCGCCTCGATTCTCCTCGAGCAAGAGATCTCTATCCTCGTTAATACTAGCATGCGACGATGAAGGCTCTTCCGCCATTTAAACCTGAAAGACGAGGAAGAGAAAAAGTGAATTCGACATCTTTGAAATATCAAATCCACCCTTCCACCGCCGTTCAAGTGAAAGGGCGTGGACATGCGATTTCGGGGTAAACCCTAACGTTACTCGCGCAACAAAGGGAAGAGCCTAACAGTCGCAAAATATGAGCAACGAGGATTACGCCAACTCTTAAGTGTAAATAGCCAAGCTAAAATCCTACCGAGCATTCATCCTAATCTGTGAATGCTCGAGATAAAAGCCAAAAATGGTCATTACAAAACTCAAACGACAGAGCCACAGAAATAGCAAAAATGCGTTTTAAAGGTATTAAACACCTATAACCACCGTGCCGGATGACACCAACTAAAAAATCCTAGTTTTATATCACTAAAACTACCATTTGTAGCAGGGTAAAGGGTGTTAACTACCACTTACAAACCCAAACCACCGTGTCTCAAAATTCCTAAACTCCAAAAAACTAAAATACAGTACACTATATGCTGTAAAAAACGAGAAAAGGAAATGGGAACTTACTTGATTAAATAGTTGGAAGTTGAAAACGGAAGATGATGATGAAGAAACTCGAAATCTCCAAAGATGGATTTTGCACAGAGAAGTTGAAGAGAGAAAGAGTTCTTGAAAGTAAACGTTTGGAAAATGATAAATGAAGTGAAACTTCAAAAATCCCTCCTTTTCCATATATATATAGAAGAATCTCGTGCAGTCGCACCTGTACGAAACGGAGCGACGCCTCAAAAATCTGGAACGTTGCTTTGATCCAAAGGCTGTGATCTTAAACGATCCAACGCTTCAGATTATACCATCACAAAAACGAAAAGGCGCGAAAATCCAACGGTTCAGAAACGACCTCGTGAACAGGGACTGCACTGCTAGGCACTCAAACGCTTCAAGTAGCCTTTACACGTGGCAGCAAGAGACGAAGCGGTTTGTCCCTTCAGGTCACATCCACTGAACGCGAAAATCTCGCAGAGTCCAAGAAAATCTCCACGAAAATCTCGTCGCGATTAATGGCACGATCATCGAGAGAATCCCAACGGATAAGGGCAAATCGAAATCCTCGCAATAAATAGCAGGATCTTCACTAAGCACCAATAAATCCATAAAATCCTCGAGCCCACGTGGACGTCAAAGAAAACGAGGACAATCAAACGACCAGCATAACGGGAATGCCAAAAGAAATTCAACGTCCTCACAAAATATTGCAACACAAGCTCCTCGATACGAGCGAATGAATCCGTGGTCGCTTGCACACGACGATACACGTTGTCAGCGAAGGGTGGTCACAAATTTCGTTGCTCGTATACACGAACAAAAGTTTATTGCCTAAGTTAAAGTCATCATGCTCGTAAACGAGCATAACGACTTGGTGGGCTTCTGTTCTGGACTGGACTTCTGAGGCTAAGTCCCTTAAAACCAAAGGCTCTGCCCTCCTGAGGGGCACCCTCCCCGTCGGCCAGATGCTCACCATCTGTAACGGCCGACCACCGGAATGATGGCATTTACTGCTCATCATGGCCAAACGGCCAGAATTCCGGCAGCCACTTAATGGGCATTAATTGCCCATTAAGGGCCTTGGCCCAGTGCTGGGGTATAAATATACTCCTCATCAGAGGAGTCAGGTATGCTTTATTCACCATTTTGTAACCTTGCTTGTCACCCATATACTGACTTGAGCGTCGGAGTGTAAACATGTACACACCCCCCTCCGCTTCAATATGGGCTTGCTGCACCAACCTTCTGCTGTTCCGCCACTACTTCTGATCCTGGTAAGATCAAATCATAATAACATTTATGGCAAGCTTCCAGTGGCATTGGCAAATGCGGAATTGCAACAGTTTAATGTGAGTTATAACAAATTATGTGGTGAGATACCTCAAGGTGGAACGAGAAGATTGCAGGATAATTTTGATGTGTATGCTTATCTTCATAACAAGTGTTTGTGTGGAGCACCACTTTCAAAATGCAAGTGATAAAGGAAACTTGCTAAATAACTAAATTAATCTTATGTTTTAATGAGATTATCTAATAATAAGAATTTGTCTTTGGATATGATATGCTTGTCATGTCCATTGTTCAATTGCTAAATGCAGTTCGTTTATCTTTAATTTATTTCTGCACTTTTTTTTCCTTAATCAAAGTTTTAGTGAGGCATCACGCTTTAGGTTTTGGTATCCTTTTTTTAAAATATATGTGCTTCTTAGATGGCCTCTTTAGAGTGCTAACATAATTGAAATCCCTTAATTATCATATTTGTATCCTTTTAGCATTTTTAGAAAAAAAATATTTATGTTGAGCTCCCGTTGAGGTTTCTTTTAATTAAGCTTTTTCTCCCCTCACTTCCCTAAAAATAAGATTATGGCTTAAGATTGGTGCGAGCAGCTATGGATTATGCAAGGCTATTAAGATTATGGCTTTCGGCTCCCTAAAAATAATGCACCCTTGCACTAGTTAAGAAACCAAAAGTAGTAAAATTGTCTTGGAAGTTGTGTAGTCAACTTTTTTAAAGTGTAAGTTATGATTTTTTTTCCATGTAAAATTTACTACTTTTAGCTTCCTTAACTAATAGCAAGACCCTATATTTTACTACACATTTATTTGGTACACATTCTACATACTAAGGAAAATTCTAACATGGACCACTTGAAGAAGTGTTCCATGGTGGACCACTCATAAAAAATCCTATAACGAATATTAATTTTACAAAATCCATTGTCGGATTGAAAGTTTATATCATATAGATCATCTATAGAAAATTTTAGAAAAATTAAAAATCATTTGATATGTTATTGAGATCCATCAAAATTAACGGTTTATTAAATACTGTAAATCTTGATAAATCCCAATAAAATATCAAATGATTTTTAATTTTTTAAATTTTTTTTATGGATATTCTATATGATATAAACTTTCAATCTACCAATAAATTTTGTAAAATTTGTATTCGGTTAGATCACTTGTCCATGGTGAACTACTTGTGAATGTGGTCCATCGTAGCATTAGCCCTGATTATAATTGGAAAGGAACATTTGGTATGATATTTTGTTGTTGTTAATTTTATGATAGTAAGATTCTGAGGTTAAAAGATTTGTATATAGATATATTTATAGTTGTAATTGGTTTTCATCATCGGTATTCAATCCATTAGACCGTTTAATATAATTTGAATGTCAATTTTAGAATCAAATTATTCTAAATTTCAACTTCTTTCTATCATAGTTGCGGTGATCATATTTAAGATTCTACATTAGTGTGCCCATTAAACTGAAGGTAGCGTATTGAATGATCTATTTCAAGTCGTAAATACATACTGTACTGTAGATTACTTTGGGAGGAAAATGAGTAATCTACAATATATGACATAAGCACGTTTAAGAAAAGGAAGTCACGAGTTGAGAATTTTAATTTGTTTAGATTCTAAGAATAGAAATATTGCGTATAGAAACATAAGAAATGACAACGAGAATAAAAATAATAATTCTTGTTTAATTTTGGCTAAAAATAAAGATTTTGATAACGAAACAAAAAAAAATTAATGAATTTAAAACTCTTTCTTTAGCCAAATTATCAATCAGAAGATTTAGCAAAACGCACGTTTAATTCTTCTCAACGTGTATCCAATCAATCACATAGCACTTCTTTGAGATACAGCATGGCATAAGCATAGTGATGTGATGATAGGAAAATGAACAACCCTACCTCGTGATCTCTTATGAAAAGGAATCATTTAAAGGTTGAAAGGACAAGATTAAAGCCCATGACATGATGATAATGTAGACAAATTGAGTAAGTACAAATCTAATAGCCGTACAGTAGTACTAGCTAGCTACCTCTCAAATCTAAGTTGTGTATAAGAAAAATATTAATATAAGCACTGTTAAATACTTTTTATATTTTTAACTTATAACTTTTTTTTTTTAATGCTTTTTAACTTATAAACTTCAACATGTGTTTTCCTTATACTCCATCCGTTCCTTATTATAAGCACCTTACAAAGATTTTATTTGTTTCTAAATATAAGTTCCTTTTCAATTTTTTAGATACATTTATTATTACTTTTTCAAACATAACTCCACTTTTTATTGAAATGCGTAAAGTCAACTACAAATACATCTTTTCACCAAGAACAATTTAGTAATTATAATATCCAAAAAGTATACATTAATTACACTATCAATTTTTCTTAATAATCGTGAAATTTCTCTTGGGGGACTTATATATAGGGACAGAGAGAGTATCATAACTATTTTTAAATTATATTTATGATAGGTTGTGTGGCCTTGTAAAATTAATCGGACACAAAATATTATTGCTAAGTAGTACTCGTACTATACGGTCTATACTATTCCAAATTGAGTCACAGCATGCAAAATTAATCAGACACAAAGATTAATCAAATCTTCTCTACTCAGTATGATATCCTCCAGACATGCAAACATCCCATCACCTTTCTTCTTTACTTCTATCTAGACTTCTCTATCCTCTCATTTTCTTTTACTTTTTCTCACTCATCAGTTTCCAATTTTTCCATTTCCCTTTGTTGTTGTTCTTCGTTGCTTCTTTCTTGGCTCATTTCAGGTATGAAACTCAACTTCTATTCTAATCTTTGTTATGATTTTTCATTCTGTTTTTCTGATTCTTATCCCTTTTCGTTTGGTTGTTGTTCTTATCGTCGATGGTGTTATCTTCCATTTGATTCGATGCTATTTTCAGGTTTGTTCACTGTACTTCGATTTTGTTGACATTAGTGTTTTCAGAACATATATTAGTTAGGTTGGATCAGTTAACAAAGGATTTTAATGTCGTACTTGGTTTTCAGAAATATAGGATTTTAACATGTAAAAATTGTTGGATCAGTTATTATTTAGACTGTTTAGTTGCAGATTTTTTTGTTCTTCGAAATATGTTATACGTATATTATTATTATGTCGGAAATTATTCAACATAATAATAATATCCCAACAAAGTTGTTCACTGTTAATTGTTTTATACTTTTAACAGGCATCATGGCAAGAAGACCTTTAGAACCAATCAAAGACATTAATGATAACAAAGCACTTTGGAGAGTTGCTGTTTTAATCAAAGATTTGTGGTTTGTTAACCATGGCAAAAGCAACAAAAAGCATTTGGAGTTGGTAGTTTGTGATGAGCTGGTAACAAATTTCCTACAATGTTTTTAAAGATATTTTGTATTTTTTGACTTTTTATACAATTCTTTTATCGTTCTGTATATAAAAGACTTCATATTCGTTACATTTATAGGGTAATGATATTCATGTTATCGTTCCATCTGATTTGAGTGAAAGATTGAAGGATCAACTGCAAGTTGGCACCAATTTCACTTTACAAAATTTTGATATTGAAAAGAATGACCTAGCATTTAAGCCAACTGGTCATCCCTTCAAATTAATGTTAAATGGTGGTACTTTAATTCAAGATATTAACACCCACAAAATCTCTCATCCTGGATTTAAGTTCCAGTCTTTTGTTGACATCAAACAGGGAAAAGTTCGGCCTGATGTACTCATTGGTTAGTTCAATCAATATTAATATCAACTGTTGTTGGATTTATTTGTTCACTAAATCCTTATTGTTTTAATTTGTTTCTTTCCTGTAGATGTCATTGGAGCTTTTTATGAACTTGGTTTTACCCAACTTGTGCCTGGTGGACGGAAAATTCAAGTTAATTTCAAACTCAAAGATCATAGGTTTTTGTTTTCATATGCATCTCTTTCTGACTACAATTTATAATATACATGTTCATGATAATTAATGATTTATTCTTGCATATATTGTAGTGGACATCTCTTAAACTGTACCTTGTGGGAAGATTTTGGCACTCATTTTGCCAACTACAACAATTCAAGAACTGACTCTGGTCCTATTATTATTTTGCTTCATAATGCAAAGATTAACCAACCCACAGGTATGTTTAATATTAATTCAATACTCTATATTGAATTACCTTATATTCTTTTACTATAATTCATTTCATTCATTCATGATTTTACATACTTAACACATTCTGATGTATCTTTCAGATGTTTATGAACTTAGTGTCTCCAATGCGTGGAATGGAACCAAAATAGTTATTAATGCCGACTTGCCAGAAATCCTTGAGTTTAAAAAAGGGTTCATATTACACATATTTTTGTTTTGACTGTTATAATATTGTTTTTCCATTTCTTTGGCTGATGCACTAAACATGTTCAATATCTACAGATTAAGTCCTACTAATACTTCTGATTCACATAGCCAACAGTTGACTGTTCCGTCTCAATCTTTTAGTCAATCTTCTTCAATGGGACAATATTCAACATCTGACAAATTCATGAAAGATGCATTAGTTGTCCCACTTAATGTTATCCTTGGCCTGGACGAGGTTATTATGTTTTCTCTTGCTAAACGTTTTCATTTATTATTGTGTCATACATACAACACTTATTGGTTTATGTTATTAGGGAGTTACATGTGTTACTGTTGTTAAAACAAAACATGTCAAAGCTACAAAATTTGGTTGGTACTACAAACTGTGTAGTCATTGTCCAAGGGCAGCAAAAGGCGATACTTTGCCTATTCAATGTGATAAAAAACATGATACATATGCCATCAATCTTCGGTACTTCTGTACATACATTCTATTCACTTTTATTTAAATCATTTTGCATATCAATTCCTTCATTGACATATATGTATTTTTTAATAGATACAAATTAGATGTTGATGTTGAGTTTGGACCTGTGAAATCAACATTTGTTTTTTGGGATCGTGAGTGTAATGAATTACTTGGTAAAACTGCAGCACAGTTACATGCTGAGATGGTTGAGGTATTTGCTGTCATACATCACCAAATCACGATATCTAATTCAATCTGCTAAATCGTTCCAATATTTATTTATAGATTGGTGTGACAAATCCTTTGGAGTATCCATTGGCTTTAGATGCTCTAGGTGGCCGAATTATTGCATGTAGAGTTAAGACACAACGAGGAAATTGGGATAACTGTACTGTTCAAGGAGTTAAGGAGGACGATGCTTTGATTCAACTAATCCTTGCCCAATTTCCCAAAGATCGGGTTTTTTACAATTCCTTTTCATCGTAACATTATATGTACATCTATAACCTCTCTTATATTCACTATATATTCAATTACCTAATGATATTTTCTTTGTTCTATACAGTTGCTTAAAGACTTTGTTAACATTGGAACTCCAACTAGCAAGGTATTTATTTATTAGCAAATTTCTATGTCAATGCTCACTTTACTTACTTAACAATACTTTCTATCTTTTCATTTGTAATTTAGCCCAATGAACTTACTGCTCATGATGTTAATGATGGTACGCCAAACAACAAGGTTTCTACTTTTTTTTCCCTATTTACTTATCATTATCCTTCAATTCATATTTTTAATTTTCCATCTTTGTAATAATGGCTTTCAATTATATACCTCTTTATTAAATCCAAATTAACTTCTTTTCCAGGGTAACGAAGCTGTCTCTGACATTGTGACCTTTGCTACTTCAACCACCAAGGTCATCGTCTTTTCATGTTCATTTTATTTGGTCTCTAACATTTGTTTAGATCTTTTCCATTACTCTACTGTTATGTCATATTAAGTATACATCTATTGTTAATGCTTTTCACAGGATAACGAAGTCATTTCTGATATTGTCAATTATGTAACTCAAAACACCAAGGGTACTGAAGTGATGACTGCTATTCTCAATGCTGGAACTCCAAACAAACAGGTTTTAATATATATTCATGCTTTTTCTATATGACTTGGAAATATATGAGTTGCAATCTACCAACTATCAAATTTCATTTGTTTATTCCAGGCCAACGAGGACATTACTGTTACTCAAACCTCTGATGCAATCAGTGCTAAACATCTTGATGATATTGTCTTACCAACAGTTAGTATTTTCTTAAGATCATCTCATTTATTCTTCATTACTTTCCATTCTGATCATATCAATTACTTATTCCTGTTGGTTTTTATATCCAGCAACCTGATTCTTCTTCTGCTGAAAATGATCCTCATGTTTTTCTCACGCCATCTAAGCGATCACCAACGGAAGAATCTGAGGTTCCAAAATTATCAACTGCTTTCCCTGAAGAACTCTCTACCACCAAAATCCCGCCGAAGATGATGCTGAGAAAAATCAAACGTGAAAAAAATTCTTGAACAACATATGACCTTATGATTCCAAACCATTATAATATATTTTGAGATCTATGAATCTATATTTTGAACTTCTAATATCAAATTTGTACTACTATCCTTCCTTTTGATGGAAGTTTGACTTGCTTACTAAACACTTTCTTTAACTGGGAGATCTACTCCCAACTTTTGTTATGTTGTGTAATATATAACTTTCAATTTCCAAGTTCTATATCTCAAGCATTCCTATAAATATCATTTTGTTTACTTTTATCATAGTTATCATCAAAGTTATTCTCAATATAGATTAGTTAAGTTGCAGAGTTGTGCCTTATACATTTAATAAATTGTTTTTTCCAGAATATTATGTTCTATATAATTCATAAGGGCCAAATCATTTATCTACAGTTGTGCCTCATATAATTATCATAGTACCTCTTACAAAGCTTACATTATAATTTACTATGTTTATCTATACATTTTTATTTCACATATTTCATAAAACTTATTTTAACAGTTTATTCACACTAAATAATATTCATTTTTCAATATCATACCACCATATCTGATAATAGCTCTACTTATCGTTATTTGAATAAATGTAGTTATGTTCTATTATGTTGTTATGTTGTTTGATATATATACAATTAAAGCTTCACAATTTTAACCATATGATGAAGTGTAGTGTTAATCTTATTTGACTATCAACAAATATGAAGCTTAACATTATTAATATCTTTGTCTATCACATTTGTATTGGACAACCATGTTAATATTTTACTTGCAAAACTCTACTTTAACATTCACAACATTGATAATATTTATGAAATGTGTGACATTTCCAAATATTTCTTTTCTGACAAATAAATTATTTTAATCTATATAACAAGCTGTCAATCACAATTCCTATAATCAAGCTGGCAATATCTTCATGAATATATTACAATAAGATTTCTTTCAACTTCTACCAATGACTTTCTTTTTCTTCAAGATGTCAATATCAATCTTTGTACTTCCCTATATTTTTTCATATCACTTTATTTGGTTATCAATTTATATACACACAATTACAATACAATTCCATTTATTTTTTGAATTCCATTTATTTTAATTAATATCTTTTTCTACACGTTTTTGTCCGTGTTATTTTTTTTTTAATACACACTTTTCTAACTTTTAAATATAACACTTTTATTTACTTCAATCAACTATGCAAATCGAAATATCTAATTACAATTTGAAATCAAACAAACATTATAGTAGTTGATGATGATATATTTTATTAACTCAAAAGTACACCTACTTGCTTCATCAACATGTCAAAATCATGTAGCTGCTACTTGATTAGTTGCATCAAATCAATCTACCTATATGTTTATCTTTTCACAACATGGCAAATCAAAATACATTGAAACTCCAAATTAATTTGCTGCACAATTTTTGTACTTTGTTACATTTAATATTTTATATTCATTACTCCAATATTCAAATTTTTTAAAAAACGTGGGAAACTTTTGTTGCCTTACCAATTTGTTTACCAACAGGGAAATAGCTTTTATCTTTCAAATTCAAATTTCTTGCTACCAACTACTACTATCTTACTTTTTTCCTAAGCTACATTTCTTCTTACATGGAAAAAAATTGTATACAAAAAGCTAATGCTCATTTAGCAAGAACAAAACGAAGAAGATCCATTGAAAACAAACCATCATCAAGTCAATCATGTAAAAGACTTAATACAGCTTCATCATCTTCATTTGTTACAACAAGTCCAACCCTACAAAATAAATCAACACCATTGAATGATGTTACAAACATCTATCACGATGTTTCTGTTAACTATCAAAATCATGATCCCCAATCAACACCAACAACTCAACCTAATTCAGGCCACAAGGCTCAATTTGAAGCAGTTAAATCATTTCAACCAAAACACTCAGGAATTAATTTATTCAATCAGTTCACAGCAACAATCAACCCCTTACCAACCACTTCACAACATAATTTGGATCCAAATCTTCCCGAAACTGCTACAGATATTAACCAATCTGATTTTTCACAAAATCACTCTGAAGATGAATCAGATAGCGACTCTGAAATTGATATTGATCTTGATGGTCACCATGAATCAAGTTCTGAATCAGATGCTGATATAGAAAATGATCAAACAGGATTACGAAGGAATATGTCACATACTATGACAGGAAATCATGCTTTACAAGGTAACGACGTATACATTATTAAGTTTGTGTGCTTTATAGTTTATGAATCCTTCATTACATTATAACCTTCAATTCATCTTATGTCAATTTAGGCTATGATGATTGTGGCGATCCAATCTGTCTTTGTCAACAATGTGGATCGTTTATGTGGTATCAAGAAAGAAAAGGTAAATTTAAAGGTCAAACCTTAACTCCCAAATTCCAAATGTGTTGTGGTGATGGAAAGGTGGAGTTACCTCTTCTCAAACAACCTCCATCTGTTCTGCAACATTTAATGTTTGATCGGAATTCTGCTGACAGTAAGCACTTTCAAGAATATACTAGAATGTACAATGCTATGTTTTCGTTCACATCACCAGGCATGAAAGTTGATAACGGTATTAATCGAGGTAGAGGTCCACCAAATTTGCGAATACAAGGACAGACTTGCCATAGGATTGGCACTTTGTTACCAGAGGAAGGAGAAACACCCAAGTATGCCCAACTCTATATCTATGATACAGAAAATGAAATTCAGAATCGAATCCATCCATTCAGGTACAACAATTACTATATATTTTGTTATACCACATAATTCATGTTAACTATGTTGAATACCTCATAAGAAAATTAGACTAACTTTATCACAATTGGTCAAAATTGTTCCATCTGTTCTACGTATATGTTTATCGTATTCACTTATATTTGTTTGTCGACCAAAAAAGTAGCTTACCCTTATATCTTCCATAGGAATAACAAAGAAATCAACAAAGACATTGTTGTCAAAATCAAGCAAATGTTAGATGAACATAATGTTCATGCCAAAGGCTTCAGAATGGCACGTGATCTGTTGCAAGAGGGAGAAGTTCATGATTTAAGGTTGAAACTAATTGCAGACAGAAAAACTGATGGTCGAATTTATAATCAACCTACAGTTTCTGAAGTTGCAGCATTGATTCTCGGTGATGTTGACTATGGTGAAAAAAGAGATATCATATTACATAAATCAGGTGGTCAGCTTCAACGAATTGACGAGTTTCATCCTGCTTATTTAAGTTATCAATATCCGTTAATTTTTCCTTATGGAGAGGATGGTTATCGTGATGGTATCTTACTCAAATATAAACATGAACAAGTTGTAACCAAAAGAAATCGTCTCACAATCAAAAATTGGTTATCCTATAGAATTCAGACAAGAAGAGGAGATGCTCAAACATTGAGATGTAGTCGAAGATTATTTCAACAATTCTTAGTTGATGGATACACCATGATGGAAGCAGAGAGGTTGAATTGGTTGAGAAAAAATCAATCAAAGTTGAGAGTAGGAAAATATCATACCTTAAGTAAAAACATTGGTTCAGGTTGTGGTCAAGAAAAAAGAGGTAAAAGAGTTGTTCTTCCATCATCTTTTGTAGGAAGTAGGAGATATTTAGATCAATTATACTTTGATGGAATGGCCATATCAAGTAAGATTGGATTCCCTGATATTTTCATCACTTTTACTTGCAATCCAACTTGGCCAGAAATACAAAGAGAGCTTTCAAAAAATGATTTGAATCCTCAAGATAGACCTGACATCATTACAAGGATTTTCAAAATCAAGTTTGAAGCCCTTATGCATGATTTGACTCGAAAACATATTTTAGGGAAAGTTCTTGCATGTAAGTTTATCAAATTCAATTCATTTTTCTTAATGTCACCATCATACTTCAGATTTATATTGTAATATTTCTCCAATGTTAATTGTTCTGTTTCTCTTACAGATTTATACACTATTGAATTCCAAAAAAGAGGATTGCCACATGCACACATCCTGATCTTCTTGCATCCTTCCAGCAAATACCCTAATCCAGAAGATATCAATCATATTATTTCAGCTGAAATACCAAACCGACATTCACAAAAAGAACTTTATGAGTTGGTCAAAAAACATATGATGCATGGACCTTGTGGTGAATCCAAAATTTCTTCTCCTTGCATGACAAAGGGTAAATGCAGCAAATATTTTCCAAAAAAGTGGAAACAAGATACTATCGTTGATAGTGAAGGCTTTCCTATATATAGAAGACGTAACAATGGTCACACAATTACTAAATGTGGTATTACATTAGACAATAGACATGTTGTGCCATACAATCCTAAATTATTGCTCAAGTACCAAGCTCACATCAACATGGAATGGTGCAATCAAAGAACATCTATCAAATACTTATTCAAATATATTCATAAAGGATATGATCGCATTTCAGCAACTGTTGTTCAAAGAAATGGTGTTGAAGAAGTTGATGAGATCAAACAATATCTTGATTGTAGATACATTTCTCCAAGCGAAGCATGTTGGAGAATATTTGGTTTTTCTATTCATGGAAGGAAACCAGCTGTTGAAAGAATGTTCTTCCATCTAATTGGTGAAAATTCAGTTTACTTCACTGATCATCAACAAATGGAACATGTCATGGAAAAACCATCAGTCACAGAATCTATGTTCACATCATGGTTTGAAGCAAATTGCAAATATTCAGAGGCAAAAACTTTAACATATGGAGACTTTGTGAGTAAATTTGTGTATTCAAAAAAAAAAAGATGTTGGACTCCAAGAAAAAAAGGATACACCATTGGTAGATTAATTTGGGTTCCACCCAGTACTGGTGAGCTGTATTACTTGCGCATGATGTTGACTGTACTAAAAGGCCCAAAATGTTACGAAGACCTGAAAAAAGTTGCCGGCATACAGTTAAAAACTTTTAGGCAAGCTTGCTTTTCCATGGGCTTTTTAGGTGATGATAAAGAATTCATTGCAGCAATCAAGGAAGCTAAGGATTGGGGATCAGCAAAACTTTTACGATTCCTATTTGTTACTATGTTGTTGTCAGCAACCTTGGATAGACCAGGCCATGTATGGAAAGAAACATGGCAGTGGCTTTCTGATGATATTCTTTATACTCAACGAAAAATTGCAAATAATCAAGGTTTGGCCTAATTTATTCAAACATATGCATATAAACATCATATTATATAGCATAATACCTACTTATCGATTTTATTTCACAGAATTGCAACTAACTGAAGAACAAATTCAAAATTTAACACTTATTGAAGTTGAAAAGCTTCTGGAAACACATAGAAGAAGTCTTGCAGAATTCAAATGTATGTCATCTCCTAATGGTTATATTACAGCCGATTTAGGAAATAGGCTTATATATGATGAGCACAGTTATGATGTAGAAACTCAGAAAGTGGAGTTTGACAAGTTATACAAGTCTTTAACAGGTTTATAAATTTAAATTTCAATCCATTTATCCTTTGACATTTTTCATATAAATAATGACATTTCAGCTATATCAATGTATTCTTATATTCACATCATTTACAGACGAACAAAAGGTTATCTTTCATAAAATTATGAAAGCTGTTAATGATCAAAAGGGAGGAATGTTTTTTCTTCATGGCTATGGTGGAACTGGAAAAACTTTTATGTGGAATACTTTATGTGCAGCTTTGAGATCTAAAATGCATATCGTTTTAGCTGTTGCTTCAAGTGGTATTGCTTCACTTCTATTGCCTGGAGGTAGAACTGCACATTCAAAATTTAAAATTCCTGTTCCCTGTGAAGATAATTCTACATGTAAAATAGAATATGGAGATGAATATGCTGATTTACTTAGACAAACAAAGTTGATCATTTGGGACGAAGCACCAATGGCACACAAATTCTGTTTTGAAGCTCTTAATACAACATTGAGAGACCTAATGAGCAAGCAAGGTAACACCAAAGAAATCTTTGGTGGGAAAGTTGTTGTTTTTGGCGGCGATTTCCGGCAAATCCTTCCTGTTATCCCTCGAGGATCCAGATCAGATATTGTTAATTCAGCTATTAATGCTTCACATTTATGGCAACACTGCCAAGTTTTGACATTGACCAAAAACATGAGACTGCAAAGTGGTACCACTGATATTGAAAAAAAGGAAATTGCTGAGTTCTCAGATTGGATTTTGAAAGTAGGTGAAGGCAAGATTAATGAGCCTAACGATGGTATTGTCGACATCGACATTCCATCAGATTTATTGATAACTTCATGTGATGATCCAAAGTTAGCAATTGTAAACAGCACATATCCAAAGTTACTAACTAACTATCTCAATTATGATTACTTAAGCTCTAGAGCAATTTTGGCATCCACCATTGGTATTGTTGAAGAACTAAATGAATTTGTTCTGCAACTACTTCCAGGTCAATTTTTTTTAACTATTACATATATTTACATTACTCTAACTCATTAACCAACTTTGTTTTTAATATCCTTTTACATATATAGGTGAAGAACGGGAGTATTTGAGTGCAGATTCACTTGATAGATCAGAAACTACTGACAACAATTTCTACAATGTGCTTACTCCAGAATTCTTGAATTCTTTACATACCTCCGGGCTTCCTAATCATAGAATCAAACTCAAAATTGGGACTCCTATCATGCTTCTACGCAACATTGATCAGACTCAAGGTCTTTGTAATGGAAGTAGATTGATTGTAACAAATTTGGGGCAACATGCTTTGGCTGCAAAAATTATGTCTGGAAAACATAGAGGTAATGTTGTCTACTTTTCACGTATGGATATGTCTCCCTCCCAATCACCATGGCCATTCAAAATGATTAGAAGACAATTTCCTATCATTGTCTCTTATGCCATGACAATCAATAAATCACAAGGTCAGTCTTTAGATTCAGTTGGATTATTTTTACCTAAACCTGTGTTTAGTCATGGCCAGTTCTACGTTGCTATATCAAGAGTTAAAACAAGAAAGGGTTTGAAAATGTTAATTCTTGATGAAAATAAAAAGCCAACCAACAGAACAACAAATGTTGTTTTCAAAGAAGTATTTCAGAATATTTAACAGGTCAATCATATTACTAACATCTGTTTTTCACTTAATTCACTAATCATTGTTCTTTATATCACTTTTAAGAATAACAACATTTTTTTTTCATTCACAGGTTTTTATATCAGAACTTCAATCAAAACTTCAACAACCACATTTTTTGTTGTTACAATTCATTCTTATATCAACTTTATTATCAATCATGAAATGTAACATTATGTTTCATTTTTAGATTCATTTACTAAGGAATGAATCTTTTGTGTAACCTCATGAAACATTTCATTCTAAATGTTATGCACAATCTTTATTTTCAATTCAACATTAGATGTTATACTTCAGATACACATTTTTGTTATAATAGTACATATATTACACATTCATAGATCAACATAGATATTACATTATTCCAATCTTACTACTATAAATACATTACATCAAACTAATTAAAATTAGACATAAATATTGATCAACACTTGGTTCCTGTTACCATCTTCATATTTAATTATATTTTCTCCACCATCACTAAATTAGATTTTTTTAAACCTTTTGAACTTAACCTCACTAATTCACCTTCAAATATATCGTTCATCTGAAAAAATTCTTTCCATCCATTGTCCATTAACATAACATTATCATTTTCATTTACAAAGCGTACATTGCAATTTCGTACACGATACTGCGGACCTACTAGCTTTAGCACATCCATATGATATTTTCTCAAATTTCCCACAAATCTTTGTGAAAATTCCTGCATGCAAATTGTCCCAACAAAAAAACATTATATTCTAAATCATATAAATTTATATTGCATTTTCAAAAAACAACTTACTTACCACATGAAGACCATTGCTCCCTATATAAGGCACAACAATATCAACTTCGACTGAATCATTCAACTTACCATACAATGTATGATACATCGGAATATCAGAAGGATCAAAGTTTGAACATTTATTAACTTTAATTGAGAAGTCAACACCACCATAATAACATAACATTACTTCCGTATACTCCTCATTTATATTGTAAAAATCTCTAAGTTCAGCCCATCCAGTAGTCATACGCGGCTTTTCGATATTCATATTATAAAATAACAAGTGCTCAAAATTCGTATCAAAATCCACTATCCTCCAACAAGGACCCAACTCCTTATCATAGAAGAGAGAAAAATATGGATCTACTTCACCTTCATCCTTCATAACATAATGTAAAAACATCAACATTATTAAAACAATCTAATTTAATCTTATATACTCATCAACTTTAAATAAAAATTACTTACCTCATGTTTGCATAAAACAGTATGAAAAGTATACTTAACACTTTTATTTCTTATATTTTCCATACCAAACACACTTACTTAATACATTCATATAACATGCATTTTCTACTACACTTATATATATAGTAACCAAATTTTGTCATGCATGAGTAATAGCTTTGAAAATGTTACACATGTCCATGACTACCAAATTTTTAACACATATGCTTCCAAATCCATTATTTGATTTGATTTCACTAATGTCTGCAAATTTGGAATATATTCTCTTCACTTTCAATCTCTATCAATATTCACTATCAAAACATTATTGTTTGATTTGTTTTATCCAACCTTTTGTTAAATTGTGCAGCCTTTTTTTTTAAGGCCCAACTATTTTTTTTGTAATCAACTTTGGCCCAACTTTTTTAATCCAAACCATTGTGCAGCCTAAACTTTTCTTTTTTATTTACTCTTTCAGGTAATGGTCAAACCGTTTATTTTTGTATCTCTGATACAGAAAACTACACACTGTGGCAACACGAAAATGATACAGTATATAGTTGAGATTTTGAACTAAAACTAAGTTCTGCTCATTGATAATAGACTAGCCTCACAAATTCATTACAAGTGTTCTCATTTCATATTCCAATAATAATAATACCATCACATGGAAAATCCAATTCTTTCAAGATCTTTCTACTTAATATTCTGTATGAGAGATTCCCTAAATGTTAGATCACATCACAATACATATCTCACATGTAAACCAATACACTATCATTACAAATTCTCACATGCAAACTTCCACTTACAAATTTCTCTACTATTTAAATTACCCTAATCAAAAACTTTCATGAAGCATATACTAAAAAACTTCAACAACTTTCTATCTTCACAAACTTATGACATTTACTTCTCTTGCAATAAACACACTTCGACACAAGACACTAACAACATCGAACGCGCGGAACGCGCGACCCGTGCGCACGCACGGGTATAGCACTAGTTGCTAAGTAGTACTCGTACTATACGGTCTATACTATTCCAAATTGAGTCACAGCATGCAAAATTAATCAGACACAAAATATCATTGCTCTAACCATAATCATTCCATTTCTTCATCCTTCCACAAAATATCCGATGAAAGTATTTTGGATTAGGCCACGGTTCAATATAAACGGTTCAAACACTTTAGATCTAGCTTAAATTAGTTTTTTCATGGAGATTTCTTATATAAGTCAATGATAACATGCATAATAGTTTTTATACACTACCTGCAACCAATACATTCCTTACATGCTCTTGGGACCGTTAAATCCATCTTAACGGCTCTCATTCTCTCCGGTGCCATCACAAATTATCAGTTATAATTGTCTCACTCTATATAAAGATAAACTTTGGCGCCAATGTACACAATTCAATCCATTTGCACTTCACTCTCTCTTGCTCACATAGTAACTTTAGCGTTGAAGTGCTAACATGTTGTGCAAGTACTCTTCCCATTGTACCTAGGCCTCTGTATAACCATCTCGTGCCTCACCGTCAGAGACATCTAATTATGTTCAGAGCAGATCAGAAAGCAACAAGTCATTCAACCTGTCATGTGTTTCTCAAATCTTTCCCACAATAATAATGTGGATAAAGTAAATATAGAATTTTTCATTATGTTTGTTTGGTATCACGTTGAATATATGAAGATCACGATGATTCGTCGTGATTTTGCAGAACCTAAAAAATGTAATTTTTGTAAAATTACAGTAATATGAAACTTAGGCTAATTTAGTTAATTATTCTTTTCTATTTTCTTTTAACCTTCAAATTCTTAGAAGAAGAGGCTCTGATATTTTGAAACTTGGTCATCAAGTAAATAAATTTTAACTAAAATTTATTAATAAAAGAAAATGGAATCAATAAAAATTAATATATTTGATCTAAATTTACAATAAATATTTAAATTTTTGTTCGCTAATTTTTTCTTATATATACTATCAGAAAAAGACAATTCAAAAAACATTGTTTTTTGGTACAAAAACGAACTCAGATCTTATATTGTCAATGACTATGTAGTCATGCAATCACATATAAAAACACTATTAAACGGGTGCTATTATAACCCAAAATTATAGTAGTGACATTGATTTTCTTTGCAATATTAGTGATGAACCATAATCTCCTATTTCAATTATAGTACTGGACGGATCTTCTCAACAAGAAGATCCCCCTTAGATGCAATTACATACATATACTACTTCTAATTAAACATTTTTCACTTTACATTTATGATAATTATATTATAAAATGATAATAATAATTTATACAAAAAAAAAATGTTAATAATAAAATTTATACACTTAAAGCACATGTTAACAAGATCCTATTATATGTAAAATTTACATTTTTGAGGGAAGATTTTCAAACATGCATAATTTTCGACATAATTTGGAAAGGCGGCAAATACTCGATTTCCTCAAAATTTAAAGTTTAAATTCAAAAATTAAAGAAAAGAGCAAACGATTTTTCAAAGACTGACTAATAACACACTTAGCCACATGTAAGAAATTCTAGATCAAATTTACACGATTTATTTCCAAAATAGAAAATACAGTCTAATGCTCGTTAGTACACACAAAACACACAGAGATATATTACTTAGTGGTTATATTTCTCAATTAATGTATAAAACTTTTCATTTATATTTATATTCAATACAATTTACTTTTTTACCAATTTACTTTTTCTCAATTTACCTTTTTTTTTTGTGTCAAAAAAAATACAATTTACTTTTTTCACAAAAACAACAAATAATACCTAACATACTAATATTTCTTACAATAAAGATAATTTGTATAATAGTCAGGAGCAAATGCTGAATCAGGACTTTCAATCAAATATATATTGGAATGAACTTTTTTCAAGTTGCAAAGTTTAATCTTCGTGTGAAATTGAAAGTTTAATTTATGCTCGTGCTTAGTAGTACGGTATGATCCACCGTTTGCAACAACTCCAAAATTTTTATTCGAGTAAACAACATCTTCCTTAAGGTCTTTCTCAAACTTATAAATCAGAGTGCGACGCACTGTACCCTGTATTTTGTTTCCCTAAACAAAAAGACAATAGAATAATATATTACAACGAAAAATATATTAAAACTCGGTGTAAATGAAATTTAAACATATAGAATAGTTCTTACAGTTGAATCCATTAGTATCATATCCGAAGAAAATAGTGCTTTGTTGCCGGACATATCATGCACCAACCACATCCGAAATAACACGAACTACAATATTCAAACTCTCATTAGTCTAGTTGATTTCGGATATCAGGTTAATTTTATTCGCCATTGTTTAGTAACTTAACAAATGAATTTGTGAGTTGGTTGTGGAAAATAGCATATGAGTTTGTGAGAAGATTTTGGAGAAAACGAAGACATATTTATAGTTAGGTTTAGAAATATAAAAATTAAGAGCAAATTTATGAGATAATATCGGTTACAATGTTGAATATGTAACGTTCAAATAATAATAAAAAATATTTATTATAATAATTAAAAATTATACGTAATGGAAATATATTTATGATAATTAAAATATATATAAAAACGGTTAATTATAATAATTAAAAATATATTTATGATAATTAAAATATATATAAAAACGGTTAATTATAAAAATTAAAAATTATACGTAACGGAAATATATTTATGATAATTAAAAAATATATAGAAACGGTTAATGTATTAATTATATTTTGTATTAATATAAATGTTTTAAATTTTTATTATTATTAAAAATTGTAACGTCTTCAATTATTAATTATATTTTGTATTAATATAAATGTTTTAAATTTTCATTATTATTAAAAATTGTAACGTCTTCAATTATTAATTAAAATTGAATATATTAAATGATAATATAAATTTTTTACATTTTCGTATTTAATTAAAAATGTAACGTTATAAAATATTAAATAAAATTAAAATTATTGTCTTAGTATATTTTCATTAAAAGTGACACGTGTCACTTTTTCGTCAATAAGGTTTACTTTGTTTATAATATAGATTCAACCAAAAATAGCAACCATGTTTGGTGGAGCCACGGTAGCTCTGTCCCTCCTCTCCCTCTTGTTACTCTCTCCCTATGAAGCCCCGATACGCGACACGATATTGATATGATACGATACCGATACGCCGATACGGGAATTTTTTAAAAAATCTCCATCCGATACTGCCGCGATACGTTATTTAAAAATTAAATTTAAAATTAAATATATAAGTGCATAATATATAAACATAACTAAAATCAATAATATTAATAATGATTTTTTTTTTAAAGACAAAAAATTATTATTATTATTATTATTATTATTATTATTATAAACGTCAATAGTTCATTGTACAATAACGTACAAACAAGCCAATAAGCTTGCACAAGAGCAAAATAGTTTGAAGCTCAACATACAAGAGTCAAAATAAACATTTAACCGATACTTTTTCGATATGAGTATCGAGATGTATCCGACGTGTATCGGATATTATTTTTTTATTTAAAAATAAAGATTTAACCAATACTTTTTCGATACGAGTATCGGGACGTATCGAACGAGTATCGGTATCGAGTACATATCGGACACAATACTTCGCCATTTTTAGAGTATCAGAGCTTCATAGCTCTCTCCAGTTGCATTATCCGATAAATGCAACCCACGAGATAAGAAAGTGTTGCTCAAAATCAAGAAATACTTCAACGGTTGTTAATTCGAAAATACTCACACCAATAATAAATTGATGTGTGGGGCAAGTATAACAAGCAACCAAAAAAATAAGGATGATAGAGATGATAATGCAATAATTCAAAGTAATAACGGTGGAAGATAAAGAACATGATACCAATTTGTTTACCCAGTTCGGTGTTAACTAACCTACTCAGGGTGAGAGAGCAGCTCTCTGTTATACTATAATCAAATAAGTCATTTTACAAGATATTTCCAATTTGGTACAAGGAATTAGCAAACCATAATTCTACTCAAACCCGAATCTCTTCCCGTGGTCAAGAGACTCAATTTGACCTAGTCTACCAAGGTGATGCCACAAGATGATCCCAAAAATAGTTTGTCATAGGATTCAAAACCTTAGCCTTTTGTGGTGGCAAACCCCAATTCCCTACATCTTGTCGCTCTCCCTTTCTCAATTTTTCTATAAATAAAACATTATCTATTTATAGAAAAATATATGCATATCATTTTAAAGGGTCATGCTAAACAGTGCACCCGGTGCACTAGTTAAGCATACCCAAAAAGGAAATAAAAAGACAAAATTAATGATAGAGAGATAACTTTTTGCATCTTTAACACATTAAATGCACAAGTTTCAAGAAAAATTTTCTATATTAATATGCTTAACCAATGCACCAGGTGCATTGTTTAGCATTTTCCTATTTTAAAAGCAATCTTTTATAATAAAACCAAATCTCATATTGTTTTAAATATATCCAATTTAAAACAAACCAAATCTAAGTGAAATATTCTTCAAAAATATATTTTTCCACAAAATCAACAATATTCTGACTTTCAATTTTGAGATTTCAAGGCATATCCAACATCAGCAACCCTTACCTTTTATCCTCATGGGATCCAAATGGGTTCACTTTAGGAAACAAACGAAAGAGCATCACCCGTCCTTTCTCACAAAGCAACCACCGTGGAGCGGCTTTTTGCAAAAAGATGAGGGAGAAACTCATGAGGTTGTTGTGGCTGGTACAACATCAAGTGTGATGAAAAAACCAACCCTCGATATTTTCAACAGCCCTCAATTCACCAATTTCTCAGGCAATATCCCCCCTTCGGTGGGCGACCTTTCTTACCTCACAAGTCTCACATTCCATAAACTACCTTATCTCAGAGTCCCAACTCAGCCCACAATCACTAAGCTCAAAAATCTCAAATATCTTTTTATCGAATATATACCAATGTCTCAGGCCCAATACCGCCTTTTTTGGTTGAACTTAAAAACATTAAGCTTCTTCACCTTTCCACCAACAACATCTCAGGCCCAATACCAAGCTCACTTTCCCATTTGCCTAAACTCGAGAACTTACACTTGGAACGAAACAAGCTCACGGGCCCAATTCCAGAATCATTTGGTTCATTCAAAAAGACCGAGCACTACAAAAATAAATCTATTTTTTGACGGATTCAATATCAGCCTACTAGCCGTTCTGGTGACCAGTAAAATTATGGCCGCCTAAGCCGCTGCAAATTGAAAAAAAAAAGTCACAAAATTACAAAATATTATTTCTAAAAAGAAGTAACACTTTTCAGAAATTTACACGGAATTCAAAAAAAGGACCAAATTCAATTGTATTAAAAGATGTTTTTAAATGAAGATAAATAAATAAATAAATAAATAAATAAACAGAAAAGATAGACAACAACACAAGAATCATATTTCTTATTTATTTCTCTCACAAAACCACGGCACCATAAACCTCCATTGCCACGAGAAGCTTCAACTTCTTCCTTTCCAATTCTTCTTTGCATGTGCCTTTTCTACTCAATCCATGACAAGTTGAACCAACAAGAATCAAATACAAACTCTAACTTCCATTACCCTTAAACTTCTATTCATTTTCTTCAACTTCTGACTTTTTTCACGTGTGACCCATCTTAGCCCCAAGCTTCTAGAGTTCGAAAATTTAGTGAGAAAGAGAAGGAATTCCATTTTTCCTTCACCTCAAGCGTTGGACCAGAATTCCCTTTCTAGAGCCCTAAATGTTCAAATCATACATTTTGGGAATTAAAGCTTGTATACAAGTGACTGGTTGCTATAGTTATCAATTTAAGTTTCAAGAAAATCTAGCCACGAATTCAGGAATCAGGACATAGTTGGAAGAAGAAGAAACTCTATTTATTTTCTTTTACCTCTCCATTGGCTGGAATTTTAGAGCTATGGGTTAAAATTCTCAATTCGCACTTTCACTCCTAATTGGTACCTTGCATGTGAGTTTCATCAAATCAAGGATTGGATAGAAAAATGGAAGCTTAAGAGCAAGATTCAAGGTCTAGGTTTGGAAGAATAACTAAATTTAAGTTTGTTGAATTAATAAACATAATGTTAAATAATATAATCTTTTCTAAAAAATAAATAATAATTTTGCGGCGGACATAGCCGCCGCTAAATGACCTGGTCGCATGTCAGCATGTATATGATTTTGCATTGGCCATGGCCGCTGGTAAGTGGACTTGTCATGTGTTAATGTTCTAGCATCATGTGTCAGACTTTGCATGGGCTTTGCCCGCCGTTAAGTGTTAGCGGCGCCTTATTTTGCCGCCGATAATGGTCGCCACTATTTTATTTATTTTTTACTTTTTGGGCGTTTTTTCACTTTGTTGGATATGCCTTAAAATCTAGGTAACAAGAAGTCAGGAAATCCTGAAGAAGTCTGTCAGCTGCGCCGCGTGCAGGACAGGTGGCGTCGGGCGCCAGGAAGCTATTGGAAAGTTGTTTTAGTTCTGTCAATGGCGCTGGGCGCGGGCGTGGTGGCGTCGGTTGCGGGAACGTGATGTTTTGTAGATTTCTTTGGAAAATATATTTTCTTGGAGTATACTCTGACTTGGATTTTTTCGTTTTAAAATAGATTGTGTTTGTTTTTAAATAGGATATATTTAAAAACAATATGAGATTTGGTTTTATTTTAGAAGATTGTCTTTTAAAATAAGTAAGCATATATTTTTCTATAAATAGGGATTGTCTTATTTATAGAAAAATTGTGAGAGCAAAGAGTGAGACAAGATGTAGAGAGTTGGGGTTTGCCACCACAAAAGGCTACGGTTTTGAATCCTAGGGCAAACTACTTTTGGGATCATCTTGTGGGATCACAGATTCAGATTTTGGGTAGAATTAGGATTGACTGATTCCTTGTACCCAATTGGGAACTCTTGTAAAGTAGTGACTATTTGATTCTAGTAGAACGGAGAGGTGCTCTCTCCCCCATAGTAGGTTATTTCGAACTGGGTAAACAAATTGATTGTGTGTTCTTTTCTTCTTGCCGTGTTTATTGTTGCTTGAATTATTGCATCATCATCTCTATCTTGTCCTTATATTTTGGTTGCTTGTTACGCTTGCCCCACATATCAGTTTCTCATTGGTTTGAGTTTATGTCAAATTTGCAACAATTGGCGCCCACCGTGGGGCAAAGGAATCATTCGACTCAAGTACCGTGGGTTTGAAGGAGGATATTGAGAGGTCCACCTGGAGTAACGACTGTGGGTTATGGAAGGTGAAGATGAGGGCAATGTTAATTCAGAACAAGGGTTGAGGTGTTGAAGGGAGAAGCACGATCAGAGAGGTCTTGCTTATCACAAAGGGATGGTTGGTGTACTTTGGCGGAAACTCAGTTTGAGGTGAAGTCTTCCAATAGTAGTAGACAGTCAACATTGACTCTCGGGTATCTAATCGGAGATAGGGAAGAGAGTGATTGTGTTGAACCAAAGGGGAACCATGGAGACCTTGTGGGATACATTTCGATTATGGCTGAAGAAGTGCAAGACCTTGAAAGGATCTTCAAGGAGGCAATTGAAAGCAACCTTGGTCAAACTTGGAAACTTGTAAGACTGCTGGAGGTAGTCGGGTGCAAGGGGGTTTTTTATTTGCAACTTGTGGAACCGCCTAAAATTCCAAGGTGGGTTTGGAGCCAAGCAATACTTTGAGAGGACGGAAGGAATTCCGGGGGTCGAAGGGTGGTGAGACTTGTAGGGTTGTCCTAAAATCCGTGGATAGTTGGAGGCAAGAAATACTTCAGGATGACGAACATGTTCAATCCGGGGGCTGAAGGGGTACGGTGGAGCTTGTTGAGCTATCCAAAAGCCGGTGATAGCGGGGCACAAACGTTTCTTCGAGAGTACGGAACTGAACACTCAGGGGATTGAAGAGGGAGGCGGTGAATCTTGTGGTTACCAAAAATCCAATGGTAGTGGGAGGCAAGATCTTCATGAGAGCGGAAGGCATTCCGAGGACGAAGGGGAGGAGGTAATGCTTGCGGAAAGCAAGTGGAGGCTAACGCCTAGGTCGTGGTTTTGGCCGGTGATCTTGGATGAAGATTCAAGATGGAGAGAGCAGCGCGGTGGTTGAGTGTATCACCATCGATTTAAAGGCAAGGTGGTGAATTGTTGGATATGCCTTAAAATCTCGGTAACAAGAAGTCAGAAAATCCTGAAGAAGTCTGTCAGCTACGCCGCGCGCAGGACAGGTGGCGTCGGGCGCCAGGAAGCTACTGGAAAGTTGTTTTAGTTCTGTCAATGGCGTTGGGCGCGGGCGTGGTGGCATCGGTTGCGGGATCGTGATGTTTTGTAGATTTCTTTGGAAAATATATTTTCTTGGAGGATACTCTGATTTGGATTTTTTGTTTTAAAATAGATTGTGTTTGTTTTTAAATAGGATCTATTTAAAAACAATATGAGATTTGGTTTTATTTTAGAAGATTGTATTTTAAAATAAATAGGCATGTATTTTTCTATAAATATGGATTGTCTTATTTATAGAAAAATTGTGAGAGCAAAGAGTGAAACAAGATGTAGAGATTTGGGTTTTGCCACCACAAAAGGTCACGGTTTTGAATCCTAGGGCAAACTACTTTTGGGATCACCTTGGGTAGACTAGGTCAAATTTGAGTTTCTTGGCCACGGGAAGAGATTCGGATTTTGGGTAGAATTAGGATTGGCTAATTCCTTGTACCCAATTGGGAACTCTTGTAAAGTTGTAAAGTGATGACTATTTGATTCTTATAGAACGGAGAGGTGGTCTCTCCCCCAGAGTATGTTATTCCGAACTGGGTAAACAAATTGATTGTGTGTTCTTTTCTTCTTGTCGTGTTTATTGTAGCTTGAATTATTGCATCATCGTCTCTATCTTGTCCTTATATTTTGATCGCTTGTTACGTTTGTCCCACATATCAATTTCTTATTGGTGTGAGTTTATGTCGAATTCGCAACAAACTTTGTTGCCTTTTTTGCAGCCATTAAAATGTAGTTTTCTTGTAATGGACTCAGATATTATCTTATCTCACAACTAGCTTTCTGGGCCTATTCTAGTTGCATTGGGCCAATTAGATCCTTGTAGAATAGAGTTGTCGAAGAACAAACTTGAAGGTGATGTTTCTGTGCTTTTCGGTAACAATAAAAAGACACAGGTACTCGATATTTGGTGGAACTTGTTTTCATTTGATTTTTCAAAAGTGGATTTTCTAAAACAGACTTTGATATTAATCATAATAGGATAGGATAGGATAGGATTTATGGGAAGCTTCCGGCGCAAAAGTGGAAAATTTGCGGCAGTTTATTTTGTGTGGTGAGATACTGCATGGTGGGACCGGAAGATTGCAAGATAGGTTTGATGAGTAACTAACACTTACTTGGTTACAAACCTAAATATTACATGTTAGGCACACAAACAAAAACTTGAATAAAATAATTAAAAAGATGATGAAGTGAGGTTAAATGATGTGATTAAATTTTTTTATATTTATATTTTCTCAATTATGTAAATATGCCTAAAGAAATATTATTTAGGGTTGTGTCTATCTTCACTATACAAGTGTTTCTTTTATATCACTTGCTTATCTTCATTACAAGTGTTTGTGTAGTGAACCTCTTCCAAAATGCAAGTGATATAAAAGAAAACTTGCTAAGTTGAGAATAAATGAATCTCATGTTTTCAATGAGATCATAAGAATATATGAATTTGTATTTAGGTAAGATATATATGATTTGCATGCTATGTTTAGTGTTCAATTGCTAAGTGGTTTTTTTTTCCTTACAAAGTTCAATTGCTAAGCTGAGCTCCTGTTATAGTATTTTATAATGTGATAAATTAACCAGGTGTTGTTTCAAAACAAAAAATTGTTAATTTATTTATCAAAAATTTATAATAAAAACAACTCTTTGATGGGTAATTTTCTCCCCATGACTGAAAAGTTTAAATCCGCCATTGATATATTGATAAAATATTTGATGGTATATATAGATTGACAAACAGATATCTTTTCTACCGAACAGACAACTTCAATGGGGTATTTCCATAATATAATATTTGTAAATAATTACCTAATTGATAAAAAAAAGACCTTCTCTCAGATAACTTAAGCTTTGTTTGCAAATTTGGAGGGGAGGAGAGGGCTTTGAAGGGAGAGAAATTGAGAGAAAATTAGAGAAATCTTTTACATTTTTTGAGAAAGTATTTTATATAGAGAATGACAAATAAATACTTATAATTAATATATTATGAATTTAAGAATATTATAACAACATTAATTAAATTTGAAGAATTCATATAAACCCTCCAAACCCCCATCCAATACAATTTTTGAGTTCCCCAAATTGAGGGGTTTTTGTGTTATGAAGAAAAAATAACCCTTCAAACTCCTTCCCTCCCAAATTTTTCTACTTTTTCCACTTGTTTCTTCCTTTTTAGCATTTTCTTCCCTTCCCTTCCCCTCCAAACTCGCAAACAAAGCCTTAGTAACTAAACTCTCACGTCTTAAGCCACTAAATTTAATCTAGTGGTGAGAGATTAAGTAGATAATATACATGAGATTTTAAATTTGATTTTCAATAGCTCCATTGTAAATCAAACCAAAAAAAAAAACTCTCACTTCTAAGTATGAAAATATTGTGAATTTTATCTCTTTGAAAGTTCGACGGTTGATTTAACACTCGGTGATTTGGTCTATTTGGAAAGTCCGGGAATGACTTAATCTTCGTTGAGGGATTTTCATCTATTGAATACATGGTTGATAGGATGAAATTTTTTTCTTGAAAATGATATCTAGTCAAAAAACCTTGTCAACCCTTAGTCTCTTAATGATTGGTGGAAGGTTGAACCTATCTTGTGTTGGAACCACTATAGAGTCATGTGTGGTGGTGCTCCTGGGCTTGGGGATCTTGAAGGGATGTTGGCTTTCTTTTTGTTTTCTCTTCTTGATTTCTTCTTTTTCTCTTTTTAATCTCCGGATGTTTAAGAATTTTCTAACTATGAGTTCTTTGTATTTTCTATTTATTTAGGGCTCGATACTTCTTGTAGTTCCTTTTGTAAACTATTTTGAATGTACTAATTCTTTCTTATTTTTATATATATTATATATTTTGCCATTAAAAAAAACCATATTTTTAATAATGTGGTAAATGAGCCTTTGGAGTTGGTTGAAAGGGTTAAAATCCTATCGTGGAGATGGAGTGCGGATAGACTCAAAGTCTCCTCTTGTCTTTATTATGAATGGTATTGGGATTCCGAAAGTTGTTATGACCGTTGATTTGCGGGTTCAGTAGTGAAGTGTGTTTTTTTGTGCCTCGGCTAGGTTTTGTTGCTGCTGTAGCCAGTTTTTTGATGCTTTTGGTACACTGACTTTTTTTGTGCCTGCTGGTTTTGTTGTGCATTGTTTGTCTCTGCGCTTGGCATTGGGTACAATAGACTTGTTTTAGGCGCTAGTGCTCTCTTTGTTTTGCTGTTGTTGTTATTCAATATTCTTTTGTATGTTGCTGTGCTTGGTTGGTTTGCTGTGGGTGTCTTTGTTTTAAGACCCTTTTAGTCTCGCCTTGCTTGTACTTTTCCTTCCCTTGATATATTTTATGCCATGGATTGAGAAGCTTTAATATAATTTGGCTATTAAAAATAATAATAATATCGCTGTCGTTATCAATTGAATTTACTTAAAAGATAACTGACTGCTAAATTTTTTTAGATTAATAATTCATGATACATTTTAAGAAAATTGTTTTAGACACTTATACGAGACAATAATTATTATCTAGTTTTAAAACTTCCAAAAAAAATTGCAATGCAAATGAATTTTTAATACAAATATTGGTAGTTAAAAATTTAATTCGACTGTTTTTCTCGTAAATTTTCTTTATGGTCGATAATCATATTTCATACATGTGAAACGTCAAATGTATATAACTTTCTAAGTTAAGTTTTGAGCTATAAGGCCCCGATACTTAAAAAATTGTGACGTATCTTGTCCGATACGTACTCAATATCAATACTCTTTCGATACATCCTGATACACCATGCATAGCATAAGCATAGTGATAGAAAAATGGCACTATTACACGCAATAATTGAAGTTGAACGATGATTGATTATAGTGTAGACAAAATGAGTAAGTACAAATAATATCAGATTTCCCTTCTTTTTTTGAAAGGCCAAAAATAATATCTCAAATTTCCCTTCATCTTCCCTTATCCTTACCCTTTGTTTTCTTCCAGCATAGTAGCAACTAGCAACTCACGTGTAGCATGTTTCTAATCAAACTATAAAAATATCAATAGTCTCCCATTTATAGTATCATTCAACATTCTAAATCCAACCAAAAATATGTCGGTGTTGATTGCAACGTAAGTATCATATTGCTAATGAAGAAACAAAATGGCAAGGTGTTCACGTATATAAACACAAATCAGTTACAACAAGTGAGCTGCTCTAGGGATTCCTAGAGCACTTCAGAAAAAGACTTAGATTGGAATTTACTGTTTACAATGTAATGGATCTGCCTCTTTTAGCTTCTAGGTGTCTTCCTTTTATAGTCCAATATTTCTTGACCTAATGGGCCTTCTTTCGGATTGAGAGGTCCAGACCCAATTAACTATAACACTGAAGCAGCTCGTCCGTACAGGACACGTGGAGTTGACACATGTGATGATCACGTCACTCGTTCGTGCAACTCACGTGAGCTCAAAATGACCTGAGTGATTGTCATGGGCTTGTTGTGCTAAAAATAGAGCTTTTACCTGAGCTGAGCTGGACTGAAGCCTTTGGTTGAGTTGGGCTGAAGATAAAGCTCCTGGTTAAGTTGGGCTGAAGATTAATCTCCTGATAACATGTATGGTTGAAGTTTAATAATGTAAGTATGGTATGATCTCCATACCAGTCCACAAGGAAATTATATATTTGAGAATTTCCACATTGCTTAGAGAAATGAATGGTGGGGGAGCTCAATGTTATATATAGAAACCTCAATTTTCTTGTTTCAACACACCAAGCAATACCACTTGTAAACAGTTTAAGTTTATATTTTTGTTTGTTTCTTTTTCTTTTATGCTCTTGTTTTAGAGTATTTGAGATGTAGTTCAAATATTTATTTTGGAGAGTGTGAGTGTATTGTGATCATCGGGTGTTGAGAGTAAAGTCTATGTTGTAATAATTTTCATAGTGTTTATTCTTTGGTTGTCGATCGATTTAGACAACGACCGTGGTTTTTTTCCCGGTTTTGGAGTTTTTACATTATATTCTTGTGTTGTGGATTGTGTTCTTTTATTTTCTCTATGCAGGTTTTTCCCAACAACTGGTATCAGAGCCTTTTGGTTTGATTCAGTGAGGAGAGAGTTCCGCTGTGAAGTTTAGGCTAGAGAAAATTGGTGGAAGAATAATGTTTGGCATGTGGAAAATCAAGTCAAGGATGTGTTGATGCAATCAGGGTTACACAAGGTTAGTCTGGAGAGGTGGTGGTAAGAATATTCAACATCGGCCTGGAGAAGCAGTGGAATAATACTTGGGTAACAATTGAAACAACAACTTTATCATGAGGGTGCGAAGGTGCTAGTGGTGTGAAGTTCGTAATCAGCGGAGTTTTGGAGTCGTGGACTTTGGATGCTTCTATCACATGTGTTTGAAGAATGAATACTTTGAATTCCTAGAGCTAGTTGAAGATGGAGTGGTTCATCTTGGAGACTGATCGAAAAGCTTGTAAGGATCAAGGTATGGATGAGGTTCTTTTTTACATGATGTGAGGTATATCTTGAACTTAAGTGGAATCTGTTGTCTATAATTACGTTTGGTGATCTAGGATATGAGACTAAATTTGAGCATCGAATTATAGAAATTTCGTCTGATGCAAATATAGCTGGTTTTACTATTGGTCATACATCTGTTACTAGTGGTGATTTTCATGATGTGGTTGAAATGTGAGACTTTAGGTGAGTACTTGTTAGTGACATGAGTTTAGTTTGACTAGTGAAATAAGGTTTACTAGGTGATGTAACTAAACTGGAAATTGTTGGAGCCTAACAATGGCCTGGAGGTACTTTCAGAGCAGTTTGAAGTTGTTCGGGTGGCACATGGGCATCGATTGACATGGATGCAAGGTGTGTGTGCCGATAGCGTGGCATTGGTTGGTATTGATGCAAGATACACGGTTATCTCGATGGCTGATGAACTTTCGGAGAAAGCCAACATAAAAGTTGCACCATAAATTTTCAGCAAGATTTCGAGATGAAATTCTTGGGTCGTCTTGATTCTAAGCGAAGGAAATTATTGGGAGGATTTAGTTTCAAGTGAAGAAATTTTTTGGGGTGGTTTAGTTCCAAGTGCAGTGTACTTTTTATGGGATGTGATAATTTAATTTGTCGGTATAGACAATGAAAATTATGTTTGTCGGTGAAGACAATGATTGTCGGTGTAGACAATAAAGATTAAAGACCATTACAATCAAGGTGGACATTGTTGGGGTTGATTGCAATGTTAATCCCACATTGCTAATGAAGGAAAAAAAAAATATCAAGGAAATTATATTTGAGAAGTCTCACATTGCTTAGAGAAATGAATGGTGAGGGAACTCAATTCTATATACCTCAATTTTCTTATTTTAACACATCAATCAGTAGCACTTGTAAACATTTAAGTTTATATTTGTGTTTTTTTTTTTATATCTTATGCTCTTATTTTAGAATATTTGAAATGTATAGTTCAAATATTTATTTTGGAGTGTGGGCGTACTGGGGTCATGGGGTGGTTGAGAGTGACATCTATATGTTGTAACAATTTTTATATAGTGATTATTTTCTGGTTGTCGGGTTAGACAACAATCGTAATTTTTTCTTCAATTTTAAAATTTAACACGTTATATTCTTTTATTGTTAATTGTGTTCTTTCGGTTTCTCACCTCCACTCTCCTCTGCATCTCAATTTGTTGCTCCAATTACACCATCAAATAAATGTAACCTACAAGATAAAAAAGTGTTGCTCCAAATCAAAAAATACTTCAAGAACCCTTTCAAATTTTTCATACAAAAATGGTTTTGAATCCTTTCAATTTGCGAATGTACGTGCAGTAAGTAAATATAGTCGTACAATCACACATTGTTTACCGAGACTAATTTTAATTGAAAGGTCCATAATATTAATAAAGATAGAGGCGGCAAAACGTGCATGCCCGTCCCATTTAGACCCGTCCTGTTTCAGCCCGTCAAAAAATAGGGTGGGGCGGATCAACTTAGGTGTTCGGGTTCAAAATTTAAGCCTGCCCGTTTATTGGCGGAGTTGCGGGTTGGCGGGCATGTCCGTCAAATACCTTTTTTTTTACAATTTGAATTACAACTTTATAATTCAATGTTAAAAAAATTCAATGTTAAAAAAGTATTAAACAAGTTGAATTATAATAACTTCACAATTCCTTACAATTCTTACCTCTTATACTTAAACTAACAATAAAACTATAATAAGTATAATTAAGAGAAAATTGCAGTAGAGAATAGAGATAATTAAACTAACAGAATTATCAATTAAGTTAATAAATAATTCTAATAATATAAGATAAAATGATAAATACTAAAAAACGGTGGCAAAACGGGCATGCCCGCAACCGTTTAGACCCGCTAAAAAACAGGATGGGGCGGGACAGACCAACTTAAATAAAATAGCGGGCCGAAAACCTCTACCCAATCCGTCAAAAATGGCGGATCAAACGGATCGTCCCGGCGGGCTCGGCCCATTTTGCCACCCTAAATAAAGATATATTTTTATTTTATGAAAAGTTAAGTTTTAGTTTTTAAATTTTAAATCACCTGATCTAGATTGACGTACAGCTGAATACTCGACATCACTATTTTCACTACTTCAAAACTCACATCAGAAAAACCATGTGTATGTGTCCATGTAAAGAGTAAACCACTGATTTTACCTTTATACACATCATCAAGCAAATACTCAGTTGATGAGGTATATATTTTACACCAACTCAAGAAATCACAACGTAGAGTTTAATAACATTTGATCTCAAATATTTTATTCTTTTACCTTTTTAGTTTTTATCTCAAAATTTTACTTCTTTAAAAAATCAATGTATTATTCATAATGTATAATTCAAAAATGTATAATTCATAATGTATTACTATTTGTACTCTTATGAAAATTAATACATTAATTTATTAAATGAATTTTCTCCTTTTTAATAAATTAAAGATATTATGACTTAATTTATTAATCCTTTTTATTTCTTATCCATATGCAAAACTTTAAAATGATTGAAGTTTTGAGAAAGAAGGACTGTATTTTTTTCTATTTCTTTTATAATTTTTACTTTCTAAACTTACAAATATTTCATAAATTGGTTGTCATATATATTTTTTATGTGTTTTTAAAATATTTATAAATTAAAAAGTATGAAAGAGATAAATACTTTGTTGGTCATCCCTATGAAAAAAGTGATATGGTTTGCTCTATATAAAATTTTTAAGCTTGTTGTTTTAATTCATATTATTTTTCAAAATTTTAAAAATTATTTTATTATCCGTAAATTTATAAATTATTGAATAATAACTTGTTAGAATATAATAGAAAATTTATTTACAAGACTTTAGATTATTTTTAAAACGAGAAGATTGGATATGAACTTTTTAAATTTCAAAAATATAAAGATAAAAGTAACAAAAATATATATATTTATAAATTTAATTTTAATTTTTTTAAAAAACTTTTAATAATGTTATAAACATGTTTGTCATTCAAAAACACATATTTATTAAGCAGGAGTGATTAAAACTGCGTGCATAATAAATTTGGACGAGTCAAAGTATTTCATATTTTATAAAGATTAAAAATAAAATTTAAAAATTTTATTAGACTATCAATCATTAGTTGGTTCGGTTGTGATTGATGTCGAACTTGGTAAGAAAGATCACGGTTTGATCCCCTGTAAAAGAGATCGAAAGAGAGCTAAAATCACTTGATGCCAAAACTGATCGAGACCAAATTAAATTGAGGGTGAAAAAAAAATTATTAGACTAAACTTTAATATTTAACCCTATATTTTAATATTTTAAAATTATTAGACTAATATTATGAATTATGTTAGAAATAAGTTGTACTGAGGTCATAACATTGAAATTTTACCATAGATGATAGAACACAAAAATATTTCCCTTATCTTTATGTCAGTAAAAATCTTATCCCTTACCCTTTACACAGTTTCACTTTATATTCATCCAGCATAGTAACAAGTCACGTGTAAAATGTTTCTAATTAAATTCTATAAATAACAATACCCACCCACTTACCATTCAACATTAATCTAATTCCAAACCAAAAATAGGAATCATGTTTTGGGGAGCAACAATAGCTCTCTCCCTCGTCTCCCTCTTGTTACTCTGTCCATTTGGATTTGGTTTTGCTCCACTTCCACCACCAAATAAATGTCACCCACAAGATAAGAAAGTGTTGCTCCAAATCAAAAAAGACTTCAACAACCCTCTCCTTCTATCCTCATGGGAACCAAACACACCTTGTTGTACCTGGTCACACATTCTGTGTGATGAAGTAACTTTCCGTGTCATCGCCTTCTCGGTTGCCGATTGGCCTGAATACACCAATTTCTCGGGTCATATCCCCCCTTCGGTAGGTGACCTCCCTTACCTCGAAACTCTTTCATTCCACAAACTACCTTATCTCACAGGCCCAATTCAGCCCACAATCGCCAAACTCAAAAATCTCCAATCTCTCTTTATCGAATATACCAATGTCTCGGGCCCAATACCACCTTTCTTGGCCCAACTTAAAAACCTAGAGCTTCTTCACCTTTCTGGCAATTACTTCTCGGGCTCAATACCAAGCTCACTTTCTCAATTGCCTAAACTCATATCCTTACGTTTGGACCAAAACAAGCTCACAGGCCCAATTCCAGAATCCTTCGGTTCGTTCAAAAAGCCGGGGCCGGATATTATTCTAGCCCGCAACCAGCTTACTGGGCCTATTCCAGCTTCATTGGGCCAAATAGATCCAGAGAGGATAGACTTGTCAAGGAACAAGCTCGTAGGTGATGCTTCAGTGCTTTTTGGGAGCAAAAAAAGGACACAAAAACTTGACATTTCAAGGAACTTATTCTCTTTTGATTTTTCAAAATTGAATTTTCCGATAAAGAGTTTGATATGGTTAGATATTAATCATAATAACATTTATGGCAAGCTTCCAGTGGCATTGGCAAATTCGGAATTACAGCAGTTTAATGTGAGTTATAACAAATTATGTGGTGAGATACCTCAAGGTGGAACGAGAAGATTGCAGGATAATTTTGATAAGTATGCTTATCTTCATAACAAGTGTTTGTGTGGAGCACCACTTTCAAAATGCAAGTGATAAAGGAAACTTGCTAAATAACTAAATAAATCTTATGTTTCAATGAGATTATCTAATAATAAGAATTTGTCTTTGGATACTATATGCTTGTCATGTCCATTGTTCAATTGCTAAATGTTGTTCGTTTATCTTTAATTTATCTATGCACTCTTTTTTTCTTTATCAAAGTTTTATCTCTTTAGATTTTCGTTGATAATGTTTTTAATGAGGCAAATAGATTTTCACGCTTTAGGTTTTGGTTTCCTTTTTTTAAAATATATGTGCTTCTTAGATGACCTCTTTAGAGTGCTAACATATATAATTCAAATCCCTTATTAATTATCAAATCCCTTAATTAAGCTTTTTCTCCCCGTCACTTCCCTAAAAATAAGATTATGGCCTAAGATTGGTGTGAGCAGCTCTGGATTACGCAAGGGTATTAAGATTATGGCTTTAAGCTCCCTAAGAATAATTTATTTTACTACACATTTATTTGGTACACATTCTACATACTAATTATAATTGGAAAGGATATGACATACACCTTTGTGCGGTCCCTGATAAAAAAGGTGTACTCAATGATATATATATATATATATCTAGCAACTTATGAGAAATGAACATTTGGTATGATATTTTGTTTGTTGTTAATTTTATGATAGTAAGATTCTGAGGTTAAAAGATTTGTATATAGATATATTTATAGTTGTAAATTTGTAATTGATTTTCATCATCGGTATTCAATCCATTAAACCGTTTAATGTAATTCGAATATCAATTTTAGCATAAAATAATTTTAAATTTCAACTTCTTCCTATGATAGTTGCAGTGATCATATTTAAGATTCTACATTAGTGTGCTCATTAAACTGAAGGTAGCACATTGAATGATTTATTTCAAGTCCTAAATGCATACTGTACTGTAGATTACTTTGGGAGGAAAAAGGAGTAATCCACCATATAAGACATAAGCACGTTTAAGAAAAGGAAGTAACAAGATTGAAGCTAAAACGCAACTTTTAGTCATTCTCATTTGTTATCTCTCCATTTATTCTTCATTTGGAGAGAGATAGACACATTAAAAAATAGTGGAATCTACAAATTTGTGGGATCCACTTTTTAATGGATCCCACTTACTTTTAATATGTCTATCTCTCTTCAAATAAAAAATAAATAGAAAATAATAAATGGAGGAAACTCAAACACATCGATCACATAGTACTTCTTTTAAGATACATCATGGCATAAGCATAGTGATGATAGGAAAATGGCACTGCTACACGCAATAATTGAAATTGAACAACCCATCTCGTGATCTCTTATGAAAAGGAATCATTTAAAGGTTTTGAAAGAACAAGATTAAAGCCATGATGATAATGTAGACAAATTGAGTAAGTACAAATCTAATACCTGTACAGTAGTACTCCCTCCGGCCTTATTTATAAGCAAAAGTTACTTTTTAAGTTCATTGGAGAAGTAATGTATCTAGTCTATATTTAAGACTAGATACATTACTTTTTCAATGAACCTAAAAAGCAATTTTTGTTTATAAAAAAGACCGGATGGAGTACTAGCTAGCTACCTCTCAAATCTAAGATTGTGCATAAGAAAAATATGGTTCATGTTAACTTGTGCCCTAAGGGCACATGATAAGGCACCTTATATGGAAATTTTGCATTTAATAAGCTAAAAAATTTAATGCATCAAAAGTAAAAACACACAAAATTCCAAAAAATAATTTTTATATTTGTCTTCTTATCATGTGTCTTAAGGGCACAAATTAACATTAAAATATTAATATAAGCACTGTTAAATACTTTTTTTTTTTTAACTTATAACTTTTTTTTTTAATGGCATTTTAACTTATAAACTTGAACATGTGTGTTTTACATTATATCATAACTATTTTTAAATTATATTTATGATAGGTTGTGTGGCCTTGTAAAATTAATCGGACACAAAATATCATTGCTAAGTAGTACTCGTACTATACGGTCTATACTATTCCAAATTGAGTCACAGCATGCAAAATTAATCAGACACAAAATATCATTGCTCTAAACATAATCATTCCATTTCTTCATCCTTCCACAAAATATCCGATGAAAGAATTTTGGATTAGGCCACGGTTCAATATAATCGGTTCAAACACTTTAGATCTAGCTTAAATTAGTTTTTTTATGGAGATTTCTCATACAAGTCAATGATAACATGCATAATAGTTATTATACACTATCTGCAACGAATACATTCCTTACATGCTCGTGGGACTGTTAAATCTATCTTAACGGCTCTCGTTCTCTCCAGTGCCATCACAAATTAACAGTTATAATTGTCTCACCCTATATAAAGATAAACTTTGACGCCAATGTACACAATTCAATCCATTTGTCACTTCACTCTCTCTTGCTCACATAGTAACTTAAGCGTTGAAGTGCTAACATGTTGTGCAAGTACTCTCCCCATTGTACATAGGCTACTGTATAACCATCTTGTGCCTCATCATCAGAGACTTCTAATTATGTTCGGAGCAGATCATAAAGCAACAAGTCATTCACCTTGTCATGTGTTTCTCATATTCTTTTCCACAATAACAATGTGGATAAAGTAAATATAGAATTTTTCATTATGTTTGTTTGGTATCACATTGAATATATCAGAATCACGATGATTCGCCGTGATTTTGCAGAAGCTAAAGAATGTAGTTTTTGTAAAATTACGGTAATATCAAACTTAGACTAATTTAGTTAATTATTCTCTTCTATTTTCTTTTAACCTTTCAAATTCTTAGAAGAAGAGGCTTTGATATTTTGAAACTTGGTCATCAAGTAAATAAATTTTAACCAAAATTTATTAATAAGAGAAAATGGAATCAATAAAAATTAATATATTTGATCCAAATTTATAATAAATATTTAAATTTTTGTTCGCTAATTTTTTCTTATATATACTATCAGAAAAAGACAATTCAAAAAACTTTTTTTTTTTCTTCATACAAAAAGGGACTTAGATCTTGTATAGTCAATGACTATATAGTCATGCAATCACAATATAAAAACACTATTAAACTGGCGCTATTATAATCCAAAATTATAGTAGTGACATTGATTTTCTTTGCAATATGAGTGATGAACCATAATCTCCTATTTCAATTCTAGTACTGGACGGATCTTCTCAACAAGAAGATTTCCCTTGGATGCAATTACTTATACCACTTCTAATTAAACATTTTTCACTTTACATTTATGATAATTATAAAATGATAATTGTAATTTATACAAAAAAAATGTTAATAGTAAAATTTATACACTTAGAGCACATGTTAACAAGACCCTATTATATGTAAAATTTACATTTTTGAGGGAAGATTTTCAAACATGCATAATTTTCGACATAATTTGGAAAGGCGGCAAATACTCGATTTACTCAAGAATTTAAAGTTTAAATTCAAAAATTAAAGATAAGAGCAGACGATTTTTCAAAAACTGACTAATAACACACTTGGCCATATGTAAGTTCGAAAATGGTTATTCAATCCTCCTAAATTTCTCTATAAATAAGAAATTCTAGATCAAATTTAGACGATTCCAAAATAGAAAATACAGTCTAAATAAAAAAAAATAAAAAAAACATATGCACGTTAGAGCATCTTTAGTGGGAGTGAACTAAGTGGGTAAACTAAGATACTTTTTGTGGGTGCAAAATGATTTGTAGGATTTAAAAAATTTATAGTTGATTTGAGTAGTTTTTATTTTAGTGGTGGTTGTTTATAAAGAACCAAAACTTGACCCCACATATTTATATTTTTTATTTGTAATGTTTTAATTTAAAGTTAACATTAATTTAATTATTTTAATTAAAATGCATAAAAATATTAATTATTCTTCTGAAAAAAAAAATTAATTATTAAAGTGGTAAAAGATGTATTAAAAATGATCCATGCGAGGATACAATTTTTTTTTATATATGGTAATGGCGTTGGTTTTAATGCTGTTGGATGATTATATTTGTTTTTTGAAGCAGTTGGGTAATTGATTATTTTGAATGAATTAAAATAATAGTCTTTTATGTTGAATTGAAAGATTGCTCACGTTCTCTATATAGTTGGCGGTAACCAAGTTTTAGCTCATCTAAGTGCCATGTCATTCCTACTACAATGCAAATTGCTTATAATCAACGTAAGCTATAAAGAATTTGGTCTTAATGCACCCGCACTAAAGATGCTCTTAGTACACATAGAGATATATTAATTACTTTCTTTTTTTTGAAGAGAGATATATTACTTGGTGGTTATATTTCTCAATTAACGTATAAAACTTTTCATTTATATTTATATTCAATACAATTTACTTTTTTCACATTAATTTACTATTAAACCACTTTAGATTTTTTTTATCAAAAAAAAAAAACACTTTAGATTTTAGATTATCAAAGACACCAAAACAATAGAATTAAATTATCGAAAATCTATTAACTGAAAGCTCATTTAAGAATTGAATTCAAATTCTAAATTATTATTTATTGAATTCGTTTAGTTTGGAGGAAAATCTCACAATGGACTGACCCTTTTCTTAATAGGAAAATGACCAAATACTCCTACATCGAATATTTTGGGGAGGAAGGACCACTACTTCTTTGCGATACAGCATAGTGATAGGAAAATTGCACTGCTACATGCAATAACTAAACTTGAACAACCTCACCTCGTGATCTCTTATGAAAGGAATCATTTGTTCAAGCTTTTTCCAAGGTTGGATGAAAGTACAAAGCCCATAATGATAGTGTTGACAAAAACCACTTCAATTTATGCACAGTATAGTACAACCCCAAGTCAAATCTACAATTTGTGTATAAACAAAGAGTAAATTTATGCACATTGCACAGTTAAATACTTTTTATATTTTTAATCAATTACAATTTTTAAATAACTAATAAAAAAATTATTGTGACTTATAAACTTGACCAATTTTATTTTTTTACATATCATAACTATTTTGAAGTTATATTATTGATAGATTTTGTGACATTGTAGAATTTTTACATCAATAATATATCAAAATTGAGCACACATCTTAATCTTAATCTTAATCTTAATATATATAAAAGTAGTGTTTTGCCCATCTAATTTCCCTCCTAATTCTCCTTAATTAATGACTGCGTTTTTTTTTTGTCAAAGATTTGTGTAGCTCCAGAGAAATACTTGCATAGTCTCTTCCTTAACACTTAATTCTTAACCTCAATCAACCAAAATTGAACACATCATTTAATTAGAAATACATGAAATTTTTATGAATATATAAACGGAAGGATTTCATTCAAATTAAATGTGATTGATATCCATAAATGCAGCCTTATTTTATAGGTTTAAATTAATGTGCATGTACACATGTATTTTTTATTTTATAAAATCATGTACAAATGTTTCTCACCACAAAACTTCAAATTTTCATATTCAAATTAAATTACTATTATTATTTTAAATTCAATTAATTCAAATAAATAATTATTTTCGAATTTAAATTACTATTATTGTTTTATATTGAATTAATTTTAAAATTAAAATTAATATATTATTTTCGTGCAAAACTTTTTTCAAAAGAAAAAAATTGATCAACTTTAAATAATTTACATATATAAATTACCAATATAATAAAATATTATAAGAAATCTGAAAATAAATTTAAAAAAGTAATTGTATTAAAAGAAATAACATGAACATGAAATACTCATTCGATTGGCAACAAAAAGAGGGAATATTATATGAGTATATTGGTTTCAAAAAAAATTATATGAGTATATTAGGTGCTAATAAATGTCAATGATTTTCTAAAAAAAAAGAAGTCAATGATTTGCATTTATGGATATCAATCACATTTAATTCGAATGAAATCCTTCCTTTTAAATATTCATATAAATTTCATGTATTTCTAATTAAATGATGTGTCAAATTTTGGTTGATTGAGCCTAAAAATTAAGTGTTAAGGGAGAGACTATGCAATAATTTCTCGTAGCTCCATGCATATTTTCATTATTTCTATGCATTTTTTAAAAGCAAATCTGACGCATTTAATGCCCTGCGATTTTTCTCTTTTATCCATGCTAATTTTTCTCCTTTATTCCTATGAAAAGTGTGATGTGCAGCTAATTATTAATGCTCTGCGATTTTAAAGAGCACAAATGCTATGAAAACTGCTTGGGAGGTCCGCTCATTATAGCATGTATTGATCCTCAAAATTTGTCATAAATGCAGTTAACTACTCACTCCGTCACATTTTATTTGAGTCAGTTGATTGTCTCACGTTTGGCAATTCAAAACTTTAACGATTAATATCTTTAATTGTATAATAGTAAAAATTATAAAAATTTGATATTTGAAAATTACAAATCGAGACGAATACAACAAGATCTTATATGCTAATATTTATTTTTATCTATGAATAGAAAAATAGAGTAAAAACAAAATATATAAATAATATCTATAGTCAAAATAGCTCAAATAAAATGAGAGGAAGGGAGTAGATTTTAATGTTACCTAGGCAATTGTCTATGAAGTGCATATTACTATTAGTATTCTGCACAGGTCTATGAAATGCTTTTAATGCTTTTTCTTTTTTCTATGCAATGCATCTACGTACTTCTATTCTTTTCTCTCTATATAAAGGTGTGATGTTATGCATTGCTCTACACACATACACATATCCCTTGCTACAATACAAGTCTAATTTTTTTTTTTTCTTTGATAACATTTCTATATACATATTGACAGAGGAAGTTATAATTTCCATAGATTATTAATTAATACTCCTCAAGTTTTCAAAGCCAACGGTGCATATTTTTTTAATTTTTTTTTTCCAAAGGTGCTTACATTTGTTCATATGTTTATCTATATAAAGATGTGTTGTTCATTAGATTTTCTCATCCTCAAGGCATTTCTTTGCACAGAAACAAAAAAGTTTGCACGAAATAGATATGGCATATGATGCTTGCTGCAGTTTTCATTGCTCTCAACACAAACACAATGCTTGCTACGGTACAACAATGGCATGTATTTTTAGCTTTACTCAGCCTTAAGGGTATATAGACAATATATTGTTTTTGTTCTTATCAATTTTTATCATCTTCCATCATATTTTATGAGTGGTAATTCTATATAAGTTATAATAATTATATTTATTATTGTTTTTATCTGTCAAATAGACTTGCAAAGAAGAGGAGGAGTCTGACTCTATTTTGATTGTGTAATGTTCCTTGAAGATCAAACATTAGAGGTATATGTTTTGTAGTTAAACAATTTGAATTTTAAAAAATGAAAACTTAAATCATTGCTATTGATAATGTATGTGACAGGTACCACTAATTGAGTATATACAGTGATTCAACTAAAACTGAAGTTGTTCGGAAAGATATGGAAAAGACTCCCAGGAACACAACCAGAAAAAGGAGTATCAACAGTGTGGGATCGGCAGTCATGGTTGATGTTGAGGATTGTGAAGGGTCAATTACAAAATCATCAAAGATGGTTTGCGTCAAAGTTGAACGTGAACGTGATGATTGATTGAAATACTTTGATGCATATTGAACTTGAGTTCTTATTTCGGTTTGAGTTATTTTGACATAAGATGGTTCGAACTGCCAACAAGTATGATTTTCCCAAAATGAATGGGTAAATTAAAACCAATTTTTCAATTATATACATGTACACTAATTGCAAATTTCATCATCTGATACATGTTCTCTAATTGGCAAGTGTGGTTTTTCAATTTACATTATAATAACCTAAGTTAATTTCGAACAATGATTCACATATTCATCTTTCTCTCATCAATGTCAATATTTTCCCTCATGAATATCATCACCTCATATATGTACACTCAATACAGAAAAAATTTCACTTAAATAGGTAAACATAACCAAAAATCTTCCCTGCAAATAATACGCAACCTATCTTTTTTAAACAAATGAATATATTGATGTGGTAAGAAATTATAAGTACATAGCAATCACAACAACACTTTGGATTGAAAAAGCGAAACTGAACATAGAAACATCAAGGCATCAAGAAAAGAAGTTTTCTTTTCCAGCCCCCCACGTTTCTTTTTTACCCCCGAGTTTTTTATTTTGCCCTTACGAAAAATTTTGGTTTCTATAAACCGAAATTTTTTTTGCCTTGAAATACAACTTTGGTTTTTAAAAACCGAAATTTTCTAAAATTTAAACTAAAAAAATTTCGGTTTCCAGAAACCGAAATTTTTATTAAGGACAAAATTGAATTTTTGAGGGTATAAAAGAAATGCGAAGGACTGGAAAAGCAAACTTCTCAAGAAAAAAACAAGACTATGAAACAAAACCAACAATAAGGACAAAACCCACCCCAAAACACACATACACACAAACAAAACAAGACAGCTCACAACAATCTTAAAAAACTAGAAATAAACTTAGTTTGTTCATTCCTTTTGCAGTATTTAGATTTCAATTTAATCAGACATAATGCAGCAAACACATATTGCTTATAGCACCTGCTTTTTTTTTCGGAGGGTATTGGTTGCACTATTGTGTATTTGAACTTAATTTTTAACTACAACACGCATGAAGCGCTGTAATTATTGATCTACATTTTTCAATTCTAATCTTATATAATATATGTAGTTATTTCATCTTGATATTCTAATTACATATTTATTTAATATGTTTTTATATCTAATCATGAACACAATACTCATTTCAAAATGTAAGTTTAAATTTTTTAAATAAAAATGAAGTTAAGTCTATGAGGTGAAGAGTAAAAAAATATGTGAAGACTTCTCTTTTAGTGAATTAAAGTTAATTACTTATTATATGGTATGAATTGTGTTTTGGTGCTACATTGTAGCCAATTGGTGTAACACCGATTTTTTGTCTAACTTTGAAGCAAGTAATAGCGTGGGATCTTTGCGGTCTTTTGTAGTAGGTCATTTGAATTGAGTTTTCTCATTGTGATGATCGATGGATTTGTTCATCTTTAATAAAATTTATAATTATTAAAAAAATTATGTCATAATGTTGTGATATTTCAATTTTTATATAGTATAATTATTTTAAACCTGGTGGTGGATATCTACTCATTGGCTATTGGCTATATATTGTGATACAAGAAATACATTAAAAATTATTTGAACATTGATTTTTTTAGAAGAAAAAAAAAGAGAGTTGTTGATTTGTTACGCAATTTTTTTGGTGTATTGATTTTTTTAATTAAAAATAACGCAATTTATATTTTTAAAATTTGAAAATTAATTAGTGCAAGATTGCTATGAGTATTTTTTTTTTTAAGTACAAAAAAGAGGGTACAATTTATTTTATTCTTCAAGAACATGCCAAATATCATAATTTGCAAAAAGGATAGATATTGTAATCCTCTTAAATTATTTTATGTGATTTCTATGTAATTTTATTGGTTAATATGTAATGATATTAATATTGTTTAGTTCAATTTGAGTTCAATTTGAACCGATTATTTTAAGTTTCAATATATTTATATTTTGACTATATTTTATTTTTTTAGTTGCAATTTTAATTATAACAATTTAAATCATCTATTTATCACTCAACAAAGCCCGTGCAACGCACGGGTCGAGGTCTAGTTATTAATAAACTTCACCTAATAATAATTAGGAAAATGCTAAACAATGCACCCGGTGCACTAGTAACATATTAATATAGAAATATTGTCTTGGAACTTGTGCATTTAATATAAAAAGTTATCTTTTTAGTATTAACTTTATCTTTTTATTTTCTTTTTAAGTATGTTTAACTAGTGCACCTGTTTAGCAGTAACATAATAATTATTCAATAGAACCTGATTCCAACTTCTAAAAGTATACAACTTTTACAAGATTACATGTCACCATAGTATCAAACTTACACCATAATTGTACACAGAAAATTGACATTGACATAATCATAATAATCTATTAGTATTTTTATTCCGTGACAGCAAAAAGTCATGTGTTTCCCATCTCATCTCATTATTATTACATTCTATTCTATAAGTTCCATTTCAATTCTCTCCCACCCCACTACCAATCAACGTTCAAATTACAACAAATAAATGAGAACCAAGTTTGGTGGAACTGCAGTTGTTCTACTATTATGTTTCCTCTCCCTCCTACTACTGTCCCCAGTTGCATTATCTGAGAAATGCAACCCTCAAGACAAGAAGGTACTCCTCAGAATCAAGAAGGAACTCAACAACCCTTACCTTTTAGCCTCATGGGATCCACACTCGGACTGTTGTGATTGGTATTGTGTCATGTGCGACATTAAATCGCATCGTATCACAGCCTTAATAATGCAATCTTCTGTCCCAGACACAAATCTCTTGGGCTCCATACCCTCGTCCGTTGGTGACCCCCCTTATCTCGAAAACCTCGAATTCCATAACCTTCCCAGGCTCACAGGCCCAATTCAGCCCATTATCGCCAAACTCACAAAACTAAAGTACATTTTTATCGAATATACCAATGTCTCGGGCCCGATACCCTCTTTCTTGGCCCAACTAAAAAATCTCCAGCTTCTTCACCTTTCCACCAACAACCTCTCGGGCCCAATACCCAGCTCACTTTCCCAATTGCCTAACCTCGAGTCCTTACATTTGGACCGAAACAAGCTCACAGGCCCGATCCCAGAATCATTCGTTCTTTCAAAAAGCCTGGCCCAAATATCGACTTATCTCACAACCAACTTTCTGGGGCCATTCCGGCATCATTGGGCCTAATAGATCCAGAAAGGCTAGACTTGTCGAGAAACAAACTTGAAGGTGATGCTTCTGTACTTTTCGAAAGCAAGAAAAGGACACAAGTACTTGACCTTTCGAGGAACTTATTGTCCTTCGATTTTTCGAAATTTGATTTTCCAAAACAAAGTTTGATATGGTTGGATGTGAATCATAATAAGATTTATGGGAAGATTCCAGCTGCATTGACAAAAGTTGAAAATTTGCAGCAGTTTAATGCAAGTTATAATAGGTTGTGTGGTGAGATACCTCAAGGTGGGACAGGTTTGATGTTTATGCTTACTTGCATAACAAGTGTTTGTGTGGCTCACCACTTTCAAAATGCAAGTGATAAAGAGATCTAGCAAGTTAAAAATGGATCTCTTGTTTAAATAAGAAATAGAATTTGTATTTGGATGTAAAGTAATGTTTAATTGCTAATTAGTAATTACGTTGAGCTGCATGCTATTGCAAGTTTCGTTTAATCTAAGCTTCTTTTACTTTTCTGTTTTTTATTCTACAAAATCTTAGCTTGTTAAAACTTAAAAGTAAGAATTATAAACCTCTTCAAAATAATTGTTCTAATAAGACCATTTTAAGGTCAAATTTGTACTTCATAAAGACCATTGGATGATGTGGCTTGGAGTGTCTTTAAAGAGTGTGTTAGACGGTGTGACCATAGCACTCCTCTAAATTGTTTTCAACAAATAACTCGCTCTTTGTACGATTGTAACGTTCTAAGGAATCTTCTTCTCAATTGCTAGATAATCGGGGTGAGATGGGTAGCTCAACTGGTTAAACTAAATGAGCTAAAGGTTAAAGGAGTTGGAGGTTCAGGGCTCAAATCTGACAAGGAGAAAAAACTAACATATAACATTGTAATATACTAACAACTAACAATTTGTCATTCAAAAAAAAAAATTGCTAGATAACCGACATTATAAAAGGAACTCCATTCAAAATGATGTTGACAAAATCCAAAGGATTTTAATTAGCATCCTAAAGAACATCTACATGGGCTCTCATATAACTAAAATAGCTTACAATTACAACTTATTTTTTAGGTGCGATCATATCAGCAATAATGAACCGGATCTCATCAGAACTCCGCAGTTAAGCGTGCTTGGGCGATAGTAGTACTAGGATGGGTAACCTCCTGGGAAGTCCTTGTGTTGCATATATTGGAACAAAATTATGATTTTGTATCTCCTTAATTGATTTTGATGATAACAATGTATTTAAAGTTAAATTGGAGTACTAATAATTTAATTTAGTGTGCAGGATTAAAAGTTAAAATTTGCGTACAAAAGCACATTAGAATTTCTGATGGAATTACTTCTGAGCAAACAACATCTGAGCTCACCAGATCTGAAACAAGTAATTCTGAGCCTATCAAAATCTGAAGAACATCTGAGCACTCCAGATCTGAAACAAGTAATTCTGAGCCTATCAAAATCTGAAGAACATCTGAGCTCACCAGATCTGAAGCAAGTGAAACTCTGAAGTTATTATCTGAACCTTAGAATTTCTGAAGGAATTACTTCTGAGCTCACCAGATCTGAAGCAAGTAATTCTGAGCCTGTGAAACTCTGAAGTTATTATCTGAACCTTAGAATTTCTGAAGGAATTACTTCTGAGCTCACCAGATCTGAAACAAGTAATTCTGAGCCTATCAAAATCTGAAGAACATCTGAGCTCACCAGATCTGAAACAAGTAATTCTGAGCCTATCAAAATCTGAAGAACATCTGAGCTCACCAGATCTGAAACAAGTAATTCTGAGCCTATCAAAATCTGAAGAACATCTGAGCTCACCAGATCTGAAACAAGTAATTCTGAGCCTATCAAAATCTGAAGGCTCGTCAGATATAAGTGTTAAGCTACATTTGAGAGTACAATTTTATTGAAGACTGTGCCTGACTAAGTCCAAACGCAGAAACCAAGAATGAAAAGGTTTGACCATGGAAAGGTCCTTTTCAAGTCAGGCTTCAGAAACGATTATTTCCTTATTTGGCTTTCACCAAGGTTCAAATATCAAAAGCCAAAAGGAATCTCTCATTTTGTAGTAAACGTTAAGCTCCTAAGCTACTGCAAATCAGAACAGCTAATAAGCTCACTGATCTATACAAAGGAGCGTCTCAATTCTTCAAACGGCTATAATCTTCAACGTTCATTTTATCATCTATAAAAGGAAGAAGATTTGTGAAGAAATGTAATCAAGACTTAAGCTTCTGAACGTGCTGAAACTCTGTCAAATTCTGAAGCTATCAAACACTTAGAAACTTTGTGATAATTTTCTAAGTTAGTCTTGTAACTGCGTTGTATTTTGTAAACACCTCTGATTGTATATCAAGTGTTAATCTCTTATCTTTATTAACATTAAAACCAGTTTGAAGTCTCTTGCTTTGTGCTTGAGCATTGGAAGTCTCTTGCTTTGTGCTTGAGCATTGGAAGTCTCTTGCTTTGTGCTTGAGCATTGGAAGTCTCTTGCTTTGTGCTTGAGCATTGGAAGTCTCTTGCTTTGTGCTTGAGCATTGGAAGTCTCTTGCTTTGTGCTTGAGCAGTTAGAAGTCTCTTGCTTTGTGCTTGAGCAGTTTGAAGTCTCTTGCTTAGTGCTTGAGCATTTGTAATCTGAGTGATTATAGTGAAATCTCTTGTGAAGGACAAGAGGACTGGACTACTCCTGTTAGTGGGAGGAACCAGTATAAAAATTCTGAGCATCTCTCTCTAACCCTATCCTCATATATTGTGTGTGTTATACCTTATCCGCTGCAATTTGTTTTAACTTAGAAAAAGTCTCACACAATTCAACCCCCCCCCTTCTTGTGTGTTTTTCAACCTTCAATTGGTATCAGAGCCTGGTTTGTTGCTCTTCACTTAACAGTGAAACAGTAAAAGATCTAGGGGTACTTAGTTGAAAAACATGTCTGGTGTTACCTCTCCTTCTGCTTCCTCTGGACCTGATCACTCTGCTGTTCCACCTCCTCACAACTATGATAGGGAAAGGAACAGTGATAATCACAGAGACAAACCACCTTACTTCAACAGTGATCCTACTACTTTTCCTTTCTGGAAAACCAAGATGTATAGTTACATCATTGGGACCGATGATGAGTTATGGGATATCATTGAAGATGGTATACATTTTGAACACATGGATGATGAAGGTGTTGTAAGAAATACCTACAGAAAGTTCTTTGATGCTGAAAAGAAGAAACAGTATAAGAAGCATCATACTGTTAAGAATATGCTTATTGGTGCAATATCTCATGCTGAGTATTTAAAAATATCCAACAAGTCATGTGCCAAAACTATCTGGGACTCTCTATGTTCCACCTATGAAGGAAATAAGCAAGTCAAAGAAGCTAAGGCAAACTTATTAGTTCATCAATATGAGCTGTTCAGAATGAAGGAAGATGAAGATATTGAAACCATGTATTCAAGGTTTCAAACCCTTGTCTCTGGTCTTCAAGTTCTGAAGAAAAGCTACACTGCATCTGATCACGTGAAGAAAATTCTGAGGAGCTTACCTTCTAAATGGAGACCAAAAGTTACAGCTTTTCAGGAATCCAAGGATTTGGACAATGTGACTCTTGAAGATTTAATAAGCTCACTCAGAAGTCATGAGCTAGAACTTATGTCAGATGAACCTGTCAAGAAGATGAAGTCCTTGGCTCTAAGCTCTGTTCAGACTTCCTAAAAAGCTGCAAAGATCAAAGTGTCTGAACAAGAGGAAGAAACTTCTGATGATATGATGGATGAAAATTCTGAGAATGAAGAAATGGCACTAATGGTTAGAAGGTTTCAGAAATGGAACAAGAAATACAAAAGGTTTCCAAACAAAGGAAACAACTCAAGAAGTTCCTTTTCAAAGGACAAAAAGGAAGAACTGAACAACTGCTATAACTGCAAGAAATCTGGACACTTCATTGCGGACTGTCCAGAAATGTCATCCAAGGACAAAGGAAAGAATAAGAGCTTTGGGAAAGAAAAGTACAAAGAAAAGGTAAGGAAGAGTTTGTTAGCCACTTGGGAGACCATTGAGAATGACTCTGAAGGAGAAGATGATGAAGAAGGCAATCTGGCTTTAATGGCAAGAACTTCTGAAGGTAACAACTCTGATAGAGATTCTGAAGATGACTCAGATGATGAAAATGAGGTATACTCTAACATGACTAAATCTGAATTAATTGATTCTCTTAAGATTGCCGTGAAACATTACTCTCGTATAGTAAGTCAACACAAAATTCTGAAGAATGTTCATGAATCATTGAAAAAGGATGCCAAGATTCTTTATGATGAAAATGAATCGTTAAACATTCGTATTTGTCATGTTGAATCTAACTATGTCTTGGCAGACAAGCTCAATGATGATCATGAAGATGCTCTTCACGAATTTATTCGTTGTACCTTCAATAGGAGTAAAATGGCTTCCATGATTTATCATATGACTCGTAACTATGGTGAAGGCATTGGTTATTCTCGGTTTAAGAACTGGGATAAACCTCTGAAATCATATAGTGAGGATGATACTCCACCTGAATTATTCTCTACCTTTGTTAAAAGTGGTACACTTGATCTGAAGGCATCCAACTCTGAAGGAGGTTCTGAACCTGAACCCAAAGACTCAGAAGTTCCAAGTTCTTCTGAACCTAAAATTTCTGAGTCCAAAAGTTCTCAAGTTAAGGCTCAGAAGTCATCTGAACCTCTGAGAAATCAAGGTAAAGTTACTTCAGATCCTTGCTTGACCTTTGGAACTGTGATATACTCCAGATCAAAATCCAAGAATCAAATTAAGCCTAAACATTCTTGTCAAAGCTTAATTAATTCTAGATCTTGTGTTGATCATAGAAAACAAAGAAGGAATACTATTCAGAAGACTAACTCTAAAGGACCCATCAGAATATGGGTACCAAAATCTGAAATAATGTTTGCTTCAGATGCTCATGCAAGGAAAGGTAAAACAGCAGCCCTGGTACCTGGACAGTGGTTGCTCACGACATATGACGGGAGAAAAGCATATGTTCCAAACCCTAACTCTGAAAGAGGGAGGCTCTGTGGGATTTGGAGGAAAACAAAAAGGGAAGATCATTGGTACAGGTACAGTTGGTAATTCTTCTCTTTCCATTAAAGATGTTTGGTTAGTTGATGGACTTAAACACAATCTATTGAGCATTAGTCAATTTTGTGACAATGGGTGTGTTGTTACATTTAATAAGGAATCATGTACTGTATCAAAAGACTCTGACAAATCTGTAGTATTCAAGGGAATGAGAGTTGGCAATGTTTATAAAGTAAACTTTTCTGATTTGGTTGACCAAAAGATTATATGTCTTTTGTCTCTGAGTGATGAGAAATGGCTATGGCACAAGCGTCTTGGTCATGCTAACTGGAGGTTGATCTCTAAGCTTAGCAAACAAAAGCTTGTTAGTGGTTTGCCTGACATTGATTATCACTCAGATGCACTTTGTGGCTCATGTCAAAAAGGAAAATTTGCTAAGACTTCATTCAAGTCTAAAAACATTGTCTCTACTTCCAGACCCTTAGAATTGCTTCACATTGATCTGTTTGGTCCTGTTTCGACAGCCTCTATCAATGGTAAAAAATATGGATTGGTCATGGTTGATGATTTCAGTAGATGGACTTGGGTGAAATTCCTACGTTCTAAGAGTGAAGCACTTGTGGTGTTCAGTGACTTCTGCACACAAATACAAAGTGAAAAGGATCTTCGGATTCTGAAGGTTAGAAGCGACCATGGGGGAGAGTTCGAAAATGACTCTTTCGAATCTTTCGGCTCAGAGCATGGAGTAATCCATGAATTCTCTTCTCCTAGAACACCACAGCAGAATGGTGTTGTAGAAAGAAAGAATAGATCTTTGCAAGAAATGGCTCGTACCATGATGCTTGAGTCTAACCTAGCTAAGTTCTTGTGGGCAGAAGCCGTGAGTACTGCTTGCTATGTTCAGAATAGAATCTACATCAGACCTATTCTGAACAAAACTGCTTATGAACTGTTCAAAGGAAGAAAACCAAATATTTCTTATTTTCATCAGTTTGGATGTACTTGTTATATTCTAGACAACAAGGTCTATCGAAAGAAATTTGATGCTAGAGCTTATAAGGGTATCTTTATAGGCTACTCTGAACGCTCAAAAGCATACAGATTGTATAATTCTGAAACTCACACAGTTGAAGAATCTATACATGTTAGATTTGATGATAAAGAGCCTGACGATAAAATGTCAGAGCAAGCTGAGACTTTTGCAGAATTTCAAGTTTCCTCAAATTCTGAGTGTGAAGATCTCTCCATTGCTGTATATCCATCTGAGACTCAAAATGAAGATATCTCTGAAGGCCTTGAAACTGAAGACCCTTCAGAAACTGAACCCTCTCAGACACCTGCTCCACCTAAGAGTAAATTCAAGTATAGATCATTTCATCCTGAAGAGCTAATTGTTGGTAACAAGGATAGCCCAAGAAAGACCAGATCTGCTTTCAAAGAGGATGAATCCCTAGTTGGGTTAATTTCATTAATTGAACCCACAAACATAGAAGAAGCACTCTCAGATGATGGGTGGATTGTTGCAATGCAAGAAGAACTCAATCAATTTGAAAGAAATGATGTTTGGGATCTGGTACCAAAACCCAAACACAAGAACATTATTGGAACAAAATGGGTATTCAGAAACAAGTCAAATGAAAAGGGAGAAGTTGTCAGAAATAAAGCTAGACTGGTTGCACAAGGTTATAGTCAGCAAGAAGGCATAGATTTCACTGAAACCTTTGCACCAGTAGCAAGACTTGAGGCAATTAGACTTCTCTTGTCCTATGCAGTTAATCATGACATCACTCTATTTCAAATGGATGTTAAGAGTGCATTTCTGAATGGAGTAATTTATGAAGAAGTCTATGTTAAACAACCTCCTGGCTTTGAAGATATAAAGTGTCCTGATCATGTTTACAAATTGAAGAAATCTCTGTATGGTTTGAAACAAGCTCCAAGAGCTTGGTATGAAAGGTTAAGTATATTTCTTCTAGAAAATGGTTTTGAAAAAGGACATGTTGATAACACTCTCTTTAGAAAAACCTTAAAAACTGATATTTTGATTGTTCAGATTTATGTTGATGATATTATCTTTGGTTCAACTAATGCTTCTCTTTGCAAGAATTTCTCTAAGCTTATGCAGGATGAATTTGAAATGAGTATGATGGGAGAACTAACATTCTTCTTGGGAATTCAAATCAATCAAAGAAAAGAAGGAGTATATGTGCATCAAACCAAATACACAAAGGATTTACTGAAGAAATTTGGTCTTGAAGATTGTAAACCAATGTCAACTCCTATGCATCCCTCTAGCTGTCTTCTGAAGGAAGAATCTGAAGGCAAAGTAGATCAGAAATTATACAGAGGTATGATTGGTTCCCTCCTTTATCTCACTGCATCTAGACCAGATATCTTGTTCAGTGTATGCTTGTGTGCTAGATTTCAATCAGATCCTAGAGAGTCTCATCTAACTGTTGTTAAGAGAATCTTTAGATATCTGAAAGGAACCACTAATCTTGGATTACTTTATAAGAAATCCTTAGATTATCAGCTTATTGGATTCTGTGATGCTGACTATGCTGGTGATAAAATTGAAAGGAAGTCCACTAGTGGAAACTGTCAATTTCTAGGTGAAAACCTTATATCATGGGCTAGTAAGAGACAAGCAACTATTGCTCTATCTACAGCAGAAGCAGAGTACATCTCAGCTGCTAAGTGTTGCACGCAATTGCTCTGGATGAAACATCAGTTGGAGGACTATCAGATAAGGATAAGTAGTATACCACTTCTCTGTGATAATACTGCTGCTATCTGTTTGTCTAAGAATCCTATTTTGCATTCAAGAGCTAAACACATTGAGATCAAACATCACTTCATTAGAGACTATGTTCAGAAGGGAGTAATTAAGATTCAATTCATTGATACTGAGCATCAATGGGCTGATATCTTTACCAAACCTCTTGCTATTGATCGTTTCGATTTTATCAAGAAAAATCTGAACATGGTTTTTATTTCTGAATGATATCTCTGAATGCTGTTAACTCTGAATGAATAAACTGGTTCTGAAGGGCCTCAGAAGTTTGGACGGCTCAGAAACTATTATATAGGTTCTGAAGCACTCTCTCATCTGAAGCAATCAGAATTATTTATTATTAAATATGATTTCTTGTGACTCAGATACCTACTCTAAGTGTTAGTTGACCACTCAGTTTCTCTAACTGACAGCTGGCTTCTGAAAACACTACTTATCTATGTAACTTCCCATCATGTCTAGTAACCGCTTGGTAATGAAGGAGAGCTAATGATGATTTTATTAAAAGTAACTGCCAAGCCCCCATTACGTCACTATCTTGTTTCCCCAATATTTTGAAACTTCCACTATAATCACTTAACTACACACTAGTCACTATCACTTCTCACGTTTTCAATATTTTGAAACTTCCACTATAACCATTTCTGACACTCCTAAATCCCCTCAGAAATCTCCTATTAAAGATTCTGAGTCTACCCCAATAGCAATGGACGTAGACCAATCTGAACCCTCAAATGTTCAAAATTCTGAAGTCCCTGCTGAATCCCAAACTGAACCCCTTCAGACTTCATCTCCTAAGCCAACCACTTCTGAACCAAACCCCTCATCCATTCAAACCACTCCACCTTTTCCTGGAACTGATTCAGATCTTGAAGAAACTCGTCTTCATTCTGAAACAATTCCCTGTTTCACCATGGTACTTAACAATTCCCTTTTACCGTTGAATGCATTTACTGCTGGTGGTTGTTTGCTGTGTGCATTTACTACCCTGTAACTTGTGCTTTGACTGACCCGTTTTTGATAATGACAAAGGGGGAGAAAATATTATTTCATTTCCTATGGCAGTGAAATTATTTCTGAAGCTCTAAAGATCACATTTTCTGAACTCTACTCTTGTTAAGTTATATTAAAGTCTTTTAAACTTTTAATGAGGGGGAGTAATAGATTTTGTCCAACATAAATTCATATAATATAAGATACGCTTGCAAACCATATCTTATATTTGTCAATCTGAAGAAATAGAGCTTGCAAACCTCTAATTCTGAAGGTAGAATATATGAAATTATATTTGACATTAAATATTACTCTTAGACTGTTTTATATTTATCATTGATAAACTTTTGAAGCTTATCAGACTCAGGGGGAGCTTGCAAACCTCAGAACCTGAAGTCAAGATGTTAAATAAAAACAACAACAATTGATTTTAAATACATATAGTTGTCATCATCAAAAAGGGGGAGATTGTTGGAACAAAATTATGATTTTGTATCTCCTTAATTGATTTTGATGATAACAATGTATTTAAAGTTAAATTGGAGTACTAATAATTTAATTTAGTGTGCAGGATTAAAAGTTAAAATTTGCGTACAAAAGCACATTAGAATTTCTGATGGAATTACTTCTGAGCAAACAACATCTGAGCTCACCAGATCTGAAACAAGTAATTCTGAGCCTATCAAAATCTGAAGAACATCTGAGCACTCCAGATCTGAAACAAGTAATTCTGAGCCTATCAAAATCTGAAGAACATCTGAGCTCACCAGATCTGAAGCAAGTGAAACTCTGAAGTTATTATCTGAACCTTAGAATTTCTGAAGGAATTACTTCTGAGCTCACCAGATCTGAAGCAAGTAATTCTGAGCCTGTGAAACTCTGAAGTTATTATCTGAACCTTAGAATTTCTGAAGGAATTACTTCTGAGCTCACCAGATCTGAAACAAGTAATTCTGAGCCTATCAAAATCTGAAGAACATCTGAGCTCACCAGATCTGAAACAAGTAATTCTGAGCCTATCAAAATCTGAAGAACATCTGAGCTCACCAGATCTGAAACAAGTAATTCTGAGCCTATCAAAATCTGAAGAACATCTGAGCTCACCAGATCTGAAACAAGTAATTCTGAGCCTATCAAAATCTGAAGGCTCGTCAGATATAAGTGTTAAGCTACATTTGAGAGTACAATTTTATTGAAGACTGTGCCTGACTAAGTCCAAACGCAGAAACCAAGAATGAAAAGGTTTGACCATGGAAAGGTCATTTTCAAGTCAGGCTTCAGAAACGATTATTTCCTTATTTGGCTTTCACCAAGGTTCAAATATCAAAAGCCAAAAGGAATCTCTCATTTTGTAGTAAACGTTAAGCTCCTAAGCTACTGCAAATCAGAACAGCTAATAAGCTCACTGATCTATACAAAGGAGCGTCTCAATTCTTCAAACGGCTATAATCTTCAACGTTCATTTTATCATCTATAAAAGGAAGAAGATTTGTGAAGAAATGTAATCAAGACTTAAGCTTCTGAACGTGCTGAAACTCTGTCAAATTCTGAAGCTATCAAACACTTAGAAACTTTGTGATAATTTTCTAAGTTAGTCTTGTAACTGCGTTGTATTTTGTAAACACCTCTGATTGTATATCAAGTGTTAATCTCTTATCTTTATTAACATTAAAACCAGTTTGAAGTCTCTTGCTTTGTGCTTGAGCATTGGAAGTCTCTTGCTTTGTGCTTGAGCATTGGAAGTCTCTTGCTTTGTGCTTGAGCATTGGAAGTCTCTTGCTTTGTGCTTGAGCATTGGAAGTCTCTTGCTTTGTGCTTGAGCAGTTAGAAGTCTCTTGCTTTGTGCTTGAGCAGTTTGAAGTCTCTTGCTTAGTGCTTGAGCATTTGTAATCTGAGTGATTATAGTGAAATCTCTTGTGAAGGACAAGAGGACTGGACTACTCCTGTTAGTGGGAGGAACCAGTATAAAAATTCTGAGCATCTCTCTCTAACCCTATCCTCATATATTGTGTGTGTTATACCTTATCCGCTGCAATTTGTTTTAACTTAGAAAAAGTCTCACACAATTCAACCCCCCCCCCCTTCTTGTGTGTTTTTCAACCTTCAGCATATCTTTTGTAAAAAAAATTAAAATAAATACAACTTATTTTATTAGCCTATAGGGATGTCAATAGAGCGGGGAATGTGCGGAGGCTGTGTTCCCGTTTTCCGCCTCGCTCCCCGAATTTTTCCCCAGCCCCGATTCCCTTCGTGGGAAAATTTCCCTCCATCCCCACGGAGCTCCACGAACATAAAAAAATTAATAAAATTTTTATACATTTTAATCAAAAGCATGACACTAATATTTAGATTTTTCTTCCTTTTTTCTTTAAAAAAAATACATATTTTGTATCTTTCATTTTTTTAAAATAAAAATACATTTTACATCAATAACAAAAAAATGCAAAAGCACATTCTATTTTTTTTTTGTCAAAAAAAAAATCCAATTGAACTTGTTGTCATCATACGTAATCATAATCTTTATACATAAGTTATATAATTTTATATATATATATATATATATATATATATATATATAGTTTAAATAATATGACCGGGGTCGGAGAATCCGTGGTGGCGAAGGGACCTTCCCCATTCCCCGCCCCGAAATATCCACGGGGTAATTTCTCCTTCCATCCCTGCGGGGAAAAATATTTGCGACTTTAGATCTTCGTACAGATTATTCCCACGGATAATCCGTTACTAGATACAAATTGACATCCCTACTTATAGCTTATATTTCAAATGCAATTTTAAGTAGCTTATGAGCTTATTATTTATCATTTTTCTACCAATTTTACCCCAACCATCTTACTTAAAAAAAATAAAATTTAATTAAACATATTTTTTAAGTCATTTCATACTTTTTTTTACTTATATCTCATTTCATACTTATAAGCTAGTTTAACCGTTAATTTTATCAAACACTACAAATTCAAATAGCTACCTTATTTGCTATAAGCTTAAAACTAGTGTATAAATTATTTGCTATAAATTCATCCACTATAAACTAGCTAGCTTATTAGCTATCCGCTATTGTTTAACCAAACATAGTCAAGGTGTGAAGTTTAGGAAAATAAAGGTGTAGAAATGAATATTTACCCTTTGTTTAGATACCTATTAATAAGAATGTGTAGTATATGGACAGTCCTGCTGTCTTCTAGATACAATTTGAATTTGCAGGAAAGTAATACATTCAATTGGAGAAAACAAAGTTAGAATTTAGGTAAAATGATTTTTTTTTTTTTTTAAATTGAAGTTCATGTTGTTGGAATAAAGAGGAGAAGATAGTAAAGAGGAGAAGATAAGCCAAGTTCTGAAGGATACTCCGAAGATCATCAGAAGTTAGTAAAAGATTCAAGCTCTGAAGACCCTCAAAAGCATCGATCAAGACAGACTCTGAAGAAGCATAAGAAGATGGTTGGTCTCTGAAGCTGAACACCTTCAGATGATGCATTTTAGACCGTGAAGAAAAAGATTAATTCCTTTACAAAGATGTCACCTGCTATTGAAATGTTTGAAGAATAATCTCCAGTGACCTCCTTTGATGAAAAATAATCATAGTACGTTATCTTTCTCCATTAGAGGAGCGTATTGTACTATTGTACTATACTTACTCAAAATGGTGAAGCGTCGTTTGAAAAAGAACATGTAGTGGAACTTTATTTCCTATCTTATCAAAAGGATCAAAATTCATCACCAAGAACTGTACTATTCCATTTGGCTACCTTATCTTCTCTGCAATGGTCATCTTCAAATTTCTCGATAAATAGAAGACCTCATTTGAAAAAATGACTACTGAAATTCTGCACAATCGCATTATTTCTCATACAAGGCTCTGAAGCTCCGACACTTAAGAAAAATTTGTCAAATACTTTTTAAGTCGTGTAAAAGTTTTATATTTTTTAAACACATCTGATTGTATATAAAGTGTTCATTCAAACTTTCTTAAACTCATTTTAAGCTAGTGAAGTCTCTTGCTTAGTTCTTGAGCATATAAAGTCTATTGTTAGTGAACTTGAGCATTTAGAAGGTCTTGCTTTTGTGGTTGAACATTTGTTATCAATAGTGATTATAGTGAACTCCCTTCGAAGTGTTAGGGGACTGGAGTATAAAATTGTTTGTCACCTGACAGAGAAACACTAAAATATCCATTGGAAAAACATGTCTGACACTGAGAGTGGTATTCCAAAATACTCTTCTGTTGGTCATGGCTACAACAATGATAAATCTGATAAGACTACTGAAAGAGCATCATTCTTCAATGGTGATTCTACAACTTTCCCATTTTGAAAAACTAAGATGTACAACTATATTTTGGGATTGATGATGATTTATTAGATTTAATTGAAGATGGTATTGCTTTTGAAGGAATGGATGAAGAAGGTACTGTCAACAATACTGCTTGGAAGCTGTTTTCTGCTGATCAGAAGAAGCGGTACAAGAAACATCACAAGGTTAAAGGGATTCTGATTGGTGGTATAACACATATTGGGTTCTTAAGGATTGGTGATAAATCTTCAGTAAAACTCATTTGGGATTCTTTGTGCTCTACTTATGAAGAAAACAAGCAAGTGAAAGAAGTAAAAGCAAATCTCTTGGTTCAGCAATATAAGCTCTTCAGAATGAAGGATGACGAAGACATTGAAACCATGTTTGCTAAGTTTCAGACTCTTGTATCAGGCTTTCAAGTTCTACAAAAAAGCTACATATTGTTCCTGACTATGTTAAGAAGATCTTGAGATTAGCCTTCATGCCAAATGGAGGCCTAAGGTTATTGCTTTTCAGGAAGTAAAGAATCTGGATGAAGTTATCTTGAAGAGTCTGATTAGCTCTCTCAGAAGTCATAAAATGGAAATAATGACTGATGAACTTGTGAAAAAATCAAAGTCTTTAGCTTTGAACTCAAAAAGTTCCTCCAAAGCTCTGAAAATTAAAATAGTCACTACAAGAAAAACAGGATTTTGCGACGGCCAAAAGCCCTCGCTACAGGGGAAAAGCCGTCGTTAAGTTAGTAGCTACTGGCGGCCACTGGGCGTCAGGAAAACAGGCATCGCTAAATTTTGCGACGGCCTAGGCCGTCAGTAATAGAAGTGACGGATTTTGTGAAGGCTTCGTATGTCACTAAATGCTAACGGTCGAAAGCATACTTTATGGGTAGCGACGGCTTTAGCCGTCAGTAATTTCGAATTAGACACGGCTCAGGCCGTCACAAAATATTGACGAACCTGCGTGTACAAGGGGACAACGGGTCGGTTTGGGTTGGTACAGGTGGGTTCGGGCCAATCGGTTTACGGGTCAAACGTGTGGTTTTCTACGGGTTGGGCTAGTTGCAGCCCAATAAAAAAAAATTTGCTTTTTTTAAATTGGTATTTTTTGTTTAATGGCTCTATTTTAAATTTTTTTGTAACGGCCCAATTTTAGCCTTTTTGTAACAACTCAATTTTGACCGGTTTTTAGAGGTTATTTGGACCCATTTTATTGTAAATTTTTCTATAAAATCAAATTGAACAATATTTGAACTCATTTGGCTATAAAATTTTTCTACAAAATTCAAATGGGCAACTTTTGTAGTATATCATATTCAACAAAACACGCACCACACAATTGTATGATTAAAATATTTTTACAAACCAATATTTTAAAATTTACAATATAACATGATCAACAAAAATCAAATATAACATGAAGCTTCTTGGCTCTTGCATACCTGCATTCAATAAACATTGATGTTTACGAAGTTAGAAAAAAAATGCTAAAGTAATAATTATATGTTAAATATGTTAAATACCATACACTTATTTATAAAAAAATCAAATCAAATATTAAGAAAAACACAACAACTTCTTGAAATAATATCACTACCTATCTCAATGTGTACAAGTTCACATAGATCTAACATTTTTAACATCATGAATCATGATTACTACTACCCTTAGAGAGGTATTCTTTACTCCTCAGTTAAATCTAATGCCGCTTGCACATATATTATACCAACAATCAACAACAAAGCACTTACATATATAATATGTCTAACACCAAAATTATATTTTTAGTTTTTAACAAAACAATGTTTATATTCCCTAAAACTTCTTAGATTCCTCTTCATTTTCACAAGCTGAAAAGCAACTATTGTTTTCACCAAACCTAACAAAAGAGAAATCCAGATCAATAATTAACATAAACCATAAATCAATGAGAGAAATATACTATAAGATCTGAATATTATTATTTACCATGTAGATCTAAAGAGAAATGTGTAGATCTGAAGATTATTATTTACCAAGTAGATCTAAAGAGCCAAAGTAAAATATTAGTCAAATATAGAGAAGACTTGAAAATCTTAACAAGAAACAAAACAAATAAAAACTCTAACCTTTGTCTATGCCTTCAACCTCACCAAAAAACATACCCTCTTTCTTCCTCAGCCATGAGGAGCTTTAGATCTTTCTTCTTATGTATTCCATGATAGTAAAACAAAAACAAAATCGTTAAGGGTTGTGAAAACTTAAAACGAAAAATCCAAAAAAGAAATCGAACAAGAAAATGGAGGAGATGGATGGTAGATGCTTTGAATTCGACGGCAATAGAGGGATGGGATGATAGAGAACGAGTTGAAAATCGGAGGAGAAAGAAAGTGGGCGGCGGCTGAGTGTTTTGCCTGCTAGGGTTTGGAAAAATAAAGAAGTGTGAGTGGGAAAGGAATAAACAAGAATACGATGTTATAGTTATTATTATTATTTTTTTTGGTACATTGGTTATAGTTATTATTAGTAATAACAAAATAAAAACTAAAAATGAAAATGAAAATGAAAATGAAAATGAGAAACAAAATGAAAATGAGAATGAAAATGAATGGCTGTGTAGATATGTTTCTCTTTCTCTAATTTGGTTTTTACCGAGGGCTTAGGTCCTCAGTAAATTTATTGAGGGCTTTTTTTTCATTTACCGAAGACCTAGGCCGTCAGTAACTTATCGAGGGCTTAAGCCCTCAATATGTATTATTAAAATCCGTCAATAAATTGAGGTTTTTTTGTAGTGAGTAGACTCTGAAAAAGCTCAAGATGATGATTCAGAAGATGAAGAATTTGCTCTTCTGACCAGCAACATTTAACTAGTCAAATTTTTTATTTTTATGAATTCTTTTTTTGTATAAATTTTTTGGTGAGGCATACTCCATCTCTTAATAATTCGATAATATTTATCAAACAACCAATAAAAATAAACCACATAAAATAAATTTATATATGATACATACAACTAATTTCACATATATATATAACTTGTTTTATTAAATATCCATAAGATATTTAAGGATAATTTAGAAACAATTTTTTTTTTTACTAAACAGCGAAGCTATATTTTTTTATGCATGATACATACACAAATTAATTGTTTTGTGTCATAAATTCCACCTCTTTGAAAGACTCCAAGGCCAAGGACAGGAAAGTGGTGCAAAAAAAATTAGCAAGTTTTGTATTTTATTTATTTTAGGGTTAATAGGTTGTTATCTCATGCTAACTGGACGTGTTTTGCGTTATCCTCCTGTTAAAAATTCTTTGAAGATTCCCCTCTTGCAAAGTAAACTTTTTTGATTTTTCTACTTGAGTGCACTTTTTATATCGGTTATTTTGTTCAACCAATTTAAAAAGTTATGTTTTTTAAATCGGTTATTTTGTTCAACCGATTTAAAAAAGTTCTAATTTCTTGCACCCAAGAGAAGAAAAAGGGGAAAACCAAAAAAATATAATTTGCAAGAGGGCAATCTTCAAGGATTTTTTAGCAGGGATAACGCAAAACACGCACGCATATTCAGGTCTTGTCGCAACCGATGTGAGACTTCTTTAACACACCCCCTCGCGCCCAGCACTATTGGGCTTGGTCCGCGGATATAAATGGTGGATGGCCTGATCGGAAACCCGTTAGCAGGCGGCCCAACGAATCGTGGAGAGACTCTGATACCATCTTAGAAATGAATTTTGGGTCTAACTCATCCTCACAAAACCGGCTTGTAAGATGAAGGTTGCCTCTAGTTTATAAACACATATTCAGGCCTTGTCGCAACCGATGTGGGACTTCTTTAACAATAACAACCTATTAATCCTTTATTTTATTATAAAAGCAACCGGTTGAAGCCCTCTTTTTTTTTAAAAAAAATACTAAAATAAACTCCTCGTGATTAACGTGGACGAAAAAGTGACTAAATAAAACACATTCCTCTTAAAAAAACTGGTGCATACAAAGGAATCATTTATCAATAAAAATATTAATACTTTATCTACAATAATATTAGTTCCATTAAAATAAACATAAAAATTCGATAGACATTACTTTACTTAAAGAAATGATAGTAGCTCGTTGTTTTATAGGCTTCATCATATTCGGTCGGAAGAGTTTAGGTAATACTTTCAAAGTCCCTCTCGACGGGAGAATCCAAGCTATTCAGGAAAAATCGCAGCAATTCCTCAATCCTAACAAAGTAGTTCCTTCGGAATCTAATGAACAGCCCGTAGTACCATATTGTGATACTACTAAATACTAAAACTACCATGTTTGATGTTTCTCATTAAATTCGATAAATATCGATGCAAAAAAGTCATTCGATAAATATGATTGAATTGCTTAAGAAAAAAAATAAGGCAAAATCAACATATTTTGATCCCTCTATTTTGATATTTTTAAACTTTTGGCCTCTCTATTTTAAAATTCAACTTTTTGGTCCCCCAATTATCAAAATGAACATATTTTTTGACCCCCTCCTATTTGAATGTTGTGTCACTTTTGTGGCATCAATGAATTGGACACTTGTTTTTCATATAATTATTATTTAAATTAATATTATTATTTATTTTCTTTATAAATTAAAATATTAAGTCGAAAACCAAAAAAAAATCGACCAAAAACCCAAAAAACATTTGAAAATCCTATAATCGGCCGAAAAATAAAAAATCATCCGAAAATCCTAAAATCGGTCAAAAACCCAAAAAACACCAGAAAATCCTAAAATCAGCTGAAAACCCAAAAAATCAGCCGAAAAACCAAAAATCGGCCGAAAGCCCAAAAAACACTCGAAAATCCTAAAATTGTCCGAAAACCCAAAAAATCGGCTGAAAAATTGAAAATCGGTTGAAAACCCAAAAAACACACGAATACCCGAAAATCAGCTATTTTGGGCTGTTTTCAACCCATTTTTTGAGTTTTCGGCCGTTTTTAGGGTTGTCGTTCGAATTTAGGATTTTCTGGTTTTTTTTGTTTTCGGTCGATTTTTAGTTTTTCGGCCGATTTTTGAGTTTTTCGGCTGATTTTAGGATTTTCGGGTGTTTTTTGGGATTTCGATCGATTTTCCAAACGTTATTTTTGGGTTTTTGGGTTAATATTTTAATTTATAAAGAAAATAAATAATAATATTAATTTAAATAACAATTAGATGAAAAACTAGTGTCTAATTCATTGATGCCACCTAAGTGACACACCATTTAAATAAGAGGGGGACCAAAAAATATGTTGATTTTGATAATTGTGGGACCACAAAGTTGAATTTTAAAATAGGGGACCAAAAATTCAAAAATGTCAAAATAGGGGGAACAAAAATGCATTTAAGCCAAAAAATAATTAAATATCCTTGAATTTTCAACTTGCTGTTAAACTAATAATTACCTCAAATAAAAATATATAAGAGCATTTGATTTTATAATCTATTGATCACTTTGATTTCTAATATTAAAATGTGAAACTTTTTTATAATAGATGTATTGCAGAAGATGACGAATAAATTTAAATTGTTTTTTGGTTAAATATGTTTTTTTGTCCCTATTTTTATGTGAGTTTCAACTTTTAGTCCCTACATTTTTTTTATTATATTTTTAATCCCTATATTTTTTTATTATATTTTTAGTCAATTTTTTATGACTAAGATAACATAATTGGCCACATAGAATAACTTAAATTGACTAAGATAATATTTGCATCGAATGACGTGACATCTATGTGTCATCCTATGTTGCTGATTTCGTTATCCAAGTCACAAAAAATTGACGATAAGGACTAAAAATGCAAACGGTAAAAATTTGAGGACTAAAAATATAATAAAAAAAATGTAGGGACTAAAAGTCGAAACTTACATAAAAGTAGAGACTAAAAACATATTTAACCATTGTTTTTTTATGGGTAAAATATGTTTTCAGTCCCTAGTTTTACAGTGAGTTTTGGTATTTGTCCCTATATTTTAAAATCACTCTTTTTCGTCCTTACTTAATTTTGTGTTTTGGTTTTAGTCCTGAATGTCCACATGGATGTGCCACAATGGATCTTTTTGACATGTGGCATCTTACATGGACTGCCACGTCATTTAAAAATAAATTTTTTTTATAAAAAAAACTTTTTAATTTTTTTGTAGTAACTACAAAATTAGATGACTGATGAACTAAAAAACACATTTTTTATTTAAATAAAAATAAGTTAATAATTACTTTTAAAATCTTAAAAAAAAAAAGAAATTATTAACTCATTTTATAACTAAGGAATTAATTTTTTTTTGTAAGATTTTAAAATTAATTATTAACTAGTTTTTATTTAAATAATGTTTTTCTTAAGTTTATCAGGCATCTAATTTTTTAGTTACTACAAAAAAAAAATTTAAAAAGTTTTTTTTATATATTTTTTTTAAAAAAATTATTTTTATTTTTAAAAATAAAAATAATAATTGATCATATTTAAATAAAAAATGTGTTTTTTAGTTCATCAGTCATCTAATTTTTTAGTTACTACAAAAAAATTAATAAAAAATTAAAAAGGTTTTTTTATAAAAAAATTTTAATTTTTGTTTTAAAAAAATTTATTTTTAAATGACGTGGCAGTCCATGTAGGATGTCACATGTCAAAAAGATCCACTGTGGCACGTCCACGTGGACATTCAGGACTAAAACCAAAACACAAAATTAAGTAGGGACGAAAAATGGTGATTTTAAAATATAGGGACAAAAACCAAAACTCACCGTAAAACTAGAAACTGAAAATATATTTTACAGAATTCGATCGAGGAACCATTGTGATTCCGTCCATCTACTACCAACTTTTACATCACATTTCCTTTTCTCTTCGTTTCCATTATTGTCATCTTCGACCAACCCAACCATCGTGTTGCGATGTGCTCTCCCCAATTTGCAAGTTGCATAGCTAATAGCTAAAGGACTTAAAAAGAACACAAATTACTTGAGGATAAAAATAAAATTAACAATTTAGTTAAGAACCAAAATAACAAGTTAGTTTTTTTTTTTTGTTTTGGTAAATCGAATATCTGCTGCGCATGCGCAACTGCAAAAACTACTCACTTAATTAAACCTTATGGGACCCAAATGAATGACAAATTCTCTCTAATAATATTTTAACCTTTATTTTATTTTATAAAGAATCAACAAGTTGAATCTCTCTTTTCTCAATGATTTAGGGCCCGTTTGGCCTGAGTTTTTTAAGATAAAGCTAAAATTGTTTGGTACTGTTATTTTTTTAGTTTCAAACCAGATTAAACTAGATTTACTAAAAATAATAACAAACTTTTAAAAAAAATAACATATAATAATACTCAAATTTAAACAAACTTAAAAAAAGATAATATAACAACTAATAATAATGAAATAAAAATAAACTTAAAAAAAGATAATAAAAATATTTTTTCCCTAACAGTAGGTTTCAATCTCTTCTCGTAGAGACTCTTTTTATTCAATTTTGTACATTAAAAAAAAATTATTTTTTATGGCTAAGACCTTTATTAAAACTGTGTTTGATCCAATTTCTCATTCGAAAGAAAATAAAAAGATAAAAATAGCTGCGTCAAACAGAGTCTTATTATTTAACGCATAATGATTTTTTTACTCAACAAACTAATGCACAGTTTTACTCAACAAACTAATAAGAATGTGAGTTTCTTATAGATTAAAAAAATAATGATTTCGATATCGAATAATCTAGAGATTAATTTTTAAAGATTTTATAAAAAAGTCGAATTTACTTTGTGTTTGTTTATTGTAATAAAAATTACTTTTTTTAATAAAATAATTTTTAGTTTGTTTGGATATGACATGAAAAAGTGATTTTTTTTTAATTACAAAATAACTTTCACCATTTAACATTTGTTTTCTCTCTCCTCTAAAAAAAATCTATTATTTGAAAAACTACTTTTCGTAGCTTCTCATTTTTAGCTGTTTTTTGATTATTTTTAGATTATGATTATTTTAATAAGTTATAACAAAGAGGTACAAAATTTATATAAATGATTATTTTTATAAAAAAAGATGATTGTTTTCTAAAAAAAGCTATAACAAATGGTCTCAGTCATGTAAATAAGTTTTGCATGTGATGCGGTTTATCCAACTAATTTCTAACTAGTTTTTAATTTATATGCATTCGTTACTTTACTTCTGTGGTTGGTAGTTGTTTTTTTTAATCATACTACCATGTTTCTCATCATCAAATTCTATAAATAAATAAATATCAATACTCTTCTTCCACCAACTTATCAATCTCATTACTACAACATTGTATAAATAGATATCAATACTCTCCCACCAATTTACAAGTAAGTAAATATTCAACGTTGAATAGCAACCATGTTTAGCGTATCTAATACTATTTTGTTGTGCTTCCTCTCGCTACTTTTACTCTCTCCAGTTGCAATATCACAAAAATGCAACCCACAAGACAAGAAGGTGTTGCTCCAAATAAAGAAGGAGCTCAAGAAGGGACCATCACACAAATTGTTGTGGCTGGGCTTGGATCACTTGTGACAGCACCGGCCGTATCACGTGGCTTGTTTTCCAATCCCCCGACGTCCAAGACACTAGTGCCGTAGGCCATATACCCCCTTCGTTTGGCGACCTTAGTTCTCTCGAGCGTCTTGAGTTCCAAAACTTTCCTAAAATCACGGGTCCAATTCCAGCCACTATTGTTAAGCTCAAAAACCTCAACTATCTTACAATTACCGGGACCAATGTCTTTGGTGCAATACCATCTTTCTTGAGCCAACTTAAAAACCTCGAGCTTCTTGACCTTTCCTCCAACAAGCTCACAGGCCCAATACCAAGTTCACTTTCTCTGTTGCCTAAGATTAACTTCTTACATTTGGAAAATAACAAGCTCAGTGGACCCATTCCGACTTCATTAGGCAAAATAGATCTAGAGAGGTTAGACTTGTCAAGGAACAAACTTACCGGTGATGCTTCCATGCTTTTCGGAAACAACAAAAAGTTGGAGTATCTTGACCTTTCGAGAAATTTGTTGTCATTTGATTTTTCAAAAGTGGATTTTCCAAAAAAGAGTTTGGCAATATTGAATCTTGATCATAATAATATTTATGGAAAGATTCCAATAGCATTAACCAAAGTGGAAGATTTTCGACAGTTGAATGTGAGTTACAATTTGTTGTGTGGTGAGATACCTCAAGGTGGGTATTTGCACACAAGATTTGATGTATTTGCTTTTTATCACAACAAGTGTTTGTGTGGATCACCACTTCCGAAATGTAAGTGATAAAGGAAGAGATCGCTAAGTGAAAAATGAATCTCTTCCGTCAATAACAACTTTTATTCCGGGAGCCATTGGACTCTCATGTCCAATGTTGAATTAATTGCACGGTTGAATTGCTATTGTACACTTTTTAATATTGTCCATGTTTATTTATGTTGGAATAAAGTTAGCATGATATCTACTAATATTTATGATTCATGTAACTTAATTTTTTCACATTGGCAAGAACTTTTGAATCAGCTTGCAGTGCCAATTTTCTTCCGTTTTCTAAATCAGCTTGTCCTACGTAATTTGATGGAATAAATGACTTCTTATAGTAACCTTCGCAGTAAATTGGTCAAATACATTTCGAATGATATCTTAGTTCCGCATTTTATATATAAAATATTATTATCGGCCATTAAAATGTCTCATCACATTTCATTAGACTCCAAGTTGTTGAGTTCTACTTGATTGATTTCACAGAAGTAGACTTAATTTTGTCTCAAAAATTGATTATATTTAAAACTAAAAATTATAACTTTTGATTCTAAAAATAACTTTCACACTCTAATTTGTGTTCGACTCACTTTTATATAAATATATTTAAACATAGATTATATTATCTTCAACTCAATTTTAGTTAGAATAAATTTTCAAGAATCAATTTTATTGAAAAGATCAAGTCTTACATTAATTAAAAATAAAACATGACTATAGTTTATAAAGAGTGACACCTCTCACATTATAAACGAATTTTGTAAGGTTGAAGTTAACTCAACTCCCCAGCAAAATCAATTGCTAGATAACCGACACTATATAAGGAACTCCATTCAAAATTATGTTGACAATTCCAAAGGATTTTAGCATTCTAAATGTTGCGAATTCGACTGATAACTCACACCAATAACCTTGATGTGTGGAGCAAATTGAACAAAGTAACCAAAATATGTTGATAGAGTTGATGATGCTATAATTTAAGAACAATAAACAAAGAACGATATAGAACACACTATGATTTGTTTACCCAGTTCGGTGTTAATGAACCTAATCTGGGGGAGGGAGCAGCCCTTCCGTTCTACTATGATCAATGAGAAACTTACACAAGAAATCCCAAATAAGATTACAAGAATTAATCCTAATTCTACCCTAAGGTGAATCAAGAACAATTTGCCCAAACCCCTTGGATTAAACCAAAAACAATTTCTCTAAATCCCTAGCCTTAATTGACGGCAAAATCCCTAAAATTCCCTTAGAAAATATCAGAAAACGCAACTTGTATATATAAGCTCGCGTACCCGCGCCCAGCGCAACTTTCCCCGCGCCCGGCGCCACTGGCAGCAACCAGAGCCTTTTCACTACAAGAAAAAGAGTATACGGTGACAGGCAACCCACGACAGTTGGGTCATGACCGTCGTCGCCTTTCCCTTGTGTGGCGTTTCCTGCAACGGTTCTTCACCGCCATCGCTTTCTTTTCCCTTTTCTCTCAGCAACCACATCGTCCTATCTTATATCCCTCTTCGCTTTCTTTTGTTTTCGATTTTTTCTCTCCCAATTTCAAGCTTTTCCCTCTTCTCTATAAATTCAAAACCCTAAGCTTTTCATTCTCTTTCAATTCAGAACCCTATTTTTCACTCTCAAGCTTCCTTCAACATTCAAATTCAAGCTTCAACCCCTAAATCTCGTTATTCAATCTTCAACCTGCAGATTCAATCTCGTTATTCTCTCTCAAGTTTCGTTCAACATTCAGATTCAAGTTATTCAAGCTTCAATCTCTAAATCTCACTGTTCAAGCTTCAATCTCTCAAGCTTTGTTCAGTTTCAACATTCAGATTCATTCAACCTTCAAAATCGTGTCAAGTTTCTCAATAGTTAACTAGTGTTGGTGTGGTTTCGTCATCACTATTGCTGTCCTGATAGCCTCTGCCTTGGCGCACCTATTGCTGACTCATTTTTGGGATGTTTTGCTTCAAGTACTGTTTGTTGGCTATGTGTGGTGCTCTTTTCTTGCTTTGTCCTGATAGCCTCTGCCTTGTCGTGCCTATTGCAAAGTAGGGAAGAGTTGTGCTAGTAGTGTGGCTAGAGTTTTACGTCGAAAGGAAAGGGGGGTGTATTGGATTAAGATTTTGAAAGACTATTTTGACAAAAAAAGTCTTGAAGATTTTAAAAGATTTTGTAAGATTTTATTGACTTTGTGGGATTTTAACAGATTTTTTCGAATGACTTTTTACAATCAAGATTCTTAACATCAGATTCTAGTGGATTTCTAATAAGGATTTTTAAGATTTCATGGTATTTTATGGATTTTTATGATTTCGAAAATAAATGACTTTTAATAGCTTTTATCATATTTCCATTTATTTATACCCTTATTATTTTAACTAAACTCTATTTTCACCCATTTATAAGAATAAACTATATATATATATATATATGTTTTCTAATATCAAGTGCTAGCAAATGACATGTATAGTTTATTCTTATAATTTTAACGAAGTATCTACTTTTTGTTGTTACAAGGTACCAAAATAAACAAGAATAAGAAAGCAACATAATGGTAAGAAAAAAAGCATAATGAAAATAACTAGATCCATATCCATGTTTTTTTACCGAAAAAGGAGAGAGAGAGAGAGAGAGAGGGGGGGGGAGGAGTGGGAGACAATGATGAACATGATGATGATAGTTGATGAAGGAAGCATAATAATAAAAAGTCTTATGAAATCTTATCAATTTTGGTGAGATTGTTGAATGAGTGTCTTCTTTGTATTTTTAACTAAAAAGTCTCACGAAATCCACTCTAGGAAAGAATCCATTAAAATCGGTAGATTTTAGAATATCAAGAGACATTTTAGAAATCCTGAGAAATCTCAATTGAATAACAACGGATTTTGATGCCCTGAAAAAAAAATCTTTATTGTCTTTATTGAATACCTCGAGATTTTTTTAGATTTTACAAAAGTCTTGATTGAATACCACAAGATTGTTTTATCATAAAAAAGTCTTTTAAAATCCTTTGAAATCTTAAACCAATACACCCCCTTTAGTCTTCTAGATGACACCTCTCAATTTACTCAGGTTTCTTTGTGCCCATAGTTATTAATTTACTTTTTCTCTTATGTTAATTTTTCTACATTTATCCAATCCAATGCATGTGACAATGTTTATTTTGTATGTTAATTCAAACTGGATCATGTTCTTACATGTTTAGTATGTTCTGTGATTTATTCTAAATTAATATCGATATTCTTAAAATTGGTTATAGTTTATAGTCCTTTTGAACTTGTATTTGATTATGGTAATTAAAATATACCTCTATTAAAGTTTCTTAGACTGGAGTGAAAGAAGGCATTGAAACAATTACATTAAATGAGCTATTCATGGACCTTACATGATCCTTAGTTGTGTGAACAACAATTGCTAATACTTTATCTACTCGATAAACAAACTTATGACATATATTAAAGTACTGAGATCAAATGAACAATTAACAATTACTAATACTTTATCTACTTGAAAAACAAACTTATGAACAACAATTACTACTTTTTCCATTTGCATCAGTGCAACTGTCTCTGATCTCTTTTGTTACTACTGAAAAAGCGAATAACGAATGTGAACAAGGTTAACTACTACATAATCACTCATATTTTAGATGATTACTAAATAACAAGGTTAGATGATTTTAATTTGATGAAATTCCTGAAGAGAATAGACAAAAGCTGAGTGATGGTGCTTTTGGTGATAGTGCAGTTCGCAAGGAGCTATTCCTAATTTGAGTTCAATACTAAGACTTACATATTTGTAAGTATATTTTTTTTGTTTTTCTTTGTAAGTTACCAAGACTATTCTTTTGGTAATGACAATGAAATCATTTACTTTTGTTTTGACTACAAATTTATTTGTGATTGGTTCATGTTTTAGGGGACGAAGCTACAATCAGTTCACTAAACCTATACTATTATATAAACTTGTAGACAATATGACAACTGTGTATGTAAATAGCTAAGGTATATTGCCATACCACGTTATTATATCTTGGCTTCTCATGGTGCTTTCTCTTGCTTGTTAACTTTTTGCATTTCGGTGGTGAATTTGTTCTAGTGAACAAAGCATCTTGTTCATGACTTGACTGAAATTGAACTGCTATGCTTTGGCTATTACAATAGCTTTTCTACTGTGACAGTAATTGCATTTAGCTTTGTGCTTTTAGAAGTGCGAGACTTAATCCCATACGTTAGGCACGAAGTTGCTCACAATAAGCGGAACGGGGATTGGGTTAATTCCTCGGGTTATGGAAGCCTTGTTTAACAAGATTGAAACTCTAAGGCATCAAACAAAATTTCAGTTGCATGTTTCCTTCATCGAGGTATTCGTTCATCGTTATGCACAATACTGTCAAATATTTAAAGATGCTGTATTTTTTTAAAATATTTTTAGTCCTTGATATTAAAAAGTAAATTTATCATGAATTATTATTGTTTTCAAGGTCTTAATTGTGTATTTTCTTTTGAAGATTTTGAAAGAAGAGGTAAGGGACTTGCTAGATATGGTATCTATGGGCAAATCAAATAAATAACTCTAGCTCTAATAGCCATTCTGGAAAAGTAACTTCCTGGGAAATCACCGATACAAATTCGTGAATCATCAAGTAGAGTAATAACACTGGCAGGGTCAACTGAAATTTCTATAAGTACATTACAGGAGATGGCTGCTTACTTGGAGCAGGGTTCTTTAAATAGGACAACCGGAAGTACAAATATGAACATCCAATCCAGGTAAATAATGAGCTCTTACTCTTACCAAATATATAAATACTGAATGAAAACTTATCCTTCAAATTGGATAGTTAGATGATGTTGTTCGATAGAAGTACTTCAATTGGAGGGAAAAATAACTTGGCCAACTTCATTAAAGAGTATAGCATTTTCGCATATTTTGTCAATAATTTGGTTGGAATTCTTCCTAAACAACTGTGGTGTTCGTTTGAACAAAACAAGGATGGCGAAACTCTAAGTGAAATGGGATGGGTTTTAAATCATAGGAAGGCAATCACATCAAGCTGCCCTTTCTCAAGTACTGCAAAGCTAAAGGCAAGTTACATTTATGATATGCCCATTTTTTTCTAATTATTCAAATAGATAGCCATGGATTATCACAAGGATCCAATTTCTCCACTCTCATTTAGAAGAAAGAAAAAAAGAAATATAAAATGATGGTTTTTGTATTGATCTTAATCTAATAATATCCCAACGACATGTCACACTCATTTAGAAAAATATTACTAGAGCAAATTTAACTTTTCTTGAGGAGCTGAATGGTCAATTATTGCGTCAAAGTAAATTGTATATTATCGAAAGAAATTGTAGAAGCTGATTGTTTTGCATGTCAACATGAGATGGTTGAAATATATGCCTACATTGCTTGAGTGTTTGTGGTTCAAATCTTATGGTGCATTTTGTATTGACCATTTAAACTCTTGTATTTCATCTAACATAAACGCATTCTTCATCTTTGCAGAAAATATCAATAGCATTTAAGACTAGAGCCTTGGAACATATAGAATAGCCTTTCTGGCAATCTATTCTGATCCAGATATGTTTGCATCCCTAAACAGCTTCATAATCCAAAGTGAAATTCATGTATAACTATGATAAATTTATAGTAAAGTTTGTCTTATAATTAAATCGTCCATTTTAAGTGTATATGATAAGCTCTATTCAAATTTTCTTCTTCATGGTAGCATGTTTAAGTCGATTTTCGTGCACTATGTTTAGTAATTAGTAGTTACAGTTAAATGTTTCTTATCACATTCTTGAAACTATGGTAATATAGATTGGTCCATGTATTTGGAATATAGATTGCATTCAGACACTATGGTAATAACAATAATTTGAATTCTTTTAGACTTTGTTCTTAGTTTTAATTTTTTGATTTATTGATTGTTGTCTAGTATAGAGGAAAGCAAATCAAAATGCGAAGAAACTATGTTGATTTAATCAAATGATTCTGCAATGTATTTATTGTGTTTATGTTTGATTTTATTTTTCTGTTTCTAGGTATGGTCTTTGATGAGGAGATTTGATCAGCCGCAGAAATATAAGCCGTTCATAAGCAGGTGTGTGGTGAGGGGAAACCTTGAAATTGGAAGTTTAAGAGAAGTTGATTGATGTTAAGTCATGGCTTCCTGCTACAATTAGTACTGAATGATTGGAGGTTCTTGATGACAATGAGCATATTTTAAGCATAATGATTGTTGGTGGTGATCATAGGCTTAGGGTATGAATATTTCCTTACAATAATTTACCTTCTTAATTCTCACATAAGAAACCACATCTGATGAAATTTTTATCCACTTATTGCACTTAATCTCGTGTGTGATTAAGATGAATTAATTATATATATTTTTGTGTGTGTAAGATATACATTGCTCCATTAGTATTAGATTCTGTAAATCTCAGTTTTGAGATCATTAGTATTAAGTTTTTATGATTTATTTATCATTTGGTATCTTTTGAAGTAGGGTACTTATTGAGTACTTTAACAAAAAAAATTTGTGGGGGAAAATTTTTTTTTATTAAGAAAAAACCAATTAGGTAGTTCAATCTAACGCTAAAAGCCTATGAAGCACGGACTCTGACACGGACACCGCGACACGACACGACACGGACACTTCGACACCGCTAATGTAAAAAATATACGACACCGACACCGCTATATATTTATAAAAAATATAACTTTAGAATTAAAAATACATACATATGCATTTAAATTGAACAAATTTTTCAATAAAAAAAGTTTTAAAAGATTATATGATAGTACATTTGACATTTACTCATCCAATTACTATCGAAAAACTAAAAATAATGTAATCAAAATGCAATATCTTTAATCCCTCATTGATCAATATTATTATTTCGACACATCTTTAATCGTTGTATATATGTCTGAGAAAATATAACCAAATATAAAAAATAAAATTTGGACACTTACCCCGACACGTTTGTAGGAGCGTCTTATAGGTGTCGGACACCGATTTAAGGAGTGTAGGAATAAAGAAAATATTATTTTTTTGGACACCTCTCCGACACGTTTGTAGGAGTGTCGTACGGGTGTCATACGAGTGTCGGACACCGACACGTGTCGGACACCGCGACACGTCTAATCATAAAGGTGTCGGTGCTTCATAGCTAAAAGCTCAGAAAATGTGAAAGTATTTATAAAATAGCGACGGTTATTTACTGACACAAATATCAATTCAACCGTTGCTAATGTCATTGCGGCGGTTATTCCGACGGTTAGCTAGAACCGCCGTTGAATACCATTGCGGCGCCGCATTACCCGACGCTTTACCAACCGCTGCAACAAGCATTTAGCGACGGTTTTGACCGACGCTAATGATTTTCCAGAACTGCAGCCGCTGGCTCTTTACTTAGTAGTGTTTCTAGAGTCGTCCTGGCGCCCTGCGCCAGTTGCCCTGCGCAGGCAACAACAACAACCACCTTTTTTCCTGTTTTTGAGTTTTCACGGCAACTTTCAACAATTCTCATCATTGCCTTCAAAACGAAAAACGATGGTGATCCAATCAACCACGTGTTGTTCCCTCCATCTTGAACTACTATTCAAGATCACATATCAAATGCAAGTCCCACTTGAACCTTGACCTCTTCCCTTGCTTCCAACAACTCTTGCTAGAATCACAAGTTGTACCTCTACCTCTTCATTCCTCGGAATACCTTCCGCCCTCATGAAGGTCTTGTCTCCAACTACCATAGGAATTTTAGGTAGCCCCACAAGACTCATCGCAACCTCTCAGCACCCGGAGTGATCAAACCCGTCCTCCTGAAGATACGCTTGCATCCAACTATCATCGGCCTTTTGGATAGTCCTACAAGCTCCACCACACCCTCTTCGAACCCCGGAATGCATTTCGTACTCTCGAAGCTTTGCTTGTTCCCAACCAACCCTGGAATTTTAGGTGGTTGTCCAAGCTCCAACATTGAACTCTCCTTGTGCCCCACTACCTCAAGTAGCCCTACAAGTTCCCAAGTTCTATTGTCGGTGTTCTCAATTGCTTCCCTGAAGTTCTTCAATAGGTTTTGCACTTCTTCAGCCTCAATTGGAACATACACCACAAGGTCTTCACAATCATACCCAAAAGGTGCCACATTACCGCTCTCCTCCCTATCTCCTGCTAGATAGCCAAGAGCTAATGTTGGCTCGCCTCCTCTAGTCCCACTATCGAAAGACTCCACCTCAACTTGAAACTCCACCAAAGTCTCAAACCCGGTACTCACACTATGAACTCCACCTTGCGATTTGCAAAACCATACAGCTTGATCAGAAACAACCCCAAAATCCCATAACTCAATCACGTCATGAGAGCCACTAGAGTCTAGAGTCTCACTCTCTTCCGGTTCTCAACTCGACACCACAAGTGCATCCGCCTTCTCATAACCCTCCTCTTTGGAGGAACCTTCCCCAACATGCACGAAACCATTCTTGTCCTTCAATTCCGGACAATCCCTCTTGAAGTGACATTTCTTTCCACAATAGAAACAGTTCCACCAGTCTCCAGACTTAGCCGACTTACCCCTACCTCCACCTTTTCCTCTTGAAACGGTTAAGGCATCCGCACTGTTTTCCACCTTCAAGTTTTGAAACTTAGTAAGTTCTTTGGTCCTTAAGACCTCTTGAACTTCCTCAAAGGTGACATGGCTTTCTTTGCCATAGAGCATAGTATCCTTGAAACCTTCATATGACTTAGGTAAAGCACACAATAGGTGTAAAGCTTTGTCTCCATCTTCTAGGACCACATCAATATTCGCCAAATCATCCAAGATTTTGTTGAATTCCGTCAGTTGCTCCGTTATGGGTTTCGTCTCTACCATTCGAAAAACGTAAAGACGTTGCTTCATGAACTGCGTATATGCCAACGACTTAGTCATGTATAGTGAATCAAGTTTGGCCTACATAGCCACAGTCGTCGTTTCCTTCGCTACTTCTCTCAACACCCGATCTCCAAGACACAAGATGATTGCACTCAAGGCTTTCTCATTCAACTCGGTCTTCTCCTCGGCTGAGAGAGTAGCCGGCATCAGTGCTTCCCCCTTTAGCGCCTCAACACACTTGTTCTGAATAAACACTGCCCTCATCATCACCTTCCACAACCCGTAGTCGTTGCTCCCGGTGAACTTCTAAATATCAAACTTCGAACCCATGGTACCTGATTATCAATATGATCCTTGCCCCACGGTGGGCGCCAATTATTGCGAATTCGACTGATAACTCACACCAATAACCTTGAGTATGGAGCAAATTGAACAAAGTAACCAAAATGTGTTGATAGAGTTGATGATGTTATAATTTAAGAACAATAAACAAAGAACGATAAAGAACACACTATGATTTGTTTACCTAGTTCGGTGTTAATGAACCTAATCTGGAGGAGGGAGCAGCCCTTCCGTTCTACTATGATCAATGAGAAACTTACACAAGAAATCCCAAATAGGGTTACAAGAATTAATCCTAATTCTACCCTAATCCTGAATCTCTCCCCGTGACCAAGAGACTCAATTGACCTAGCTACCCAAGATGAATCAAGAACAATTTGCCCAAACCCCTAGGATTATACCAAGAACAATTTCTCTAAAACCCTAGCCTTAATTTACGGCAAAAACCCTAAAATTCCCTTAGAAAACATCAGAAAATGCAACTTGTATATATAAGCTCGCGTACCCGCGCCCAGCCCAGCTTTCCCCGCGCCCGGCGCCATTGGCAGCAACCAGAGCCTTTTCTAGAGTCGTCCTGGCGCCCAGCGCCAGTTGCCCTGCGCCCGTCGCAGGCAACAACAACAACCACCTTTTTTCCTGCTTTTCCTGTTTCTGAGTTTTCAAGGCAACTTCCAACACTAAAGAACATCTACAAAGGGCTCTGCTTGATAAATATTTTTAAAAATAGCTTATCTTAAACCCACTTGAGTTGGTCTGGTGGTATTGGCTTGGGACCTGGGAGAGTGTGCTCATCTTAAGGTTTCAAGTTCGATTCTCATCGATGTCAATTTAGATGGGCTAATTTAGCTTATTAAAAAAAATAGCTTATACTTTATTTTATTAGTATATATTTTATTTTTCAAACGCTATTTCAAGTAGTTTCTGAGTTTATAGCTTATTATTATTTTTTTTAATTTTACTCCAACCATCTTATTTGAAAATAAAATAAAATATTAATTAAACATGTTTTTTTTATATCATTTCATATTTATAAGTTAGTTTAACCATTAATTTTATTAAACACTACAAATTTAATCAACTGACTTATTCGCTAAAAGCTTAAAATTAATTTATAAAATATTCGCTATAAAGTCATCCACTAAATTAACTTATTAGATATCTATTTTTTTTTACCGGTCAAGATGCGAAGTTGAGGAAAAATAAAGATGTAGAAATGAATATCTACTCTTTGTTTAGATAACTATGTATTAATAGGATTGAGTATATGGACAACATTGTTGTCTAGAAACTAGATGCAAATTGAATTTACCGGAAAATAATATATTCAGTTGAAGAAATCAAAGTCAAAATTTAGGTAAACTGGATATTTTTTGAAGTTAAAGTTCATGTGTCAATGGTAGATGTGAAAAAAAAATAGGAGTGTACTATTAAAAATTTAGCCATTTGGACTCTTTTTTTAATGTTTGTAATAATAAATTAGTTCTTTTTTTTTTTTTTTTGTCAAGATAAATTAGTTCTTTTAAGTTTAACATTTTGACATTAAAAAAGTCATTAACAATAAAATATATTACAAAGTTAAATGATCAATGTAAAATTAAATAGATCAATTTATTGCAAACGTTAAACTTAAAAGATCCTGAATACATGCCCACCCCAAAAAAATAATTTTTTTATAAGTATAATATCAATTTGGAGGAATATATTTACTCATTAACTAATAAGAGCAAGGCACATAAATATATTTACACATACTTTTATATATTGAACACCATTAATTTTAATGGAGTTCAATAACATATAAAATTATGAATTTTTAGATTAAATTTATCGTTTTCAATAAAAAAAAAACTCCAATCAAAGCTTTGGTAAACTAGAGGACTAAGTTTTTCAATAAAAAATATTTGTCTTGTAACTTTTATAAAAAAAATGTTCTAGAAACAATTCGCAAGGATGTTATTTTAGTTCATTTTTAAGAAATAAATGATAGACGATTTTCATTGTAAATATATTGTATTAAATAATATTATTTCATTTTTTTTTTTTTACAAAAAAACACTATTATTTTTTATTTTCAATATAATTTAATCTATATTCTCTTTATGTACAAAATAAAAATTATTTTTTCTTTGATATATGGCCACACCATTATTAAGTGTCTAGATCCATCCCTCTTAATGATATATATTATAATTTTTATGGCGGCTCATTCAAAACATTTTTTCTAGTTCCGCCACCGCTAAGCTGCATATCTAAGCTACAACTACAATCCATAACCTTGACAACAAAAAAAAAAAAAAAAAGTTAAAAAGTTTACTGTAGATTTACTTTAGGGGTGCCACGTCAGATTTTTTTTTCCCAGTTTCCATTGCGTGTTTTCATTGTCTTCACGTTGTCGTTGTTGTCTTCGCACATTGCTTTCGACAGGTGTATGCGACGACGCTCCCGGTGTTGGTAATTGATTGGAAGGTGGAGATCGTTTCTATCGGTGGTGGTCGTAACTGGTGTAGGTTGATCGGTTTCGATGGTTTTCCCTCCCAAACTGATTTAGGGTTGTTTGAAATTCTAATTGGGCTTCAATTTATCTGGGGCAGGCGCTATCTCCTTTCACTCTATATAAATAGATTGGACATGGCGCTATCTCCCAACCTTCCTCAGTTGCAAAGATTTTGTGTGGGTTGTATCTGAATTTTGTGTGGGTTGGACATGGCGCTAGCTCCAATTTTCCCTTCACAAACTGTTTAATCTATAAATTTGGGTTGAGGGTGGAAGGTAAGAGGACTGTATATTTGTCATCGCTTCCAGTTTCTTCACTTGTATGCTATTTCTTGCAGTTTCATGTATAAATTTGTCATCACCGACTGGATTGTTGTTGTTTTTATTGTTCTTCTTCTTAGTTTTTTTGTTGTGTTATAATTTAATTCCTCATCTATTTCAATTTTATTTTGTTCTATTAAAATTTTATATATGCCCACCATGTGTTTGATAATTTTTTTTTATAGATTCTCATCAATATGTTTGAATTAGAACTTTTTTTAACATGTTTGAATTAGGATTTGAAGTACTGAATCTTCAATTTTCATGTGTACATGTTATGTTGCAGAAAGCTACTGGTGCAGTTGCGAAGACATCAGAATTGTTGTCATCAGGGATGGAGATTGGGATAGCAGAGCTTCTGTACGGTTTGATGACTTCCAAGAAAGAGAAGATTCAAAAGAAGATTAAGAACAAGGTACATAAATAGTTGTAACATTTCTTCTTCTGTTGTGAATTTTGTTGCAAATTCTTTAGTTTCAAGTTCTGTTTCTGAGGAAGAAAAAGAACAAGAAGTTGCTATGAGTTTGATTATGCTTAGTAAAGATGTTAGACCTTGGTGTGGTATCAATTCTATTGCTGAATTTTCTGATAATAATAATCATGATGATAATGACGATAACTCTTTGGAATTAGAATCTCCATTAACACGTTTAGTTTTTAAGATTGAAGAGAAAAAAAAGGGTTATCTAAAATGGTTCTGAATTTGTTAAAGTGACTAAAAAGCCAAAGAAGTTGGATTTTAGCAATATTGTTTCCTCCAAAAGGGAAAAGTTACGATGTTGGCGATACTAAATCAATATAATGTTTCTATTTTACATATTAATGCAGAAAAAATGTGCCCATCTATTGTGTGTTTAGCTGTTTGGTGTTATTGTCTTCTCCTAACCTTTGATTTGGTTTAAGTGTTAGTTAGTGGTTTAGGATGATGCTTTTTGTGTTTTAGTGTGTTAAGCTGTTTGTTGACTACATTATGTTGCAGACAAATTACACCTTCATGAGTACTTCTTATATTTATGAAGGTGCCCTTTAATATAATTTTGTTGATTCTATAAAAAAGATATAGATAATATTGATGAGGCGCACAAAGGAACCAATATGGTTGAAGGTCTCAGAGCCCATGTGAATGCAGAAGGGATGAGGTTTTGAAACAAGGAAAAGATCTCGGTAAAATAGCCTAATGATTCCTGCTAGTGCGTTTCCATTCCAAATAAGATTCCAGTTTGAAATTTTTGCAATCTCAATTATTTCTTTGCCTTTTAAAATGGATAAGAGTCTTTGCATATTCTCTTTTATACACTCTCTTTGTCAGTTTGGGTTCTGATTCTGATTCTATTCCTTATATTCTATTTGCAAAGCATCACAAAAAAATTCCGTTCACCTTATAAATGCCCAGAAGAAAAATTTGGTGTTTAGCATTACATGTTTTTAGTAAGAATCTATACTCTTAACAAAAGACTTGCCAATTTTGGTGTTGGATGTTTAGTTTTGAAGTTGTGTATGATATGAAAGAAAATAAATAAGTAAAAACTGATTTGTACTTTTTTCTGAGTCGATGATGGCATCATGTGGTGTTGCAGTTGCACCTCCTTTAACAAATTTGTTATTTTTTAAACTTTGTTTTCACTTTTTTTCTTGCATTTTTTCCTTCTTGAATAAGCATCTGGTTTATTGAATATGTAGTCTTTAGAGCTAAATCTAAATGCAGAAAATGGAAGCCGCTGCCTTGGTAGATGGAAATGGGACCGAAATTGGACATATAATTATCACAACCATTGGTGCCTTGGTGGTAAAAATGGCCAGCCAAAAAGCATGTGTGTGTGTGTGTGTTTGGTTTATCATTTTATGATAATTATTGGACAACTATAGAAACTATGAACTTACATGGTTGCTTATGCTTTAATGATTTTAAACAATAAGCTAAATGCACTAATTTTGACAGATTTGGTTACTATGTATCACAATTCAAGTTGTTGCAAAAAAGCTTTGCCAAGTACGTAGTGATACAATATAAAAAATGGTACACAAAACTTTAAGTATAACTTGCTTACAAATATTCAAAATACCAATTTTCTTTCGATTAAATTTTTATGTTATGTTTGGTTCTACCATGTCTTTTGTTTTCTTCCATCTCTATCCATATGCAGTATCATATATATATTTTAATTAGTAGAAATTATTGTGTGTTATACATTATTAAAAAATAATTTTAATATTTAGCGATTTTATAAAATGGGATTATTGGGCACAAATATTTTGTATTCTTTGTATTGATGATTGATAGGCAACATTACTATATTAATGAGATCACTTCACCAGGAATCTATTTGAGGCATCAATGAGTATGTGTATGACTTTTACAATACATACATATTTAAGATTTCATGATTTGATGTGTTTAGGTCTTACAGATGCTAATTCTCTCTAATTAACCTTTTTATAATAAAGCTTATGGAGTTAAAAAGCAACAATAAATAGAAATAATTGGTCTTCTTCAAAGACTCCATGAGATGAGTTCGAAGGGATTGCGTTGCTTAGGTTTGGCAAGTAAAGATGAGTTGGGAGAATTTTCAGACTATTATGCAGACACTCATCCTACTCACAAGAAATTGCTTGATCCAACATCTACTCATTGATTGAAAATGATTTAATTTTTCTTGGTGTTGTTGGCTTAAGAGTAAGTTTTCACCATACCTTTATCAATCTTCTTGTGATGCAAATTTTAGAAGTTATTAATTGAAGTTTTATAATTGAATTGATTAGGACCCTCCTAGAGAGGAAGTTCATAAAGCAATTGAAGATTCTAAGCAAGTTGGTAGTAGAGTTATGGTAATAACAGGAGATAATAATTCAAAAACTGAGGCTATTTGTAAGGAAATCAAATTGTTCTCAGAGATAACTAGTGGCTAGGGATTTCAAAAATTGAGGAGTTGCTACTAAGGTGGGGTAGAAGACTGTTGGAAAATATTAAGTTTCCTAATTTGTTGCAATATTTATTTTTATTTCTCTTTGCAATTATTTCCTCCTTAATTCAAGGAGATACTATTTTGTATTTTTTCTATTTAAACCAGCCTTGAGCTGAGGAATAATATAACACAATATTCATCCTATTTTTTCTACATGGTATCAGAGCCTCTATGACTAAGTGGTCTAGGGTTCGATTCCCGCTCCCCTCACTTTCTAATTAAAAGTGGAATTTAAGCATATGGTAGGTGGGCCTATGCATTATCCACGCTTCAACCCCAAGTGGGCTCTTGTGTGAGGGGGCGTGTTAGAAATAATATAAAACCATTGATGTGCCAAATCCTAACAGCTTAAGCTTTTGGGATAATTGGTTATTTGACATGGTATCAGAGCTCCCGATTGGGGGTCTCGCTTCCGCATAAACCCTAAACCGCCGCCAAAAATATTGTTCATCCGCGGCTACTGTTCGGCAAAAAAAAATAAAAAACTTGCCGATTTAAATTTTACAAAAAAAGGATGAATCGATCGAAGTTCAATAGAGAGAAGGCACAACAAGGAATCATGGTTGGTCGTACATTCCAAGCGAGTAATTCTAATCAAGAGAAACAATCGTCTTCAATTCAACTTTCATTCACGAAGGAACAACTAGACAGACTGTATAAAATTCTTGAATCTAAAACTTTGTCTTGCCCTATTGTCCCAAAAGGTAATTCTGCCCTTCTTTGTGTCAGTCCCAGCCGTGCTTGGATAGTTGATTCAGGTGCTAGTGATCACATGACAGGTGATTCTACTCTATTTTCTTCTTATAGTCCATGTGCAGGTAACCATAAAATAAAAATTGCAGATGGATCTTTTTCAGCCATTGCGGGTAAAGGTTCAGTTGTGTTGTCCCCAAGTCTAACCCTCAAAGATGTCCTTCATGTCCCTAATTTATCTTGTAGTCTCATGTCTGTCAGTCAATTAGCTCAAGATAGAAATTGTCAAACTAATTTTTTCCATACTCATTGTGTCTTTCAGGATTTGAACTCGGGGAAGATGATTGGTAGTGCTAAGGAGAGTGGAGGACTCTACTACTTTGACATTGAACCTCAATCGCAACTACCTTCCAAACCAATAAGTTCATGCTTTGAATCTTTTTTAGTTTTAAATAATAATGATGATGATGTTATGTTATGGCATTCGCGATTAGGTCATCCTAGTTTTTCTTATTTAAAATACTTATTTCCAAAACTATTTCATAATAAGGATTTGTCTTTGTTTAAATGTGAAGCATGTGAATTTGCAAAACATCATCGTTCTCATTTTCCGTTACAGCCCTACAAACCTTCAAAACCTTTTTCTGTTATTCACAGTGATGTTTGGGGCCCTAACCGAACAAGTACACTTTCTCATAAAAAATGGTTTATCACATTTATAGATGATCACTCAAGAGTATGTTGGGTGTACTTGTTAAAGGGGAAATCTGATGTTGGTCAGGCTGTAAAGGATTTTTTTAAAATGGTGCAAAATCAATTTCAAACAAATATTCAAGTATTTAGAAGTGATAACGGCTAGGAATATTTTAACACAATGTTGAGTGATTTTTTTCGTGAAAATGGAATTGTGCATCAAAGTTCATGTCCTAATACTCCCCAACAAAATGGAGTTGCTGAAAGAAAAAACAGACACTTGTTGGAGGTGGCTAGAGCTTTACTTTTCTCAAGTAAAGTACCAAATTATTTATGGGGTGAAGCAGTTTTAACTGCTGCATATTTAATTAATAGAGTGCCCTCCAAAGTTCTTAATTTTCAAACTCCAATTAATGTTTTTAAAGAATGTTTTCCTACTGATCATGTTTCAAACGATTTGACTTTAAAAATCTTTGGTTGCACGACATTTGTTCATGAACATAAGAATATTAGCAAACTTGAACCGCGAGCTATAAAATGTGTTTTTGTTGGGTACGCTCCAACCCAGAAGGGATATAAATGTTTTGATCCAAAAAACCAGAAAATGTTTGTCACCAAGGACGTTACATTCTTTGAAAACAAACCTTTTTTTTACGACACTCATCTTCAGGGGGGGAATTTAAAGGAAGATTCGTTTCAAACTGAAGACATTAGCCTTTTTAACTCGTTTCAAACTGGGGACATGAGTTTCTTTAATAATATGCCTTTGCATGTATCACAAAGTTCTAAGACTAATAGTTCTGCACCAACATAAAATGGCCATGATTCTTTATCTGATCCTACTCCTGTTATGAGTAAGGAACTTGGTGAATCCGAGCCTACATTTTCTCATGAAAAAAACAATGAGAATCTTGATAATGATGAATCCGAGCCTACATTTTCTCATGAAGAAAACAATGAAAATCTTGATAATGATGGTCTTATTCAAATGCCACAAAATAATGAGTCATATAACGATAATAGGTTTGAAGCAGGAAACAAGACTTGGAAAGGAAAGGTTTTTGTGAGAAAAAACCACAAAGAAAGTTATGAGTCCACATCTCAACACTATCATGAATCTAAACCGGGGAATGATCAACCTCCTAAAAAAGGAAAAGGTAAGTCTATCTCTGTTTCTGAGAGTCGTATTTTGTATCCTGATATAGATGATCCTATAGCTGTTAGAAAACCAGTTAGATCTTGCACTAAACACCCTATTTCCAATTTTATATCATATTCAAATCTATCTTCATCTTTTTCTGCCTTCACCTCAAAATTGTCTAGTGTGGAGATTCCAAAAAATGTACAGGTTGCTCTAGAAGTTCCAAAGTGGAGGGAAGCTGTACTTGAGGAGATGAAAGCTCTTGAAAAGAACAAAACTTGGAGTGTTATGACACTACCGGAAGACAAGAAAACGGTTGGATGCAAATGGGTGTTTACTGTAAAGTATAATTCAGATGGGTCAATTGAAAGGTACAAGGCTCGATTAGTGGCTAAGGGTTTTACTCAGACCTATGGCATAGACTACTCAGAAACATTTGCTCCTGTTGCAAAATTGAACACTGTTAGAATTCTCTTATCGCTTGCTGCTAACTTGGATTGGCCGTTACATCAGTTGGATGTTAAGAATGCCTTTCTCAATGGTGATTTAGAAGAAGAAGTATATATGGACATTCCTCCTGGCTTTGAAGAGAAGTTTGGATCAAAGGTATGCAAACTAAACAAGTCTTTGTATGGCCTAAAGCAGTCTCCTAGAGCTTGGTTTGAAAAATTCACTCAATCTATGAAGAAACAAGGGTACATTCAAGGACAAGCTGACCACACATTATTCTTAAAGTTCTCCCCACAAGGAAAAATTGCTATCCTGATTGTTTATGTTGATGATATTGTCATTACTGGAGACGATATAGTTGAAATGGCAAAAGTAAAAGACAAATTAGCAGCAGACTTTGAAATCAAGGACTTGGGATCCATGAGATACTTTCTTGGTATGGAGGTTGCCCGATCAAAGAACGGTATTGTAGTTTCCCAACAGAAATACATTCTAGATTTATTGAAAGAAACAGGAATGAGTGGATGTCGACCAGCAGATACTCCCATGGATCCCAATGCAAAACTTTGGGAAAAAGGTAGTGTTCCTGTTGATACTGAAAGATACCAGAGATTGGTTGGAAAACTAATTTATTTGTCACACACCAGACCTGACATTGCATTCTCGGTTAGTGTAGTAAGTCAGTTTATGCATTCTCCTTTTGAAGAGTATCTTAAGGCTGTCTATAGGATACTGAGATATTTGAAGGCAAAACCCGGAAAAGGGTTATTTTTTAAGAAGACTAATGAAAGAAATGTGTCTATTTTTACCGATGCTGATTGGGCAGGATCAATCATTGATAGAAGATCAACCTCTGGATATTGTACCTATGTTTGGGGTAATCTTGTGACATGGAGGAGCAAGAAACAAGGAGTTGTAGCAAGAAGTAGTGCAGAAGCTGAGTTTAGAGCTATGGCTCAAGGTATTTGTGAAGGATTATGGATCCGAAGAGTCTTAGAAGAACTCAAGATGAAAATTGAGCTTCCATTGAAATTATACTCTGATAGTAAAGCTGCTATTAGCATAGCTCATAATCCCGTTCAACATGACAGAACTAAACATATTGAGATTGATCGACATTTCATAAAAGAGAAGTTAGATGCTGGGATCATATGTCTACCTTTTGTAACTTCAAGTCAACAAACTGCAGATATCTTGACCAAAAGCTTGGCAAGACCCACCTTTGAACATTTGATAGGCAAGTTGGGCATGATAGACATCTATGCACCAACTTGAGGGGGGGTGTTGGAAAATATTAAGTTTCCTAATTTGTTGCAATATTTATTTTTATTTCTCTTTGCAATTATTTCCTCCTTAATTCAAGGAGATACTATTTTGTATTTTTTCTATTTAAACCAGCCTTGAGCTGAGGAATAATATAACACAATATTCATCCTATTTTTTCTACAAAGACAATGTATATATGAAATATACTGAACAGAGAACATCACAATATACAGGTGTTACAAGATGATCAATCATCCCATTTTTTCTTACTTAATGTGATTGCATGTCTTCTAATGATGATACTTGATATACTGCTTTATTGGCCAATTGAACTTTGTTTTGTTAATATATATGCCATTATTTATTTCAATATGCTTTTATACTATAACTTTGTTTGAGTAATTGGACTTGAATTGAATGGTAGCACTTTACACTGTCCTTTATGATCTCATATATGAATGTATTAAGATCTGATGCAGGTGTTTTAAGATCTGATTATGTGTTGGCATTTAGAAAAGATTATGATGAATTGAACCTGAGGCATAAACCTAACTGCACAAGTGTAGCATACCCAAGCATTTAAAAGTATTTTGTGTTTTTCTTGTGATTAGTCGCCTTCAACAATGTGCCAAGGGTGGCTGAACTAATCTACGAAGAAAGTGGACTGGTTCATACAAGGTATGTTAATTTATTGTTACTTTGACATGAGACTATTTAAAAATTCTCTAAAACGAAAGAAAGTAGTCTCCTTGAAATTGTTTGGTCGATCTATTTGTCTGTTGCTACAAAACTTTTCATCGGTATTAAGTTTTTGTTATGATTTCTTGTATTTAGGTTTGTCAGCTAAAACAAACACTACCCAAGTTGGACAAAAACTATGTTGTTCAATCAGAGAATGATACATGTAAATGCAAGCTAAAATTCTTTTGTATAAAAGACTAATATATTACTCATATATTGCACTGAAACAAATAATTATGTTACATCGGTAGTTAAATTTTGAAAATGAAAATAGAATAGCTGGATTTATCTTCTTTATTGATAGCAAAAATACTTGAAGCACCTATATTTTCTTTGTTATATTCCCCAATCCTTTGATTGTAAACATCGACACTGCTGTTACTGATGCAGTGGTTGATACAGTTTCTATATTAGGAGAGTATTTAAATGAAGAGCACTGGTTGCAGCCTTTGAGTAACCATCTTAAGTATGGACTTTGAGAATAATGTCTTTTATGATCATTTAACTTCTGCATTCATTATATTTATAAGGAAAACCATGGTTGAGTTGGAATTAAGTAGATTTTGCTTTTGCAGGTTAAATATACTCGAGGTTATAGGAAAAGCACAAGCAAATGCTGACGTAAGTAATCTGGGTCTGTATAATGTACCACATGTATTTACTGGTTGCTAGAAGAATGAGTTTGAAATTTGCTATTTTTTAATTTGTATTGTAACTATTTGCTTAATAACTCCTAATGTAATCAGGAACAGAGTGATGATAAGAAGGGTACAATTGTGAAGAAGGGCAGACAAGGAAAGAAGATAAAATTGTAGACATAGTCACATAACATTAAAGACATGTTTTCAAGGTCCTCCCGAAGGAAAAAGTAAACCATTTTTTGGTGAAATATTGGAAATGGGTCATTTTCATTTTGTATTAGAAAACTTAACAAGAAAAATTAGGTAAAATCATAGGATATGCAAAGATATTTCTTTTGAAAATAAAACAGAATCATATATAAAAAAAAAAACATATGGGTTAGGGCTTCAATATACAAAACAACACAAAATGAAGTTGTAACACTTTCCCTTGGCTACGATAGAAGGGACAATCCACTTTGAGCCAACATAATATGAAAGAATGTGGTCAACAATAATCTTTGTTGCAGCGATGACTCCCGGCAGTGGTTGACAATAACATCTTTCAGATCTGGTACTCAACTCAACGAAATAGCTCAAATGTGGTCGAAGATGAAGCTTTTGAAGGCGATAGTTTGGTAAAAAAAAGTCTTTGGTGATTTTTTTTCCGATAGATAGATCCAATCCTGCGTGCCGGAATTTCAATTGGCATCAGAGCAGGCACCTTGCCTGTACCTGGGTGAGATCTATGGAAGTTACTTTCTGGCGCTATGGAAAAGGAAGGAGGATTTGTCAACAGACCACCTCTGTTGGATGAGACGAACTATGATTACTGGAAGTCGCGCATGGCCGCTTTTCTCAAGTCCATTGATTCCCAAGTTTGGAGGGCAATCTTGTCAGGTTGGGAGCCCCCTGTTGTTACTGATAAAGATGGCAACAAAACCAGCGTTCTAAAGGCAGAGCTCGAGTGGACAAGGCTGATGAGGCTATGCCTGAGGCTACTGTTGAGCTTAACTCTGAGGATGAAGAAACCTCTGTTCATCAGGAACATGAGGTCATTAATGTTGCAGATACTGCTGATGATGATGTTGATGAAGTCCCCATCTCCCAAGCCTTTGGCATTTCCAAACGACTTAGGAGTAGCAAGGGAAAGTCTGTGGCTGTCATGGAAGAAACACCTCAGCCTGTGAAGAAAAGTACATCGACGGAAAGCTAGCGGCAGCGGTAATGAGAGGGAGAGATGGAAGACTAGAGATCAATGTGCTTTCTCCTACTATGTTGGATATGATTTTTGGAAATGTTTATAGCACTTAAATTGTCACAGTATAATGTGAGCACATCTTGCTGCACATTGTACTGTTCCAACATCTGCTTCATCCAAAGTAGCTGAGAGCAACTACTTCCTGCTGCAATATACTCAGCCTCAGCTTTGGAAAGAGAAACACAATTTTGTTTCTTGCTGAACCATGATATGAGGTTGCTTCCCAAGAAGAAACATCCACTAGAAGTGCTCTTCCTGTCATCTACACTACCTGCCCAGTCAGCATCACAATAACCCAACAATCTTGTGTCTTCACCATGAGAGTAGAGAATTCCATAATCACTTGTTGCTGCAGGAGTTCTCTTTTGATTTGCATTCTCCATTCCAAATTTCTTCACAATGTTCTTGGCATACTTGCTTTGAGAGATGAAAATTGTGTCTTCCATCTGTTTGACTTGCAGACCAAGAAAGTAGGTAAGTTCACCTACAAGGCTCATCTCAAATTCAGATTGCATCTGATTCACAAACATCTTGACCATGGGATCAGACATTCCTCCAAACACAATGTCATCTACATAGATTTGTGCAATCATGAACTTGCCTTTTTCTTCTCTTACAAACAAGGTTTTGTCAGTTTCTCCTTTTCTATAACCTTGCTGCACAAGAAATTTGGTTAGCCTATCATACCATGCCCTAGGAGCTTGCTTTAATCCATACAATGCCTTCTTCAATCTGTAGACATGATTTGGAAAATTTGGATCAACAAATCCCTTGGGCTGCTCCACATATACTTTTTCATTCAAGTATCCATTGAGGAAAGCACTCTTCACATCCATCTGAAATAGTTTGAACTTCAAGATACATGTTACTCCCAAAAGTAACCTTATGGATTCAAGACATGTCACAGGAGCAAATGTTTCATCAAAGTCTACTCCTTCAATCTGAGAGTAACCTTGAGCCACAAGCCTAGCCTTGTTTCTAGTGACAACACCACTTTCATCAGATTTATTCCTATAAACCCATTTAGTACCAATGATGTTGACTCCTTCAGGCCTAGGAACTAAATCCCATATTCATTCCTCTTGAACTGGTTCAGCTCCTCTTGCATGACTTCAATCCAAAACTCATCTGTCAAGGCTTCTTTCACATTTTTTGGTTCTACCTTTGACACAAAACAAGCATTGGATACAACCTCTCTTGACCTTGTTATAACACCTGAATTAGGACTCCCTATTATGAGTTCTTTTGGATGATTCTTTTGAACTCTAACAGAGGGACCCTTATTCACTAGAGTCACATTTTCTTGCTGATCAGTCTTCTCATGAATCTCTTCAACTTCAGAGTCTTCAGGCTGGGGGTGAGATGTGTCCACATCAGGATCAACATCAGGCACATTGTTAGAACAGTCATCTATGACTACATTAATGGATTCCATCATAGTTCTTGTTCTGTTGTTAAAGACTCTATGGGCTCTGCTGGTTAAGGAATAGCCTAGAAAGATTCCTTCATCACTCTTGGGATCCATCTTCCTCATTTGCTCTCTGTCAGCTAAGATATAGCACTTGCTACCAAAGACATGGAAGTATTTGACAGTTGGTTTTCTTCCCTTCCATATCTCATACAGTGTGGTTGATGTACCTTTTCTCAGAGTTACCCTATTGTGTACATAGCATGCAGTACTCATGGCCTCTGCCCAAAAGTAGTAAGGTAGCTTCTTGGCATGTAGCATAACTCTTGCAGCCTCTTGCAAAGTTCTATTCTTTCTTTCAACTACACCATTTTGTTGGGGTGTAATTGGAGAGGAGAACTCATGCCCAATTCCTTCATCAGAGCAAAACTCAGAAAACCTTGAATTTTGAAACTCTTTCCCATGATCACTTCTGATTCTAACAATGGCACTATTCTTTTCTCTTTGCAGTCTAAGGCATAGGTCTTTGAATGCATCAAAAGTATCAGACTTCTCTCTGATGAAGCTAACCCAAGTGAATCTTGAGAAATCATCTACAACCACAAAGGCATATCTTTTGCCCCCAATACTCTTTACCTGCATTGGTCCCATCAAGTCCATATGTAGCAGTTCAAGTACTCTTGATGTCACCTGATGTTGCAACATTGGGTGTGACATCTGGACCTGCTTTTCAACTTGACATTCACCACAGATACTGCCTTCAACAATCTTAAGCTTTGGTAGTCCCCTGATTGCTTCCTTGGACACAATCTTCTTCATTCCCTTCAGATTCAGATGGCCAAGTCTTTGGTGCCAAAGCTTTACTTCTTCTTCCTGACTAATAAGACATGTAGTGGAGGGAGCAGTTTCTTCAGGAATCCATAGATAGCAGTTGTCTCTTGACCTAGATCCTTTCATCAACAATTCTCCTTTGTCAGAAGTAATAAGACATTCGTTCTTTGTGAAGTTGACTTTAAGACCTTGATCATACAGTTGACTTATGTTGATAAGATTAGCCTTCAAACCTTTGACAAGTAACACATCATCTAGGTAAGGTAAACCTTTGCTGCTGAGCTTACCACTGCCTTTGATTTCACCTTTTGCTCCATCACCAAAGGTTACAAAACTTGTTGTATGAGGCTTGATATTAGTGAGAAATTTCTCAACACCAGTCATGTGCCTAGAACAACCACTATCAAAATACCAATCTTCTCTGGAAGATGCTCTGAGATAAGTGTGAGCTGTGTGAGCAATTTCTGAAACTTTTGGCTTCCACACTTTCTTAGGAGTGGCCCTTGCTGATTTGGCTTTAACCTGGGGCTTTTTCTTGGGATACCCATAGAGTTTGTAGCAGAAAGGCTTGATGTGACCATTTTTCCCACAGTAGTGGCATCTCCAAGCATTGAACTTCTCTTTGCCAGCAGGTTTCTGATGTGGGGTGTGATGTGTCCACATTCTGCCAGGGTCAGGTTTTTTCTGAACAGGAATAAACTTAGTATTTGTATTCTTGTTGTGATGTTTGTTCTTAAATCCTACACCAGATGAGTCACCAGCATGCTTCCCAACTTTCAAAATCTCATCAAGCATGTCAGTTCCAGTATTGAGCATCTTTACAGACTTGGTCATATTCTTCAAGTTGGTTGACAGTAACTTGACTTCACTTCCAAGACTAACTACTTTGTTTTGCAGTTGAGCCTTCTCTGTCTCCAGTTGACTGATAGCCACCTTCTGTTCTTCATTGATTCTACACAGTTCCTCACTTTTGATGGACACCTTTTTGTAGGCTGAGGCAAGTTCATCAAAGGTGAGTTCTTCATCATCAGAATCAACATCAGTACTGCACACACCAGTCATGGCACTCACATGATTAGCAGCAACATTCTCTGAGTTAGTGTCAGAGTCTTAATCAGACCATGATACAGTCAGGCCTTTCTTCTGCTTCTTCAGATATGTACCACATTCAGCTCTTATATGACCAAAGCCTTCACATTCATGACATTTAACACCCTTGTTCTAAGTTGACTTATCATCAGTTTTGGTTCTTGTTGAAGTGTTACCTTGTTTACTGATGTCAGTCTGGATGTTCCTCACATTCCTCCTTGGCCTTCTATCCACCCTTCTCCGAAGCTTGTTGAATTGTCTTCCTAACATAGCTATGTCATTTGAGAGTTCCTCATCTGACTCATCAGCCTCTTCCTCTTGATCAGCACATGATACAAAAGCTATACCTTTTCCCTTCTTCTCAGTTTGCTCACCTAGGTTCATCACAAAAGTTTGGAGAGAGCTCACAAGTTCTTCAAGTTTCATACTTGGGATGTCTTGAGCTTCCTCAATAGCTGTGATTTTCATGTTAAATCTCTTGGGTAGGGATCTAAGCATCTTTCTCACAAGCTTTTCTTCAGACAATTTTTCACCTAGAGCCTCAAAAGAATTGTCTACCTCAAGCAAATTCATGTGAAAGTCATGAATTGATTCTTCTTCTTTCATTCTGAGGTTTTCAAACTTAGTGTTGAGAAGTTGGATTCTTGAGCTTTTTACCTTGGCATTGCCTTCATGAGTGGTTTTGAGTATCTCCCAAGCCTTCTTTGCAACAGTACACTGCTTAATCAATCTGAACATGTTCTTGTCCACTCCATTGAATAAAGCATTCAAAGCTTTGGAGTTTTCAAGTGATGCAGTGTCTTCTGCAGTTGACCATTCTTCTTCTGGCTTGAGTACATCAGTATCAACACCATTAGCATCCTGAACTTTGGGATGCTCCCATCCTTTGAGCACAGCTTTCCAAGTCCTGCTGTCAAGTGACTTTAGGAAGGCAATCATCCTTGGCTTCTAGTAGTCATAATTAGTTCCATCCAGAAGAGGTGGTTTGTTGACCATTGTTCCATCCTTGTCCATGTTTCCAGAAAGTAACTTCCCTGGAGCTCAGTCTCAAACAGGCAGGGTGCCTGCTCTGATACCAATTGAAATTCTGGTGGCAAGTGTCAGATGTGCAGCACGATGTGTACACTTTAGGAGTCGTACGATGTGTAGCCTAATATGTCAACATCGTGGACATACTGAACTTGATGAACAAGTAAACAATATAAAGTGCAGGAAACAATAAAACACATAGAGTTTGTTAACCCAGTTCGGCACTTATAACAAGCCCTATTCTGGAGGATACCAATCCAGGGATGAATCCACTATGGTAGTATCAATTCAAAGTTAAATTCCCCCGTTTACAACTTCTCACTTAATCACTACCCGTGCTAATTCTACCTAGGAACTCCTAGATATGAGAACCTCTGTTCACTCCCCCTCAACCTTACCTAGTAAGGATTTACTAAACAAACTCAGTTGGAGACACACTCCTAGACAAGCAAAGCACTCGTACCTAAAGGCTTAGAGTGTTGCACAATCTAACTCATTGCTTCTAAGCTTTGGAGAAAGACAACTAGAGATTACTACTCTATAAACTCAGTCCTTACTTGTATCAAAACTATGATCCAAGTGAAGGCTCACAAAGAACAAAGAACAACTAAAGAATTAAAACCCTAAGACTCAATTTGTAAACTTAGCTTCTTGATTTCAGTTAATTAATAATTAGTCTTCAGTCTTCCTTTATATAGAACAAGCTTCATGGGCTTTGACGAGTTGGCCTTCATAAATTTTCCCTTGAGATTTATTTGATCATAATCTTTTAATTGTTTGTTTCAAATCTTTTTGATCAAAGTCGGCCAATAAAATAAAACATATCCATGAAAGATTATCTTGTTCCTTGGCGCGCAGGCTGGCACGATTTAATTTGAAAAACAAATCTTTTTCAAAAGATCACGCGTAAAAGAATAAAGGCGCATCCAGTTAGGGCGTCCAGATGTGAATCCTGATGTGCCACACATCATGCTCCACATCATGGAACTAGGCTTATTTTACCAAATGAAGCCAACACCCTAAAATCCTCAACAAATATAAATCATACTTTTTTTTAATAAACTATGCATGATCATTCATTATTACGTGAGTATAAACCTTATGTATGCACTACCAAAAAAAACACTTATGTATGCTACTCAATATAAAAAATAACGTTGCTTTATATAAAATAAAAAAATAATGTTGCTCAGTTTTATAAAATAGTATAATTATTATTATTTTGGACCAAAATATAATAATAAACCATATTTTTTTAATCTTGTCAAAAAAAAAACCATACTTTTTTAATAAAAAAGTCAATAAGAAAACCCATAACTTTTTGAAAATAAAATTTCAACCAACAACATTTAGTTTAGTAATATAAAGAATATATATTATATTAGTACATTTAATTTTTAAATTTCAAGTATATTAAATATTAATTTGACATAAATTTTATTTTGAATTAACAATACCCTTTTATGTCATTTTACATTTATCAGCTAGTTGAACCGCTAATTTTTACCAAACACTTTAATTAACTTATCAGCCATCAGTCATCGCTATCAGCTATCAGCCATAAGCTATAAGCTATCAGCTAGCTTATCAGCCAACCGCTAATTTTGCCAAACAGAGCCGTAGTATAACTAACTTTACATTCATATAACTTATTTTTATTAGTTGGTAAATAAATATCCATTAAAGAATAAATTAGAAAAAAAACTATATTATTTTATTAAATAACAATGCTATAAGTATTTTTTTATGTACGATACATTGATACATACACAAATCGATTAATTGATGGCAAATTCTATGGTACATTCACCAAAATGAATGTTTCAAAACAGTCATAATCCAGTGTGGCAAAGGCACAAAAATTCCTATGTGCAAATCTCAAATCTAATGGCTAGAAACCAAGCAGCCCATTAGCACAAATTTAGTAGCAAAAATTTGATAGCTAATTTATAGCAAATAATGCTAGTCTAATGGATGATGCTATAATAGTAGTACTAGATGGAAATAAATTCTTAAGAGGACCACATGGAGGATTAATACATCCAGAAATACAGCTTGAACCAAACCTGACTGACCTTGGACTGTATAAAACTCAAATCAGATGGTTTGATCAATCACATCGTTGGTTTAAGAACAACGGAAATGATGATTTAGCTAAAGAATTTAAAGAAATAGCTGAGAATCTTAAGAAAAAACTTCAGGATATTGCACGATGACTGAAGAAAGTCTAACAAATAAATTACAAAAAGTTTTAAATAACTTTTCTGACCTACAATGTAGAATAGAAAAACTAACAACCCATCTAAAAAACTTACAGTTTGAAGAAGGTAAGTATAAACCTTATGAAACATGGAATTTTCATGAAGAAAATTTTGTCTGTTATGAAGAAGATGAATCTCATAAATATCCTCATCTTTTTCATACCACAAATCCACAACTAAACAATATAGCATGTATGTTAGCTTACATAATTAAAAATTGTTGTTATCAAAAATTTCACCAAAGAATGGATGAAATTGAAGAAGAGCAGAAAAGAGATATAGAAAAAATCTACATTAAAATAGAAGATTTTACAAAACTTTTAGAAAATAGAGAGGAATATTTGGATGAGTTGTCTCAATTTCTTAAAAGGGGGGAGAAAGATAAGGGAAAACAAAAAGAAATCCTAGAAATATCTAATTCCACACAATTAAGAATTAAACCACCATCTAATTTCTTTTAAAAATGGACGATACAGAAGAATCCCTTAATAGGCAATTAGAAAATCTAGAAAGACTTATGGTCTCTTTAGATATATCAGGAAAGAGTCAAGTAGTTGACGAAGAACCAAAAGAGAAAAACCAAATCATTTATGATTTTAGTTCTGAAGAAGAAGTAGAGGAAGAAAATGAAAATCCTCATTTTGTAAAAATCGAACCAGCAGAAACATCAGGAACAAAAAGGCCTGCAGAATTCGAAAGAGAATTTACCAAACAAAAATTCCAGAAAGTACCACATTATTATGTACTTTCACAAAATCCATTTCAAGGACAAGGAATTTTAGATATAGACTGTAGTGTTGATGCATCAAAAGATCTTAGGGATTGGTATAATACAAATAGTGTGTTAATGCAGCTAAATGAAGATCTTAGAAATTTAGGAGCAGTTGATGTTTTCAACTACCTACAATATAAAACTAGAGGAAATGCTTACAAATACATTTCTACCCTACCACCAGAAGTTATGGGAACAATAGCCCTAACAGGAATCTTAGTAGTAGACTGAATTTATAGTTTACTTGTAAAAGAATTCAAAGGATGGAAGGACTCCATTCAATCAAAAATAGCATTCTCTCACCAAAACCTTTGGAAAATCACTAACCTAAAAATCTGCAATATGTGCTATGTAGATAATTTCATTTGTGAATTTCAGGACTATTACTATAACATAGATAATAGTACTAGAATCTCTAGAAATTTGTTAGAATTATTCTATGACAAGTTACCAGAAAAAGTATCAGCTCAAGTTAAGACATTTTTTACTTCAGCATTAGCAGAAGGAAAAGTAGATGATACTTTAGGAGGAAGAATAACTTCCCTAAAAATTTGGCTTCAAGAAATGTGTAGTCAGAAGATAGCCAAAAGAGAAGCTCAAGTATCCCTTTGTTGTAACAAGCTACAAGACAAAGTAGGAAACTATGGTTGCAACTCTAGAAGGAAACCTAAAAAGATAAGGTCACAAAAACCTTATAAGAGAAACAAATTCAAGAGGGTCCCTTTTAGAAAATTCAAAAAAGGAAACAAAAAATTCTTTAGGAAAAAACAACCTTACCCTAGGAAGAAAACATGCCCACAAGGCAAAAAATCATGTACATGTTGGTTATGTCATGAAGAAGGTCACTATGCAAATGAGTGCCCTAAGAAAGAAAATCCTAAGAAAAATGTCTTACATGCAATATATGCAATGAGATATGAACTTATAGAATCAGATATAGAATCCGATGAAGACATTTATGAATACTGCACAGAGACAGATTCAGATGTCGAAGAAGATACTTGGTAAAGGAAATCCAAGTGCTACATTTATTAAAATAGTGCTAAAAAATAAAAATCTCTTAGCCAATGTAGACACAGGTGCAACTCTTTGTTTAGGGAAAAAATCTATCTCTAGAAATTGGGAAAGATTAACTAAACCAAAAGAAATAATAGTTGCAGATAAATCAAAACATCAGATATGGTTTAACCTTAGGGATGTATCTATAGAAATTGAAGGATATAAGTTTTTATTCCAACAATCTACCTCCATGATTCAGGATTAGACCTAATCATAGGAAATAACTTTTTAAAATTACATGAACCTTTTACTCAAAGAAAAGATACTATATCACTTCAATGGAAGGATTTGGGAAATCCTAAGAATAGCAAAATAGTAACCACCAAAATAGTTACTAGAAATGAGATCTTAAACCTTATTAAGGGAAACCTTAGAGAACTAAGAACAATATGGGAAGAAAGAAGTTTCCATATTAGTATAGAAGAAAGGTTAGATGAAGTTTGTTCAGATAACCCCTTAGATAGTGTTAAAAACACTAATCATGAACTTATAGTCATTAAACTTAAAAACCCTAATGACGAGATAAATGTTCCAAATAGGATTCCATATTCTATTAGAGATGTTGAAGAATTTCAACAAGAATGTAAAGATCTACTTGATAAAGATCTTATTAGACCTTCATCAAGTCCACATTCTGCACCAGCTTTTTATGTCGAAAACCACAACGAAATAAAAAGAGGTAAGAGAAGAATGGTAATTAATTATAAGAAACTTAATCCGGCAACACTCGGAGAATCTTATAAATTACCAAGAAAATATTTTATTTTAGAAAAAATAAAAGGATGTAATTGGTTTTCTTCCCTAGATGCAAAGTCTGGTTATTATCAACTAAGACTAGCTGAAGAAACAAAACCATTAACAGTTTTTTCATGTCCACCTCAAAAACACTATGAATGGAATGTTTTACCTTTTGGATTGAAACAAGCACCATCAATATACCAAAGATTTATGGATAAATCGCTTGAAGGTTTAAATCATATATGTATAGCATATATAGATGATATACTTATTTTCACAAAAGGAAGTAATGAACAACATCTTCAAGATATAGAAACTGTTCTTCTAAGAATTAAAGAAAAAGGTATTGTAATTTCGAAAAAGAAATCAAAGCTTTTACAAAAAGAAATAGAATACCTTGGTTTAATCTTAAAAGAAAACGGGGAACTAAGTTTAGCACCTCATGCCCAAGAAAAAACACAAGCTTTTCCAAATGAGCTTTCTGATAGAAAACAAATTCAAAGATTTCTTGGATGTTTAAATTACATTGCTAACGAAGGATTTTTCAAAGACCTAGCAAAAGAAAGAAAACATTTGCAAAGAAAAATTTCAGAAAAAGTTCCTTGGTCTTGACTGAAACTGATTCTGATGTTGTTAAAACCATTAAAGAAAAAATTCAAGTTTTGCCTGAACTTTACAATCCAACAACAAAAGATTTCTTGATTGTAGAGACAGATGCATCACAAACAACCTGGGCAGGTTGTATGAGAGCCTTACCCAATGGTAAAGCAAAACTTTCTCTAAATGAGAAGGGATATAAAATTGAAGGATCTAAAGATCTTCAATCAAAACAATCTGAAACTTCGAAAGAAGGAACGGATACTAAAAAAGGCATTGATTATAGTGCTTCTAAAATCCTGATAAAGGATACTGAAAAATTACATTTATGTAAATATATCTCTGGTACATTTACAGATACAGAATCTAGATACCATATTCAGGAACTAGAAACTCTGGCGTGTGTAAAAATGCTAGAAAAATGGAAGATTGACTTATTACCGTCAAGATTTCTTCTTCGTACAGACTCTAAATATCTTACAAGATTTTGGAGATATAAAATTAAAGCTGACCATAAACAAGGAACACTAATAAGATGGCAGATGAAATTACAACAATTCGAGCCATATATTCAATACATAAAATCTGAGCAAAACAGTTTTGCAGATACACTGACGAGAGAATGGAGCAAGCCATAAAGCTACTTCAAAACAACATCAAGCAAAAAGTCGAGCAACTTGTCGCCATAGATATCAAAAGAGCAAAAATCTCTGCCGAGAGGGGGGAGATGATTACAACACTCAAAAGCTTACAAAAAATGACAACAAATGAAAATCAATCTTCAACATCAACAAAAGGCCCAAATGAAATTCTCAAGAATGAAGAAAATTGGGACTTGCTAGGACAACCTTCTGGAAAGTATGACTACTATGTAAAGTATACAACCCCAGAAAGTTCAAAAATTCCTACTGAAACGATAGTACCCAGCGGTTGGAATATAGATTCAAATAAAGAACAAGAAGCGGAATCTTCAGAAACAACTTCAGACAGCAAAAAGTCTTGGGCTGATAAGGTCGAAGAAGAGGAAGAAGAAGCCAGAAAAAATGGTTTATTAACAACCATTCAAACAAGCGATCCCATAGATAATGAGATGGGAAAGTTTGAAGCTTATGTCATTTTTGATGGTCCAATGAAAGGGATCTATAGAAAATGGGCAATAGCTAAACAGCACATCATTGGCAAGAATGTGCGTCACAAAGGATACAAAACCATGAAGGAGGCTGAACAGGGGCTTTATGGAGCATACAAAGAGATTACAACAGCAAAAAACCTTCAAAAATCTTCAAGAATGGAGTCAAGAAAGAAGTTGTCAATCGACAAAATTCGCCAGCTCGAATATCAAAAAAAATTCCAGATAACTGATCCAACTTATATGGAATTCAGTCTTAGATGGAAATGGCTGAACCACTATGTAGAAGAATTCACTACTGAATGCTTCTACCCAGCTAGCAGAATTGGCTGCACCAAAGCAGTTGTACTACCTGGAATAGACAGTGTTACATGTCTATCCTTCTTTCAAAATGGGTTGATCCATACCATATACCTGGAAGAACAAGCTGGAAAAACTTTCGAAGAACTCAAATTCTTTCCAAAGGAGTTACAAAATTTGGCACAAAAATTCAACAACTTGTTTGCCAAAGGAAAGGAAATTTTTATTCAAATCGAATCCACATATCCATGGTACGATGAGATCAATCTGGAACTGACAACAAAACCCTTATACCTCATCAAGATTGAAATTTCAAATAAAGAATATCCAGTGATGAACAGAGAAACAACTGAATGGCATCCTGCCATTTACCTTAAACAAATTAAACACTTTCGCCAGAAGATCACTAGATTGTCTTCTCAGACAAACTACAGAGTTATTTACGAAGATTCAACAATGGTTGTATACAGTGACTCTAGAAAGCCTGCAAAGGACAAAGACATCAAGGCAGTCAAAAACCTTGAAGAAAAAGTTGACCAATTGAAAGATGGTCTTGAAAAATTACCCAAGTTAATTCAAGAAGAATGCTGTCAATACTTTTTACAGTATTACAAAGAACACAAATGTTGAAAATTGTCCAGAAAAACTGTCGGCACAAGAGGACAAGAAAGTTGACAGCACAGAACAACTGACCACAATGTAGGACAGAATTGTACAGTGGTACCTTATCACATCTGAGTCAGATGGGGACCACTTAGTGCTAAATAATGTAAAATACTATTTGTCGTTTTCTCTTAGTGCGTTTTTCTTTTTTAGTGCGCATCACTTTTTTTGAGTGCATGTCACTGTTGTGTGAGTGCGTGTCACTTTTCTGAGTGCATGTACAATGTCATGGAAAGGGACGTTTACCTAATGTGAGCCCTTCTCCACTATAAATAAGAGCATTTAGCTCAATGTAAATCACAGTTGAAAGAAATACGAAGCTATTAACTAGTTTTTGAAGAATTATTTCTTTTGTCCTTAGATTTATATCTAAGAAGTAGCTCTTGAGGTAATACTCTGGAGGAGCTAGATCCTTGAGGTAATACTCTGGAGGGATCACCCACACAAACAATATAATCAGCAGATTGTATCACAAAAAACATAACCATCTTCAAACCGAAGATTTCATCAAAATCAAAAGGATCAACAAGAAACTTCAAAAGAATCATATCAGGTATGATTATATTACTTTTTATTCAGAATTATTAATTATGGAAAATTCGAATTTTAAAGTTCATAGAATATCTTCAAGTTATTTTGAAATAGAGTATACGGAACCAAGTTCTGATCATACAATTTTAGAATTAGTCTTTATAAAGGACTATGATAAAAAGATAACTTATTTATTGAAAGAATTTCCTTATCCAGATTTAGCTAAGATAATATTAGACAAATTTAAATTTAATCATTACCAAGAAAAAGCTTTTCTTAAAAAACTTAAAGAAACAATCGAAACAGATTTTGAAGAACATGAATTACAATGTTTAGTTCATGATTTGAATAATTTTATTCAAGATTCAAGATATATAGCTGGTTTTGAGGGACAATTCTATGGAAAAGAGGCTAGTGTATATTATAAAATGAGAAATTCTCGTTCTTATAAATTAATGCAAACTGAGCCTGATAATTAAGGCCTAGATCCAGATCTTAGTTTAAAATTAGACGGAAAATGTCTGAAATCTCACTTTTTGAGGAAACATCTAGTTATTTTGCTGATGGCATAATAGACCATAAAATAGAAGAAGCATATTTATCCTTAACTGCAGAAGAAAATTTCAAACGAAAGTTTAATAAATTCAAGGAAATGTTCCTAAGAAAAAATATTCTAAAATTTGGAATAATGATTGGAGAAGAAGCAATTCCAATTGACTCTACCTATGGAAACATAGTCGTATCTACTATAGATAGGACACAGATTAATAGAAGAGTTCAAAACCTTTCTGAAAAAGAAAGAAATAAAATTGGTTATATTCACATATCAACCATTCAGATTTTAATTAAAAGTACATTCATGAAAGGAATTGATGCACCCTTAGATATAATTTTAGAGGATTCTAGGATTCAAGATAGAAGACAATCAATAATTGCACAAGGAAAATACAATTTGAAATATGGAAAAGTTAGATCTATAGTTTTTCATTATAAATTAGAAAACCCAAATCTAATGAAAAAAGGTAACCACCCCTTCACAATATGTTATAGAATTAATTATGCTCTAAGTAATTCACATCACAACATAGAATTTATAGGAAAAAATACAATTTATATTGATGACTTATTTACACCTATAATAACATTAAAATCACCTATATTTAAAAATCCAGCAAGGAATAGTTGTTCCTTAACAGAAGTGGACAAAAATCTGTTTGAAGAAACAGAAGAAAAAACATTATTTAGAATCCAGAGTCTTAGAGTAGCACCACCTAAAAAAGACTTTGAAATCTTAGAGCAAAAAGAGCTACATAGATTACAAAGCTCAATAGCAGGACTATCCTTGCAGCTCGAAAAATTGGATAAAAGAATCTAGATTTATCCATGAAAAAATTATCCGCGATGTTCCCAAACTCTGGTATCAGAGCGAAATCTCGATCCTAGGATAGAGAAACTTACACCTTTAGATCTTTGAGGATACACAGAAACACAACTATGGAACTACACCATATAATTATGATTTGGTGGGACCAAATAAAAACTTTACTCCTATTAGTCTATTCAAATGACTTTTTCAATATTGTCAAAATACCAACTGCACCATAGAAGCTCCCTTAATTGATTTGTGTTTCATAAATTTGTCCTCTTTGGTAGCCTCCAAGAGACAGGAAATTAAAGTGGTGCAAAAAAAGCAGCAAGTTTTGTATTTTATTTTATTATTATTGTAGAAGCAACAAGTTGAACCCTCTTTTTCTTTGAAAAATTAGAATAAACTCCTCGTGATTCACGTGGATGAAAAAGTGACTAAATAAAGCACATTCCCCTTTAAAAATATAAACCGTCACGTTAAATAAAGAAGCTGTTTCCAGATATATATATATATATATATATATATATATATATATATATATATATATATATATATATATATATAGCTAATGCTACGGTGGACCACCTTCACAAGTGGTCCACCGTAGAAAGTGATACAAATTTTATAAAATTTATTGATAGATTGAAAGTTTATATTATATATAGCATTCATAAAAAATTTTAAAAAAATTGAAAATCATTTGATATTTTATTGGGATTTATCAAGGTTTACAGTATTTAATAAACCGTTAATCTTGATAGATCTCAATTTTCAATTTTTCTAAAATTTTCTATAGATGATTTATATGATATAAACTTTCAATCCAACGGTGGATTTTATAAAATTCGTATTTGTTATAGAATTTTTCATGAATGGTCCACCATGGACCACTTGAAGAAGTGGTCCATATTAGAATTTTCCATATATATATATATATAAAGACTATATATCCATAATCTTGACAAATACAGAAGGTAAAAAGAATACTGTAGATTCACTTCAGCTGTGCCACGTAGGATGATATATTTTTTTTACCATATTGCGTTTTCCTGTACTCTTTTCCCCTGTTTTTACGTGTATTGCGTTTTTGTGTGTTTTCCCTGGTAAAAAGCGTACGCACATTGCGTTTTCCCGGATTTTACGTGTGTTGTGGTTGTCTTCGCACGTTGTGTTCGACAGGTGTATGCGACGGCAATGGATTGGAAGGTGGAGATTGGAGATATCGGTGGTGGTGGTAACTGGTGTAGGCTTATCAGCTTCGATGGTTTTTCCTCCCAAACTGATTTAGGGTTGTTTGAAATTCGAATTGGGGTTCAATTTATCTGGGGTAGCTGCTATCTCTGTTCACCCTCTATAAATTAGTTGTCCATAGTGATTATCTGAATATCAAAAATTGCAGATTATAGTAAGGAATTGCAAGAGCTTACAAGGAATTTAAGGTAAAATTCATTCCTATCTTTCATTCCCCTACTAAATTTGTGCCCCTCTCAGTCATCTAAGTTCAATTTCTGATGTTTTTCATCTTGCATAAGAGTATTAAGGATCAAAGAAACTATGGGTTGAACATTGGAGCAATTTAGAAAAAGTTTGTGGAAACCCGTGTTCTAGGACAGGGCTTCACTTAAACGGTAATATCTCATTCCCTGTAACTCCGATTTGAGTAATTCTTGCTGTTCTAGATAGCCTACGAAATTCCCTTCAATTTGAGTACCAACTTCGTAGGTTTTAACTTAATATTGAAGTCTGTAGGCGAGAATGAAGTTAGGGTACTGTGGCTGCAATTGTGCAGAAATCTGGTTATGGGTTTAGTATGTTCGGCTGTAATTTCCTCTTTCACCGAGTCCCAGAACTGTCAATGAGTTAAACCATTCTTGACCAATGTTAAGGACACTCAAACTCTATCCTTATCTCCAAAATTGTTCCATTTCTATCGGATATTAGAAACTGCACTAATCTCGCCTTTTGGTAATTATGTACACATGGTATGTTGGTAATCTCACCTTCGACAGCGTTGCTGAATTGTTGCTTGGAAAAGAAAATCATCACATAAAGGCCAGAGTTGTTCGTTTATGGAGGGTTCCAGCTTTCCTCAACAAAGCTAAATCAGTCTCTCTTGAGATGGTGTTGATCGATGAGAAGGTTAGTTAGCTTTGCAACTTTTTGTTAAATTGATTGATTTAATTTGATTATTCAGTTTCTTGATTGAGTTTTCGTGTTGGTTTGATTAATGTGGTGCATATATATTGTGGAGGCTATAACTGATAATGTTTTCATTTAGGATTTGTTATTTATAAATTATGGTAGACTGCCTATTTGTAAATAAAAAGGCTAAAATGGGATCATAGTACTAAAGTATTTTGCATAGTGTGTAAATGTAGAATTTGTAAAAGAAAAAGGTTCTCTACTATCACTTATCAGGAAAGTATGCTCTGCATAATTGGTTATGAAACTCAGTTTTCAATCTCTGCTTGATATAATTGGATATGAAACCGTGTAAAGCAAGACAGTTTTAGTGTATTGATTTAAACCCTTGTGGTCCATTGACAAAAAAAGTGATCTAATGATGTATACTTGTGAGTCTAAGGTGTGAACAATCTGAAGTGAATAGTGAATAACCAATGGTTTATCTTGACACAACCAAAATTAGGACACACAAATTAGTTCAGCTGCCTATATTGATAGCTGATGAGTGATGATATTTTGATTACTTTGAGTTATGTTCTACATCACTGAATTTTTTTTTCTTTTTCTGATAAAAAATTGTTACCATCATGGGTGGAGATCAAACTTTTGATACCTTAACGAGTTCACTCTTTAACTCCGGTCCAACCACCAAGTCATAGGAAATCCCTTTGCTGCATCATAGAGACTGAATTGACCATATACGACGAACTGTATCCATAATCTTGACATACCTGAATGGTAAAAAAAGTACTGTAGATTTGTTTCACATGTGCCACGTCGGCCCCGTTTTGTTGGAGGTACCCAATTTATTATTTTATTGTTGGATTGTTGAGACAAATGTAATGAATAGGTTTGCATGTTATTATTGTATTTAAAATTGACAAGTGTAGAGTAGAAGAGGCCAAGTGTTGGCTAGGGTTTGCCAGCAAAAAATTGTGCCTCAACTCATGTAGGCTTTATCTGATTTCTTATTCACCTATAAATTATTTATCCAGGGTGATTAATTGAATCCAAGCAATTGTAGCTCGTCATCGCAGAAATGGTGTATGCTGATTCCAAGTTCGAAGATATTGCCGAAATATTGCCTAGGAAAGAAAATGTTCATATAAAGGCGATAGTTGTCCATATGTGGAAGGTCCCTGCTTTCCTTAATCCCTGTGAGTCAAGCTCTCTTGAAATGGTTTTGAATCTGATTGACGAGAAGGTGAGTTATTTGTACAATTATGAATAAAATCCATTTTTTATATTGCATACACAGATGATTAATGATTTAATTAATGTGTGATGTGGATGGTTTGATTTGTTCAACTTTTTAGAATTAATTGATGATTTGTATTGTAGATGTAATTGGGATTATGTGTTATTGTTCTTAAATGTTTTCCCCCTAAAGACCTTAGTTTTGATTTTGAATTTCGAATCTGTATTTTTTTTAGATTAATTTAATGTCTGTGTATTGTAATCAGTCTGCTTATAAATATGTAATTTGTGTTGAGGTTGCATTATTTGTCCACTGATCAATTTCATCTGCTCGTCGGCAAAACGGTTCATATGGAGAAGGGTAAGGTTGAAGTTCAGTTTGATGATGTTGTCGATATATTGCGTGGTAAAGAAGACGTTCGAATGAGGATTAGGGTTGTTCGTCTTTGGAATGGTATTGGTTGATGAGAAGGTGAGTAATTTATGTGTCTGTCTCGTCTTTTGGTTGTTTGTTATTGATAAACCTTTGTTTACATATGTAGGAAGCAATTAATTTATAAATTTTGATCTGAAGCAGTCATGTTAAATATGATTTTATCTAAATTATTCCATAATGCTTTTTTTACTAACAATTTTATCTAAATTATTTAGTCATCATACTCATTCCTTGCACACTTTCATGATATAATTAAGATTCCTTTGATCTTGTGGCTTTGATTCAGGCACTGATGTAGCAGGATAGGTAGTAGAGGTTGGACCACAAGTCAAGGATTTTAAAGCTGGAGATAAAGTTATTGCAAAACTCACACATCAAGTACTTACCACTTTCTTTCACTTCCTCAGATTACTTTCAAGTGTGAATTTCAAAAACAATTTCATGAATGGAATGATTTTCTTCTGTATATAATATATACTAGGTATCCGTATATTTTCAACAAGGCAATTCAAACTTTGTTGTTAGTCATAACATAAAGGTATCCGTATATTTTCATGTGGTCATGCTTTTGTTTGAAGATGCACTGTTTGGATTGTTTCAATTGTGACGATGGTGTTTCAGATATTAAATGAGATCATTTAAGCATTCTGATATTTGTTTTGCATTGATTTCCTCTTTTATGTCCATTTAAATTTGGTATTTGCAGAATGATATTGATCTCATTGGTAAAATAAAGGGCCTTATTGAAAAGAATCTTGAAAAGATTGAATATAAAGAAACTGAGGTTCTTTCTTTGATGAAAAAGGCATGTTTTAAGGGTTTAGCTTTTCAGTCTAGAGGTTGAATAATGTATTAGATTTTATTTTCTTTTCATGATTGTAGCTTTTTCAGAATTATGAGCTATTTATGGCTTCTTTGCTTTGATGCATTGTAGGTTTTTAGAGCTAAGAATGTTGCAGAAATTAAGATGATGGATGATGGTTTTGACGAGAAAGCAAAAGAGTGGAAAAAACAGAAACTGAAAATGCTAGCAGAGAAAGGATTATTAAAGGAAACAAGTAAGAAGAGAAAACGAAAAAAAGAATTTGCAGAGAAAGGAAAAAACAGGAAAAAGTGGAATTGAAGAGAAATATCTAGGAATTGATACTTAAAATGATAGTTTCCTCTAATCATAGTATTCAAATATTTTGAGTGTAGCAGATTTTGATTTGGAGTAATCCTAAGAGTAATCCCTCAAATGCATGGGAGTGGGAGGGACGATTTAGACAAGGCTCTTTTGTAATCTATATGAACTGTATTGTCCTTTTATCTATCGTCTTGGTCTGGTTTGGCTTTTATGTTGCATTGCAGGTACTGCTGTTTACTAATCCTGGTCTAGTGCGTTTTCTGCACAATATTTTGGTTGCATTCCACAATCCTTGCCCAGCCTGGCGGTGCTGCGGTTATCTCTACTGCGCTATCTTCTTCCTTTTGTGGCAAGGAACCGGATCCCAATGTGCTTGTGCCAGAAATCTTTTCATTTTATCGTCTTGGATGTTATTGCGGCGTGTAGTGATCTTTGAGCTTCTGAATGGAGGATAGCACAACTGTGTTGGTTCATTTTTATCCCAGCTTTTGAGTTATGTTTGGGGGCTGTTTGTATATATATATTGGTGTGTTTTGTAATTGTGAGTGATATCTTTTACTCTGAGTATTGTTGTTTCAAAGGTCTGCTATGGTGCCTTTGTTTGGAGCTTTGTTATATTGATTTTGGCATATTTTATGCCCCCTTTAATTAATATATTTGCTTCCCTTTGTTGTTGCAAAAAAAAAAAAAAAAAACCCAGTGCCCATCTATACCACTTATTTATTATTTTAAAATTGTATAGGCTTTAGACCAGGAAGCAGCAAGTGTGATTGCAATTGATGTGGCTGCTCGTGTAAGAATTTATTCTATAAGAATTGAAGTTTGTTTCTTCTTTTATCACTTTGCATATATATAGTAGTAATATTAATATCTTTTATCATATACTCTCAAATCCCAACATAGGATAATGATAGTGAAACTAGGTTATCGTAAGAGATACATAAGTTTATCAAGGGCGGGTTTGATTCATACAAATAGAGGTGTTTAAAAGGAAGAGAAGGGAGTGGAAAGATTGTATTAGATGGTGTTTACATGAGAGCACTGAGTATTGTTGTTCCAAAGGTCTGCTATGGTGCCTATGTTTGGAGCTTTGTTGTATTGATTTTGGCATATTTTATGCCCTTTTAATTAATATATTTGCTTCCCTTTGGAGTTTGGAACACCATTCCAGACCTGCAAAATTTCAACTTTGTACTACAAAACCAGAAAAAACCAACACAGCAGAACTTCTATGATAAAGAAAATATAAATCGTGAATTTAAACTCCAATATAAGCTAGCGGATTCAGCCGCCACATATTTAAATCATAGTTGAACCCTTTTGACCGGGCTCTCAAGGTGTTCCATGAAAGGACTTTCATCTCCTCAAGAACTTTTTTCCATTCAAAACCTGCTTGATTAAAAATCATATTATTTCTTGCTTGCCAAATTAAAGTAAACAACAGAGAACCAAATAACTCCCATCCTATCCCTACTCTTCATATTTCCCGGCACCAAATTTTTCCATAAGATTAAATGATCCGATCCATATCATTAGGAGGTGAACACATTGTAAATAAATGTAATAGTCCAACTGGAGACAAGAAATACAAATTTTGACTGGGTAAAATTATTTGGATTGAATATGGAATTGGTAAATGTACTATATCATTGATTTGTTGGTCGAATCACCGAGTTACTGATTGAACCGCATAACTAAACCGGATTAAACTGGATAAATTGGTATAACGAATCGGTTTCTATAATAAAATTATATAGGTATTAAATCAGTCGAATTGAATGACTCGGTCTCTAAAAAGGTCATAACATGTCATCTAAAAAATTTGAAAAACTCGCAAATTTCATAATGTCATAAGTTCTTAAATTCAAATCCTAAACATTATCATCAAACACAATAAAATAGTACAAACTCAAATAAGTTTTATCGAATAGGGGACGGAACATAAAAAACCAAATTTTCTCTCTTCAAACCCTAGTCGTCACTACTTTTTTTCTTCATCTTAGTCTATCGAAGAGGGGTGATTTTAGGTCAATTTTGGCCTAAAATCATCCCTCCAAATTGTTTTTCTTTCTCGTTATAATAAATAAGCGTGATTTTCACATATTTGTTTGTTTTGATTTTTCGTCTTCATACGGTTTATTTGGTTGTCCCGTCTTTGTGCGGTGTATTTGTTTTCCCCGTCTTTGTGCAGCGTTCATTTGTTTCAGGTTGAAGGAGTATATCCGATCTAGTGCAGATTCAATCAATGTCGACTTTTGTGTCATCAACGCTACAGATCCGGAGGCATGGATATTCCGGACACTTCAATATAGTCATATTTGTAGGCATATGTAATTTTCCGTTTTATGCTATTAACATGGACTCTGTGAGTTTGTTCGCGGATTTATCCTTTTTGTTTTTAGCGATTATAAATTTTTATTACATTGATGTACTCTATTTTATTTGAATGAATACCGTTTATTTTGTCAAATAAAAAAAAAAAAAAAAACTCAAATAAGTTTTAAACAAAGTCTAACTGCAACATAAACGGAACAACAAAATGTCTAATAAATTTAAATATAAGGAGACATAATTGTTCCGATGTTGGACTCTCTTTTATTTCTTTTATTTTCTCTATTTAAAAATACAAAACGACATTGTTTTGAGACTTTTGATTAAAAAATTAAATAAGAAAAGTGTGTGCAATCAAACCGGCGGTTTGAAAAAACCGCTGATGTGGGCATATCGGGTTCAAACCTCAATCTCTGTACAAATGTGCAATGTCCTTTACCAATTGAGTTAGGCTCATGATGACGTTAATAAAAACATTTTATTATATATATAGAGTTAACATTTAAAATTTTGAATACTTTTAAAAAAATTTATAACTATCTAATCAACCGGTGCATACAACCTTCCATAGCTCAGTTGGTAGGACTATATTATATATATAGAATTGACGTTTGAACCTCGACCATTCTATTTATTCACTTTAAGGATAAAAATTCTAGGCAATAAATTAATTGATAAAAAAATTCATAAGTTATAATTAAATAGACAACCGTCTCACATAAAAGTGAAATCAATAAAATAATAAAAAAATATGTTATAATTAAATAGTGTAAATATAGTTGTTGTACAACCAACTTGATGTCAAAATAACATTTCTCTAAAAAAAAAAAAAGACTAATGCATACAACAAAGAGATAGTAAAGTGGGCAAGAAAGGAATCATTTAGCAAGAAAAAGAGAGTAATTCTTACCTAGGCACAAACAATATAGGCACACTCACATAAATTCATAAGTTTAAAAGAAAAATAAAATCGTCACATCAATCAACATCATTTTAATTATTTTCTCTTTAACTTTTTTCATTTGTTGTGAGTGTGCCTAAGATAAAATTATTTGGGTTTGTGCCCATATTAGAATTTCTCAGAAAAATAACACTAATGTTATTTTGACACCCAAAGAGTTGTGACAACTAACTCTTTGGGTGTGGGACCCGCCACTGTTTTGTTTTTTTATTATTTATAGTCTGCATTGATTTGCGTGCCAAGGAAGAAAAAATAAATTGTCTATGTGGGACAACTTTTTTTGGTGTTCAAATAACACTATTCGAAAAATAATACAATACTTTACCTACAATAAATATTAGTTCATTAAAATAAACATAAAAATTGGACAGAGATCTGCTGCCCGGCGTGCCCGCCGCTTCTTTACATAAGCACGTTGGACCATACTATGATACACTACCATGTTCTCGTTAAATTCTATAGGGTTAAATATGGTTTTAATCTCTATTTTTATGTGAGTTTTGACTTTTAATTCTTATATTTTTTTATTATATTTTTAGTTTCTATATTTATTTTATTAGTCTTTTATTATCTTTTTATGAATAGGATAACAAAATTGGCCATATAAGATAATTTAAATTGACTAGGATAACATTTACATCGAATGACTTGACATCTATGTGTCATTATATGTGGCTGATTTTGTTATCCTTGTCACAAAAAATTGACGGTAGAGACTAAAAATGCCAACGGCAAAAATGTGTGAACTAAAAATATAATTAAAAAAATGTAAGGACTAAAAGTCGAAACTTACATAAAAGTAATGATTAATTACATATTTAACCCAATTCTATAAATATCAATGCAAAAAAAAAGTCATTCTATAAAAAAAATATCTTGAATTTGCAACTCTCTGTTAAACTAATATCAGACTCAAACAAAATTATAAAAGAGCATTTGATTCTATAATCTAGGCTTAAATAATTTTTTTATTATTGTATGTTCATGAATTTTTTGTTTTAATTTCTGTATTTTCTTTTTTTCAAAATAAATCTCTATATGTTTGACAAAATTTTATTTTAGTTCATAAAGTCAAAATTCGCAGGAAAATTTGAAAGAAAATCTGCACGAAAATTGTAGATTTTCCTACAGATTTTAACTATAGGGATTAAAATAAAAAACTCACGAACATATAGAGACTTATTTGCAACAAAAAAAAATTACAAGAACTAAAACAAAAAATTCACGAATATACGGAGACATAAAATATATATATATATATATATATATATATATATATATATATATATATATATATATATATATATATATACAATGCGGAAGTAAAAGAAAACATAATCCATAATAAATTATGATCAAAAGTTGGTAAATCATCAAGAAATAAATCTAAAGTAGTAGTTAAGTAGAATATAATTTGATAAGTAAAAAGAAGAAAGAAGAAATTATAATAAAACATTTTTATTGAACGATTAATACTTACAATAATTGAAGCAAGTCAAGTATCTTCAGTTTTGATCTGAAAATTTTTGCATGCTCCGTAATACAAACGAAGGATCCTTTTATAGCTTAAGGATACACTCCGGACTTCAAAACTAATGCAATACAATTCATAATTACTAACAGCTGTAAAGAGACCTAATAATTCTTACAAACGACAAAGCAAAGGGAAAGGGTACGAATTATTACAAACGACAAAGCAAAAAGTAAGACAAGACTTAAAGTAAAAGCATAAAGTAAAAGTTACATGATTATTTCGAATAATTTCAATAACAGGGACTTAGTGATAGTGATGTCCAATCGATCTACAGGTCCTGAATGCCGTAACAGTCATCTTCATTTTCTGCCGCGCTGGTAATACTGGTACTTTCAGTATCTGATAGAACAGACATAGCATCTTTTACTTTTTCTAAAAACTCTTGAGGATCAGTAATCTGCTTTAATGATTCTAATAGCTGTGGATGAAGTGACGAAAAGTCCTTAATTTCTGATGAAGGAGATAATTTTGTTGCCTTGCAGAGATTAGGGTTTGCTTTGAACCAAGCATCTAATCTTTCTGATGAGAGTAATAGCGGATTGAACTTACTCCACCATTTGACGGAGTATCTTTTAACTAATTGCAAAGTAGGAGTATCTTCCCATAGGGGTTCAGTAGATAGAGACCAGGAAGTAATCCAGGTAATTCCAAAGACAGCACAAAACCCAAGTAAAGCTTTATGCTGGGGGCATGTAGTAGTTTCTCTAAAAGTCTTATAAGCTTTAAAAGCATAATCTGGTAAAGAATCCAGGACTGGTCCAACTGAATGAAACCATTCAACGAACCAAGCTGGAAAATTAATTGATATGTTTTTATTGAACCAAATAAACCATGTATGGTTGAAAGGTTCAACATCTAAAAAATGGTACCAAGCCCTCATGTAATCAAAGTAATTGTAACATTGCGGAACAAAAGTTCTGCTAAGAGATTTTTCTTTAAAAGGGGGTTGACCCCAATCTGCTGGAGATAACACTTTGTTAATCTTAAATTTTGAAAAGGTAATTTTTGATGAGTCTTTAGGGTCATAATTATGAGTGAGAATTATAGAGTCGGTATCAATCAGAATGAACTCATAGAATTTTCTGGTTTTAAATAAATTTGAATCTTCTGGTAGGTAGAAAAATCCAGGAGGTAAAACTTTCGGTACTATTTGGGCTAGTGAAGAATTTGGTGGACAATAATGGTTTTCCAAAGGTACAATAGGTACAAACTGACCTTTAGTAATGAATGATGCTTTAGGTGTAGTTTCTAGGGGTGAGTAATAGGATAATTTAGCAGGGCGAGAGCTCTTTGAAGAAGAGCTAGAGAGTTGAGAGGAAAACTGTAATGGAGTAACAAGAGCAGGTCTAAATCCTGAGGATGGTCTAAAACTTGTAATAGGCTGGGTGCTAGCCATAACTTTGTTTAAATAACTGGGTGATTCCAAAGATTTTTCTGACGATCTGTTTAATGCTAAAGTTGTATCTGTAATTTTCTTTGGGGGTCCATAATTATCACGAGGATCAGCAGGAGCTTTACTCATGTTTACCCTGCAGAAATTCTCTGGTTAAGAAGTCTGGTAATGAATTTTTGGATCCCTGTATATGCTCAATTTCAAAGTCAAAACAGGAGAGTAATGCTTGCCATCTTGCGAAAATATGTTTTGAAACCAAGTTTTTAACATCTTTTTGTAAAACACTAGATGCAGCTTTGCAATCGGTTTTTAATAAAAAGGGTTTTGAAAACAAATCATCTTGAAATTTTGTAATACATAAAACAATCGATAAGATTTCTTTTTTAATAGTACTATATTTTAATTGGGCTGGGTTCCAAGTTCCAGAATAGTATCTGACTACTTGTTCCTTATCCATGCCCGGCAGTTGTTGCTTTAAAATTCCTCCAAACCCAAGATCAGAGGCATCGGTTTCCACTATTAATTTAGCTGTAGGATCAGGTATTCCCAGACAGGGTAGTTTTTTAACTATTGCTTTTAGTCGTAATATACTCTGGGTCATTGTATCATCCCAAGGAGGTGGATTTTTCCTAAGTCTTTTAAACAAAGGAATACAAATAGTTCTTAGATTAGGAATAAAATCTGACACATAATTAATACATCCTAAAAACCTTTGTAATTGGGTCTTATCTTTTAATTCATTAGGAAATTTACTAACAAATTCTAATGATCTACTAATTGGGGTGTACATCCCGTGCGCTATATCAAAGCCTAAAAATCTAATTTTTGACTGATATATTTTTAATTTTCTCTCGGATAATACTAATCCATTATTTTTAATGATTTGATAGAATAATTCCATATGGTGAAAATGTTGATTAATAGAATCTGAAAATACCAATATATCGTCTAAGTATACTATAGTAAAGTCTGAATACTTATTAAATATAGTATTCATAATGTTTTGAAATTCTGAGGGAGCATTTTTTAATCCTAAGGGCATAACATTCCATTCATAATGTCCAAAAGGTACTACAAACGCCGTTTTGTACTTGTCTTTTTCTTCTATTTGAATTTGGTAATATCCAGATTTCAAATCAAATTTAGAAAAAATATTTTTATTATGTAATCTATTAATTAAGTCTTTTTTGTTAGGTATTGGATACCTAATCCATTTTAATGCTTTGTTTAAAGGTTTATAGTTTATTACTAGCCGAGGACTTCCTCTTTCAAGTTCAGAAGCATTGATTACATAAAATGCCGAGCAACTCCAAGGAGATTTACTTGGCCTAATTAAACCTTTATCTAGATAATCTTGAATTTCTTTTTTGCAGTAGTCAAGGTGTTCTTGATTAATCATAGTTCCTTGTAATTCTAGAAGTTTAACTTCTAATTCATCGTCTCTATTTTTTAAAGATTGAATCTCTTTTTTAAGGACTTTAATTTCTTCTTGTAAATCCTTTAGGGTTATGGAATTCTGAGAGGGTTTCTTAAAAAGTTCCATAACATCCTTAAATTCTACCTTATGTAACTCTTTCTTTTCTATCTCGTTATCATCAATAATATCTTTAATTTGTCTCATAAAAGCCTGTTTACTTTCTGATTCTTCCATTTTATCTAAAATTCCTATTAATGTATTAGCTTGATGATTAGTTAAAACATTAATGCTTTTACTGCAATTATTACAGTTGCAGAAATCTATACCTAAGCACTCTTCTGATTCTTCTTCACTAGATTCACTACTTTCAATTAAATTATTAATATCTTCAGCCTCAGATTCACAAGATGAAGAGAAATTTTCATCTGATAATAACATTATGTTTTCTAAAGTATGAATTAGATTCTGTTTTAATTCTTCTGATATGTCCAGACCACTAATTTGTTGAATTTTTTCTTTAACTTTGCAGTCATTAGCATAGTGACTGAATCGACCACATTTATAACATTTAATATCTTTAGTTTTGTTAGTAGATTTTTGGTAAAAGTTTTTCCTATTTTTATTTTTAGGATTTTTATAAAACTTTCTATTTTCTTGATATTTTTCTTTTTGATAATTATCCGTCTTATATTTTTTAGGATTCTTCTTATATTTGCTAAAAGATTTCTTTTTACTTTTAGGGTTACTTGGAGCTCGTATGGGGGTAGCGCCATATTGCTCGCAGAATGATCCCATTTCTCTTTTATTATTTGCTTTTTCATTTTTAATTTTATTTTGTATTTTATAATCTGTACAGATCTGTAAACCAGTTTCTACAATGTAATTTGATATTTCTCCCATAGTTAAAGAATTAAAAGGTATTTCACCATTGTAATTATTTTTAATGTTGCTTTTAACTTTCTCTGCAAATAATCTAGGTAATCCACTAATAAATCTTTCTTTCCAATAAATGGCTGCCCCATCAGGGCGCAGACATAGCTTAGAAAGAAACATGTCTTTATACCAGCGGTAATCAGACATGGTTGGGCAGTATAGGTTTAATAATTGATCAGACGCTCTTTGTTGTAATTTTAAAGGTTCTCCTACAAAAAATTTAGTTATAGCATATAATAAGGTTGTAACACAAATTTCTTCATTCGTTTCTATTTTAATTGCTGAATCAATTTTTAACTTATCTTCTTCACTGAGGATATTATCCCACCAACCTTTTAATTGACCTGTAAATCTCATTACAAGCATATCTTTTGTTTTTCTATCTGAATTCTTTTTAATTTTGAAGGCCGTTGCCGCCATAGTCATATTTTGAATAATATTTAATATATGTTGTTCAGACGCGCCATCTATGTTCCATTCTATAATACTATCTCCGGAGTAACTATCTCCAATGAAACTATTTCTTTCTTCAAACTGAACATCAGCAAAGGAAGGTCTAGGATAATAATTTCGAGTTTTAGGTCTAGGGACCTTGTCTAATCTAGAAATGATACTTTCTTCTTCATTTCCAAAAGATAGAGTGTTAATCTTTACTTCTGAGGTAGATCCTATATTTAAGATTTTTAATCTATCTACTAATTCATCTAGTTTCTGTTCTGGATTAAATCCTAGGGTTAAATCTTTAATTTCTTTATCTGTAGGTATATTATAATGATAGACTGGCCTAGTAGAGTCAGCTACTTTGGCTTCTAAAGTTTCTGGCAAAAATTGTTCAACTCTTTCTAATTGTTGTGACATGGTGTATAATATTTGATTAGTGTAATTTAGTTGACTATGAATATTGTTTACATCTTTTTTCTGTTCCGTTGGGTTACTTATAGCTTTAAAAGGCGAGGCTTCTATCTCAATATTTTCCTTAGGAGGTGTAATTTTTAAAGCTTCTAAAGGTGGATGAATAGATTCAACTATTTCTTTTCTAGAAGTTTTCCATTTAATACTCATTCTTGTTTTGGCGTTTAAAAATAATTTTTTAGCATAAGGGTTTAATATGTTATTTTCTAAACAATATAATTCAAACCAAGTAAAAAAATAAATATTAATTTCATGATGTTCTAAAAATTGATAAAACAACTTTAGATATGAGTCTGTTTCATTCTTTGAAAAGGTATCAAAATACCATTTTCGTTTATCTTTGTTATAATCTAACAAAAATTCTTCTCTAATCCAGATTTTATCAATTTCAAAAGGTTCTTCTGTTTTAATCATTCCTAATATTTGGGACTCAGTAGGTGAAGGAGATCTACTGATTCTTTCTTGATAAATAGGTTGAGGTATTGTCGGAGCGAAATTTACTCCTGCTAAGTTTAATCTGATTGTGGAATCTATAGAACGTCGAGCAGAGGAAGATCCTATGCTGGGCGACTGATTGTATCTAAACGATTGACTTCTATTCATTCTAATTCGAATGTTTCCATCTTGATCAGTGATAATATCTCTAATAGATCTTGATTCTAGCTTTTCTGGTTGCGTAGCATTTTCTATTATCCATTCTTCTAGGATTTTTTCTTTTAATTCTGAAATGGTTAATATTTTTGGGGTAATTACGCTGGATTTCTTTAGATTGGCTTCTATAATACAGGTTTCATTTCTAGGTGTAGATCTTAAGGATTTATAATTGTAGTTAACATTTGTGACCTTATAGGTTATTCTAGTTATAATGTCTACATTAGATATTCCCTCTGTAAAGTTATCATTTTGATGTTGTACGCAGATGACTAAAGATGAACTTGTAATCTCATCATTTAGGCTCATCGAGTAATTTGGGTAACAATTAAAATAAACAGGACCATCATTAAGATTAGACTCTAACATGGCTATAACAGAGTCATGAAAGTCTCTAATTCTAGAGTCTCTTAAAATTAGTAATATGGGCGAATTTAATCCTAATTTATGTAAAGGTTTAACCGCCACTTGAACTAGTCCCAAGTGGATGTATCTGAATCCATCTTTATAATGTTGGTCTAAAAGTTTTTTATCTAACAACGTAAAAGTTTCTTGTTTATTCTTAACATTTCTAGCTTGTTCTAGAGTATGTATAATTTTTTGACTTTTAAAATCAAAAGTACTAATCTTATAAACTTCATTTAACTTTATCTCTGGCATATTCCAATTAATTAATTTATTTTCCATTTCTTGTACTTCTAATTCTTGATTTTGAAAAGTATCTTGATTTAAAGTTGATTCAGTATCGGAGGAAGTAGGCGGAACTATAGTCCTATTAGATCTACTACTTCTACCACTAATACTACTCAAAGCCCTATTCAGTAACCGAGACATCGTTAAATTAATTATACCTTTAAGTTTTCAATTGATTTGTTTTTAAATTAAAACTCTCAAATCTTACCTGACTAATCTCACTATGTGACTCTCTTCTCCCCCTTATTTTTGTTTGAGTTTTAAAGAAGAATACAACTAGGCTAAACCAACGGTTTCACTGCCCTATCTTCGGGTCTTACTACCTGGACCACCCAGCTATTCAGCATCTTCTTACAAAACAAGCCAACTCTCAGGGTTATGGATTGAATCAAAAGCAAGATGAGTACAGAAAAGATTTAAAAATAATAATTTAAAATTCAAACAGATTGAAAACTGTAAGAATAACTAACTCAAGAGGTCTCAGAACCATAAGGCTCTGATACCAGTAACAATGCGGAAGTAAAAGAAAACATAATCCATAATAAATTATGATCAAAAGTTGGTAAATCATCAAGAAATAAATCTAAAGTAGTAGTTAAGTAGAATATAATTTGATAAGTAAAAAGAAGAAAGAAGAAATTATAATAAAACATTTTTATTGAACGATTAATACTTACAATAATTGAAGCAAGTCAAGTATCTTCAGTTTTGATCTGAAAATTTTTGCATGCTCCGTAATACAAACGAAGGATCCTTTTATAGCTTAAGGATACACTCCGGACTTCAAAACTAATGCAATACAATTCATAATTACTAACAGCTGTAAAGAGACCTAATAATTCTTACAAACGACAAAGCAAAGGAAAAGGGTACGAATTATTACAAACGACAAAGCAAAAAGTAAGACAAGACTTAAAGTAAAAGCATAAAGTAAAAGTTACATGATTATTTCGAATAATTTCAATAACAGGGACTTAGTGATAGTGATGTCCAATCGATCTACAGGTCCTGAATGCCGTAATAGTCATCTTCATTTTCTGCCGCACTGGTAATACTGGTACTTTCAGTATCTGATAGAACATACATAGCATCTTTTACTTTTTCTAAAAACTCTTGAGGATCAGTAATCTGCTTTAATGATTCTAATAGTTGTGGATGAAGTGACGAAAAGTCCTTAATTTCTGATGAAGGAGATAATTTTGTTGCCTTGCAGAGATTAGGGTTTGCTTTGAACCAAGCATCTAATCTTTCTGATGAGAGTAATAGCGGATTGAACTTACTCCACCATTTGACGGAGTATCTTTTAACTAATTGCAAAGTAGGAGTATCTTCCCATAGGGGTTCGGTAGATAGAGACCAGGAAGTAATCCAGGTAATTCCAAAGACAGCACAAAACCCAAGTAAAGCTTTATGCTGGGGGCATGTAGTAGTTTCTCTAAAAGTCTTATAAGCTTTAAAAGCATAATCTGGTAAAGAATCCAGGACTGGTCCAACTGAATGAAACCATTCAACGAACCAAGCTGGAAAATTAATTGATATGTTTTTATTGGGGTGTACATCCCGTGCGCTATATCTTTTAACTAATTGCAAAGTAGGAGTATCTTCCCGTGCGCTATATTAAAGCCTAAAAATCTAATTTTTGACTGATATATTTTTAATTTTCTCTCGGATAATACTAATCCATTATTTTTAATGATTTGATAGAATAATTCCATATGGTGACACTTTTTAAGCCCTATAATCTATTAATCATTTTGATATCTGACGTTAAAATGTGACACTTTTTATTTTAGATGGGTTGCAGATGTGGCATTGAGGACCATAATGAATTTATTTATTGGGTTAATAGGTGTTTACCCCCTGCAAAGTAGGCGAGTTTTGTTTTATTCCCCTGTAATTTATTTTTTTGAGAACACTCCATTGTAATGTTTTTTTTTTTTGTTCGTAGTGTAATTTACCCCCTGTAATGTTGTTTTGTGTTGCCCCCGCGGGGGAGCGGGGGGGGGGGGGGGGGGGGGGGGTAAAATGAACTACGAAAAAAAATAAAACATTACAAGGGGGTGTTCTCAAAAAAATAAATTAGAGGAGGGTAAAACAAAACTCGCCTACTTTGCATGGGATAAACACTTATTAACCCTTATTTATTTTTCTTCTATCCTCTCAAGACAAAATGTGTCGATATCCTCATAAATCGATCGGAATTAGGACCATAATGAATATTGCAAACAAAATTTAAGTTATTAGTGAGAAGATACCACTACGATAAGTTTAGTTAAAAACATAATTGTTTTTCCTTTTGTTTTTTTTTTTTATCACCAGTTGAATCTGATTCGGAGGTCAGTTCTGTTATCAAGTTTTTTTTTTTTCCTTTTGTTTTGAGCATGCAAAAATCAAATCTTTTAATCTTCATTGCTATATATTTGGGGTTAAAAATTAATTAAAGAGACTATTATGACTGTTGCATAGTTAAAGGACTTAAAAGAAACACAAATTACTTGAGGATCAAAATCAAACTAACAATTTTTGTCAAAAAAACTAAAATAAAATAAAACTAACAATTTAGTTAAAAACCAAAATAACAATTTAGCCTTTTTTTTAACGTAAATCAAGTTTCATCTATGAGTAATGGCAGAGACTATTCCTTCGAATCTTATTAGACCCAAATCAGTGATAAATTCTCTTTAATTGTTTATTTAGTCTTTATTTTATTTTATAAATTAAAGAAACCACAACTCAAATCTCTCATTTTTTAACATTACTATTTAAGGCTTCAAAGAGTGTCACAGGACACCATTAGCATTTACCTTTATTATTTAACACAGTAATTATCATGGAAAGAAAAAAAAAAAAAATACATATTTTTATTAGATGAGACATACACTACTGATTGATAATTTAAAGATATTTATCCAATAAACTAACAAGAACACGTTATATAAATAAATTTTACATGTGGTTCTTACGATCAACTTTTAACAAATTTTTACTTCACACATGTATGTAGTTTGTTCTTATTAATTATTAGATACATAAATATTTCTCCTTGAAAATTGGATAGAGATCTGCCCGCTGTCGTTACTTGACTTCAGCATGTGGTAGTATGCCCATACTACCATTTATTTATATTTTTTAATCATACTACAATGTTTGTCATCATTAAATTATATAAATAAATAAATATCAAAGCTCTTCTTCCACCAACTTACCAATCTCTATTATTATTCATGAAAAAATAAATAAAACTTATCAATCTCATCTACATTCTATATTTCTATAAATAGATACCAATATTCTCCTACCAATATACAAATAAGTAAACATTTAACGTTGAATAGCAACCATGTTTAGCGTATCCAATACTATTGTCCTGTCCTTCCTCTCGCTACTATTACTCTCTCCAGTAGCACTATCACAAAAATGCAACCCACAAGACAAGAAGGTGTTGCTCCAAATAAAGAAGGAGCTCAACAACTCTTCCCTTCTAGCCTCGTGGGACCCACACAAAGGTTGTTGTAGCTGGGATTGGATCACGTGTGACGGCACCGATCGTATCATGTGGCTTACTTTCCAAGCCCCCGACGTCCCAGACACTAGGGCCGTAGGCCATATACCCCTGTCGGTTGGCAACCTTCCTTTTCTTGAGCGTCTCGAGATCCAAAACTTTCCCAAAATCACAGGTCCAATCCCAGCCACTATCGCTAAGCTAAAAAACCTTAAGTATCTTACAATTACCGGGATCAATGTCTTCGGCCCAATACCATCTTTCTTGGGCCAACTTAAAAACCTCGAGCTTCTTGACCTTTCCTCCAACAAGCTCACGGGCCCAATACCAAGTTCACTTTCTCTATTGACTAACATTAACCTCTTACTTTTGGGAAATAACAAGCTCAGTGGACTCATTCCGACTTCATTAGGCCAAATAGATGTAGAGAGGTTAGACTTGTCAAGGAACAGACTTTCCGATGATGCTTCTATGCTTTTCGAAAACAACAAAAGGTTGGAGTATCTTGACCTTTCGAGAAACTTGTTGTCGTTTGATTTTTCAAAAGTGGATTTTCCGAAAAAGAGTTTGGCAATATTGGATCTTAATCATAATAATATTTATGGAAAGATTCCAGTAGCATTAACCAAAGTTGAAGATTTTCGACAGTTGAATGTGAGTTATAATTTGTTGTGTGGTGAGATACCTCAAGGTGGGTATTTGCACACAAGGTTTGATGTATTTGCTTATTATCACAACAAATGTTTGTGTGGATCACCACTTCCAAAATGCAAGTAATAATGGAAGAGATTGCTAAGTAAAAAAATGAATCTCTTCTGTCGATAACAACTTTTGTTTCGGGTGTCATTGGACTCTCGTGTCCAATGTTGAATTGCTATTGTACTTTTTACTCGTATTTATGATTCATGTAACTTAGTTATGTTATGTTTAGTTTTGAGTATTTCAATTTGTGAGAATAATTTATTTTTTTTATAATGTTGTTTGTTTATTTAAAGTAATGTAATGTATGCAATAAAATAATATGCGATAATATATATATATAGGGGATGTGTCAAGTGAGAAAAAGATCATTTATATGAGAGTGAGAGGAATTAATTTCCATCGTCAGATTGAAATATGTGGCTAGGATTTAAGCTGATATCATGTGACACATGCGATCCTTCTCTAGTCTAACGTTTATTATAATTATAATTATTTTATTTTAACAAAACCTTCTCTCTTCGTCTACCTTCTTTCGCCAAATCAAATCCCTTGTTCCCCAATTTCACAAACAGTCACAGATGCTGAAATTCTACAAACCCTTCATAGTAAAATTTCAACCAACAGATCCAAAAATAAAATTACCACCGCAGATGGAAACAATGGAAACAAACGTGGCCAATAACTCCAGTTTTATAACATTATCTTGATTTTTAGAAATCCTATATTTGAAGCCAACAATGGAAATAATACTTTGTAAAACATAACCACCGCAGATGTTGTTGGTGACAAAATCATTCAATAAATATTGTTATCCTAATGCTTTGATATTAAAATAAATTGCAGCAAGCCTATAAAAGGGACGAAGATGGTTCGATGAAGAAGATGCAGTAGATATGATTTGAAGATGAGGTGGATAGATGGGATGAAGAAGGTGCGGCCACTTGAGACAGCGGAAGATGAAAAGATAAAGAATAATCCAGTGTGTGGCGTTTTTAATTTGAGGATCTAATCTCAGCTATTTTAATTTAACGGTTGAGATTAAGTCCTCTCACTCTCATATAAAATTGACTTTCTCACTAGATATGCCCCCTATATATATATATATATATATATATATATATATATATATATATATATATATATATATTATAATTTTTATAGTGGCTCATTCAAACTATTTTTTCATGTTCCACCACCACTACATTTACCCTTTGTTTTCTTCTATTCTTTATATTTACAATATAACGACAAACCAACTATATCAATTCTTCAATCTTGAGGCTAAATTATTTAATATTATATCAATAGCAAAAAATACTTGTATCATTGTATGTATGATATTTTTTTGGAAAATACTATTTAGTAAATAAAATGATACCAACAACATTTAACATTTATAAATTATAACTAATTTCTTCCTTACCAAAAACAAATTATAACTATTCTCTTTTCATTATTAGTTAATTTTTAATTAGTCAAATTTCTTATTTTTATGAATTGTTATCTTTTTATATAATTTTTTTGGTGAGGCCTACTCCAGCTTTTGATAATTCGGGGACATTTGTTCTACAAGCAATGAGAAGTATTGGTTATATAATTCAAACTCTGCAGATTAGACTTAGCGTCTTCTCTAAGTCTGGGAAACTCTGCAGACTTAGCATCTCCTCTAAGTCTGGGAGACTCTGCAGACTTAGCGTCTCCTCTAAATATGTCTGGGAGACTGATATGCTAGTTTAGTTTTTTTTGGCAGTTAGGATTTGTTGAGTTGGTTAGTAACAACTCTCTTATACTTGTATATATACATACTTTGATCAATAAAAATAATAACATCATTTTATTCTTAATTCTTTTCAATTACCAAATACTTTCCTTCTCTCTTTCTCTAAGTTGTTCTCTTTGTTTGGTTCATCTCCAACAAGAACAAGCCCGTACATAAATTTGTATGTAATATCCAAAACTAATAATATCACATGCATTTAGTTTATTTTTATTAGTCATGTTTGATAGAAGAAAAGCAAATGACACAATTCATACTTTAGCTAGTTTTAATATTTTTATTGATGAACTAACATGTATTAATCATATTAATATATTATTATGAATGGAATGTTATAAGCATCTTTTAATAAAAAAAAAAGTAAATTACATCCATAAAATATTAAAGGATACATTTTACAAAAAAAAAAAAAAAAAAACTAATTTTTTTACTAAATAACGATGCTATATTATTATTTTTATGTATGATACATATACACATATTAATTGATTTGTGTGTCATAAGTTCCACCTCTTTGGAAGTTCCAAGGGACAGGAACGTGTTGCAAAAAAAAGCAGTTAGTTTTGTATTTTTTTTTTAACGGTTAAATTTTATTATTAACTATCTAAGCTTAAGACGAGCACAATCTGCAAAATCAGGTCATACAAAATTACTTCACATAAGGAAGAATTTCATTGACATCATTACAACAAAAGCATTAAATATCATCTCCCATGTCCATACTACTCTAACTTCATAACTAGAAGAACCAAAACGGTAGCCCCGAAATCAAACATCTCACAGGACGAACAAACCCAAAATTAGTACAAAAGTCGCGGCGTAAAGGGCTAAAGTCGCGGTTCAATTGAGAAGAAAAGGGAATACGTCGAACACAAGGATACTAAGACAGAGGAGGCCGCCGAAAGCACATCACCAAATCCCGCCACCACAATATCACAAAGGCAGACTAACCGGATGCACAAATCAAACACCACAACTACACAAAGTGCAGGACCTGCAACTAGGGTTGGGAATAGGTCATGCCATACTTTGACAAATATGAGTCTGACCTATGATTTTTCTTTAAGCCTAACCCTGACCTATGGCCTATTAAATGTTCTTTTTTTCGACCTGGTCTGGGCCTATTTATAGTCTGACATGGCCTTGTAGCCTGTTTAAAAGCATGTGTTAAAATATATGTGTCTATATAATATTTTTAAATAGGCCTTGAAGCATATTTCACATTTAAATTTTCATAATTTCTACAACATTAAAAAAAGCTAATAAAATGATTAGCACAATAATTAAAAGCTAATAAAATAACAAATATGATTATGACAAATAAATATTTTTGTATTTATATAAATAATATTTATTTTTTATACAAGATGATATAAATAATTATAATAATATTATATAAATAATAATTATTAAATATAAACAGGCCAGCCTATTAAGCTTTGTAGGCTTAGGCTTTAGCTTATTTATGTAAATAGGCTATTTTCAAAGCCTACGTCTGGCCTATTTAATAAATAGGCCATGCCAGGCCAGGCATAAGTCATGCCAGACCGCAGGCCCCTAGAGGCCGTCTAGCCTATTCCCAACCCTACCTGCAACTCCCTTTCCAGAAGCCACCACCACCAAGACCATCGCTGGAGAGTAAGTCATCGCCAAAACCATTGCCGAAGCAACAAACACCCTTCATCATCCAAAGAAATGATCCACTGAAGTCCTCGTTCCACCAACACCAAAACCAAAAATCGTTGTTGCACAATGAAATACCAAACAAAACCCGAACAAAAACAACACCACACAACATCATGCTACCGCCAACGGACCACCTCAGAGCCACCGTTGCCGGAATCCAACCACCCTATCCTCGACTTCTGATTCTCGCAACCAAACCAGCTAGTTTTGTATTTGATTTTATTATTACTACATAAGCAACAAGTTGAAGCCCCTTTTTTTAAAAAAATAAAATAAACTCATCGTGATTAACGTGGAGGAAAAAGTGACTAAATAAGCACATTCCCCTTAAAAAAAAAAAAGGAACCGTATGTATATACTAAGTAATAAATAAAGAAGCTGTTTCCAGATTTACATCACTAACATTAAGGTTGTATTATTGCCGAAGTACAATTCAATTTATAGATGTATAACGTTGATCAAAAAGTTACAAACAGTTATTCCAAAAAAAAAAGTTACAAACACAAAAAAATACTCCCTCATAATACTTTATAAGCAAAATTAACTTTTTTATCTTTTATTTTATGCATCTGTGTATGTGTGTCCAAACTTTATTTATTTGTGTTTATACCCACACAAAATTTCCTCGCTATTGATATATATTAACTCGGATTTGGAATTTTGTATTTCTTTATATTTAAAATATAGGAGTATAAATTTATTTCAATTATTAGAAATATTATACTATACATGCAGGAGTTAGAAATTTAAAATACTGAATACTTTAAAAAAAAAATTACCACTATCAAATTAACTAGTGCATACAATTAAGAGATAGGAAAGTGGGCATGAAAGGAATCATTTAGCAAGAAAAATAATATTAATAGTACTTATCGACAATAATATTAGTTCATTAAAATAAAATAAACATATAAATATAATGTTTCTCATTAAATTCTATAAATATAATGAAAAAGAGTCATTCTATAAATAGAAATATCTTGAATTTGCAACTTGTTGTCAAACTAATATCTGATTGAAATAAAATTATAAAAGAGCATTTTATTCAATTATTATATTTTAGTTATTTTAAATTTTGACGTTAAAATATGACATTTTTTAAATCCAAAAACAAATCTCAAAATAATTTCAACATTACAAATCTAAAAATTTCAAAATAAATTCAACATTACAAATGTCAAAGGAAAAACAATATCATTGTTCATAATATGTAATAAAAGAATAATATGTAATAATTCCACCATTCATAATATGTAATAATTTCACCGTATAGAATGTGATGTTGGTTAATAGAATAAAAGAATAACTTACACTGAAATTCGAGTAAGAAAAGAAGCGTAAGATTGAATAGAAAGAAAAAAAAAACCTAAATATACTTTGAATAGGTGTTGTATTTTATTGGGTTGGGCGATCTTATTTTATTCTTTACTTAAAAAAAAGATAAATTTTATATTTTTATATAACTCGCGGGCCGGCCAGCCCTACTTTTTAAGCGAGTCCGGAGGGGCAAGCCAACTAGAAGTGTCGAGCTCAAAACTTAGGCTCAGCCCGTCAAAAATAGCGAGGTAAACGAGCCGGCCAGGCGGGTCGGACCCGTTTTGCCACCCCTACATTATACTATGGCAAGTTTAGTTAAAAACATAACTTTTTTTCCTTTTGTTTTGAGCATGCAAAAATTAAATCTTTTGATCTTCATTATTATACATTTGGATTTAATAATTAATGAAACTGATCATTATGACTAACGGTTGTATAGTTAAAGAACTTAAGAGGTGTACAGATTATTTGAGGATCAAAATGAAACTAACAATTTAGTTAAGAATCAAAATAACAATTAACTACAAAAATTACTCCCTCAAACATTATGAGACCCAAATGGATAGCAAATTTTCTCTAATAGTTTATTTAGCCTTTATTTTATTTTATAAAGAAGCAACAAATTGAATCCCATTTTGTCTAACAATTTATTATTTAACGCATAGTAATTATCATGGAAAGAAAAGAATGACTAAATAATGCACATCCTTGTTAAGTGAGACATGCACTATCTTTAATAATTTGAAGATATTTACTCAACAAATTAATGAAAATAAACCCTATAAATAAATTTTGTATGTGGTTTTAACTTTTACTTTGTTTTTTATTGGATAAATATCTCAAACATCGATTAATAATATATAAAAAATCTTCTACTTAAAAAATTATAAAAATTGGATAGAGATATGCCCGCTGTCGTTACTTTACTTCAGCATGTGGTAGTATACCATTTAAATTTTTTTAATCATAATCATACTACCATGTTTTTGTCAAAAAAAAGTTAAAAAAATCATACTACCATGTTTCTCATCATATTAAATTCTATAAATAAATAAATATCAAGACTCTTCTTCCACCAACTTATCAATCTCATTACTACAACATTGTATAAATAGATACCGATACTCTCACACAAACTTACAAATAAGTAAACATTTAACGTTGAATAGCAACCATGTTTAGTGTATCTAATATTATTGTGTTGTGCTTCCTCTCGCTATTGTTACTCTCTCCGGTTGCAATATCACAAAAATGCAACCCACATGATAAGAAAGTGTTGCTCCAAATTAAAAAGGAGCTCAACAACTCTTCCCTTCTAGCTTCGTGGGACCCACACAAAGGTTGTTGTAGCTGGGATTGGATTGTTTGCCTAGGCACAGCCAACCGTATCTCGTGGCTTACTTTCCAAGCCCCCGACGTCCCAGACACTAGGGCCGTAGGCCATATACCCCCTTCGATTGGCAACCTTCCTTTTCTTGAGCGTCTTGACATTCAAAACTTTCCCAAAATCACGGGTCCAATCCCAGCCACTATCGCCAAGCTCAAAAACCTTAAGTATCTTACAATTACCGGGACCAATGTCTTCGGCCCAATACCATCTTTCTTGAGCCAACTTAAAAACCTCGAGCTTCTTGACCTTTCTTCCAACAAGCTAACAGGCTCAATACCAAGTTCACTTTCTTTGTTGCCTAAGATTAACCAATTACATTTGGGAAATAACAAGCTCACTGGTCCAATTCCAGACTCATTCGGATCGTTTAAGAAACCCAGCCCAGAAATCTATCTATTTAACAATAAGCTTTCTGGACCCATTCCACCTTCATTGGGCCAACTAGATGTAGAGAGGATAGACTTGTCAAGGAACAGACTTGTCGGTGACGCTTCCATGCTTTTCGGAAGCAACAAAAGATTGCAGTATCTTGACCTTTCAAGAAACTTGTTGTCGTTTGATTTTTCAAAAGTGGATTTTCCCAAAAACAGCTTGACAATATTGGATCTTAATCATAATAATATTTATGGAAAGATTCCAATAGCATTAACCAAAGTGGAAGATTTTCGACAGTTGAATGTGAGTTATAATTTGTTGTGTGGTGAGATACCTCAAGGTGGGTATTTGCACACAAGGTTTGATGTATTTGCTTATTATCACAACAAATGTTTGTGTGGATCACCACTTCCAAAATGCAAGTAATAATGGAAAAGATCGCTAAGTAATTAAAAGATGAATCTCTTCTGTCAATAAGAACTTTTATTTCGGGTGTCATTGGACTCCCATGTCCAATGTTGAATTGTCAAGTAGAATTGCTATTGTACTACTTTTTTGTCCAATATGTATGTATTGGAATGAAATTAGTATAATAACTAACTACATCTCAATTTGTGAGAAAATTTTGTGTTGTGTTTGTTTATTTAAAGTGTTAATGTTTTGTTGATTGGCTCATTTTGGTATAACAACTTTATGTCACAATGTTGGATGCAATGTTTCAACATCCGGATACCTTTCCAGATTGAGTGAAACGCGCGCCTCATTAATGCGCCACCCTTTGATTTTGGAATCCGCGTCTTTTGTTTATGCTTTAATTATGCTTGATTTATTAGAGTATCTCTACGTGATTATTTCCAAAAGAACTCTGCATAGCTTTTGGAAACATTTGACTACACTCATTAATCACGTGCTGAAGTGTGCAAGGAGTATTGAAGCCCAAGTTCCAAAGAAGCCCATGAAGACTCTTAGTATATAAGCTTCTTTGTAACCCTAATTTTGTACGTGTGTGTTGTATTCTGAAAGTGTCTTATTGTACTAGGGTTTGTGTGTTAGAAAAACTTGTGAGCCTACCTTGCATTTCCTTTATGCAAGACTAGGACATAGGATCTTGTATTTGTGTTAACTACTCCTAAGTTTTGAAGTACGGAGTTAGTTTGTGTTGGAGTGTGATCTCAAACAATTATATCTTTGTCTATTATCACAGGTTGAGTGATTGATTAGGAGGTGAGATGGGATCTCAAACTTAAGAGTTCCTAAGTTGAAGTTGCATGAGATAGTGTCTAAGTCATAAGTTGTAAACGGGTGTGTTTAGCTTAGGATTAGAACTATCATAGTGGATTTCTCTCCTGGATTGGTATCCCCTAGACTAGGGCTTGTTTAAGCGCCGAACTGGGTTAACAATTGAACTGTGTCTTTTATCTGTTTGTTAACTTTATTTACTGTACTGTTCGTTCTCTCTGGTGAATGTTCCAACATCGTATTCAACATCTCAAATGTTGGAACATCACATAGCACATTCCAATCCTGCGTGCCGGAATTTCAATTGGCATCAGAGCAGGCGCCCTGCCTGTACCTGGGTGAGATCTAGGGAAGTTATCTTCTGGCGCTATGGAAAAGGAAGGAGGATTTGTTAACAGACCACCTCTGTTGGATGGGACGAACTATGATTAATGGAAGTCGCGCTTGGCCGCCTTTCTCAAGTCCATTGATTCTCAAGTTTGGAGAGCAATCTTGTCAGGTTGGGAGGCTCCTGTTGTCACTGACAAAGATGGGAACAAAACCAGTGTTCTAAAGGCAGAGCTCGAGTGGACAAAGGAAGAACAAGACCTGTCTACCTACAATTCTAAAGCCATCAATGCTCTCTTCAATGGAGTTGATATAAGTATGTTTCGTTTGATAAAGAAATGTGTGGTTGCCAAAGAAGCCTGGGACATTTTGGAAACAGTTCATGAAGGAACATCTAAGGTAAAAATGTCTAGACTTCAACTCCTTACCACAAAGTTTGAAAATTTAAAAATGAAAGAGGATGAAAGCGTTCATGAGTTTTATATGAACATTCTGGATATAGCCAATTCCTTTGATGTGCTTGGTGAAAAGATGAGTGATGCTAAGTTGGTTAGAAAAATACTTAGATCTCTTCCTAAAAGGTTTGATATGAAAGTTATAGCTATAGAAGAGGCACATGATATCAACACTATGAAGGTTGATGAGCTAATTGGTTCCCTTGAAACCTTTGAATTGGCTATAAATGAAAGAGGAGACAAAAAAAGAGCAAGAGTACAACTTTTGCTTCCAACACTGATGACTGTGAGTCTACTGATGGTCTTGATGAAGATGATGGATTCACAGAAGCACTTGCCATGGTTGGTAGAAAACTCAGACAAGCTTGGAGACAAAAACCAAATGGGCAGAACATCCGATTCAACATCAACACTCAGGCTGATAAGTTCAAAAGAGGTAAAAGAGATGAGAAGCAAGCTCCATCAAAAGGTGTACAATGCCATGAATGTGAAGGATATGGTCACATAAGGACTGAGTGTGCTACCTTCCTCAAGAAACAAAAGAAGAGCATGACTGTTACTTGGTTTGATGAAGATGACTCTGAGGAAGATAATGAATCAGCAAAATGTGTAACTGCCCTTGCTGGAGTGTGTGCATCAGATGTGGAGTCAGTTGATGAAGGACTGTCATATGATGATCTTCTTGCATCTTATAGGGACTTGTATGAGAAGGACTTGGAGATAAACAAAGTCCTACACAGACAAAAGAAGACAATTGTTCAACTCACCACTGAAAGAGATAAAGGACTGAAGAGAATAGCTGGGCTAACCGATGAAGTTGCTCAACTCAATTCTCAACTGGAGAATACAATGAAGCAGATCAGGATGTTGAATACTGGGACAGCTGTTTTAGATGAAATTCTGGATGGGCAAGAAAAGAACAAAGGTGTTGGGATAGGATTTGACTACAGGAAGATGAACAACAAACAGCACAAGAATACAGAAAAGTTCATACCTGTAAGAGGTAAAAGAGATGAGAAGCAAGCTCCATCAAAAGGTGTACAATGCCATGAATGTGAAGGATATGGTCACATAAGGACTGAGTGTGCTACCTTCCTCAAGAAACAAAAGAAGAGCATGACTGTTACTTGGTTTGATGAAGATGACTCTGAGGAAGATAATGAATCAGCAAAATGTGTAACTGCCCTTGCTGGAGTGTGTGCATCAGATGTGGAGTCAGTTGATGAAGGACTGTCATATGATGATCTTCTTGCATCTTATAGGGACTTGTATGAGAAGGACTTGGAGATAAAAAAAGTCCTACACAGACAAAAGAAGACAATTGTTCAACTCACCACTGAAAGAGATAAAGGACTGAAGAGAATAGCTGGGCTAACCGATGAAGTTGCTCAACTCAATTCTCAACTGGAGAATACAATGAAGCAGATCAGGATGTTGAATACTGGGACAGCTGTTTTAGATGAAATTCTGGATGGGCAAGAAAAGAACAAAGGTGTTGGGATAGGATTTGACTACAGGAAGATGAACAACAAACAGCACAAGAATACAGAAAAGTTCATACCTGTAAGAGGTAAAAGAGATGAGAAGCAAGCTCCATCAAAAGGTGTACAATGCCATGAATGTGAAGGATATGGTCACATAAGGACTGAGTGTGCTACCTTCCTCAAGAAACAAAAGAAGAGCATGACTGTTACTTGGTTTGATGAAGATGACTCTGAGGAAGATAATGAATCAGCAAAATGTGTAACTGCCCTTGCTGGAGTGTGTGCATCAGATGTGGAGTCAGTTGATGAAGGACTGTCATATGATGATCTTCTTGCATCTTATAGGGACTTGTATGAGAAGGACTTGGAGATAAAAAAAGTCCTACACAGACAAAAGAAGACAATTGTTCAACTCACCACTGAAAGAGATAAAGGACTGAAGAGAATAGCTGGGCTAACCGATGAAGTTGCTCAACTCAATTCTCAACTGGAGAATACAATGAAGCAGATCAGGATGTTGAATACTGGGACAGCTGTTTTAGATGAAATTCTGGATGGGCAAGAAAAGAACAAAGGTGTTGGGATAGGATTTGACTACAGGAAGATGAACAACAAACAGCACAAGAATACAGAAAAGTTCATACCTGCAGAAAGTGTATATGACCCTACATCTGGGAAGCAGATGTTGAAACGTCCTGTTCAACATCATGGATCCAGTTCCAACAGAAGACCTAGAAGATGGGTTTGCCATCATTGTGGCAAAAGAGGGCACATAAGGTCTTACTGCTTCAAATTATATGGATATCCCCAGTGGTATCACCACAATGAAGGTGAGCATGTTAATACACCAACACAACAGCCTGAGAGAGAATGGAAGCCAAAGACTGAACCAAAGAAAGAGACAGCTCAGATTGCTCACATTGCACTCAAAGCTTCCTCTAGAAACCGTTGGTATTTTGACAGTGGATGCTCAAGACACATGACTGGAGAAGATGGTTACCTAGATGAACTAGAACCCTATGCTACCAGCTATGTGACATAGGTGGTGGAGCCAAAGGTGAGATTGTTGGCATTGGAAAAGTGGTCAAGAAAGGGCTGCCAAGGCTAGAGAAGGTTTTGCTTGTGAAATGTCTGACTGCCAATCTGATCAGTATCAGTCAGCTATGTGATCAAGGTATGAGAGTTAGTTTCACTGACTCTAAGTGTGAGGTTAGAAATACACAAGGCAAAGTTGTGATGACAGGAATGAGATCAAAAGACAACTGCTATCACTGGATTGATGTTGAAGAAGCAAACATATCTACCTGTTTAGTTAGCAAGGAAGAAGAAGTTTGGTTGTGGCACCAAAAGTTGGGTCATCTACATCTGAGAGGAATGAAGAAAGCCATCTCAACTGGAGCTATAAGAGATTTACCTAAACTCAACATTGAAGAGGGAAGAATCTGTGGTGAATGTCAGATTGGTAAGCAAACTCGAATGTCTCATCAGAAGTTGGAACATCAGGTAACCTCTAAACCACTAGAACTGCTGCACATTGATCTCATGGGACCAATGCAGGTGGAAAGCATAGGTGGAAGAAGGTATGCTCTGGTAGTTGTTGATGATTTCTCAAGATTTACATGGGTGAACTTCATCAGAGAAAAATCAGATAGCTTTGATACCCTCAAACTTCTTTGCTTACAACTTCAAAGAGAAAAAGACTCATCAATTGTAAGGATCAGAAGTGACCATGGAAGGGAATTTGAGAATGCTAAGTTTTCTGAATTTTGTGAAGCTGAAGGAATAAAACATGAGTTTTTCTCTCCAATCACCCCATAACAAAATGAAGTAGTGGAAAGGAAGAATAGGACCTTACAAGAATCTGCAAGAGCCATGTTGCATGCTAAGAAGCTGCCATATCACTTTTGGGCTGAAGCCATGAACACTGCCTGCTATGTTCATAATAGAGTAACAATGAGAAAAGGTACCAACTGCACTATTTATGAACTCTGGAAAGATAGGAAACCCACTGTGAAGTACTTCCATGTCTTTGGGAGTAAGTGTTACATTCTAGCAGACAGAAAACAGAGAAGAAAAATGGATCCAAAGAGTGATGAAGGGATCTTCTTGGGATACTCAACTAATAGTAGAGCCTACAGGGTCTACAATTCCAGGACTATGACCATGATAGAATCCATTAATGTTGTGATTGATGACCTTGGTACTGAAACTGAGCCAGATGTTGAATCAAATGTTGAAGCATTACCAACTTCAGGAACATCTTCTGAAGTCAGGACAGAGACTCAAGAAGAAGAAGAAATAAGAGAGCCTCACACTGTCAGCAAAGGTCCATCAGTCAGAGTTCAGAAGAACCACCCTCAAGAACTCATTATTGGTGATCCTCAACAAGGAATCACAACCAGAAGAACAAATGAGTTAATTAGCAATTCTTGTTTTGTATCTCTGATTGAACCAAAAAATGTCAAGGAAGCCCTTAAAGATGATTACTGGATTGAAGCTATGCAAGAAGAGCTCAAAGAGTTTAAAAGAAGTGAAGTTTGGGACCTGGTACCTAGACCTAGTGGAGTCAATGTCATTGGCACTAAATGGGTTTACAAGAACAAGTCTGATGAGAAGGGAGTAGTCACTAGAAACAAGGCAAGGTTGGTTGCTCAAGGCTACACTCAAGTGGAAGGTCTTGACTTTGATGAAACTTTTGCACCAGTAGCAAGGTTGGAAGCTGTCAGACTGTTATTAGGAGTAGCATGCATACTGAAGTTTAAACTGTACCAAATGGATGTCAAAACTGCTTTCCTGAATGGGTACCTACAGGAGGAAGTATATGTTGAGCAGCCTAAGGGGTTTGTAGATACAAAGTTTCCTGATTATGTGTATAGATTAAAGAAGGCTTTATATGGGTTGAAGCAAGCTCCTAGAGCATGGTATGAAAGGCTTACTCAATTTTTAGTAAATCATGGTTACAGGAAGGAAGGATCACACAAGACTCTATTTGTTAAAGAAAGTGAAGGAAAATTGATGATAGCTCAGATTTATGTTGATGATATAGTGTTTGGTGGGATGTCGGATCAGATGGTCCAACATTTCATTTCCCAGATGCAATCTGAGTTTGAAATGAGTCTGGTAGGAGAATTAACCTACTTTCTGGGACTACAGGTCAAGCAAATGGAAGACACAATTTTTATCTCTCAAAGCAAATATGCTAAAAACATTGTGAAGAAGTTTGGTCTAGACTCTGCCAGTCACAAGAAGACACCAGCACCTACTCATTTGAAGCTGGCCAAGGATGAAAGTGGCATCTCTGTTGATCAAAGTCAGTATAGAAGTATGATAGGAAGCTTGCTCTATCTTACTGCAAGCAGGCCAGATATTACTTTTGTTGTAGGAGTGTGTGCCAGATATCAAGCTGATCCAAAAGTCAGTCATCTTGCTCAAGTGAAGAGAATTCTGAAATATGTCAATAGAACTTGTGATTATGGTATTTTATACTCTCACAGTGAAAGCTGCAAGTTGATTGGATATTGTGATGCAGATTGGGCAGGAAGTGCTGATGATAGAAAGAGTACCTCTGGTGGTTGTTTCTTCCTAGGTAATAATCTGATCTCTTGTTTAGTAAAAAGCAAAACAGTGTGGCCCTATCTACTGCAGAGGCAGAGTATATTGCAGCTGGTAGTTCTTGCTCCCAAATGATGTGGATGAAACAAATGCTTCAGGAGTACAATGTTGAACAGGATGTTCTAACATTGTATTGTGATAATCTGAGTACGATTAACATCTCCAAGAACCCTATTCAGCATAGTAGAACTAAACATATTGACATTCGTCATCACTTTATAAGGGATCTTGTTGAGGATAATATTATTACATTGGAACAAGTGAATACTGAAGAATAGATCGCAGATATATTCACCAAAGCATTGGACTTGAAACAATTTGAGAAGCTCAGGGGTATGTTGGGTATTTGCTTGCATGAGGAGTTGTAGCAGTTAATGGGCTTTCGGCGTGCAACTGTCATTTTTCCCTCTCTCATATATTTTTGCACGCAATCCAAGGAAAATCTGAAAAACATCATTACTTTCCTTATTCAACCGCTCTATACACGTTATATATCCCTCTACTCTACTTCTTTCGTTATTAATCCTAATCTTATATTCGTTGCCGTCACAAACTCTTCACAATCTCTCAACTCTCTGAACGATTTCACACCATTGGTCAAATCATGTCTTCATCCACCAAAACTCCCACGAAATCACGATCAACCACCACCGCTCCTCCAACTATCAACCCATCTGTTGCTGAAGTTGTACCTCTTAATGTTGACCCTATCTCAACAGTCTTTCCTGATGAAACAATTGCTATCACGCCTCCCAAGGCAAAATCTAAAAAGAAGAAATCAAAGAAAAGTAGCAAGGCAGTCAAAGAATCTCAATCGAATGCTGAACCGAAGAAGAAGGAAAGAAAGCCAAAAAGGGGTGAATGTAGGTTCCCTTTGAACATGGATGATCTTCTTACAAAGGATGATCCGTTTAATCTCAAGGCCAAGGGTAATGTTGAATCATCTGAGAAACACGTCAGAGATGCAGATGTTGAAACATCATCTAAAGCTCCTGCTGGTACTGAATCTGAAAAAGGTAAAAATTCGGAAACCCTAGGATCTGCTAAAAACCTAGGTTTAGATGCCTTAAATGATGCTATAGAAAATATGGATGTTGATAACGCTGATGTGAGAGTTGAAGAAAAAGGAGGTGATACTGTTCATCAAACCCTTGAGATTCCAGAGAAGACTCATGATGTTGGACCGGATGTTGAAACATCCTTGGACCAACAGGCCAATAACTCTGAGGGTAACACAGATGTAGATGCTGGTAAGGATGATGAATCAATGAGTGCTGAGAAGGAAGTTAGCAAGCCATTTAGTGCTTCCAGCTTGCCTTGGAACACTAAGGATGATCAGGCTATGCCTGAGGCTACTATTGAACTTAACTCTGAGAATGAAGAAACCTCTGTTCATCAGGAACATGAGGTCATTAATGTTGCTGATACTGCTGATGATGATGTTGATGAGGTCCCTATCTCTCAAGCTTTTGGAATCTCCAAACGCCTTAGGAGTAGCAAGGGAAAGTGTGTAGCTGGTTTGGAAGAAACACCTCAACCTGTGAAGAAAAATACAGGAAAAGGTGTGTCAATTGGACCCAATAAATGGTGGAGTAAAGTTACTCCAAAGGTCTCTGCTGTGAAAACAAGAAAGAGGAAGGCTGCTACCTCTAGTGACACAGAGTACAATGTTGAAGCGGATGTGCCAAACATCCCAGCTACTAGCTCTGCTGTGAAGAAGTCTGTGGTTAAGAGGGTTCCCCCTGTTGTCAAATCAGTGCCAACTGATAAGATTTCCTTCCACTATCCTGAGTATGCACACAGGTGGAAGTTCATATATCATAGGAGGTTGGCTTTGGAAAGAGAACTAGGAGCTGAAGTTATGAAGGTGGTAGAAATTGTTGATCTGATTAGGGAGGCTGGGCTTATGAAGACTGTCTCTAAACTAGGACCCTGTTATGAACAATTGGTGAAAGAATTTCTGGTAAATATTCCTGAAGACTGTGATGATCCCAAGTCTGATGATTTTCAAACAGTGTCTGTGAGAGGAGAAAAGATCAAGTTTTCCCCTGAGGTTATTAATCATTATCTGGGTATAGTTGAAGAGGAATGTGAGAAATTGCAAGTGTCTGACTCTCAGGTTTGCAAGGTGATAACTGCAAACCAAGTTAAAGTCTGGCCCAAAAAGGGTAAGATTCCTTCTGTTAAGCTGTCTGTGAAGTATGCTATGTTGAACAGGATAGCTGCAACAAATTGGGTTCCCACTACCCACTCATCTGATGTAGCTACAGGGCTGGGGAGATTAATTTTTGCTATTGGTACTCACAAGAAGCTGAATCTCGGTGAGTTTATCTTTGAGCAGACCATGAAACATGCTAAGACCACTGCTGTCAAACTACCTATTGCTTTTCCTACTTTGCTGTGTGACATTATTCTTGATCAACAACCTGCTCTCAAGTACATTTCTAATGTGGCCAAGCCTAGAGAGGCACCACTATCTTTTCACTTCAAGTTGTTTGCCAAGCATCATGTTCCAGACATTGTTGGAACATCTGGGACCCAAGCTCCAGAGGCCACCATGTCAAGGAAAGAGATTGTTGCTGCTCTGAAAGATACCTGTGTTATGCTGGATGAGAAGAAGACTTTGTTTGAGAAAATGATTGCTGCACTTGAGACAGAAGAACAGGGTGCTGAAGCTTAGGGAAGTCATGATCAAGAGGAAGATGTAGCAGAGGATCAGTCAGCTGAGTCTGAAGCTGCAGGTTCTAATGATGAGGAAGGAACTGCTAGCAGCTCTGAAGATTGAATGACCTCTTGTGGATCTTTTGCTTTTGTTGTTTTTTCTGTTTCTTTTATTATGTGTGGACAACTTATTTGATGGTCTGTAATATTGGGCTAGGACCTGGTATATTGTCTGACTCTGTTGGTTTATTTCCTGCTTAATGGTATGCCTTTATTTGGCAAATTTTGTGACTAAAAGGGGGAGTAATGTTATGATGATCTATGTGGTTATTTTTTCTGATTACTGTGAATGTCTGGATGTGCCATGCAATGTTGAAGCATCCTCCCTGACTGGATTGAGGGGGAGTGATTGTTCTTAATGTTTTTCAGGTAATCAGTGTTTGAGGTGAAGTGTGCCTATGTTTATCCCTCAATGCTTCATAAGATGTTGAAACATCCTAACATTTTTCTTAAGAATCTTATGGCATATGTTGTGTGCTTCTGCTGTGTGTTTTGCCTCTGATGTTCATCTTAAGTACAAAAGTAGTGTATGAATGCTTTCTTGATTTGTGTGTTTGAGTTGATCTGAAGATTCATGCCATCTGTACTATGGATGTTTGTCTACAAGGTTCTGGGTTGTTTTAGCCAAAAATTTCGCCAAAGGGGGAGATTGTTAATGTTTTGTTGATTGGCTCATTTTGGTATAACAACTTTATGTCACAATGTTGGATGCAATGTTTCAACATCCGGATACCTTTCCAGGTTGAGTGAAACGCGCGCCTCATTAATGCGCCACCCTTTGATTTTGGAATCCGCGTCTTTTGTTTGTGCTTTAATTATGCTTGATTTATTAGAGTATCTCTACGTGATTATTTCCAAAAGAACTCTGCATAGCTTTTGGAAACATTTGACTACACTCATTAATCACGTGCTGAAGTGTGCAAGGAGTATTGAAGCCCAAGTTCCAAAGAAGCCCATGAAGACTCTTAGTATATAAGCTTCTTTGTAACCCTAATTTTGTACGTGTGTGTTGTATTCTGAAAGTGTCTTATTGTACTAGGGTTTGTGTGTTAGAAAAACTTGTGAGCCTACCTTGCATTTCCTTTATGCAAGACTAGGACATAGGATCTTGTATTTGTGTTAACTACTCCTAAGATTTGAAGTACAGAGTTAGTTTGTGTTGGAGTGTGATCTCAAACAATTATATATTTGTCTATTATCACAGGTTGAGTGATTGATTAGGAGGTGAGATGGGATCTCAAACTTAGGAGTTCCTAAGTTGAAGTTGCATGAGATAGTGTCTAAGTCATAAGTTGTAAACGGGTGTGTTTATCTTAGGATTAGAACTATCATAGTGGATTTCTCTCCTGGATTGGTATCCCCCAGACTAGGGCTTGTTTAAGCGCCGAACTGGGTTAACAATTGAAATGTGTCTTTTATCTGTTTGTTAACTTTATTTACTGTACTGTTCGTTCTTTCTGGTGAATGTTCCAACATCGTATTCAACATCTCAAGTGTTGGAACATCACATAACACATTCCAATCCTGCGTGCCGGAATTTCATAAAGTAATGTAATTTTCTGTCAATTAATTTGAAATTATAAAAGCTCATTTATCATTGTTAATTTGGATGAATGTTATTTTTAATTTTTTTTACACTCAGAGAGGAAATGTTATCTAATCATTTATAAATTGATTACGTATTTGACAAAATATAAATATTATTATTATTAGTTATTAATTCTCTAGTTTTCAGAGGAATAAAACTCGATAATATAAAGTTCGATCATAAAGTTAGAAAAATCTGAATTGAATTTTTCCTGAACAATCTATTTTAGAGAGCTCATTAAAACCACTTAATATCAATGTCTTGATTAAAATATTATTATTTATAATTAGTTATTGAGTTGATTAAAAAAATTAAATTGTGTTTATATCTATAAACATATGTTGTCGGATACTAAAACTATCGTCCAAATATAACAATATTTTCTTTACAATAAGTAACGATAAATATTTGTCAACATATGATATTTGCCAATGTATATAAAAATATAATATTTGGGTCTGTTAGTATTTGGCTTATTTTTAAGCTTGTAAAAATAGCTTATAAAATTTTATATTGATTTTTAAGTTTTTATTGATAAAAATTGTTTTTATTATAAGCTACTTAAATTTTTTTACAATGATACATAAAAACTTATTTATTTACATAATTACTTTGTATAATTTTTTTTTACAAATATATTATATAAACTTAAAAATAAATTAATTCAATTTTATGAAATAGAACGATAAATTGTTAAAATATAAAAGTTATCATAGTAGCCTTAGCTGTACATTGGTGAAATACAATTCTGAATCTGATGATATCTTGGTTCCACATTATATATAAAATATTATTAGCCATTATATAAAATGCATCATCACATTTCATTAGGCCTATAAAAGATGATTGCCATCCATTACTCTCCTTTTCTTTTCTTTTTGCGTTTTTACTTTTTGATGCAGTAATTATTTATAGTTTCTTTTCTTCTTATTTCTTCTTGTGTACTGTAGTATTTTCTGCCTTCAAAAGACAGAAAAGTGGTGCACAGAATTAAGCAACACGTTTTTTATTTATTAAAGAAGCAACAAGCTGTAAAGCCCTTTTATTTTGAACAATGTATCCCTTGTGATTATCATGGAGGAAAAAGTGACTAAATAATGCACATTCCCCTTAAAAATATTTAGTTGTCACGGGTATATATATACTATATATAAAGAAACAAATAAAGTAGGATAAATATTTCGTATTAACAATAAATAAAGTAGCTTCAAGCCAAAAAAAAATTTAAAAAAATTAAATAAAGTAGCTTTTTTAAAAACAAAAATAATAATATAAATAAACGAGTTGTTTCCATATTTATACTGACATATAGGAATTCTAATACTTTTTAACTTCTTATCGTTAAATTAACTATAATAATAATATAAAAAAGAAAGAAAAGTAAGCCAAAAGAAGTAAGAACACATGGAAATGACGGTGACAACATTAAAAACACAATCATGTGTTTTTTTTCTTAATAGATTTTTAGGTTTATGTATGTTCGCGAATTTTTTGTTTTAATTTATGTATTTTGTTTTGTTGCAAATAAGTATTTGAATGTATAAATTTTTTTTGTTTTAGTCTCTAAAGTCAAAATCCGCATGAAAATTTATAGTTTTTGTGGAGATTTTTCTTCAGATTTTCTTGCAGATTTTGACATTAGAGATTAAAACCAAAAAAAATTGTACATTCAGAGACTTATTTGCAACAAAATAAGATACAAAGATTAAAATCAAAAATTCATGAACGTACAGAAACCAAAAGATTTATTAAGTTTTTTTTTTAAGCAATTATTATTTTATTTTTTTTTACAGACGTTATTTATTATTTTAAAATGTGATTTTGTGATCTTCATCAAATCTATGGTTTGCTTTAATGATTTTCAGAGAGTAAACCACCAAATTGGTCCCTGGCTCTGTAATTCGCTCTCAAATTAGTCCCTAACTCTGTCAATATCTCAAATTAGTCCCTGACTCTATCAAACGTTTCTCAAATTAGTCCATCCACTAACTTTCGTTTGCTGACTCTGTTAACTCTGCTGACGTGGACCGTTAAGTGATGACATGGACTGTTAAGTGCCACCTATTATTAAAAAACAATAAAAATTTGAAATAATAAAAAACAATTTTTTTTTTTACGGTACAAACAAAATTTAGAAAGCAAAAAGTGTTGTTTCACTCCCTCCTTCTCACATAACCTTTCATTTTGCCTCCCTCTCACATAAACCTTTTCATTTCTCTCTCACTCACAGAACTTTCCATTCTCATCGCTTGGATTTCGCCGTTTCTCCGGTTCATTGCCGCCGTGCTCGAAATCTCACGTATGTATATCTTTTGAATTTCTTCATCTTTTTCACTTATTCTTAAACCCTATCTCATATTGAAGTTGTGATAAAAAATCAATGGTTATGTTTTGGGTTGAATAAAGATTATTGAGTGTTTTTTGGATTGATTGTTGGTTATGTTTTTCATTTTGTAACTTATAGAATTTTTTAGTCTTTGTGATTGGTTTTTTGTGACTAACTTTTCACTATCCCTGTTTCTATTTTTTGAATGATGTCTCAATGATTCTATATTTTCTTCATTTTGTTAACTCTATGATGGGTGCTATGATTGAATTATTTTTTCGGTAGCAGTTTTGTAGAGGTGGGGATATTAGGGTTAGAAACTATGGTTTTAGTATTTGTTTTGCAATTACAGGGGTATATGTTATGAGGATAAAGCTAAATAAAATCAGTATATCTTTGTTGTTAAATTGTCATATACCCCACATTCTATGAGATATAATAGAAGCATAAGCATACTGTTATTTTCCCTGGGTGCTGTGCTGGTTGGGAGCTTGGTGTGCGTCCTTTGCTGCTGCGTTTTTATTGCCTCTGCTGCTTTTTTTTTCCTCTGCTGCTGTTTTGTTTGTTTTCTGTTTTTTTCCCTGTTTTGGTGTTGTTTTGCTGGTGTGGGAGCCTTGGCTTTGGTTTTGGCAGGGCTTTCTTTGTGCCTTTGGGTTGTATTTGTTGTAATGGTCCCATCTTGTACTAGTTCTTTGCCTCATAGTATTTCTTATGCTATGGTGTGCTTTAATATATATTTGGCTATTCAAAAAAAAAAAAAAGAGCACACTACATTTGTCATCATATTTGTTGTAATGGTTTCTTACATATTTCTTAAGTTGTTTCCTTTGTTTTGAATATTTTTAACCTCTTTTTTTTTTTGCTGGTTTTATTAGCTTAAGATGTTTCAGAGCGAAGAATTTTCATATGATGACTACGAATCAGCTGATGATAGTGAATATAGGCCGTCCCCTGAAGTTGAAATTGACTCCGAAGAAACACCGAATGACGTTCATGTTGAAGTGAATAACAAAGGAAAGTCTAAGGTTGTTGCAAAAGGAAATCAAAAGAATAAGAATAAGAGGGCAATTAGAGAGGATGACTGCAATTCCTCCGATGGTAGTTATGAAGTTGACTCTGAGCAAAGACTGATGATAAATTTAGAAGATGTTAGTGAAGAAAATGAAGAGGATGATGACTCATATCACTCAGAGGAGTTAAAGAGCCCGATTAGCACTGACGATGAAGATGACAGCGGTAAGAAAGTTTTTCCACAATTCAATGAAGCTGCAAAATTTGGAAATGTGCATCTTGAGCTTGGGATGGAGTTTGGCAATCTAGCAACTTTCAAGTTGGCCGTAAAAGACTATAACATACACTTGGGAAGGGAGGTAAAGTGGGTGAAGAATGATAAAACAAGAGTAAGAGCCAAATGTGTTGAGCCTGAATGTTCTTGGGAGATATTTTGTTCTTGGAGTAAAGTTTATAAAAGCTATCAAGTGAAAACTTTTCATCCAAAGCATGATTGTGGGAGAAAACCCAATAACAAACAAGCAACTAGGAAGTGGGTTGTGAAGCAACTTACAGAGAAGATGAGAACTCAACCAATTGTCTCCTATGCAGAAGCTTATGAGTACTTAAAAAGAGAATATGGAGTTCATGTGGATGACTCTAAAATTTTTAGAGCACTCAAAGAAGCAAAGGAAATTGTGGAAGGTAGTGAGATGGAACAATATGCAAGAATTTGGGATTATGCACATGAACTTTTAAGAAGTAATGATGGATCAACAATTAAAGTTGATACAATTCCAATTCCAGAGTCTGTACCACAATTCAAAAGGTTTTATGTGTGCTTAGATGCTTGTAAGCGGGGATTCAAGGCAGGATGTAGGCCATTTATTGGCTTGGACGGATGTTTCCTTAAAGGTTATTACGGTGGACAACTACTCTCTGCAGTTGGCCAAGATGCCAACAATCATATTTATGTCATTGCGTATGCGATAGTTGATGTGGAAAACAAGGATAATTGGAAGTGGTTCTTGACATTGCTTCATAATGACCTTGGTGATTATAGACAAAACAAATGGAACTTCATGTCTGACATGCAAAAGGTAGTTTAAATTTCTAATTAGTTCTTTTAATTTATTTATTTTTAAGTTCATTACAATGTGTAGATTAATTTTCATTTATTGTTTCTTATAGGTTTTAATACCTGCAATGCAAGAGGTGATGCCTGGTGTGCCTCATAGGTATTGTGCATTACATTTGTGGAGAAACTTCACCAAGCAATGGAAAGACAAAGAACTTAGAGGTGCAGTTTGGGAGTGTGCAAAATCCACAACTGTGAACCAGTTTAATCTTGCAATGGAAAAGGTTAAGACAAAGAATGTTAAGGCTTGGGAGTACCTTTCTAAATGGCCTAAATAGGCTTGGACCAAAGCCCACTTCAATGAATTTTGTAAGGTTGACAACATAACAAACAACACTTGTGAGGTATTCAATGCTAAGATACTGAAGTATAGGGGTAAACCTATTTTGACTATGGCAGAGGAGATAAGATGCTATGTTATGAGAACAATGACTAATAATCGGTTGAAGCTGCAAGGAAGAGTTGGTATTCTATGTCCTGCTTAACAAGCTAGGTTGGAAAAGGAGAAACTAGAGAGCAACAAATGGACAAGTCATTGGGCAGGAGATGTGCCTGGATTTCGGTTTGAAATTCATGGACCACAACCCAAAGTAGATGTTGATTTGCAACTTGCTACTTGTAACTGCAGGTTTTGGCAACTTACAGGTATAACATCTAATTCTTACATTTGACAATCATTTAAACATGTTTGTGTATCTATTAGTTTAACAACTTACAGTTTCATTTATATATTTGGTAGGAATTCCATGTAAACATGCTTGTGCCGCTATCAGTTGGAAGAATGAAAAACCAGAGGAATATTGTAATAGCTGGCTTGGTTTAGCATCCTACAATGCATCTTATGAATTTTTTATCCAACCTGTTCGAGGAGAAACGTACTGGGAGTCTACTCCATTTACAAAGCCTGTACCACCAAGGGTGAAAAGAAGTGCTGGTAGGCCCAAGAAAAATAGGAGGAGGGATGCAACAGAAGAACCGATGGGTTCTGGTAAGGTGAAGAGGACTTTGCCTGATTTTCAATGCACTCGGTGTGGTTTGCTTGGTCACAATACTAATGGTTGCCGCAACCAAGGAGTTCCCATCAAACCCAAGAGGTGGAAACCACCAACTATAGCCGGAACTAATCCATCTGCAACTACAACTGAGGGCCAGGGAGAGGGTGGACATGTAGCTGAACCTGTGCAGATTGCAACTGAGGTTGATTTTACTCAAAGCCAGCCTGTCATTGACTCACAGGAACTTGACATTGAACTTGTGCAGATGCAAGATCTGCATCCCCAAGTGGTTTGTTATATTTACCTTTGTTTTTAATTCAACATTTTAATTCAACTTGACTTTGTTAGATTGAATCATATGATGTTAAGGCTTTAGGTATAAACATATGACTTTGTTAGATTGAATCATATGATGTTTGAATCTAAATCTTACTATGTTGATGCAGGGAGTTGGGCTAAGGTATAAACATCCACCTATTAGAGGACCATCTCCAAGTTTTGAGGTACCAACAATGAAATTTATGCCAACACCAGGATTGCGTCCTTTAGCACCGAATCAACCGGGACTGCGTCCTCCAACTGCTCAGCCTTGATAGAAAAATAAAATGGGAATTTTATTTTGTTTTAATTTAGTTGTTATTTTGGATGCTAATGGCTTTGTGCCTTTTGGATCTTATTTTGGATGTTAATGGTTTAATGCCTTTTAGTTATTATTTTGGATGTTAATGGCTTAATGCCCTTTTGGATTTTATTTTGGATGTTAATGGCTTAATGTTTTTTAATCTTATTTTGGATGTTATTGGCTTAATGCCTTATAGTTGTTATTTTGGATTTTAATGGCTTAATGTCTTATGGCTCTTATGAATGTGGTTTAATGCCTTTATATATCTCGAATTTTCATTACAATATGCTCCTTGATTAGATTAATACAAGTCCTTGACATTTTTTACATACCGTTAATTAAGTCCTATCATTATTTACTTTTTTTCAAAATAGTCCCTGACATTTTACATTTACTGTCAAATTAGTCCCTATCTTTTTTCATTTTTATCAAAATAGTCCCTGTTTTTAACCACTTTCAATCAATAGTTATGGTACATGTGGCTTATAATTTTGTTTATTAAAAATAAATAAATTATCGTACACGTGGCAATTTAGATGCTGATGTCATGGTCCATGTCACCACTTAACAGTCCACGTCAGCAGAGTTAACAGAGTCAGCAAACGGAAGTTAACAGATGGACTAATTTGAGAAACGTTTGATAGAGTCAGGGACTAATTTGAGATATTGACAGAGTTAGGGACCAATTTGAAAGCGAGTTACAGAGTCAGGGACCAATTTGGTGGTTTACTCGATTTTCAGATTAGTCCAGCTGCATTCTAAACATGATTGTGTTTTGTGCCCATGTGCTTTCACAGAAACAGATACATACACACACCAAAGCATGACACAGGTAGGGGTTGACCGAAAACTCGGTGTGCGACTTAATTTTAAAAAACCGATAAAAAAATTAAAAAATGGGCAGTTTAGATTGGGCTATGGATTTACGGATTTGGAAATTCGGTTTGAATAGAGTTGATGTGGACGGGTTCAGGTGGAGAGAACTGGACCGATAGGATTCGAAATCTATCCGCATAGTGAAAAAAAATAAAAATTAGTCTACTACATTAGTAATTAGTAATGTCGACTTTAGTGAAATGCATATATATAATTTTTTTCTTTTAAAAATTGCATAAATATCTAGTAATTATATTAGTATTATTCTTTTTCAAATGGAAATAATCAATATATTTGAATTTATAATACAATTTTTTACTATCACAATAAAATAGTACTCTGCATATTCTAGAAACACAAAAATTGCGTTTAATCTTTGTATTTCATCTAGTATTATAATGAGACAACTAAGCACAATAAAAGTTATGGAATTGGTTAAGTAGATGAATCACTTCTTCCTCTCCCGTTTTTCTCTTCTTCATCATTATAGTATTTTTTGTCTTTGTAAATATCAATTGTTTCTTCAGGTTTTATTATTCTTTATTTTATGTTTTATTTTTCTTTTGTTGGTTTGGTGATACATACTATCAGATATGCAAATGATGATATTAATATTTTAATTTTCGTGTTATGAATCTAAGTTTATTTTTTTTTATCTTGCTCTATTTATTTATATTTATTTATTGAAACCGAAATAATCCGTCTGCGAACTCGCAAACCGCACAATCCTAACTTGTCCAAACTGAAGGACGAAAATGGACAAAGACAAATCTCTACATATCAACCGCGGTTTGGAATGGATGAACATTTTGAATCCGAACTTGCCCATACTCGCTCGATGTCCACCCCTCAGGAGCTAAATGTGCACAGTGTAGTATATTGCACTTTCTTTTTTTGGTAAAATTGTTTCTTAAAAAGTTTAGAGCAATTATATCATAGACATAACATCAAATTAATAATATTTAAACACACACAAATCAAAAAGAGAAATTTAAAAATAAATAATTAAATCACATTAACTATCATTAATCAATCTTTTTATATTTGAATTTTTCAAAGTAGTATGTGAGTATTCCTCAAAAGTTTATTTGTCGAAAAATAGTTTAATTCAAATAACTAATTTTAACACAGTACTCCATTTTTATTATACACATCCATTCTAATAAATTTACAATTTATTTTACCAAGAATATATCATTAACAGGAAGCAAAATACAATTTAATTTCCATTTTATTTATATACACATGCATTCTTATAAATTTACAAAATATTTGATAACCTTTGCAAAAAAAAAAAAAAAAGATAATTATCAAATAGATCTTTAAAATTTAAAAAGCTTTTAAAATTAATTATCTAAATATAAATTGTAAATATTTAGTGATTGCATCCGTAAATTTTAATTAGGTTTCTAAAGTTTCAAATTGTTTATAATAACATCTGTAAAAAAAGTTCATAATTGGGTACAAGAACTATTATAAAATGTAGTATCTATCTATCTATCTATCTATCTACTATATGTAAAGCAAGCTTTTGCTTTGCTTATGTGTCGTCTCTACAATGTTATTTTGCTTATATGTCATTTCTATAAAATTCAACAATTTTCAATATATTGTGTCTATTCCTTTTATTTTCTTCACCTACTAATTAATCATTATACACCTTAACACCTATACTAATTAATTGAAACAAATAAAAAAACTTACTAATCATTATACTTAATCACTATTATTAAAAAGATGTTACGAAAGGTGAAGAGATCACCCCTTTTGATATAATTTTTATTTGTATGCTTATTTTGAGTGTTAAATCTTTCATTCTTCTCAACCTTTCAATTTCTTTAATAGTGAATAACGGTTTTGTGAATTAACTATTGATATATATATATATATATGTGTGTGTGTGTGTGTGTGTGTGTGTGTGTGTGTGTGTGTGTGTTTGTCATTATCTATCTATCTATCTTTTATATATGGGTATTGGATTTCTATTTGGACGTTGAAATAATTATTAGTGTTGTAAAAAATGGTAATTTTCTCAAACTTTTGTGATTTTAGATTGTGTTTTTTTTCTCTTTGTATTCAATGAGTGATGCTATCAGTGCAATGCATATTTTATGCTTTTATTTTTAGCAATGGAATTAAGGATGATGAGTTGTTTAGCTTTTATAATTGGTTGATACAATATATTTGTTTTCCAATTTTTATGTATAATAAGATGGTTTGATTTTCTTTTTTTAATGTGTGCTTGCAGATTACAGATTATATAGCCTTTGTATTTCAATCTTCGTTCGAGAAATTTTTGGGGGTTGTAGAAAAAACAATGTACTATTTCTCCTTTGTTTATTTCTTTATGTTTCTTTTAACAATATTCAATATTTTTATATGGTAATGATGATATGATTCTATTGTTTCTTTTGAAGGTATTGACCAGTCATCTATTGTCAATATGACATATTGTCGTTTAAAGATTTATTATGTGATACTAATTTTAAGGTACTTTTGATAACTAGACAAAAAAAATGTGGTGCTAAAAAGAATTTCATATTAATTCTAATCTATTTATGATTTCTAATTTTTATGTGAGCCAAACTTTTTTAAAATGTAACTTTTCTATCGGTTTTATTTTTCTATATGGTATTGTAGTGTGAAATAATTTTATTGTTTCTTTTGAAGGTATTGACGAGATATCTTTTTTTTTAACAAGGTATTGACGAGACATCTATTGTCAGCATGACATTGTTGTTAAGCGTTTTAATATATGATACTAATTTAAAAGCACTTTTAAAAAAGTGTGTGGTACTGACTAGAAATTGATATTAATCATTATCTATTTATGGTTTCTAATTTTTATGTAAGCCACACTTTCTTAAGATGTAACTTTTCTATCGGTTTTATATTACATTTCTTCATCTTCTCATTTTCTCTTATGTTTTGAGATAGTTACAAAAAATTCTCACCCTTTCTCATGCATTTTTTTTTGTACAAACACCCTTTCTCATTCTATTATAGTCGCTATACATTATTGAATAGTAGTAGAAGATATCATAAAATAATAGTGCATCAATTTTCTAGGTATAAATATAGCGTTTCATTAAAAATTGGAAATCAAAACGTATATATAGACCTAAATATGCTATAGGTCTTAATTTCTCTATATGTTCCTGAAATTAAAAAAACAAAAACTTTAAAATATTATATTTTACATTTAAAAATAAACATGCTACTTGCAATATTGAAAGGGATAAATGAACCAATGATATGTAAATTTTTAATCAAAACAAAAGATGATAGGTGATAATAATAGAGAGAAAAAGTGAATAATCATAAAGAAAATGTAATGATATATGCTCCTCCATCGTTACTATCATCCATGAAAATGAGAGTGTGGTGAAGCAAATTTTAATTAATAAATTGGCAGATAACAACTTTATTTTTAATTTTTTTGGTCGACAAATTTTTGTTTGTCTTATTAATATATTTAAAAATAATTTTATCATATAAATTTTTCACATGGCATCTATAATTAATTAAATATAAATAAACTTTCCAATCTCCTTTCCTATAACCTTGACATCATCTTTTTTAATAATTGATTAATTAAACATCTTAAGATAAAATATGATATATCTTTTAAAGTTTATGTAACCGTTTCATTCTTTTGATGAACACTAATTACAACCATATTGCTTAGTTTTATATATCGTACCTTTTGCAATTATTGTTTTACTAATCACAAAATATATTTTCATAAATTTGTGACCTCATTGTGTAAAAGTGAAAATGTTTTCTTAGAAAGAGTGAAATTAACTGTTTAGGTATTTAAAACATGGTTTTTTTAAATTTAAAAGTTGTCCATTTAGTTTTCTTAATGTGCCCTATGGAAACATGTTAAGATGACCCTTTATATATTGTGTGTGTTGTTTTCTTTAATCGATAAAATTTTAGGCCAAGTTACTTTAGTACTTTCCGATAGCTTTTGTGATAAATAACTACTTATAGGATCGTCTTGAAAATAGGTAGAGAACGTGACCCTGACCGTAACATGCCGGTAGAACCAACACTATAAAGTTCTTGACCCAAGAACAAAGGAAATATTCTCACAATATAGAAAACTCTCAAGTTGATTAAACTTCAAATTGTTGTTTGAGAATTACATGAGATTCTTATATATAGTCTAATCTTGAAATAGTGTAATTTATTTCCCACAACCATGCATTTTCATTACCTAGAAAATACGCACTAAACATGATTATAAATTTTCACTAACCATTATAATGACTTAAAGCACTACATACTAGAAAGCATTTAGAGATGCTATGCTAGGAATACAACATGTCATTTAAAAATTCATCCATAAAAGACAACAAAAATTGCATATAAAATAAACAAAATAGGGCTTAATGGTTTTCTATTTAGTCCAATCAATATTATTAAATTTAAGCCACGAATCAACCAATGAATGTTTATTATAATGTGAATATTCTCATTCAGTTTATTTCTTCAAGCTGGGCTAAAAAAAACTTCATCTAATTGATATTTTCTTTCCACGTATTTAGTGAACTCATGATCTGAACCGTAAGCTGGCAAAATAATGTCAAGCTGATAAAATTAAAATGAACAAAATTTTCATTTTTGGTGCATTTTATTTAAGTCACCTTTCACATGCTTAGTGAACTCATAATCTCTTCGTTTTGTTTTAAAAATATGACAATTTTATTCGAGCACAATGACAATGGTTTTTTTTTTGTAATATTGTGGCTTTGGAATGAAGATAAATCTTTGTTTAACATATATATTGGATTTTGCTATGCATCATTTTAATAATGTTGTAATTTTAATTTGAAATATATTTAGAGGGATTACAAATATATTTAATTGTATAAATACTACTTACACATGCATGACAAAGTTGTTTTGAAAGGTCTTTGAATATTTAGTCTAATGTATTTAGTTCTATTATAAAAAGTCTCTTTAATATAGAAAATTTATTCATTTAGAAAAATATACAATTAATTAACATGTCCTTTTATTCTTATAAAGCTCAGAACAACTAAGAATATATTAAAATAAAAAAATTAGACTAATTAATTTGAAGAGCTATAAATCGAACCGAGAAGAAAAAAAAAAGATTAATAAAACAAATTTTTAATATAATATGTTATTCCACTGCACTTCTATTGATTTATATACACTATGAATGATAGTTTAAAAAAGTAGCTTTTAAGGTAGCTTTCAATGATTTCTATTGCAATTTTATTGATTTCATATGCTATTAAGGTAGCTTTTAAGCCTTAAAAAAGTATGATTAAACACATTTTTAAACTATACTTCAAAATTTAAGAAACAAAAAATAATTATTTATCAATATGCATATTACATTTTAAAAAATTGAATATCATGTTATTTTCTCCAATAAGTAAATTATAAAATAAAAAATTTAATCAAGCCCGTACAACGCACGGGTTTAATACCTAGTATATTTATAAAAACTACATGAAGTTAATTAGAGTGAATTTTTTAGAAAACTTAGCAAAAGAAGCATTTTTAATATTTTTTGTGTTAATCATTCGATGTTTAGAAAGTTGAAGTCGTGATCATTTAGAATTTGGTTGAAAAGTAACCGATAAAAAAATTCTTCATCTTAAAAATCTAGATCCAGTTTCCCAACAATCCATCTTAACAAAATAAACATTAAATATTTTCTTTATTTAAATCATTAACATGTGCAGGCACAGGTTAACATTTTCTAAAAAAAGTAATGTTAAGCATAAAAAGTAAATTAAATTTTGATAAGCATAAGATTTGAACTTGAGTCTTAAAAGATATGTGGTGTACTCTTGACAAGATGGGCTCCTTCTCCCGTACGCCAGCAATTTAGGCCATGCACCGTACGCGAGCAAAAAAACCGGATTTTAATAGAATATTCTGCTAACACATGGTTCCACTATTTGAGGGGCAAAATTGGAACTAACATGATGTGATGGAACGATATTTTTCCATGTTATTACTTTAATTTCTTTCTCAATTATAATAATGTACTTAATATAGAGTTAATAATAATTAAATTTCATACTCCCTCCGATCCTTATTATAAGAAGAATTTTACTTTATAGATTCATATAATATTATTGACTAAATACATTAAACATTCTATGAATTTATAAAGTAAACTTTTTTTTATAATAAAGACCGGAGAAAATAATAATTTGTTATAAAATAATAGAAAAATAAAAAACGTAGTAATAAATAAAAAGTCCAGAAATAACTCCAACCATCATCTTCCTCCTTGGCTCCTTCATCTACTAAAATAGTGTTTCATTAATATTCTGCAACTAACTATCTATATTTATTCTTCATCTCAATTCCATGTTACCCTTCCAATGTCATTTACTCTTTTATCCATCTCCATTCTCCCAAAATCTCAAACCCACAAATATACCAACTCCTACATTCATGAAAAATAACTTCTCCAACTCCAAGATCTATAAAACACACACATGAGTGAGGTCAATTAAAGGAAAATAACATCAGATCTACAGTGTTGTTCCCTTCTACAGTATTCTTCAACCCATTTTTGCGAAAAAAATCGTTCTTTCACTTTACAGTGTTGATTTTAGATTCCTTACCTTTCACGTTGATTTGGAAAAAGCTTGTTCTTGATTTTGATTTTGGGGTTTTTAACGTTGAAGAATAGAGCAGACGATAATATTTTTTTTTATTTTGATTTTGGAGTTTTTCTAAGGTGAAGAATGGAAAAAGCTTGTTCCTGATTTTGATTTTGAGGTTTTTAACCTTGATTCTTACGGTTAAATAAATATTTTATAAAAAAAAAAATGCATCTAAAATTTATTTAAGTTTTGAATTTGTATTAGTTTAAGTTTTTAATTTTTTTTTAACAATTAAGTCATTTAAATTGATAGTTTCTGACTTATAATTGTTACCCTTTCAATTATTTTTTATTATAAAAATTTGTTGCATTGTTCTTTTCCAACTATCTTGTTGCACGATAGCCGTTAACGTTGATTTTCATCATATAATTAATTAGATTATGACAAAAAGATAAAATGGTTACAAATGGTTAACAAAATTCAAAATCTCCAATTAAAATCGATAGTTTTAGATAAATTTCATGGCATTTTCATCAAAAAACTAGGTTTCAGATGTGACTGTTATTGCAATCTGTCTAGCCATTCAGAGTATGATCATAAAAAAAAATTATCATTCGTTTGTCATTCCAATTAAGTGATATTGAACGATCAGATTGATTAAATTTGAAATCTCAAATAAAAATCGATAGTTTTAGGTAAACTTTATAACCCTTTCATTAAAACTACGTTTTTCGATTAGATTGTTATTACAATCTGTTTATCCATACGGAGACCAATATAAAAATTATTTTTCTCGTTCGTTTGTCAGTCCGATTATGTGATATTGAACGGTGGAATTGATTAAATTCAAAATCTTCAGCTAAAATCGGTAGTTTTAGGTAAACTTCATACCTTTTCATTAAAACTATATTTCCGATGAAAATGTTATTAAAATCTATCTAGGATTTAGCAATTCGGAGTCTGATCATTAAATTGTTTTTTCACATTCGTTTGTTAGTCCAATTCGGTGATACTGAACGGTCATATTGATTAAATTTGAAATCTCCAATCAAAATCGGTAGTTTTAGGTAAACTTCATGACACTTTTATTAAAATTAGGTTTTCGTGATGAGTTTGTTATTACAATCTGTCTATTCATTTGAAGTCCGATCATTAAAATTATTTTTCTCGTTTGTTTGTCAGTCCAATTATTTGATATTGAACGGACAAATTGATTAAAATCACAATCTCCAGGTAAACTTCATGGTATTATTATTAAAACTAGATTTCCTATTAGACTGTTATTACAATCTGTCTATCCATTTAGAGTCCGATCATCAAATTATTATTTTTCATTCGTTTGTTAGTCCAATTAAGTGATACTGAACAGTCAGATTGATTAATTTTTTTTGGTTTCTCTCCTTGGATGCACTTTTTAATTTGGTTATTTTGTTTAATCGATTTAAAAAGTGCTATTTTTTAAATCGGTTTTTCTGTTCAACCGATTTAAAAAGTGCAAATTTCTTGCACCTAAGAGGGAAGAAGGGGGGAAACAAAAAAAAATTACTTTGCAAGGGGAAATCTTCAAAGAATTTTTAGTAGGAGGATAACGCAAAATACGTTCACTTAGCAGGGGGTAACAACCTATTAACCCTATAATCTTTCTATACATTTGAAGTTCAATAATCAAAATTATTTTTCCTATTCGTTTGTTAGTCCAAATATACGTGTTAAAAGCTTGACAAATTCTAATATGAACCATTTCTTCAAATGATCCGTGTTAGAGCAGTATCTAAACAATATTTAAAAAATTATTGATATTATATGTTTACGTTTGAAAGTGTAATTTCATGGTTATTTTTATCTTTTTTTTTTTTTTATTGAAATGATGACTTAATTGATACTGATTTAGTACGCGTTTGATTATTTTGAAGGAAATCTAAAGCTACTTTGTGTTTTTTTTTAAAAATCTATATTTTTAATAGGGTTAAATATGTCTTTAGTCCCTACTTTTATGTGAGTTTCGACTTTTAGTCCCTACATTTTTTTAATTATATTTTTAGTCCCTATATTTTTTTTATTATATTTTTAGTCAATTTTTTATGACTATTATAACATAATTGACCACATAGGATAACTTAAATTGACTATAATAACATTTGCATCGAATGACGTGACATCTATGTGTCATCCTATGTGGCTGATTTCGTTATCCAAGTCACAAAAAATTGACAGTAGGGACTAAAAATACAAACGGCGAAAATGTAGGGACTAAAAATATAATTAAAAAAATGTAGGGACTAAAAGTCGAAACTCACATAAAAGTAAGGACTAAAAATATATTTAACCCAAAATGAAGTTCATACACTTAGGTTCTTTAGTTAAAAAAAATAGACTCTTGAAAAGCTATTAGAGATTTCTAATAGCTTTTCATTTTGGGGTTAAAAACTATTTATTTTTTAAAAAATCTATAACAAAGACTATCAAAATTATAAAATGGATTTTTTTTAAGAAAAAAATAAATTTTTTCTCAAAAGAATCCAAAACAAAGACACCCTTAATTAAAACAATATATAATAAATATGTAACTGATACTGAATTGATGTTAATAATGTCATTTTTTTTTAGCCGTAAAAATAAGAAGAGTCACCATTTTTACTTTTAAAAAATATTATCGACAGTCGTTAAAATTTCAAATAATTTTAAGCATTGTTCCACGGTCGACCACTTGTTAATTCGGCAAGCCAGCATACATTTTAAACTAAAAACTAATACTGCAAGTATTTTAATTGACCGAAAATTCCAATCTTACCCCTCAAATAATGGAACCATCAAAATTATTAATTAAAATTTCAAATACATGTGTCAACAGAATATTCTATTATGATCCGGTTTTTTTACTCGCGTACCGTGCATGGCCTAAATTGCTTGCGCACTGGAGAAAGAGCCGACAAGATGTGCTAACTCCTAACCAACTATATATAAATCTTTTGCATTATTATATATTTATAGAAAAATTAATTTTTGTTAAGCCTTTTTAGTATAAAATAACAAAGCATTTTTTTTGTCCAAAATTTTGAAAACTAAAATTCTTGTTTGAGTCATTTGTTCCTTAGGTCGGTCTTGAACTGTATAAAATAAATAGAAAATAAGAAGAGAGTTGACGACACATACCTAAAAGATTAAAGGAAGTTAGTTTGAATGAGGTGGTTTAAAATGTTTTTCATTAGTTCTATATGTGTAAATCAGATGGTAGCTACTACTCCATCCGGTTCTTAATATAAGAGAAATTTCACTTTTTAAATTTATTGAGAATCTAATGTATCTAATTCATATTATTAACTAGATACATTAAATTTCTAATAAATCTAAAAAGTGAAGTTCCTCTTATATTAAGTACAAGAGGGAGTAGAATTTTATTGGCTAGTCTAGTTCGAATCTGATGTTCCTCATTTTCCACACATCAAGTTGTGGGCTAACCACTAAAATTAAAATTTATTTGAATTTTTGTTTTGTTTTTTACATTCATTCAAGACCCACGTATTATGACTTGTTTAAATAAAAATAACTACTATGATAGTGGATGTTGTTGACCATATTTTTTTGTTAGTTAATTTATTTTAGTTAGAATCTCACCCTTAAATTGAACAAGCAGATTGATTGGAGTTTGAAACACAGTTTGTATATATAAACTGTGATATTTCTATCAACCGAGTTAAACTCACGGGAATCGTTAATCTCTTTTTAACATATAGAGAAATGTTATGTTCACAATTTTTAATTGTCCAACACCCTATATTAAATGGTGTATATATGATTTCAATTTTTAATTTTTTTACCAACTAAATCCCTTAATTTAATTGTTGTATTCTTCTGTCGAAAAAAATAATTGTTTTCGTTTTTGTCCCCTAAGACATTTTTGTTTCTTTTCGGTCCCTTAACAATGCATTCATCGGTCATAAGTCCCTTTCGTTAATTTTTAACCTCAAATGTATAATATTACCCAATATTATAAACCTTAATAAATTTTTTAATTTTAACTATTTGTTTTTTGGGTCATCCTAAACAGTGCCTCCGGAGCATTGGTTAAGCATGCCAAAAAAGGAAATAAAAAATAAAAATAATATTAAAAACATAATTTTTTATATTTTTGAGGTATTGAATGCACGTATTTTAAGACAAAATTTCTATTTTAATATGCTTAATAAATGCCATGAGGATACTGTTTAACATTTTCCTTGTTTTATTTTTTTGTCAAAACCTAAACCATTTGAGTGTATTTTTTTGGCGCCGAACTTGATAGGGAGGACCACAGTTCGATCCTCCACAACTGCGATCGAGAGGGGTCTGGAACCACTTATTGTCAAAACTGTCCCCCGAACCAAATCAAACTACGGTAAAAACCAAAAAAAAAAGTTACATGTTTTGGTTTTTGGACTTTGCTTTGTATTGAGCTTGTTGCATTTTAGGCCCATTAGATAAAACCCTTGTATTGCCTATATAAGGCTTGTAGTGTGTGAATATCAATAACAAGTAGAATGCCTGCATAACATAATCTACAATATTGATGAATGCTTGCATATCATAATCTACAATATTGATCGACCTTAAAATTTTGAGGCTAAAATTTAACTTAAGGAATATAAATATAAGAATTAATTGTGGGACCAAAATAAAACAAATAGATTAGTTAAAGAACTAAAAGTTTAATTTAACATTTTTTTCATCTATTCAAGTCACATCAATAGTTACAAACTGTTTAATTTTATAGTGTAAGTTTGGGATGCCAATATTTAGTTGTTAAAATAAAACTACTCCACCAAAAAAATAAAAACAAAACCACTCTTACTTAATAAAGAATGCTCTTGTTAAACCTCCAACTCATTCTCTATGGTAAAATTTAGAGTACACTTTATTTGGAAACTTTCCAAAATAAACAACTTTAATTCAACTGCATTGCATAAAGAGTTTCACAGCTTATTTTATAGAGACTCAACCAAACAATTAGGTTATGAGAAATGATAATATCACACTCTTTATACACACACCAATAACATAAAGCCACCTCACCTCTATTTTTTATTCTATTACCTGATAACTGGTAGAACCGGTTGAAAGAAATAACACTGCACATTCTATTTTTTTATTTTATTAAAATTATAATTTAACTATTCATCTTCTCTGACACATCCAAGGTCTCTATGGAACTGCCATGGTTGTCTGTCTCAAACTAAGTACCAGATCTGAATAAAACAAAACGTGTTTGTTACTTTACAAGTGGGTAATTTTACCTTACAAAATAGTATGTTCTTTACCACTCTCCTTCTATTTCATCACATTTAATCTCATAAGCAACTACCCACACCACACCCATCCAACCAAAGCAGAGGATTTGACCATTTATTCACCATTTCTCTTCTTGATGAAAGCTTCTCCACCTTAAAATTGAACATCACCATAGCGTCGTTTTGTTAAGTTTGTTGGGTGTGAGTTTTCTTTTGGTAATATTCCAACAAATACGGTGACCGACGTCGTGACTAATGTTTGAAATTGTCGTGATGAATAATTGAGGTAGAGTGGTAGACAATCTGAATTTGCAGGAACACCTTATGGCAAGGGAGAAGTTTTTGTTTTTTGTTACAGACGAGAAGATGAATTGTTAAAGAGTAAATAATTAAAAAAAAAAAACTCAATTATTCTTAATCGGTTGCCAGTTAATAGGGTAAAAAGTGGGGGTGAGGTGGCATCATATTATTAGAGTGTGTTAAAAGAGTGTGACATTAGCACTTCTCATTAGGTTATTCAATTATACTTTTTGGAATGCATTTGAGTTTCAGTAAAAAACCGAACATTGAGCTTGTACCATTTTTATCTATAATCAAGCCGAGCGAAAAATAATAATCATTTTTGATATAATATCACAATAAAAATATAACAAGAATCTAAAACATAGTAAGCATGATGTTTCTCAAGGTACTCATTAATGTCCAGATACGTAAACGAAAATAAAACAAGCCAACTTTGTCCCGATACCAAAACTATCAAAATACAGGCGGCAAAAAAGAAATAGTAGACATAACAAGTTAAAATTGGGATCAAAATCAGGCATCTGCAATGGTAACCTCAACCTCGACACCAGGTTCGATGGTGATAGAGGTGATCTGCTTAACAACATCTGGGGAACTGTAGAGGTCAATGACTCTCTTGTGCACCCGGAGTTCAAATCTGTCCCAGGTGTTGGTACCTGAAACAAAAAGTAATGTCATTAACACAAGACAAAGTATCATTAAGTAAGAAAATTCAGAGAATAATACACTTGAAACAAAAAGTTATGTCAAGAACATAACACTATTACTATTACTACTTCATAAGAAACATATTAGTAGCACACTCTTCAGGTGACATAAAGGAAAATTATGAGGCTGTGATTCAAAATAAAACCAGAAACCACAACAAATGCAAGCATTCAACAAGATTTGGCCTACAAAAATAAACATGTAAGCGTAACAAAATTAATGAAGAGAAAGCCATGCAACCCATGTGCATAGAAGAGAATCAACCACGAGGAAAATAACATAGAACATTTCAAGATTAATTAATTCCACAACCCATATTGAGTTGTTCATAATTTGGAGAGAAACATTCTGATTTAAGTAATCAAATACATGAGTTCAAGAGATTTAGAAAATTTGCTGTCATTAAATCAAAGTTTGAAAACAGGAAGCGATTTTTTATTCTTACACTCATTCAATAAAAGTTTCAGGATAATTGAAATCCAAAACATGTTAACAAACAAACATTCTCATTAAACAAATCAATAGCTAGAGGCAATATTTTGAAGGGGTTTGCAAAAACCATGTCTAGACAACTGACATCACAATTCACGGATATACTGTTACAATTTAGCATCATAAGCGAATTAGTTTCAGGACACATTTGGGTATGCATTAACTTAATTTATTAGCCATTCTTTAGAGATAATGGCCCTGTTTGGATTAGCTTATTTTTGAGCTTATGCAATTTTTATGTTTTATTATAAGTTTGTCAAGGTAGTTTATGATAAAATAGCTTATAAAAATACAATTTTCACTAGTTTGAACTTATAAAATAGCATAAAACCTAATTTATATTGCATAAGCTGTTTTCATAAGCTCAAAAATAAGCTAATCCAAACAGGGCCTATGGCAATAAGTTTAACCAGCTTATGAATACATCATAAATTAGTAAAATGTAATATAACATTTGTTACTAAACTAATCCAAATATCTAAATTAAACATTTTCAATACAACGTATATTGTAATTGGAGGGACGCAGATATTCGGTGACCTAGGTTCGAACCTGAGATTACACATTTCTCCACATTTTAAATGTGTAAGTCTAGCCACTATCTAAGGCTACTAGACTAAAAAAAAAAGTAAAAAATTTCAATAATTTAGCCAATAACTAAATTTCATCAAACCATCATGAAATCTCTATAAATTAATGAAAACTAAAAAAAAAACACAAAATGAAATTATAAAAAAGATATATGAAATGAAATTGAATACCTTCACCACAAGGGGTCTTCCTAGTAGTGATATGAAGAACCTTAGTTGGCATCCTAACTGGTCCCTTCACTCTAAGATGCTTATCCTTAGCTCCACGAACCAAGTCAGCACAAACTGAGAACAACAACAAGTGAAAAAGAAGCATCAGCATAGTATTGAGAGAAACAAAAACATAGTGAAAGAGAACGATTAAATGTACCCTTTTCGAGATTTTTGACGTGCTTGGAGGAAAGGGTGATCCTAATTTTGTGGATCTGTTCTTGTGATTCCTCCAAACCGGGTTTTGTGGATTTCGCGTACGCCATTGTTTGTTCTTCAGAGTACAAACAGAGTGAAGAGAGAATTCGAGCGCCGCGAGGTGAAAGAGAAAAATGAAGGAAGAAGGTTTAACAAAAAGAGAGATAGCTGGGTATGGGTAGTGGTTTTAGGTTAAACACTAGGCCCAGCCCACCATGGTTTTTTATAAGCCCAACCTGCCAAAGATTTTAGATTTTTATTTTGTCACCTTCCTAACTTCCGTTATGGAAAGTTATTAAAAAAATGGTCGTGCTAACGAGTGCCTTTGGGCACTCATTAAACATTTCATTTAAAGAAATTTTTTATTTAAAAAATTACACACTACATTTTTCAATGCGTTAATTTTACGCATTTTCATAAAAATTCTATAAAAGACTTACTATTTAAGATTTTAAAGAGTACCCCGGGGCACTCGTTAGCATTTGCCTTAAAAAATTGAAATTTTTTGTCAATGTCGTCCGTTATTAAGTAACGGACCAGTCGATGGTTAAGTCTTCTGCATCAGTCAAAGACTTTTCACGGGGTCAAAATGCCTATAAATAGAGGCCGTCAGTGGTGAGGTATCACACCTCTCCCACTTATGTTTTTCTGCTTCTTTGTTTATTTAGTTAGTATAGTTTGTTTGATTTTTGTCATTTCGTGTGTAAATGACTATATAGTTTTTCGTCCACTAATCATACTGCACCTACCGATGTTGGGTGCAGTATATTAATCGACGAGAGATTTTTTGTGTCTTAATTGGATACAGTATAATTAATCGAAAGATTCAATGGTGATTCATTGAAATTTGGTAGTTGATTCATTGAAATTGGGTACAATTTTATACTGTCTATTACTTAAGTGGCATATGTAAAAAGTCAAAAAATTTCTAGTAAGATGTCTTTGAAGAGGTTAACTCTTAGACGTAGGAAAATTAGAAATTTTTTCATCATCCGCTACTTCAAAAACTAATTGAATCCGTTAGGCATTTTTGTAAAATGGATACACTGACAAAAAAAATTCTCATAATTTTTATATTTGAGATTTTGCAAAATACCCCATTAATTAATAAGTGCATTATTTGTGAATTTTCCCCAAATCTATTGATAGATAGATAGATTATGAATTATTTTTAATAAAATTTTCATAATAATTATAAATTTTAAAATAACTATTTTTTTGAACTAAAATGATTTTTGCCAACTGTTTGTTTTTTAAAAAACCTACCTTGGAAACAGTCTGCTCTACTTTTTAACATACATTTCTTGGAATATGGTTGCTATGCGTTTTACAATAAAAAGGTGGGGCGGCCATTAATGTTTTTGTTGCTCCAATAAAGTTTAATTTTTTTTATGTTTATACTTACTCCTCTACTCTTCATCGTCTCTCTCATCTAATGATCCTCTCTCTGATTTTCTCTCTCTCCATATTGTTCTATTCACTTCTTTCTCCTCTCTCATTTTTTCTTTCTGAATCTTCTTTGAATTTTTCGGGAAATTGTTTAGAGTTGTTTATCTATGTTTTTTATTTTGTTGATGAGAATGATTTGGTTCTAATTTGGGGATTATGTTAGATTAATTATTTAATTAATCAATTATGGATTGACAATAATCAATTATTAGAAATATAAATTATGATCTATTGTTATTAAGCACTTAATATTGATGGATTATATGATTCGGCTTTGCTTGTTTCTGAATGGACCGTGATGGGTTGGACCATTCAGTTAAGCCCAATGAGAGGTCTCTGCCCTCGGTCGTTAGCTATATAAACGTTATCCCATCAGACGTTAAAACATAAGGTTAAAACCTAACTCTGAAACACTGACGGTGATGAGGGTAGTTTGTTGGGGATAAAACCCAATGACAAAGAACACAGAAGAAAGAAAATGATGAAAAAGAAAAAATGAAACTTAGGAAAGAAAGAATGTTAAAAAATCTTATTCACAAAAGTTGTTATTTACATGTGAAGTTACACCCGTATTTATACACAATTACTTAACGGATAACTTCAAACTAACTACCAAAACAGAAAATTATAACTGAACAGAGGTTCAGAAAAACAGAGTTTCAGAACGAACCGAGCTTCAGAAGCAGATGAGCTTCAGAAGCTGCGAAGCTCCAGAAGCTGCTGAGCTCCAGAAGCTGTCTAGCTTCAGAATCTGAGACACTTCAGAAGCTTGAGAGCTTCAGAAGCTAGGAGCCTTCAGAAGCTGCAACCATGTTTCAACGCTTGGCTTACAAAACCAATATAGTTCAGCTTCTCATAGTTTTCTCTACGTCGCCGTTGTTAGAAATCCTAAAGGTACGCATCATGATCTTCTCTAATATCAATATGTTATAACTTGTACCTACTGATCTTTGGCTACTATGTTAAACTTCCTTGAGATTAGTGTTATATGTAAGGACCTCAGAGAAGATGAGTGTAATTTACCATTTAAATTATATATTTATCACTCAACAAAATCCGTGAAATCCGGATCGGAGTCTAATTTTATACAATTTGTTGTATTCATAAGGCGGAAGAAATTTTGTGGGATGGGTATGGACATGCGCTTCATAAACATAACCAAAGACGGAATTGTATCCTCCAATCAGAAGTTAGAACTTACTCCGTAATTCATTAATATACGATCAAAAGGGACTGACATTTTCTTATAAGCTGACATTTTCTTAGAAATATTCTTCTATGCATGCACATGAGAGAATTCTAAAAGTTTGAAGTACAGCTACTTCCAATATGAAGTAAATTGAAAAACGAAAAGATAACCAAATACTGAGCCTATATTCTTAACTCTACCTTGGAGCCATTTCACTGCCCAATTCTTTTCAAACTCTTCTTTAATTTTCCTCATAAGCTAATGTAATAAATAAAAATAGATCAGATCGACAATTGTTCTTCGAGTTTTTTATTGATACGTATAATTGTAAATATATACCTTGCACATGTATTTATGTTCATTTCTCATTATATATGCCATCATGTGCATTATTTCCTTGCAGAGTACTATAAAAGGATATATAAATCAAACAACATCTTAAATTTCAAAATTTTAGAAAGTAGTTGCAACACGAGGACTTCTCAAAAATCAAACAGCGTCCGAGTTCTTAGCTTCACTATCATTATGGCTAGTAAGAGGAGCCAATTCTTGTGTATCTGCAGAACCTTCGTCAATCTCATAAAAACCAGCCCATAAAACTGCATGAAGCAAAAATATATTCACACTAGAGAACAAAGTAACAGCAAAATGAATACCTGCTTTAGTCAAAATCAGCTGAACCGCAGGTTTAATGAATAACCAACTCAATACAACCCTTTTATCTATGATTCTATGAAGCACAACTGAATTGGGAAATGAACTTAGTATTAAACAATAAAGGGTTGTCACAAAAGTCTCGGTAACCAATTGAATCAACGATACTTTACGTTGCGGTACGAAGGTTATGTAGAGTATGGTCCAAATAAAGAGGGTGTAGTATAGTCCAAAATTCCCTAAGTTTCTTAGAGCACCTCCAATGGAGGTTATTTCAAGTCTGTCCGCCAGCTTGGAGTACCAAAAGTTCAATTTTTTCTAAATTCTAAGACTGGAGTCCGCCATGCTGGCGTTACCGTTCCTTCGTGAAGCTGCATTCGTGAACCTGCTTTTTCTGACACAGGTCAATAAAAAATGATACTAGTATGCTGTGGTTGCATTGGAGCAGCATGTTTATCTCATTACCAATAATCTACACCAGTTTTGCTTTGTTTTTAGTAAATTGAATAAAAATGATAGTTGCAATATGCCTTTGTGAAACAAATAATTAGTGATTAGATTGCTGCTTAATTTACTTTTTTAATTATTTTCATATTAATATTAATAATTGAAAATACTTCGATTAATATTTTAAGTGCAAAAATTTACAATAAATAAAATATTAATATGAGTTAAAAATAATATCAATTAAAAATATTTCAATTAATATTATAAGTTGTAAAAAAATAAAAATAAATAAAATATTAATTTGAGTTAAAATTGTGGGACCCAATACAAGTTCTTAAGAGTTGCACCATTGGAATGAAAATGAATGAGTTTCTTTAAGATGACATGGCATAATAAACTCTAGTTAAAATACCAATAGCGGGTTGCACCATTGGAGGTGCTCTTATGATGCGTGATGTTGCAGCTTCTGCTGTTGAAGGAATGTTAATGGGACAATAGAATTTGAAATCAGCATATGGTATTCTTTTTGTAGTTCCAACTGTAAGAAATAAATGAAAGCATTCTAATTTCGCATATTAGAATATATAGCATCATGACAATAGCGGAAATTATAAACATAGTATATCATGTCATGATCAATTAGCCTTGGATCTAGTTGCATGAAATTAGGACACCATATATAATAATAAGAAGAAAGAGTGAGAAAACTTATCTCTTGAAGTCATCATCTCTAGATTACTTTGATGTCTTCTAATGTCTCTCGTCAATAATTATAAGATAGGATCTTCCGCCCATTCTTTCTCTAGCCTCAATGGGTAGGCATACAATGACTTCTCTCATAAGGAGAGTTGATATTATTAGGATCATTATTCAGTCACTCTAGTCAATCTTCAAGTTAAGACATTGTCCATATGTCTCAAGACATATATTTATAGAGAAAGTGGGGAGGGAACCTACTCTTTCATGTAGAGTTGCAATGGTTCTACCAATTCTTTTATGAATAGTCACAAGGTATCAAACCATACCCTTTCATGAAGAGTTGAATGGTTCCACCCATCATGGATTCATTCAACTATAGGCTACACTATTCAAGCACACTCACCATGTGATGTCCAACATCCATTGATCACAATATGGATATTACAGGACCCATCAAAATATATATCATATTCAACCAATTAATATTTAATAAATCAATGGAAGACCAAAACATAGAAATAAAATTTCTTACACCAACTCCATGATTTGCCATGAAGAAATGGAAATTAGAAAATCAGAGAATTGATTAATTGAGAAATTTGTAGCATCAAAGAAATGATATGAGAAATTTGTAGCAAATGTTTTACACTATATAATATTAAATTTATGTTGATGTATAGTCTTTATGCTAAAAGCTACTTGGTTGACCGATCCATACACAGTCACGGAAGACCTGGCAAAGCATCAAAGAAATTTCATATAGAAAAGTAGAAAAGTCAAATATCAACTTGGAATCAATTTCTTGGCACCAGGTAATGCCTCTTTCAACAACAAAAAAACAGGTGGGCACGCCCCCGCCTCTTCCCGATGCATTTGAGTATGTTTGCGCTTTAGTTCTCTATAGGTAATTCAGCCGACTATCTAGACCTCTTAAGACCGCTCATTTCAAGTCGTCTGTAAAATAAACTCGAATAATTGTGTGACACTTTTATTTTATTTATTTTTAAATTATGTGTGAATATGAAAACATATATGATAAGTAAATGATCAACTAGACAAATATGCGTCAAATTAATCTATCAAAAATATTTTCTAGAAAGCAAAATTACTTAAATGGTCACAATGATTTGATCATTTTATTTGATCACACTCACATAAAAATTAATATATATGATTTAATTATTTCAAAACTACATCTTATTTAATCTTTTTTCTCTTTTTAACTTATAAAACATGTGAATGTGACAGAATGAAGTGACTAAATGTGACCGAATGAAGTGATTAAATCTTTGTGGTCACCCAAACCTTCTTATATGTTAAAAGAGTGACCCTTAACAACTTCCACGTGATTACATAATCAATTGATGATTTTGACCGAACGCGCAGTCTGAAATTTCTACACAATTTCTTCATAGCATCTACTTAAAAGTTAAATTGGTTACCATACACTGATACATACTTAATTTATCTTAATTAGATCCTCTAATTTGATCATGGATTCTATTTCAGCTTCAGAACAGGGCATAGAGAACAATGTAAACAAAAAGCAATTTCTTCCAAGAAAGCCAGTAAGTATAAGTTATTGATATTCTCCTTGCTTTCTGTCATAGACAGTTGAATGCAATGGATACTTTCATTTTTGAAAACATCTAATTGATACTTATTTTGTAACTGTTAGAAGCTGTACTGATTTTTCTTTCTCTAACCTTCTTATTTTGTTTCATAACAAAGGCTAGACAACCAAATCAAGTCGTAAATAGAAAATTGCGTCAAGGATCAGCCGCAGCTAGAATTCCTGGAAAGCAAACTGAGGCAAGATAATGTTAATTTCTCCCTCACTTTTTTTTTTTTCCTTTCTGTACATACATCATACATGTCTTTGATAGAATAGTTGTGTATTAATTTCGCTGTAATTAGGCTGTATAATAATTATTAGGACTATTCAAAATTAACTGCGAATCGAACCGTTGAACCGAATCGAACCAAAAATAACTGAACTGTTAAATAAGTTCTCGAACCGAACTAATTATTCAACTATAGTTCTCGAACTGCGAACCGAACCACTAATAACTACATCAAACTGTTATGAACCGAACCATACTACTCAAAACTAAAAACTAAAAAAAAAAAAAACAACGCAAAATCCAAAATACGATTTTTCTGACTTTTTCTGAAACAACATGAACCTTAAATCCCAACTTCAAAATCGCATCAAAATCCAAATCGAACCATCCTGAAGGCATAGAGGTCATTGAATTTGTATCATACATCGCAAAATCCCAAAATCCCAAATCCCAAAATCGTGATTCATATGTTTGATTCTTTTTTTTCAGTTCGGTTCTAAACAGTTTGAACTACGGTTGATTTTTTTGCCCAGTTCGGTTCAAAAGGTTTATAGGGACTAAACTTGAAACTTTTAAAAACATAAAGGACCAACTTGAAACTTTTAAAAACTTAAGGAACCAACTTGAAATTTTTAAAACATGAAGGACCAACTTGAAACCTAAAATAAACATAAAGATCAACTTGAAACTTTTAAAATATAAGGGACTAAATTGAAACCTAAAATAAACATAAAGGACCAAATGTACAATTAAGCCTAGTATTAATATCTCTTATTTCATATTATTGTATTTGTATAAAAATATAATAGTAGTACTACGTATGTACAAAATATATACATCCAATGATCGTGATTTGATATGCAAATTTGAGATCAATGTAGTGTGGCATAATTGACAAATAAATGTGTCCCTTAAGCATATGTTTATGGATTTGGTCACTGACAAACCTTATTGTGTCCCTTGAGTTTGGGATAATTACAATGAGCGATCGTGATTTCGACAATCCTTATGCTTTTGGATTCGTCTAATGAAATTTTTAGTTAGAGTCTAATTTGAATTTTTAGTTAGGTCCAACCCGTCAAGGTTTTTTTATAAGCCCAACCTACCAAAGTCTTTTAGATTTGACATTATGCAAAAATACCAAATTAAGAAAATGATATTTGGACAACTTTAGAGACAACTTTCTCTCTCATACTCTCATTGTATTTTTACTCTATTTCATAGATAAAAGGAAAAAACCATTGTTTCAGAAGTTGTCTCAAAATTTATTGTACAAATAAACTCCTCTTGATATTATTATTATTATTATTATTATTATTATTATTATTATTATTATTATTATTATTATTATTATTGAGAATTTCTTTTGGCGTCCCTATGTTTCTTGTGCGCCCTATTCATTTTTATTTTTACTCTTATGCTACTTTAAATAGTGCACGCTATGAAAATAAGAAATTCGGAGAAAAATATCATCCACTACTTAAGTAGCTAATACAAATCACTGCTTAACTAGTTAACATCTCATAAACATGAAATTTTCAAGATTTTACACATCCGCATTCAGGGCCGTCTCCGAGAATTTCGAGGTCCCGTGCTAATAATAATAATGGACCCATAATAGAAAATATATTATTTTATATATATATATATATATATATATATATATATATATATATATATATATATATATATATATATATATATATATTCAAATTGTAAACATATCAATAACATCAAAAGTAATTATCATCTTTGTGACTAACAAAAAAAAGTCATATTCTAATCAATATCATCAAAATCCATTAAAAAAAATTCTAGCTACTAACAAAAATACGCTAAAATTTGTTTTTTTGTTAGATACATTTGCTTTTTGGGCTTCCTGTTTACTACTACACCCCCTACATACTACCAAAAAAATAAAATTTGAGGCCCCAGATTTTTGGGGCCCAGTTCTGCAGCACTGGCTGCACTGGCCCAGAACCGGGCCTGTCCGCATTCTAGAAGGTGCATGGAACCTGTTTTTACCGAGAAAATTTGTATTCTTAAATTATTTACGGGTTTTCATATATAATTTTTTTTTAATTACACTTGATCTTCATATTAATATTCCTCAAGATTTTTGAGCTTTTTAATATAATGTATGTTATTGATATTGTCTGAAAGATGTAATTCGTATGATGAAAATTTCATGCATAGATGGTATTAGCTAGTTAAGTAGTTAACAAAGTTCTTTGCTTAAGTAGAAAATTATATAAAATAAAATTCTAAAAATTTCATGTATATGAGGTGTCAATTAGTTAAGTAGCAAATGGAGTTCACAAATTAAGTAGCAGAAAGAATATTTTAGTAGTTTTAGAAGGCGCGCAATAAAATTTAAAGGGCGCAAAATGAACCTCTTAGTATTATTTGTGAATTTTCCCCAATTCTATGGATAGATAGATTATGAAGTATTTTTTATAAACTTTTTTATAATAATTATAACTTCAAAACAATTCTTTTTTATAAACTATAATGATTTTTTTTTTACTTTAAAATTTAAAGTTTATAAACTAAAAATCAAAGGGTGTGTTATTAGTTTGGCATGCGGTTATGTGGGTGCTTTGGCGTGTGCACAATGAATGAGTCTTTGAGGATAAAATAGTAGAACCATTGGAATTTTTTTAAAGGATTCAATTAGTCTCGTGGAAGTGGTTGATGTCCCAAAAGAAGGCTAGTTCGACATGTTTATTTTACGAATGGTGTGTGAACCCAATTGATTGTATAGTTCGATAGTTGTATGTTGTTTTGGTAGTAGGAATTTTTGTTGAAAAAGTATTTCATGTACTTGTTCTGAAAAGGTAGGTAGAGTACCTCTTGTACTTTTTCGTATTTATCCCTTTAGTATTTTTGTTATTCATATATAATATATATTCTCTTTGCCGTTCAAAAAAAGATAAGTAGTATTTTGTTAAAAAAAAAATTCACACAATCTGTTGTATTCATGAGCTTGAAGAAATTGTGGGGTGGGTATGGACATACATATTTGTTCTGGACTAAATCAAGGTTCAATATACGCTGTCTAAGTATTTTAGGATTCAACTCAAATTCATTCTTTTATGGAAGCTTCTCATCCAGGCCAATGATAAGAGATACTATAGCTATTGTGCACCTTCTACAACAGATACGATCCCTTACACGCTCCCAAAGTCGTCATATTCATCTCAACAACCATCATCACTTTTAATAAAGACAAGCTTTTGCGTCAAACTACACAATTCAATTATTTTTCACTCCTCTTTGATCACATATTGAGTATGAGTACTAACTTGATCACATACTCGGCCTCACAGTAAAGCATCGTACTGGAAGGCTATCACTACCATAACCGTTCTAAATCTCACCATCGGAATCATCTTGGTTTTTGTTGAGCAGAACAATATCAATAGTAGAGTTGGCTAGTTGGGTATGCAACATGGTTTTCTACCCCATTTAACATGCTCCGCTAGGGATGGCAATGGATAGGGTATGAGTAGGGTACTATAGTCTCCATCCCCATATCCGCAGTTTGAAAAAATACCCGTACCCATCCCTATACCCGCGCGGGTGACAATTTTTGTCCCCGTACCCATGCCCTAAGTACCCATACCCGTACCCGTTACCCGTATTTTTATTAAAAATAAATTGATCAATTATAAAATATCATATCATTTTAATAGAATTTAAAAAAATTCAAAGATTTTAATGTTGATTCATGAAAATTATAAACAAAATTATTAGTAAAATCATCCTCAAGTTCATTTCTCTATTGACTTACATTATGTTATAAATAAACATTTTTTTATTCAAAATGTGTAATAATATAATAATGTTGTATTTTACTAAAATAATTATAATTATTATTATATAATAATATAATTAAAATAAATAAATATATACTATATGGGTATATGGGGTGGGTACCTAAGGTACCCGTACCCGCACCCATACCCGCTCAATTTTGTGGGTAATTACCCATACCCATGCCCATACCCAAAATGCGGGTTTTTACCCTACCCATCGTTGGTATTTTTTGTGGGTACCCACTGGGTATGGATAAATTGTCATCCCTATGCTCCGCATAGACTAGATACTTAAAATTGACCAGACTAACTTGTTGCAAATGATAATAATTTGTTGTTTGAGTTTGACCTACTAATAAGTGAATTATTAGTATAATAATGATAATGATTATTTTCAGCAAAAAATATATTTAATGTGGCGAAATAAATTATTACAATCGATAAATGCAAGTAATCGTGCATACACCCTATTGGCCACCAATTATCGTGAGTTGTAAAATCTAGTCTGACTATTATTATATGACTGAATTCGCGAGTAATGTGTGTTTGTGGGATATGGATTGGGTGACTTCATTTGACTGTGCAGTCAATTGAATATCCACCACACATATCATTCAACAACTTATACAACCACACATCTTTATTAAAAAAAAAGTCCAATAAAGTCAAAAGAAAAGAAACACTAAATAATTTAACTTGTGCCCTAAGGGCACATGATAAGCTACCTAAAAATAGAAATGTAGCATTTAATGATACAAAAAATTTAATGCTTACATAAATGAATGGTATACATGTTTTAATAAATGTTTTCTATATTTATCTTCTTATCATGTGCCTTAAGGGTACAAGTTAACATTCTCCTTAAATAAATACCGCACATATGAGGCAAATACATAAATCAACAGTAACAAACTAGCAAATATTTGCAAAACATAAATCAATTCATTGTTCCAAATTAGCAAATACATATGAAGCACCATATATTGTGTTCAAAAGTTGCTCTGTTACAGTAACAATAAGCATACATATCCAAGTTTGTGGGCTAATGTGATTTCTATTCTACAATAAACACATTACAAAACAAAACCCAAAATGAAAATATTGGTTTGATATGATCTTTCCATTGAAATTTGTAACCTTGACTGATGTTCATTTATCTACAAATGGCTCCTACAATACAAAAGTAAAATAGAGGTTATCATCAATTCATCATAATCTACAATAAAGACAATTTTTTAAATGATTAATTAGAGATCTTACCATCAATAATTCAATGAAACTAAATTGATTTTCACTGGTTTGAGAGAGCACATATGTTGGATGTTCCAAACTAGATGTTACACATTCCATTTGACTTGGAGATTCAATATCCTTCAATAAACATGAAAAATTAAACTCATAATTAAAGCATATACATGATGTGCCAAACTAGTTGTTGTTTGTTACCATAAAGGCTAAAGCTAGTTTACCACAAATTGTTGTGTTGGCAAATGTCTTGTAGTTTGAGAGTAAGCATATGTAGGATGTGCCAAACTAGTTGTTGTACTTGTACATTCTACTTGGCTTAGAGTTTTGATACCCTTCAATGAAAATGAAAATTAAGACGTATTAATTCCACGAAAAGGAAAAGTAATGTTGCTAGTATCATAAACTTGTATACCTTAGATTGTTGAGTTGGAGAAGGTCTTATAGTTGATTTTTGTCTTCTTTTCTGGTGCGAAAGCTCAAGGCAACTCTTTAGTCTTTTCTGTCTTTTTAACCCAGGTCGTTGCTTGAACCCGCTTGCTTCTGTGACATATGATGTTGTTGGTATTGGAACATCGCCTTGATCATTACCTAGTGAATTTTCTTTTAACCGAGCATCCATCACCTTCTTATATAAGTTCTGCAATCCTTCTATTGCAAGCTGAGATAAACTCTCAGAAGATGACACATCAGCAGCAAATTTAATCATAATGGAGCAAAGTTGTCTATATCGTTGGGCAATAGATAGTTTGGGATTTTCCACAACTTCATTAGCATGTATGTCATGTATTATACCACTTCGTGCATCCTTTGTCCACCTCTTTAAAATGTATTTCTCAGGGACAAATTTAACATCATTTGCCTCAAACACCTTCAAAGCATGACAACAAAGTATTCCAAAAGTCTCAAACTTTCTACAATTGCATGATATAGAGATTTGTACAGGATCAAATAACACTCTCCACTCTCCCTCATCATTGATTGAGGTGATAACATATTCAAAAGGAAATTGAGATACATTTCTTTCTCGTATGCAAGTAGCAAAAAACAATGAAAACTCATCATGAAACATCTCAAAAACTGTAGGAGTGTATATTTGTGCAAGTTGCATCAGAATTGATGAATACTTATACCTTAGCTTTGGTAGTTTGTGTCGAGACTCATATTCGCTAACTAACTCATTGTAACGCTTCTCCTCAACAACACTTTCAAAGTGATTGAAGAATTGGATGATATTGATGTTCGGTTTCATGTAAGCCTTAAAATTGGAATTCAAACTCTCACTAAGTTGAGTGCTTCGCATTCCTAAAGTGATTACTTCCTTCATGTAACATGTTGCCCATTTTTCCTTTAGAGCATACATTGACTTCACCCAATTATCTTCAAATACATTGACTATTATATGATCAAATGCCATGTACATAATCCATGTCGAGTCTCCGACATCACCTCAGCTAGCGCTTTAGCCATTTTTTTGTTCCCATGTGCATGAAGGAATGTTTCAAATAGCCATTTAAATGATTCGGCAGTTTCATCATATAATAGTGCAGACCCAAAAATGATTGTACCACTGTGATGGTTGAAACCCGAAAATAATGCCAAGGGTCTATTAGCACCATTGGTACAATATGTTGTATCCAAAGAAACCACATCACCGAAATATCCATAGTCCAAAATCATTCTTGCATCTGTCCAAAAAACATTTGTAATTTGTTCTTCACAATCCATTTGATATGCATGGTAAAATGATGGTTTTTCCAAAACCTGCTTTTGAAAATATTGCATGAGACTACCGACTTCTCCGAATAACATCCTACGATTTCTTCTTTCTTTTAGATAGTTCTTCGCATCCAACCGAGTATATCCAAGATTAGCTCCACCTCCAACATGTGCACTCATGAGCTGAAATGAGGCCTTTTGCTTCAATCCAGAGTCTTCCGCCATTTCAATCTCATATGCTTGAACTTCAGATATTTTACGATGTGAGGCTAACATGTGTGTTGTTTCTGGAAGTTGCAAAGGGTGGTTATGAGCTTCTATGAATTCGTGGATTACAAACTTTCCATCCTTTTTACCAAGTGCAATTCTTGCGTCATAGTCGGTTCTTGTCTCAGCTTTAGGATTCTTCACCAAAAGGGATTTCGGATTCTTTGTTCGATGACCCTCTTTACAACAAACGAAACTGCAAGATCGAATAGAGCCATCCTTCCTTTTGTTGAGGTATCGTTTTCTAACTCCGAAGCCTTTTTCTTTACCATAAGCGGCCCAAAATTTCCATGCATCAATTACACTATCAAATTTCATACCAACACTAGGTGTTGTAACTATTGTCATTTTTTAACCTAACCTGTTAAAATAAAATTATGCAGAACCAGAATATATCAAAAAAATTTGGTCTTTTATCAAGAAAATAAAAAATTAGGTGTGGTTGTTCTCAAGAAAGAGATAAACAGGGGATGCACATTTTAAAACTAAATGAAAAGGAATATATAGCAAATAAGTGACAAATACAATAAGAAATATGTAAAATTGCAACAAAGAAAGATTAGTTTATTTAAGAAACTTACTTTGTTATGAGTTGATTTTGAAAAGCTTCATCAATGAAGAAGATGGGTTGACGTTTAGCTTTACCAATGGAGAAGAATGGGTACTTAATCCCTACGTAAATTTGGTGCCAAAAATTTGCACTAGAATCTGGTGAAATAAAGCAATGTCCTTTATTAAAAAAAAAAAAAAAAGATGACGTGGCAGAAAATAGTCCATTGAATATCTAGAAGAGTTTAGATCATATTTGATTGTAGTGACTTCTTTTTTTTTGGTTACAACTGTAGTGACTTCATGAATTTGGTGAAGTCACCCAATTCATATCCGTGTTTGTGACTGCTATTATTGTTCATGTTGATAATATAGACCCTCTTGAAATTGCTCACTTCAAGTTGTTTGTAAAATGAACTCATATAATTGTATGACACACTTTTATTTTATTTATTTTAAAATTATGTGTATGAAAACATATGGTAAGTAAATGATCAACTAAACAAATGTCTGTCAAATTAATCTATCAGAAATATATTCTAGAAAGCAAAAATATTTAAATGGTCACAAGAATTTAAATTTGATCATTCTATTAGATCACACTAACATAAAAATATACATTATTTAATTATTTTAAAAATACATTTTATTTAATTATTTTTTCTTTTTACCTTTTATGAAATATGTAACTTTGTGAGTATTATCAAATACTAATTGTGGCCGCTAAAAATTCCTCAGTTCCTCTTATGTCACAAAAGTGATCGGCCTACAACTTCCACATGATTAGTCCAAAAAAAAAAAAAAAACTTTCACTTTCACATGATGACATAGTTAATTGATGATTTAGACCAAACGGGGAGTCTGAATTTCTACACAATTTCTTCATAGCATGTACTTAAAAGTTAAATTGGTTACCGTGAAGTAATATACCATACACTCTTAATTTATCTTAATTAGATCCTGTAATTTGAGCATAGATTAATTAGCGATTTATATCCTCTAATTTGATCATGGATTATATTTCAGCTTTAGAACAGGACATAAAGAACAATAAGCAATTTCTTCCAAGAAAGCCTGTAAGTACTAAGTTATTGATATTCCCCTTACTTATTTTGTAACTTTTAGAAGCTGTGTTGAATTTACTTTCTCTAACCTTATTTTGTTTCATAACATAACAAAGGCTAGACAACCAAATCAAGTCGTAAATAGAAAATTGCGTCGAGGATCAGCCGCAGCTAAAACTCCTGGAAAGCAAACTGAGGCAAGATCATGTTAATTTCCACCTATTTTTTTTGCCTTTCTCTAACATGCATACATGTCTTTCGTGTTGACATTAACAGCAATACACAAGTAAGGAGCTATTGAAAACTATTGTTTTCTTGGCAAATGCTACACAGGTATATTTTTTTTTTTATTTTATTTTATATTTCATCACTTTTTCTATTTTACTTGTAACTCTTCTGTGTTTATTACTAATTAATCTTTCATAGAGTAGTACTATTTTGTTTAAATATTCATATTCTTTTTGCCTCTGCAGCCTGAGAAAGCATTGAGTAACAATATTAAAGCCTATGTCAATGATGAGAGCGAAGATTGGATCACACATAGTGAGGATGAAAGTGATTCTGTGGTTCATGATGAAAAGGGAAAACAAGAACCTCATATGTCAATACAAAAATCTAGCAGCAACATCAACAACAACGACGACTACTACATCAATAGTCGTCAAAAGAAAACCAGCCGAATTGACAGGGTAAGTAGATTATGTAAGCTTATACATAACTGTTTATCATGATAAGCGTTTGTGCTATAAAATGAAAGTAGGACCTGTTTGAAAAATTGGCTTATTTGAGTTTATCTACCAGCATAAGTTTTGCGAGACTATTTAAGAGAAGTTATGAAAAACGACTTATGACATTTTTCATAAACTTTTTCCAGTTTATGAAAATAGCTTATAACATATAAAAAATTTATTTAACTTATTTTATAGTTTGCTTTGCTATAGAAAAAGCTTATAAGTAAGTGATTATCATGATAAACACTTATGCTATGATCTTTTAAAATGGACAGACAAAGGCGAACAAGGAATGTAACGGTGTTTCTCGTTCTTCCTCCCATGTGATATACGTGAAAGACACGATTCAAACATTAGATTGCAACCAAGAACAACGATTGACGCAAAATCGTCACACCTCTCGCAAAGCATTTATACAGTTTTGTTCAGCACAGATAATTTGTCCACAAGAACATCGTTCCGCATTGGCGATAAAGCTATATGGAATTCAAGCAGCACTATTATCAGCTTTGGGAAATCCATTTGAAAATCTATCTCAATCAATGAGCTCAAAAAACAGTTCACAAATACTTGTAGTAGGTTTAGGGAAAGCCTTCATTGGATTCTTACCAGTAATGATTTGGACTGGAATGATCACAGTGAGTTTTTTGTACACAATGATGGTAGTTTGGTCTTTGAATTTTCGAGTTCCGATTATCGCAATGCTTTGTCTTTCGCTTTTATATTGTTTGTCTGAGTTGGTGGCTGCAGCTTCAGGGTTTAATGTCATATGGGGCACGTTTAGAATTAATGGTATCTTATTTGCTTCTTTTGGAGTTCTTAGTTTTGTTATGATCCTTTTTGTTTTGGTTATGTTTGTGCTTTTTGCTTGTTGGCAACGCACAAATGAAGATGAAAGATAAAAGTTACTTACTTGGAGTTAGTATTAATATCTCTTATTCCATTATTGTATTTGTATAAAAATATAATAGTAGTACTACGTATGTACAAAATATATACATTCAATTCTCGTGATTTGATATGCAAATTTGAGATCAATGTAGTGTGGCATAATTGACAAATAAATGTGTCCCTTAAGCATATGTTTATGGATTTGATCACCGACAAATATGTATGAATCTACCTTAAGTTTGGGATAATTACAATGAGCGATCGTGATTTCGACAAATCTTATGCTTACGGATTCGTCTAATGAAATTTTTAGTTAGAGTCTAATTTGATATTTCATTTTATTTTATTTCCAAGATACGAAGATCTATTTAAGGGATTGACATTTTCAAACAAGTTTTCTTCTATGCACATGAGAGAATTTTCAAATCATGCAATAATTTCCTACCCCTTAAAACCAATCATCTAGCAACATGTTTGTATTGATGTCAAACAAACTAAAATTCACATTCTTCCTCACGATTTTTCCCGAGTTTCTTACTTTCCAAGCATAATGCATCGTGCCACGATATTATGAACAATCGTGACACGATTTGACATCAATTTTGACCATTTTTTTCTTTGTCTTCAAACTCTTTGTACTCCTAACATTATTTTCTTCATAGAATTTACTTTTTGATCGTGTAAAACACCTAAACCTAACTTAATACTAAAGAAACACCTATTAAAACATAGTATGATGAGATGCCATCACTCCCCAAGACAACTAATTGGTGCGTCCACGCCAAATTTCGTTTGAAATGATTACCAACGTTTAAATAAACACACACGAAAATTTAAAGTCAAGCTCCTTCCAATATAATGAATTGAAAAAATGAAAAAGGATAACTAAAGACAGACTATTATAGCGATACTTTGCACTTGTACATTATTTCCTTGCAGAGTTCAATAAAAGATAAGGAAAAGGACTTATTCTATAATCTATAAACATTTAAATCAAACAACATCTTAAATTTTTTATTTTATTAAAAGACTTGTAACGTAAGAACTTCTCAGGAATATTCAAACCACGTCCGAGTTCTGAGCTTCAATATCATTATTTCCGCCAGTAAAAGAAGCCAATTCTTCTTTACCAGAACCTTCCAGAGTCTCATAGGCATCATATTCATAACTACTGATCCATAAAACAGCATGAAGCAAAACTACAGGCACACTAGAGGTCAAAGTAATTGCAAAATGAATACCTGCTTCAGTCAAAATCAGCTGAACCGCAGTTGCAATAAATAACAAACTCAACACAAACCTTTTATCTATGATTCTATGAAGCACAACTGAATTGGGAAATGACCTTAGTATTAAACAATAAAGGGTTGTCACATAAGTCATGATAACCAACAGGATCAAGGACACTTTTCGTTGCGGTATGAGGGTTATGAAGAGTATGATCCAAATAAAAAGTGTGTAGTATAACCCAAAATTCCCAAAGTTTCTGATTATGCGTGATGCCGCAGCTTCTGCTGTTAAGGGAATGTTAATTGGACAATAGAATTTGAAATCAGCATATGGTTTTTCATGTTGTTCTTTTGGTTCATGTGTGTCGGTTGTCGGGGATGAAGGTTTTGAAGAAGTTGGTATTCTTTGTGTAGTTCCAACTCCAAGATTTGCCATGAAGAAATGGAAATTGGAAAATCAGAAAATGGGTTAACTGAGAAAGTGCTTGTGATGAAACAACAAATTATATGAGAAATTTGTAGCAAATGTTTCACATTATATATAGAATGAAGTTGAAAGAGGATGGAACATCAAATTTATTCAGACAGGTTGAAAGCTTAAAAAATGAAATACAAAGACCAAGTCAATTATTATCTTAGAATAATCTGCACGTTAATATTTGTATGTTATACTATCAACTAATTATCCAAAGTCTTTATGCTAAAAGCTACTTGGTTGACTGACCCATACGCAGTCATGGAAGGCCCAGCAAAGCAAGCATCAAAGAAATTTCATATAGAAAAGTCAAATATCAATTAGGAATCTTCATTGTTTCAAATATTGCTTATGCTTTCGGTCAATTTAAAACAGGTCACTAACTGATGTATAGTGAATTTTTAAAAATTGTTATCGGTGTCGACATGTCAGTGTTTGTGGCGTGTCCGATATCTGTGTTCATGCTTTATAGGCTACACATAACATAAGCAAGCCAAAACATAAAAGGACTACAAAAATTATTTCAACTAATGAATATCATAAACTTCGAAGTGAAGATCAAAACAGGTGAATTTCCATCCAACTTTTATCAGGTTGTTTAAAAACAACATTAATGTACATGTTCTTGATAATAATGTACAACACTTTCCCTCTTCATTTGGGGAAGGAGTTCAGAGATCAACTATGCATGTTACACAGTTATAAATATAAAATAAATATTTTCTTCGATTGCAATAACTCTATTATCACAATGGAGATTCTTTCCATGGTAATCTATCAAGGCCATCAACAATGGCCCTTCGAAACTCGCCGTTATGGAGAATGAACGATGAGACATGCCCGCCTGTGACCCATCTCACCTCAGAACCTGGCCAAGCTTTCTGCAGTTCTAGGACCGAGTGTTTCGGAATGTATCCATCATCCTACAGAACAATGTTAACAATGATTAGAAGAAGGAGCTATACAACGGCAAATGCAGTCATCTAACAAAACAAGATAATCAGAAAGATCTAAACAGCCATGGAAATGGAAAAGCAATTCGGAAAAATTGATGATAGATGTAAATTTCTTCGAATTTTCATTGTGTGTGTACATATTGATAAGGTGATGATGAGATAAGTAACTTACAGTAGCAGCAACAAGGATTACAGCATCAGATTTTTTGGGAATTGGAAAGCGTGTCACATCAGTGAGTGACAGCACATTTCTCATCCGCTCTCTCACCTCCTCAAGAGTCATTGCAACTTTATCGGCTGCAAGGTCATCTCTGAGTGCTTCCCAGGCAGTGCCGTGCTTTAAAATCCCCTCACAGAATGCCACAACGGCAGAATGTGGTGAGAGAAAAGGGAGTGTAGCAACAGGTGTAGGGTGAAGTGATCCAACCATTGCAGCATGCACTCCTCCTAGAGTAAATAAAAAATATTTCCAAAATTATATAAAAGAAACGGCTAAGAGACTCTAAAAGTTCAACTTGTTAGATTTGCTATTCATGGAATAAACAATATCGGTTCAAGCAATACATTAGCATAACACTAAAAGATAAATAGGACTGAACATAAAAATGGTGTTAGCTTTTAGTATGGGTTCTAGACGATTCTTACCCATACTAAGACCGCAAACACCCATCTTGCCGAAACCTGCCTCAGAGTCCAACCAGTGTAAGAGACTGCGTGCCTCTTCGATGGTTGCTCTTCCTAATAAAAGCAAGTCGCTGACACACAAAAGTTTTGCACCCCGCTGTAGCACAGGACGTCTTTGTCCATAGAATGGACTGCAATTGCACATTTCAGTAATACAGAACATCTATCAAATGACTAGTTAAAATAAATGTTCGTTTAGTTTCAAAGTAATAAGATCATAAAAAGTGACCCTGACCTCTCAAGCACCATGGTTGCAATGTTTTCCTTCACCAATGGACCACCAAGACGCAGTCTTCTTTCAAATGTATGGTCCCCGGTTCCTGCATGAAGACAAACACATACAACATTTAAACAAAACACGAAGGTCCATAGAAAAAATAATCAAAGCTTGAAAGAAGACTAAACTACTAGGTTTTTGTGCAACATAGTTAGTCTCAACTCCAATTATGCATATCATGCAAAGAATAAATTCAATTATATAGAAGAAAAAGGTAAAATTGACATAAAATAGTTCATTCAAGGTTTACAAAAGGATGATCATTTACTCGTTACTATTCTCTCAGTTCAATTTTTTAACTCTTTCACTATGTGAAACACTGGAGAGGAAAAAAAATCATTTTTTCATAAGCATAATCTCTGACCAAATCTGTCACGTGTAATGTGCATTGAGTTGGATCCACTAAGAAACTAAGTTAAATACCCTAAACAGACACTATTATTCTTTTGCATGTAAACAAACAATTCATCCAGAATAACAGTCAATGTATTGAGCTGACCTTAAACAATGTCCTAAAGAAGGGCTTTGGCATGGAGTGTGATATGAAGGAACAAATGATCGAAGTATACAAATAAATGGCTCAACTCAATGTCAATTAGTATGTTAAGAGAGCAGCAAACAAAAGGACACGAGCCCTGTTTGGATAAACAACTTAATTAAGCGCTTATATTATAAATGCCTATCATATAACTATAGTCTATTTCTATAACAAAAGATAAAAGAAATTCAAACTGTTTTCATATAAGCTATAAGTTACTTTCATATGCAATCATTGAGAGCTTCTGGAAATAAGCTAGAAACAACTTATGTCAAAAGTTGTTTCCATAACTTCTTTAAAACAGTCTCACAAGTGCTTACTTCGGTAGATAAACTCAAATAATTCAATCCGAACAGGCCCTTAAACACAACAGGTAATCTCAATCTTTGCAATCAGGACTACCTATGTCTGGTCTAAAAATCCAATTTTAACAAAGCAAAAACAGATTAAATATTAACTAATCCAATAAAAGCTTCAATCAATCAAATAATAAACACATATACATACTTGAGAATCAAATGAACACATTGATCATATCATATCTAAAAATTCAAAATTGAGCAAATTAAAACCAAACAAACAATACCTGCAAGATGAACAACACAAGCCATATGTTGAGGAGGAACAGACTTAGGCATAAGAAAAGCAACCCTAGCAATGTGACTCTCAGGAGGCAATGCACCAAGAAGTTGATCCTCACAAGGTGTTCTAAAAACCCCTTCTCTCAAACAAGCTGTTCTAGTCTCCCAAACAGTTTTCCAAACAGGTTGAATCATAGCTGGAGGCCAATTTTGTCTACCCAAATCAGGGAACAATTGATTGATCATCTTCTCAAGCATATCTAGTTTTGTACCACCCCATCCTCTTGAAAAAAATGGAGTGCTTATCTTAGTTCTATGCATAAATGCTCCATAAACATGGTCTAATACATAATGAAGCATTCCCAGATTCACCGTCACCATTATTATTAAAGATTGAATTTTGGGAATGACCCAATAAAAAATAGCGAAAGATTTGTTAAACCCAATTCAGAAAAATGAAAAGGGTTATGAATGGTATAAGTTAGAGTTTGAAAAACAAAAGAATGAAAAAATCATAGATTTGAACGAAAAAACATGAAAGAAGACGGAACCTAACAACGAAATACGAGGAGAGAAGAGAGGAAGATTGTGACGTTAAGGATTAGATTGGAATTAGATAGGAATTAGGATTGTGGTGGGGAGATCCAACGAGGAAAGAGAGAAAACCGGGGTTATATATACTGTCAAACTGTGGGCGGAGAAAGACATGACACGGTGGATTGGGATTGGGACACCTCTTTCACCAAAGGATGATTAGCTTGCAATTTATGCTGTTTGATTCTACTCGCTCCGTCCCATTTTATTTGAGCCAGTTGACTGCTTCACGTTTGCCAATGTAAAATTTTAACGATTAATATCTTTAATTGTATAATGGTAAAAATTATAAAAATTTGACATTTTGAAAATATAAATCGAGGTGAATCCAACAAGATCTTATATGCTAATATTTATTTTTATTTATGAATAAAAAAATAGAGTCAAAACGAGATATATGAATAGTATCTACAGTCAAAATGACTCAAATAAAATGGGACGGAGGGAGTAAAAGGATGATTGTGAAGGGTTTGGGTCCACTTAGAGATACAAAATTATTTGATTTAAACATAAAAGAATTTAATGATAAATTATAGTATAATTTGTGCGAATTGTATATATATTGATCTTTAAACGTACTTTTGATCCGTTAAAAAATAAGAAATTGGACAAAATAATTTCAATTGTCATGTATTTAATTTTAAAATTGTTTCCAGTACTCGACAAACATAGGGCCAAAAGCAGGTTCGGCCTTGAGGGGGTGCAAGGTACTAGGTGCCCTACCGTACCGGGCCTAAAAAAAAAATATGTTCTTAAAAGAAATTCAAAAATTAACTAAAAAGTCTTAATAGTTTTTTAATCTATTTTTGTTTATCCAATCTAAAATGGTTAGGTTCAAGTTTCAAAAACATAAAATGAATGAAATAAAATTCTTGTCTCAAACCCCAACAGAAATGTGTGTAGCTTCTCCTTCTCAGTCTCACCGCTAGAAAGAAGACTCTTCTTTTTTTGAAGTAGTTATAAGGTATTTTTGTTGGTATTGATTATAAGATGACTATTTTATGTTATTTAATTATATTATTTACAATTTAAAAGAGTATTTTATTTTTATTTTTTTTGTTTTTTTAATTAAGGGGTTCATATTTAATATTTAAAGTCGGACCTCTAAATTGTTGGGACTGGCCCTAGCCAAAAGACACCACATACACTAAAATTCTTGCCCCCCACTAATACACAAGACAATTTGTTGTCCTATAGTTGTCTAAAATTTCAAAATAATTTTTTGTCCATCAAACTTCGTAATGTTCAATACCATAAGCATTTGTCAAGTGTTATTTTATCTTGTATTGTCATGTACTATTCTGTTCAGTACTTACATTTTGCAGATCAAACGGATCATTAAGATTTATATGCATGTGTTATAAATTGCAAATTGAACCAAATGATTAAAAGACTCAAATATCTAATGTTTGTGTCACGTATCTTATAAAAATGTTTTTGGTGTAACTTGGTAGGTAGCTCATTTAAAAAATATATGGTCTAATGTTATCTAATTTAATGTAGTTTAATTTGAATCGTTTTTTAGATTACTAAAATAAAACTTTCAAAAATTTTGCTAATTTTAATAGAATAAAAACATTTTTTTTTTGACAAAATACGATAAAATCATGTTAAAATAATATGATTGATACAAAGTTTTATAGATAATATTAATAACTATATATATCTATATTACTTTTAAAAAAAAAAAAACCTATATATGTTGAAAGCTAATGAATGACAATGGTCAATTATGTTATTATCAACAAAAAAGAGCAATTATATTATTATAAAAAAAATATTGTTTGAAATATATGAAATAGTAACATTAATATATTAAATTAAACTAATACTATTATTATTAAATAAAATTAAAAAGCAATAAATAACATAAAAATGCAATATACATCCTAATAAATCTAACTTAAATCTTTTTTAGACAAATCTAACTTGAATTCAATATTTAGAAAACTCTACAATATTTCATAATATAAAAATTATTGCATGATATATCATCAAGCAGGAATAAAATAAAATTACTATTACTATATAAGATAAAAAGAAATACAAAAAATTATAAATAATCAATTAAATCTATATTAAATGAAGGACACATACAAATCTTAAAATAGAGTCAAACTGAATTGCAAAAGAAATGAAACTAGAACTAAGAAGAGAGATTTCTAGACAAACTAAAGGTACTAAGTCAACATTATTCCTCCTAGATTTCTTAACTTCTTGGTCTTTGTATAGTCTTCATCGATTTCAGCCTCCAACTCTTCACTTTATTGTTTGATTCGGTGTCATGTGGAGGCATAGTGTTGAATATCACTCTGATACTCGGCTAATAATACTTTTAAGACTCTTCAAACATAGAGAGGTTCTTAATCTTCTGCCTAGCGAAGTCAATATTCTCGCCGGGTATTAATTCTCTGCTTATATCGTTTGAGTAGTTTCATTTTGTCTTCAATTAGCTCACTTAACTTTATTACTTTAAGTTCTTCTAGATATTTTCTTTGATTTCCAAAGAGTAAGTTTTTCAACATTCCACCCATCGTCTAAAATCATATGGTAAAATTTAAAATTAGTTGTATAATGGATCATACTATATGATTATCTACTAATTTAATCAAAAGATAATCAGATTGTCGATTTACAATTTGGTGGACATAGGTAATAGGTAGGACTGTTCAAAATGAACTACGAACCGCCGAACTAAACTGAATCGAACTAAAAATAATCGAACTGTTACATAAGTTCTCGAACCGAACTAACTATTCAAATATAGTTCTCTAACTGTGAACTGAACCACTGATAACTCCACCGAACTGTTTTGAACCGAACCACACTACTTAAAGCTAAAAACTCAAAACTAAATGCAAAACTTAATCAAATTCTGAGTTCTCTCTATCAGTTCACATGGAAACAACATAAACCCTAAATTGCAAATTCAAAATCGAACCAAAATTCCAAATCCAAATCGAACCTAAATCCCAAAATCATGAACCCTAAATCCCAAAATCCCAAAATCGAACCTAAAGCTTTGATTCTACACTTACTCAGTTTGAACCTCTGCATTTTAGTTTGAACCTTCTGCATTTCAATTCTGAGAAGGCAAACCCCAATTCCTTTCTATTTCTGGGTTTTTGACGTTTTTGGACTTGTTCTTTATTGTGATTTGTTAGGTTGTACCATGATTTTGTAGAGTAACTCCTACGTTTTTATTGTAGCCTAATTTTTATACATGATTTGTAGAGTAACTCCTTTATATTTAATGATTTTGTAGCATATTATTTTTATTGTGATTTGTGAGTTTGTAGCATCTAAGTTTTCTTGCATGTTCATGTTTGGTATTGAATTGCTTAATAATTAAAGGTGTATTGGATGCTATTTAGTACTCCCACTGTCTCAAAATAAGTGATCAATTTTGACTATATGCACATTCATATATATTTTTCTACTAATAAATAAAAATAAATATTAACATATAATAAGATGTTGTTCGTCTCGATCAATATTTTAAAAATATAAATTTTTTATAATTTTTACTATTATACAATAAAAAAATATTAATCGCCAAAGTTATACATTGACATGCGTGAAACAGTCAACTGAGTCACTCTTTATGGGACATAGGGAGTAGGTATTAACAATACATGCTAAGTTTTCTCTATTATTATTTCGTTTTCATGTTGTTGACTCTATTTGCTCTATTATTGATAGAGTTGGGAACAAGCCAGGCTTTGACAAGCCTGCGGCCTATCAAAATATATTTTTAGAAGTTTAAAGAGATCATTCGAGTAAGAATCTGAATATTTTTAGAACTTTAAAGAGATTTTGGGAGAAATAAAATTCGAAGAACTATAATAAAAAATATTTTTAATAAGTTGAAAAAGTTCTGGAAGACATTATGTGTTTTTAATAGAATTTTTGTTTGATTGTAAAATAAAAAATAGATTTTTTTTTGAACAAGTGTCTTTAATAGAATTAAAACACATCAAGATAAGGGAAATTAGAAAATACAATTCGATTCCTCTCTATAAAAAAATACAATACGACACATTAAGTTAAGTGAAATTAAAATAAATGTTAATAATAAAAAATATCCCATCATCTATTTTAATGATTTTTTTAAAAAAAATTATCAGGTGGAATTTTTTATATATATGGGTCACTAACGATGAAATCTTTATATTACAATGGGAAATCAAGTTTGTTTTTATTTTATATTACAATTAGTAAATTAAAACTCGCTCAATCATATATGATATTCATTTTCACATGATATGCAAGACTTCAAAAATCACATTTTTTACGTGAAAAATGAGAGAGACATATGTATGCTTTGCAATTGGTGGGTATTGTGTATATTGTTTCTTAGTGTTATTTGTGATTGAAGCACATGACTCTAGTAATATGTAATTTATGAATGTGATAAATCAATTATTTGTGATTGATCTAATATTCAAAATTATTTTTTAGTTTAGAATTAATAATATATAATTGTAGTTTATATATATATATATATATATATATATATATATATATATATATATATATATATATATATATATATATATATATATATATGTTTGCTTAATATCTAAACACTAAAATTTTCAATTTCATATTTAGTTAAAAATTATCGATTATGACTATGAGTATCAAAATTTAATTCCCAATATGAACAGCACTTGATATGTTTTTCTTCAAAAACTACCTTTATTATATTTTTTTATGTGTTGTCCTATTTTGTTTGGATGTGCCCAAATGTAACTTGTTGGTTCATGCCCAAGCAAGAATTACTTATCTTTGAGACCTTAATTAAATCCTTCATTTTAAAATAAAGAGAATTTTAAATACTTAAATCCCATAAAATTCCTTATTATGAGGTTTACAATCCTTTATTTTATATCTTTAATTTACTAATATTACTATTCTATAAATTTTTTAGACCCTCTCATTTATATGAGGTCCTATCTCATGGCTCATGTGACACATCACCTAATATGATTGCAATATTATGGGCAACACCACAATCTCATCGAGCAATAATTACGGTGTAAAGTAAAATCACAAACAATGATGACTGCGAACTGCATCAGACCGCAACAAAACAACAATCTCAAATGTTACATTTACTTGCGGTTATTTCTTATACTAAAAGTACTTACAAAAATATTTTACTTAATGATAAGTTATTGGTTATGCAAAATAAGAACACCACAAAGAAATTCAATTATGAATACCACAAAGAAACAAGAGAACCAAAAATATAAATTTTCAATTTGAAGTTACATTTTTTTTATCTCCCCCAAGGGCCCCAACCTTAACCAATGGTCAAACATGTAACCAAAAAAAACCAATGGTCAAACATACTAAAAATCACATGGAAGGAAAAGGATTAAGCCTAGGCACAGGAACACAAATTAAAGGATGAGCCCTTGAAAGAGTCAACCCAGGTTTCTCTTCCATATCAACACTTCCTTTCCCTCCACTAACCTTCCATTCAAAACATTGAATCATAGCAGCAAGATTTGTTTGCACAACATGCAAAGCCAATGATGTTCCAGGACACCCTCTTCTTCCACTTCCAAATGGAATCAAATGAAAATGTTGTCCTCTCACATCTAAATTTCCAACTTCACTAACAAACCTCTCTGGCTTAAACTCAAGTGGATTATCCCAATAATTAGGGTCCCTTCCAATAGACCATATATTGATAAATAATTGTGTCTTTGCTGGAATCTCATAGCCTTGGATTGTGCACCTTTCAGATGATTCTCTAACAATTAATGGACCTGTAGGATGAATTCTTAGTGTTTCTTTGACTATTGCTTGTAGGTAAGGAAGGTTTACAATGTCTTGTTCTTCTACTATTCTATTGTTTCCAACTACATCATTAATCTCTTGTCTTGCTTTAGCCATTATATGTGGATTGTTAATTAGCTCTGCCAATGCCCATTCAATGGTTAGAGCTGAAGTGTCTGTTCCAGCAATAAATATGTCCTGCAAAATCATAAAAAAAGTTTAGATTAAAAGACAAGCACAACACTTTAATCATGATCTATTGATATTTGTTTTTATTTTAATCTTCTGGCTCTCGGGAGGAAACCGGTAATCCATAATTGGGTTGATTCGAGTAGTCATTTATGTAGTACTTTTCAAAGCGCGAGAACTACCATTCTAACACTTCTTGGGGGACTCCACGCTCAAACGCAAATTTTATGGCTGACCGATATGGCACATCATCATTTAGTTATTGCAATTCTTTTTTGTAAAGTCTGATCAGTAATTGTTCAAAAAAAAATTTATTGGCTATTTTGTCATATTTACTTGTAAAATTGATGAAACAATTATAGTATAGCTAGTGTTGTGCTTTTTCTTCAAGTTTGGCATTGTAGAAGTGAATAAAAGGAAAATGCAATATTGGTCGTAGACTCAATTAGATCTTGTTATTTAAGCCAATCAAAGATCTCGGCAGTTAGATCAAAATCAGACATTTTATATTTTAACTTCGCTAATTTTATTTTAAACACATTCTAAATGTGTCATCTGATGACCAAAACGAGCTGACTAGAGAGTATTTTCGACCGAATATAATTCAAATAGGAGTCATTGACACTTACCAAGATGAAGGCTTTTATGTTCTCCATTTTCAATTTGATTTCAGCATTCTCATCTTCAAGAATATCCAATAAAATATCAAGTAGATCCTTAATTTGACCATCTCCTCCACCAACTTCCTTTCTCCTTCTCCTTACTTCTTGATGCTCCTTGATAATCCTCTCCATCATAGAATCAAACCTATCCCTAATTTCCTTTAAACTTTTGCTAAATCCCTGCACATCCCAGTTCTTAAAAATCCAAATAAAATCAGAAACATTAAACTTCCCAGTAAGATGTGCAGTATCTTGCACCAACTTCCTAACCTCATCAGCCTCACCATCATTTTCACTACAACTTTGACTCATAATCATCCTCGAAACAATGTTATTCGACAACCTCAAAAGCTCTTTTGCAACATCAACAGCCTCATTTTCCTTCCCTTTCTTGACCAAAAATCTAACAAAATTTATAGTCTCTTCTTTCCTCAAAGGAAGAAGTTGAGTCAATGTGCCACCACCAAGAAGCTCAGACATACATATTTTCTTGATGAATTTCCAATAAGGTCCATAAGGCGCAAATGAAAAATCTTGTGAACCATATGTTAGATAATCAACAGCTGAACTATGAGGTCGGTTCAAAAAATAGGTTTCGTGTGTCTTAAGAAACTCTTTAGCTGATTCTGGTGTTGAAGCTACAACACAAGGAACAGAACCAAGGAAAAGATGGATTATTGGTCCATATTTTGTTGAGAGTTTGTGAAGTCCTTGGTGTGGTATTGAACCAATAAGATGAAGGTGTCCAATGATTGGTAAGGAAAATGGACTTGGTGGTAAATTAGATATTTTGTATCTTCTTGTGAGTATGGTTTTTACCAAAATTGTTGATATTAGCCATATGATGAAATAGAAGATGTAACCTTGATAATCAACCATATTTTTGTCACCCTTTTTTTTTTTAGTAAGTGAGTGAAAATGTGTTGGTTACGTTGCTAAATTGAATTGTATATAAAAGGGAAAGGACTATGGAATATTTTGTTGAAATTATTATAGTTTGTGTTTGATAATTGTTATGTGTTTTGGAAAAGGACAATTATATGTTGCACTAAAATTTTAGGAAGGCCAAGGCCGGCAAAATGTGAATTTTAATATAGACATATTGGTGAGTGGTGACCAAATCAAATTTGTGGAGAAAAGAAATTTGTTTGTGTTTGCATAGAAAGGCTTGCTTGTCGGGTTCAACAAGTTCAGTTCAATATATATATTTGACATATTATAGATATTAATGTCATGTGGACGTAATTCAAATTTAGATGTAAATGTGTGAATTGTATCTTACTAGAGTATTATAACTTAATTATTTTATATTTCAATTTGATCTCTAATATCTTACAAGAAAGAATTAAATATTCATTAAACATTTTTATCGTTTTATATTTATATGCTAGCTCAATTGCTAATTGTATCCAATATTATAAATTCAAACAGCTATTTGTTATTTTTTATCAAATAAAATCAAAGTTGATTAATATAAAATTAAATTGTATATCTTAAAATAATACTCTACATATTACGAGTAACTTAAAATCATCAATAATAGGACATGAAGTAATTCGGGACTTTGAAGTTAACATATATGTCCATTTGATTTTATGCAAGTATATTGTAAAACGAAGTTTATATATATTGTTTTTTAATGAGATACTGGAAGAATTCAAGTTTAATTTTTAGCGATGATTAATCTTCGATGATAACCTGTGAGGCATACAAGGTAGGTTTATATGAGCTACGAATGGAACCTCTAATCACATGTTTAAGAAAACTAAATCTCTTACCACTTTGACCAATTCATTATTAATTTAGAACAACAAGAATCATTTGGGAATTGAACATTTGAGAATTTTATATTTAATTTAGAAATTTGAAAGAGATGGTGTGTATCCACAAACTAACGTTTAAATTTAAACCCAGAGCCGCCGCCCCTTTCCCCTTCATCCAAACGTTTCATTCACGATGTAGCCGTACAATTAGGTGGTGCGGTCGTAGCCATGGCGTCGCATCACCTCCTCCACTCGCCGGCGCTGTTCGTGTGTTTTTCCGGTGAGTTTGTGTTCTCTATGGCGGTTCTTCTATGTTTCTTCTTTTTGTTTCGTTTTGTTCTCTCTCCGCTAGTGGTGTTCAACCTTCTTCTTCGGTGGTTCGTTTGATGATGGTGGTTCTTGCTCGGTGGATGAGTTTGTTCCGGTGGCTGTTTCGTTGCGTTCTGTTTTCCGGTTGTTTTTCCGGTGGCACGTGTTCTGTTTTTGTTACTTGCAGGTTGTTTGTTGGTGGAGCTGGTTGGGGTTTGTTTTAGCTTAATGGTGGTGTTCGCAATCGACTGTTCCTTTCAGGTGGTTGTTTTGTTTTTCCGTTTCCGTTCGTGATTAGAGACTGGGGCTATGAAGCCCCGATACTCAAAAAACGGTGACGTATCGTGTCCAATACGTCCTCGATACCGATACTCTTCCGATACGTTCCGATACTCGTATCGGTAAAATATCGGTTAAATAATTATTTTTAAATAAAAAAATAATATCCGATACTCTTCCGATACATCTCGATACTCGTATCGGAAAAAGTATCGGTTAAATCATTATTTTTAAATAAAAAAGTAATACCCGATACATTTCTGATACGTCCCAATATCCGATGTTTGTTTGTATCTTTAGCACTTCTTGTGGTTTTCCTTTGTCAATATAATTTTTTACTTTTCAAAAGAAAAACTATGGTGTCCTACTATACAACAAGTTGTTAAATATTTAAGCTCTTCTCAAAATTCTGATATAAGACTAGATATTTTCTGCTTTTAATTATTAATATTGTTGATTTTAGTCATGTTTATATATTGTGTATTTATATATTTAATTTTAAATTTAATTTTTAAATAACGTATCGCGACAGTATCGGATTGGAGATTTTAAAAAATTTTACGTATCGGTATCGTATCGGTATCGTGTCCCGTATCGGGGCTTCATAGGACTGGGGGGTTGTTAGCTCTTGGCCTCTTTGCTGATGTTTCAATAACCCGTAAGGGTATGGTTCTGATAACCCGCAAGGATCTGGTTTCTAACGTATTGGACTTTTCCGAGTTCTTACGCGTTTGTTTGAATCTCGTTGTGTTTGGTGGTCTGGATACTTTGTCTCTCTGATTTTTCCAGGTCTGTTGAGATCTGCAGGTTTCAAGTCGTCTTGTCTGCCTACACTATGGGTATTTGTTGCTCGAAAGAGCTTTTATGCTTGTTGCGTCGTTCAAGGGGTTGTTGGCACTTGGATTTTGTTACTGTGTTGGCGGTCATCCATTTGCCGTTTCTAAACTCTATTTGTTTTGGCAGAGGTTCACTTCTCGTTTTTTTGTACCTTGGTTTCGCGCCCGTACGCGGGTTCGCTGAGTTGCACCTGAGTCTGTTGAATTTTTGTTGAGATAATTTAAGGTTGTACCTTTAGGTCTATTTTACATCGCTATATTCCCTTTTGGGTTGTACCTGAGTCAGGTTTTATGTCCCCCAGTCTTTGTATAAAAAAAAAAAAAAAACGTTTAAATTTTCAATATTAAATAAATAATATACAATTAGTTTTCTCTTTCTCATATGTCAAATATCAGTCTTGGAGGCCATACTTTATTTACCTCGCAGTCATACTATGGACTTGGAGTCATACATATCCATCACAGAGTACACCATCACCAACCAACTCATGACACCACAAATATATTATGAAGTTTAAAATTTAAATAATAAAATTTGAATATAAACAAATCATACACAATTGAGTTACTCTTATTTTCATGGGTTGCAAATGACTCTTGAAATCATTCATATCAGTCACAGAAGAAAAAAATAATCCAACCAACGACTACATGCATAACAACACAAATATATATTCAAAAGAATTTGTTCTCCTTAATTGTTCAGAAATCATACATATCAATAACGGAATAAAAAGATCATAACCAACGATTACATGCACAAAATATTTTTAAAAGAATTTGTTCTCCTTAATTAATTGTTCATGTAATAAACGACTCTTTTATAGTCATGCATATCATGTATTAACAAATATTATATATGTTAAAAATAGAAAATAATTGATATGACTCTTGTTCATGTAATAAACGACCCTACTACATTTATGTACTCCTTTTATCCGTATTTATAGGACTCTTTTTCACTTTTTTTTTTCTTAATAAGTTACTTTGTCAAATTTCTTATGCATTGATATTTTGTTTACAAAATGTCGGTCCCTATATAATTTAGGCTAAACTACACATTTGATCCCTTACGTTTATTTTAGGATTCAATTTGGTCCCTTATGTTTAAAAAGTTTTAATTTGGTCCCTTACGTTTATTTTAGGTTTCAATTTGGTCCCTTCCGTCAGTTTTTGCACATGTGGCAGACGGTTTGCTTACGTGGCAGACGGTTTGCACACGTGGATTGACACGTGGACACCTGGACACGTTGACACGTGTCTAATTGAAACAGTGGAACAGTGAAATCTGACGGAAGGGACCAACTAATGCAAACGTTGATAACGTAAGGGACCAAATTGAAACTTTTTAAACGTAAAGGACCAAATTGAAATCTAAAATAAACGTAAGGGATCAAATATGTAGTTTAGCCTATTTACTTTTAAAAACTTGACCAAAAAAAAATCCATTGAAAAATGTAAATATACACTCTTTTTTTTGTTATGATATTAATAATTATACATATGGATATGTAAAACTAACACACTTTCAAAATAAATTTATTACTTGCAACAATTTTAATAGGCTTAAATATCATTTCGGTCCCTGTATGTTTTCAATTTTTTTGTTTTAGTCCCTGTAAGTTTTTTTGTTCTAAATTAGTCCTTCAATGTGTCAATTTTTTTCGTTTTAGTCCCTGCCGTCCAATTCCGTTAAAAAAACGCTTAGGTGGCAAACGGAAGGACTAAAACCAAAAAAATTCCAAATCCCTTTCTCCCACCAATCTCTCATCACAACAAACATTTACTCTCTCTTTCTCACTTCATTCTATCATTGTCATCACATTAGTCCTCTAAATCACACCCTTATAGAAATTGTTTTAATTCAAATGCAGTGAAAATTCCATGGTTCATATTTACAGCAAACTATATAGTAGTAGTCGTATATGTTAACAACCGCAACTCCGAATGTAATTCTTGTCTGAATATTTACTAAAGATTATATTTCAAAATTATGAACTGTTAGAATTTTCTCCAACTTGGCTAACCAAATTATGATTTCCAAGTACAGTATACAATTTGTGAATACACAAGAAGATATGAAAATACAACAATGCTAATCATCTTTTTAAGGATCAATGAAATTATAAGTCTTCCAATAATATTTCACTTCACATTTATACACATAAGGACATGTATCAGTCTCTAGATATCAGTTTCGATCAAATTAATATCAAAGAAGCCAAATTGTTACACTTACATTTGATCAAATGCCAAATTTTCACTCTATGCTTTGCCTATGTAGTAATATAGAGAACCAATGTCCAGATAGGAAAGACTAACAGAAGAATTATGCCAACTGTATTTGATATGCCATGAGCTTTTGTGAAGGAATCTCTAAAACCACCAGATGCACGAATATGTTCTTGCAGCAAATAGCATGCTATGATAAGGCATACTACCACCCCAACCGCATTGCTTCTACAGGTGTTTGCAAACAGATCGGGAGCAACGACAATAAGAAGAATCAAAGCAGCAGGCAATTCTAGCCAATCTATGATAACCGTGACAAAAGATTAGAAATTTCGGGGAAAATGTTTCATAGTTTTTCTTTTTCCCATTTTTCAAGTTCTAGGTTGTTCCTAATAGACTAGAGGAACACGAAACGTGTATCCGCAGCCTCCATCAATCATAATTTAACCATAAGTAACCTCCCTTGTACAGAACAACACACATACTAGTTGAGCTAAGCGCAACCAGTTCTTATAGTACTTAGTTTTAAGTTAAGGCATCTATATCATAATATAAGCTGACATCTATCTATTTTTATATGCAAATGCTCGTTGTTAGTTTTTTAGTGCGACGGGGAAAGTGTGTATATACAACAACAATGAGAGCAAATATGTTGACAAAGACACGTACCAATATAATGCGCATCTAATAAAAAAGAGCAAGATTATCTTTGAAATTGTATCATACCAGGGAAGTGTTTTGGGACAAAAAGTCGTAATACAACAGCAATAAGAGCAATCCATCTCCCAATTTCTTCCCTGTGAAGCGAGGAAAATAAGTGGGCATGATATGGTATCAAAATAGAAAACAGAAAATTTGGTATCGGAGAAATGTGAATGGTAGGAAGTTGATAACAATAAAGCATGAAAATATAATCAATCACCTGAAGATGCTAAAAACCAATGAAGGCAGGCTGAAAAAAATGTATGGAATGAGTTAGTGATGTGAAAATGTTGGTCTTCCAGTTTGTTCGATCCAAAATCAACAAATAACTGTCATAAATAAAAACTTACCATCAATAACATAAAACAGTTTGCTGTAAATATGAACCATGGAATTTTCACTGCATTTGAATTAAAACAGTTTCTATAAGGGTGTGATTTAGAGGACTAATGTGATGGCAATGATAGAATGAAAAGAGAAAGAGAGAGGAAATGTTTTTGTGATGAGAAATTGGAGGGAGAGAGGGATTTGGAATTTTTTTGGTTTTAGTCTCTCCGTTTGTCACCTAAGTGTTTTTTTAACGGAATTGGACGGCAGGGACTAAAACAAAAAAAATTAACACATTGAAGGACTAATTTAGAACAAAAAAAACTTACAGAGACTAAAACCAAAAAATTAGAAACATACAGGGACTGAAATGATATTTAAGCCATTTTAATATTATGGTGTTTTGGCTTGTCGTTTACCTCGGTCGTATTTAGAGCTACCACAATATCTTTTTTTCACATTGTCGCGGTAATCTTTTTCACCAGTTCCTAGGAATCGTGAGTGAATAGCCACTTTTATAATCACATAATGCAAACAATATCAATAACAACCTTCGTTCCAACACTAACATCCCATCCTCCCACCACAATAGCATTTTCAACCTTCAATGGCTATCACTCGTATAGTGTTATTTTCATGCGTATGTATAAACTTTTTTTTTTGGCAATGCAGAGCAAAAATATTTTTTTGTAATACGAACACTAACACTCTGGTCTTATAAAAAGTAACAATTTAGTAGTCTAGAGTTTGGTTAAGTATTCTCGTAAAAAAAAATTAGTTGAGTATTAGTAAGTTGTAGGCAAAATATATATGACCGATTATTAACAGTATTTTTTCTATTTTTAATAATTAGAAACCGTTAACAATATCTTTTTTTATGGACTACGATAATCAACTAATCATATCTCTTTCGTAAAAAAAATAAAAATTTAGTCATCTCTCTCTACTTAATTTGAAATTCAATATAATCTATGATTTATTCAATATTTTAAGATAATATAGTTATGATCAATCTGAATTTGAATAATTAGACGGAAGCTATTAATTTATAGGGATGTACTGAAATATAAGGTTACCCGCAATAACTTTTTCTAGAATAAAGTGGTAGTCAATTTCAATATGCTACATGGTTCGAGCGTGCAACACTAGATTATGGGACAATTGAATAGCACTTTGGTTGTCACAAAGAAGAAGAGGACGTCGTTCAAGAGTGATGTTGAATTCATGGAAGAGATGTTGGAGCCGCATGTTTCATTGCGTGAAAAATGTCTATTGTTTTTTGAAAATGAATGAATTTCATTTGTCAAAAATTACAGAATAAAACAGTGTTTTGATAAGGTAATAATAGAACTCATAATCTGATACATATAGTTGGTTTTCACATAAAACATAATAATTTCTATAATAATTAACTTCAATAACACAAATTACAATATTTTCACACAATAAAAAAACATTAAAATTACATTATTTATAAATTTCACACAATTTATGACAACATATGCTTAGTGGCCAACATCTAGTGATAATTATAATATGAATGAATTACTTGAGACAAAGATAAGAAATAGTGGTTACCTCTCTTGTTTATGGTTTTATATTTAGACACCAACAAAGACATGTTAGATGCCATGCTCAACATTTCTAAGGATAATGAGTTTATGGATCAAAGTATGATCCAATCTTGCATTTGTATTTATATATTCTCTTCTTTTTTCCTAGTTATTTTTTTAATCATTCCAAATTAATTGTGATCGGGCTAAACATAAACTCATGTAAATTATGATTTACAGGATCTATTTGTTGCAGAAACAGATACAACAACATCTACACTCGAATGGGCTATGTGAGAGGCTGTCTACAACTCGGAAATTAGGTTGAAGGCCAAAAGAGAGTTAGAGCAAATGATTGGTAGTGGTGTTCCAATTGAGGAGTCAGATATCGTTAAGCTCCCATACTTACAATCTAAAAATAAAACCAAAGAAGATTTTAATGATCAACATGTCTGAGAATAAATTTGCGATGGATATAAAACAAACACCCCTAGAATAAGTCAAGTTTGTAGGAGTCCCAACAAACAAACTCTAGAACATAGAAATCAGTACCATCGAAAAGAAAATTAAGCACATAAAGAACACATATCTAAATTGAAAAACATAAAAAATTAAGTAATATACATGATTTTAGAGTAATATAGATGTAACAAAGAACACAAACCATATATTATATGGAATCAACAATTCAATTGAGTTAAAATATTTCGCAAGAATTACCTTGTTGAGAATAAAGTGGTAGTCAATTTCAATATGCTGCTTGGTTCGAGCGTGCAACACTAGATTGTGGGACAAATGAATAGCACTTTGGTTGTCACAAAGAAGAAGAGGACGTCGTTTAAGAGTGATGTTGAATTCATGGAAGAGATGTTGGAGCCACATGAGTTCAAGCGCCATAGGTTGTAGATATTTTGAAACCGATATTTTGATGTATGGGTGGGTAGAAGGAAGACATGCATGTTTGGACTTGACTAGAGTTTCACCACTTGTGGGGTTGACGATTGGAGGTTTTACGGTAGGACATGCGGTCCTTAAAGCTACATCAAGCAAAGTGGTCAAACATGAGATAACATGTTCTGAAAATCAACATGCGGTTATACCTTTTGCTTTTGGTTTCATATAGCGCCATAGGTTGTAGATATTTTGTAAAGAGTGCAAAGAGTCATGCATAACAACGTGGTGTGTCTCCTAGGTCTTTGGATGTAGTGTTTAAAAGGATTGGTTTTGCCATTCAAAAAGAATTAACGGCGCGGCTTGTTGTCCGCTTACCTTCCATTAAAGTGTAATTATCATATATATATTGCATAAAAATTATAATATGGAAATTAAATATAAAACTTATATTGCATAAAAAACTCTATCTCACAATACCAAATTTTAAACTCATAATGGCTCATAAATTATATATATTTTTTGGTATTTTATAGGTTAATTTAGAACAAAACTAAAATTTATAATATTTAGAGCAAAACTGAGATATTTTGTTCAAAATTAAGATTTTTATTTAAAACTGTAATTTTATCCAAGCTTTATAAATTTTTTAATAACATTTTTTTTTCATGAGGTTATAGTTTATTTTGAAAATCTAATTATTCAATTAGCATATAACTTAGCTTATAACTTATTTTACCTCTATGTCAATTTAACCTCTATTATCTTATTAGAGTATTATAACTTATTATTTTATATTTCAAGTTTATCTCTAATATCTTACTAGAAAGAATTAAATATTAATTAAATATTTTTATCGTTTCATATTTATATGCTAGCTCAATTGCTAATTGTATTCAATATTATAAATTCAAATAGCTATTTGTTATTTTTTTGTCAAATAAAACCAAAGTTGATTAATATAAAATTAAATTGTATATCTTAAAATAATACTCTACATATTACGAGTAACTTAAAATCATCAATAATAGGACATGAAGTAATATGGGACTTTGAAGTTAACATATATGTCCATTTGATTTTATGCAAGTATACTGTAAAACGAAGTTTATATATATTGTTTTTTAATCAGATCCTTCAAGATGGATAGTTTGGAAGAATTCAAGTTTAATTTTTAGTGATGATTAATCTTCGATGATAACCTATGAGGCATACAAGGTAGATTCATATGAGCTACAAATGGAACCCCCTAATCACATGTTTAAGAAAACTAAATCTCTTACCACTTTGACCAAATATATTGTTAACGGTTTCTAATTATTAAAAAGATAAAAAATATGATATAATCTCTATTATTTACTTATTAAAACTAAATCTCTTATCACCTTGATAAGTAAAATTCTCAATATTGCATCACACGAAAATTAATATACTTATTAAAACTATAAATATATTTTTATTGAGAATTTTTTACTATGAAAGCATATGATATTAAAAAGACTTTAAAATTTGATATATCAAATACATCATCATTTGGACATATTTTTTGGTTAGGTGCACCCTATGAAAGCATAAAAGTTTAAATTTGATACATCATTATTTGTTTTCTTATGATTTGTTAGAGTATCAAACAACCGTACACAAAAATCATAACAAGGATAAAATCCATCTAATATTCTTTAATAATACAATTAATTGTCCTCAACATACAATATTATCTTATGGAAAATGCACTAATCACATAGTTCTTCAAAAGGATTAAAACAAGTAACAGGGTAACAAACTAAGGGTTTAGCCAATCCAACAGAAAATGATGACCCTTCTTCCATATTAACCTTATCACCACCGTTAATTTTCCACTCAAAACATTGAATCAACGCACCAATTGTCACATGTATAACCGTTAATGCAAGTGATGAACCAGGACAACCCCTCCTACCAAACCCAAATGGAATATACCTAAAATCATCACCGCCGTTCATTTTATTCACATCTTCATAATCATCTCCACCGTTGATCTCATCTCCACTTACTAAAAATCTTTCAGGTATATACTCCTCAGGGTTGACCCATGATTGTGGGTCCCGCATAATTGCATAGACATTGATTAGTGTCCTTGTATGAGCCTTTACATCGTAGCCGTTGATTTTACAATCCTGATCTGATGATTGTCTAAGAGCAAAGGGTGCTGGTGGATGGAGTCTTAGCACTTCTTTCACACATGCTTGTAAGTAAGGTAAATTTGGAACGTCTGATTCTCTAATTAATCTTGTAGGTCCAACTACATATGCGATCTCAGCCCTTAATTTATTTAATATTATTGGGTTGTTTATTATCTCTGCCATAGCCCATTGCATTGCCACTGATGATGTGTCTGTTCCGGCGAGTAAAATGTCCTTGCATTTGCACATACAAGTCAAAATAATCACATTAACCAAAATTAATTTTGCATAATCAAGCTTATTTGAAATCACTTTTATCAATCTACCAACATGACCTGTTTAACCCACCTCATTTGGCGATTTGGGTGAAATTTTCATTCTACCAACATGTTTTGATTTGGATTAGGATTGTCTCTCCTAACTTATGTCTACAAAATACACTAAATTCACTAAATAATAAATGTAGAGAATATTTTGTCAAAAAAAAAAATAAAGGTAGAGAATATATTCCCTTTTGATCCTCACCATACACCTACTAAAAAGCCTTGGAAGAGCATTTCACATGCTAGTTTTTTTATTTTTTGGTTGGTTGATTGAGATGTACCCTCCTAAAATGATCAACATCTTTCATTTGTTTTTCTGGTTGGTGAGGCTAACTAAAAAATCTTTAACTCACTTCTCTAATTCAATATGCCTTGTTTATAGGCAGGTTGGTGGTATGGTGAGACTTATTGTAGGTTTTTTGTTTTGTCACTTCTATCCAATGATATATGTGGTAATCATATTTGTGTGACTTTATAAAATTTAAAATTTTTTCCGTTAAAAATATCATTAAATGCATCATACCACTTTCTAAAGTATTGTTTGTTTTGAATCGTGTGTGATCTTTCACAATTTTATTTTTTGTAAAAGACATCTCGGTAGATTAAGATGCATGTATGGATGTTATATATAAACTATTAATTTCGATCCTCAAGCGATGCGATAATTTTTTTTAGGTGTACCGAAACAAAATTCGATAAAATTATCGTTGAAAATGGCCAAAAGAAATTATTTTTAATTGCAGAGGGTTTCACAACAAAGAAGAAAAACCATGATGATCGGATGAAAAACTTTGTAAAGACCAAAACAAAAAAGAAATGAGATAGTAAAAAAATAATGGAAAAGAAAAACAACTTACTAAGAAAAAGGCCTTGATATCATTCCTTGTTAACTTCACTTCAGCATTTGGATTTCTATAAACTTCTAATAGGATTTCCATCATGTCTCCTTCACAATCCTTATTATTTATTCTCTCTTCATGTTCCTTCAAGAAACTTTCCAAAATTTCGTCAAATTCACCAACTATTTTCCTAAGCTTTTTTCCATAACCAAACAAGTCCAACTTTCCCAAAGGCCCAAACACTTCACCCATACTCAATTTAGCTCCGACATGCATAAAGTCCCTAACCAAACATCGAATAATATCTTTGTCAAAGATAGTTGTTCCCATTGTCATACGACACAAAATATTATTGGTATAACTAGTCAAGTCAAAACACAAATCCGTTGACTTATTTTCATTATAACACACCACAAGATATTTCAAGAGATTCTCTAACTCTTGTTCTCTAATATGCATGAAACGACCAAGTTGTGAGCTAGAGAGTAATTTAGTTACACATAATTTTTTCATGAATCTCCAATAAGGACCATATGGGGCAGTAATGAAATAAGACCCTTTGTATAAAAAATCATTAGAGGAACCAAATTGGGGTCGGTAACAAAAATTAAGGTCATGTGTTTTCATGACTTCTTTGGCTACTTTTGCATTGGAGACAACTATTGAAGTTGAGGCACCTAGATTGAGCTGAATTAGTGGGCCATATTGGTGAGAAATTGTTTGGAATGATTTTGGTATGATTGAGCCTATAAGGTGAAGGTGGCCTATGATGGGTAATGATCTTGGACTTGGTGGGGGTCTAAATTTGGAGCTGCAATTTGTGGTTTTTTTGTTCTTGACAATTAAAGTGAAAATTAACAAAGCTAGAAAGGAGAAGATGTAGAAGTAAACACCAAAAGCAGCATCAGAAGACATAGATTAATTTAGGGTAGATGATTTGGTTCTTTCACTTGGAGTTGAAAGCTTACAAGATGCAAAACATCTATTATATGATGTCTTACTTATATTGATCAGTAGTTTTATTTTTAATTAAAGAAATTATAAACTGCTTAATCAAAACATAGTCCATGAAATTCATTAATTTAACAAATATTAATTTATGTGTAAAAAAAAAAAAACAAATATTAATTTCTGCGTACGAAGTAACTTTCATCGGAACAAAAAAAAACCCATAACTTTTTACTACTTGATCTTGTAACCTCATTTGAAACGTGTTAGATACTAAATATATGTACTTAAACATTGGTTTATACATTATACTCCCTCCGTCTCTATATATAAGCCCCCCAAGAAAAATTTTACGTTTATTAAGAAAAGTTGATAGTGTAATTAATGTAAACTTTTTGGATATTACAATTACTAAATTGTCATTGGTGAAAAGATGTATTTGTAGTTGACTTTACGTATTTCAATGCAAAGTGGGGTTATGTTTGGAAAAGTAATAATAAATGTGTCTATGAAATTGAAATGGAGCTTATATTTAGAGACAAATAAAATCTTTGTAAATATACTTATAATAAGAGACGGAGGGAGTAGTTAATATTAAGTGACGATGTTCAAATTTCATAGTAGTCAATTGTAAAATAGTTGTAAAGTTAAGTTGAGAAGAAGACTCTTCCGATTCTAGTCATCACTATCTTATTTTTTCTTCTTAGTCTATTGAAGATGTGTGATTTTAGGTCAGTTTTGGTCTAAAATCATCCCTTCAAATTGTTTTCTTTTCTCGTTATTATAAACAAATGTCATTTTCACATATTTGTTTGTTTTGATTTTTCATCTCCGTATGGTGTATTTGGTTGTCCCGTTTTTGTGCGGTGTATTTGTTTGGTTGTCTTTGTGTGATGTTCATTTGTTTTAGGTTGAAGGAGTATATCTGATCTAGTGCATATCCAATAATGTCGACCTTGGTGTCATCAACGCTACAGATCCGGATGTATGAATATTTCGGACACTTCAATATTTTATATAGTCATATTTATAGATATATGTAATTTGTTGATTTATGCTATTAACATGGACGCTGTGAATTTGTTTGCAGATTTATTATTTTTATTTTTAACGGTTATGAATTTGTATTGAATCGATACACTTTATTTTTTATGAATAAATATTATTTTGCAAAAAAAAAAAAAATTGTAAAGTAGTTATTAATATCGACATGTCATTGTTAATTTGTTATTAATAATAATTTATCTTTCTTACTTTAAAAGAAAAATGAAAGACTACACACACAAGCTAGTCTTGTAAAATACATGCATAATTGTACTGCAAATTACAAATTTTCAATATCACGATTATAATTATAAATATGAAATTTCTTGACATGGATTTGATGAGACGTATCGTTTTCCATTTTGGTTTTTTCTCCAGAGTCTGCTTGCTACCTACGCACTATATGTAGATAATTAGAGAATTTTATAAGATGATTTCTCTTTCGGTTCCCATGTTTCTTTTTCATCCCTTGAATTTTCTGTTTTGCCCTTTAGTAAAAAATTTGGTTTCTATAAACTTAATTTTTTTGCCTTGAATTATAATTTTGATTTTTAGAAATCGAAATTTCCTGAAATTTGTACTAGAAAAATTTCGGTTTCTGCAAACCAAATTTTTTATCAAGGACAAAATTGAATTTTTGAGGGGTAAAAATGAAACGTGGGGGCTGGAAGAGAAATCTTCATTTTATAATCATGCCAAAAATGCTAAGCTAAATGAAGATTTTTTTCCCACCCCCACATTTCTTTTTCACCCCCTGAGTTTCCAAAAATACCCTTGATAAAAAGTTTGGATCGCGTTTACCGATATTTTTTAGTGCAAATTTGAATAAAATTTACACTAAAAAAAATTTGGGTCGCGTTTATCGATCTTTTTTATTTCATATATTCGTAATATTAAGGATAAAATCGGATTTCAGAGGGATTAAAAAGATATGCAGGGTGGGAAAAGAATTCTTCAAGCTAAATAGGCCGGAGCAAATAAAAATGGAAAATCAAACTCTCAAGGACAAAACACATCACCCGGAGGTTTTTTTTTTCCGCTCTATAAGTTTCTCAGGCATCCTATCTATACTATTATTATTTGCCTTTCTCAAAGTAAAAAGTACACTTGGCCTCACGTTACTTCTCAAGGAGCAAATTCATATGTGGCATTATTTTAATAATGTGGTGTCTATGTGGCGCTTACGTGTCTTTTCTTTACAACCTAAAGGGACACAGTTCAATTCCCACTGACAACAAAATATTAATTTTATGATTTTTTTGTCTTTCTTATTTTGGCTTGCTTTTTATTTTTTTTTACCGATTATTGAATCTATTGTGAAACAAAAAAATAATATAGATATTAAGATTGAGATGAATTCTATAGGATAAGTACCAAAAAAAGAATCTATTGTCAAACAAAAAATTTGAATTGCTTTGATTTATTTTTTTTTACCAATTATTCAATGTATTGCCCAAAAAAATAATAACGAATCTTACAAAATAAAAAACAAACAAAAATTAATTAAAAGATAATATATATATATATATATATATATATATATATATATATATATATATATATATATATATATATATATATATTATAGTAAATTACATTACCCTCTCTTGAGATGTGCTTGAATTGCATTACTCTCACCTCTTATGTTAAAATATATATATTTTCCTCCAATCTTATATAAAATATATTAGAGAAAATTAATCTCCTCTCCCTCGAAAGAAATTTGAATTTCATCCCTCTTCCCCTAATATTAAAACATACATTTTCCTCTTTTAATCAAACTTCATTTTAATTTTTACACGAGTTTTATTAATTCTTTAAGAAATTAGAAATAAATTTCTTCCATTAGTTCATATATCTTTTAATATTTTAATGGAACATTTTATAAAAATAATTAAGATGTGAGACCTAAAGTTATGTTCATGTTGCTTAGTATATTACACGGGTTTTATTTAGTTCTTTATACTATAAGAAATTACTCTCTTCTATTAGATCAAATATCTCTTGAAATTTTAACCCAATATTTTACGCATATAATTAAGATGTGAGACATAAGATTATAGTTTCAATTGTCTTTACTTTTTATATACGTTTGATTTAATTCTTCACACCGTAATAAATTACCCTTTCTGTTAGATTAAATCCTTTTTGATATTTTAATTGAAAATTTTGTAAAAAAATTAAGATGTAAGACCTAAGGTTATAGTTTCAATTGTTTTTCTTTTTTACACGGGCTTGATTTTGTTTTCACACCGCAAGAAATTACTCTCTTCTATTTGATCAAATTCATCTTCAAATTTTAATTGAACATTTTACAAGATATTTTAATTGAACTATTTGATTAAGAAATATCTAAGAATATTGTCTCAAATGTTTTACTTTTGACGGCTATATTTATTTCTTTACGCCGTAAGAGATTATCATCTTTCGTTAGAACAAATTTCTCTGGATATTTTAATTGAAATTTTACCAAAATGATTAATAATTGAGACCTTAGGTTATGATATCAATTGCTTTACTCTTTACTCGGGCTTCATTTAGTTCTTCAAGTCGTGTGAGCGATTATCCTCTTTCATTGGATCATATCTCTTTGAATAATTTACTTGAACATTTTATATATATATATATATATATATATATATATATATAAGTTATAAGGCCTAAGGTTATGGTCGAATTGTTATATGAAATTAATTTTGATATCTTAATAAATAAATTTACAAAAATAATTAAAATGTGAGACCTAGAGTTATGGTCTCAATTATTTTACTTTTTACACATGTTTGATTTAGTTCTTCATAATGTAAGAGATTATCATCTTTCGTTAGAACAAATTTCTCTGGATATTTTAATTGAAGTTTGTACAAAAATAACTAATAATTGAGACCTTAGGTTATGATATCAATTGCTTTACTTTTTACTCGAACTTCATTTAGTTCTTCATGTCGTAAGAGCGATTACCCTCTTCCATTGGACCATATCTCTTTGAATAATTTACTTGAACATTTTATATAAATAAATAAGTTATGAGGCCTAAGGTTATGGTCCAGTTGTTTTACTTATTACACGAGATTGATTAGTTCTTCACACCGTAATAAATACTCTTTTCTGTTAGAGCAAATTTCTCTTGAAATTTTAATTGAACTTTTACAAGTATTATAAAAAAGCGAGACCTAAGATTATAGTGTCAATTGATTTACTTTTTACACAAGCTTGAATAAGTTCTTCACACCTATAAGAGATTATCCTCTTATGTTATATGAAATTCATTTTGATATTTTAATATAAAAAATTACAAAAATAATTAAAATGTGATATATAGGGTTATGTTCTCAATTGTTTTGCTTTTTGCACATGTTTGGTTTAGTTCTTCACAATGTAAGAGATTATCATCTTCCGTTAGAACAAATTTCTCTGGATATTTTAATTGAAGTTTGTACAAAAATAACTAATAATTGAGACCTTAGGTTATGATATCAATTGCTTTACTTTTTACTCGAACTTCATTTAGTTCTTCATGTCGTAAGAGCGATTACCCTCTTCCATTGGATCATATCTCTTTAAATAATTTACTTGAACATTTTATATAAACAAATAAGTTATGAGGCCTAAGGTTATGGTACAGTTGTTTTACTTATTACACGAGATTGATTAGTTCTTCACACCGTAATAAATTATCCTTTTATGTAGAGCAAATCTCTCTTGAAATTTTAATTGAACTTTTTACAAGTATTATAAAAAATGCAAGACCTTATATTATAGTGTCAATTGATTTACTTTTTACACGAGCTTGAATAAGTTCTTCACACCTGTAAGAGATTATTCTCTTATGTTATATGGAATTCATTTTGATATCTTAATAAAAAAATTTACAAAAATAATTAAAATGTGAGACCTTGGGTTATGGTCTCAATTGTTTTACGTCTTACACATGTTTGATTTACTTCTTCACACCTTAAAAAATTACTCCCTTCTATTAGATCAAACCCCACTTAAAATTTCACTAGAACTTTTAAAAAATAAAAATTTAAGACGCAAGACTTAAGAATACAGTCTCAATTGCTTTACTTTTTACACGGTCTTTATTTATTTCTTCACACCATAAGAGATTACAATTTTCCGTTAGAATAAATTTTTCTTGATATTTTAAATGAAGTTTTAAAAAAAATAACTAAGATGCGGGACCTAAGGTTATGATCTCAATTACTTTATTTTTAACACAAATATTATTTAGTTTTTTACGCTGTAAGAGATTACACTCTTCCGTTAGTTCATATCTCTCTTGAAAATTTAATTTAACATTTTACAAGAACAACTGAGATGTAAAAGATTACGAGCTTTACTTTTTACAGAGGCTTAATTTAGTTCTTCACACTGTAAGAAATTACTTTCTTCTGTTAGCTAAATGTAATCCCTCTTAAAATTTTAATTGAACTCTTTACAAAAACAATTAAGAATACCTAAGATTATGGTCTCAATTGCTTTATTTTTATACATGGGCCTGATTTTAGTTCTTTCTATATCGTAAGAGATTAACCCTCATTTGTTAGATCAAACTTCTTTTAATATTTTAATTGAACATTTTATAAAAATAACTAAGATTCGAGGTCTAAGGATATCGTCTCAATTTGTTAATTTTTTTATGTGAGTTTAATTTAGTTCTTCACACTTTAAAAGATTATGCCACTTCCGTTTGACGGGATATCTCTTTGAATATTTTAATTGAACTTTTTTATAAAAAACAATAAAGATGCGAGGTTTCAGATTTTGGTTTCAATTATGTTTTACTTTTTACACCGGCTTGATTTAGTTCTTTCCGTTAGATCAAATACATTTAGAAATTTTTTTACCTAATAGTCAAGATACAAGGCTTAAGGTTAAATGCTCTTGAATGAGTTCTTCATCTCATAAAAGATTATCCTATTCCATTAGAACAAAATCATCTTGATAGATTAACTGAATTTTCTACCAAAACAAGAATAAAAGAAATATATGTGCATATTAAAATCTAAAATCATTAATTCTAACAAAAATTTCAAAAATCAATATATTTTTATGAATGAAAGCCAACTCATATATAACGCGGGCAATTTTTCACTTCTAAAATATTAATTAATTTCAAAATAGAATTATATATATATATATATATATATATATATATATATATATATATATAAATGAATTTCTAGCCCGTGCTTGGCACGGGTGTCCATACTAGTTTTTATTCATTTGTCATTTAAGTAAGGCTTAATTATATATTTGGTCATTTATGTTTATTTTAGATTTTAAATTGATCCTTTAAGTTTTAAAAGTTTCAAGTGGGTCCCTTATGTTTATTTTAGGTTTCAAGTTGGTCCTTCATGTTTTAAAAGTTTCAAGTTGATCCCTCAAATTTCTAAAAGTTTCAAGTTGATCCCTCAAATTTCTAAAAGTTTCAAGTTGGTCCCTTATGTTTTTAAAAGTTTCAAGTTTAGTCCCTAAAAGTTTCAAGTTTAGTCCCTAGGGACTAAACTTGAAACTTTTAAAAACATAAGAGACCAACTTGAAACCTAAAATAAATATGAGGGACCAACTTGAAACTTTTAAAACATAAGGAACTAACTTGAAACCTAAAATAAACATAAAGAATCAACTTGAAACTTTTAAAATATAAGGGACTAACTTAAAACCTAAAATAAACATAAGAAATCAAATGTACAATTAAGCCTTTAAGTAATAAATATTATAAAAAAATAAAAAATATCGTCTGCTACTTAAGTATTAAATGATGTTTAAAAAATTACATAAAATGTCAAAGGAAACTCTCCTAACATTATTATAGCTCTATGTCTTTCTAAATTATGAAATAGAAAAGTGGCCATCATGACATATTGATATAAATAATAAATAAACTAAATTTGCAAAAGTGATGATCATGTGATATTGATTGTTGTAACTCATGAAAATATGAGAGAATATATGTATATTCATATTATCTTCTACTATGTACATATAGCTCCTATTTATTCTATAGGATTGATGATAAAAAAACATAAAAATAATTACACATAAATACTAATTAATTAATCCTAATATAATTACAATGTCAATTACAATAAACAGAGAATCATAATATATAACACCCCCTCAAACTTCAAGTGGGAGGAGGTGGACCAATTTGAGTTTGGACACTAGTGCCGAAACGTCCTGAAGAATGAGGTTTTGAACAAGTTAGCTGGCTGATCAAGAGTATCAATAGAGATAAGATGAAGTCATCACGGGAAAATGTTGGCGAATGAAGTGACATTCATTTTTAATATGTTTGGTTGTCTCATGAAAAACATCATTGTGAGCAATTTGATTGGCACTACAAATCTTACAATACGATTCCATCTCTATTACATATTTGTTACAGGGAAAGAAAATTTTCTTCTTTTTTTTTTTTTTTTGGTACAAGAAAGAAAATTTTCTTCAACATATATATCATCATTAAAAAGATTGTGTAGATAAATAAAACATTTAAAGATAAAACAACAGTTCATGAAACAACATATGAAGATCAAAATTATTAAAGTTATTAAGCAAATAATAGATCTAATATGCTTTCATTAGTATTATCAAAAATAAATTAATATGCTTTCATTAGTTGAACATAATTGGCTACGATGACTATCTTCACAAGTGATCCACCGTGGACACAATTAATACTATTATAACGAATACGAATTTTACAAAATTCACCGTTGGATTGAAAATTCATATTATATAGATCATTCATAAAAAATTGAAAATCTTTGATATGTTATTGAGACTCATAAAGATTAACGGTTTATTAAATAATGTTAATCTTAATGGGTCCCGATAACATATATATCTAATAATTTTTAATTTTTCTAAATTTTTTTATAAATGATCTATATGATATAAACTTTCAATACAATGATAATTTTTGTAAAATTTGTATTCGTTATATTAAACATGGTGACTAACTAGTAGTATTCCTCCATGCTTCAAGAAAAGAAAAACTAGTATTCCTCCAAAATAAATTATCACCACGTGGAGGAAGCACATCCCTGGTAAGCACAAGTTGAGTAAAAATTCAAAAAAATTCAAAATGTTGTATCGTGGGGTTGGGCCTAGGGTAGGCCTCAAGTGGCCCATTATGAAAAACTTTCATTTTAAGATCCTCGCGTTCCACGCATCAAATAAAAAATACTAAAACATTAACAAAACAATGCATGTTCCATGTATTGTAACATAAAAATGAAATAGTAATTGACAAAGCACACTATAAAAGAAACACATCCTAATACATAGTTTTGTATGCCTTCAGCTCAAAAATGGCAACCTCAATTGGTTGCATATATTACTATCTTTTGTTCTTTCTTTGGTTTCTCTCTAGTATCACTTTCTTTGTACATAGTCATGTTGTGCTTCTACGTTGGAAATTATTCATTTTAGGTAACATTCAGTACTTTGGTACTATGAATAGATCAATGTCTACGTCACTTGCACAATGTTGGGATCAAATAATTAGTCCCATAATGATAATACCTATTGGTTTATATACAAATTTACCTACAACTCAGGTGCTTGCATTTGCTTTTCATTCTTAAATATTGGTAGTTTTTGGTAGAAATTAAGAAGTATTGTTTCTTCTTAAATTGATCTGTGGTGTTTATCTTGTTATGAAACACTTTATAGAGAATCTCTGTTTGGATCTATGTATTTTTTTTTTTTAAGTACAGTGTGTAATTTAATTTAGTTTTTATTCCTAGTTGAATGGCATGCCCAATTGTAACAATAATAGTGGGAAGTGTAAATGTAATATCTCAAACAAAAAGATTTTTTTTTTTAAGCACTCAAACAAAAAGATAGGAGTAGATGGTTTCTTTCTATATATACCAAAAGATTATGATTATTAACTTCTTGTTATATAGTATTTATATTTAGAGATCCCAAGAGACATTTCAATGGTAGTTAGAAAATCTTGTTTTACCGAAAGGGTTTGTATTTCAAAGATGTCAATCGGAGAAGAACGGAGAGTTATTCGTCCGGTCTAAATTTGTATACAAGTCATTTAAACAATTATAAAATAAAATATTAGGATTTATTTCTATTCGCAGAAACTCCAACTTACAAATGTAATTGTTTGATACTTCTATTTTAAAAAGAGTAATATAAATTTTAAGTACGTGAGATAAAAATGCACCAACCGCTCATGTGGGTTTATTCTTTTGGGGATATTACTCTCTAAAATTACTATGAGATATCAATTTTTTAAAAAAAATAAAAATTAAAAAACTAGCTAGTTACTTTTCATTAAGACAACAATTTTCTCCATGAGATTTTGAACCTCTTGTCTAAACTAAGATGATGATATCCCACTCCTCATGCAGAGTCCTTCCTGATATTATGTTTATGGGTGCCCTGTGCGAATTATAAATTTGGTCACTTTTAAAATTATAAAAGTCAAACGGAAAAAATTATATTAATTAAATGATTTTTTATTTAAATATATAGAAACATGTGCATGCATGCAGGAAAAAAAATTTAATGCCCCTAAAAAAATTTTGTCATGTGCAACTGCTTCTCCTACACACTTTGCAGTAGGGGTGATCGTATCGAACCAATTCAAAAGTAAAATCGCAAATCGAAAATCGCATTTAGTTTGGATGTATTTGGATGATATTTTTATTCAACCGCGAACTGCAAACATCGCGGTTAACCGATAAAACCGTATTAAGTCTATCTATTTACAATATATTAAAAGAAACTACTACTAAAAATTTTGTTTTATCCTTAGCACGTTTAATAATATTTCACCGTTTATGCCCTTAAATGTAATTTTAACTCTAAGTTGAGAAAAAGATATGTACAAAAAAAAAATAACAAAAAAAAAAAGAAGATAAACATAAAACAAATATATTCATAAAAAAAAATTACAAAACAAAAATAACAAAAAAATCCAAAAATAAGTATAAAACAAATTTACTCATAACAAAAAATAATATTTTTTTAAAAAAAAGAATAAAACAAATATACTCATAAAAATAGCAATACAAAACACTTCTGAAGATAAGCATAAAAATTAAATAATCTACTTACAATATATTAAAAGAAACTACTATTAAAAATTCAAATTTGTCCTAATCACTTATAATAAATAATTACGGGGTAAATATATATTATAGTAACACACGGGACAATTGTTTAAAAAAAATTAATCTTACACGGGACAATTGCTTTAATAAAAAAAAATTGAATAATATATTCTAATAATACACGGAACAATTATTGATGAATATATATATATTATAATAATACACGGGACAATTGTTTTAATAAAAAAATTTAATCATACACGGGACAATTGCTTTACTAATAAAAGAACTGAATAATAAATATTTGTTATTATTAATTATAGTTTATTACACAAAAATCATACACGGGACAATTGCTTTAACGGAAAAAATGACTTAATTTAATAACTTTTACAAAAAAAATAGCAGAATAACGCAACTTTTTATTTTATTTTATTTTGTACACGACTTCACTTATATTTTAACAATATTTTATAAATAAAAGTCAACAGACCCGTGCATTCGCACGGGTCTCAAAACTAGTTTACAATATATTAAAAGAAACTACTACTAAAAAATCTATTTTGCCCTTAGTACGTTTAATAATATTTCACCATTTATGCCCTTAAATGTCATTTTAACTCTAAATTGAGAAAAAAAATATGTACAAAACAAAAATAACAAAAATAAAAAAAATAAGCATAAAACAAAAAAAACATACAAAACAAAAATAACAAAAAAAATTCAAAAATAAGCATAAAACAAATCTACTCATAAAAAAATTAAAAAGATAATAAAACAAATATACTCATAAAAATAGCAATAGAAAGGTATTACTACTAAAAATATACAAAACAAAAATAACAAAAAAAATTCAAAAATAAGTATGAAACAAATCTACTCATAAAAAATAATTAAAAAGAAAATAAAACAAATATACTCATAAAAATAGCAATAGAAAGGTATTACTACTCATTAAGCATACTATTTAAAGAAATTTTTTAATCAAAAAATTAAATGCACAATTTTCAATGCGTTGACTTTATATATTTTTATCAAAATTCTATGTAAACTTACTATTTAAGGGGCTTAAAGAGTGCATCGGGTGTACTATTTAGCATTTGTCAAATCTTAATTTGTCCTAATAAATTCTTAAAAATATTTCAAATCTTCTATTTCATAAAAAAATATGTTATATTTTTCAATTTACTATTTTTCTATATAATAGTTAAATTGTACTCTATATTTATTATAAAAAAATCTATTTTATTTTTGTTTACTCTTATATAAAAAATACAAAAGAAGTGTATTATTGATGAATATATATTATAATAAATAATTACGGGGTAAATATATATTATATTAACACACAGAACAATTGTTTTAATAAAAAAAATAAATTAATCTTACACGGGACAATTGCTTTAATAAAAAAAATTGAATAATATATTATAATAATACACAGAACAATTGTTGATGAATATATTATTGATGAATATATATTATAATAATACACGGGAAAATTGTTTTAATAATTTTTTTTTATCGTACACGGGACAATTGCTTTAATAGAAAAAAAGAATTGAATAATAAATATTTGTTATTATTAATTATAGTTTATTACACAAAAATCATACACGAGACAATTGCTTTACTGAAAAAAATTATTTCATTTAATATCTTTAACAAAAAAATAACAGAATAACGCCACTTATTATTTTTATTTTTTTGGTACACGACATCACTTATATTTTAACAATATTTTATAAATAAAAGTCAATAGACCCGTGCGAATGCACCGGTCTCAAAACTAGTTTATATTATATTCCAATACCATTAAAACCACAATAAGTTTCTATTATATGCCAATATACATAGCCCAAAAACAATGGACAAATATATCATTGAAACAAAGTTCACAACAAATTTTGATAGTTTCATTATTCAATTATTTACTATCTTATGTGTAGGCATGACGATAAAATTCTGACCCGTGGGTACCCGTCCAAATCGTACCCGCTTTGACGGGAAAAATCCGAGTTGATTGGGCTTGGGTGTTCCCCGATTTTAATGAATATTTTTGTTGTTCCAAAAAAAGTAAGAGCATGCATGTAAACCGCGGTCATTCTTTGTATTTAGTTTAATTTAATTTCAGTATATTTTAATTATTGTATAAGCCACAACCACCGAACCGATCCTAACCGCATTGGTTTGGTTTGGTTTGGATGACTTTTTAAAAACCAACCAAACCAAATCGAATCGCATACAATTTTATCTCGCGGTTAGGATGACTTTTTAGTTCAAAACCGAATCTAACCGCACCGCGAACACCCCTACTTTGCAGAACCCTGAGATAGTGACCTCCAACTAGTTTTTTTATTTTATGCGCACAAAAAAAATATATATATAAACCACTAATATGGATTAATTTAAATTAGAAGTTTACAAAAACAGTTATGATTAATAATCGTGAACACTCTAGTTTCGGTATCTAGAAGTTTAGTTGGGAACCAATATTCGGTATATAAAATTCAATATGTCATATCATATTTTGATATTAATTTATTTTAAAATAAATTTATATTTTAACTATTTTTTTTTATCTACATATATAATATCATTACCCAACCAAACTATATATTACTGAAAAATTTGCCATAATAATCATAAAACCATCTAAAAATATGGTAGTGGATGTATAATTTGGATTTCAAGGAATACAAGCTTTGATCCATTTAAGATAATGAAACCTCCTATAATTAGGGGCTTTTAGTCATTATTTCTTATTAGTAATAACATTGATAGTATTGTATATGAATAGACTATGTGTATTTCGTGAAAAAAAATTCATATTCTAATTATGGTCCCTATAGTTTTTACATATCTACGATACCTTTTTTCATGTGGGCCTCCACAATCATAACATATGTTGAAGAAAAAAAACCTAAATTGTTGAACACACACAATACAGAGGAAGGAAAATGTATTTCTCTCTCCCTCTTCACCAATCTTCATTGTGGTCGTCGCTGACGCTCCCCATAGCCACCAATGTCGCCGCCCATCCTCCCTATAGCCACCATCGTCGCAACCCAACTCCCCGTATCCACCATCATCGCGCACCCTCAACCATGGTACGTTGATTTGCAAATCCTAAATCGACAATATACGTAACAAAATTAAACCCTAAATTTGTTGCTTATATTGTTGAATTAGGGTTTGGAAGTTCGAAGCAAAACAACACACCATGGGTAAGGGTGGGTGATGGTGGTGGCTACAGGGAGGGTGGGTTGCGACGATGGTGGCTATGGGGAGGATGGGCGGCGTTGGTGGCTTTGGGGAGGGTGGGCGGCGACCACAATGAAGCATTGGTGAAGAGGGAGAGAGAAATATGTGTTCCTTCCTTTGTCTTGTGTATTCAACAATTCAGGGATTTTTTTAGCATATAAGCTAAACTGTTCATTTGGTCCCTTACGTTTATTTTAGGTTTGAATTAGGTCCCTTACGTTTTAAAAGTTTCATTTTGGTCCCTCACGTTTCCACCGTTTGCATTAGTTAGTCCCCTCCGTCAATTTTTTCACTGACGCCGTTGGAACAGTCCACGTGGATGACGGAATTTAACAGCTGTACGTGAATAGGAACAAGTGGAGCTTCAAAGTGTTTAAAAGGAAAAAAAGTAAATGAAAATTAAAAAAGAATTATTTTGTTTCTGAGTTCATAAGAACTCAAGAACACCAACCGTTGTTCATGGCCTTTTCCAGATTCCGGTGACTTGGCCGCCGCACCGGCCCGATTCCGGTGGCGGCGCCGGTGCCCAAAAATTCTCAAAATTTAAATTTTTAAACCCAGAATCATTCTTTTAACCCTTCTAAACCCGAATCTACCTTCAAAAATTCCTAAAAACTCAACACAACTCCTAGATCGGAAAAAAAAATAAAAAAATAAAAAAGGTTAAACTTTTTTGCTTCTGTTCTTACTTTTTCCTTTTCTGTCTTTTTTATCTTTCTTTCTTTTTTGTTTCTTTTTGGTGTGTGGTTGTGTGAGTGAGTGTTTTTTACTTTGTTTCTTTTGTTGTTTGTGAGATGTGAGCGATTCTTTTGTTGTTTCTTTTGTTGTTTGTGAGTGGTTGTGTGAGTGTGAGATGTGTGGTTGTAGTGGTCGGTGATGGAGGAGGTGATTGGTGGTGGTAGAGTTTTGTTAGATTTGAGAAGATGAAAGAGGGAAGAACAAGAATGGTGATAGTTTTGTTGTTTCTCTCACCTGCGTTTTTTATTAAAGAGAGATAACTTTTATGGCTTTGTTCATGTTCATATGAGTTCTCCTCACCCAATCTATTTTCTATTTCTTTTTTTATCATTTTTTTATGATCTTAATTTATTTTAAATTAAAATATGTGTTAATGAAATGACTGCCACATCACCCATTTAGCCACATCATATCCAAAGTCAGCATTTTTGTTTGCCACTTGTACGTTTTTGACAGTGTTAAGTGAATTTTTAACGGAAAGGATTAACTTACTATGACGTCAATAACGTGAGGGACCAAAATGGAACTTTTAAAACGTAAGGGACCTAATTCAAACCTAAAATAAACGTAAGGGACCAAATGAACAGTTTAGCCTAGCATATATCATGATTGTTGAGGCCCATATAGAAGAAGTTATTGTAGATATGCAAAAAGACTATACATGGAAGAAGCTTTTTAGAAGGAATCCTTGCAATTATACAGACCAATGCATGTAAGGCAAAATGAATTTTTGCTTTTCCAATAGAGATTTTCGACCAATCAATGGAAGATGAAGGAAATGGTTGGACTACATGTATGGCATATGGATGATGATGTGTGAGCTAGGGATTTGCCAAGGGAATTAGGGTTGTAATATGATAGGGGATTAAGGTAACCATGTGTGAGCTAGGGATTGGCCAAGGGATTAGGGTTACCACATGACATCACATGTGATGTCATGGTGGAAGGATTTCCTCTCAATTTGTCCCTACAAGAAAAACATGTTTTAGTGGCAGCAAATTTCTCTCACTAAGTGATGATTTCCGCCGGAAAGTGTAAATTTACTGGCGAAATCAGTCTGCTAGTAAATCAGGTGCCAGTAAATTTTCTGGCGGAAATTTCCTTCACTAAATCCGACCAAACTGTGTGAGATTCTCTTCAATTTCTGGCGGAAATTTTCCTCAGTAATAAATAAGACGAAATCTGAAACTTACTTGCGGAAATTTCCCTCAGTAAATTGTCTGCGTATTATTATTTTAATAAATAAGTTTGTGGCGGAAAGTTCCCTCAGAAAGTTGTCTTCATGTTATTATTTTAATGTCATATGTTTGTGACGGATATTTCCCTCAGCAAGTGTCCTTCGTATTATTATTTTAATATTATAAGTTTGTGAAGCTTTATTCCGCCAATAAATTTAATTTATTTAAAAAAAAATTAATATTTTCTTCTTCCAGATCCAGAACCGAGAAACAGTTTCCATCCATTCCACTACTTCATACACAACAATACAAAACTAACAATAACAATACAAAACCAGGTTTTTGTTACCAGCGATGTTTGCAATATGCTGCAACCAAATAATAGCCATAAATAAGTTAGATACACAAAACTACAAAATGTCTCAACTTTCAACCAAAAATGAAGGATGCAAAAAACACTGGTGAAACAAATTAGGAGTGACACCACTGTAAGAACTAAACTTCCACCATCTATACTAACAATTCATTGTAAAAGATTGTTTTTAATAAATCAGATCATAGAAAGAACTACACATAGTTAACATGTTATTAATTCTTAAATGCTGAATACAAAAATATGTTAGATGAAAACAAGGTTGTCACCACAAACAAAAAAGATTTAACCATATTTTGTGTCCTCCAAATCCAGATTTTGTATCCTCCAAATCCAAAGTTTGGTGTTCTTGAATGAAAATAAAGGCAAGAACAAGAGAAGAAGATGTAACCAAATTTTGCTTCTGAAATTCTGGTGGCAAGTGTCAGATGTGTAGCACGATGTGTACACTTTAGGAATCGTATGATGTGTAGCCTAATGTGTCAACATCGTGAACATGCTGAACTTGATGAACAAGTAAACAATATAAAGTGCAGGAAACAATAAAACACGATGAGTTTGTTAACCCAGTTCGGCACTTATAACAAGCCCTATTCTGGAGGATACCAATCCAGGGATGAATCCACTATGGTAGTATCAATTCAAAGTTAAACTCCCCCGTTTACAACTTCTCACTTAATCACTACCCGTGCTAATTCTACCTAGGAACTCCTAGATATGAGAACCTCTGCTCACTCCCCCTCAACCTTACCCAGTAAGGATTTAATAACAAACTCAGTTTGGAGACACACTCCTAGAAACCTATGCACTCGTACCTAAAGGCTTTGAGTGTTGCACACTCTAACTCCTTGCTTCAAAGCTTTGGAGAAAGAACACTAGAGATTACAACTCTATCAAACTCAGTCCTTACTTGTATCAAAATTATGATTCAAGTGAAGGCTCACAAATAACAATAAACAGACTAAGACCTAAGACTCGATTTCTTCAACTCTTGGCTTCGTACTTCAAAGTGTCTTCAGTCTTCCTTTATATAGAACAAGTTTCATGGGCTTGGATCTTCAATGTTGACAGCTGGCCTTTGTTAATTCTCCTTGAGATTTATTTGATCATAATCTTTTAATTGTTTGTTTCAAATCTTTTTGATCAAAGTCGGCCAATAAAATAAAACAGAACCATGAAAGATTATCTTGTTCCTTGGCGCGCAAGCTGGCACGATTTAATTTGAAAAACAAATCTTTTTCAAAAGATCGCGTGTAAATAAATAAAGGCGCGTCCAGCTAGAGCGTCCAGATGTGAAACCTGATGTGCCACACATCATGCTCCACATCATGGAATCAGGCTTATTTTACCAAATGAAGCCAACACCCTAAAATCCTCAACAGCTTCTATTTAGATTAAATGATAATGGGTATTTTGAATAAACACACATGAATACCTTTGAATTTGGAGATTTTAATCCCTTGAATTTGGATGATTTTTGTCCATGGGAACAAAGGAGGAAAATTTACCCCTCTTGTTGTTTGAGCACGTGAGAGAGAAAGATGAGATTGAGAGAAAGATCTTGTGTTTGGATGAAGAATGAGAGTGAGAGAAAAATCTTGTTGTTGTTGTTTGTTTTTGGATGTTGTTGGTGAGTGATAGAGAAAGATGAGTGTGTGTTGGTAGTGACCGAGAAATAAAGAAAGTGAGGTGTGTAGTTGTTTATTTATATTAGAAAGAGAAATAAATGAATGTGAGTCCCACTTATTTCTTTTGTCATCATTTTATTGGTTAAGTTTTTTTTTTTTGATACATTGGTTAAGTTACTCTTAGATTTCTATCACAATATATAAACTTGACACAATTAATTTCAAACACAACTCTAATTATGATTATTCATAAAAATTAAAGTGATATGTTAAAAAAACACATAATAAATAGCTAATATTGATAAATAAAATACCACATAAAAGATTTAAAATTACAATAATATCGATCATATCGCATAAAATATTTAAAAATGCAATAACATAGATTCAACAAAATATTAATTATAATATCTAATTGTTATTATAGTAGTCATGTCCATTAAAATTTGCATTTTCACTTCCTCTGGTTCCTCCGCTTACATTTGGGTCTTGATTGTTTGAACTAAGAATTCGGTCCATCAACTCTTTTGCTCATCATATTAACATTATCCATGACATCGGCAAAATTAATTTGTGGGACTGAAGTCGTCGCCTGATTTGTATCAAAAGTAGGTCGATAGCCAAGCTCATGATACGAGAAGCTTTGTTGCGAACTGCTCCCAGACTCAGGTAATGATGAACTCTGCTGATATGGCATAGGCCGAAACCGCGAGGTCTCGTGAACTGAGTGGCGAGCAGGAATATGCGGCACTGAGTCTTGTGGCTGTTGCTGATGAGGATGCGAGCTGGCATATGCAGAGCGGCGAACTGGCTATATGGGTGGTTGTTGTTGGTGTTGATATCCTTGATCGCGATGCGACAATGCCCTTTGGAGGATTACCTCCATGTCTTGCATTGATTCTTGTCGGAGTTGTGCCCTCATTTCGTTGAGTCGAGCTTCATTATCAGTTTTGAGTCGGCGTTCCATCTCTTCAAAATCGACAGCTGAATAATATGGAGCGGTAGAACGACTGCTCGAGCCAATACTGCTAAAAGACTGGCTAGGATCAAGTCTATATCTCATTGGGGTCCTAATCACAAGTGAAGATGTATTGCCTTGACCCCTAACACGATTTCTTGCCATTCCTCTGACAACATCGACAAATCGGTCCACTATGATGGTTTGTCGGGATTCCTCATCAGCTCGCTCACTAGGTGGAAGGCTACTTTGTTGAGCATTAAAAGCTGCCTCAAATGCTTCCATCTCATTCTACAAAAAGAAAAGGGGAATTAATAATTATAAATTTCTATTTATAAAATTAAATATAAATTATAAATATTAAATATACCTGGACTCGTGCCGCTTCTGTTGTATCCCATGACCCGTCAAGTCTTCTGTGGAAGAACTCCTGCATCGCAATCAAAGATGGTTCACATCCATGTGTCTTCCAATATTCAGCACGAAAAGTAGCAGCAGACATAGAACCTCCACGATGGACGCTCCCTCCTCTATTATCAGACGCTTTATTTGCTTTTGCCTTCTCACATTTTTCCTTATATTTGGGCTCATTCCATTTCTCCTCCAAAACAGGCCAAGAGTTATCACCAATCCAATCGGGCTTTTGTTTTGTACAACGCGCATTAGACAACAAAGATGGCAACTTCTTCGAAAATTTCTTAGTGAACAGTTTAATCATCTCCTTATCGAAACGTTTCAACCAAGTGCATCGTACCTGTGCATAAAGGCAAAATAATATAAAAATTAGTAATGATAAAAAATTCATTAGTAAAAGTAATTAAAAATAAAAGTACTATTTTTTACCCGAAAATCATTCCAAAATGACTCCCATGCTTTCTTATCATTTTTCACCTCTTTCTAGGTAACAAATTGTTTACGGTAGTTTCCTATAACTGTACCTCCAACGGCTAATGAAACGGGTTTCTGTGGTAGTAAACTACACAATTAACAAATGTACATCAAAATACTACATATAAATAATAATTAAATTAATAATTTATACAAATATAAATTAATATATAAATTTAATTATTTCTTACTCATCGGAGTAAGGCATGAGGATAAATCGACCATGTCTATCCACCAAATAATTCTCATCGGGAACTAAAACATCAACATGATTAATTTCGTCATCTACACGGGTGGCTTCCTCAGGGTCAAGTTCAACTGGTATCTCATTACCATCGTTGTCAGTTCGACGTGGCATAGAGATCAAATTACGGTTGTACACCACTCGACGTTTGCGATCGCGGGGTGCAATTTTTTTACCGCGTCCATGTCAACCACCGGGTGGGTCTGATCCATGGCCACCTGAATCTCCACCACCACCAGGTGGAGGTACGGGTGGATCCCCTGCTGCAGCTAAAAACATACCTACACAAAATACAATCAAAATACATTTCATTCATAATACAATCAAAATACATTTCATTCATAATACATTTAAAATACATTTCATAATTCAGATTGTTTCAAAACATAACAAAAAATAATCTGATACATCATCATCATCATCATCATCATCATCGTCGTCGTCTTGACCATCTTCCAAATTTATTTCATCATCTTCATCAATGTCACCGTCTGAAGGTACCTCTTCTGCTTCATCAATAACACAAAGACGACTAAAAGGTTCAACTGTAATTTCATCGTCTACAATGGTCATCTCATCAGTTTGATACGGATGATCGTCTTCATTTATTCCATCCTTTTCAATTTGACCCCTTGGATTTTCTGTTATTGCGGTACACCATCCTCGTTTGTCAACTCTTGTTGATGGATAAGGGACATAATAAACTTGTTTGACATTGTGGGCAATAGCGAATGGATCAAACAATTGGTATCTCCTGTTCATTTTGATGTCTACAATGTTCGTCTTTGAATTTAACTTTGTACCCCTGCTCGATGGATCAAACCAACTACAATAAAACAATACCATTGTATTCTTGTTATCAAGATAGTTGTATTCGATTTCAAATATATTCTCAATCACACCATAGAAATCACCTTCACCATTTTCAGTCACACTTTTCATACACACTCCACTGTTTTTTGTTTCTTTTCCTCCAATCCAACTTTGTGTATGGAATTTGTATCCGTTGACAAAGTAGGTGTGCCATTGTTTAACATTTGACCTTGGTCCAACAAATAAGTTCCTCAAGTGTTGTACAGTAGGGGTTGGTACTTGAAGATACATATGTTCTGAGAACCATTGCGGGAAAAAATCATGAATCATAGCAGAAGATTGTTCCGCGGTTATCCCTGTAGAAGTTAAAAATAACTTTAAGTAGGGCTAAACTTCAGTGCAGTTAATTAACACATGAACATGTGCTGATTTAATACATTATCTCCAGGAAAACACACTTTCTCCGCGCCACCATGACGCCCGGGCAACTGGAACACTGATAGGGCAAATGAGTGACTTCTTTGTTTACAACCAGACGCTACAGTTTCATTACGTCTATTTGTTGGGGTCAGTGTGTCTTTGAAATAATGAGAACAAAAGTGAATTGTCTCACGATGTAAGTATGTTGCACAAATCGAGCCTTCCACCCTATCTTTATTTTTCACAGAACGCTTTGAATCCCCCATGAACCTTTCAAACGGGTACATCCACCTATACTGAACAGGTCCACCAAGTCTAGCCTCGTATGCAAGATGCACTACAAGATAGTCCATGGAACAAAAAATCCGGGAGGAAATATTCTCTCCAATTTACACAATATCATTGGAATGTCATTTTCCATCTTGATCAGATCATCTTCTCTTAGTGTTGTTGAGCATAAATTCTTAAAAAACTGACTGACTTCAATAAGTGGATTCAATACATGTTGGGGCAAAGAACTAAAGGCAATCAGGAGTAAAGACTGCAAAAAAAACATGACAATCATGATTCTTCATCCCCCGCATTCTTCCATTGTCAACATCAGCACATCATGCCAAATTTGAAGAATAACCGTCTGGCATCTTGAGTATTTTTACCCATCGAAAAACTGTTTTCGCTTCATCAACAGATAAAGTATAGTTCGCATGAGGTTTTAAGATTTTGCCGTTGGATGCAGTCTTCAACAACAAGTCATTGCGTCTACAATATAACGCAATTTCTTTTCTAGCTTTATCATTATCTTTGGTTTTTCCTTTGACATTCATTACTGTGTTGAATATGTTTTCAAAAACATTTTTTTCAACATGCATCACATCAAGGTTGTGACGCAAAAGGTTGTCTTTCCAATATGGCATATCCCAAAAAATACTCTTTTTTGTCCAATTGTGTGATTGTCCATATCCTCGCGGTCTTGAAGCAACACCACCTATTATCTGTACCTTTGGCTTATCTTTCACTTTGTCCCAAACTTGTTCCGTTGTCAAATATTGAGGTGGTGGTCGAGTTTCAATCTCACCTTTAACAAATGCATTTTTATTTCTTCGAAATGCATGATCAAGAGGAAGGAATCTCCTATGGCAGTCAAACCATGTAGCTTTCCCACCATAGTATAATGTAAACGCTTTGGTGTCCATCATACAAATAGAACATGCCAATTTACCATGTGTCCCCCATCCAGACAACATCCCATAAGCAGGAAAATCGTTGATGGTCCACATCAAAGCTGCCCTCATAGTGAAATTTTGTTTTCGACTGATATCGTATGTAACAACACCTTCCCACAACCTCTTCAAATCATCAATCAAATGTTGCAAATAGATATCAATACCAGCAGTTGGACTAGATGGGCCAGGTATTACGGCGGCTAAAAACATGTAAGGTTTTGACATACACATTTCAGGCGGTAGATTGTATGGAGTAACAATAACAGGCCAACATGAATATGGAGTGGCCGACACTTGAGTATACGATGTAAATTCATCAGAGCATAAGCCCAATCGTACATTTCGTGGCTCTGAAGCGAAATCAGGATTAACTTGATCAAAATGCTTCCATGCAAGACCATCAGAAGGATGTCACAACTCCCCGGAACTTTTTCGTTGTTCATAATTTTCAGAATGCCATGTCATTTTTGTTGCAGTTTACAGTGATGCATACAACCTCTGCAACCTCGGTATTATAGGCAAATAAAACATTGCCTTTCTTGGTACTGGTTTTCTCATACGTGACCGCGACTTTTTTGTTTGACGGTATCTTGGTTCTTGACAAAATTTACATTCAAGTAAATCACCGTCGCTTACACCAAAGTCATTGTTATAAAACAACATACAACCATTGATACAACAATCAATTCTCTTCGCTCCAAGTCCTAGCTTTGACACTAGTTGTTTTGCCTCGTAATAAGTTTGCGGCAAATCACCACTGGCGGGGATGGGTGTTGTTTCCAAGCACAACTTTGTGATGGCTTCCATGGCTAATTCTGGAACTAGATATCGAGACTTTATACCCAAAAGTTTAACACACACACAGAGTTAACTTTGAGTCTGTAGAACCTTCAAACAACGGTTCATTTGTTTCTTTTAAGTGATTAAAAAATCTCTAGGCTTCAGCATTCGGAAGTTCATCTCCTTCATATTCATCATCTCTCGACCCATTGTTCATCACATGAAATCCAAGAGCATCACTTATCATATTGTTCATCTCGTTGAAGGGGTAATGCTGATAAGTTTGAGCAACCATTGTTGGCGCGCTGCTGCTTGAAGCACCTCGATTCACATCACGAATATTAGTAGCACTCGACGGGGTCTCCGTCGCAAATGATTCACCATGACTAGACCAAACCCAATAATTGGGTCTGAATCCTTTAGTATATAGGTGATATTTAATTTCATCTTCGCAACGAATACGTCCACAATCACAAACCACACAAGGACATCTAATTCCCCCTTCAAGTATGACGATGGGACTCTGTTTAGCGGCTTTGATAAATATATCAACCCCTAATTTAAAAATTTCTTTAATTTGTCCTCTCTTTCTAGGATCAAATCTATCGTACATCCACCTACGATCCATAACTAATATCTGAAAAATACAATACAATATAATATATCAACACGATCCTTAATTACATCGATGTCATATAGGGGGTGGTATTATTTGATAGGCTATATTCGCTCATATAAAAATAAATTACCAAATTTCATATTTTAAAAACTTCTTTTAAGTTACTTATTAACAATATATAAATTATAGTCTATTTAAAGTGACCTTAATTTTTTTTAAAATTGTAAACTTAATAATTAATTCATATACTATAGTTAAATATTAATCATTCGTTGTTATTCATATATATTTTTTCAATTAAATTGAGTTAAAAAAACTTACATATATTTTTAGCTTTAGAAAAAGAAAATAAGTTATTATATTAGAACAAAAAAATTGATTTTTTTTATCACCTAAAATCAATAACAACATATTTAATTTATTTGTTTATTAATCATTCAGTTTTTTATTTAAATTTTTTTTTTCAATTAAAATTATGATTTAAAAAAAATTAATTATATTTGTTAGTTTTAGAAACAAAAGAAGCTATTATATTAGAAAAAAAAAATGATTTATTTTATCACCTAAAACCAAAAACAACGTATTTAATTTCTTGGTTTGTTTTTTAGTCACCTAATTATATTTTTTTCAATAAAAATGTGTCAAAAAAACTTAATTATATTTTTTTGTTTTAGAAAGAAAAAAAGCTATTATATTACAATAATATAGTTAATAGTCAAGAGAAAAATATAATATAGATTTTACATAAAAAATTTAAACCAAATGTTTTTTTTTTCTAACACAAATAACAATAGTAAAACTTTTAAACAAAAAAATAGTCAATTACAAGCATTATTACATTTATAAAATTTATTTTAAACTTCAAAACATAAAGTTTACACAATTTAATTTATATTACTTACTTGGTATGCCAAGTAGAGTCTGACTTCGCGCTATACCAAATACTATTCCAACCACGCCACAACGTCAATGCTAACGAACACTCCTAAATTATAAACATAAAAAAAATTAAAAGCATTAATAATGTAAATTAAATATTACAATAATAGACTAAACTTTTAAAAAATAATACAAGGAACACTTACATTTTAAATATGCATTATATTGTTGGAGTGGAATGAGAAAAAATAATTGGAGTAAAAAAGATTGTTGATGAAAGGTAAGAAAATGGTTGGAGTTATTTAGAGAGAAATTGAATGATTTTAGAGAGAATTGAAGGTAGTGAAATTGGTTTGAAGGTAAAGATATTTGGAGGGAAGTGTTGATTTTACGTAGTGATCAATTCAACTTGGGTTTGAGAAGAATATATGATCAGTGAAAAAAATTGTACCGTTGTTTGCATTAAAGGTATTGGTAGGTTTAAAGGTATATAGCTTACAGCTAGTGAAATTGTTCCCTGCAATATTAATTTCTTTGCAGTATTTTTTTCACTTGACACGGTCAATCAGACATTGCAATTTGACTGCATAGGAATCGGTTCCTGAGGAATATTTCCGCCACAAAGTTTAACATTTTTTTAAAAAAAATTTCCTGACTGACTTTTCTGCCACAAAGTTTAACCTTTTTTTTTTAAAATTTCCTGGCAGACTTTTCCGCCAGTAAACGTTAAAATTCTGTCATTTTATTTTTATTTTTATTTTTTGTTTTTCTGATAAATATTGTGGCAGAATATTTTGTTTTGTGACTAATTTTTCCCTCACTAACTTATTGAGGACAATTCCGCCACATCCTGATTTTTAAATCTGTTTCTTAATCAAGGTTTTCTTGTAGTGTGTGCCAGAAATCTATGCCTTTTATCTGTTAATGTGTTTTGTTGTTGTTGTTACTTCTAGATTAGATGAACAATCACTACTAAAAATCTGCTTATTACCTGCGGATTTTCCTGCGGAAAAAAATCCGCAGGTATTTCCAAGGATTTTCCTGCCACTCAAAGCAGTTTCCTGCGGATTTTACAGTTTTAGGAAATTCCGCAGGTATTCCTAAGGATCTTCCTGCGGATTTTAACACCCCAATTTCCTGCAGATTTTAATTCTTCAGAAAATTCCGCAGGTAATTTTTGAATTTTTTTAAAAATAAAATACACAGTTATTTTTGTAAAAAAATAATTAACAAAAACTAATACCTTATTTTATATAAAATTAATGGTGCAGCTAGTTTCTAAGATTAAAATCAAATTAGTAAAGTGGCATCTTAGATTCTTAGTGTATTTCATTTAAAAGATTAATAAATAATATTTTATACTAAAATAAATTATAAAATTCGGATTATGATTTTACACTAAAATAAATAATGTCTTGTACTAAAATATATCCTCAACTTGTATCAGACAACCGCGAACTCTAAGCTTCTCATCCAAAATTGAAACCGCGACCCGAGCTTCTCCGTCGCGACTCTCCCTCCGTTTGCGTCACTTCTCCACTTTCTCTCTCGTATCATCACTTCACAATCATCAACCTCGCCATCAAAATCCCCAATCAGCGCCGCATGAACCTTCACCGTTTACCGCCATGTCGAGACATCTATTGCTAGGGTTCAGTCTCCTTCTCAATTGTTGTATGATTCGTTTTCAAATTCTAGATCTAATTTTCACATTCATAGCTTTTTAAATTAGTTTCACACATTTTGATTTTAAGCAAACTCAGTAACCCTAAACCCCCTTTCGATTCTAATCAGAGATCGAAGAAGATGGATGCTCTTATGAAGCCGTATATGGTCTTCTCTCTGACGATTGCCTCAAAGTAAGTCTTACAACACTTCCATTTTTCTCTTAACATTTCTGTTATTACAGTTATCAATTCATACATAGATAGATTCGTTCTCTTAACATTGATGCTGTGTTTTATTCGTTCTTGCTTAGGTTCTTCACATGGATAGAAATGAGTTTTTTTTTTTTTTTTTTGTATATTTATCAATTTCATAAACTACAGTGCTTAATTTTAATCTAATGTAGTGATTATAGTGTCATTTAGGGTTTCCATCTTGAATTTGTGTTAAGCTAGTTTGTCTATTTTTTATACTAGTGATATAATGCTTACACTCAATGCACATTAGTTGTTAAAATTAATCAGTACAAGACATCAAGCTGAGATGTGAAAGTTACTAGAATCACTCTTTGTGAAAATTCATTAAAGTGAATGATTTCTTTTTTTTGCTGCTAAACAAGCTTTCGTGTTGCTCGGTATAGATTCGCAGACGACATCAGCTGGAGCGTTTGGGTAAAGTACTTTTTTTACCTTGCTAATTGCTATACATTTTCCCTTTTAGGATGGAAGTAAACAACAAGTAGTTTGATATGATTGCTGTGTGGTACGATATCATTGTGATTTTAGCAATAATTTGGCTTTTTATGTTTTCCATCACAAATGGAAATGAAATGACAAGAAATTAATCTTCTATCTATTTATCTACTACTACAACAAGTATTTTTACTGTGTTAATGAATCTTTGCAGGACTCTCACTTATATCACAGGAACTCACAGGTATATTTCAACAAGTATTTGTTTAAACTTTAGAATCTTTTACATGTTATCTGTTTTCAGAGTTAAAGCTTCCAAATATCTAATTATCTGTGGTTATTATGACCTTTACTTGTTTCTTATTTACCTTTCTGTTGTTGAATTGCAGGTTGTTGTGGAACTGTGTACCAGGCTCTGTGGTATGGATAAATATGTTCTTTCCACTACGTAGCTAATGACAGCATTGGATCAATATTATTGCATAGTTTTTGTTTCCCCCCTCTTCCCTGTAATTTCCCATTTTTATGATTTTTGCCCCTTTAAAATTATAGGATTGGTTGAGAAGAGCTACTTATTGGGCCAAATTCAGTGCAACAGCTGGTCTTGGTGTTATTCATAGAGGTCATTTGCAGCAGGGAAGGTCACTGATGGCCTTGGTCTGATTCATGCCAACCATGGAGAAGGCATCAAACAATTCCTCCGTGATAGCTTGGCAATACTACTGTTGAGGTGCTCATCAATATTCATCATCTGTTAAAAAAAGACTATTGCTATATCTAACTAATATGTTGTTTATGGCCAGGTCATTCACTTATGCACACAAGACACAACATGAAAAGATTATAAGGTAAAGGTGTTTCACTTGGCAATCTGTTAAACCACGGCTTCTCTTGCTCTGATATTTACGGTTTTTAAATGTTTCAGAGGGTTAGCACTGGGAATTGCTCTTATGGTTTACGGAAGAGAAGAAGAAGCTGCCACTTTAATTGAGCAGGTGACTTGAGATCAGGATCTGAAATCTTAAATACAGTGAGAGCTGCATTGGAGCATGTTCTGTTTCAAACTTCAGAAGAGGTATTAGATAGAATTGCTTTTATATTGCATCATTATATGTGATATTATATTCTTGTACTTCATTTGCAAATTTAATGGTAGCTTTGACTGTTATTGTACTGTTAGATTTAGGGATCTCTACTTTTATCTTATCTTTATATTTGTTGTTTCTTGTACTTAAGTTGTGCTCATTGAGCTTTTTAAGTTAATATGTTGTCTTTTATTGCGTTCCGTAATTGATAGTATTCATAGACTGCTTTGTGATACTTCGGCATTCATGTCGAACCTGAGCGGTTAGCTGAGCAACTCACCATTGTTTCAATTTTTGTTTTTCCTTTTTCATTTATGTTTGAAAGTTTATGCAGTTATGACTTGTTAGTTGGGAGAATTTTATTTGAGCGCTTCCCTGTACTATGCAGTATTAATGAGTGATAGGATGTTATGAATAACGTAGTGATATGACATTGATTAATTGGTTCGTATGTGATATTTTTGTTGGACAACTCCATTGTCTTTATAGTGCTTCTAATTTGTTTAGTTCTATGCACACTAGTGCAGTGATTGTAAATTTGATGGATTGATGAGGATGCTTGTGTTTGTTTGTTTTTCCTCTGTTTTAGATTGGTTTGTATTAACCAAAAAAATGTTTATGGTTACCTTAAGAGTGGAATCTCTGCTGCCACTTAAAAGAAGTCTACTGTCAGCAGACCAACTGTATAGTAAAAGTCAATATGGGTGATTCATCCAATGCTTACGTATATTAATTTTTGTATGCTTCAGAGAATTTGGTGATAGAGTTAAGTATTGGACGACGGTGAATGAAGGCAACGTGTATGCATCGTTTGGTTATGATCTTGGAATCTTACCCACCTCAGAGGTGTTCTCCTAGTGACGACATAATTGCCACTCAACGGGCCCAAGATTTCATGACGGGGTGGTAAGTTAGTAACAATTTGATCATGACGGGGTGGTAAGTTAGTAACAATTTGATCATGATATGTCTCTCTTTTGACTGCTTTACATCCAACAGTTTTTGCGTCTCATCTTTCAATTATATACATTTATTCTTACAAGTAGGCCTTTTTTAAGGCAAAATCGGCAGTACAAAGGCATCATTATGAACAACGAGTAAATTTGTTCATTTATTATTGCAGGTTTCTAAGCCCATTTGCATTTGATGATTACCCTGATATAATGAAAAAGAATGCTGGTTCAAGAATTCTTTCCTTCACCAAAAAGGAATCAAATCTTGTCAAAGGCTCAATTGACTTCTTAGGAATAAACTTTTACTATTCATTTTCCTTAAGCTGTTTCCTTGACATTTTCTAATTGTATAACCAATTTTGGAATTTGTCTTATGACTATTTATTGTTAGGATTTTATATTCATTGATTTAATGATTAATATAATTAAATGGTTTTTTGATATTCATTTTGATGTTTAATAGAAAAAATTATCACACAAAAGACACCCAGAATATTTTTTTTTAAAAAAAAAAGCATACTTTCCTGCGGATTTTTCTGCGGAAAAATATTTCCTGCGGCTTTTTTTGCGTATTTTGCTGCAGGAACATATTTCCTGCGGAATATACTGTGGATTTATCTGCGGATACGTCGCAGGAAATATTCCTGCGGATTGTTTTTCAATTTTGGCAGGAAATTCCGCAGGAAAATTTCCTGAGGATTAAAAAACCGCAGGAACTAATTACCTACGAAGGTTTTAGTTGGGAACCGAAATCCGCACGAAATTCCGCAGGAAACACGTTTCCTGTGGATTTTTGCTCCAAATCTGCAGGAAATTGGCAGATTTCTAGTAGTGAATAGGGAACACAGAACATGGAACACCTCTGCTAATGTTGTCGATGTTGATGTTTTGTCCTTGGAAAATCATGCTTCCAAACTTATGGGTTAATTGTTTTTTTTCTTCTTTATTTGATTGCATGATGGTCCCTAATCTTTGTGTTTTGTTTTTCTCATCAACATCATTTTTTTTCTCTCATTGATTAGTCGCTCTCTCTCGTAAGATAATCTCAAAGTCATCAAATGGAAGAAAAAAAAAAGAGTAAGGTTATGGATGTAACTGTTGAAGATTTTGAGTAAGTTCTGCACTTTATTTTATATTTTGTTTTCCTATACTATTTTTTATTGACAATTTTTATTGATAATTTAGGATGCATCAATTTTTATTCAAGATTTCATTTCTAATTTAAAAGTTTAATTCAAGTTCAAGCTCTTGGTTAGTCACCTCCAATTGAAAGGTCAATTTTCGATAGGCTTACTCTTGACTTAGAAATTGAAATTTTGGATACATGTTTTGTTCATGGCATGTTATAAAAATCCGCTGAACAAATGGTTTTGGAAATGGGTTTTAGATTATGACTTAAGAAAAGATAACTAAGCAGGAATTAAAGTCAATTATTGACCTACAATCTTTTTTTTATTAAAATTCTTGCATGTTAATTTTATGACTGTCCTATGATGATTTTAAGTTGAAATTGGTAGAAACAAAGATGAACCATGTTTCCTACATAAAATTCTGGTTTTGATGAAACTAAGCCTCTACCAAAAGGTGCGGGAAAAAGTCCTTTATAGAATCAAAGGAAGAGGTGAGCTCCCTGCTAAAAGAAAGAATAGTTTTAGAGAAAGTAATTTTCTAGTATATTTTTCTCATTCAGTAGTTTTCTGATTTCGGTATATATATTTTGTGCATATATTTTAGATGGCATGCTTGGGCATATGTTTGTCTTTTGTTTTGTTTCTTCTATCCATAGGGAATTGCTTCCATCAATCATATTGGATTCAAGTCTAATGAACTGAACATGGATGTTTCATATTCTAAACTTAATGAATTATTAAAATCAAACAATTTGGACATAAGTAATAAGATACTTAATTTATTGTCTCTATCAATGTTTTTTTGTTTTTGCTCTTGCCATTCGATGATTCTTTTGACTTTTATATGTATATGCATTTGAGTTACTACCATTAACTCATTTATAATCCTAATATATTAATTAAATATTTTTCTGTAGAGTGTTTCAACTCTAAAGAAGTGATTTTAACAATGAAGGCCTAAAGCAAATTTGTAAATATCCTTTTGAAATCAATAACACTATTTTAAATAATTTTTTTTCCCTTTGTTATAAAGATATGAAAACTTTGTTTATATTATACATAAGTATTTCACTTATTTGGTGAATTTCAAATTTAATTTACTCATCTTGTGATGTGGTAATGTTGATTTTTGTGCGTTTTTTATCAAGAATCTGAATATTTGGAGAGCTTCATAATTTATGATTAGTATGTCTTTTTCAAAACGAAGAGTTGAATGTGATTCTAGAATACTTTCACTTATTTGGTGCATTTCAAATTTAATTTACTCATCTTCTTTTATTTTCATGTTGCTCTTTTTCAATTTCATACATGCAGCTTATGTGTTTGATAAAATGTCCACATTGATTCTCATCAACATTAAGACCATGGGGTTTGTTGTTGTTTTTTGTTTTCCATCTTTATTCATAAATGATATTATAAATTTGCTTATTTGTTTGCCTTAAAGTTGCTATTTTTTTATGATTTCGTATCGTTAAATTTTCTACTTTGTGTTGTATTTTTATTAATTTTATTCTTAGCTAATGACTTTCTTTTTGATAATTTGTTGCCTGTTCAATTTGTTGGCTATTCAATTTGATAATTCCGTCAACAACAAAAAAAATAGTTTTCAAGAATCGGACACTCATTATGTAGTGATTTTGGTATGGTAGTATTTCTCAAAAGCATCATGATATTGGCTGTGTTGCTTGATTAGCTATTGTTCTTTGGGATTTACTTTGAGGCTGGAGCTATTAAGAAAAGGTCGGTTCATAGACAAGACAAGGTGTGGCTTCTGAAAAAGGATAATTGTTGTTTAGAATCATTATTTTGTTTTTAGTGATCTTGTTTGGCTGTTTTAACTTTTGAGGTTATTGCTTACTTTCAAGGTTGGCATTTTGGGAATCCAATTTGCACATTCTCATACTTATGACTTTTAACAAGTTGATTTTGCCAATCGGAAGGTTTCAAATGGTGTTGTGGCATAATATTTTTCTATCATGAGCTCTTTATGGTTTGTATACATTCTATTATTTATTTTCTTTTGTGACTATTCTTTCTGTTCTAGATTCTTTTGTTATTTTCATCATATTCTTGCTCATTTTTTTCTTATTTATGACTAGATTGAATTTTTTTTAGTAAAAAATGTTGCGAATTAGTCGCTATTGCGGCACTATAACATCGCAGCATAGTAAAATTTGAATATGCCACTATTTTCTGCTATCCACAATTGACAACAATGGATTATAAGAATGTTTCATATATAGGCAAAGCTTCTTTTAATTGTCTGGTTCTGTTAATAGTAAGCACGAAGTATACTCGATCACTTTTTTCTTAAAATTTTTAATGATCAATTCTATACTGATCATATTTTTGGTTTTCATTTAAGGATGTACACATTTGATGTGCAATGCAAGTCTTTCTTTCCAATGTTTGGTTTGCTATATGGTAATTTCTGATTCCTTGATTTCTATGATTTGTTATGATGTTGGCAACTTAAGTATCTTAAATTAAAATGGCATTGATATCTTGTCTTTTGGCAGTGATCGGTTATTTTCTTTTTCCTATTGGTGGCTCATGGTTTTATTCTAGAAGTACTATCAAATCTATTATTCATGGTGGGAGTTTCATACTACCAATATCTAAATTTCGTCGGTTATGATAGTAAGATTACATAATTAAAGGAAGAGGTGAGCTCCCTGCTAAAAGAAAGAATAGTTTTAGATAACGTAATTTTCTAATATATTTTTCTTATTTAGTAATTTTCTGATCTTGGTATATATATTTTGTGCATATGTTTGAGATGACATGTTTGGACATATGTCACATTTTGATATTTTCTGATCTTTTGTTTTGTTTCCTCTATCCAGATGAAGTTGCTTCCATTAATCATATTGCATTCAAGTATAATGAACTGTTGCAGTTGAAGCAAGGACTGCACATGGATCTTTCAGATGCTAAACTAAACAGTATTGATGAACATTTTATAATTTTAGATCAATTTAATTCGTAAAATTACTATCACCTAAAATATTGAAATATGTGATAGTAAATATATTTTATGTGATAGTAAATATATCAAAATATGGATCAATACATTTTTCAAAACTAATGTGGCAATTTGCCTAAATAAAAACAAATAAATGACTATATGGCATGACACTGATGACAGTGCTTTCCAAGTGTAATCGCAAGAATGTCCAGCGTGAGTAACGTGCTGAAACGTGAAACCTGAATATAATGATCCCATAATTTCTTTATTTTAACATTTTACTATGATAAATCATCCAAAATTATATGTACCAAAATTGTCATCTAAAAGTGTCAAAAAAAAGTCATCTAAAATTAAGTTTTTGTAATAATTAAGAGCATTCATAATGGAGAACTCCACTTTTGAGTACTTAAAAGGGTCCCACATGGACACATCACTAATTTATTATTTTTTTAATAATAGTACCTAATAGGTACTCAACTCCTCCAATGGAGCACTTCTTAAAAAGTATTTAAATTGGGTCCCATCAATAACTCTACATCATTACAATAATTTATTATTTAATTATCTATTTGATAATATAAATTGATTGAATGATAAAATTATAAAATTAGTATGTACTATTTTTTTATAATTTGAAAAAATAATTAAAATACGAAATTTAATTTAAAATAATATTGTCAAATTTTAAGAATGACATAATTAAAAAATAATCTAAAATAACATTACATAATTTTAAAAGCAATTAATTTTGTTGATCATCATGCCCAAAACGTTGCCAAATTTTGTTGGATCCATTGTGAAATATAAATTAAATGATAATTTTGATAGAATGAGTAAAATCCTTCAAAGAGAGCACATTAATTTATATAATATTTTCTCTATCGGTAAATAAAGTACAACATCTATATATGGTTGGCATTAATTTTACACCTTAAAAACATATGTTTAATAAGACCATCTCCAATGGTAGTACATATTTCAATAAGAAACGGTACTTATTAGGTACTACCATTGGAGCAATACTCATTTGAGTATCTAATAGGTACTGAGTCTCAAATAAGCACCCTTTCTCTTCTTCTAATTTACATTAAAATAGTATACCTTTTATGGGACCCACTTACTCTTAAATATTCAATTTAAATTAATTAAAATTTATACAATCCACAAATAAATGGAATAAATTGATATAAACACAACCCATATTTTTTAAAGTAGCAAGCCAAACATTATATATGCACCAATTTGATATCAACGTTAATTTTTTTAATGCTAATGGACAAGAGCCGTTGTGCTCTATTTAATTTGTTTTATTACCGTTAAAAACAAATGCTATTATATAGTAATTTTTTTTTTCCCAAAAGACATTCTCTTGTTATTGTAACTATTGTTCCAAACTCTTTACAATGGATCCAAACCAAAACTTTTTGTATAATTTCATGTCAAATTCTCCTACTAATTCAAATATTCAAAATTAGTTGTTTTCAAAATCATGTAGTATTATTTTTAACTTATGTAATTCTTAAAAAAAAAAATTAATTAATTTTTGAATTTTAATTATTTTCTGAATTATAAAAAAATAGTACATGTTAATTTTTGTAATTTTATAATCCAATTAATTTAATATTATAAAATAGATAATTAAATAAATAAGTTATTGTAATGATGTGAAGTCATTGATAGGACCAATTTAGAACTTTTTAAGAGGTGCTATGTTAGAGTGAATGAATACTTATTAGGTATTTTTATTAAAAAATAATAAATAAGTGACGTGTACATATGAGACCCAGTTAAGTACTCATACTTGGGGTGCTCTATTGCGGATGCTCTAAATAAATCAAATTTTTCTTGAATGTGGTATAAATTGGGCCATACATCCAACAACATATTTTAATTTCTTACTCGAAACTTGGTCAAACAAATAAGCATTAAAAGAAAAAGAAAACATGCCCCTCTAATTCAGACATGGAATCTTCCACACTATAGGTTCTCACCTTTTTTAGCTCATGCCACATCCATATTGGAGGTCTATTATACCCTGACCCCATTGTTAGAGGTAGTAATGCCTAAATCGTGATTGACTTCTTTCTACTAAAGATAATAACTACAAATATAAGAAATTCTTCTTCAGAGAAAATTCTTCCCTGCAAAGATGGTTAACAGTTAACACTTACTGTAGAGTTGAATAAATCAATTTAAGAAAGTCTTAATGTACAAAATAATTGATTTTAAGGATATTATTGGTAAAATACTTGACAGTTGTGTTTTAAAAATGAGTATAGAAATATAATAAAGAACTTCATTTTAAATTTTTAGCAGAACTTCATAACTTTCTAACATAACTTCATTTTTATTTGCAAAACTTTTGAATAATAAATTATCATATACCATATCAAAGAAAGCATCACCATGAATTTGAAAACCAGTAAATTCGATAAATGGAGAAATCAGTATAGAAATTTGATGGAATATTCTTCTCATACATTGTATGAAAGAGTACAAAACCAATCTGGTAAGGTACTCCAACACAAAACAAAGGAAGAATTGAAATATGTACAATGGATTGAAACAAAACTTACACCTACAATGCATTAAAACCATCAAAGAATGATGTAATGAGAAAAATGACATGTATCTATCTATAATCTTCGAGCCGAAGATATCAATGAAGAAAACCGGGAAAGTTACCAAATTCTCTGCTGAATCAATTGGAATTGAAAATATCATCAGAAGATGATTTCACACCAATTTCCTTTCTACTTCTTCAACTCTAAATCACTGCTCTAATGTCAGATTAAAAGCTTTCTTTAACTCTTTGCTTCAAGAATTTTGTAATTTTTTCTTCACCTCATAGACATCAATGTGCGAACTCTTTTCTCTCTTTCGGCTTTCTTAGCACTTGGTGTCCTTTTCAGTTTCATCAATTCTTGAGCAAGAGCCTTCTCAACTGTGTCAATTGAATTCAGAAGCTTCTTTTCTGGAGTAAGAAACTCCGATTCAGCATCTTCTTGTGGAAGATTTGTAATGTCGATTACGATTTTCGGAACCTTACTACCATGAGGTGTTTTCAGTTTGATGCAGGATTTTGGAGAATTCTTATAGGCACGTGAACCTGAAGCAGAAAATGAAGCTGGATCGGAAAAAACTGTCAACTGATTCCCAGAAATTGGTGTCCCAGTTTGCTGAATTTCCTCTTCTCCCAATCTACTTCTCCTTCTCTCAATCGTCTAAACACAATTAACAACATAAAATTAGATCCAAATCAAAATTAACAAACATACAGAATATTCAGCATCACATAACAAACAAATTAAATCCAATTCAAAATTAACTAAACATACAGAATATTCAGCATCATATAACAAACTAATTAAACAACAGAATATTATTATCAAAGGAAAATTAAACCAAATCAAATTAAAAATAAAAACAAATGAACGTTCAAAGATAAACCGTTTTTCAGATTCAAATCAAATTCTAGGTCAAATTTTCTCATAAGAACCGTTCAAAAGTAAAATTCCTCTTAATTTCCTAAACAGAGTATAACAACAAAGTAAAACTAAATCAAATTCAAATTAAACTAATCTTAATCAAACAGAATATTCAGCATCGAATAAAACAAAATTAAATAACTATTGTAAAAGAATACTATTAAATTAAAACGTAAAATTAAATCAAATCAAATCATATTCAATATTCAAACAAACACAAGAACGTTCTAGATCAAAGCTAAACAGTTTTCCAAAATTCAAATCAAATCTAATCATACATGAAATTCTCGGAAAACAACGTTACGTATTAAAGATAATCCGTTCAAAAGTAAAAGTTATCACAATTACCTAAACAGAATACAACAAAGCAAAATTAAATCAAATCGAAATTAAACTAAATATACAGAAAATTCAGCATCGCATTACATAAGAAACAAATTAAATCAAATTCCAAACAAATTCAAACTAAACAATAGAATATTGTAACGGAAAATTATAAAAGTAAAATTAAATCAAATTCAAAAAATAAATAAAAAAAAAAAAACTAATTAGATTAACCGTTTTCGACTTGATAGAGAGAGAAAATCAAGAAGAAGAAAAATCTAGAGAGAGAGAGAGATTTACTCGAACAACAGCGGTGATATCACGAAGCGGAGTCCTCGGGTACCAGGACGGAAGAATGCTACGATTTGCACCACCACGAGTTCTTCCGCGACGAGTTAACACCGGTGGAGTATTTTCGTTACCAGGAGCGTGAAAACCACGCGGACGAGTAACTCCGGCACCGAAAATAGTTCGTTGAGCAACGAACCGATCTGAACCGGCGGGAAGTAGGTCGGAGTCTTGGTAAATGGAGAAAGGACGGCGGTTAGTCAAAAGTGTGTCGACGTCGAGAGGTGTGACGCGGCGGTCTCTTGCTTCCGGCATAGTTAGTTAGAAGCGAAGAGAGAGAAAGTGGTTAGGGAAGTTTGAAAGGAGAGAATGAGGAAATTCTGAGAGGGTTTGAAATGAATGAGATTTGTTTGTATTTGTAGTGAGTGAGGTTTGGTTAGTGGTTAGGGTTTTGTGTTTGGTTATGATTTAGGTTCGGGATCGAAAGGGAAGAAGAGAAGCATAGGATTGGGAGGTGATGAAGACTTATATGGAAATTAAATTTGAAATTTATAAATGGCGCTTTTATATTATTTAAGACTCTAGTCTATTTCTCCGAATAAAATGGGAGTTAATTTGAATTTTAATTATTATTTTTTCAACTTTTCACACGTGTTTGCGTCATTCTTATCCGTGCCGAAAATTAAACGGTATATTCGAAATTTCAAATTTTTCCTGTGGGCGGGATTTTTGCATCGTTTTTTTTTTTTTTGATATTAGATGTTTGGGCTTTTTGGGCATGGGCAAGCATATTCAGATTTGTTTTTGGAGTACAGCATTTTGAAAATTGCTATTGAGGCTCCCCACGTTTGCTCCCAGGCCCCCCAAACTGACCAAAATGCCCCTGGACATAATTTTTGTTGCATAGACAACAAAAATAAATGACTATTGGTGACAAACTGACGAAAGTGAGCAATACTTGCGCGCCTTCAGGATTTGGCCCAGATTAAGTTGGTTTTGTTGTCAACCTCACGAACGCGCTGCCTTTCGTTGTCTACCTCACGAACACGCTGACTTTCGTTGTCTAGACAACGAAATAGCAAATCTACTAAATTTCGTTGCCTAGACAACGATTGCCTAGACAACGAAATTGTGTCGGCAATCAAAAACAGCTCCCCATGCAGTCAAAATTGGTTGACACGTGGCCAACTGTGATTGGCCACGTGTGTGGCTGTGATAGTGCACCAGCCAATCAGAATTGAGTAAAAATTCTATAAATAGGCACCTAATGTGCCATTTTTTTTACCATTCACTTCTTTTCCTCTTTTGCTCATAAGTTTTAATTTTTTGTCTTTTATAGTTTCGTAGTTTTATTAGTTTTAGTTGGTTTCTATCGGGCGCATGGTCCGTCGTGGACTAACCATACTACTCCTACCGGTGTTGTTAAGGCACAATGGTTGGGAGTAGTATGTTATTCCACGAGGGATTTTGTGTCCTCACTAGGAATAGTATGGTTAGTCCAAATGAGTCTTGCTTGGCTTGTGGTTACTACTGCACAAATGAGACTGTCCTATAGTGTGGGACTAGTCCTCGGCAGATGAACCGAAGGGAAATTGCGCAAAATTTAGTGGGCGAAATAATGTATTATTTCTGCCTGACATGACCCGAAGGGATTTTCCGCTAGGCCATATTTACTCTTTTCCCGGAGCGAGTTTCTCTTGCTCCAGCATTCATGTTTTTCCTGGTTTTTACCAGGTTGGTTTTCTTGCGCTTTCGCGCAGTTGTATTTTTTTGCCCATATTTTCCTGTTGCTATGGGCAGATTTCTTTTTCCCCCGGGATTACGAGGGATAAATGTATTATTTCTGCCTGATGTATTCATTTGTAATGGTTGTAACAAAAAATAAATAAAATTGTTTTTGTTAATTGTATTTTGCATTGTTAATAGTATATATTTAATTTTCATTTTGAAGTTGTTTAATTAAAATAAATTAACATTAACTTATTGTAAATAACAAAATCAACTATCCACTAAAATAAAAAAAATTAACAGTATCAAAATCTGGAAAACTCTTAGACAACGAAAATCTGGAAAATTTGGAATCTCTGTGACCATATTTTGTTGTAATGACAACGAAAATCTGGAAAAGGGCTTCCAGTTTTCGTTGTCTAGACAACGAAAATCTGGAAAAGTGCATCCAGTTTTCGTTGTCTCGTTTCAGATATCAAGCGTTTTCGTTGTATATCCAACGAAACCACGCGTGTTCGTGAGATAGACAACGAAACTAGATATGAAGCGTTTTCGTTGTCTAGACAACGAATTTCAAGTAAATTAGGCCAGGAACGCGCCTTCGTCCTGCAGGCAACAATATATTTGGGTTTCGTTGCCTAGACAACGAAAATTTTGATCATGTCCTCAGGGGTATTTTGGGATTTTAGGGGGGCTTTGGAGCAACTAGGGGGGCCTCAATAGCAAATTTCCAGCATTTTTCATATCTTTCTTAGTTATTGTTTCCTTTTTCATTTATCTCGTCTACCTTTTAGATTTATTAAATAATTGATGTGTTAAATTTTGAATAGTAGTATGTGTTTAATTTTAAATAATATTTGTATTTATGTATTTTGAATAATTCATGTATTTAATCTATATTATAGTTCAAATACATTTATTATTCAATAAAATAGACCAAAGTGAGTAGTATTAAATTTTACTTGTATTTTGGAGAGGTTGGGGTTCAACTTATTCATCTTAAGGGGGTAAAAGTTTCATAACTAAACTACTTGATTAAAAAAATAAAAAATGTATTTTGTCAATTAATCATGCATACCAACAAGAACGGATTCAAAAGTTTATAAAATGGAGGGCCGGAATAATTAAATAATAATAAATATTAAATAAAGTATCTAAAGTGTACATGTCATTTTTCTGTATCATAAAATTCATCGATAATTAAATTTGTATCAAACTTTTCAGCAACTTTTCTTCCAAATTAAGTAATCACACAATTCCCTAGAAATTCATCTTCCATCTTGATTCTCGACCTATTTTTCACAATCTTCGTGGCAATAAATCATTTCTCGAAAATAGTAGTTGAGGTGTTGTAAGTTTGAGTCACGGCTCTATTTCCTACAAAATGGTAACAAAAAGAGTTTGAGGTGTTGAAAATGAAATATGCATAAACCATCACTAAATATTTTGCAAAAGTAATTATAGTGGCTAACAAAATTAGAAGCAATGGAGAGGTTACGTCTGAATCAAAAGTGGTGCAGAAAATTATTTGTACGTCAATAGAGAAATTCACAAATGTAGGGGTTTCAATTGAGTAGTAAAAGAACAAAGAAGAAATGTCCATGAGCTTCAAAGCTCTCTAGTAGTTCATAAACAAAAGTTTAAAAGGGATAATTGTAACAATAGACGAGCTGTGAAGGTGGAAAGTAGTATAGGAAGAGGAGCAACGTACCGTGGAAGAGGACGCGAAAGAGGGAGACAGTCTTTCACAAGGGATATTGTTACAAGGTCGGCCCAACATTAAATGAGTCGTAGAGCAAATTTTAAAGTGAGGCTTTTGCTTAAAAAATAATTTTGTTATTAAAATCATTTTATTTTTATTTAAATTTTATTTTTCCAAACAAAATCATTTATTAAATTATCATAATAAATTTTATTTAACATTTCTAGTTCCAACACCTATTTGAAGGTTATGGTTGTTTGAATTCTTGAAACGTTGCAAAGTTGTTGTATTATTTTTACAAAAACAATAAATTATCAAAGCCTTTATGTTTTTCTCTGGGATCTTTTTTCGTATTATAAGCTAATGAGCTTATGATTTATGAGGGACTTTTTTTCCTTAGTGATTTTTATTTTTATTTTTTGAGGGGTAAAGTCCTTGCTTAGGTTACCTTACCAATTGAGCCGACATGCGGCTAAAGTTGGAAAACGAGAAGAAAATAGAGTAAAAATGGATACTGAAATACTATAGGTATTAACAATGCTAATGTTAATTGGACTAAACTAGGGATATCAACAGGTAGGGTCGGGTGTGAGTTTTACACTTCTCAAACTCACATCCGAAATAACCACCCAAACTCAAACCTAAACCCAAAGGCTGTTCAGGTGAAAGAAAAAAAAAACTCACAACCATTGGGTTTGCGTTTTTTCACCCAAACCCGCACAATTGAACACGCATAATTAAGAACCCGCAGCAATCAGCCTGAATTTTGGTTGATCATTACTATCTATAAAAATATAAACTGTCGTCCTATAGATATCGCAAACATAGTATAAAAAATGTTTTAATAAAACAATACACTATAAAATAACAGTACAATACATTTTATATAAAATTTCTATAGTACCAAAATATTACTATCATACACTAATTTTGGTGGGTGTTCGGGTTTGGATTTTAGTGACCGCAAACCCGCACTCATAGTATCTGGTTCGCCCGTTAACTTGGATTTGGGTTCGAGCAAACCTCACGGGTTTAGGTTTTCCTGCCATTCCTAGACTAAACCTCTAGGATCTTCATAATGAATGTTGATGATGTTCACTATTTGCTAATGGCTCTTTAACATACAAATGTAAGTCTTTGCTCAAACTTGGGTTCTTCAGAGTAGTATATATTTAGCGCGTAATATTGGTGTCAAAGACGTTATCTTTGAAACAGATTCGCTCTTCCTTTATAATATGGTAATTTAAACTTATACAAATTACACTCCCCTAATATATCTTCTTATTGATATTTTAACTTTTATTCGTACCCAAGATTTGAATAACTCTAGTTGTTTATCTCCTATAAAGTAGGGATGACAGGAAAACTCAAACCTGATAGACCCATCCGAACTCAAACTCAAGTCAACGGGCGAAACATGAGTTGACTGGGTTTGAGTTCATGTGACACCCGAATATATGGGTGTGAGTTTGGGTAGTATCAAACCGACACCCAAAACCCGAACGCCCACCCGAATATATGTTAAATTACATAATTACCCTTATTTTGAAGACTATGTTACCAAACTATGTTATTATTGTATTGTCATTTACAAACTATGTTATTACTATTTTGACATTTGTGAACTATATTATCAAACTATGCTACATTTTGCATTTTATCAAATATAATTTGGGTCGGGTTTGGGATGATCATTAATTATGCATGTTCTTGATACGGGTTTGGATTTGAGTGGAAAAACCCGAACCCAATGGGTGTGGGTATAGGTTTCATTTTGCCACCCAAATAGCCATTGAGTTTGGGTTTGGATGGTGATTTCGAGTGTGGATTTGGGTAGTATCAAACCCATACCCGTGGGCACCCATTGTCATTCCTACTGGAAAGACAAATAAATGTGTGTTCCGTTCTGCGATAATAATAATTAATTTTGAGTAAATTGATTATATAAAATTGAATTTGACTAGAATTTAGTTGAAGGTAAAGTGATTTATGTTTAGGTATAGGTATATTAATATAAAAATGAGTTGACAATATATTCCGCGTAAAAATCCCATTTTGACCCAAAAGCTACAAATCTTATTTTTGCAATGTGGACATGATGTTCTATTTACTATTTCTATTACTATTTTTTCGTGTTACTTTGCTAAATTTTGAACAACTTCATTTACATGTCTTCTAAGAGTATCTTCAACGCTTGTTACTCATTGTGTACGTGGAGGATTCGGTTCCCTCTATTAGAATTTCAAGCATTGGAACGAAAACATGTGGCGCTCTCGTTACTTAATAAATTTTTTTGTCAGTTCCCTATTGAAGCAATGAGCTGTGTGTGTTTGCTTATCATTAGAAAACAACTTATCTTGCTAAACTGACAACCGAATGAGGAGGGATAAAACTGAAAATTCTACAAACAACTCATTTCGATTTCAATAGGAAAAATATTTAATAGAACAGAAACAATAGATCCAGACAGGATGATAATTTTTGCTACTTTCATTGCATCTCTACCATCTCCATTTCATATTCGGCATCGCCGAAATTGTCGCATGGTTGCATTGTCGACATCATTTTATTGTAAAACAAATCGGTTGTTAAAAAATTAACCGTTAAAAACTAGTTGAATTTTTGTAGTCCTTTTTATTTGTTATTTGTAATAAATTTGCTATATTTTTTTAAGAAAATTGAACTAATATTTAAATTTAAATAACAATTAAGTGAAAATTAAAAATATAAATTGGTGTGGTAAATATGAATTGCTTTTTGTAATTGTCGTTAGAGAGAAATTGATTAAAATTGCTTATGAATTATTTAGATGCAATTAGTGACAAATCTTACCTAAAATTTTAGAGGGTATAGTGAAATAAAATAAAATAAAAACTATTTTTTATGTAAAATCAAATTATTTATTAACACATTTAAGTATATAATTTTTTCTCAAATAATATATGTATAATTTATTTAATGGTTGAGTGGTATAGTAACATTTTGGTCGTGTAGTACTAGTTGCATTGTATAAAATAACAGATTATCCCAAATGTTTAAGCTGTTAGGATAAAGTCACATTAATGATTTTATATTGTTTCTAACACGTCTCCTCACGCAAGAATTCACTTGGGCTTGAAGCGTGAATAATGTATAGGTTCACCTACCATATGTTTAAATTCCACTTTTTAATTAGAAAGTGAAGAGAGCGGAAATCGAACTCTAGACCACTTAGTTATAGAGGCTCTGATACCATATAAAATAACCGATTATCCCAAAAGTTTAAGCTGTTAGGATAGAGTCACATCAATGATTTTATATTGTTTCTAACACATTGTTCCATACACTTCCATCTTATACTATCTCACTTTGGAGTGTTTGAACAAAAATTATTTGAAAAATAAATAAATAAAATTCTTTTGTTTTTAGTTCCTAATAGGTAAACTTTTTACCTTTTTTTGATTTTTTTTTAACATAATATGGACTTATATATGTTCACCATCATATATAGATAAATCATTTTGAAAATAAAAATGTCATAATATTGACATTAATATGTCAAAATTTCGCTCATCAAGGATTAAAAACAAAAGATTTTTTTTGCAGTGACAAAAACAAATGATTTTATTTTACAGCGACGAAAATCAAAACTCACTATAAAATTAGGAATTAAAAACATATTTTATCCTCTAATATATTACGAAAGCAAACAATATAAATACGGATGTTAATTTTCAACTATATGTTTTGTGAATAAAAATAATTTAATTATATGAATATACATATATTTATGAATGAAATGAATATAATATGAGGGGTATCGTGGCACCCCCTCATCCCGTAAGAAGATTCACCCTTGGATGCAATGAGGAAATTTAGACTCATAAATAAGTAACTTAAGGGATTATCTAAGTTTCTCATTATTGATGTTCTAATAAACTTAAAATCAAAGTTTATAAAGTAAGAAGAAAAATGTTACTATCGTTGATTATGTTTTCCTTATTTATATCTTCTTTTGTAAACTGTTTTACCATGAAATCAATAAAGATCGAACTTAGGACCTCATAAATACTACCAAAATTAATTCTCTCTAAATAAAATCTAACAGCTTGAATCGCTTGATTCTATGATTGATGCATCATGTTAACATTTGTTTTTTTTTAGAATTAATATGGTTGATCTTTTGCATGTATCATGTTAACATTAACTTTTATGACACGTTATATATATATATATATATATGGGATGTATCAAGTGAGAAAGGGATATTTTATGTGAGAGTGAGATGATCAATTATTAACCCTTAGATTAAAATCAATGGATGAGATTAAAACATTTAACAAAAATAATCATGTGGCCTGTTTCATTGTATCTCTCAATAACTGATTAGCTACTCACGCTTTCATCTTCGCCGACCTTCTCAAATCCTTGTTCGGTCGGTTGTTGTTCGTCTATCTCTTTCCCCTGTTTTTCCACCATTTTTGGTTCTTTCTTTTTTCTTTCATTGCTGTAATTATAATCCAATTCAAAGGTTGTGAAAGAGGCAGCAGCAATTAGGGTGGGTATGGAGAATTTAAATTTTGAATCTATTTTAGAAACATGATTAAAATATTAATATTGCTCTTTCAATTCAATTGTTACAGAACTTTAAAATCGGAATTGAATTTTTATTTTATCCACCTCTTCCAATGTTATCATTGCCACGGTACAGAATTTGATATTGATCTGCGATTGCTACAGAACTTGAAATTAAGATTCTTATTGTCACTCAATATCTTGTCAGTCGCTCCTGGCATGGCGTCGAAGAGATGAGATCTAGAGACTAATGAGACGCGTGATAAGGGAGAGACCGAGTGATTTTGGAAGATCGACGAAGGTGATGAATGTGGGAAGATGAATCGCGTGAGTGGCTAAGCAGTTGCTAGAGATACTATGAAATAGGTCACATGGTTATTTTTGTGGAATGTTTTAATCTCATCAATTAATTTTAATCTAAGGGTTAATAATTGATCATCTCACTCTCATATAAGATATCCCTTTCTCACTTGATACATCCCCTATATATATATATATATATATATGGGTTAAATAAGTAAATTGACCATGTAGTTTTCCAAAAAAAAAAAATTAGTTCCTAAAGATTTTTTTCACATTTTTTAGTCCATGAAGTATTTTCTATCATGATTTTTGGTCCATACTTTTCATTCAACTCGTGCATATCCTTCGAAATTTTAATATTTTTTTAGCGGTCATGTTTAGTAAATTGCAAAAAATTAAATTTTTTTAATTATAAATGAATTAAATATGAATTTTTTAGTTTTTTATACATTAATAATTCATCTTATATTAAAAATTTATAGATTTATATAGATATTTTTGTTATATTATAAGCAAAATTCTGAAAAACTATAGAACTATTTACCTATTTTTTACCATGTATAAAATTGATAAACCTTTACCGTTTGTCCAAAATTTTAAACAAATTTCTGTAAACAAAAAATAACTAAAAAATTATTTTATTTTATTTTTAAAAATTACAAACCATTAGATTTTTTGAAGAAACTCAAACCCAATTTTGTAGTACAGTGACCTAACACAGACCAAATGCAAAGGCATTATAACCAAAGAGGTTCAGCCTTGGAATTTGATTTCTCTATCGTTTCTCAGTTACCCACTTCAATCATCGAGGTAAATTTCGAAACTTCAACGAATTCGTAACCATTGTTGATGAAATTGATATGTGAATATCGTTGATGTACCTATAAATAACACAAAAATATACTCTTTTTGTTGTTGATGGCAATTCTGAGGCTGAATCGTTATCTATTGGGAAAAGCATTAGCTTCCCATTTTTGTGCTAACCATTTGTCATATATTGCTTTGAATCTCTGTTCTGTTTCGGGTTCTTATTCAACAACTAGTTTTGTAGCTCAAAGTAAGGGTCAATTCAACACTGAGAATTTCAATGAAGGTTTTGGGAAAGTGGGTAATGGGTTTTCTGGTGAATTAGGTTTTGCTGCAAGTGTAAATGATAAAGTAGAAGAAGATGATGATGATGATGGTGATGATGATGATGATGATGATGAGGAAGGTGAAGAAAAAGAAAGTAATGATATTGATGAGAGTCTTGAATTTATTAGTTCATTTCATGGTGGTGATAATAATAAGAACAAACAGAGAGAAAATATTGCAAGATTTGAGATTGATGAGAGTGAATTTAGACATCCGTTGGTTAGGGAAGTTTGTAGGTTGATTACACTTAGGTCAACTTGGAACCCTAAATTTGAAGGAAATTTGAGGCATTTATTAAGGAGTCTTAAACCTCGACTTGTTTGTGCTGTTTTGCGGTCTCAAGTTGATGAAAGGATTGCTTTGAATTTTTTTTACTGGGCGGATCAGCAATGGCGTTATAGACATGACACTATTGTATATTATACAATGTTAGATATTCTTAGCAAGACTAAGTTGTGTCAAGGTGCAAGGAGGATTCTCCGGCTTATGAGGCGCCGAGGAATTGAATGTTCGCCTGAGGCTTTTGGTTATGTGATGGTGTCTTATAGTCGTGCAGGGAAATTGAGAAATTCCTTGCGTGTTCTGACCTTGATGCAGAAAGCTGGAGTTGAACCTGATTTGTCTATATGTAATACTGCTATCTATGTTTTGGTGAAGGGCACTAAATTGGAAAAGGCGCTGAGATTCTTGGAACGAATGCAGATGGTTGGAATCGAACCCAATGTTGTCACTTATAACTGCTTGATCAAAGGTTACTGTGATTTACATCGGATCGATGATGCATTGGAGCTTATAGCAGAAATGCCATCTAAGGGATGTCCTCCAGATAAAGTTAGTTACTATACTGTGATGGCTCTTCTCTGTAAGGATAGAAAAGTTGAAGAAGTGAAGCGTTTATTGGAGAAAATGGTTCATAATAGTAATTTAATACCAGATCAGGTTACATATAATACACTAATCCACACTCTTTCTAAGCATGGGCACGCAGATGATGCTCTTGCTTTCTTAAGGGAAGCAGAAGACAAGGGTTTCCACATTGATAAGGTTGGGTATAGTGCAGTAGTTGACTCGTTCTGTAAAAAGGGGAGGATAGACAAGGCAAAGAGTTTAGTGATTGATATGTACTCGAAAGGCTGTACTCCTGATGTAGTGACATATACTGCTATTATCGATGGATTTTGTCGCGTAGGGAAAATAGATGAAGCGAAAAAGATGCTGCAGCAGATGTACAAACACGGGTGCAAACCAAATACTGTAACATATACAGCATTGTTGAATGGCCTCTGTCACAATGGAAAATCATTAGAGGCTAGGGAGATGATAAACGTAAGTGAGGAGCATTGGTGGACCCCAAATGCCATCACTTACGGCGCGGTGATGCATGGACTCCGTAGGGAGGGAAAATTGTCCGAGGCTTGTGATTTGACAAGGGAAATGATTCAAAAAGGTTTTCTCCCAAATCCAGTTGAAATTAACCTGCTAATACAATCACTCTGTCAAAATCAGAATGTAGTAGAAGCTAAAAAGTACTTAGAAGAATGTCTGCATAAGGGCTGTGCCGTAAATGTTGTAAACTTTACTACTGTAATTTATGGTTTCTGTCAGATTGGTGACTTAGATGCAGCTCTATCAGTGCTAGATGACATGTATTTAAGCAATAAACATCCTGATGCTATCACATACACAACATTGTTTGATGCATTTGGGAAGAATGGAAGGTTAGACGAGGCTGCTGAGTTAATAATGAAGATGCTCGGCAAGGGTCTGGACCCTACTCCTGTAACTTACAGGGCAGTTATCCACTGTTTTTGTCAATGGCGAAGAGTAGACGATATGATGAAGTTATTGGAAAAAATGCTTGCTAGGAAGCCATTTAAAACAGTATACAATCAAGTGATTGAGAAGCTTTGTGATTTCGGGAACCTTGAAGAGGCTGAGGAACTACTAGGGAAGGTTTTGAGAACAGCATCAAAACTTGATGCTAAAACATGCCATGTTCTAATGGAAAGCTATTTGACTAAAGGGTTTGCTATATCAGCATATAAAGTGGCCTGTCAAATGTTTAGACGAAATTTGATACCTGATTTAAAGTTGTGCGAGAAACTGAGCAAGAAACTAGTGTTAGATGGTATGTCGGCGGAGGCTGATAACCTTATGTTAAGATTTGTTGAGCGTGGATTACAACAAAATGAGATGCATCTGTGAAGTTGGATGTTATTGTAAAATTTGAATGTTATAGCGATGGTCCTATTTCCAATTTTCAATTCTATTCATCATTTTCCTTTGTTGGTATTTCATCTTGTTGTGTTCAATGTGTTAAGAGACATTTTTTTTCTTTTCTTTTAAGAACAATTATTACATTCAATAAACAATTTTTATAAAACTGATATTCAGAAACAATTAGTATAAGTGAGAAAATGTGAGAATACAAACTTGATGTATAAATCATAATTTCATTCATTGCAAGAACCAAGTGTCAGGTGACTCGGATTTCATTTTGCATGTTTTGGCCTTGGTGAACAATGAATTAAGTTTAAAAATAACTTCTGTTTTTAAATCCCAATCTTTGCATCGCCTCCCCATTGACAATTTTTTAAATCTCATGCGAACAGTAACGTTCAGTTTTCCCAAGATATCATGTTCTGATTGACTGACAGCAATTGCATTCGAGAAACATATTCACCATTGCTGTCAACAATTCTGAAAGAAGCATATAATAAAACCCAAAGAGATACATATCTCATGTGAATTAGTGATTCTCTGTTCTTTGCTTTTTGAAATGGACATTGGCATCATACAAATTTTGCCCCAATTCACCTCCTCAATAAATGTAAACGGGTTTGCATGCTTCTCCTACCATTCAATTATTCAAACTTTCATTTTTTTGACTCACTTTTGTTGTGTTTTGTTTTCTTCAATTTATGTTTGGTTTTTGTTTGTTTACAGCATGTGTCTGTCCAAACAAAATGAAGTTTATGATTTCAGTATTTGATTCTTTTCTCACACATAGTGATTGTATTGTACTTTTGTAGGCTATTTTTCGTGATGTGATTGACATTGCCGATGATGACGACGACTCTGATGATTTAGTGATAATTGGTGAAAAAGCCAGTAAAACTAACAAGGGGAAGACAATTGAAGCCTAAGTTGTGGCCCTGCTGTTTTCTTTTCTTCTTCTTTTTTATGCTTTATATTTTTCTTTTCTCACAGATAATGATTGTATTGTACTGTTGTAGGCCATTTTACACGATGTGCTTGACATTGATGACTCTGTTGATTTAGTGATATTTGGTGAAATAGTCAGAAAAAGTAACAAGGGCAATCCAAAGGCCAGTAAGCTGCTATTTTAGAAGTGTCAAGAAGGCAGGTGGCAATGGCAGTTCATACCATGCAAATTTCAGAGATGAAATTCTGAGTAGATTTGGAAGTTTTAAGCAATTCGATAATGTCAGTGATACTTCACACCATTTCTTTGTTCGTTGAAAGTCCTCGTTGAAGGAGGTAACATTTAATTTTTTATACCTTTAAAGCCATGTTTTCTTTCAGTTAATCATAATCATATGGGTTTACAATGAACCTATTTCCTTAACAGCATCCAAAGAGTGGATGATTTTGGAGAACAATTTGGCAGGTGAGTTTGTTCACTATTCCTTTTATAAAATAGCTTGTAATATTTGCATTTAGTATTTAATTTCTCTTTTCAAGTTGATGAACTTGTATCGCATGGATTGTATCCAATCATTGTTATTTTTTTATATAGAAATCCAATCATTGCTATTGAAATGGTAGGTTTGGTTCCTGTCAATATCCAGTCATTGTTATTTTAAATTTAACAAAAGGTATATTTTTCATGGTAGGAAGTCTACTTCCACTATTATTGGAATCTTGTGGTTCTACGTCCACGCGTTTCAACAATTCTACAGGTTCTAGTCTCCATACAAGGTCTAGTATTAATGCAAAGCCTTTCTTCAATCAATCTAGTGCCTTGTTAGTGGATCAGAACCAAGCAAAAATATGTCCAGGTCTTATAACGAGGAGGCACTCATTGATTCACATGTGATTAGACGGCCTCTAAAGGTTTGATTCTGTTCTTGGTTCATTTTTTTTAATATATCTCTAGCAAGTTTGTTTTGCCATGTTCGTTCGTAGTGCTTGGGGTTTTAGAAACCATCAGTATGCTGCACACCTCATGTGTATTAGAATTAGAAATAATTGCAAATGGCAATCAACAGGGGCTTGAAAGCTGTTAGATATTACACTTTCCGAACAAACAATAATTGAATCACTTTAAGTTGCTTGCGTTTGCATCATGGTACAAAGTTATTGAAACATCTGCAGGGGCATGAGATTGTGCTTCAAAATAATATTGTTGAAACACACATAAGATTGGCTAGTTGTCAATGCTATTTGCTCCTATCATTCATGTGATAGAGCGATCAATATATCGTAACAGCCCTAAACACCAACAGAAGAAAAAAGAGCAGAACATGAATTTTATGATATCTACGTCTTAGCCTCTCCAACCCCAGTTGGATATCTCCGAGGACTTGATCTAAGTGATTGGCTACTGAACGTCCCATACTTGACCTATTTCTCCATTCCATGAATTACCCCCTTACATTTCTTTATCTTTCTAGAGGTAAGAGGAATCGACCCAAAATGCGTGAACTGTGTCCTTTTCTATTCTTCTTTATAAAATCTATTACTGGATTCAACCCTTCACACTTATGCATGGCTGGAACATTTTTTTGGCCATTAGTGATTGATTGGATCAGGTTTCCAATTATTGAGAGATAGATAAGTTATTTATAATGCACAATTCAAAGAGAAGCGATACATATACCTCATTCAAATTCTATGAAAATTTTCATATCTGTAGGGAAAAGTAACACAACATAATGTAAAAACTAAATGCAAGAACCCGGTTAAACTAATTCAAGAACCTCAATTTTGAGGCTAAGAGCTAGAAGCTGGCTTTCTGTGTTACTGTTACATTAACATTTTATATCAGCTTATTTTCTTCTTGTTTTTCAGCACATGAAGATTCAATATTTCAATCTAATACATTTTTGTTCTCCTTCATTACCTGTACAAATGAAACTTAGGCAATTTGATTCATTTCTTATTTCTGCATCTGCATTTAGCTCTTTTTGCTGTCAGAATCTGCATAGAGTAGTTAAAAAAATATATTAGTGAAGGCATGAACTAGTCATGACTAATAATTGCATGGCAATGAATAGGGGAATCTAATTATCTAAACTAACTTCTTCTTAAGTACCTTTAATTCTTTTTGAAGATCATTAATGTACTCTACAGCCAATTCCAACATGTCTGATGTGCAAGTTTGCTGCCAATAATTAAATAAATGTTTAACTTTTGCAAACATAAATGTCCCAAAGGGGAAAATAAAAATTTGTCACGATGAATCTAATCTAACCTTGTCGATGTTTGGAATAAGCTCTTGCAACTTTCTTATTCGTTCACTTATCCGAGTTCTTCTTATCCTTTCAGCGACACTTCTAGGATGTGTTGCAAAGCCTCTCTTAGCTCTGATACTACTTGGAACAGAATCTGGGAACTGAAGCAAATTCTCCACAACAAACATCTCCGATGATTTTCTTGGCAAACTCAAGTGATGTGATAGTGTACCAACTTGATTTCCTGCCTCTATATTCTGAGATAAAAGTAAAATCGCGAATCAACAAAAATAGAGACCAAATGTGCATTTAAGCCTACTAAAAAAATCAAGCATGTAGTATATACCTGATCGTTAGAATCATAAATAAATTTATGACCATAATATTGAGCATCATCGTTGCCATCTTCTTGTCTTCCATCATCACGGCGAGTTGTCCCAGTGCCATCACTCCCCGTTTTTGAGTTATGTGATAACCTTCCCAAGGAAGAATGACTTTTTGGTGAGAAGCCAATTTGATTTTTTAATATGTTCATAGATAGAGTAAGTTCACCATCACTGTCATTCACCCCATCATAGTTTTCAACACCTTTCATAGTGTCATACCCTACAATTTACATTTATATACATATGCTTGCTTAGTGTGTGTCAAATTAAGTCCTACTCATGATTTGAATCTGCAAATTCTAAACAACCATAAATTGGACAGAAATTACTTATACTTTTGTATTTAATAAATAGCTCACTAGATTTGAATGGCTGAACATGCATGTGAATGTTTCTCTTGCAAGAACTAAGATCATAGTTTGCTATATTGTAGAGAACTAGGGACTAGAATTGTATCTTTCCCTAGATCTAAGTATCTAATCCCCTTGGTAGCTTAGCTCCTATTGCTATGATATTGTATTTCTTGAGCACAAATCATATACTATTTCAAATGCTATTTTAAGAAAATGTAGGGACAGACAAGAAAAACATTGAAAAATGGCCTAAAGAGTTGTATAGAAGAAACAAAAAGTCAAAACAACAGTAGAAAAAGCAAAAAATAGAACAAGTACTACAATACCATTTCGAAAAGAGATGATGTTGTTGGAGAAATGGCCAGCAGAGGAAGCAGTCCTATTAGGTTGATCCATTCCCATAGAAGAACCAACCATCATGCTTGAACTTGCACTAGAACTACTATGATTAGAAGGATTATGATCCATGAATTGTCGAAAGCTACTCGATGAAGTTTCACCAGAATTGTTGAATCTCAAAACTAACCTCTCTGCAGGTTCATTATTGGCACCGCCACCACAACCTTCACCACCTTGATTGAAATTTGTATGAATATGATCTGAACTAGTCGCAGAGCGAAAACGAAGCAACCTCGAATTCGGTTGGTTTTGTTGAAGTTGATGTTGATACCGCGAATTCAAATCCATTAATATACTCCGTCTTGATCGATACTCTAATATAATATAAAAGATACTAAATATATTTTCTTATATTCTAATCGAAGCGTCACCGAAATGAGTAATGGTTATTCAACTTAGTTGCTATTCCTAAACAGGTTTTGTTTATGATAGAGGAAGCAAGGAAGCAAGAGCAAGGAAGATAGTTAGATAGATAAATAGATAGATTGAGAGAAGAGTTGTGGAAATGGAAGGTAGAAGAAGGACAAGATGGGAATAATATAATGTTTTTTTATGACGTCAACCGGCGTTGCATGGCCCAATACAATTTGTTTCTTTATATTGGATTAATTTTAGCATGATTCCTAACAAGGAAACTATGTTATTTAATTGGCAATTTGCCAACATGAGTTTTTATATAGTACTACCAACTTACCCAACTTGTACAAACATGACTTTAGTACTAGTATAAAATTAATTTATTTTATAGTCATATCATATACTATAAAAAAACTCAATTTGAAATGATTTTTTAACGTCAAAATTTTAAATTTGAATTATGATGTACGGATATAATTTTATGTAGTCAACCCTATCAATGATGGTTGGATGAAGATTTTGATTAGAGTTGTGTTTTTCTAAATTTTGTTGTAGATTTTATTATTTAAAAAACAAAAATATTGAACTTAAAATTTAGATCTCTAATTTTGATTCAATGACTACTATGTGATTATCTGAGTAGTTAGAGCAACTCTAGAGGTAGTTTTCTTCACCAAGTTTACCATAGTAACACAATTTCAACTTTTTCACATGTTCATTGACCAGAATTCGCGAACTCGTACTACTTATTGCTTTAATGGGTTTGGATTTCCTCCATTTGAAGATAAATAAATACAATTAAAAATTAATGGGGTCCACAAGATGATAGTATAAGTCCGCCGAAAATATTAATGTTTGGTTTGGTTGCTTGTAAGGTGCTCTTAGTAATAGATAGATTAATAAGCACATGTCCGTGATGTATAAGATTATTTATAATAAAAATTCAACCTTATAATTTCAATAAACAAAACTCAATTAAAAAACACTTGTAAAATGATAACTACATGGTCACTTTAGTTGTAATAATAATTTATATCTTCCCATTTTCTTTATATAAATAACATATGGTATTTACGGAGGTTGTATTTTATGTTCAAAGAATACTTTTTTTATGTAGACATTTTGTAATAATAATAATTTTTTATCATTAATAATATATATATTTTGAATAAAACAATATTTCATATGCCTTTTTGAAAAGACGGCATTATACTCACAAAAAAGAAAGACAACATTATAGTTAAAAAGAATTATTTAATCTATTCAATGATAAAAAATATTTTTTGATATATATTAGATTTGGGCAATAGTTATTATGCATAAGGAATATCCTTATGCATGGTGCATAAATAAATCTCCATCATCCAATGCTTTTTTGATCAATTATATTTTTTGATCAATGAAATGCACTAAAGCATGCATGGTGGAGATTTATTTATGCACCATACATAAGGATATTCCTTATGCATAATAACTCAACCCTTAGATTTGTATTTCAAAACACATAGGCTAGCTCATCAATAATAAGATCAGTATATTGTCAGAAAAAACAATACGATTAGTAGCACACAAATAAGATCATTGTCGTAGTTTATTTTCCTTGACCAAATCATTGTCTTAGTTTTGATATTATGAATGTACGTAGATCTAAAAAATTATTCAGTCGCATCACCACTTGAGCAATCTTGTTTTTAATTAGTACTACTCATTTTTGTTAATTACTTCAATTAGTACTAGCTTTTAATGGTATAATGAATTAAAATACCTCCGTAATTACTAGATAGCCAATGGGCAGGTGCCAGTTTCTATTACAACACATTTTTTCCTCAAAGAGATATATGTCAAAAAATATGGTTAACTAACAATATAGTAGATTTTTTGTGGTTAATGAAATAATAGAATTAGTTAATAAAATACAATTCAATTTTTGTGCTATGAAAGTTTTTCTCTTTATAATTGTTAAGAATTATGGAATTATAGGGACGAAGATAAAATTTATAAGCAAAGTAGAGAGCATAAAAATATTCATGAGGTAAAAGCTCATAAAAAATCATATTTATTAATTGATATAAAAATGATAAAATATGTATATTAGTGTTTTATTAAGGGTCCGTTTGGCCTAACTTATTTTAGAGCTTATGCAATATAAATTAGGTTTTATGCAATTTTATAAGTTCAAACTAATGAAAATTGAATTTTTATAGCTGTTTTATCATCAACTACCTTGAAAAACTTATAATAATGCATAAAAATTGCATAAGCTGTTTGCATAAACTCAAAAATAAACTAGGCCAAACGAGCCATAATAGGACTCAATTAACTAACTCATTAAATAACCAACTATAACTAATTTTTAATTAACTAACTAATACCAACAAACTCTAATTATTTTAACAATAATAAAATTTCTTTTATATATAAAAATAATAAGTTGACATAAATATGATATTGTAAATACGGTGAACATTATCCGATATAAGTATTTTTTATTTTCTTTTACAATTATCCGATATAAGTATTTGATGCATGGAAGTTAAGTATGGAGAATGCCTTCTCTTAAGGTTCCGTTTGGTTGAAGGGAAAGAAAGAGGAAGGAAAGAAAATTGCGGAAACCAATATATGTATCATGTTAAAATCTTCACCCTTAAACATTATTTTTGTCTCCTTTCTAGTGTCTATAATAATATATTAATATTAAATACATTTTCAATGGATGAAATGTCCGTTTTATAATATTACTGTTCGGTAAAAGAAGCAATTCATATACTGAGGAAAAATGTACCAATGTAAGAAATATATTAAAAAAATGTACCAATGTAAATTGCTATAAACGTTGTGGTAAATTATTAAGTTATGATTGGTTGTCACTTGTCAATAAATTAATTTTACCTAACTTTAACTCTAATATATTAAAGGCTAAATTGCATTTTTAGTCCCTTAACTTATTTAATGGTTTTATTTTGGTCCCTTAACTAATTTTTGTTTCGTTTTAGTCATTTAACTTTACTTCCGTCAATCATGTTGGTCCTTTCCGTTACTTTGTGATAACACCGTTAAGTGATATACATCTGTTGATTGGCTAACATTGAATCTCCTTCTTCTTCAAAATTACAATTCTTTCTTCATCTTCTTTATGATAAAAAACAATCTTCAACCTAGAAAAAAAAATAGCAGCCCCATTCATTATCATCCCTCTCTAAAATATAACTTCCTGTCTCTATAATTAGTTTCATTTCCGTTTCTAATCTACGATTTAAAGGCCCATTACAAAATTGATAAATCATGTTGTGTTGTGAGTAATAATCATGTTATCACTTGTAAAATTGATATATGAAGAATCACTCACTGTTCTTTTAAGTTCTATTGCTTCTTGGATTTCTTAAGTTGAAGATCCATATGATAATATCTACCAAATTTAAGGTTGTTTCTTGTTGATTATCGCTGCTTATCTGCCAGCCAGATCCAAATAAAATTTTTTATTTTTTTTTTAAGATTTGGCAATTTTGTTTGAACATTTGGGAGTTTGAAAGAAGTTAAAATATTGCAATTTTGAAAGAAAAAAAATTCCTCTATATTTGATTGATAAATATGACGATGAACCCTGATGAAGAAGAAAAGGATTTGATTGATAAATCGAAGAACTCTGACTTTGGAGAAGAAGAGATTTGATTCCTAGCCAACCACTAAATGCCACGTGTCAACAAGGTAACGTTTTTGTCTAAAAGTAACGGAAATGACCAATTCAAATGATGAAAATAGACTTAAGGGATCAATATGAAACAAAAAATAATTATGGGACCAAAATGAAACCATTAAATAAGTTAAGGGACCATATATATAATTTAGCCTATATTAAACATTAGACCACAGAAACACGCAGGTTTCTTACTAGACAACAAGTGGTATTTTGAAGCAAATATTCCAAATTTTGGCATACAACTTGCATTATTAAATATTTAGTTATAATACTTCAGCCAATAAACGTTATTTTGTGCACATCTGGCGGGAAGACAACAGAAATGTGAATTGGTTGGCTAATTATAGTCTTACTTTTATTTTTTGGAATCTTATTATTATGGAGTTCGCTCGTAATAAGCTTAAGTGACTCATATTCGATGATATTTCCAAAACTTGCATGTCCAGAAGCGTTGGTTTAATTCTTTAGTTTTTTTTTAGCTTCGGCCCTCTTTTGCACAAAAAAATAAATTATAATTACTTTTTCTAAGTTTCATATAAAATATTTTATAAAAAAAAAATCCATATAAAATATAAAGATTGTGAGTATTTCATTTTCCGTAAGATATTGGTCATGTGGGTTTAACTGTTGATAAAAACGCATATATTATATACATATGGATCTAAATTTAAACTCCATACACTTTATTTATTTACCTTAAGAATAAAATTCTACTAATAATTATGCTATTTGATCAAAATAAATTCATTGAGTAAAAAAATCATTATACAACTTGCATGTATTATATATTTTTATTGATGTTGGCACATTTCTTACACTTAGTCTTAGGAAATGACCGAACTTAAAAGAGAATGAATAAAAATAAAGATTAATATATGGAGGAAAAATTTTGGTGACTAACCTAGAATTGGTCGTTCTTATAAGAGAATGAGTAACCAAATTCATTTGTCACCGAACAAATTTAACTACAAAATTAAATAATGTAGATAAACTAATTTGGCTTAGGGCTGCCGTTTGGATTTTGTTATTGTCGGGATGAAGTTTGTGTTGGATGGGGCGGGTTGATGATATTTGGTGTAAGGGCCCCGATATGGGTGTCGGTGGATTTATTTGTTTTTTTGGTTTATTCTCTTTTTTATGATGTGTTTGTATGTATTCATATTATGCATTGTGCTCGTCTTGCGTGCAGTTGTGTTATTAATAAAATTTAGCCGTTAAAAAAAAAAAACTCTAATATTGACAACGGTAGAATTAAATTCTAAATCTTGACAAAAAAAAAAAACTTTTTTGTAACTTGTCTTTTAGTTAATAATGCCTTTCATCCTTTGAATGGTGACATTACCGCTCCTTAAATTTTTATTATAAAATAAATAAATTATAATAATTAAATATTATTTATCAAGAGTTTTAGCGGAATAAAAATAATTTTTCTAAATTTATTACTAAATACTAGACATTTATTACGATAAAATGTAAAATGTTAATACAACAATGCTTATAAAAACGAAACACGATGTTTTTTTATGAAGTGGTTTTTTTTAGATAAGTTAAAAGCATCTAAACATCAAGAATTGAATAGACACGTATACAACTAAATTGACATACCTAAATACTCTCATCTTATATCTTTAAACCATAATGATATAAATAAATGGAGAAAAAAAAAACATGTACACAGAAACTAGACCTTACCCCAAAAATAACCAAAATAAATTAAGAACAAAATACTCATCCCACCAAAGGGAATCCACACAAAACTCTAGATCTAGGTTTGCAAATTCCCCCCACATCTCATAGGGACACATGAAATGTGACACATTTGAAACCAATGTTATATAACTACCCAACACTTCTAGTCAAATTTTTGTTCTTATTCTTTTACCATATTACTCCAAACTTGTTTAAGCATTTGGATGTCTATGTTGGCCATCTCATCTAAATCATCATCTTTCACTATCACAACATTTTCTGATTCAAATATAGCACATGAAGAAGCATCATTAAGCGCGTTCTTTTGCACTCACTCCACCACTTTTAAAATAGTGTTTTTTTTATCCAATGAAAGGCATTATTGACTTCTAAAATAGTGTTATCAACTTGTCGTAGCACGAAATTAATAAAGATAAGTTATCACTAAAATGTTGTTCAAACTCGACTACGGTAACAATAACATTCTCAACCATAATCAATTGTAAAACAAAATTTGTATTATCAATTTCTCCATGCACCACTTCCTAAGTCGCATTCTGCAAAGCCATATGAAACGAAACGAAGTGTTAACCTTTAAATTAATTTCAAAATTATAAAAATTAATAAATAGTTCTTTAATTCATAAAAATAATTGCAATATACTGATTTACTACTAGAAAGCAAATGTTTGAGCAAAAATTCTTCTTATTAACAAAATGTTTTTTTTATTCTTATTAACACTACAATTTCAAGTGAAGGCCCTCTAAAATATTGGAGAAGGAATTGAAGAAGGAAACTATTCAAAATAAAATTTGATTAAAAATTATTTCTTAACGGAGATCAAATTTAAAAGTCGGAACATCATTAAGGACCTCGTTAACAATTTCAACCTATTCATTTTTATTATTTTTAAAGATTTTAAATTATTTTTAATGTTACACTCCTATATCCAACAGCCTGGTTCACCAACTCACATCCATCTTCAAACTCCAAAGTCCAAACAACTCAGTCAGTCAATGATCGTCAACTTTTCATCTCTCCCAAATTTCCCACTTCTCAATTTCACCTTCACTACTCAACCCTAACCCTACCCTCTTTTTGCTTAATCAATGGCTTTCGATTTGTTCTTTTGGCTTCTCATTTGTTTCCCTTTCAATATTGCTTTTTTGGCCTCAGCTTTCTACCAGGTTTTCATTTTTCACCACCCAACTTCTTTTTTTCGTATATTTCATTCTAATTAAATACAAAGATTACATTTTTAGCATACCCATGTTTAGTTTCAATCTAAAATTCTTTTTTTTTTTTGTTGGGTTTTTGTAGGTTTTAATGTTGTCTGACTTAGAATCTGACTATGTAAACCCATATGATGCTTCATCAAAAATCAATTACTTTGTGGTTCCTGAGTTTATTGGTCAAGGGTTATTGTGTGCTCTCTTTCTCTTCACTGGTCACTGGTTCATGTTTCTTTTGATGCTTCCTCTTGCTTGCTATCATGTCAGGCTGTAAGTACATTTTTCAACACAAACTCAACAATATGTTATTCAATTTATATAATGTTTATTTCTGCATTGCTTCTTCTGCCTTATATATATTTGCTTAAGTGAATTTTTGTTTTGGGGAGGGGAAGGTAGAGGAGATTTGTGACTTTGGTCAAGTGTGGATTAGATTCTAAAATTGCCGGTTAAAATAAGTCGAAAAAGTAGTTATAACTAGGCACATTTGTGTTTATGGAGACTGCAAAAATTGAGATGTAGAATCTAATTTTAACTTAATAGTCTTATGCAATAAACTATTGTTTGTAAAAACTCGTTAGTTTACCCAAGAGCGATTAGATGAGATGGCGTGAGTCTCTTCTATTCCAGCCTAACCAAGGTCCTAGGTTCGATTCGATCCCTGACTTGGGCATGCGACAACGTTAAAACTCTTAGGGAGAGTTTGCCGCCCATTTGGGTCTCACAAGGCTCGAGAAATTAGTTTTGGCAGTTGTGCGCATAGGATACCTGGTTTACTCCAAAAAAACTCATTAGTTTTTGTGAGGTTCATGTAATATCCTTTTCATAAGTATTTGTAAAGAAGTTTATCCGAATTAGCTCTAGCCTGGTGTGAGAAAATGAAAGGGTGGCTAAAAGTGTAGATAAATCACATCAAGAGATTCAATTTAAGCGTGTGTTTGGTAAATTGAAGAAGGGTGGTATTGCTGCACATTCCACAAACTCTCCAAGTACTAACTACTATATATTCATGGTCAAATTGCTTGGGGACACAAAAAATGACAATGCAACCATGTATCCAAATGCATGTTAAGTAGTCTCCACTCCCCCCCCCCCCCCCCCCCAACTCTAAAGAATCTTTGTTTGTGCTACTTAAGATAAGGCTCATTGGCTACTAGGGGAAACTTTTGCTTTTAAAATTGTAAACGTGAACCTAACAGGCTTGAGATTTTTTTGTTTTTTAACCTGAATAAATTACAAGCCGAAATCTACTTTATTCTATCTTCTCTTTATTTCCAGCAGGATCTGGATATTTTGATTGAGACTTCATTCTTGCAGATAAAATGGATTCTTTTTTCTTCTTTTAAACTGTTGGATTATTTATGCTAACAAATTACATTAAATTCTATAAACTCTCTGTTCGTCTATACCAAAGTTTCTCTCTCAATTATTTGGTGTTACTAATTTGTGCTCTTGAGCTTTTGATTTGTTATATACGTATATCATGCCTATTGGCTGTGCCAACAAAATAACTTATGGGTTTTCTGATTGAATATTTATGATTTGTGTTGTGTATCTATACATACTATACTACTAATACAGTTTAGGGAAATATAAAATTGAAAGTAAATTATAATGATGAGAAAAAGAGTTACTTAAATGGACTACAGAGCACATATTTGGTTCAGTACTTCCTTACATGGTTTTGATTATGAAAATATATTTTCTCTTGTCAGTTCATTATTGTTCAATTTCAATGATTCAGGTATGTTAAACGGCAGCATCTCCTTGATGTTACTGAAGTGTTTAGGGTACTCAATGCGGAGAAGAAATTTCGCATAGCCAAGCTTGCTTTTTACCTAACAATGATCATTATAAATATCTTCAGGTTTGTCATACCCTTAAAATAGAATACACTTATCCACTGTATTTTAGGTTTGCATTATTACTGTTTAAGTTTATTTCTATTTCTTCTTCTAATGTAGGCAAAGCATTAGGATTCATGCTGCAGGAAGCATATTTTATAATTCTAAGTTTGAGTAGTTAGATATTTGGGACACTATTTTAGGTTACAAATTAAAAAAAAGAAAGAAAGACTTTTTGTTATAGTATTACATAGAATTACTCTTGGGTGAAAGATTATTGATATACATGATAGTTAGAATCATCTTTTTAATCGTAATGACGTGTGATTTCGCTTTCCCTCAGTGATTAAGATTTAGGAGTACACAAAATCATATTATAGTGATAACAGCTGAAATTGCAACTGTTAATCATAGAATTGTATGATCTGCAATTTCTGTGTAGTTTCTACGATTCTGGTTAGAGGGTGCAATGGGAGAAAGCCACCCAGCTTGCACTAGGGTGTAGTTTCTTAGAAAATTTGTTCCTGAGAGTGGGTCAACATAAAACCCATTTTAGAAAATAGGGTTTTGGATAAAAAAGTGTGCCTGTTAATTATTACCTCCGTCCCCAAAAATATGACCCTCTTGAGAGTTTTCCTTGTCCCATTTTATAAGCCTCCTTTTAAATTTTAAACTGCATTAATTATTTCTATCTCAACATATCCCTAATTATGTTACATCTTTTTCTTCAACCTGTAATAAATACTATGATCGAAAAATTAACCAATTCTCTCCTATCAATTGTCAATTCCCTTTAAACTTATCAACTTTTTCAATTCCTGTGATTTACTAGAGTACTATATTTAGGGGTGGAAGTAGTAACTATATTTAGAAGTTTAAAACGGTGGTGAAAGCTGTTGATTTCTTAGACAGTTTCTGCTCTCTCTCTCTCTCTCTCTCTCTCTCTCTCTCTCTCTCTCTCTCTCTCTCTCTCTCTCCCCTTCTCTCTCGTGACTTGTTTGTCTCTCCAGTTCTCCTTCATCTGTCCTAAGAATGTTCATGAAAATAGTAGTGATTTTTTTTTTTGAACGGCGAAAATAGTAATGATGTGGTTTAGAAAGTATTGAGTTTCAGTTGATGGAACTGAAGTGTAAAACAACAACTAATTAAGATATGATAGCTTAGAACTTACTGGAAAAAGGGAAATCAGCGAAGTGGAGAGGGTTAACTGCTCCAAAAGTATTTTGAAAAAAGAAGGGATTTAGCTCACAAGCCACCATTAGTAACATGGTTAAGAAGGAATTGAAAGGGGATACATGAAGAGATACAATGAATGGTGTTGTTTATATCATGGCTAATGCAAAATTGTCTAAGAAGCAGTTTAGAAGACCACCCTAGGAAATAAAACTTAGTGATGTTTCATCAGATAATGAGATTAAACTCGGCAACATTTCATCCGATGATGAGTTGATTTTGAAAAGAAGTAGAGCAAATGAAGATTTATTGAGTAGTTATGATTTTCAATTTGAGGAGTAGGTGTGAATTCTTGGTGTTTTTTTTTTCTTCTAGCTTTAGTTGTCTTGTTTGCAACTGATATGAAGTTGAGTTATGAGTTTGTATGAGTTAATTTATGGACCTACTCATGCTTAGAAGGTTAAGTTTAATTAAGTATTTGAAGTATGATTCAAAGGCTTTCTTTCACTTACTTGTGCTACAACTACACCTTTAAGATTTTATTTCCCTTTCTGATTCTGCGTAAAATCTCGTCTTCAACTACCTTGCGGATATAATGTGAATTAATGCATTTTACTTGGTTTATTACTGTTACTCTATATTATTATTTAATATGTTAAAACATAATCATGACAATTTTTTTATTTTACAAAATTTCACTTTTGAAGATTATAGGATTGCGATAATTTATAACTTATTATCAAACTGCATTTTTTAGGATATTTTTTTTGACAGAACTGCATTGTAGGATTAATAATGGTTACTAGATTTCTAGTCAGTACTGTTTTAGTAATATCCTGTAATCTACGTGGGAATTTTATCCATGATTAAATAAAAAGTTGGCTGGTAGTAGATTTTGTGTGGATCCCATGAATGTTAGTAACTGCTTGAAGTAATGACATTGAAAATTGCTGTTAATGTTTGTTAACCCTCTCTGATTATTTCATATAGAATCAGTACACTCTCTACCTTTACTATATTTTGTGTATATCTTGATAGTGATAGGGGAAGTGACTGGCCTAGTTCTCATTGATGGCTTAACTGTACTTGTGCATGGTTTAAGTTTAATTAATACCTATTTTAGAATATATAGTAAGTAATTTGTAAGTTAGAGTAATTTACAATATTTTGGACTATATCTTATTCTTAGGATTAGTTTCCATCTTTATATTTCATTATTTGTTTCTGTTTTTTATTAGGTTTACGTGAGCCTAGTATTAGTATTACATAAATGCTAGTGCTGTCTTTTTGCTTTTGTATCTGTTATGATCCCACATTGACAAGAGATATGACCACACTTTTCTTGAGCTAGCTTTGGGGGTTTGGTTAAGCTCAGAATCCAAATTTTAGGAGTATCAAACCATAATCACAATTTGATGTATTTATTCTTTCTCTTTCCTCATCTAAAACTTTATAACTTTTTTTTTTTGACAAATAAAACTTTATAACTTAAACATCTTGATTTGGGGGTAGTTAAATATGTTCTTGTGGATTGCTTTTGTTCATACCCTGAGTTTAGTCTTTGTGATGTCAAGTAATTTGCCCCGTGTAGTACTGTTTTAAAAAAAGAAACCGCATTGAAAAGAACCGAACTGTGACAAGCAGTTCACAAATTAAGTTTGTGAACTATCCGTCACAGTTCATTTTATTTTTTTTGGTACATTCCGTCACAGTTCATTTTAACGCTTCATATTGTTTTTTATGGTTTATTTTTATTGTCCTAATATTATCAAATAATAGAAATTTGGTACAAATCGGTTCACAAAGAATCAGTTTGATTCGAAATGGTACAATTCAATTTTTTGTAAAGGTAGTAACGGTCCAATTCAGAAACACAGAACCGGTGCGCCAAACCTTTATACCAGTTTAGGATGAACCATTAAAAGTTCAGTTTTACCAATCTATTATTCAGTTCAGTGCGGTCCAGTTTTACCAAACTATTAATTGGTTTACCGAATCATGAACCGTCCTAGTCACGTGTGTACTGACCATTAGTAAAAACACTCTAATTAGATACAGTGCAGGGACAAATAGTGCAAAATGGGATTTGTTATGGTCTATTATGTTTCTTATGCCAAACTCTTCCCTACACCAAACAATCGATGGGGATGAACCTGAACTAAATTTTTGGAGGAATTGCACGAACAGGTTTTTAGTGTGCCAAACTGCTAATGCTATGATATGAGAAAGAGTCAAAGAGAGCATTTTAAAATAATCAAAATAACGAATGTTATATTTTTACTTTGCTAACTGGTGTGTATCTTACTTCTATAGACTGAATTTTGGGATTTCTTAACACCAAGAAAACAAAAAGTAGGAGGTTTTTTTCCTTTCTTTTTCTCGCCGCTTTCACAAATTTGATTAGTATTAGGATTTTCTTCCCTTTTATTTTATGGTGCTTTACAAAAAAAATTAGACCCCCAAGGAGAATAAAAGGGACTTCTTGCTTTGGATGGATTTATGTAAAATATTATACTATCATTAACTTAAGTAACATTTTTCGTGACTTGCCATTTATCATTCTCTCAAGGAACCTGAAGGTCAATTTCTCAACCAACTTTCCATTTGCAGGCTTGTATTACTCGTCGTCTACTATTTCGATATGGATGATGAATGACATAGAGAACCTTTGACTACCTGCTACATGTGCAGTATGACAACCTGTGTAAGTTACTCAATAACCTTTTGATTTTTCCATAAACTCTATTTTGTAGGAATCTGTGATTTGATCGGTACTCCTTTGGTCTCATATTAAGCAAAAAAAAAATCAGGTTCATTAAATAACTGATGTATCTAGTCCATAATATGGACCACTAGTCCATAATATGGACCAGATACAAGTTATTTAATGAAACCTTGAAGAACCACCTTATGTACGGTTCACATGAACTCTGGTATAAAAGGAAAAGCTTCTAACTAGTTATTATAAAAATGCTTTCACTTCCATTTAAAGTGCTTATTTTCTTTTTTCAGTGTAAAGAACTAATCTTTCATTTCTAGCACGACCATAAAAGCATAGCAATTCCAAGTTAAATGGTCTGAGCTCTGCATGCTGTTTTGGTTACAAGAAGAGTTCTAGAATTTGTGAGGAATTTTATGTGTCGCGAAGTAGTGATTCATCTTCATGGTCATACAGTTCCTGAAGAAACTTATTGGCACTTGAGCTATTACATGTATTTTTGGATTTTATTTTTAATTCACGATGTTTATTCGGACTTGAGTGATTAAAACAGTGTACTATATCGGTTATATTAAAGAACATAACACATTGTGGCCAAAAAAGAAATGGAAACAGTTTTCTCACCCAACACTCACTTCGGAAGTATACTTCTAGGCAACAGTGTTTTCCATTCAAAAGTATATTTTGTGAAGAAAAAAAAAGCTCCCTAATTTTGAAGGCAACATGGGGATAATGGTAGACCATGACGAGAATACTACAGTCATGCAGTCAAGTATCGGTCCTGATTTAAGCACAGCGATTTTAAAATTATTAAATAAAAATAAAATAAGATATGCATTTTATACAATTTGATTTTGATCGGACGGTCACAAATGTGGTAACTGAATAACTACATCTAATCCATTTCCGGCTAATGGTACCTGTTTTTGAACCAGAGAGATGAACTTGCTATAGTCTCTCTTTAACACAGGTGGGAGTTGCTATCTGCACCCCTGTTAATATATCCCTCCATGTAAATATAATTTTCGACCCAAAACACATCTATTTTTCGAATATGTGTTTTTCAAAGTATATTTAGTTAGATCCATATCTAAATAAGTGAGCTATAGTGCTTAAAAGGGTGTTAAATTGTTGACAAAAAAAAAAGGGGTGTTAAATTGTATTGCCGGTATCTCCCTTGTCTGTTACTCCTTACTCCTCGACTTGATTAAGCTTATCTTTGGTATCACGTTGTATATATCATAATTATAGTGATTCATCGTGAATTTTTAAAAACTACACTTTATAACTTATGTAAAATTATTGCGGATCACCGTAATTCTAGCATACCGTGATATCAAATATACACTAAATATTTGTCACAAAATTACTTTTTCCTTCATAATACTAAGACCATATTTTATTATTATTTTCAATAGTAGTAATGTGGAGGAGACAAACACCTAATTTGGAATTGGATCAACAGCACCAAGTAAGTCGAATGTAAGTGATGAGTTAAGATTCTCTCTATTTTTTATTCTCTTTGTTTTTGTTATTATTAATGTTTTTTTTTTTAAGCAAAAGGAGAGTCGAGGAAACCCTCAACCCTTTCCGAAATATATTAAACATAAAATAAAATATAGTACAAACTGGGGGGACATCAACCTGATCCAGTTAACCGTTTTGCAGCAATAAAGATAAAACAAATGAAAACAGCTACAAAGTGGTTATAGATCCAACCCTAACAGGTGAAAACCAAAACATACATTAACACATCGGGCACTACTCAGCGAACCCGCGTGCGGGCTCGAAACCAAATAGCAAAAAAAGGACGTGTCAATATTTGTAAAGGTATAAAACGGCGAATGAATTGACCGTCAACACGGACAAAGTCACATACCAAACCCCCTCTGAAAAAACAAAGCAGGTATCAAGAACCCTTTCGGGTCAATCAAACTCAAGCCCTGCATACTGTTAGATCCAAGGAACCAAAACAGATGCAAGCACGAAAGTGAAGAACAACAACCTCAGTATCAGCAACACTTACTGAACCAACAAACCAGTAGCTCCAGAGAAAGAACCAACACAGCCGAAACTAAAACAGAGCCACCGGAGAGTGAAGAACAACTCCGTTCTCCGGCGCGCAGGGGAACAACTGAAGACCAGCGGCACCACCAACCACCCAGCAAAACCGAGTGCACCACCACCACACGACCCTTACAGACCTAAAGATCGACAACAGCAGCGTCGAAGAAGGTTGGGAAAACGCATAGTGGCTTGGACCGCCGGAGAAACAGAGTAAAGAAAACAATCAGACGACCACCGGAGAGACAGGAGGAGTCCGATAACCAGATCTAAACAAGCCATCACGAACAGATCTGGGCTGCACAGAAACGGTCGCCGCCGTAACAGAACCGCAAACGAAACACGAAACCGAAGCACTGTAGCGGCGGCGATGACGGTTGAAGAAAAACCACCCAACACCGACGGCGTGGGTTAAGAGCAAACTCCGGGAAAAAAAACGAGCCCACCGGAGTATTGTGGTGATGACATGAGCAATCACGAGCACCACCAAGCTACCATAACTACATGGTTAGAGAAACGTTAGAGAAGCTCCAATTCTTTCCGTGACACTCACAATTCATTTCAATTTTGTTTATATATTTTCCTTTTTTATTTATTTTGGTCAAATAATTTAGTGACTTTGTTAGAGTAAGAGAAGAAAATGTAAGAAACGAACTTCATTCAATGAATTATGAAAAGTTAGTTACAAGAGTTGGTTATGGTGACTTATATACACAAGAAGATGAATGTGCACCATATCATACAATGTACCTACTGCATAGTAAACTTTCCTAAAGTTAGTTACATGGAGGGAAAGTTAGTTAAGTGGATTATATTCTAACATCCTCCCTCAAGCTGAAGCTTGATATATGTCAAGCAATTCAAGCTTGGATAAGAACCCTTGAAACTTAGGTGCAGGTAGTGCCTTGGTGAGGAAGTCAGCCAATTGATCTTGTGTGGATATTGGTAGAAGTCTAAGTATTCCTGCTTGTACCTTTTCTCTGACCAGATGTCAATCTATTTCAAGATGTTTGGTTCTCTCATGGAAAACAGGGTTGGAAGCTATGTGTAATGCACTCTGATTATCACAGAAAATCACAGGTAGCTTGGTGCATTCAACTTGTAAATCTTTCAAGAGATATTGTAACCACATCAATTCACAAGTTGCACTAGAGAGAGCTCGATACTCAGCTTCTGAGGATGATTTAGAAATGGTTAACTGCTTCTTTGCCTTCCAAGAGATGAGAGAAGATCCTAAGAAGAAGCAATAACCTGTGGTGGATTTTCTGGTGTCTAAACACCCTGCCCAATCTGCATCTGAGTATCCTAACAAATTGATTTCAGAGCTTCTATGAAACATGAGACCTCTGCCAGGGTTGTGCTTCAGGTATCTAATGACTCTACATACAGCTTTATAATGTGTCATAGTTGGTTTGTGCATGAATTGGCTTAGCTGTTGAGTAGCAAAGGCTATATCAGGCCTTGTGTTAGTCAAGTATAGAAGTTTGCCAACCAATCTTCTATATAGGCTTACATCCTCAAAAGGTTTTCCTGAGTCATTGTGTAGCTTGATAGAAGGATCTAAGGGTGTAGAAGCAGGTTTAGATCCAAGTAGGCCAGAGTCATTTAACAAATCCAAGCAATATTTCCTCTGTGATATACAGATGCCAGCCTTAGAGTGTGCAACTTCAAGGCCAAGAAAATATTTTAGGGTTAATAGGTCTTTACCCCCCTGCTAAGTGGGCGTGTTTTGCGTTACCCCCCTGCTAAAATTTTCTTGAAGAATGCCCCCTTGCAAAGTTTTTTTTTTTTGGCTTCCCCCCTTTTCCTCTCTTGGATGCAAGAAATTTGAACTTTTTAACATCAAGTTGATGTATATGCCACCCCTTAATGGAAGCTAAAGCAAATAATACTTTGACAGTAGTGAGTTTGGCAACAGGTGAGAATGTGTCAAAGAAATCAAGACCTTCTACCTGACTATATCCTTTGGCAACAAGCCTGGCTTTGTATCTTTCAATACTACCATCTACTTTATGCTTAACCTTATAGACCCACTTACTACCTATAGGTTTCACATTAGGGGGCAGATCCACTATTAACCAAGTGCCTGTTTTAGCTAGAGCCTCTAATTCATTATTCATAGCCTGCACCCATTCATCTGACTGACAAGCTTCTATATAGGATTTAGGTTCTGTGTGTTGTGTGAGAGACAATGTGAAGACACTTTGTGAACCAGACAATTGAGCTACAGAATGAAAAGAGGAAATAGGATAGAGAGTACCTAAAGATGAGAGTTGTGGTAGTGAAGGTGAAGCATTGCACAAATAATCTGACAAATAACTTGGCTTCTGTCTTATCCTTTCAGGCCTAGAATTTTGTGTAGCAGGAGGAGATATATGAATTATAGGCCCAGGTGATGAATCAGGGATAGATGAAGAATCATTGGAATTATCAGTCACATGGATAAGTGTAGGAGTATTTGTAACTATAGGATCAAAATTAGATGTTATAGGCTCAGTGATGTTGTCAGAGTTATCAATGGGCTCAAAATGTGAAATGTTAGAGGGGTCAGTGTAGTACTGCCATGTAGGCTTAGATTGAAGGGTAGTATAGGGTAGTATATGATCATGATGAGTAACATTCCTTGAAATGAAAATCTCCTTAGCTTGCAGATCATATAGAACTGTACCTTTGACACCTTGCTTGTGACCTAAGTAAATGCATTTTCTACCTCTAGGGGACAACTTAGTCCTATTAACTTGAAGAGTGGAAGCATAAGCAAGGGATCCAAAGACTTTTAAATCTTGTAAATTTGGTAAAGTGTTATACATTAATTCGTGAGGAGATTTTCCATTAAGTATAGGAGTGTTAATCTTATTCATAAGAAAAGTAGCATGTAAGACTGCATAGGACCAAAATTGTTTGGGAAGATTAGATTGAAACAACAGAGCTCTAGCAATGTTTAAAATATGTTGGTGTTTTCTTTCCACTCTTCCATTTTGTTGTGGGGACTCAACACAGCTAGTTTGGTGTAAAATCCCTTTTGAAGCATCAAATTCATGCATTAAAAACTCTGGTCCATTGTCAGATCTTATTATTTTAACATCATGGTTGAATTGATTCTTTATCATTTTAACAAGATTAACAACATGTTGTCTAGTTTCAGCTTTAGATTTCATTAAGACAATCCATGTATACCTACTAAAGTCATCTACAGCTGTTAAGAAGTAAGAATGATTATGAATAGACTTTATTGAAATTGGACCCCAAATATCCAAATGTATTACATCACAAGCAGCACTAGCTCTACTAAAACTATTATTATAAGAAATTCTTTTGTGCTTAGCAAGGTGACAAATGTCATAGATTCCATTACTATCTACAGTAACATAAGGAAATTGAGATTTTAGGCTAGCTAATCTTTGATGTGAAAGGTGGTGTCCAAGTCTAAAGTGCCAAATAGCAGAACTAGGAATAACAGGTAATTCAGAACCATCTATGGAAGTAACATGTGCCAAATTACTTGGGAGATTCAAATGATACAATCCTTCACATTCACTAGCAGAACCAATCATCTTCAAGCTCAGCTGATCCTGAATATAGCATTTAGAACCAACAAATTTTATTAGACAATTGAGTGAATGACATAACTTTGACACAGCAATGAGATTTATAGAGAATTCAGGCACAAAAAGCACATTTGTAATAACTAGAGTTGGTGAAAATCTGACAGTGCCAGAATATTTTGCAATTGCAAAATTTCCATTTGGTAATTTAATGTTCATAGGAGTGATTGCAATGTATGATTGGAACCACTGTAATGACATGCATATATGGTGACTAGCACCTGAATCTAATATCCATTTGCTAAGATTACATGCATGATTAGAAGAACAGCTAATACCTTTGTGAATTCCTGATGAATGATCAAGAATCATGGAAGAACCAACCTGATTAGAGCTTGCAGTTGCAGAATTCTAAGTGAGATTAGAACTTTTAATTAAAGAAACTAACATATTCAGTTGTTCTTGAGTAATAGTAGGCATAGTGTTTGCAGTAGTGTTGGAATCATCTCCTCCTCCCTCATATGCAACACTATTGGCTTGAGGTTTCTTCATGTGAGGAGGAATTCCATTCTTCTTGAAACAATTCTCAACACTATGATTATTCTTTCCACAAAAGGAACAAGAACGATCAGATTTACCAGTGCCTGTAGTGGAAGAGCCTTTGGATTTGGCAAAATTGAGCAAAGCCTTAGAATCATCACTTGGAGCAAGGTTGTTCTGACGCTCATGTTGCAAAACCATAGAAAACACCTTGTTAATAGGTGGAAGAGGATCCATAAGAAGGATCTGAGAACGCACGGTGGAAAAATCATCATTCAATCCAGTGAGAAAGCGAATTGTGTGAAGAAGAACGTGGTTAAGGCGTGCAGTACGCATTGCAGCACAAGTACAACGTTGACGACACGTGCAAGTGGGAATCGGCATGTAAAGCTCCAATTCCTCCCATAACACCTTAAGATCGGAGTAAAAATCAGTGACAGAGCGAGAATCTTGCCTCATAGCATAGATTTCCTGCTGCAATTCAGAGATTCGAATCAAATCACCTTGAGAAAAGCGTTCACGAAGCTCGTTCCAAATGTCAACGGCGTTTTCAAGGAAAACAACGGAATGAGCAATGGATTCAGAGACGGAATTGAGAATCCAAGAGGAAACAAGCTGGTTGCAGCGATTCCAAGCTCGGAAGGAAGGATCAAAATCGTCTTCAGGCATCGGAATCGTGCTGTCGATGAAATCGAGCTTCAGCTTCGCGCCAAGAGCGCGCTTCATGGAACGAGACCAGGCGTGGTAGTTTGAACCGGTGAGAAGAGGAGTAACGGAAACGGAGGAAGGACCATCGCCAGGGTGAACATAATACGGAGAAGAAGGATCCGCAGAAGGCGCCGTCGCTGGAGCAACGCGAGGAGGCATAGTGTCGCCGGAAAAATTAGTTACGGCAGTGGAGAAGGATCGTTATGGCGGTTGATACCATGTTAGAGTAAGAGAAGAAAATGTAAGAAATGAACTTCATTCAATGAATTATGAAAAGTTAGTTACAAGAGTTGGTTATGGTGACTTATATACACAAGAAGATGAATGTGCACCATATCATACAATGTACCTACTGCATAGTAAACTTTCCTAAAGTTAGTTACATGGAGGGAAAGTTAGTTAAGTGGATTATATTCTAACAGACTTGACATACACAAAGAAATAGGTAATTCCAAAGTTAAATTTAGACCCCGCAAATCTCCATTACAAAATTATCCTTTGGCTATTTAATGGAATTTAACGGAAACATGTATACTCTTGGGAGAAAGGATCCTCTCAATTTGAAAAAAAAAATTTGAGGAAATAAAGTGAGGTTTTAAACCATTGGATTATAAATATAAAGTAATATTTAAATTGAAAAGAAATGAGGAAAAGTTGATTGATGGTTGAGATGTGAAAATTGAAAAAAATTGAGGGAAAATAAATTGAGAGGATCCATTCTCATACTCTTGACATGAAATTTCGTGGAAACATGTTATCCTCTTGGCGTAGACCACTCAAAGTCAACATAATTAATCACTTTTTAAATGAAACTTGTAAATAAGGGTCATTTAATGATACAAAGTATTTACTATTTAGTGATTTATAAAATGAAATGCACAAATTTTAACAAAAATTCTCCTTAACATAATGTGCTTATGACATCAATCGTTAGTTGGTTCAGTAGTGATTGACATTGAACTTGAAAGGGAAAACTACGATCCCCGCAATTGCAATCGGGAGGAGGTTGGAACCACTTAATGCCAGAACTGACTCCCGAACCAAATTAAACTTGTGGTGAAAGTAAATAAAAAATAAAAAATGCTTAGGACACATGTTAATATTTTCCTATAAATAATCTGACTAAGAGGATGTATCAAAATTAAGAAGGGTAACTTATTAGACTAATTAATCACCATTGACTTGCAAATAAACTACTACTATACGTGAGTAGCAACAGAATTTTTATAAGGTCCTTCATCTAATACTTCTAGCTAGAAAGGAAGAAAAAGATAATCTTTATTACCCCTATCGTACCGTAATATAAGTTTGTTTTGAAGAAGCATACCATAATATAATTTTTTTTAGAAGTATACCATAATATAAATTGTTTTTACTATATTACACAAATTAATAAATATAATTATAGGTAAATGCTAACGAGTGTCCTCGGAGCACTCTTAAATGCCTTAAATAGTAAGTTTTTTATAGAATTTTTATATGAATGCGTAAAGTTGGAAATTGTAATGTTCATTTTTTGAATAAAAAGTTTTTTTAAATAGAATGCTTAAAGAGTGCATCAGGGGCACTCGTTAGGAAGACCCATAATTATATTGTATAAAAAAAATAAAATTATGAGTTAGTTTACAAAGCTGTCCTTCATTATTGGTGTGAGAAAAATAAATTGAAGGATTAAAAGAAGATAAAACAATAAATAGTTAAAGATATAATAGAAAAAATAACATGTAATACTTCATTGGTAATGTAAAGTAACTTATAATTTAGTACAATTTGTTTTCTTCTCAAAATGACTTATAATTTTATACAGAGAGAGTATATTCTATAAAAAACAATCTCTTGGAAGCTTTTTCCCAAAAATAATATACTTCATAATCTATTTTATTTAATTAATTTTTTTCGATACATAAAGAGGGGAAAGACCTAATTAATTTAATTAATTTATTAACGCGGTGAGATTTTCCAAGTACAAAGATAAAGATGGTTTTAATGGAAACATATATGGTTCCCTTATTTTACAAAATGCACAATTTTGGTTCCCTTCTTTTGAAAATGAACAATTTTGGCCATTTTATTTATTTATTTTCGTAATTTTGGTCTCCTATTTTAAAAAATTCAGACATGTGGTTTTCCTTTTCATTTATTCTTCAATTTAGATGACACAATCTTTAAATGAAATGACATATAATATATGCTTATGCGGCTGTCATGTCATATTTATTTTTTTATCTATTATTTAAATCATATTTAATTCTTTCTTAAATTAAAAAACATAAACTAAGAAATGTGTGTATCTTCTTGTTCAACATAAAGGATCAAAATTGCGCAAAACAAAATAGAGGAACCGAATTTGTGCACTTTGTACGATCGAAATACCAAAATTGTGTAAAATAAAAGAGACCAAAATTAAACATTTTGTAAAATAGGAAGAACAAAATTACAACAAAAAATAAATTTGGGCCCCAAAGTGAGATAGAGGAAGGGGGTGCGAGTGAAAGCTTTCTCATTCCACCCCACAACTCTTCCCTCCCCTTCCAATTTTTCAATTTTGCCCTTGATTCAAAAGTTCGGAATGCGTTTTTCGAAGTTTTTTTAATACAAATTTAACAAAAATTTCGGAAAACACATTCTGAAGTTCATTTTCAAGGCAAAAAAAAGTTCGGATAGCGCATTCCAAATTTTTTAACCAAAGACAAAATCGGAATATTTGAGGGTAAAAAAGAGTTATAGAGAGTGGGATGAGAAAGATTCGTGTGAGTGATCCATGAAAATGACCGGAGGCATATGAGCATCTTGCCAGCTATACCCAACATCCTGTTGGCAGCTTCGAAACAGTATCCCTATCTTTCTGCGACTTTTTGATTTATCCCTTCAACTTTCACCCACAATTAAAAAATACATAAATATTTTAACATCAAAATTTTAATGTCAAATATGGTTTGATTAGATTTATATATATTGCGTGTTTATATTTTGATGTTTAAACTTTAAAATTTAAATAAACAATGTAAATTAGAAGACTCTATAAATTGATGATTGGGTCCATTTGAAAGGAACCATGAATAACCATTTTCATCGAGAATTCTTACCTAGACACAACATCAGATAAAATGTGCTAGACACACACATAATTTAAAAAATGAAAATATAACATGATTAGTTAATACTAAATAATATGACTAAATTATTTAAATTTTTTTCACTTTTATGTGTATGTGTCTAAATGCATTTTATTTGGGTTGCCCAACTAAGAATTGCACCCATTTTCACTATTCCCACCCCCTTTTACCCCTATGTCCTAGTTAATCCTTTTCTGATGGGAAGTTTTTAACCATTGGATGTGTTGACCCTACACTATAAATTGGTCCATGATATGACGTTAAGCAAAATGTTGGGTCATTATCATCTCCTGCCTATTTTTTTTGTGGGTCTAATGCCCTTAAGGTCTATTTTGGGCTGCTGCAATCTGCTACTGCTACTAGTCATATTCATGCTAGACTAGCTATTTATTATTCTCTCTTTTTTTTTTTTTATCTGATATAATGTGAAGCTTCCATGTGGAACTTTTTAAAAATAAAGGTATCTACAGTTGAGATTCCATAGATCAGTGTTTCTAAATTTCAACTTTCAAGTGCTCCTCCAAGAAGGAGAAGAAGGGGAAAATATTGTCACTCTATAGTTTATGTAGAAGAAAAAATTTCAATTTTGTGTCTTATTGCATGTTTAGATTAACTTTCAAGTGTAATTGTGATTTTGATAAAATTTACACAAAGTTTTAATAAAACTATGGTGTTGTTATAATTTTGTCAACTTTATTGAGATTCTAAACACATTTATTTTAACGAATTTAGGTTCTATGCGAATAGAGAACATTGTATTCACGCAATCGGTACATTATAAATTTTTGATGACATGTTGAACAAATTATAATTATGATGACAAGCAAGGACATCTAACATTTTGTTAGTTATATGAAAATTCAAATTGATTGTGGTCACAAAATACTACAAAAAATGCAGTTGAGAGTGAATTATCTCCCATCAAATAACCATTCAGCGAGATCTAAACCCTTGAATTAAAAAATAAAAAATTCAAAAAAATAGAGATCATTTTTAAAGGTAGATGTGTCCATAGTTCAATCTCCAATTAAATGTACACGGGAGGGAATCTTCTCCCGTCGGTAAACATCGAAGGTTAAATGTAGCATATCAAACTATTTATATTATAAATTCTAAAATATAATTTACAATTCAACTTAAAATAACAGTCATATAATACTATAGACATTACAATGATATGACACTAAAATAATGTATACATTTTTTTTTGACCAATGGATTTTTAAAATGAGTTCCACTTTATTTTTTATATTATTCTACATTTTTCAATTATTTAAACAAATCAATCATATTTCATACAACACATCAAACATTTAAAAATTGGTCGCACTTAACCCTACAGTATTTTCCACATTGTTTGCCAATTGTTTGAAAGAAAAAAAATAAAAAACAAAAGGCATGCCTATGTGGCACTTAAGTAACCTCCTTGGGCAAATGGACGTGCTTTACTTTATGAACCATGCATTCCTATTAAATATCGTGTTTCACTGACAAAGAATGGTTTGCAACAGTTAAGATACGGTACAATTTCTATCGATAATTATGCTCTTATTTTTGAAGCTGCTATTTTAAAGAGGAAAGTAGGGGACAAAATAATAAACACTCTTTAAGAAGGATCAAATTCCCAACTATTTTTCTTAAAAAAGGAAGGATAAATAGATGTTCCATGTTCCATTTGGTTTGGTATGAGATGTTTAATGCCTCTATGAAGTAATACCAATCTAGTTGATCAAAATATTATTGTATCTAGAGATGGACAAATTGTCAGCATATACCAAATGAAACACCAAAACAAAATTTAGAAATTGGATTTACTTTGGATGAAAATTGAAGGCTTTTAATTTTTTATTTAAATATAACCAAACTTATCAATTATGATGATAAATATTTGGTATTGTGAATAGACTAGTGGGCTTACAATTAAAGAGTGGAAAATGAGAACACCTTAAATATCAATGCGTCGCTTTACACAGTTGAAAAATCCATAAATAAATAGATGTACCCTTCTTATTGTCATTTCATTTCACTACTATTGATAATGATTCCAACCACAACAAGAAGTACAATGTAAATGTCAATGTGTCAAGCCCGTCACTCTCTGATTACACAAGAGCCAGAGGAATCTCCATCACTAGTTGGAAAGAGTGATCAATCATGGAAAAATTTATGGGGGTCCACAAAATGAGGATTAGGCCTTTTGCTAACAAACATTAGAATAAAATAATAATTATTTATTTTTTACGGTCAACATAACTATGCTCGTAAAATGATATCATTATATATGTTGGAGTTGAAATTCAAAATAAACTTCTTTGTTATTTATTTTATAATGCGAACTTATAGTCATTTTTAATTAAAAAAATTAATTATTTTGAAACCCCTATCCCTATAAAGTATAAAAAAAATAGTAGTATTTAGTTTTTGTGAAGATTAACCAAAAGTACACATAAGTTTTATATTAGAAGTCCCGTGAGCATAATTTTGCTGTTGATAGAGACATTGTATATAATATATAGACTATAGAGATTGAGATTCAAACTTTGATACTTTCACTTATTTATCTTAAAAAGTGAAATTTTAGTTATTAAATTACTTTTTTTTAAGCAAGTTATTAAATTACTTGATAAAAAAAATTGCACTTAAAAATAAAATCTAATTTTTCTATAGGAAGCAAATTTAAAATATCAGTGACAATAGAGATGGATGAGTAAGATATTTAAGCCAATTAAAACCTAATGGGCTTATCCGGGCCCTGGCTTTGCCCTACCACAAACAGGCCCAATTAGAGTTGTCAGTAAGTGTTTGGTTACTACCAAACCAAGCCAGCTCATGTGTTTGACAATCTACCAAACCTCGTTTACTGTTTACATTTCCATTCATGCACACACCCATCTAGGAACAATCAAAGCACTTTCTTTTTTCCCTTCAGGATAATTTAATTTGAAATATTTGAGGTGAATTGCACACTCATTTTTAAGTGTATACCAATTCCAATGATATTTTTCTTTGTGTATCTTGCTAATGACTGCTTTCAGTTTACTCTTTGAAGGTTTAATTTAAAGAAATGATTTTATAAAAAATTAAATATTTTAAGTTTTAGTGCACCGACTCTACATATTTTATTATATAAGTTTTTTTTTTTACTGAATAAATTTATTCAATTACATTACTATATTATAAAAAAGAATAAATGATTCAAAAATAATTTAGACAACATTAGATATTAAAACATGAATTTTTGTATCTCTTTTTTACTTTGAATGCGTCTCTGTTCATAGCAAAACTCATTATTTAGTTAAGAACAACAACTCTTGTAAGAATCATTAAATATTAATAATGTTAGATGAAACAATATAATAGTTAGTCTAACATAAAAAAAAAAAAGTTTAGTCTAGTGATTGTGGCTTACACCTCCTGATATGCGTTTATGCGCTATTAAGTTTAAATTTATATATAGAAGAGATTAAATTCACGACTATAGTGATTGTGGCTTGCGCCTCTTGATATGCATGTGGTACTAAGTTCAAATCTATATATATAGTAGAAATCGAATCCACAACTACAGTGATTGTGGCTTGTGCCTCCTCATACACGCTTATGTGGTACTATGTTCAAATCTATATATAATAGAGTCGAATTCATAGCTACATGATCTCTCTTAATGAAATTGAAGAGAAGAAAAAGGAGATGATTCAAATCTCTACCATTATACTATTCAAACTTTTTGTGACATAATGTTACATGCATTATTGTATTTTAACCTTTAACATGAAGCAACTTTGCAATCTTAAATTTTGAAAATTCACTTACATTTTAGTATAACAATGAAATACTTTCTTAATGTGTAAAAAAATCTTGAACCATTAGACATATGAAATATTGGGATCTGTTTTTTTTTTTTAAGGTATGATTCTAGTGCAATTGCAAAAACTCATTTCTCCAAAGAACTAGTAAATTTTTATATGCATGTGTCAAAAATATAACTACAAATACAATGAGTAGGTTCTCAAACAATTCATTGCTATTTGATAGTATAGTAGTAAAGAAAATTTTAAATAGTGCACCCGGTACACTAATTAAGCACATAAATAATAAAATTATATTTTGAAATTCGTATATTCAATATATTAAAAATATATAAAATTATTTTTATTAACATTAATTTTATATTTTATTTTTAATATGATTAACAAATACACCAAATACATTGTTTGGCTTGACGGTTTCTTCCATTCAATAAACAATCAAGATATATACGAACTCTCTTTAATAAAATTGGTCATGTTGTTCAAACTTTTAAGGCTTTGGACCACATATTATAACCGATCGAGCCCCTTGTTATATGTATATATGAATGGAATTGAGCTACGTATACCTTATAGTGTCTAGAGCCACCCAAAATTCAACATTCATTTGTTCATTATTGCTACATTAATGTTATTTTGACATCTAAAAAGTTGTCGGACAACTCTTTAGACGTGGGACCCACTATTATTTTGTTTTTTTATTATTTGTAGTTTGTATTGGTTTGCATGTCAAGGAAGAAAAAAATAAGTTGTCCATCCGAGACAACTCTTTTTGGTGTTCAAATAACACTACTCTATAACTCTTATTGCTAATAGGTTAAACCAGCTGGTTACTAAGTTAAAATATATAACTCGGCTCAACCCTCAAACTTGATTACTCCCTCTTTACGTATGCATTTTCTCCATCTTTTTTTACATTAATGACAAAATTTATAGTATGAACTATGAACTATATATGGTCTTTACTCTTCTTATGAAATACTAGTATAGTATAGTAATACGTAGTAGTACAATTCCTACATCTTGCAAGATAAGAAAATGAAATAAAGGAGTAAATTAAACCACCAAATTGGCCAGAATACTCTTAAATAAGTCATTAATTTTATGAATATTTTACAAAGGTCAGTGACTCCATTAAATTTTATTCAAATTATGTTCTTCTGAATATATGCTAGGAACTAAATTGATAGTGAGTGAATTCTTGCATAGTCACAAATACAATTCAATTCATTTATACGCACACAAATGCACATTCATCATTATTTTCAATAACTAGTCGTCGGCCCGTGCGTTGCACGGGTTCGACAGAACGACATGTTGATGCCAATCATGGTCGATGCCAATCATGGTCGCGGCTTTCAATCAAGAATATGACAAAAGGCAATATAATAGACAAAAAGATATTTTGGATCAAGATGGTCGCTATTTTCGATCAAGAATGTATGAATTTTGATTGAATGCATCGATTATAAAGGCAATTTCTAAATTATAACACAGATAAAAATTGTTTTAGAATATTACAACGCAAGTTCTTAATACAAAAATTTAAATTCTTAAACCCATGAACCACCTTTTCAGCGGATCTAGATTATGATGTATTACAAATAATGATGAGAGTATTTATTTGTTGCGTGAATCCAAAAGAATATTAATAATATTTTATGTTTTCAAAATTATTTTTGCAAAAATCATGTTTGCCCTAGCATTGGTTGATTTTAAATTAAATTACCTTGATTTAGTATTGTTTATCATAACCACCTTTTTAATTATCATTACATAAATTTCCATCTAAATTTAGTTATAATATTTTCGATCATGCCACCAGTCAAGGAAATCAGAAAAAGAAACTTTTAAATTGAAAATAATTTTTTTGAGAATGTAATTGCAATGCAAAGTTCTTTGAAAATACGGAAGAAAAAGAATGAAAAATGAGTGAGAGAGACGTAAATCCACTCCATTAACATCCGTTAAAAATCAGACAAAATACTGGATAATAACTCATGTAGTTTATATCATACATTCGATGAATTGGCCATAAAAAATTAAATGAATAACGAAGAGACCATATATAAATTGTCCAGTTTTTCATGAGGCATATTACCGAGAAAAAATATTTCTTCAGAAAGCAACTTCCCCATCTGTCTGTATGATTGTAGGAAACATGGGTATTTAGGCCATAAGAGAATATGAACTTAATCAGTCTGAAGCACTCAAGAGAATCCTCAATTTTATTGATGCTCCCCATGAAAAAATATAAAAAGATTCAATGAAGATGTAGTGATATGTAAGTAATAAGAGGATTGTAATAAAAGGATTGGATCTACCTCTATGGAAAGACACGGTAGTCAAGGCTATCAGCTCGACCAATCTAACTTTGCATAGACTCAACCAATTTCACTTTGTAGCTTTACAAAGTCGAAGATGTCTCAAACAATCTTCGTACTACGTAAAACAAAAAGAAACCTAAATAAAGATCAACAAACCAAATAAGTATTAAATTTCAAAAATATTACTTAAAAGAATAAGTAACCTTATCTCTATTTCGGAGTGGAAATACCTATTCAGAAAGCAATTTTCTCTGCTAGTTGGCAACTAAAGGAGATATGGATCTTTAGACGCCCAATTCGACCTCAACGCCATATCCACTTAATATTTTCAACAAAATCATCAAGTTTCTCCTCACAGGAAAATGGACATGTAAAATAAAATCAGAATGGAATGTAAATAGAATAATTGTATATGCATTCATGACATAAAAATTGATGCATCGGTAAAAATACCGACAACAGAAGAAGAGAGGATGAATGATATCTAATGAGAATTGGATTAAATATTTTACATAGTATTCATCGTTATTTTCGCCACATCTGCAAACTATTGATACATTTTCTTTCCGAGAATGCGTCGTCTAAGAAGAATAGTAATGAAAGTGCAATGATGAGATTTTACCGGAAAAGAATGGAATAGACTTGCTATCAATTCATATGTTGGACGGAATCTGATTCCAACAGAATCGATGATAGACAACAGAAAGAAGCTTATTGCCATTTACTGTCATTATGCATGGAACCCAGTGTGAAAGCTGGAGTGGGGCATGGAAACCTATATCCAACTCTTAAAACCACGCAAAGTGGTCTGTCGCCGAACATAGAATTTCATGCCTCACTACATCTCTCATACTGGAATTAACCAACAAAATCAGCAAACAACAACAACCTCTTCCAAGCATCTAAATTATGATCATATTGGATTCAGATTCAGACCAACAGATGGATGAATAGTAAATCCATTCCATTCACTTCCGCCAAATTCCCAACAATACTCCTTTCATTACCATCCTTAATCGACGAAGCATTCTCGCAAAGAAAATGCATTAAATAGTTCAGAGATGTGGAGTAAATGATTATGAAGAATAGGTAAAACTCCAAGAATATTTATTCCAATTTTACCCAAAAGAGTTCATTGTACATACCCAAATCGCAACACCAATCATGGAAAGTATATCTTATTTGGAATCTCATTTTGAATTTCAATGTATGTAACTGTCGAGATTCTATTTGTATTTTACCCATGTGATCGAGAATAAATTCCCATTCATAAAGCAATTTTCCCTTCTCTCTAGCAAATGAAGGATACATGGAACTTCGGAACCAATCTCAACTCACAACATTCCACTTTAAGAAACAATAATGCAAGAAGAATTGGTAATGTTGTTGATATCAAGAGTCTCTCACAATCTGGTTTCGAAGGAACAAATCCTCCGAGCACCGGTTCTAAGAAGGTAGAAGAAAAGAGAAATCAAACTTGGTCACAACAAAGATTCAATAACTATGAGGAAAAGATTCAATTTTATAAATCAATTAAAAAAAAATCAACCAAGATAATGAATTTTTATGTTGTTATTCAGATAATTCAAAAAATTGTTTGAAAAATATAGTTTGAAATCTAAATATTTACCATGTTTTGACCATTTCCACTATCTTCCATTTTAGAACTCCATAGGAATACAAATTAGATATACAATTAATACTATATTTAGAAACAAAATCACCAAAGTCTAAAACATGTTGTTAAATAAATCCAAGTTGTACACTTTACTAATAAATAAATGTGATGTTCCTCCCAATTCAGCTAAAAGTACCGAACAATCCAAAGATTTTCCAAGAAACTTAAATGGAAGTTGTTTAATTGAGAAATGAAATGCATATTATAGGGGCCACTTAGTTCACCAGCTCAGATCAAATGCATGTTATAAGGTCAAATGTGCTTAAGAAGATACATTTGAAAAGCAAAAAAAAAAGTAAACTCACCAAGAAATATAACAAATGTTATGTTACGTGATTCATGCCATAATTATAGCATGTATCAAACAAAGTTAGAACATAATCTTTTTTTTCTGCATTTGCAATCTCTGCACAAAGCTTTTTCATCTCCCGAGCCATGGCAATCAACATATTCTCCATTACTCGTCCATGTTCATAGTTTTCTGTGGATCCTTTCTTCTGATATTCAATGGCAGCTCTAAAGGGAAAAGATAACAACAAATAAGAATAGTGTTAAAATAGACAGGAGCTCACCATTTGTTTGTTGTCAAAATTCACATATCAAATTGAGATAACATTAAAGAATCCATTTTCATCCACAAAATAAAAAATCAAACTTTACACTATTAGTCATTATATAACAGAAAAAAAAAATGGTTAAAAGAGGGAACAAAATATGGCAAGATTGAGCGATTGTAGAGTTAAGAATCAATAAAACTAAATTAAAAAACATCACCTGAGGTGTACACAACCCATTGGCACTGCCTCATATATATTTCTGAATCTTATCTACCAAGTCTCGGGAAAAACATCCAGGCATCTTTCCAACGGCCTGCAGTATCATATAAGCAAAACATACTAATGTCCAAATCTGTAATATATAGAACATAAAAACATTTAAGGTTCTGTGAAAGGTGAAATTCTGGTGGCAAGTGTCAGATGTGTAGCACGATGTGTACACTTTAGGAATCGTACGATGTGTAGCCTAATGTGTCAACATCGTGGACAACTGAACTTGATGAACAAGTAAACAATATAAAGTGCAGAAAACAAAAGAACACGTGAGTTTGTTAACCCAGTTCGGCACTTATAACAAGCCCTATTCTGGAGGATACCAATCCAGGGATGAATCCACTATGGTAGTATCAATTCAAAGCTAAACTCCCCCGTTTACAACTTCTCACTTAATCACTACCCGTGCTAATTCTACCTAGGAACTCCTAGATATGAGAACCTCTGCTCACTCCCCCTCAACCTTACCCAGTAAGGATTTAATAACAAACTCAGTTGGAGACACACTCCTAGACAAGCGAAGCACTCGTACCTAAAGGCTTAGAGTGTTGCACAATCTAACTCCTTGCTTCAAAGCTTTGGAGAAAGACAACTAGAGATTACAACTCTATAAACTCAGTCCTTACTTGCATCAAAACTATGATCCAAGTGAAGGCTCACAAAGAACAAAGAACAGACTAAGACCTAAGACTCGATATCTTCAACTCTTGGCTTCGTGTTCCTTTATGTCTTCAGTCTTCCTTTATATAGAACAAGTTTCATGGGCTTGGATCTTCAATAATAACAGCTGGCCTTTGTTAATTCTCTTTGAGATTTATTTGATCATAATCTTTTAATTGTTTGTTTCAAATCTTTTTGATCAAAGTCGGCCAATAAAATAAAACAGAACCATGAAAGATTATCTTGTTCCTTGGCGCGAAAGCTGGCACGATTTAATTTGAAAAACAAATCTTTTTCAAAAGATCGCGTTTAAATAAATGAAAGCGCGTCCAGTAGGGCGTCCAGATGTGAACCCTGATGTGCCACACATCATGCTCCACATCATGGAATCAGGCTTATTTTACCAAATGAAGCCAACACCCTAAAAGGTCTCAACAATCTCCCCCTTTGGCAAATTTTGGGCTAAAATAATCTTTGAGTCACCCAACTAAACTTGGAGAGATGTGTAGGCACATCAGAGGCATGCAGCAGCGGATTAGAGCCTCGCAAATAAAGAGAGAAATAAACTCTCACAAGATAGGAAAGTAAATTTCCAAAGACTGAGAAAAGTAAATTCTCAGACACATACAAGCATGAGATTCCATGCACACATAAGGGAGGGTAGCAAACCCAGTAATAGTCTACTCCCCTTTGAACTAGAGCACTTTCCATGTACTCCCCCTAAATCTCATATCCCCTATAGGCTTCTTCAGAATGCATGACCTAGAGAGAAATAGAGAAGTTTTAAACTTGGCTTCTTAAGAATGCATGACCAAGTTAAAACTCACAGATGTGTCAAACATCACACAAAATAACTTCTACAGGCTTCTTAAGAATGCATCACCATGTAGAAATTAGATAACATCTTCAATTGGACTTCTTAAGAATGCATCACCCAGTTGAAAATGTACAGAAAAGGTCTTCAGAAGAACATGCTTTAGAAAACTAATTCTTCAAAAATTTGTTGATAAAATATTTGAAGAAAAATAAGCATGTATACCAGATGTGTAGTCAGATGTGCCACACATCAGAACTTCAGAAGTTGGAGAAGCTTCAGAAGCTGAGCAGAGCTTCAGAAGCTGAGCAGAGCTTCAGAAGTTGTAGTGCTTCAGAAGCTGAGCAGAGCTTCAGAAGTTGTAGTGCTTCAGAAGCTGAGCAGAGCCTCAGAAGTTGTAGTGCTTCAGAAGCTGAGCAGAGCTTCAGAAGTTGTAGTGCTTCAGAAGCTGAGCAGAGCTTCAGAAGTTGTAGTGCTTCAGAAGCTGAGCAGAGCCTCAGAAGTTGCAGAGCTTCAGAAGTTGAGAAAGTTTCAGAAGTTCAGAAGTTCAGAAGTTGCCCCATGTGGATGAATAGAATCTTTTTCTTAATTCTCGTCTCAATTCTCTCGTTCTATTCTCTCTAATAACACATCACAATTTGCTGCAGTTAAGACTTCAAAGTTGTTCATTTTAATTTTTACTCCCCCTTTTTAGCCATAAATTATGACAAACATACTGAGAGTAAGTAACACACCATAGAATGCAGATAGCATGAGATGTAGAGATGATGGTGCATGAACAGAAAGAGGCACTCAGGCCGTTAATAGTGCAGCAAGTACAGAACAGGCACGCAAAGGTGCATCAGAAATCCAGGGCATAGCCCACAAAATACCAGCAAAAACAAGGAAATACTGAGTACAGGGAAATATTAATGAATTACAATAATTCAAATATCCTGGCTCCCATCAGTTTCCTCAGCTTCAGAGTCATTGGGCTCCTCCTCCTCCAATTCCTCATCCTCAGCCATTGTTTGCTCATCCTCAAGCTCCAGTCCAGCAATGACTGCCTCCAGCTTGGCCTTCTTCTCATTCAGAGCCTTGCAAGTCTCCTTTAAAGCAGCAATCATGTCTGTCCTAGACATAGCATTGTTTGAGCTGGATGTGCCCACATCAGGAGTCACATCAGACTGCTTGAGACTAAAAGAAATAGCAGACTCTCTTCTGCAAGACAAATCATCCTTGCCCAGAACATCAGGTCTCTGGCTCAATATGATTCCACACAGTAGGGAAGGAAAGGCAATGGGTAGTTTGACAGCTAGGGTTTTGGCATGTTTGATAGTCTGATCAAAAATATAAGTACCAAAATCGAAGTTAACTTTGTTACCCACAGTATAGATGAACCTAGCCAAACCTGTAGCCACATCACAGTTGTGTGTGGTAGGCACCCAGTTAGCAGCAGCAATCCTGTTCAGGATGTTGTAGATTGGAGTGAGCTTGCTTGCTTGCAATTTTCCCTTCTTAGGCCAAGTCTTGACCTTTCCAGCTGTGATGGCCTTGATTATGTAGTTGTCATTTGCCTCCATCTCAGCAAAGGGCTCCTCACTTCTGCCCAGATACTTGTTGATAACAGTGGGAGAGAAGTGAATTTCTTTACCTCTCACAAAAACAGTTTGGTATTCCTTGTCCAAAGGATTGTCACAACCAGCAGGGATGTTTACCAAAAACTCTTTGACTACCTTCTCATAGCAGTCACCTAGTCCAGTAACAGTCTTCATCAAGCCAGCACGCTTGATCAACCTCATAACTTCCTTGCACTGCAAGGCTTCAGCACTGAGCTCCTTCTCCAGAGCTAACCTTCTATGAGCAATGTACTTCCATTTACCAGCATGTGCAGGGTTGTGGAAGGAAATCAAATCAACTGGGATGTCAGGAATTCCCTGAGGAATTTTCTTCTTCCCATAGCTCTTCTTCACAGCAGACTTAATGTGAATCACATCAAGCTCCATATTGCGTTCCTCAGCAGATTCTTCCTCAGACTCACTGATGTGAGCTACATCCTGCTCCACATCGTACTCTGAGTCACTTGTAGGTGGCTCTTTTCTTTTCTGAGTCTTCTTCTTTGCAGGTGGAACCACAGCTTTACTAAATCCCTTCTTGGGACCATACATGACTTGCCTCTTAACAGGCTTCTTCTTCTCCTTAGTAGCAGCAGGAGAAATCTCAACAACAGCAGGACCTTTACCACTTCTAGTCCTTCTTGCAATACTCTCCTCAGTAAGCTTCTTCAAGGGGATGTCAGAATTGTAGCCTTCTACATCAACTGTATCTCCATCAGCATCCTTGTCAGAAGGATTGGAGTCTTCATGATCTGAACCTTCAACAGTTTCTTTATCCTTGTCAGACTGGGTATTATCTTTAGGCTCCTCAACCTCAGCAGGTTGATCTTCTTCAACAAATTCCTGTTCAGGAGAATCAGGAATGACAGCAGGTTTTTCAACAGCAGCAGTCTCTTCTTCAGCAGGAGACTCTTCTTCACCTTGTGGCAATGATGTGCCAACATCTGCCACAACATTAGGTTCTTGCAGGGCCTGGAGCACAGAATCAATGATCTTCTGAGTCAAGGGATGTCTTTGACTCTCAGGGATCTTCACAGCAGCCTTCTCAGGGTTAGGGTTTGAGGAACCTACACCCATAGATGCTTCAGCATTTGCATCACCAGATTTTGCAGGAAGAGGTTCAACATGCAGACTTTCCATGGTGTGAACCCTCTTTGCTGAGCCAATCTTTGGCTTCTTGCTTTTCTTCTTCTTCTTTTTGGATTTTTCTGTGTAAGGAGAAGGAACAACATCTTCCTCTGCGGCAATGGGGGTTGATTCCCTTCTTGATCGTTTAGACTTCTTCTTCTTTGATCCAGATGGCTTGATCATTGAGACAGGAGTGGCATCGACGATCATGTCACCTTGAATATCTTCTTGATGTGGGGAAATTGGTTTTGGTGATGATGGAGGAGTGTTTGTTTTTGTGGAAGAAGATGTTTTGGTTGCAGTAGACATGATGATGATGATGATTTTGTATGAAGATTTCAAAGAAAATTGCAGAGAGATGAACAGAGGTTTTGATAGAGATCAAGACAAGTTCTTGGTCGTTTGAGTGTTAGAGAGATGAATGTAGTGATCAATGTGGTAGGCAATAAGAGAAAATCTTGAATAAACGGATTTCTTGAAGTTTTGATCGTGAAATAGCCGTTGGAAATATTTTTGTAATGATTGCCTTTGGATTGCGTGCAACTATGGATGGAGGGAAAGAACAGGTAACCGTTGCACGTCTAAATAGCTATTATGGCTATTGATCCTCAAAGAGGCAAATACCAAGTTTGCCCCTTAACACCTCAAACCTATTTGCATCTAAAGCCTTAGTGAAAATATCTGCCAGTTGATTTTCTGTGGCAACATGCTCTAGAGTCACAATATTGTCTTCAACAAGATCTCTAATGAAATGGTGACGTATATCAATGTGCTTTGTCCTACTATGTTGGATAGGATTTTTGGAAATATTTATAGCACTTAGATTGTCACAGTATAATGTGAGCACATCTTGCTGCACATTGTACTCACCTAACATCTGCTTCATCCAAAGTAGCTGAGAGCAACTACTTCCTGCTGCAATATACTCAGCCTCAGCTGTAGAAAGAGAAACACAATTTTGTTTCTTGCTGAACCATGATATAAGGTTGCTTCCCAAAAAGAAACATCCACCAGAAGTGCTCTTCCTATCATCTGCACTTCCTGCCCAGTCAGCATCACAATAACCTAACAATCTTGTGTCTTCACCATGAGAGTAGAGAATTCCATAATCACTTGTACCACTGACATACTTGAGAATCCTTTTAACTTGATTTAGATGACTCATCTTAGGCTCAGCTTGGTACCTTGCACACACACCAACAGCAAAGCTAATATCAGGTCTACTTGCAGTGAGATAAAGTAGACTGCCAATCATGCTTCTGTATAGACTTTGATCAACACTGACACCATGCTCATCTTTAGAAAGTTTGAGATGGGTTGCTGCAGGAGTTCTTTTATGATTTGCATTCTCCATTCCAAATTTCTTCACAATGTTCTTGGCATACTTGCTTTGAGAGATGAAAATTGTATCTTCCATCTGTTTGACTTGCAGACCAAGAAAGTAGGTAAGTTCACCTACAAGGCTCATCTCAAATTCAGACTGCATCTGATTCACAAACATCTTGACCATTGGATCAGACATTCCTCCAAACACAATGTCATCTACATAGATTTGTGCAATCATGAACTTGCCCTTTTCTTCTCTGACAAACAAGGTTTTGTCTGTTTCTCCTTTTCTATAACCTTGCTGCACAAGAAATTTGGTTAGCCTCTCATACCATGCCCTAGGAGCTTGCTTTAATCCATATAACGCCTTCTTCAATCTGTAGACATGATCTGGATAATTTGGATCAACAAATCCCTTGGGCTGCTCCACATAAACTTCCTCATTCAAGTAGCCATTGAGGAAAGCACTCTTCACATCCATCTGGAATAGCTTGAATTTCAAGATACATGCTACTCCCAGAAGTAACCTTATGGACTCAAGACGTGCCACAGGAGCAAATGTTTCATCAAAGTCTACTCCTTCAATCTGAGAGTAACCTTGAGCCACAAGCCTAGCCTTGTTTCTAGTCACAACACCACTTTCATCAGATTTATTCCTATAAACCCATTTAGTACCAATGATGTTGACTCCTTCAGGTCTAGGAACTAAATCCCACACTTCATTCCTCTTGAACTGGTTCAGCTCCTCTTGCATAGCCTCAATCCAAAACTCATCTGTCAAGGCTTCTTTCACATTCTTTGGTTCTACCTTTGACACAAAACAAGCATTGGATACAACCTCTCTTGACCTTGTCATAACCCCTGACTCAGGATTCCCTATTATGAGTTCTTTTGGATGATTCTTTTGAACTCTAACAGAGGGACCCTTGTTCACTGGAGTCACATCTTCTTGCTGATCAGTCTTCTCAGGAATCTCTATAACTTCAGAGTCTTCAGGCAGGGGGTGAGATGTGTCCACATCAGGATCAACATCAGGTTCATTATCTGAACAGTCATCTATGACAACATTGATGGATTCCATCATAGTTCTTGTTCTGTTGTTGAAGACTCTATAGGCTCTGCTGGTTATGGAATAGCCTAGAAAGATTCCTTCATCACTCTTGGGATCCATCTTCCTCCTTTGCTCTCTGTCAGCTAAGATATAGCACTTGCTACCAAAGACATGGAAGTGTTTGACAGTTGGTTTTCTTCCTTTCCATATCTCATACAGTGTGATTGAGGTACCTTTTCTCAGAGTTACCCTGTTGTGTATATAGCATGCAGTACTCATGGCCTCTGCCCAAAAGTAGTAAGGTAGCTTCTTGGCATGTAGCATAACTCTTGCAGCCTCTTGCAAGGTTCTGTTCTTCCTCTCAACTACACCATTTTGTTGGGGTGTGATTGGTGAGGAGAACTCATGCCCAATTCCTTCATCAGCACAAAACTCAGAGAATCTTGAATTTTCAAACTCTTTCCCATGATCACTTCTGATTCTAACAATGCCACTATCCTTCTCTCTTTGTAGTCTAAGGCATAATTCTTTGAATGCATCAAAAGTGTCAGACTTCTCTCTGATGAAGCTAACCCAAGTGAACCTTGAGAAATCGTCTACAACCACAAAAGCATATCTTTTGCCACCAATACTCTCTACCTGCATTGGTCCCATCAAGTCCATATGTAGCAGTTCAAGAACTCTGGATGTCACCTGATGTTGTAACATTGGGTGTGACATCTGAACCTGCTTTCCAACTTGACATTCACCACATATATTGCCTTCAACAATCTCAAGCTTTGGTAGACCTCTGATAGCTTCCTTGGACACAATCTTCTTCATTCCCTTCAGATTCAAATGGCCAAGTCTTTGGTGCCAAAGCTTTACTTCTTCTTCCTGACTTATCAAACATGTAGTGGAGTGAGCTGTTTCATCAGGAATCCATAGATAGCAGTTGTCCCTTGACCTAGATCCTCTCATCAACAATTCTCCTTTGTTAGAAGTGATAAGACACTCATTCTTTGTGAAGTTGACCTTAAGACCTTGATCACCTAGTTGGCTTATGCTGATAAGATTAGCCTTCAAGCCTTTAACAAGTAACACATCATCTAGGTCAGGTAAGCTTTTGCTGCTGAGTTTACCACTGCCCTTGATTTCACCTTTTGCTCCATCACCAAAGGTTACAAAGCTTGTTGTATGAGGCTTGATATTAGTGAGAAATTTCTCAACACCAGTCATATGCCTAGAACAACCACTATCAAAATACCAATCATTACTAGAAGATGCTCTAAGAGAAGTGTGAGCAATATGTGCAGTTTCAGAGACTTTAGGCTTCCACATCTTCTTAGGAGTGACCCTTGCTGTTTTGGCTTGCACCTGAGGCTTTTTCTTGGGATACCCATAGAGTTTGTAACAGAAGGGCTTGATGTGACCATTCTTCCCACAGTAGTGGCATCTCCAAGCATTAAACTTCTCTTTGCCAGCAGGTCTCTGATGTGGAGTGTGGTGTGTCCACATTCTGCTAGGGTCAGGTTTCTTCTGAGCAGGAACAAACTTAGTATTTGTCTTCTTGCTGTGATGTTTGTTCTTAAATCCTATACCAGATGAGTCACCAGCATACTTTCCTACTTTCAAAATTTCATCAAGCATGTTGGTTCCAGGGTTGAGCATCTTTACAGACTTGGTCATATTTTTCAAGTTGGTTGACAGTAACTTGACTTCACTTTCAAGACTAGCAACTTGACTCTGTAGTTGACCCTTCTCTGTCTCCAGTTGACTGATGATTTCCTTCTGCTCTTCATTGACCTTGTACAGTTCCTCACTCTTGATAAATAGCTTTTTATGGACTGAGGCTAGTTCATCAAAGGTAAGTTCTTCATCATCAGATTCAACATCAGTATTATCCACCCTAGTTATGGCACTAACATGATTAGCAGCAACATTCTCTGAGTCAGTGTCAGAGTCTTCATCAGACCATGAAACAGTTAGGCCTTTCTTCTGCTTCTTCAGATATGTGCCACATTCTGATCTTATATGACCAAAGCCTTCACATTCATGACATTGAACACCCTTGTTCTGAGTTGACTTATCATCAGTTTTGGTTTTTGTTGAAGTGTTACCTAGTTTACTGATGTCAGTCTGGATGTTCCTCACATTCCTCCTTGGTCTTCTGTCCACCCTCCTTTGAAGCTTGTTGAATTGTCTTCCCAACATGGCTGAGTCATTTGAGAGGTCATCATCTGATTCAACAGCTTCTTCCTCTTCACCAGCACAAGATACAAAAGCTATGCCTTTTCCTTTCTTCTCAGTTTGCTCACCTAAGTTCATCTCAAAAGTTTGAAGAGAGCTCACAAGTTCTTCAAGTTTCATACTTGGGATATCTTGAGCTTCTTCAATGGCTGTGATTTTCATGTTAAATCTCTTAGGTAAGGACCTAAGCATCTTTCTCACCAGCTTTTCTTCAGACAATTTTTCACCTAGAGCCTCAAAGGAATTGTCTACCTCAAGCAAATTCATGTGAAATTCATGAATTGATTCTTCTTCTTTCATTCTGAGGTTTTCAAACTTAGTGTTGAGAAGTTGGATTCTTGAGCTTTTTACCTTGGCATTGCCTTCATGAGTGGTTCTGAGTACCTCCCAAGCATTCTTTGCAACAGTACACTGCTTGATCAATCTGAACATATTTTTGTCCACTCCATTGAATAAAGCATTCAAAGCTTTGGAGTTTCCAAGTGATGCAGTGTCTTCTGCAGCTGACCAATCTTCCTCTGGCTTGAGTACACCAGTGTCAACACCATTAGCATCCAAGATTTTGGGATGCTCCCAGCCTTTGAGCACAGCTTTCCAAGTTCTGCTGTCAAGTGACTTTAGGAAGGCAATCATCCTTGGCTTCCAGTAGTCATAGTTGGTTCCATCCAGGAGGGGTGGTTTGTTGACCGTTGTTCCATCCTTGTCCATGTTTCCAGAAAGTAACTTCCCTGGAGCTCACCCTCAAACAGGCAGGGTGCCTGCTCTGATGCCAATTGAAATTCTGGTGGCAAGTGTCAGATGTGTAGCACGATGTGTACACTTTAGGAATCGTACGATGTGTAGCCTAATGTGTCAACATCGTGGACAACTGAACTTGATGAACAAGTAAACAATATAAAGTGCAGAAAACAAAAGAACACGTGAGTTTGTTAACCCAGTTCGGCACTTATAACAAGCCCTATTCTGGAGGATACCAATCCAGGGATGAATCCACTATGGTAGTATCAATTCAAAGCTAAACTCCCCCGTTTACAACTTCTCACTTAATCACTACCCGTGCTAATTCTACCTAGGAACTCCTAGATATGAGAACCTCTGCTCACTCCCCCTCAACCTTACCCAGTAAGGATTTAATAACAAACTCAGTTGGAGACACACTCCTAGACAAGCGAAGCACTCGTACCTAAAGGCTTAGAGTGTTGCACAATCTAACTCCTTGCTTCAAAGCTTTGGAGAAAGACAACTAGAGATTACAACTCTATAAACTCAGTCCTTACTTGCATCAAAACTATGATCCAAGTGAAGGCTCACAAAGAACAAAGAACAGACTAAGACCTAAGACTCGATATCTTCAACTCTTGGCTTCGTGTTCCTTTATGTCTTCAGTCTTCCTTTATATAGAACAAGTTTCATGGGCTTGGATCTTCAATAATAACAGCTGGCCTTTGTTAATTCTCTTTGAGATTTATTTGATCATAATCTTTTAATTGTTTGTTTCAAATCTTTTTGATCAAAGTCGGCCAATAAAATAAAACAGAACCATGAAAGATTATCTTGTTCCTTGGCGCGAAAGCTGGCACGATTTAATTTGAAAAACAAATCTTTTTCAAAAGATCGCGTTTAAATAAATGAAAGCGCGTCCAGTAGGGCGTCCAGATGTGAACCCTGATGTGCCACACATCATGCTCCACATCATGGAATCAGGCTTATTTTACCAAATGAAGCCAACACCCTAAAAGGTCTCAACAAAAGGTAAAATAAAAATAAAAATTAAGGTTTTATTCCAAACAATGAGAAAATATTAAGCATTGGCGTGCATATAAAAACTGGAATCATGTAATAGAGCAATTCACTTTGTTTAGAATAAAGCACTTTGGCCTAATCTCTAACACATGTTTATAATAAAAGCTTACACTGTGTGAGATAATAGCTTACACTGTTGCAATCAAATTTCACATGATAAGTGTTCATCTTCAAAAAATTGTTGGTTATGGGAGCATGATATTCATCATCAATCTTTGCTGCAACTGCCATAAACCAAGAAAATCCATTCAATTAGAGGTTGTGTCATGCATTCAAAGACTTGTTGGATAAATTTCCCAATACCAGTAAGGAGACTCACCTATAAAGTACAATCATTCAAGTAAAGACTCAGAGAATAGAATCAAAATCAGTCATTGAATCAAAGGAATTGCCAAAATGACCTCATGATGATTACCTTAATGGAGAAACATATTTACATGGTAGAATCTCAATGTGTTTGGTTTTAGATGTATAAATAATAAATATCTCACAAAAGTTATAAATCTTCATATACACCCCAAATTTACAAAATGAGAGATTCTGCATTGCACATCAACTTTCATCAAGCATAATTTTCATTGTATTAAGCATTATGGAAAGGTTCTATCGCAAATTAGTTTACTCATCATTGGTGTCTTGCTAAGAGTCCATTGTTCACACACACAATGGATTTTTACCTCAATAACTAATTCAAGCCCCACAAAACTACCACCCCCAAAATGAAGCAGTTTACCAACAAAAATTGATATTGGGATAACAACTCTCAACATTTTAACAACTTAAAAATTGAAAACCTGAAATAAAAATGGTTGGAAAGAAACTCAAAATATAATTGAAAACCTTAACAAATTTAGAAAATAAAACCATCAAGATCTTGGTGTAGTGTTTCTAACTGAGGAATGGTTCCATCACAAAATCAGAACCACAAACAAACATAATCAAGAAAACAAAACACATGAACAAAAGAATCACTACACAATGAGTGTCCAATAAAAAAAAAAATCAAAAGAGTAGTGTTACTCCATATATATAATAGTATTGTGAATCATATAGTTGATTGAAAAATCATCAATATTTCAATTTTAAAAAAAAAAATAAGCCAATCTAACTAAAATATGATTTTTATCTACCCTTCGCCATTTTTTTTAGGCAATTGTGAACAATATGAGATCATGATAATTTAGTGATTTAGATATGAGAATGAAAGATTGTTACCAAGAAAGTGCATCTGTTTGAAGAGATCATGAGCTCAGGCACACATAATGCACTCAACATATCACATCCTTATGCTTAGGACCTGCAATTTTATGCACCGAATAGAAACATAGTCATGGTCAACAAAAATTAAGATACCAAAACCAAGGAAAGTTATTTCTCTTGAGCAGATGTAATTAAAAAAAGGAAAATGGGAAGTTACCATCATCATATTCTCACATAATCCATGAAAGTTTTCTCTAGAAAGTAAAAGTTAGAGTTTACTAAACATGAGGTCTATGTTTCAAAATTCTACAAATTAAATAAAACAAAAAACAAAGTAAATACAATCATAAAATCATATAATTATAAGATCATTAATAAATCATACATTTTACATACTAATAAGAACAACATCAAAAGTTCAACATCTCTAATTTAAGTTAGAAAGAACAATACTTTTCATTACAATTAACCACACAAATTTAACTCTCCTTTTCAAAGAAAATTATCAAAAGTTCTGCAATATGAAATGATTCTTATTTGTCCAAATTTGCGAAGAAGAAAAAACTAACCTCCACGAAGAACAACAACATCACCCCACCACTCCGGTCACCGTGCACGCCACTACTGTCCATGATGTTCCTGTACTCATTTATCACAAATTTTTTTAAAAAATTAAACTACTGTCCATGATGTTCATGTTTTCCTTCATCACAAATTTTTTCAAGAAAAATTAAAAACAGAACAAAACAAAACAATTTGATATTCAATCAATAGAATAAATGGAAGAGAAATGAGATTACTGCAGTCACCTGAGTTTATTGACATCCAAAGGTCCAATTTCATGGAAGAAATCAAGCATGCAAAATCAAAATCGGAGGAATTGAAATCTGGGTGAGTTGATAATGAGAGAGCAGAGAGGAAGAATCAGCGAGAGATGGAGAGTGAGGGAGAAGGTCACCAATGGCGTGAGTGTGGTGGTGTGCGGCCGGAGAGAGTGGTGGCGGAGAGAAGGACCGTGAGAGAGAGGGCCGAGAAAGAGAGAGGAGGCTTAGATGGTGAGAGAAAAGGAGAGCACGAGAGAGAAGAAGAATGGTAGGAGAGAGGGTGAGAGAGAATGAGAGAAGATTTTGTTTGGGTTTTGAAGAGAAAGGGGGACATGTAATTTTCATGCATTGGGACACATGTTAAGACAAAAGGGGTATATGTGGCTTACATGACATCAAGGACTTTTTAAGTATAGTAAGATAGGCAAAAACATATCAATATAAAGGATTTTATCCAATCATTCAATACTCAACATAAAGTCTAAAGAGACATTTGAAAATCATAAAATTCCATTTAATGGGAAGTGTAAAAAACAAATAGGGTTTTAATTTTTTTGTTAAGGGTAAAACTATAATTTTCAAAATTATTGGGACAAAACTATAATTTAAAAAAAAAATAGAAGCAAATTTGGAATTTTTAAAAAAATTAGGATTCAAAATGCAATTTATAAAAGTACAGAGGTCAAAACGGAAATAATAAAAGTGTGGGGTGTAAATGTAAATATATAAAGTATAGGGGCAAAAATGTAATTTTAAAGTCTATTGCTGATGTGGCTGGAGTGACGTGGCGGATGCTGTGGATGTTAAGGTGTAAAAGGTGATGTGGCGAGATGGTACACGTGGCAGACAATGAATGGATGACATGGATTAGGTTGTAGGGTTTCTAAAGGAGCATTAGGGTTGACACCATTCAACCTTTTTTATATTGTAAGATACCATACCAGTAAGTAACAAATAGGTTTTTTTTTTCTCATTAATTAGCATATCTCACTAAGCAGAAAAATTGAGAACGAATACTCTCAATTTTTTTTTCATAATTGTCTCAATTGTTAAATCATCACCATTAAATTCACAATTTTACCTTTTCTTTTCTCTCTCTTCTCCCAAATCAATGATTTGAAAAAAAAAAATTACCCTAAAGTGACTTGAGAGGATCCATTTTTAAAAACATTGCATGTATTATTCATATAATATGTAGAACCCGAGTTTGAACTTTAATATTTTCATTTATTCACCTTAAAAAGTAAAATTCTAGCAACCAAACTACTTAAAAAATTATTATTTTTTCTTTCTAGATCTTCAGTTATGTGTGCCTAAACTATTTAAATTTGTGGATGTGATCAATGGGGGAACCAGCAAAAATTAATTGGGTGAGTTGTAAAAAAAATTATGGCTTATAGTTTATAAGTTCATATTGAAAAGAAAAAAAATAAAGTATTGGGTAATATTTTTTTATGAGCTTATAGCTTATTAGTTTATACTTTCTCTTGTCCCAAATTATAAGAAAAAAAAAAATATATTAATTTTTTTCATGAAATTTAATACATATTGCATTGAATTTACTCTCTCTCTCTCTCTCTCTCTCTCTCTCTCTCTCTCTCTCTCTTTCTCTCTTCTTTTTCACATAATTAATTACCGATAAAAAATATTTTTACATCTTCTAACGAAACGTATTTCAAAGAAAACACAAAAAGTCATACTTTAAATTATCATATTTTACTTTTCTTAATAAGTACTCCCTCTGTTCCTTTTTACTTGTCTTTTAGGGCTAGATTTATCGTTTCTATTTAATTGTTCTTTTGGTATTTTACCGGTATGATTTATCAATTATATCCTTTGTCAATTGCTCTTATCTTTTTCAATAAAACAAATTAATGCTATATATTTGGAAAACTAAATCTTTTTTTTTTTTGGAACATAACGTATTAAATTTTGTTTTTTTTAACCTAATATATTAAATTTATTGGAATGAGAAAGTGTGTAAAAAAAATAGGAATTTATTGGTGAATTAAAACGAGGGTATAATAGGAAGATAAAGTGCAAATATACACTTCCTTAATTTGGTGTTACTATTATAAAAAGACAAGTAAAAAGGAACGGAGGGAGTATAAACTTTCTTTTTTCCTTATAATATTGGATAGAGTAATATTTTCCATATTATGAACTAGTAAAATTTTCACTAACACTTAAACTAATATGTGTACCTAGTGACTTACGATTATGAATAATAAACTCTAAACTAAAAGTTACATTAATATTTATACAAATATCTATATTAAATAATTTTAAATAATTAATAATACACTTAAATTAATACTCTATACTTACAAAAAAACTTATTTTTTGGGGGTGAGGATGGCCCCTGGCTGTTAGCCTTTATTTTGAATTAAAATAAATAAATATTTAAGATTCAAAGAATGGCAAAATATTCCAAGTGTTTGTGCCTTTCGATTGCTTGGAGTTTCGATTCGAATCGAAACGAATTTCCATAATCTGTGGACTGATCCAAATTTCAGAAGTGTTGAAGCTTCGATTTCGATTGTCAAAGCAGTTAAAAGCGAAGCGAAGTTCAAGGAACGTGCAAGGATACGCGTTCAAGACTTAGTAGTTAGTGCTTAGAGCAGCTTTTAGCAGTTATTTACATTATCTATAAATATTAGTTCACTATTTCGAATTCAGGGTCGCATTTTGCTTACACATTCCTAGAAACTCAAAATACCAGCGCAGAGAGAAACGAGTGAAAGAAAATGTATGATCTTGCGTACCAACTTTAATTTAAGTAATCTTTACAATTTTAATGCAATTTACCCTTTTTAAAAGCACTTTCTTTTACTGCATTTTTATGTAAGTTCGCTTGCGTTGAGTGAATTTATACAAAACCTTGTGATTTACCTTAAATGTTTGTTGTTTCAACGGATGAACATTGCATCTTTTCTAAGCAAATTAAAAACACAAAACATGTCTTAGGATTTACTAGTTGATCCTGCAAGTATTTTAAACTAGCGGTTGTTTATCAAAAATCACAATAAACAGTGGCCCATCTCAGCCACCCCCTAATTCTGCCACCAAATATAATCACACAAGCATTGCTTGAGTAATAAATGTTATTTTTAACATAAACGTTTTGTTTTTTTTTTTCCTTCTCCTTCTCCTCTCTCTTGCCGGCCCTAATTTCTATTTTTTTTCTTTTGAGATTTCTTCTTCCTCCACCGGTAAGGAGTGGTTTTAGGTCATTTTTGGTCTAAAATCACCCATTGCATTTTGTTTTTATTTCTTGCTTTTAATTTAAATAAGTGATTTTCACATAGTTCTCTTTTAATTGATTTTTTTTGTATTTGTGAGTTCGCCGTCGAGTGCGGCGTTGTGTTGATCGTCGTCTTGTTACGACGTTGTTTTGATTTCCCATCTTGTTACGGTGTTCGTTTAGTTCATACTCAAAGATCAACTTAGTCAATTGCAGATTCTATCAATGATTTGGACATCAACGTTGCAAATCCGGAAGCATGGACATTTCAGTGACTTTAAATTTATCATATTATGTGTAGACATTTTGCCGTGTTATGCTATTAACTTGAATGATGTGAGTTTGTTCACTGATTCATCCTTTTTGTTTTTAGCGATGTTGAATTTATATTTGAACATGGTGTACTATTTTGATTATTGGAATGAATGAATATCGTTATATTTAGTAAAAAAAAAAAACTTAAACGTTATTGGAACACAGATTTTATGACACAATATAGATACACAACCCCTCTCTCTCTCTCTCTCTCAAGAGGAGGAGATACCACATTTTTTTTATGTGAGGCTTAATCTACATTTGAAACTCAATAGTGTACCCTTGAAGTATAAGTTTCTACCCTCTATGGTTGATCCCAATTATCAGATGCATTCCTGTTCCCCCACCAAGTCGAACCATAATTTTGCCGCCGCCACTTATTGAAGTGTTAAAAAAACTGGGGAGAAACATTAGATCACTTCTCTTATGTTTAATATTCTTCTTATTCATAATTGATATAAGACTTAATTACATACCCTTAAAACTCAAAACAAACACATTATATGTAAATAAAGTGATAAATAATTGCGGGAACACGATTGCAGAATGAGATCATGAATGAATTATAAGGGCCACTCAAGTCCTAAACATAGCAAAATTGCTTTATAAAGTGACAATCACCCTTTTGATCACTTATCAAATTATCTTAGCTTCATGAAGAAAAATGTAGATGGATTACAAACTGACCAATTATTAATTCTTAACAACAATTCAAGAAAAGCAACAAAAATCAGAGTATATAATAGAAATGGAATGCAACAACGGATTCTTTTCACCCAGACATAAACATAAGGCAACACAATTAGTCAATTTCTTATGTGTAAATCTCCTAATTACAATAAGGATTAAACAGAGTCTTGTGATTTTCTTGCTTGTTCTCGCAAATGATAGAATAGAATCTTTACAAATATGGATAATTGTGTATTTAAGGGATTAAAATAAAAGGAATGCTTAATAGATCAAATTGTATAATGTTTTTAGACTAAAATATTACGGAGTAACTTATAATTTATGTCTTATAACTTATAAGATAAAATATCGATTTGCTAACAGTTTTTTTAGAGAGAGCTTATAACTTATTTTACTAACTTATAGCTTATTTTTCAAAAATGATTTCAAATAGCTTATGAGTTTATCATAATTTCTTTCACTTTTACTCTTATTATTTAAACTAAAATCCACTTTTACCCTTAATAGTTTATTTTAATTTAAAATAAAATAACTATTATATACTTAGAATAGAAACCATATTTTTCTATTAAAAAAACTATGTTTCATATATGTATTAATCCATATCCGATGTGAATTTCCCACTCGTTTCAAATTTTTTTTTATAGTCACTTGTTGCATATCTGTATGTATATATACTGTACAGCGTGATATATATATATATATATATATATATATATATATATATATATATATGAGTTTTGCTATAACACATCCATTCACTTTTGTGAAGGTGTACATTAGCATGATGCAATTTCTTTATTGGACACCAAATGTCCTTGCTTTTATATTAAAATGAATGAAAATCAAAGGACATGATTGTAATTGAACTTTAATTTTACAATTAAAATATTTTCTAATTAAATTTATTTTTCCTCTTTCTCACTATTGCACCCTGTTTACATTTTCTTCTACCCAAAATTCCTTCACACTATTCAACTTTCTCCGACATTTTTTTGTCTTCATTGTCTTCATTGTTTTTAATGGAACACTAAAAAGATACCAGTCCTCATCAAAATATCATATATATCGAGTAAAATAAAAATAAAACAAAAAAATAAAATCTCATATCTGAATGTTGGTTCGTGAAAAATAAAAAAAATAGCTTTTTCTAAATTTCCAAGAAGAATATGATGAAAGTCTAAATAATAAATATGACACTGAATGAATGATTTTGCTCTTGATAAGTAAAGAACATGAACTAACTTGATTAATTATTAAAATGTTTCTGTTGAAAAAAATATAATAAATTGATGATTAAAATGCCAAAGAGAGTCAATTCCAGTACATGGACAAGCTGCTTTTCTTCTTCTCTGCACCGTACTAAAATTGACTGGTTGGAAGCAAAGTTATTTTAAGAGCAATAAAAAAAAAATCACAATTGGAGAGAAAGAGCTTTTAGTGACCGATTAAAAATAAGGGTGTATCATGCTAATGCACATATATATATATATATGAGTTTTGCTAACGTACACCCGGTTATTTTTTAGAAGGAGTGTTTTAGCAAGTTATAACTAAAAAGTTGTTAAATACACCTTGAGGTGCATCTTACTAAAACACTCCTTCTAAAATATAAGTGGATGTAAGTTAGCAACTCATATAGGTCTTTGCTATCGTACGCCCACTTATTTTTTAGAAGGTGTGCATTAGCGACTGATAACTAAAAAGTAGTTAAATAAACCTTAAGGTGTATGTCGCTAATGCACACCTTCATGAAAAATAGTGGGTGTGCATTAGCAAAACCATATATATATATATATATATATATATATATATATATATATATATATTTGTTTTATAAAAAATAATATCTTTTTTAATATATTTTATTATTATGTTTGATTTAAGTATCTTAAATATTAATTTGATATAAAAAGACATTCTTAGTATCTAGTAATATTTACATTTAAAAAAATTATAAATTAAGAATGTCGATCTTTTTATATTATTTTAAGTGTGCAATTTTACGTTGTTAGAGCATAAAGTCAATTTTTAAGTATCACATTCACAAGTTGAGAAGTGTATATATAAATTTTACATTGGAAATATATTACATCAAAATAAAATTTTAGTATACAAATTAATTTCATAATAATATATGAAAGATATATAACATCACTAATTTTAAATTATTATCATAAATATAAATTTTATTATCAGTTAAGAATGTTCTTTTATGTCATTTTGCATTTATCAACTAATTGAACCGTTAATTTTACAAAAACTTCAATTAGTTTATCAGTTATCAGTTATAAGCTAGCTTATCAGTCATCCGTTATTTTTGTCAAAAAAAGCCAAAAATGAAACAAACAAAAAAGTAACGGATAAAACAAAAACTTAAAATTAATTTAAGGGATCAAAATTGTAATTAGTGAAATACATCATTGTGTCGTTTATAACAAATTGGTCCTTTTGATTTTTAAGTATCAAATTGGTTCTTGTGTCAACAAAAAAGTATCAAATTGGTTCTTTTTAAAAAAATTAAGTATTAGATTGATCTTTTAACTTATAACAAATTATGCTATTAACCTTTTAATGACCCGTCGTTACAAAATTATTCAAAATTGTTTTTTTTTTTTTAAGTTCAACTTTTGTTTTTTAAGAAGATAAATTAGTCCACCTAAATTGATACCGGTGAAAATCGAACCTGAAACCTTAAAAGTAATTGACCAATTATTCTCTCTCTTCCTTTCAAAATCCTCTCCCTTCTCTCTTAAACTTTCCAGCTGCCGCACAACTTTTACCCTAAAATCCAAATCACATCCTTTCGATGAGCTATGTTTTTTGTCTGTTTTTCGTCACTGTTTCAGGATTGAACCTCCACGTTCCTCCTCCTGCGCTGGTGGTGTTGGTTGTTTCGCTCTGGTGGTTGTTGGTTTCTTGGTGTTTGAGTCATGGTTTCGGCGGATCCGGCAGTGGTTTTGGTGTTCTTTGCAGTAGGATTTTGGTTCGGCTTTGGTTCCTTGCCGGAGTTTAGCTTTGCTCCGGCGGCGGATCTGTTTCGCGTTTTTCATGGTTTTGGCGAAGTTGTCTGCATTTTGGTGTTAGTTGGGGGTTGGGTGTGGGGCTAGGGTGGTTCTGGACCTGTTCCGATTGGTTTGGGCTTTGTGGAGGTATTGGTGGAGCTGCCAGTGTTTTTCTTGGCTCCGGGTTAGATGTGGCCACGGTGGAGGAGGTGAGGAGGGTGAGTTGTTTGTGTCTCTTTTGGTTGGAGGCTTCTAGTTTTTGGTGTTTGATTCCTCTCGCTGGAGGATTGATTGAGGCACAAGAAGGCGAAGGCGCCGCTGGGGGTGTTTTGTATCAGACCGGTTTAGGTGGTCTTTTCCATGGTCAGTGGAGGAATGGTTATTGTTGCTGCGTTTTTGGAAGCTTAGGTGGAATGATTTGTGTGATTTTACTATTGTTATTGTTCTGCGTTTTGTCGCAACTCCAAAGTGCGGTTGCGGTTCCGCCGTTATGCCGTTTATCTTCCATCTCAAGAGAAACACCGTGGTGTTGCAACCTCCCTCCAAAACATTTCGTTGCGTCATTAGCCCTTTAAGTCGCAGCTTCTGTGTTTTGCTTTTGGTTGTTGTTGTTCTCTGTTTTGGGTTTGGCGCTCCGGCGTGGATGCTTTTGCACTGTCGTCGGATGGTAGTTCTCTTTTGAGCGGATTTGAGTTTGATTTGTGGTGCTCAGTGATCTACATTGTGTCAGTTGCTTTGGTTGTGGTTTCTGGCTAGCGTTGGTGTCTTGGAATTGGTGTGTTTCTGTTTTTGCTTCCGATGGTTTTATTACGGAGACAACTGTTCGATTCAGGTCCTCCATGGGTGTTGGTGTTGGCGTATGGTGCAGTGGCTTTTGTTTAACTTAGGGGCTGTCGTAGTGATTGTTATTGGCATGATGGAATTTGAGTTGGATGGGCGGGATTGTCGGTATTTTGTGTAAGGGCCCGCTATGGGTGTTGGTGTATTTTGTAACGCCCGTATTTATTTATTTTCATTTAATTAGACTTATTTTGTTTGATTAGAAGTTAATTAGTCTTTTTAGAGTAATTTAGTGTAGTGTAGTAATTAATTATAGTATTTGGCTATAAGAGGAAAGAGTAGAGGATAAGAAGGAGTAAATTATGAGTGGAGGCATTTTAAGGTAATGTTTGGAATCTAGTGAATTTGGATTAAGTGAGTGAGAGAGGGCATTTGTGTCTTTCACTAACTAGGTTTGAATAGAATGGTATGAGAGAATGAGGGTTAGTGTTATCATAGAACTCTCATAGCATTTGAGGAAAGAGGTAGAGAGAGAGAGAGAGACTTGGAGAAGAAGGAGGTAGAAGGGAAGAGAAGGAAAGTACAAGGGAGAGCTAGAGATTTCATCCAAATTCCTAAGGTAAGAGAGTAGTTGCTAATTCATAGAGATGATCAAGAAAGGGGAGATGCCTATTCTCCACACCCAAATTCTCTCATCTCATTTTGTTTGGGGTTGGGATTATTGGGAAGGTGTTTAAAGTTCTATATTGATGTTGTTATATGATAGCATGTTTATGTATGATTCTTGCACGAAATTGTATGATCAAATAACATGTTACATGAGATTGTTGTTGTTTTTATTTTGAAAAATGAGTTTTTAGAAAAAGTATGAAAATCATATCTTTTGACTTGAAATAATGTTAGATGATGTTTAAAGTTGTACTTCTAAGCTTGTATGTGTTATGTATCCTTAAAGTTGATAGCTTTAGGGATTGGTATGTTGAAAAATGATGTTTTTATGAGTTTTTAAGCTTAAACCCGAAACAGAGGACAAAATATGGGTTTTGGTCGCTCAAGCGAGTCCTATGAGTCCTGGGGCGAGCATTCGAGTTCGAATGCTCATCCCAGAAAAACGACGAGTTCGCTTAGCGAGCCTGCTTGCTTAGTGTCGCTTAGTCTAGCTAGCCAGCGAGGGTCCCCTGGATTTTGTCATCTTGGTCTCGCCAGGTGTGGCTTAAGCGAGGGTCATCTGACCCAACTTTGTTATAACTTCAATTAAATGATTTGTATGCTTATAACATGCTTGAATTATGATCTTATAACATATTATAGGATTAGATTGATTATATCTTAATGATATGTGGATATTATGCTTATGGTTGCATGATTAAATTGATGAATATGAACTAGGAGTATGAGATGAACCTATATGAATACATGATGTGTGTGTGTTGTATGTATGACCTAATGATGGTATGATGAGGTGAAATGATATGAATATAGGTTGTGTAGTACTATATTTCATAAAGTGAATTGTGATGGTTATCATTAAGGTATATGTACATACATGCATCATAGGTCTATTTGTGGTGAGTCCTTCATGACTTGAAACTGAAAATGAGGTGAAAGGAATATATGTTTATCCTAATATGAGGTGGATGGTACCGCATGCATGTAGTGATGTCTAGGGTGACATGACATGAGTTTGGTGACATTAGTTGCATTAAGGATTATGTGAAATATATGGTAATTGGTAATTGGCATTTTACTCACTATGAATACGTTGATTGATTAAATGTGAATGTGAATACATGTTTAACTAAATGGCAATGAAGATGAGTTTAGTATTATCTAATGAGTATGAAATGCATGTTACTAGACAATTTAGTTGTTTAGTCATATTATTGTTATTTCCATAATATAAGTGTACCCTATGCTTATGATTATGAACTTGAATTTGTAACTAACTCTCTACTTTGTGTTTATGTATGGTTTGGGTCCAGATTCTTCGCTTGAGGAGTCTACTTGAGACTTAGGAGATCGTTTTGGTGGCCAAGTTAGTCTAACTTGGTAAGGAGATGGTGTAGAGTTATCCTAGGTTCCCTAGAGTTTAGGATTTGCTCTGATATTGTAACACTGTTGGGATTTAGTGTTATAAACTCGTTTGTTTGAATTTATGTATTAAGACCTTGCTATTTCTTATTTTATGATCTTAAGACTTGTTGATGTTATGAGTAGGTCTTCTTGTATGAAGGACCTTATGGAGTTGTAATATGTTTTATGACTATGCATGTTTGGATCTGAGCTTTATGAATCTATATTATATTCATATGAATTATTAAATGCTTCCGTTGTGATATTAAATGAATATGGTTGCATGCTTTAAATGATTTTGAATCTTGTAATGCCTTAAATGCTTGTATTGTATTTATTTTAAGTTAAGTAAATAGTATAAGTGGGTTAGGGTGTTACATATTTAGGTGGTGCTTTGTTTATTTCCTTTCTTGTGATGTGCTCGTTTGTGTTTGTTTTGCGCACTGTGTTCGTCTTTAGCTCAGTTGCGATATTAATAAAAATTAGCTGTTCAAAAAAAAAAAAACCTTAAGAGTAAGTTCAAAATAATTGATTATAAAATTTTCAAGGAAATATATTTATATTTAATATATCTACCGTTTATTTAAAAATATGATATATTTTTTTGGTGCCAGTTGAAAAGAAAAGAAAAGGACAACAACAGAAAATTATATAAAAAATAGAGTCCCACTAGCATCATCTAATAGGAGGAGACTCATTACATCCGAAAGAATCGCTAGAGGAGAATAAACTTTAGAGTTGTGGGCTTCAATCTTGGCTAAGTAGTCCGCACAAGTGTTTCCTTCCCGAAGAGTATGCATTAGTCAAACCTTCAAAGCCCAAGACACCTGGATTATCAATGCTACTCTCATCAACATTCGGGATCATACCAATACCACCCTGAGCATTCCAATGAACCATATTAGTGGTTGGACTAATTTTGTGGTTAATAAAACACGTTATAAATAGATCAAGATTCTCAGTGTTCATCTTGAGAATAAAGTAGAAAATTATTTCACTTTCCATATATAAGTGATTTCTCACGCACCAAATCCACCACATTATAGCTAGAAACATATGCCCTCTCCCATTTTATATACAAACAAATTTCCAATTTTTAAATTTATTTAATAATTAATACATCTAATCTATTTAATAAATCTAAAAAATAAACATTTATTTATATACAAAAACAGATAAAACAATATTAAATTTTTAAATATGAAATATCAGTATTCAACTAAACTTTAATTTTTAATTAAATATATAAAATAAGAGTATCCAACTAAATTTTGAGGCTATGAAGCCCTGATACGCGACACGATACCGATACGGGAATTTTTTAAAAAACCTCTATCCGATACTGCCGAGATACGTTATTTAAAAATTAAATTTAAAATTAAATATATAAATGCACAATATATAAAGATGGCTAAAACCAATAATATTAATAATGATAATTTTTTTTTGAAAGACAAAAAATTATTATTATTATTATTATTATTATTATTATTATTATTATTATTATAAACGTCAATAGTTCATTGTACAAGAACGTGCAAACAAGCCAATAAACTTGCATAAGAGCAAAATAGTTTGAAACTCAACATACAAAGTCAAAATAAAGATTTAACTATACTTTTTCGATACGAGTATCGAAACTAGGGTTGGGAATAGGCCAGGCCAGCATACAGAGGCCTACGGCCTAGCCTACATAGGCTCTGGCCAGGCCAGCCTATTTCTTTAAACAGAGTAGGCCAAGGCTTTTTTATAAACTTATTTAGTTAAATAGGCCGAGCCTCAGGACATTAAAAAAGCCTTTTAGGCCTACTAGACCAACATATTTAAATAAATATGAGTAATATTTTTACATTTATTATTATTATATATTAAAATTTATACTTTGATTACATTATAAATTTATTATCTTTTTCAGTAATTTAAGTTTATTAATGTAAATTAATTTTTCACATATATAAATGTATCATTATAAACTAAAATTAAAATATGATGTTATATATAGTCAAATTTTTTAAAATATCATGTTAAAAACAAAAAAGAAGTTTAATTTCATTGGTTTATTAGCTCATTAGTATATTTAAAAATAAATATAATTAATTATTTAAATATGTTCATGAGAAATAGGCCGACCTAGTAGGCTAATAGGCCATGTCAGGCTTTTAAAAGGCCGGACTCAGACCTAAAAAATAAGCCTATAACAGGCTATAGGCCAGACTCAGGCCTTCGATTTTTCACAGGCCAGGCTCAGGCTTGGCAAAGCCTATCTCGGCCTAGCCTATTCCCAACCCTAATCGAAACGTATCCGACGCGTATCGGATATTATTTTTTTATTTAAAAATAAAGATTGAACCGATACTTTTTCGACACGAATATCAAAACATATCGGACGAATATTGATATCGAATACGTATCGAATACGATACATCGCCATTTTTAGAGTATCGGGGCTTAATAATTTGAGGGAATATGAAAAAATAGTAGAAACAATTTTCTTTAAAAAAAAATCCGAAAATGAGAGTGGACCCCCGAGGCTTAGGTGGTGGTCCCGAATTTTGTTTTTACTGTCTGAGAAGGAAACTGTATGGAACCGTACTCGTATAACCCAACAGAAACAGTACAGTATGGAACCGTACTCGTATAACCCAACACAGTACATTAGTAGTAGTAGTATAGTAACCGTATACGCAGTAACGTTGCTTTCGCAGTACTTCAAATGCCTCTCAAGCAATCTCATCTCATCTCATCTCATTCATATACACACAACAATAACACAACCAACAACATACAATTCAATTCAATTCAATTCAATTCACCGCCATTACCTTCAAACCACTCTCACTTCTTTTCTTATAATCACTCACACTCCCATCAACATTCTTTCCCTCCACAATTTCCCTCCCTCTCCGATTTTCCATCCAATTTCAAAACTCCTCAAATTCAACACAATTTAACTTCAATTCAATCATCAATTTCAATGGAACAACCTACTGGATCCATTCACGCACTCGATTCCGTTCAATTTAACGAAGAAATTGAAGGAATTATGGTTCCAGCACCTGCACCGGAAAACGCAAGCTCATTCACAGCGTTGCTCGAACTTCCACCGACGCAGGCAGTAGAGTTACTTCACTTACCGGATTGCGACAGAACCGACTCCCGGAAACTATCTTGTTGCCACGTCAGCATGAATCAGAAACCCTATCTTCCGAATTCTTCCAACGGTAATTTAACCTTTCCTACTAACGCAGCTTTAATTGAACGCGCCGCTAAATTCTCAGTGTTCGCCGGAGAGAATACTTCACCGGGAGAGGTACGGTTGTTTCCGGCTGTGTCTGGACCGAATTTAGAAAGTGTGAAGAACGAGCCACAAGAGACGGATTCGAACCCTTGTTCGACTCAAGAGTGCGTTTCGGATCCAGCTTTTGAGAATAAGAATCAGAGAAACGCGAAGAGAAAAGAGCGGGAGAAGAAGGTAACGACTAACTAAACTAACATTAATCCCTCAATTACAACAATTTCGTGAAATTAGGGTTTCTATTTTATAAATTGAGTTCTCAAAACAGAAAATAATCAATGATTTTATGAAATTAAGGCTAAACCGTCGTCAAAGAAGAGCAAGAGCGTCGCCGATAAAACCTCCGGTGACGGTGAGAAGCTTCCGTACGTTCACGTTCGCGTTCGACGAGGTCAAGCTACAGATAGCCATAGCTTAGCAGAACGAGTAATCTCTCATTAATCACTAACTAATTTGTTTAATTTCAATATCTTTATATAAAAATGAAGTGACTAGTTTTTTTATTAAAATTAATTGTTTTTGTGATTTAGGCTAGGAGAGAGAAGATTAATGCTCGCATGAAGCTTTTACAAGAGCTGGTCCCAGGCTGCGATAAGGTTGGTTTTTCTCTTATCTTCTTTTCTCTCTAATTTCTTTGTAAGTAATCATTAAATTAAACCTTAATTAATTGTGCTTTATTCCTTAGTCTATCATTTTCTGTCTAATTTGTTCCCCTAAAGTGCAAATAAATATACGCTTTAACAACGGTTTTGACTCCCAACAAAAGGTAGTTGCTTTCACGTCAATAGCAGTGGGTGCCAAACTTGGGATCTGTGTAGTGTGTAATTTCACCTTCTCTTTGGTTTTCACTTTATTCTGTGGATTTCGTTCTGGTTACAAATCTTTTTCGAATGTTAGTTTTGTCCAAATTTTTAACATTTTTGCTCTTTTCTGACATTGACCTTCTCTACACAGGTTTTTTGGATGCTCAAAATTAGTAAAATTTCAAATAATACTAATACCAGTATTTTTTTTTTTATTCTCTATTTACTCATCCTTATTTTAATTTATGTGTATTTTACCAAATTGGGTCACTTGGGGAAAATTCGGTATCTGGAATAGTCTTGATTCTTTTATTCAATTTTTTACATTTTTGTTCAGAAAAAGTTATTTTTTAATTCATTAGATAATAAATAAATGTATCTGATTTATTTATGTAATATTACACTGTGAAATGAAATGTTAGTATATCAAACCTCGTATAAGGCGTAACCTTTTGACTTGACCAAATCATTGACATTTGATTATGAATCACATGGAATTTGCTTTCACCAAGTGTTATGTTATAACGAGGCGTAAGTGCCACGAAGTGTTATTTCAAGACATTTTATATTTGCTGAGGAGTACTTAAATTTTGACCATCCATTTGTGTTGCACAGTTAGGATATACAGTACTATAATCGTATTTTTAATGAGTGCCTTGTTGCACATGTCTAACAAGTCTAGTAGTAGTATTTGTGTTGGATTTTGTTCAAAGTAAACGTGGAAGCACTGTTTTAAAGTTTTCCTGAGGCATATTTTCAGCTTCCATCAAAATTGCATTGAATCACAATGAAATCTAAACCAAACATGGTAACATCGAAAGGATCTAAAATTAACTACTGTAATTTAAAAATACTCCAATTTGTTAAATTGGTTCAATGTTATAGTTTGGTAAAAATAAACCCACTAATGTTAACTTGGTTTATCCTATCCTCGTAACATTTTCCAGTGATGTTAGTTTTAGACGTTCTGGCTTTGCTTTAATCTCTATTGCTAATCTTAAATGTTTATTGCAACTTTCTTTAACTAACTTTTATACCCACACGAGAAATAGTAATATAACGTAAAATAAAGGAGCAATTTTTGGTGTTGTAATGTTTGTTTGATTTCATGGTCATGTTAATACTTAGTAGTTCAATGATTAAATTGCAGCCCCTAGAAAGAAGTAAAATGAAACTTATGTGTGTATCATTGATTGTAAACGATGTTTAGCACAGTATCTTTCTTCAGTGTTCTGGCTTATTGTGGAGGCCGAATTGTCAGCATGGGGGTGGGGGTAGAGCTACTTAACTATGCTGTCTAATGCATCGAGGGTCCCCATCATATGATGCTATGGTACCATTATCTCTACAGGTTTGGTAATAGTATCCATCCATCAACACAGGATGACAAAAATGGGGGTGAGAAAAGAGTACATACTTTCGGAGTGCTTCTACAAACCAAGAGACCTAACTAACTCAGACCATTTGTAATGATCGTGCTAATGCGTAACACTTAATGTCTAATATTAAGAAGGTAAATGCTAACAAGTGCCCTCATGGCATTTTCTAAGAAATCAAAAGAGATAATAACTTTAGATAGAAAACTATGTATTTGTTAATTTTTCAAATGTTTGAATTATATTTTAAAGACAAGAATCTTTTATAGATTCTTTAAACATTGCCCTTTGGGGACTTAAGAATCACGATGATGATGGTGATGATGGCAGGAGTAGCATTAAACTTTAATAAACTACTAAAAATAATTTCACCTAATAACAATAGCCAATAGTAAAGGTCTCATAAGTCATAAATGAGCCCTTGGTTTTGCTTGACATAGAAGCCTTAATTACACTGTCAATGTGATTCTGTAGTGCATTTGGTGGATTTTGTTACATTTTCTCAAAATAGCTAATATCTGTCGAATATAGCTGACGCTTGACATGACATGATTTACTACAGATATCTGGAACAGCATTGGTTCTGGATGAAATCATCAACCATGTTCAAACTCTACAACGTCAAGTGGAGGTTAGACTTTTCACACTGCAAGCACTTTACATGAATATATATTTTCACAATCAAGACTATACATGTTTATTTTTTTTTCTGTTTGGTTGTCAATTAATAATGGATTATGCATAGAAACTTTTGAAAGAAAAGGTTGGGTTTTCTTCCCAAATTCTTTCCTTCTTCAAATTTTATATATTTAATCCTCTAGTGCTAGTATGCTGTACTTGAATATTTTGGAGCGTCATTGGAGTACATAAAGCATTTCTCCCCTATAAGCAAGCAGTAAGCGTTGTAAATCAAACATTAAGCTGTCATTGTCCCATTATTTTGGACTATTTTGTTGTGTAGCAAGTGTGAATTAGAAGTCCCACATTGGATAAAAAAGTGAATGTTGATTGTTGAGCAACATATACCTAATGTCTTAAGGTTTTGGATAAAGAATCGGTGCCAATTCTCTATGTGATTGCTCTTGGCCTAATGTGATGATCCACGATCCACGGGGCTCCCCTCATGACCCAACATATTTGACTTAGAATCTACTTTAAAAAATTTCTTTCTCGCTGGGTCTACGGTCTACCTATTATCCTCCCCTCATATTGTAGGTTTTTTGCATGTTTATTGGGTTGTATAGTATAACTGTATATGCTCAAAAGTTGTAATACTATTGTAATATTTTGTCAAAATAACCATGTTTAAAAATGAAGGCGAGTCTAATCTGAGGCAATATCTCATGATTTACAAGACTTTGGGGACATTTGTATTGGAAGAAGAAACAGTTATCTTTGAGTTAACTTTCATCAAAATGGTTTTATTCTCATTGATTTACGCACTAATTGCAGATCTTATCGATGAAACTGGCAGCAGTTAACCCAAGAATTGATTTCAACTTAGACAGGTTATTGACCTCTGATGTAAGTATTATAAGTTTATATAACTCAATTTTATCTTATGTTGAAAAAATATAATTCATCTTTTTATTTTCTGGGCTGCGGAACGATCTGAATAAAATATATGACATCTGCTTAGAAAGCACTTTCTGTTCTTCCTTAATTATGAACACTTTATATATAGTGTACTTGTGTTTGCTTAAGTCGTATTTGTCCAATAGCTAAAATGGTATGTCGGGGACAATGAAAAATGATTGTAGATTTGTAGCTATTTACTGGCATTCATACCATAACAACTAAGAAACACTATAAATATTACACAAAGTAGCAATGTGAGTGTCGGTAGGACAATAAGGGCTTAGGTTTGCACTTGATTGCCTAAACTTATCCTATTCGTTAATTATGAATCCGTGGGCATGTTGAGTGTTTGAATGTTTTCAACTAGGTTTGGAGTTTGGGTTGTGTGATTTTGATGAAGTATAGTGATTTACATTGCAAGTTCGGCCTTTTCGATTAATGTTGATAACCGGTGATAAAATCTCCTTGGTAATTTACAGGGTTCATCTTTAATGGACAGTAATTTACCTAGCATGGTTACACCTCTCGTGTGGCCAGAAATCCCACTCAACATTAACAGACCGCATTATCAACCGCAATGGCAATTAGATGCATTCCATCAACCACTTTGGGGAAGGGAAGAAGACAACCATCATTTCATGACTCCGGAAAACTCACTTTTGAGTTATGACTCCTCGGCAAATTCAGGTAGATTATAGTTTAGCTTATATTGTGCTCAAAAGACATAATTAGTATACTTTTTTTATTTCATGGTACGGTGATTCCAACTGCCACTCGTCTTCGTAAGTATATAGTTATTTAAACTATTTTTTCTTTAAAGGGATAATTTGATAATGAAAATTATAAACTGATCTTAGAAGGATCCTCACAATTAATTCATGGGGCATTCCAATCACTTTATTAACGTTGAAGATTGTTTGATGGGAATTAATTCAAACATGAAATACAAAAATACAGAAACTTATTTGACATTTTTATTACCTGACAACAAAATTTTGGACCTACTTTTTTTTGACACATAAATTTTGGACCTACTTAAGTTCAATTAAAATTGTGTTACAGCATCTCTGCACCCAAATCAATTGAAGATGGAGCTCTGAAAGCTTACAGAAGTTGTCGTACCGGTAGCTATTAGCCTAGAGTGTATATATCAAATATATTATCGCAGTTAGCAATGATTTGAGTTGAGGGGTATCAACATTCGGCAGGTTTTCAATGTCTTCTATTTGCAAGAGTCATTTGGAAACCTGGATATTCTTCTGCCAAAAGGAAGAAGAATTAGTATGCTTTTCTTATATAGTATTATTATCACTATGTATACTAACTATAGGAGTCATTCAATCTATAATGTGATTGAATCAAGATTGTAAAATCATAGAACATACTATGACTGAACTATCATGGGAGTGAGTTGCTTGTTCATTGAATGCTACTTAGATGATTGACTCGTTATTAGGGGTTCCCTAAAGTAAACTACTTTAATATTTGAATTGAATGCAGTATTTCTTTCTTTTCTTTCCTCATTGCCATCACAAAGCATAAAGTTGTTTATTGAATTATTGTTGATCCAAGCTTAGTGCAGCAGTCAGCAGATCAATGTTGATATCTTCTAGTTGGATTCTCTTGATTCATCTCAGATTTTCATTTGCTTATTTTTTTAGACTAGTGACCTGCACTCGCGATGAAAATGCATATCATATTAGACTCAGTCCAACACCATACTGAAATATCATGAACTAGTCTTATACCTTATATGAAACTGAAATGTCAGAACTTGCATCTCAATTTATCACACTCAAGAATTTAGCTCTGCTATATTGAGAATATCATCTTCCAAATATTGCAATAATATTATCTACCTATTCTAAGCCATTGAGCAATAGGAGAATAATTGATTGTAGTTTCCAGAGTACTAAAGCACATGAGGCAGGCATAATAAATGAAAGTAAATCATATTACTATTGGCTGAATATGACGGTACCGTTGACTTCTAAATAGAGCCGACAGTGATACAATGGCAACAAGAACAGAGTTACAGAAAAGTTCAAAGGGAAAAAAGAACTACATTAGTTTTGGTATCATTTCAATAATAATCTAAACAGGGGTTAAATCCAAAATCTAGAAGCAGCAAAAATTTTGTGAACCAGAGGTGGAGCAAGGGAATAAATGGGCAAGTCAATTCATGATGTCAGGAGCTGTGAATGAATCACAAACTGCACCAATGGGTGCTGTAAATGATGATACACCAGATTGTATAGTGGCATCCAACTCAACCAATAAGAAATGGAAGAGGCAGTGCTGGTGCAAACTCGCATAGTCACATTGCAAGTCCCTCTCCAGTTGATCGTCCCCAATCTCATTCACCACTTCCGAATCTCGCGCTCCTCGAAAGCCACCATGACAACTTTGTGTTTTAGTTACTCAATCATTTGTCAGGCTTGATGTCTAATGTTTGCGTCCGTGTTGTTATGTTTTATTGTAATTTTTAGTTTGCTTCACTTCAAGATTCTCTCAACCTTTTTTTTTTTTTTTTTTTTTTTTCTCTTCTCAACCTTACAAATGACTTGTCAATATTTGTTTGGATTGCTCATCTTAGAGACTAAATGCAATCGATATGAGCAAGTACCCAACATTGTTTTTTTCTTTCTATCATAGATGGATAGTATTAAAGATTGATGATCTTACATTATTCTTGATCATTAACCATATGTGGAAGATATTAGTTCAGTTGTTAGGATCAAGAATTTGGTTTGTTACGTTTACGTTGACTTCTAACATTTCGAATGATATATATGAGTTGAATTAAAAGTAACACTAGAAGAAATTATAACTTGCTGAAATTTTTTATATTAACTAAAAATGGAATTTGACATATTTATAGGGCCAGATGCTTATTTAACATTATTTTAATTTAAAATTTGCATAAATCTTTTTTGGTCATTAAAATGAAAAGCAGCATTGATCCCTTGAAAATAAGTAAATGCCTGAACATTTGTTTTAGCCACATAAGGATATTTAAATAAAACTCACAAACATATTTAAAAATAATTTAATTTATTCAACTTTGTAATGTTTAAGTACATGTAAGCTAACCAAGTTGCTTGGACTCCAGTGGTAAGGAGCTCCTTCTAAGGACGTACTCGGGGAACAACGTTTGGCCCGTGCGCATGCCTCTACGCACGAACCGAATTAATCGCTCACTTTTGATGGGTTGAAAACTGATGCAAAAGCAAAAATAAAAGTACTCGTAAGCTTATCTATATAAAAAAAATTACACATATGTTTAATTACAATTTTAATCCGTTTATATTTACTCACTCGTAAACTTGACATTTTATTTTAAAAATTCAGTGATTTTAAAAATAGGGCATCAATTTTATGAACGAGTAAAAATAAATTGACAAAATCTGCCTTTAAATCTGAAAATTAATTATTATTATTTTTTATAAGCTCTGAAAATAAATTTATTTCAATATCATTTGACAACTCACAACACTAATTCAAAGGAGTTCAGTTTTACTCCATATATTTAGGAAGCCTCCATTTAATCCTTTGATATAATAGATGGGTGACATGTGGCTAAACAAGATCATACGGCTGTCATTTAAAGTTATAATTAAGTACAGTACTATTCTAATTAAAAAACAAAACAAATAAAGTTAAACAAATGGCCGCGAGCTCTCCCTCTTCATATCTCCGCCACCGCCACCACCTCAACCGCCGCCACCTCCGCCGTCCCTTTCCGTCTGCCGCAACTGTTCTGTGAGTTATACTGAGAAAAAAGATAAAGAAGTTGGAGGAAAAAAGGGGCGCCACTGTGCTTAGTGGCGGAGATAAAAACGACAAGTTACCATCGGCGACGCTTCCAGTTCAACAACATCTCTCACGGTATAATCTTCTCTTACTTGACTCCTTGAGTCACCATTTTGTGATGCTTTTCTGTATTTTATATTAAACGCCTTTTAGTTTTGCACGCAAACTGTTCGATAAAAGTTCTGACTCAATGTGTGAATATTAGTGAAGACTGATCACTGATATGATATATGATAAACTTCATAATATGGTCTGATCACTGATGATGGGCATGGTATTAGTTAAACTTTTAGTTTCAGTTAAATTATCAGTTAGCCATAGCCATGACTTTTCTTTTATGCTCATAAGTTATGGTTATATTCAATTTTTGCTTTTTACTCAATCTTTTGTGTAATATTTGAAAATTTTCAAGGATATTAGTATAATTCTTTTTGAGAATGCTGGTAATAAAGACGGTATAATAGGTTTACCAAAACAAAAAGACGGTATAATAGGTTAGTATGGTAATTGAGAGGATGATGAGTGGAGCTGGAACTTGAATTATCTCATTGCACCGGATGCAGAACAGGCTGCAAATTTGCATTATCTGGCAGACATTCTGACTGAGGTTAAATTGCAAAAAGATGTAGAAGATAGTTGGTGCTGGCTTCCTAGTAAGGTGGAAGGGTTTTCGGTTCGCTCATGTTATACAAGTAGGTTGGATGAAGATAAACAAGTATATATGGAGCAGCAGATGCTGCAGATGGTAAAACTGGTTTGGAAGTTTTATGTTCTCTTGAAAGTGGGAGTATTCGGATGGAGGTTGCTTCAACAAAGGCTGCCAACTAGAGAGGCACTGCTAAATAGATGTATCCTTACAGATCCACGTAGCCTTTGCTGTGTTTTTCACTTTAGAGAGTTGGAAACAACATGCTTTGATTTATTTGCAAGTTGCCTGTGGGTTTTAGAATTGTGGAATTCAATCCACAACTGGTTGGGAATCACTACGGTGGCTGAAAGTGATGTTGGCCAACACTGTGAAGGACACATCAAGACACTAAAAAAAAAGGAGATATGAGATTATTAATATGGCTTGCATCAAGCTGGTGTATTTGGGATGCGAGATATAGCATGCTCTTTAGAGTTGAGGTGACTAATAAATCTAAGCTGCTGGAGCGTATTAAACACGTCTCTTGGTTATCTATATTCCAGTTGGATAAATAGCCCTCTAATTTGCATGATTAAGAGATAGCTATATTGTGGTTCAGCAGAGGAGTAGTTGTGTGTTGCAAATTTGAATTCATGCCAATGGTGTATTATAGAGCTGCCTGTGTTGTGGTTTCAGTCCATACTTCTTGTAGTTGTTTGCATCTTGTTGGTCTGGTTGTTCTATTGTGGTTGTTGTCACTACTAGTCAATAATTATGCAACTGATAGGGAGGGATGCATTTGTCGTTGCAGATAATAGCAAATAGTTGGGGCTGATGCAAATTGGTGGAGTTAAGTTTTGAGTACTTTAAGCTAGTTGTGTAGTTGTCTTGTCATCATGTATTAGATCACTCATGTAAGGTTTTGTATTTTGATTTTGTGTCCTGCTTTCGAGCACTGATTCTTCGGTGAGAGCTCTACGGCTATGATGATGGGTTTGGACTGCTTTTGTTGTAAGGGTTGGAAGGTTGTACTCCCTTTAATAAATCTTTTTCTTATAAAAAAAAGAGTATAATTCTTATGGGGCGTTTGTGTCTTGTAATTTACTTGATGGTTTTGCATAGTTTATAGTGAATATACTGAATTTTTTTCCCCCAAGAAATTTTTCCTGTCTTCTATCATTCCCTCTTTGATTGAGCTTTACTAAATCAAAATGCACTTTGAACTGAACTTCATTTTACTTCTTTTTTTAAGGTTAAATGGCACCGAGATGGAAAGGAAAAGATGCAAAATCAAAAAAGGATGCAGAAGCTGAGGCACTTAGAGAACCCATGTCAATGATTATATCACAACTTCAGTCTTCTTTAGTTCAATCAAATACTTGTGGATTTCTCTCTGATAATTGTGTGCACTTAGCAGTGCAAACAGAACAACTTGACCTGCTTGATAAAGCATGCTTTGGTCGACCTGTGAGAACAGTTGAAAAGGACAGGTACTGGTTTCAGTTAACCTTGGAGGAAGCATTCTACCTATGTTATTTCTTGAAATGCCTCAAGATTAATGGTGGTGCTGATACTGGTCCCTCAAATGATGAACAACTGTGGCGTTACTTCAAGTCCAAGAAAGAAGCATTCCCTTGTTTCTACAAGGCTTATTCTCACCTTCGAATGAAAAATTGGGTAGTGAGGTCAGGGGCTCAGTATGGTGTAGACTTCATTGTCTATCGCCATCATCCGGCTCGGGTGCATTCTGAGTACGGTGTGCTTGTTCTATCACATGACAATGATGATGATCTAAATGGAAGATTAAGAGTATGGTCTGATGTTCATTGCTCAACTCGACTTCTAGGAAGTGTTGCAAAAACCTTATTAGTTTTGTACATCAATAAAAATGGTCACAGTGATGAGTCTCCATTATGTTTGGCAAACTATTCCATTGAAGAACGTACAATATGTCGATGGAGTCCAGAACAATGCCGTGAAGGATCCATATAGACATTTCATATTCTTAATATTATTATTCCCTTCGGCATAATTTAATTACTGTTTCTTTTTGTTCTAGGATCTCTAAGCACAACAGAAAATACTCAACTCGCCCATAATTAGATTCGAAGGTTCCGGTGTTTGATATTGTATCTAGCTTTCTTTTATTTTTGTTTGCTTTCAGTTTTAACCTTCTGTTGAGTGGTTGGTGGAATCACTTCTTCATTTATTTTAAATTTCCATCCTTTGGTTTGTTTGTGGCTTTGATACATCATACGTTCTTCGCAATGAAGCCTAGTTGAATGGGTTTGGTCTGGTGAAGAACCAAATATGTGATAAGGGCTACAAAGGATTACAAAAGGAACCATGTGAAAAAACATATTGTAAAAACAACAATTAGTTAAATATTTTTTTATGTCATTTTATATTTATTAATTAGATCAACTGTTAATTTTACCGAACACTAAAAATTCAATCAACTAATTTATTTATTATAAGTTAACTTATTAATTGTCCACTGTTTTTTATCAAATAGAACCTAAAACATATTTGTGGTCAATAGTTAACACACACTACTTCTAAAAATGCATAGCAGCTCTTGAGAGATGAATGCTTTTTTTTTTTTTTTTGGCAAAGTTAGATGTCATTGAACTAGGAAAAATGTGAAGCGGCTGTGTGTGGTCTTGTGGAAAAAAGATATGCAAGTAAGACAATCGGTAATAATGCTTGTCATAATAAAAAATACTAACAAAGAAGGCAAGTTGTAAGTTCCATGCCACGTCGTTTCGCGAAGGTCTCGTGAAAATAAGTTTCGCGATATTGAGCATTTCCCACCATATAATAAGAAGTGTTTTGTTGGAGTACTAAGTTCAGAGTGACACCCCACTCGTCGATGAGAACATGTTCGTCGGTGGAGTCAAAGAGAACGACTCCATCTCCAAACGCTTCACGAATGTTAAAGGGCCTCACTTCAACCTTAAATATGACATCGTTAATACTTAAAATAAGTTTTGTCGTACGACTATCTGACTCAACAATACTTGACAATAATTATTCTTTCTAGCATTGACAAAAACATTTTCAATAATATATTATTTTATTAATCTTTAATGGCAAATGAAATTTATTCATACCTACATAAGATAATAACCAACCATGAAATCAACCTAATCATAAATCATGAAGTAATTTTAGAAGAGTTTATCTTAAATCGTGAAATAACTTTATTGGAAATTACATTGTTGTTCTAATTAATTTTGGAAGAGTTTATCTTATATTTGCAAGTTTAATATTATAGAGTAAAATTAACTTTTATTTTGTATTTTTACAAAACAACTTTTAAGTGTGAAATTTAAAAAAGATTTGAATATTAGTAACTTTAATTTTTTGTAATGTAGAAACAATATGAATATCATACATGTTCATTTGAAAATATATCAAGAATAAAAAAGTAAAAAGAAAAATCATATTGTGGGAGATTTATTTCCTGAAATCACCAATCTCAGATGATAAATAACAAGATCATGTGTCATCATGTGCATGAATTTAACTATTTCTTAATACAACTGTATTTAATCAAAGAAATCATAGTTAATCAAAATATGTGTTGGACAAAAAAAAACAAATTATAATGGTGTAAATGTAGAAATAGGTATTGAATTTATGATTTTCATTTAATCGCGTATAAAATAATTTCAGTTGATGGAGATGAGTTTTGTTACCTCACAAGTGGATTTAATGCGGAGATAAAACAACAAAAGATTAAGAAAAAAACTTTAAAAAGCCAACAACAAAAGTAGATCCAATCAGTCAAATAACAAGAAAAATGACGAGATATTTTATATATATCATGGTTTTAAGTAAAATATTGTCAAAAAAAAAAAAGTAAAATAATGATCTGAGTGGCATACCCCTCACCAACATCTCATCATAATTAATTCAATCATATACAAGCATATAAATGAATGAGTTATAAATATGAATACTAACAGTAAAGCTCAAATTTACCTTTCTACACATATACGAGATAACAAAAGTTGAGAAAGAGATCTATCTATCTGTTCCTGCTAAAGGAACAGGGGTGTGTATTTGATGATGATACGTAATTTGGATTTGAGGAAGATGTATTTTGTTAAAGTTTAGAATTAGATCCCCCTTTTCTGAATCATGTTGGACTTATTTATAGGCCATTCCCATAGTAGTTATTTTGTCTTTCAAGTGTGTAAACCCATGATCTCAGTTGGAGGTGGAGTGGAGATCATGGGCAAAGATATTTTTCCACTATAATTTATATGCATGTGCTTGAGTACGTTGTAGGTTAGTGGGACACGGTGTAGGCGAGCTGAAGGGCTATGGCGAGCTGAATACACGCCCCGAATGTTGGATTGGGCCGTTCGGACTAATTGGGCTGGGAGAATTGGACCTTTCTCTACTGGATTGGACATATTAGAGTCATTGGACCGCTGTAAATTTACCCTTATGTTTTTTCCCGGTTCACAGCCCCTCAAGCACGAGGCTTGAAGAAGCGAAGTGCTTAAGATAACAACCACGGTTAACGCATTTGTGTTAATCTAATCTTCATAGGTGAGACAATTTCACATTTAATGGCAAGACGACGCTTTGATGTAATCCTGGATCGGCCTAACCGAATAATATCATTTCTACTATAACAATGAGTCTTGGCGAGATGACTTTAACATTCAGAGTAGAAAACTTGTACTTCATTTGCTCAAAGTAATATGAGGTGACGATATAACACTTTATGTCATATTGATGTTGAGACGAACTCTAACTTTACGGCAAGACATTCTTTGAGTATTTGATGTCGCGTTTACTAACTCCTTATTTTACACCGCCTTGCATTTGCTGGTGTCGCTTTGCTTTACATCGTCTTTTGCTTATTGGCTGTTAAATGTAGTACTACGCCCTTAACATGGCATTACGCCGTATAAGTCAGACGTTGAGTCTTTAGAATTGTGCTCTTGGCATTGCGCCGAATAAATGAGGCATTTCGCCTTTTTAGCGTATAAGCTATTGGCATGATACCAGATAAAGGTGTTGTAGCCCGATAGCGTAAAAGCTATTGGCATTATAGCTGTATAAAGTAGCTTTATTTCGCTCTTGGCGTCATGCGCTGTAAAAAAATAGCTTTTATTTCACTACGCGGCGTTGTTGGCCTTATGCGTAGCTTTTATTTCGCTCTTGGCGTCATGCGTCGTATAAAATAGCTTTTATTTCACTACGCGGCGTTGTTAGTCTCAGGCGTAGCTTTTATTTCGCTCTTGGCGTCATGCGCCGTATAAAATAGCTTTTATTTCACTACGCGGCGTTGTTAGCCTTATGCGTAGCTTTTATTTTGCTCTTGGCGTCATGCGCCGTATAAAATAGTTTTTATTTCACTACGCGGCGTTGTTGGCCTTATGCGTAGCTTTTATTTCGCTCTTGGCGCCATGCGCCGTATTAAATAGCTTTTATTTCACTACGCGACGTTGTTAGCCTTATGCGTAGCTTTTATTTCACTCTTGGTGTCATGCGCCGTATAAAATAGCTTTTATTTCACTACGCGGCGTTGTTAGCCTTATGCGTAGCTTTTATTTTGCTCTTGGCGTCATGCGCCGTATAAAATAGCTTTTATTTCACTACGTGGCGTTGTTAGCCTTATGCGTAGCTTTTATTTCGCTCTTGGCGTCATGCGCCGTATAAAATAGCTTTTATTTCACTATGCGGCGTTGTTGGCCTTATGCGTAGCTTTTATTTCGCTCTTGGCGTCATGCGCCGTATAGCTTTTATTTCACTACGCGGCGTTGTTGGCCTTATGCGTAGCTTTTATTTCGCTCTTGGCGTCATGCGCCGTATAGCTTTTATTTCACTACGTGGTGTTGTAAGCCTTAAACGTAGCTTTTATTTCGCTCTTGAAAAAGTGTTGTGCTCCAAGTGTTTTTGCACATGTTAAAAATAAAATAAAGAACGTTATGAGAAAATGAAACTTGTGAGATTAACAACTAAAATTAGAAAATAAGAACTTCGGGCATGCTATCGGTAAGATGTAGGGTGCGTTTGTTTTAGCTTTAAAAAAAATAGATTTTTCTTTGTATTTTTGAAAATAGATTTTACAAAATCGTTTTTCAAAATATTATAAGTTTTTTTATATTCATTTTTTCTAAATTCAAACACTAATTTTGACATTATATAACATAAACGTACATTATTGAAGATCAAAACATAGTCAAAATCTCAATTTTTACAAAAAGTTGTATTTCAAAAATGATTTTTATGAAAATCTATTTGAAATAGCTTCAAAAAAAGTGATTTTTTTAAAATTTTGATATCTAAAAAAAATTTCAATAAAATGATGAAATACATAAAATGACATTTTAAGAATAACTATTCAAACCAAATTTTTATTTAAAGTTTTTATAAAAAATTTCGTTGTAAAATTTTGTTACACAAAATTATATTACATTATAAGAATCTATTTTAAAAAAATTTATAACAAACGCACCCTAAGCTGAAGTACTAGATTACCATGCCTTGATTGAGGTGTTAATACTCGACCAAAATAAAGTATTTCAACTGAAGGGAATTTTCATTGCATATTACAATATCATGACAATTTTACATGCTTACTGAGAGTGTGAGACATTATGTTATTATGTTAGAGTTACTTACTAGCAACTATATATTTCCTATCAGGCTTTGAGCTAAGATAAGTAATTTGTGTATGTATTATAATGGATGTATAGAACTTCCTAAGATTCTCATATAGAGTGCACAAACTGCAAACTTTGTGTCAGGTTAGTAAGATGCATGGTCAATTGGTAGTTCAGTCAATGAGTTTAATCAATGGGTTCAATTCTCTCTTGGGTTAATTTTGTTGGCAGATCTTTACAAAGGAGACTTGTGTTTTATGTCTATTCTTTTTTTTAACATTCCTTATGCAAATAACTTTTTTAGCAATATGCAAACAATCCTGTCAAATCCACTCAAGTATGAAAAACCAATATAGTGATACCGCCGTGGCTACTTTACGCCTTCTCCGAGACAGACAGAATTGCATCGTTCGCTGTTGAGAAGCCTTCCACTCGCTGGTTCACATCCTCGTCATACCAATCAGCATCATCGCCGCCAAATCATCAGTTGTTTTCCTTGGTGAATGATTATTACTTCTACTTTCAGGCATTGTATTTGTCATCCACACGTTGTTCTCGGGGAATGTTGACTCATTGCCAATATATAAAACCATAAGACATGTTAGACAACATAGATGAGATACAATTGAAAACATGGTTATTAAAGAAGTATCCTGTGATTTTAGACCTTTTTTAAACAAGAATGTTGATCCAAAATTAAAACAGAAATGTAAACCACATTATGTTTACCAAGCTTGAACAAGCAAGAGTGTTAAATTAGAATTGAAATACCAAATAACTATGCACTAAGAAGCCGAACGTAAATAATGAAAAACCAGCACGAGACCAAGTACTTATAATGTTCAGTCAAAGAATTGTCTGCAAGGTTCTATATGAGAAGATTACTTTATAATTTGCATAATCCTACATTTTTGGTAAGTAGACAATATTGGGCTTCATGAAATCAATTAATTAACTATAACATGTGGCGCATACACCACACAATTAGTTCCAACATGAAATAAGTCCTTAATTTCCTAACACTTGCTACTGCTATATATATTCAAATCCATTTTGACTTGTGTATTATTATCTTTCAATTTTGTACGGATTAATGTGTCTAAACCACTAGCAGTTATAACTTCATAAATATTTTATATGAGAAAAAGTGGATTAGATCGTTGGTGGAAAGTTTAACCTGACTCGAAGCGTAGTTTCTTGCCTTGAATTCTTACTAATCTTTTCCCGGAACCTCTGCACTTACAGATTATCGTCTTCGATTCATGAGGTGAGCAATTGCGAGCCTTTCGACATTATATAACTTTACCGCTGGTCCGACGGCGACAATTTCTTGACGAACCCAATGGCTGTGATGATATTTTCTCCAGAAATATGACAGCGGCGATGTCCGTTTCTTTAGAAACCCGAAGGTGGCGACGACATATCTTACTCATACTCTCTCCAATAATCTTGTCGACCTCGGAAACGGACGTATAAAACTTTTAGTCGCTTGAATTGGAAAAGTTTGCCAAAATGCTTATTCTCATATTGGCTTTCTTTCTTAGCAGAAGGGTTGCGAAGGTGGAGACGCGTTCTTCTGCGGTTGATGGGAAACTAAAACCATTTCAGGTCTTCAGCCACCATACTTTTCACTAAGACGATATTGGAACAAAAGTGTTGAATTGAGGAACTGCTTGTGGGCTTGGGATGCTTGATAATTAGGAATGAGACTAACGCATTTGAAGCGGTTCGGTGAGGAGGTAAATGGAAAATGGAACTCTGCAAATCTTTATTTTAGCCAAAGCAGCACAATGGTTATCTATATCCATTATGCTTCTTCTGTTGAAAATTGTCGATGAAAAAGCACGAATTTCTTTGTTGAATATTGAAACCGTTAGAAAATGACTTATGATACGACGTTGAGTCGATGAACGAGATGAACTTGAGGCCCGGGAATTGTTTTACCGAGGCCCACGGTGGGCGCCAAAATGTTCCTGCTAAAGGAACAGGGGTGTGTATTTGATGATGGTAGTAATTTGGATTTGAGGAAGATGTATTTTGTTAAAGTTTAGAATTAGATCCCCTTTTCTGAATCATGTTGGACTTATTTATAGGCCCTTCCCATGGTAGTTATTTTGCCTTTCAAGTGTGTAAACCCATGATCTCAGTTGGAGGTGGAGTGGAGATCATGGGCAAAGATATTTTTCCACTATAATTTATATGCATGTGCTTGAGTACGTCGTGGGTTAGTGGGACACGGTGTAGGCGAGCTGAAGGGCTATGGCGAGCTGAATACATGCCCCGAATGTTGGATTGGGCCGTTCGGACTAATTGGGCTGGGAGATTTGGACCTTTCTCTACTGGATTGGACCTATTAGAGTCATTGGACCGCTGTAAATTTACCCTTAAGTTTTTTCCCGGTTCACTATCCATCAATATAGTTAGAGAATCGGCACAACATCTTGTTTGATTTGTAAAACAGAACAACACTTCTTAGTTATAAGGTCTTCGATAGATTAGGGTTTTGTATTTACAATGGAGTAGCATCTTGTGGGTTCGGCCTCGATACACCCAATCCATTAAAAAAAACTTTTTTTTGTTGAGCAATTACAAAATTAATCTTATTTAATTTATTTTTTTAAAAAAAAAATGAAATTATAATTTTGGACCCTAACATTATATTTACATTTTGCTTAGATCTTTTATGATTTTTTTTTTTTTTGTTTCATTTTGGTCACTTAAGTTATAAGTGTTAGAGAAGATGACCCTGAGGATGATTCCGGCTCGAAGGTTTCTCTTTGTGATGACGAAGAGGTGCATTGTGACCCTGAGGCTGGCCATCAAGTGGATGTGTTGGTTGACCATATTGCGAAGGGGATGGAGGATGAGGAGTGCAACGATCTTTTTCACGACAACGAAGATTTCGTGCCCTCTATTAAGACTATTCACAATGTTAATTCTGCGGATGATGTTGAATTGGGAGTCTCGAAACCTTCCGTCGGGTCTTTGGATCGGGTGTCGGAGACTGCGGAGAACTCTCAGGGGCTGGGAAGCCCAGTGCGTCCAGGTATCAAAGATTCGTTGAATGTCTACAGGAAGTCGACGAAAACCCGTGGAACGGGTGCTTGTCGTAAGCGGTCGTTGTCTTGCCCTCCAAGGGCACGTGGGCCAGTGAGTGTAGGTCCTTGGAGTCTGGATTGGCTATATGATCATAATGTTAAAGATGCAGGGGTCATCTTCTCAGCCAGGAAGAGGCAGCCAAAGGAGCAGTCCAAGGAGGTGTACCAGGGGCCCTCTAGAAAGAGAGTGGGGGGACAATTTCGTCACTCGCTTTTTAGCCTCAAAAGAATAGCAAGACTTCCCAAAGAGGAACGTAAGAATGTGATGCGTATACTAGAGAAAAATTCTAGGAAACGTAGGGCCAGGCAGACTAGGAAACAGTCAGGAGCGGTGGCAACTCAAGACTCGCCAGAAGGGGTCTCATCGTCATCGTCGGTACAGAATGACTGGCAACATTGGGTGGCTCTACAGGGTAATGACCAGGTGGTACATGATGATGTTCGGGACGTTGGGAATTTTTTTGGGGCAACCTTTCAGGGTGATCAAGGTAATACGTTTAGTGTGCTCACGAAGAAAGGTTTAAATGAACTGAAGTTGTCTGGTCCACAGCAGGGGGGAGTGTACTGGAGCGGTCGGTTTGTTAGGACCTGTTGGTTTTCTAGGGGGTGGGAGGAGTGCGTGTGCCAATGAAGATTGTTTCGTGGAACATAAGAGGTTTGGGGAGGGTAGATAAGAGAAATGAGGTTCGGAGGATGGTGCGCGAGAAAGTCCCGTTCATTGTTTGTTTGCAGGAAACTAAGCTGGCGGCCTGTGATGACTTCCTGTGCAAGGCGCTGTGGGGTAACTCGCCTATGGGTTATTCTTTCCGCCCTTCGGTTGGGGCCTTCAGGAGGTCTGCTCACTATTTGGGATACCTCAGAGGTGGAGGTGTGGTCTTCAATCAGTCGTGAGTATGTCTTGTGGTGTCATGGTCGGTTCGTTAAGTCAGGTGAGGAATTTTTTGTGGCCAACGTTTAGGCGCCCTGTGACACGGGTGCTAGGCTAAGGTTGTGAGAGTCCCTGACGGCTAGGTTGCAGGGGTTGGGAGCCTCTCGAGTCTGCGTGTGTGGGGATTTCAATGCGGTCAGGTGCACCGATGAACGGCGTTCCTCGTCGGGAGGACAACGCCCTTCTGACCACCTTGCTTTCAACAGTTTCATTGACGATAACTTTTTGGTTGATCTTCCGCTGTGTGGTCGCAAGTTTACGTGGTACCGAGGGGATGACCTCTCGATGAGTCGTCTTGATAGGTTCCTTCTTTCCGAAGAATGGTGTTTGTCCTGGCCTAATTGTAAGCAAGTAGCTCAGTTGAGAGGTCTGTCAGATCACTGTGCGTTGGTTCTGGAGTCGGATGAGGAAAATTGGGGGCCTAGACCGTCAAGAATGTTGAAATGTTGGAGAGACATTCCCGGTTACAATCTGTTTGTTAAGGCCAAGTGGGATTCCTTCCAGGTCGATGGGTGGGGGGGTTTTGTTCTGAAGGAAAAGCTCAAGTTGATCAAAGGGGCTTTAAAGGAGTGGCATGAGTCTCACGCCCAAAATTTATCGAGTAGGGTGGACATCCTCAAAGCTCGTTTGTCGGATCTTGATAGGAAGGGGGAAGAGGGGACCCTTACGGGGGATGAGGTTGAAGTCCTCCATGGGATCACAACTGATATCCATTCGCTTTCCCGGCTTCAGGCTAGTATCAACTGGCAGCAATCTCGCTCTTTATGGCTAAAGGAGGGGGATGCGAACTCAAAGTACTTTCATTCTGTGTTAGCCAGTAGACGTAGGGGTAATGCAATTTCGTCGATCCAAGTGGATGGGATCTCTCTGGAGGGAGTGCAACCCATCAGGCAGGCTGTTTTCTCGCACTTCGCGTCTCACTTCAAGGCTAGCAATGTGGAGCGCCCAGGTGTGGCGAACTTGAATTTTAACAGGCTGCCGGCGGTTGATCTAGGTACCCTGATCAGACCTTTTTCTGAGGCGGAGGTAAAGGATGTTGTTTGGGATTGCGACAGCTTCAAGAGCCCGGGTCCGGACGGGATCAATTTTGGTTTCTTCAAAGATTTTTGGGATGTTATAAAGGGGGAAGTTATGCGGTTTATGTCTGAGTTCCACCGCAATGGTAAGTTAACGAGAGGTTTGAACTCTACATTCATCGCTCTCATTCCCAAAGTGGATAGCCCTCAAAGGCTGAATGAGTTTCGACCTATATCGTTGGTGGGTAGTCTCTACAAGGTCTTGGCAAAGACACTAGCAAATAGACTGAGACTTGTCATCGGGAGTGTTATCTCCGAGTCGCAGACGGCTTTTGTTAAAAATAGACAGATCCTAGACGGCATCCTTATTGCAAATGAGGTGGTGGACGAGGCGCGACGAACTAAAAAGGAGCTCTTGCTCTTCAAGGTCGATTTTTAAAAGGCTTACGACTCGGTGGACTGGGGTTATTTGGATGCGGTGATGGGGAGGATGGAGTTCCCGACTCTCTGGAGGAAATGGATTAAGGAATGCGTTTGTACTACAACCGCATCGGTCTTGGTCAATGGTAGCCCCACACCTGAGTTCGCGTTGGAGAGGGGATTACGTCAAGGAGATCCTCTGTTCCCTTTTCTCTTTTTGTTGGCTGCTGAGGGTCTGAACGTGTTAATGCGGGGGTTGGTGGAGGGGAATAAATTCCGGGGGTATCAAGTGGGGGAGCAGGGAACGGTCACTTTGTCTCACCTTCAGTTTGCAGATGACACTCTTTTGCTGGGAGAGAAGAGTTGGGCGAATGTGAGAGTTTTGAGGGCGGCGCTCATGCTCTTCGAGCAGATGTCGGGTCTGAAAGTTAATTTTAACAAGAGTATGTTGGTAGGCGTTAATATTTCGGAGTCTTGGTTTAACGAGGCTGCCACTGCATTGCATTGTAAAGTAGGGAAAGTTCTTTTCCTCTATCTGGGTCTTCCTATTGGTGGCGATTTGAGGCGTCTGGGTTTTTGGGAACCGGTAATTGCGCGCATTAGGAAAAGATTGTCTGGGTGGACGAGTCGTTATTTATCTTTTGGAGGTCGTTTGGTTCTACTCAAATCTGTCTTGACTTCTATGTCTGTCTATGCTCTTTCCTTTTTCAAAGCCCCCGCAGGTACTATCTCTTCTATTGACTCTCTTTTGATTAAATTCTTTTAGGGAGGATGTGAGGATTCTAGGAAAACATCTTGGGTCTGTTGGAAAACTATATGTTTGCGTAAGGAGTATGGAGGGTTAGGGGTGAGGCAGCTCAGGGAGTTTAACATAGCCCTACTGGGCAAGTGGTGTTGGAGGATGCTGGTGGATCGTGCGAGTCTTTGGTTTCGGGTGCTGGTGGCCCGCTACGGGATGGAGGGGGGACGGGTGAGGGACAAAGGGAGTTTGGGGTCAGCATGGTGGAGAGAGATTGTGGGAATTAGAGATGGAGTAGGTGGGATCAGGGACGGTTGGTTTGAGGAGATTGTGTTGAGGAAGGTGGGGGACGGGACAGATACCCTTTTCTGGACTGACCCCTGGCTGGGTGGGATTTCTTTGAGGGAGAGGTTTGGTCGCCTGTTCGATTTGGCGGTGACCAAGTCGTGTACGGTGGCGGATATGCACTCGTCAGGATGGGGGGTCGGAGGGGCAGCGTGGGAGTGGCGGAGACAGTTGAGGGTGTGGGAGGAGGAGATGCTGGAGGAGTGTCAGTCTTTACTTTTTCCAGTGTCTGTGCAGGTTGGTTCCCCTGATAGGTGGCTGTGGCGGCCTGATTCGACTGCAGGTTATTCTGTTCGTGATGCATACCAGATTCTGACTTCTCGGGATTCAGTTACTCTAGGGGCAGCAGACGCCCTTGTTTGGCATAGTCAGGTTCCCTTGAAGGTGTCCATTTTTGCATGGCGTCTCTTGTGTGATCGGCTACCGACGAAGACGAACCTGGTTTCTCGTGGTATCCTTTCTACAGATCTTCATTCTTGTGTTTCGGGTTGTGGCGGCATAGAGACGGTGCATCACCTCTTTCTCTCATGTGATACTTTTGGTTCTCTCTGGGCTATGGTACGGTCCTGGATTGGCTTTTCTTCAGCAGATGCACATGCCATTGCAGATCATTTCGTGCAGTTTACTTACTTGGCTGGCAGTCTCCGAGCACGGCGGTCTTTCATGCAGCTCATCTGGCTGGCTTGTGTCTGGGTGGTGTGGAATGAACGAAATATCAGAGTTTTCAAGAATACGACTAGCACAGTTCTCCAACTCCTGGACAAAGTCAAGTTATTCTCATATAGATGGTTGTGTGCGACGAATGCTACTTTAGTTACGAACTCTCATGCTTGGTGGTCGAGCCCTTTGCTTTGTTTGGGCATTGACTGACTGTTGTATTATGGTTCTTTGTGATGGTACTTTGTGATCTCTTTTGTAACCTTTTGTAGGCCTCCCCGGTACATCTTGTGCTGAGGACCCACCAGACTTTTTCTTTGGCATATATATATATATATATATATATTTCATTTTTGCCTCTTCAAAAAAAAAGTGTTAGACACGTTGGTTCCTAATCTTTTTGTACTATTATTGTCCCTTAAATTACAATTGTTCAACATTTTAGTCCCTTAAGTTACAAACGAAAGATGCTTTGATCTATATTGTTACAAATACACACATATAAAAGACTAAAAGTGTCTAACATTTATAACTCGAGCGAATACATATTCAATTTGGTAATTTAAGCGTTGTGTATGCCCTTATGATCACTGTAGTTGTAGAAGAAGCTGTCCGAAGGGCATACACAGCTTTGAAGGAATTCCAGATAACAACCCAATGCTCACCAAATCCCTTCGCTTTGATAAGTGGTAGCAAGTAGCAACATGAGTTGGAGTCCTAAGGACAATCCCTTTGCTTCCCTTCGCTTAAGGGATCATAAGTAGCAACATGAGTTGGAGTCCTAAGGCATTATCCTTCGTGGAAACCGGTGGCACCATCTTCGGCGGTTTGAAACTTGAAGATTATCCGAAAGAGTCGTCGAGGTGGTGTGTGGTGTTGGCGGAGAACGCGACAGATGTTGGAATTGAAGGTGGCGTTGTGGTGGATGGACAGGCGGAGAAATTTGTAGTGAGATATAACGAGAGGAAGAATGTAATGGTGAGTTGGAATGAGAGTGAGAGTTGTTTGGGTCTCAATAACATTTTAATGAGTAATTTTTTACAAAATCTATCGTTAGATTCATTGTTTGTATTATATAGATTATTCATAATTTTTTTAACGAAAACTATGATGATTTAGTATGTTATTGAGACCCATCAATATTAACAATATTCAATAAAAATATATAAACTCTTAATTTTAATGGATCTCAATAACATTTCAAATGAGTTTTAATTTTTATAAAATTTGATATGAATCATTTATATATTACTTTTTAATCTAATGTTAGATTTTATAAAATGTATATTTTCTAAAATATACTACCGGTGTAGTTTAATTCCTCCAATTGCAATCGAATTTTCAAATAAGGGTCCCTTTCAAACTTAGAAATATTAATATAGTAATTACTTTTGAAATAATGCAAATAAATTTTTTTTTAAAAAAAAAAAAGGATCTTTTGATGTTAAAGACTTAAAGGTGCCTCATTTCTACTGAAACAACACAATGACCTTATGTTCATTTGTAAGAGTTAATAAATACTCCCTCCGTTCCAAAATATAAGCCGTTTTGGAGAAAAAATTTGTTCCAAAATATAAATCGTTTTACAATTCCAATGAAGCATTTAATGCTATTTTTTTTATTATACCCTTAACTTTTTATTTCTCTCTATTCTTTCAATTCTTTTATTTATCTTTTTCATACAATTAATGAGGGACAATTTTGTAAACTTACTTATAATTTCTCTTTTCTATATAACAATGATTACATTTCTTAATTTGTGTAATATGGTCAAAACGACTTATATTTTGAAACGGATGGAGTATATCCTAAAATTAAGGGTTTCTTTCCGAATTTAGAAGCACAAGCAACAAGTTTACAATTGAGAGTGGTGACTCACGACGGTGGAGATTTTGAGTATGTCCTTTTGGATGAATCTAGTACTGCATTGTATTATGTTAGAGGCAAGTGACACTTAAAAGAGACGATGAAGATTAGTATATTGTGAAATTAGAAAAATTAAGAATTCTATTACGAGATTGATGTTGTCTTGTCTGCAATGGAAGGATGAAACCTAACAAATCCATTTAGTTTATACAGTGTAACATGACTAGGGAACGAAGAATTCATCGCAGTCGTTGATTTTCAATAAATATGATCCTACATTGTTATTTAAGTGTTCTTATTTTTCACAATATGTTTTCTCTCACTTTGTTATTTTTGTTGCAAAAAAATAAAATAAAATATTCCTCTCTCTCTCATATATAAATTGGATTGGAGGTTGTGAAAAGAGATGCTATAAGCCATAACAATGTGTAAAAAGAGAGAATTGATCGCTGCAACAATGTGTTGTCAGTGGAGAAGAAGAGAAAACTTTGTATTGAAAATGAAATCACAAATTTAAGTTACAAGATGTGAATGCTATATGCTTATATACAACTTTGTGCACTAAGCATTGTTCAACAAACTATAACTAACTAATAACTACTTTCTAACTGTCTCTAACTGTTTTTCCTTATGTGGCAAATTAGAATCCTGACTTTACTTGTGTGACAAGTAATCTTTCTCAACTATATTAGGACTAGCTTTCACACCCCCTCTCAAGCTTGAATATATCCAACATGCCAAGCTTGTTTTGTAAAGTAGTAAACGGACCAGGATGTAGAGATTTGGTTATGATATATGCAACTTGATCCTTTGAACTAATAGGAAGTAGATGAAGATGAAGATCACCAGCGTATACCTTGTCCCTAACAACAAGATAATCAATCTCTATGTGCTTTGTTCTTTCGTGAAATACTGGGTTGGCAGCTATATGTAAGGCAGATTGATTGTCACAATATACGATGAAAGGTGCTTTGTGTGAGATATTGAAATCCTGAAGCAGATACAAAATCCATTACCCTTCACATGTTGCTAGAGCCAATGCACTGTATTCAGCTTCAGAAGAGGAACGAGACACCAAAGTTTGCTTCTTACTCTTCCAACTAACAAGAGAGTTACCAATGAAAAAACAAAAACCTGTTGTGGATCTTCTTGTGTTAGGACAAGACCCTAAGTCTGAGTTACAGAAGCCTTTGAGGCTTAAAGATGATGAAGAGCTAAAGAATAACCCTTACCAGGATTGTTCTTCATATATTATTTAAGCTTGATGTTAACACAGCCTTCTTACATGTTGATTTGAATGAAGAGGTGTATATGAAGCCCTCTCCAGGTCTCACTCTACCTCATCATGATATGGTTTGTAAACTCCAAAGGTCTCTCTATGGCCTAAAGCAGGCTAGCAGACAATGGAATACCAAACTTACTGAGACTCTTCTTCTTTCTGGCTTCATTCAATCCAAATCTGACTATTCACTCTTCACCAAACATACAACCTCAGGCTTCACATATGATTTGATCTTAGGAGGGACTGGCTTACATGAGATCAACATAATTAAGACCTTACTAGATGACAAGTTCAGTATTAAGGATTTGGGCTCACTCAAATACTTTTTAGGATTTGAAATAGCTCGAACCAAAGATGAAATTTCTACGTGCCAAAGGAAATATGCTTTGGACCTTCTTGAGAATGGAGGTTTGTTGGGAGTTAAACCTTGCTCCATACCTATGCAGCCACATCTCCAACTGCATACAGGTTCAGGCACTATTATAACTGATAACTACTTCTAACTACTTTCTAACTGTCTCTAACTGTTTTTTCTTATGTTGCAAATTAGAATCCTTACTTTGCTTGTGTGACAAGTAATCTTTGTCAACTGTATTAGGACTAGCTTTCACAAAGGTCAAACCGGTGTGACCTTTAGACCATTGTTTAACCGATTCAACAATTAGAACCGGATATTAAATAAATATAATAAAATAAAACCATGCCCTCTATCAAAAAATAGCCATTAAACTAATGTTGTAAGAATCAAACCGGACCAGCCGGTTCAACCAAAAATTAGGCACAACACCGGTCTGAATGGAAGCCCAAAATCGATAGTCACTGAAACTTTAGAAAAACCGCACAAAATCGATGTGAATCAGTGGACCCAGTGGCAGTTCTGAAAAACCGACTGGAAAAATGAGAAATTTTAAAAAAAATTCTTTCTATTTTCATTTTTCTTTTTTGTTTTTGTTTTCAAGCTTATTCATATTCTTCTCTAAAAAAAGACTTTCATATTAAGCCTTGCGATGATATACTCACTTTAATTATATTAATTAACATTTAACGCAAAAATAGAAAATAAATAAATTAAAGTAGATTAAGTGATTAATTTAAACAGAATAAAAAAAGCAAGAAGAGATGATAAAGAATCCAATGAAATCAGTAGTTGGATAGATCCATTTCATAATACGAATAAAATAAATGTTTATAGATATTTTGGTGAATAGAAAAAATGTGTTAACTCAGTTGGTAGGATATTTGCACGTAAAATGCAGGGACCAGAGTTTGAATTCTGGTATCCCACTTATTCATCTTTATGGGGTGAAATTCTAGCTACTAAGCTATCTAACAAAAAAAAATGTGTTGAATAAAAAAAAATAGCCAAGAGATGAGATAGAAAGGGGTTAGATTCATGAAAATGATGGAAGGAGAAGCTGAATGAATTTGCTTGAAGAAGAATAAGAAATAGAATAGATGTGTAAGCTTGTAAGCTTGGAGAAGAAGATGGATGAATTTGCATGAAGAGAATTTTTATTCCCTTGAAAGAACTACGATCAACTACTAAAATTTATACTACAAATATATTCAGTAGAATTCACAAAAATTAATATTTATATATAAAATCATCATGTGTTTAATTTTATAACGATGTCAGTTCTTTGATAAGTTATAGTATTTAATTATTATTTGAAAATCGTGGAGAAGTTAGTAGATATAATATATGAAGGTATTATTCTTAAGAGATATATTAAATATGTAGATTATAATTTTGAAAAAGTCCAAACTAAATAATTAAAAAAATAATTGAAGGAATGAAATCAATTCATTGGACTTCAATAGATAAATACTTTAGAGATATAAATAATAACAATACACCATTTATTCAAATAAATGAAACACCACTAGATATAATCCCTCATATCAAAAGGATCTGAAGGGTCCACATCCCCCTCCTCCCATGTTATTGAAGCCATTATATCTAGTGGTGTTTCATTTATTTGAATAAATGGTGTATTGTTATTATTTATATCTCTAAAATTTTTATCTATTGAAGTCCATTCTTTCAATTATTTTTTTAATTATCTAGTTTGGACTTTTTCAAAATTATAATCTATATATTTAATATATCTCTTTAAGAATAATACCTTCATATATTACATCTACTAATTTCTCCACGATTTTCAAATAATAATTAAATACTATAACTTATCAAAGAACATCACTATACCGTTATAAAATTAAATACATGATGATTTTATACATAAATATTAATTTTTGTGAATTATACTGAATATGTTTATAGTATAAATTTTAGTAGTTGATCATAATTTTTTCTTCAATTATAAATTTTAGTAGTTTTTTCTCCAATTAAATCCAATGTGTAAGCTTGGAGAAATAGAATTTTCCTTGACAATGATTGTGCCCGCGTGAATTTGGAGAGAGTGGCATATTATTTGCATATATTTGTTGTATTTTATACTTAGAACTTAGGGTTAGTATAAATGGGCTTGGGCCAAAAATATATAGTATTTTTTTTTTGTCTTATATATAAATAAAAGTTGTCGTTTTAGATTCATTAAAAAATAATGTATGTAATCTATAATATAGATTAAATATATAACTTTTTTCAATTAATCTAAACAAATAATTTTTTTTTTTATGATACCGAAGAGAATAGACACTTGTGTGTTTTTTTCTATCGAAATGTGAGTTGAGTGTCTTTTTTATTTTTTTTTATAAAAAAAGCGTGTATTTTTATTTATTTAACATACAGTTCTAATGGTTCAATAATGGTTGAACCGGTTAAACCATGACCCAAAGGTCACACTGGTTTAACCTCCTGCCCGTTTTTAAAACATTAGGGGTGTGTTTGTTTCGGAGATTAAAATTATAATCCCGGGAATATCATTCCAAGGAACATTATTACCAGGAATATTATTCCAATCAATTTGTTTGGTAAACAAATAAATTTCCTTGGAACATTTTTAAAATAAATCCAATTAAAATTTTAATATATTAAAAATTATAAATAAATGAATTAAAAATAATGGGAGAGTGGGAAGTTATGGGTGGTTACTGTTGAATTAATAAGTCATGTTTTCGAGAAAACAGAGCTTCAGAAGTTGGAGAAGCTTCAGAAGTTACAGAGCTTCAGAAGCTACAGAGCTTCAGAAGCTGAGCAGAGCTTCAGAAGTTACAGAGCTTCAGAAGCTGAGCAGAGCTTCAGAAGTTGCAGAGCTTCAGAAGTTGAGAAAGTTTCTGAAGCTAGTAATAGTTAGTTAGTTTGTTATAGTTTTTTGATTTGTCTTAGGTAGTTAATATACGATCGCTTGGCAGTGAAGCAAGCCCCCATTTGTATATAAATACCTTTGCCCCATGTGGATGAATGCAATTAACTCTTTTTCTTAATTCTCGTCTCAATTCTCTCGTTCTATTCTCTCTAATTTCTTCCAAATTATCACATTGTCCCAACAAATTGGTATAACAGAGCCCGGTTGTGATTCACGTTTTGCATTGATTCTTTGATCAAGAAACAATGGCGAACAATGGCACAACCTCATCACAATTTCCTGCAAATCTTCCAGTTTTCAAAGGTGAAAACTATGATCGTTGGTGTGCGCAGATGAAGGTCATTTTCAGGTTTCAAGATGTTCTTGAAACTGTTAATGATGGAGTACCAGACTTGGCTGCAAATGCTGATGAAGCAGCAAGAGCCTTGCATCGCGAGTTGAAGAAAAAGGATGCAAAAGGTCTGTTCATCATACATCAGTGTGTGGATCCTAATATCTTTGAGAAGATCATTGAGGAAGAGTCTTCTAAAGGTGCTTGGGATACATTGAAAAAGATTTATGGAGGTGATGAAAAACTGAAGGGTATCAAGCTGCAAGCTCTGAGGAGACAATATGAAATGTTGGTGATGAATGATCAAGAAACGATAGCTGAGTATCTTTCAAGAATATTGAGTATCACTAATTTGATGAAGTCAAATGGTGAAGCTCTGTCAGAGAGGTCCAAGATTGAGAAGGTTTTGAGAACCTTGACTGAGAAATTTGATCACATAGTAGTAGCAATAGAAGAATCAAAGGATTTGGCCACTATGAAGATAGAGGAGCTCCAAGCCTCATTGGAGGCACATGAACTGAGAGTCAAGCAGAGGAGCTCAAATAAAGCTATTGATCAAGCTTTGCAGGCAAAGTTTCAGAAAGGTTCCAAAGGGAAAAACAAGAAAAAGAAAGAAGATTCAGAGAATGATGGCAAGAACCTTAAAGATTCAGAGTCTAGCAAAGGTAACAAGAAAGGTTCAAAGAAAAAGATTGATAAGAAGGATGTGAAGTGTTATAATTGTCAGAAGCTTGGCCATTATGCTAGAGAGTGTCACTCTAAGAAAGTTGAGAGAAGTGACAAGGATGAAGCTCAATTGGCAAAGGGAAATGGTAGTGACTCTGATGATTCCCTGCTCATGGCAATTACAAACACTGATGCTGATAAATCCAACTTGTGGTATCTTGACACTGGCTGTAGCAATCACATGACTGGCAACAAGAAGTGGTTCTTGAAGCTTGATTATTCAGTGAGACGGAATATCAAGTTTGCTAATAGCAGCCAGATCACTAGTGAAGGTATGGGGACAATTCTTGTGCAGAGAAAAGATGGTCAGGAATCCTTCATTAATGAGGTATTGTATGTTCCTTCTATAACAAGTAATTTGATTAGTCTTGGTCAATTGCTTGAAAAGGATTATACAGTGACAATGGCTAATAAAGAATTGAAGATTCATGATGCTAAAAGTAGATTAATCCTAAGAGCTCCATTGTCAATCAATAGAACCTTTAAGGTTGAAATCAATGTGATTGATTTCAAGTGCTTAGCCTCAGTCACTAGTTCAGAAGAGAATTGGATATGGCACCACAGGTTTGGACACTTAAACTTCAAAAGTTTAAGCATGTTGAATTCCAAGAAGATGGTTCATGGCTTGCCTCATATCAGAGCACCAAGTGAAATGTGTGAAGAGTGCTGTGCAGCAAAGCAGGCCAGAAATTCATTCAAGAATGAATTACCTATGAAATCAACTCAGAAGCTAGGAATGGTGTACTCAGATGTGTGTGGTCCATTTGAGGTGAAATCCATTGGAGGCAACAACTATTTTCTGACATTCATAGATGATTGTACTAGGCATGTTTGGCTCTACCTTATCGAAAAGAAAAGTGATGTATTTACCAAGTTCAAGAAATTTAAGACACTAGTTGAAAATCAAAGTGGATTTAGTGTTAAGAAATTGAGAACTGATGGAGGTGGTGAATACACTTCACATGAATTTGCAAAATTCTGTGAAGATGAAGGTATAGAGCATGAAGTCACTGCACCCTACACCCCTCAACACAATGGTGTAGCTGAGAGGAAAAATAGAAGCATCATGAACATGGCCAGAAGTATGCTTAAAGCTAAGCATATGCCTCATAAGTTTTGGGGTGAAGCAGTCTCTACAGCAGTTTACATCATCAATAGAAGTCCTACAAAGAGGTTACAAGACAAGACTCCTCATGAAGCTTGGACAGGTTTGAAACCAAGTGTTAGTCACTTTAGAATATTTGGCTCACTTTGCTTCAAACATGTTCCTGATCAAGTTAGAAGAAAACTTGATGATAGAAGTCAGACAATGATATTGTTAGGTTATCATCCCACTGGTGCTTACAAATTGTACTCACCTAGAGATAACAAAGTTGTGATTAGCAGAGATATCAGGTTTGATGAATCAAAGGGTTGGGATTGGACTGAAAGCACAAGTGCTGAAGGCCCAATGCTCAACAGAAGACTCATGCTTGAGGAAACAAATCAAGAGGAGATAGAAGTTGAAGATGATCAACCTAATGCTGCACCTAATCAACAGTTGAGAAGATCAACCAGAGAAAGGGTACAGTCAATAAGGTTGAATGAGTATGATGTGTTTCCTGATCAAGCAATCACTGAAGATGGAGAACTGGTCAATGAAGCAATGATTGCAGAGTTGGAACCAGTGACTCTAAGTGAAGCTTTGAAAGATTCAAATTGGTTGAATGCTATGAAAGAGGAGCTGAAGTCAATTGAGAAGAATAACACCTGGACATTGATGAACAAAGCTGTAAACAAGAGACCTATTGATGTGAAATGGGTTTTCAAGCTGAAGATGAAACCAAGTGGTGAAATTGCTAAGTACAAAGCAAGGTTAGTAGCTAAGGGTTTTCTTCAGAAGCCTGGACTTGACTTTAATGAAGTGTTTGCACCTGTGGCAAGGCTAGAGAAAATTAGGATAGTTGTTGCAGTAGCTACCTACAAAGGATGGGCTATGCACCAGCTTGATGTGAAATCTGCCTTTTTGAATGGACCATTAGAGGAAGAGGTATATGTGAAGCAGCCACCAGGATTTGAGATTAAAGGTCAAGAACAGAAAGTGTACAAGTTGAACAAAGCTCTCTATGGTTTGAAACAAGCTCCAAGAGCTTGGAACAAGAGAATTGATAGCTTCCTGCTGAATTTGAGTTTCACTAGATGCACATCAGAACATGGAGTATATGTGAAAGGCTCAAGTCATGATGAGATTATAATACTGTGTCTGTATGTTGATGATTTGTTGATCACAGGATCAAACAAAGCTGTGCTAGAGAAATTCAAAGCAGACATAATGAAGGAGTTTGAGATGACTGATCTGGGAGAGCTATCATATTTCCTTGGCATGGAATTTGTGAAAACAGATAGAGGCTATTTCTTGCATCAGAAGAAATATGTCATTGACATATTGAAGAGGTTTCACATGAGCAATTGCAACCCTGCAATTACTCCTATGGAAACAGGTGTGAAGCTGAGCAAGAATACTGAGGATGAGTTGGTTGATTCAACACTGTACAGACAGATCATAGGATCATTAAGGTACTTGTGCAATACTAGAATTGATTTATGTCATAGTATTGGTCTGCTGAGCAGATTTATGGATCAACCAAGGATGAATCACTTGACTGCTGCAAAGAGGGTCCTTAGATATGTGAAAGGAACCATTGATCATGGCATTTTAATTCCAAACCAAAGGAACAGTAGCAAGAAGCTAATGGCTTATGGTTACTCAGATTCAGATTGGGGAGGAGATCAAGATGACAGGAAGAGTACTGCAGGATACCTGTTCATGATAGGTAATGCACCAATCTCTTGGTGTTCTAAGAAGCAAGGGATAGTGGCATTGTCATCATGTGAAGCTGAGTATGTGGCAGCTTCATTTGCAGCTTGTCAAGCAAATTGGATTGAGATGTTGCTCACTGAATTGAAGGCAGTAGAGACAATAAGGATGAAGCTACTTGTTGACAACAAGTCAGCAATTGATTTGGCTAACAACCCAGTTAGTCATGGAAGAAGTAAGCACATTGAGAGGAGGTTTCACTTTTTGAGAGATCAAGTGAACAAAGATAAGCTTGAGATGGAATATTGCAATACTGAGATTCAACTTGCAGATATTCTAACCAAACCTATGGCAAGGGCAAGGTTTGACACTCTGAAGAAGCTTATAGGAATGAATGCTTTGGAAAACATGCCTTAGGAGGTGTGTTGAATTAATAAGTCATGTTTTCGAGAAAACAGGGCTTCAGAAGTTGGAGAAGCTTCAGAAGTTACAGAGCTTCAGAAGCTACAGAGCTTCAGAAGCTGAGCAGAGCTTCAGAAGTTACAGAGCTTCAGAAGTTGAGAAAGTTTCTGAAGCTAGTAATAGTTAGTTAGTTTGTTATAGTTTTTTTATTTGTCTTAGGTAGTTAATATACGATCGCTTGGCAGTGAAGCAAGCCCCCATTTGTATATAAATACCTTTGCCCCATGTGGATGAATGCAATTAACTCTTTTTCTTAATTCTCGTCTCAATTCTCTCGTTCTATTCTCTCTAATTTCTTCCAAATTATCACATTGTCCCAACAGTTACCTCTTATTCCCATGGGAATGTAAGATTTCCACCCTTTAACATGGGAATAAAAAGTGGGAAGATTATGTGTAAATTATATTCCAAGGAATAAAAAGTTCCTAGGCATAATTTATAAAAACTTAAAACAAACATGGGAATGAAAGATTCCCAAAGTCACATTCCTTGGAATAAAATTATAATCCATGAAACAAACACCCCCTAGAATAAATTCACATTTCAATAGCAGCTCATATTCTAACCCATCTACACTAACCCTGATATTCTAAATATAAAAGGCAGCTCATATGCAAATAATACGCCAAAAACTGAACAACCGCCACTCTATCTCAGATTCACGCAGCCACGATCATTGTCAAGGAATGAAAATTCTCTTAACCAAATCATTAAGTAATTTTTGAAGAGTTTATCTTAAATCATGAAATAACTTTATTGAAAATTACATCTATCTAAAATTGTTGTTCTAATTAATTTTAGAAGAGTTCAGCGGCGGAGCCAGGCATAATACTAAGTCTGGGCACAATTTCAACCGTAAATGCACAAATATTTATTGGTTTAAGATTTTCGGATCAGGATTCAATTAGATCTAACAGTTTTTAACTAATAATATATGTATATTATTTATATATTGATATTATAATAAAAGTAATTAATTTTAAGAATTTAATCTAAATATTTGATTCATAATAACTAGATAAGTAAACGTCATAAACTCCCCACAATATGAAAGAAAGTAGAATTACAACATATTTGATATTAACACAAAAGCAATTAAATGTATGTTTTTGGTATTTTAGGTTATATTTAAGCATGAGGTAAAAAATTAAAAACATATTTTTCCATATATATATTTTTAGAATTTTTAGATATTTTTATTAATGTATATAAAAAAAATAAAAGAAAATGAAGTAAGAAAACAAAAATTTTAACAAAAAAGGAGGAAATTGGGATTTGAAACCAATACCTCTATATACTAAACCAAAGACATAACCACCGGAGCATTACGTGATTGTTGATTTAAAATTTGCTTGACTAATATAAGTACTAAAGACGCATGCTTGGTTATTGTTCATCATCTTCAACCTCTCACCAACCCTTCAAAAAATCATTTTTTCCATTTTTGTACCAAATTGAACATGTAAATATATCATTTTGCTCAGAATTTCATCAGGATTATGAATATACATTTAAATTTCACTAATTATTACTCAAACATTCAAATTTTCATATTAAAATAAGAACCCTAAATATATATTTAAAAAAAAAAAGGATTTGGTCGAGCCTGGGCACGTGCCCAGGCATGCTGGGCGGTGGATCCGCCCCTGGAAGAGTTTATCTTATATTTGCAAATTTAATATTGTAGAGTAAAATTAACTTTTATTTTGTATTTTTATGAAACAACATTTAAGCGTAAAATTTTAAAAAGATTTGACTAGTAGTAATTTTAATTTTCTGTAATGTAGAAAAAAGTATGAATATCATACATGTTCGCTTGAAAATATATCAAGAACAAGAATAAAAAACTAAAATGAAAAATCATATAGTGGGAGAATTATTACCAATCTCAAAAGATAAGTAACAAGATCACGTGACATCATGCGCATGAATTTAACTCTTTCTTAATACATCTGTATTTAATCAAAGAAATCATAGTTAATCTGTCAAAAAAAAAATCATAGTTAATCGAAATTTGTGTTAAATAGAGCAAACTATAATAGCGTAAATGTAAAAATAAATTATTGAATTGATGATTTTTATTTAATCAAGTATAAATTGATTTTAGTTGATGGAGATTTCCACCGAGTTTTGTTTCCTCGTAAGTGGATCTAATTTGGAGATAAAATAACAGAAGATTTTTTATAAAAAAACAAAGTAAAAAAAGCCAACAAAAAAATAGACCTAATCAATTAAATAACGAGAAAAATGATGAAATATTTCATTTTTATCATGGTTTATGTAAAATAATGTTGCGAGTGGCATACCTCTCACCAACATCTCATCATAATTAATGATTTTTTTTTTCGGTTTTCACCACCAGTTGAATCTGGTTCGGGGGTCAGTTCTGGCATCAAGTGGTTCTAGCCCCCTCCCGATCGCAGTTGCGGGGGATCGAACCGTGGTCTTCCCTACCAAGTTCAGCGCCAATCACCACTGAACCAACTAACGATTGGTATCATAATTAATGATTTAATTCAATCATACAAGCATATAAAAGAACGAGTTATAAATATAAATAGTAAAGCTCAAATTTACCTCTCTACATAAATACGAGACAATAAAAGTTGAGAAAGAAATCTAGATATCCATCAATATAGTTTGGGAATCGGCGCAACATCTTGCTTGATTTGTAAAACAAAACAACACCACTCACTTATAAGGACTTCGGTAAATTAGGGTTTTGTATTTACAATGGAGTAGTCTCTTGTGGGTTGGGCCTCGATCCACCCAGTCCACTAAAAAGACATTTTTTCTTGTGGTGGAATTACAAAATTAATTAATCTCTTTTTAAATTTTTTTAAAAAGTGAAAATATATTTTTTGACATTATGGTCTAAAAATGAAATAAGAGATTAGTAACTCCCTTAAATTACAATTGTTCGACATTTTAGTCCCTTATATTACAAAAAATAGACGCTTTGATCTCTTATGTTACAAATTGACAGAAAGACTAAAGTGTCTAATATTGACAACTCAAGCAACTAAATATTCAATTTTGTAATTTAAACGATCAAAATGACTAAAAAAACTTGAGCAATTAAAAGCATCAAAATGTTTGTAACTTAGAGACCAAATTAAAATTTAGAAATAATTTAAAAGATCAAAAATATAATTTAGCCACTAAAAAGTTAAATCACATTTTACAAATCTTATAATATTTTGATTTCATGGACCATAAGGACACAATTATTAGTTGTATCGGTCAAGTTCGTTTAGGCCTAATTACACTGCAAGCCCACTATCGCTGATAGCCCAGTACCTATCATCACGCAGTGCGCTTGACCCGAATCAGTTCGCCCGAGTCCGATTTTGTCTAACCCGATCCAGTTCGCCCAAGCCCAGTATCGCCTAAACAGGCCCATTACGCATCGTATCTCTAAATACCACGTGAAAAATAAGCTTATAGCACGATCGGGGGAAGCTTGGCGCCAACGCCTTCCCCCCACTACGCACCAATTTCGGACTTACCCATGAAGGAAATCGTGGGATCGTGGGGAGTTACATGCCTCCTCCATATGACTATAAATACAACCCCCAAAAGCTTTGGAAACATACCGAAAATTAGACTTAGCACATTTGCTAAATCATTCATCATCACTAAATATACACCCCCTACGTTCCACACCGGAACATTTGGCGCCCACCGTGGGGCTCTGGTAAAACATCTCCCAGACCTCAGACAAGAAACAAGCCATAACCATGGCTGAACAGTAAAACAACCAGCATAACACAAACTTACAGACCGAAGTTCGTCGTTTACAAGCGAAGATGGCAACTTTGGAAAAAGAAAAAGCAGAATAATTGGTCAAGCTCGCCAAAGAAGACGAGATTGAAGAATCTCAACCCCTGGTCCAAAACCTTTGGGATGCCCAAGTCCCAGCCAACTTCAAAATCCCCCCGTTACTAAGTTTTGACGGCAAGACGGACCCGTTAGAACACCTCATGGTGGTTGGCACTCAAACCGCAATCATCGGCGCTGAAGAACACCTCAAGTACAAACTACTGTTCAGCACTTTCAAAGATGCCGCCCTTAGATGGTATATGAATTTACTAAAGAACTCCATCGCAAGTTTCACTGACTTTCACAAAAAATTCATAAACCAATTTTCGGGGAGCAAACACATACAAGTAACCGCCACGAACATGTTTAGCCTCAGACAAGGAAGCTCAAAAACACTCAGAGAGTACCTCGCCCGATTCAGTGAGGCGACCATCAAAGTCTCCAATCCAAACCAGGAGATGTTCGTAGCGGCCTTTCATAACGGCCTCAGAGCTGGACACTTCAACGAATCTCTGGCGCAGAAACCAGCTGAAACTATGCAAGAAGTAATGAAAAGGGCGGAATGCTACATAAAAGGCGAGGAGAGCAACGCAGAAAAAAGATCAAGAGATAACAAGGAGCGAGGACCAGACCCAAGGCGCTACAAAGAGTCAAATTACCAGCAGCAAAGATGGCCATCAAGAGACTACAGGTACCAAGGGGGCAGCGACAGACCATATCAACACGACAGGCCATATCACCAACCGGCGAGAAGACCTCCCCCGACGTTTAACGACTATGTGCGCCTGAACAGGGCAAAAGTACACATCCTAGACAAAATTCTACACGTAAACCTGGCCAAGCGCCCACCAGCCAAAGACAACGACTTCATGATGGGAAGAAACAAGGACGAATGGTGCCACTACCACAGGTGCAAGGGGTATGACACAAAGAGGTGTTATCGCCTAAAGGATTTGATAGAAGAACTGGTTAGAAGCGGACATTTGAAGAAATTTGTGGAGAGAGCTACAAGAAGCGATTCAAGGAAAAAAGACGCCCACAGGATCACCAGACCATAGGCGGCGAGAAGAACCAAAAGGGGAGCAGACAAGGATAGCGGTGAATACCATCGCGGGAGGATTTGCAAGAGGCGGAGACTCCAACTCCGCCGGGAAACGCTATGTGAGAAAATCAAAAAGGGGAGTAGAATCAGTGGGACATGTTTCCTTCCCACCAGCCCTGACTTATCGTTCTCGCCAAAGGACGCCACAGGGATCGTACCACATGACGACGATCCATTAGTAATACAGGTACAAATCTTGAATTGTGATGTTAAAATGGTGTTGATAGACTCGGGAAGTTCAGCAGACATCATGTTTTGGGACGCATTTAAAGCAATGCAGCTGGCAAGAGAACTGCTCCAGCCCTACAAAGGAACTCTAGTAGGATTTGTGGGGGAACTAGCAGAAGTAATGGGTCATATCACGTTGCTGACAACATTTGGAGACAAACAGAATTCTAAAACTATAAAAGTAAGATACCTAGTAGTAAGGACCGTGTCTGCATCCTACAACATCATTATAGGAAGACCCGCATTCAACACCCTAGGCGCGGCCATGTCAACATTATACCTGGCCATGAAGTACCCTTTAGACAACGGCGGGGTAGGAATCATAAGGGGCGATCAAATATTAGCTCGCCAATGCTACGAATCTAGCCTCAAAGTGAAAAAGAAAGAGGTGGCAAAAGAAGTAAAGCACATCGCCAACATGAGCGAGGTAGCTGACCTCGACCCAAGGGAAGAGTTTCAAGACAGAAGAGTGAGTCCAATTGAAGAATTAGAGGAAGTTCAGATAGGAGAAGGAGAACACCAAACTACGAAGTTGGGAACAACCATGGAGAAAGAAGAAAAAGAAAAAGTCATAGCCATATTAAGAAAGAATGTGGACCTGTTCGCATGGCAACCATCAGACATGCCGGGAATTGATGAAAGCATAATCACACACAAGCTGGCGATAGCGCCAAACTTCAAACCAGTATCTCAGAAAAAGAGAAAACTCGGCGAAGAAAGAAGAAATGCAGTGGATGAAGAAGTAGCAAAGCTCAGAAAAGCACAGTTCATCGAGGAAATCAAATATCCAAAATGGCTCGCCAACACGGTATTAGTGAAGAAACACAACGTCAAATGGAGAATGTGTGTGGATAGACGGTGCGTGCCCAAAAGACCCATACCCACTTCCTAGCATCGACAGGCTCATAGACGGTGCGTTCGGTTGCAAAATGCTTAGCTTCATGGATGCTTACTCCGGGTACAATCAAATCAAAATGAACACAGCAGACGCACCACACACAGCTTTCACGACAAACACCTGCAATTACTACTATAAAGTAATGTCGTTTGGGCTGAAGAACGCAGGGGCCACATATCAACGCCTGATGGACAGAGTTTTCGCACAACAGATTAGGCGAAACCTAGAAGTCTACATAGATGACATGGTAGTCAAGACAGAAGAAGACGGCGAGCACCACAAGGACCTTGAAGACATCCTGGCATCGGTAAGAAAATACAACATGAGATTAAACCCGTCAAAGTGTTCATTCGGTGTACAGATAGGAAAATTTCTGGGGTTCCTGCTTACCAACAGAGGTATATAAGCCAATCCAGAAAAGTGTCAAGCCATCATCAACATGTGCAGTCCCACATCCGTCAAAGAGGTCCAACAGCTAACGGGAAGGATAACGGCGTTATCTCGTTTCCTTTCATGTGCTGGGGAATGAGCATGTCATTTCTTCTCCACCCTCAAGAAGGGAGAAAGATTTACATGGACAGAACAATGTGAGGAAGCTTTTCAGAAATTAAAAGAATTCCTATCCTCTCCGCCCATACTAACAAGACCTCGCCCATAACAACCCCTCCACTTATACCTCGCAGTATCTGACAACGCAATGAGCTCAGCGTTGGTCCAGGAAATAGAAGGCGAGGAAAAACCAGTATATTTTGTCAGCATAACCCTAATATGAGCAAAATTGCGTTACCAGAAGATTGAAAAGTTGTGTTTGACGGTGGTATTCGCAGCCAGAAGACTAAGGCAGTATTTTCAAGGCCACAAGATCATAGTCAAAACACACCATCCCATCAAAAAGGTGTTAAAAAAGCCAGACCTAGAAGGAAGGATGGTGGCATGGTCAATAGAACTGTCAGAGTACGACTTAACTTTCTCCCCAAGAGGAAACATAAAATCCCAAGTGCTAGATGACTTCGTCCTAGAAATGACTTCGCCCTCAGGCGACATAATCAGGAAACCATGGATCCTATCAGTAGATGGCGTTTCCAACTTAAGAGGAAGCGGAGCTGGAGTTGTCCTTGAAGGACCAGATGGAGTTTTGATCGAGTAGTCCATACGCTTCACATTTAACGCGAGCAACAATCAGGCGGAATATGAAGCCCTAATTGCAGGAATGAAATTGGCAAAGGAAATGGAGGTAGCCAGCCTACAGGTAAAAAGTGACTTCCAGCTAGTAACGAACCAAATGTCAGGTGAATACCAGACAAAAGATCCTCAGCTCGCAAAATACCTAGACAAGGCCAAGAAAATGGCGGCACAGTTTGAGAACTTCGAACTGATATACGTGCCAAGAGAACAGAACGCCAGGGCAGACTTACTGTCAAAATTGGCGAGCACCAAAAAGCCGGGTCATAACAGGATCGTCATTCAGGAAACCATAGCAACACCAAGCACGGATGTGACAGAAACAATGATGATGGTAGAAAGTAATGATTGGCGTCATCCTATCCTACAACGCCTGCAGCATGAAATCCTGCCAAAAGAAAAAGATGAAGCAGCGAAGTTAAAAAAGATAGCAATACACTACGCCATGATAGGCGACAAGATGTACAAAAGGGGCTTTGCAGCACTTATGCTCCTGTGCGTAAGTGAGTTAGAATCTCAAAGGATACTAAAGGAAATACATGATGGATCTTGCGGAAGTCACATAGGAGGAAGATCGTTAGCAGGAAAAGTCATCAGAGTAGGATTCTTCTGGCCCACAATCTTATCAGACGCCAAGGGATACGTAAGAAGTTGCAACAAGTGCCAAAGATACGCAGAATTACACCACGCCCTTGGAGAACCGTTAAAAACAGTAATGTCACCATGGCCATTTTATATGTGTAGAATTGATATCTTAGGTCCATTCCCTGCATCCCAGGGCCAAGCAAAGTTCCTTCTAGTAGCAGTTGACTACTTTACCAAGTGGATTGAAGTTGAACCAGTAGCAACAATTTCAGCAGAGAAGGTGAAACATTTTTATTGGAAAAGGATCATCTGCAGATTCGGGCTACCCAAATACATAGTCTCAGACAATGGCACCAGTTCACAAGAAAGCTGGAAGCAAAGGACAAGAACTGGACAGAACCTCTGGCGTCAATCCTATGGTCATATCACACGACTGTACATTCGACAACAGGGGAAACTCCATTTCGGATGGTGTATGAAACGGATGCAATGATCCCTGTGGAAATAAATCCGCCCAGCTGGCGAAGAGAAACAGCAACAGGAGAGGAAAACAGCGCAGCCTTGAAAGAAAACTTAGACCTCTTGGAGGAAGTAAGAGAAGCAGCGCACTTCAGGGAGTTCGCCATAAAGCAAAGAGCCTCAAGGAAATACAACACAAAGGTCATGCCAAGAAACTTCAAGGAAGGCGACTTGGTTTTAAAAAGGCCAATGGGAAAGGACAAGGGAGGAAAGCTAGCACCAAATTGGGAAGGATCGTTCAGGATCAACGAAGCGTTTGAAATGGAGCATACAGGCTGGAAACTCTGAAAGGCGAGGTGATGCCCAGAACGTGGAACGTGTCCAATCTCAGGTTCTACTACAACTAATCAAACTTAAGGAGAAAGGTGCCACCTAGAAGGCGTCATAAAACAAAATATTTTAGGATTGTTAGTTTACTTTCATGCTATGTATTGAAAACTCATTTTTATAAATAAATAAACAATGTTGGGACACTCTTTTCTCCTGCAAGGGCAGGTGTTTTTATCGAGGCACATCATTTTAGAAACATCTCGTGTGAATTTATTTTCACATTTTTATTGATAACGCCTTCAATATGTTGAAAGACTGAAACAGGAAAAACCGCCTTTGAGCGTGATAAATATAAAACGGCTCTGTTCGTCCAAACCGCCTTTGAGCGTGATAAATATAAAACGGCTTTGTTCGTCCAAATCGCCTTTGAGCGTGATAAATATACAAACCGCCTTTGAGCGTGATAAATATAAAAACAGCTTTGATCATCCAATCTTTGTTAAATCTTACTAACTCTAACACAACCCTATTTCCCTACTAAAATGTGGACCACAATTTTTCTCTTATTTTTAATCTTTTTTTTAATCTCTTCTACGCAATATTTGTTAAGTCCTAATAATCGTAATTAAACTCTATCTCCCTCCACTACAACATTTTTGTTGTTCGACAACAGTTAAAAAATGTAGCTTAAACCTTAAAAACTATAACCTAAAGGTATAGGGAATGATTTTCAACCGCTTTATAAGTGAGCATTACCTATCGTTTTAGGTTACAGTTTTCGCGCTTTCTAGCCACACTTTCCAAAACTATCACCAAAGCTATCAAGAATATGTTACAGTTTGTTAGCAAATTTTAGGCAACAGTTGTTACGTGTTGCCATTTTTGTTTACGGTCTTTGACTATCGCCTTAAGGTTAAGCAAAGGCTAGTACCCAATTTTTCTCTTATTTCTGATCTTTGTTAAGCCCTACTAGCCTTAATCCAACACTATTTCGTTATATATGTATATATATGAATTGCATAATTTTGTGTCACTAGAGCAAAATATATATGAGGTGTAAAAATATTGAATGACATTATAAAGACTACTTGTTAGTAATTTATGAAACTCAAAGTGATATCAATATTAAAGATGCTTTTAAAGTACTCCCTTCGTACCAAATTTTAAGTCGCTTTGAGATAAATAAAATTATATCCAATTGTTAATCACTTTACGATACAAATGAAGTATTAATGCTATTTTTCCTATTATATATTTAACATCTATACTTTTTTTTCTTTTAATTCTTTAATTTATCTTTCTCATACAATTAATAAAGGACAATTTTTTAAACTAAATCATAATTCCACTTTTTCATACTATATTAATTATATTTCCTAATTTGTATAATATGATTAAAACAATATATATCAATAAAGCTGAAAATCAAATCCAGTACCTTTGTTATACTACCAAAATTCCTTACCGCTCAACCAAAATGAAATATGATATCTTAAATCTTTACCTATTTAAACTTTCAAAAAACTGAATATCAATTTAGAACATCTAACATATTACCCAAACAGATCTGGATTCACTGCAGTTGGAGAGAGATCGGACGGTGACAATTAATAACTCAGTAAATAAATAAAAAAGTATAAAGTAGATCCGACAGCTGAGATCATCTACAGGGAATCCAAATTCTTACCCAAACATCTCACCTCTGTATCAAAATTAAATATGATATCCGAATCAATTTAAACTCTCATGGTCTGTTTGGTTCAATGGAAAGAAAGAGGATAAAAAGAAAATTACGGATTTCAACGAATGAATTTAGACCAACTCTAGTCCAAATTCATTCATCGGAATCCGTAATTTTCTTTCTTTCTACTTTCTTTCCATCGAACCAAACGAACCCTCAAAGTTTGAAGTATATTATAGTATATCTATATCACAACAATAATTAGTCAAAATTAATTAGTCAACATTGTGTTTGATTGAAAAACTGCACGTATAGAAGAAGATAAGAGAGAGGCCAAGTTTTTGTCAAAAAAAAAAAGAGAGAGGCCAAGTTCAAATCGAGAAATGGAAAAACCGCCGCCACTCTTCATCTTCCAAATCATATTATTATTTCTTCTCATCCAATCACTTCCTGCCACGTCATCGCACTCTCCAAAAACCGTTACATTTTCCGTCACCGAATTCGGAGCAACCGGCGACGGCGTCCACTACGACACCGTTTCAATCCAGTCAGCCATCGACTCATGTCCCTCCTCCATCCCCTGCCGTGTCACCTTCCCGGCGCCGGGTAAGTACCTTACAGCAACCGTATTTCTCAGATCCGGCGTGGTGCTGAACGTGGAAACCGGTGCCACCATCTTCGGCGGTCCGAAACTTGAAGATTATCCAAAGGAGTCGTCGAGGTGGTATGTGGTGTTGGCGGAGAACGCGACGGATGTTGGAATTGAAGGCGGCGGTGTTGTTGATGGACAGGCGGAGAAATTTGTAGTGAGATATAATGAGAGGAAGAATGTAATGGTGAGCTGGAATGAGACTGGGAGTTGTTTGGGTGATGAATGTAGACCTAGATTAATCGGTTTTCTTGGATGCAAGAATGTTAAAGTCTTCAACATTACACTCAATCAACCTGCTTATTGGTGGTACATTTTCAATACTATCTTCTAGTGTAGTTCTATAATTTGAGAGGTTTAGGATAAATTATTCCATTAATCGAACTGCCAAACAAGTCGTTATAGAGAATAGCTAATTAACCACTCGAGTTACTATTTAGTTAAACTCTTGTTCAGTTACTATGATATAGTACTTACTTCAAAAATTACCATAATAATATAGCTTTACTAGTATTAGTATACCATATGCTATTGAGAAACTTGTCAATAGTTGTTTTTAATTTTAAAATGGAATTATAGGTAAATAATTATTGAATTAATATCTTACATCTCATAAATTGTCAAGGCCTAGCTCAAATCTATTTTTAGGTTGGACAAGTTAACCCGGGTCGGATTTGAATCCAAAATCTATTTTTAGGTTGGACATCTGTTTTTAGCGTGATTTTTTCGGTATTTTCAAAAATGATTTTTATGATAACTTCATTATAAATAGTAAATGTTATTTAAATTTCATCTTTTTAATAATTAAAAGAGTGATTTAAATATTCATGTTAGAGATTTTAACTTAATAAAAATTATAATTTTTTAAAAAAGCTATCTCTAAAAAAATATTTTTATGAAAAATAATTTGAAATAGCTTTTTTTTAGAAATTTTATGATCCAAAAAAATTTGTAACAAAATGATGAAATACTTAAAATGATGTTTTAAAATAAACTATCCAAACTAATTTTTCATTTGAAGCTTTTATAAACAAATTCTTTGTTAAAAAACTTTTAACACAAAAATAATACACTGTTAGAATCCATTTACAAAAGAGCTAGAACAAATGCACCCTTACTTACATCCGGCTAAATTCTTTCATAGTCCCTTTTTCTGGAAATAGGAGAGTTGATACATAAAAAAAATACTCCCTCTGTTCCTTTAGATATATTGAGTAAATAATGTATCTAGTTTATAATATATGCTAGATACATTAGCTACTCGATATATAAAAAGTAAATATTCTCGCATATTAAGAACCAGAGGTAGTAAATGGCTAGGTAAACATAAGAATTTGATTATTATATTTTGGAGGTAGAAGTGTAGGAATGTGACTTGGTTAGGATGGAATGAAAAGGATATAATTGTATACGACAGACATTTTCTCTGTATATTATGACTTCTTGTGGTGGGCTCAGTTATTGTTTTGGAACTTGGGGGGTTTATCTGCACTGCAAAGGCAACATCATCAGTTTCAGATAAACACACAAACAGAAGATAGGGTCCCATGACAAATACTGCTATTCTTACAAATTACAATAACAGAAAGAAACAAAAAACGTCTCTAATAGAAAATTATTTAGTATTTGTTTGAGCTGCCTCCTCATTGACAGTAAAAAATTATAGTACTTACTACTTACTAACAAGTTGTGTAATTCCCTCCACTTCAAAATGTTTTCAAAGGAAAGTTTGTGTGTGTGACATATAACTTGTAAAATTTATTCTGCAAAATCTCTAATAAACTGCATTATGCACTCTAACAAACATACTTTATACTAACTTGCAGCTTACACTTGGTACGAAGTGAAAACATATCAATTCATGATATTGCAATTTATGGAGACTTGAATATACCAAACAACGATGGGATTGACATTGAAGACTCAAACAACACGGTAATCACTCGATGCCACATTGATACAGGGGATGATGCAATCTGTCCAAAATCATCCACTGGCCCTCTTCACAACTTAACTGTCACCGATTGTTGGATTCGTTCCAAATCTTCTGCAATCAAATTTGGCAGTGCTAGTTGGTTTGAATTTAAGCATTTTGTCTTCAACAATATCACTATTGTTGATTCTCATAGAGGACTTGCATTTCAGATCCGTGATGGAGGTAACTTCCTCATAAATTTCTTAATTCGTACATCAATATTACAATATTGCTTAATTCTGTAAATGTTTGTCCTGGCCTCAAATTGTTGAATGTGAAATAAGTATACAAAATACTCGTGCGCTTGAAAAAGCTTATTTACTACTTATTTATGCTTAAAATACTGGCGCGCTTCAAAAAGCTTATTTACAACTTAGTGTATGTTTGGTTTCGATTCTGGAGTAGCTAGAATTGATTCTGGACGTGTAGAATTGATTTTGACTTGTTTGGTTTCTTAAAAGTAGAATTGATTCTGCCTCCAGAATTGATTCTACTTGAAGCTAGAAATCGTAGCTTTTGATTCTATAATTGATTTTTACATGCAAATTTTTTGTTAAACTCACTTTTGCATAAATATATCCAAACAATAACATAAACCACTTAATTTTGGTCAGAATCAATTCTATCAAAATCAATTCTTACCACTGCAGAACCAAACACACACTTATTTATGCTTATCTTATAAGTATTTGACAGCGATTACGAATTTAGTTTATGACATGTTAATAAACTTGTTTTCAGCTCATTTCAACAACCTCTCTAGTATAGCTTATGAAAATAGTTTACAACTTAAATAGAATCAGATGTTTATATAATAATAATCCTTATTAAATTAGCACTTAATTAAACTGTTACTCAATTACACCTCATTTTACAACTTTTTTTTGCCTTTCAAAACAATTCTTGTTTCATGGATATCTCTTTAAATATAATACTCCAAATGTGTAACTCTACAATTTTTATAACTTACTTGAGATTGACTTATCATTTATCAAGCCTCACATTTTATTGAGCCTGATTATCATCAGTTCATTTATTATCCTAGCTTGTGCAAATGAAGATGTAACCTTAAACATATGTCTAAAATGAAATGCATTAAACTTCCTTGTACAGGAAATGTAAGTGACGTTGTCTTCTCAAACATAAATATAAGCACAAGATACTATGATCCATTATGGTGGGGGAGAGCCGAGCCTATCTATGTCACAACTTGCCTAAGAGACTCAACCTCGAAAGAGGCTTCAATCTCAAATGTTCGTTTCATCAACATCACAGCAAATTCTGAAAATGGAATCTTCCTCGCTGGCTCAAAGAGAGGATTGTTGAGAAACTTGAGCTTCATCAACATGAATATTACTTATAGAAGGTTCACCAGTTATGCCGGTGGATTGTTTGACTATAGGCCAGGATGCCAAGAATTGGTTAAACATAAAACTGCTGGGATTATGATGGAACACATTGAAGGTCTTGAGGTTAGAAATGTAGAAATGAGATGGGAAAATAATGAGCTAGAACAGTGGAATAATCCTATGGAGTTCAAAACAAATACTGTGAATAACATCTATTTTTCTAATTTTAATTCTGTTTTGTATTCAAATAGCAAATCAAGTTCATAACTTTTGGTCTGCATAGGAAAAAGGTATACATCGGTCTGTTATTAATCAAGGGAACTGAGGAAAGTTCAAAAGAGGGGAGAAGCATTTGCTTTGTGCATCTAGAAAAAAGTACTGGGGATCATATACTGTTTCATTATATTATGTGATTGCATTTTACCATTCAAAGATTTGTGATTGTAAGGCCTTCAAATTGTTTATATCAATGTGTTGGTTATGATAGAATAAAAACATAAAAGAGATTTGGTATAAGTAGGATATTATGTTTTCTGCAGATAATTCTTTTTGGTAACCAACAAAATTGTATAAGTAGATAATTCAATTCTGAATTCTCATTCTAGTTTCTTAAAAAAAAGTTATTTCCATTAAAGATGTAAATAAATTCTTGTCAATATTTGTTTCCATTAAAAAAGTAAACTTGAGTTCTTCTAAGCAATTCATTCTAGGGAATTCATTAACCAACTTAAGTCTGATTATTTAGTTGAAGCTAAATGTTTTTGTTGAGGTAAGGAGACTTCCATTATAATAAATACAAACATTGCAAGCATGTTTAATAATGGCATCGTATCTTCATTGCTCTTATCTGATTTATCCTTTTAGCTGTTATACCTTTTACATCAATGCTCAATGAGTGTGTGTATATATAAAAACTCTTACGGGTACACTCTTCCCCCATATTTCTAGCTTCCATCAATGAGTAAAATTTTACCTAGTAAAGTAGTGTTAGAAGTCCTAAAAAAAATGATAGAAATAAATTTTTAAAATCGCATCCTTAATATCTTTCTAACAAGTTTGTCTATCGAAATTAAGAATAGGGTAGAATTTCTGTTTATTAAAGTAGTCAAAACTCAAAAGTGGAAATAGATTTTATGTTCATTTTGACTCTTGTTTCGGACGAATTTGGATCCTCTCCAAAAAAAAAATTCAATGTTTTCTCTCATTTTTTAATCTAATGGTTGTTAAATTATAAAGAATAAAATACTAATACTTAAAAAGAGAGAAAAAAAAAACAAATGAATAGTTAAGATCGCATTATAGAGAAAATATTGAAGAGAAAATTGGAGAGGATACAAATTCGTTTCGGACTAGGTCAAAGCCTAATTTTATTTGAACTCCTCACCCATCTTCACTACACACTCAATCCATGAATCACAACATCCTAAGTCTATAATTCCTGAAATCCAGAACGTCTCAAAAGTATCGAGGAATAGCTATCTACATGGTCCTATAAATACTCCTCTTGACCACCGAGAAAGATACACAGTTCTAATCACAAATTCACAATGAATATCTCACTTTTTACTCTTATTGACTTGAGCATCAGAATGTTTATAGATTTCCTACTCATTCCTACTCATACTTTGATGAACATTGTTGATGTTTCACTCTTCATCCTCAATGCCGTAGTATATATAACTCTCTTCAAATATATTTTTGCATTTTGATATAAAACATGACTTATAAAATGTCTATGCCCCCGCCCCAAGATAAATAGCTCAAATGAAATAAAAATTTGTTTCAAAATATGTGTTCTACTCAACTTTCTATATAATATTTTGTAATTATATCTCTAATTGTTATTATTTTCACTACTCCCAAATAAGTTATCAATACTAATATTTTTTAAAGATAATTAAAAATAACAGTCATGTTTTTTACTCTTTAATTTTACATTTTTCTTATACAGTATAAAATAGCCAAATAAATAAATTATTTAAAATGAGAGATAGGACTCAGCGCGGACCTGCGACCCGACTCGAAACCGATATAACCGATAATATATTGAGATATCCGGTCGGGTGCGGGTCGTGTCTCGGGTCAATAATTGCAAAAAGTCGAGCGTGAATAATTGCATACAGGCAGGTGCGGGTCTTTAAAATTTTATCTCTTCATAACCGAAATCGACCGAACAACTATTAAGATGTAAATTATTATTTTTCTTCTCTCCCTCCCTCTGTCAATCTCGTATACACTTTGTTTTGTTGTTTTTATCCATCTTTGATATAGGAGAAAATGTTATATTTTACAAACTTATAATATGTTAATAAAGAAGGTGCAAAATATATGTTTATACTTCTCTTCTATTTGATATATTGTTGTCATTAGATCTATAAATTTTAAACAAAGTAACAACATCTCACTCTCTTTGGTTTTTCATTTAGTTTTTCTATTATTTGTTATATTGTGAACAAGATATTGACCTATTTAAAAATAGGAATTTTTTAATAATAAAATTTAAATGTAAATAAAATTTCAATCAAATCCGTAATAATCAACCTATTCTACCTGCCACCCGAACAAACTCAATGATTGCGTTTTTTATCAATTTTATAATTTTCAATTCGAACCCGACCAATAATCATGCATAATGAGAGAGTAATAAAGAAGATAGGTAAGACAAGGTTGTCACGTGCTTTAAAATAGGATTCGGATTGAGAGCAGTCAAGAACCATGACTGCATGCAGTCAACAAGATCAGAACTGTTCAATCTTAATCGGACGATCTATATTGTAAAGTTAGAATTTTAATTGTTCTAGGAAATTAAAACTACATCAAGATCTGTGTGTCTGATTTTAATCATACAGTTAAAAACTGCTGACTGCAGCCTGACTGCATGGTTACTGACTGCATTGGATCCAATTCCTTTAAAATATGACAAAGGCAATGCGTATTTTTTCTCATTTCCCGTCGGTGCTTGCTAAGGTAATGTTTGGAGCTGAGACTTACACCAATGCTTTTGATTTCAAAAATTGCATAAAATCAAGTATCAATTACTATAATATACAGTACTAGTTGAGATCTAAACGCGCATTACCACATGTTTATGCCGACCTTTATCCCAACACAAAAGATACTATCTTTATATTCACTATGATTTGTGTTCTCTATTTTTCTTTATTTTTTGTTGTCTAATTTAATATTAAGAATTCAACTATTAAGTTAAATAAATAGGATGTCTAAAATTTTAAATCTAATCTCTGCATTTTATGAAACGTAACATCTCCCTCAACTAAATTAAACTCATAAGTTGTGTTATCTATTATTTAATAATTTCAGTATGGAATATATATGTGCATGTTAGGAGAATGAATCCTCTTAATTTTTTTTTTCTCAATTTTTTTCAATTTTTACATTTTAATCATCAATCACCTTTTCTACATTAGTTTTAGAATTAAATATTGTTTTATATTTATAATTCAATGGTCAATTGTTTCACTTTATTTTCTCAATTTTTTTTTTCCACTTGAGAGAATTCATTCTCGCATGTTAGTGGCACTTACCTCCCAATCCCATCCTTTGGCACCTTGCGGATCTTGTCCACCGCTCCCTGCTCCCACCATACCCTGCATATACATCTAACTTTATTATTCGTAGCAACTAGCAAGTATAGAACTCTCATTGAGTAAGAGAAAAGTGTCTTCTTAACATAAGAATTCTCATTGAGCAACCTTTGATGTATTTTTAAAACTTGCCAAATACTCATGATTTGTTATTTATAGATATTTTTGTTGGTGATGTCCATTCTATTCTTGATAATTTTGAGATATTTATCAATTAATCGATGAAAACAAGTTATATATAAATATTTTCATATGCATGGTACTAGGGGTGGCAAAACGGGTATGCCCGCCCCGCTTAGACCCGTCCCATTTAAGTCCGCTAAAATACGGGGTGGGGCGGGCCAACTTAGATGCGCGGGCTCAAAATTCAAGCCCGCCCGTTTATTGGCGGGGTTGCGGGTTGGCGGGCATGCCCGCCAAATACTTTTTTTTTTTTTTTTACGATTTGAATTACAACTCACAATTAAATGTTAAAAAAATATTAAACAGGTTGAATTATAATAACTTCACAATTCCTTACAATTTTTACCTCTTATTTTAAAACTAGCAATAATATTATAATATGGATAATTAAGAGAAACTTGCAGCAGATAATAGAGATAATTAAACTAAAAGAAACATTAACCAAGTTAATAAACAATTCCTTATAATTATGCTTAATTAAACTAACAAATCATCAACTAAGTTAATAAGTACCCCTTAAAATACAAGATAAAACGATAAATACTAGAAATGGATGGAAAAACGGGCATGCACGCCCCCGTTTAGGCCCGCCCCATTTAAGCCCGCTCAAAAACGGTGTGGGGCGGGGTGGGCCAACTTAGGTGTGCGGGCCGAAAACCTCAGCCCACAAAAAATTGCGGGCCAAACGGGTCGGCCCCGCGGGCTCGGGCCGTTTTGCCACCCCTACATGGTACGGGCGTACAACTAATTTATAATTAATTTTTGTCTTACATACATTTAATATATTTTTATTGATTCATGGGCAAATGCATCAAATTATGAAATAGTACAGTTTAGAAAAAACCATTTTGGTTATATTATTATTAAGTGTTAGCAAATTTTCGTACCAAAAAAAAGTGTTAGCAAATTTGAATAATTAAAGAAGTATAACATAAAACGTAATTGATAAAATTAAAATATTAAGCAACATAAAGATAATGCCACTTACAAGTTGATCTCGAAAATTGTCGTGAGTCAGTTATGCCCTTTTTTTTATGGTATCGTCAGCCCCTTTCAAAATAGTTTCATTCCGGGGAGGAGCATTAAAGATAATGCGATCGTTTTACAGAAAGTGCTACACGTTATGAAAAAATTAAATTAAAAAAATGGAGACATGGTTTTCAAACTAGACTTGGAAAAAGCTTATGATAGAGTCAATTGGAATTTTCTAGAGGACATGTTTGAAAAATTCAATTTTCCCCCGAAGATTATCTCTCTTATCATGTTTGGTATATTTGCTCCATCCAATTATATTCTCTGGAATGGGAGTAAAATAAAATCTTTCACACCAATGTGTGGGTTGAGACAAGGGGACCCCCTGTCACCGTATTTGTTTGTGTTGTGTATGGAACGCCTCGGCGTGATGGTGTCCAATCGGGTCAGTAATGGTACTTGGAAGCCTACGCAGCTTGTAAATAATAGTACAAAGCTACCTCATCTTTTCTTTGCGGATGATGTTTTCCTCTTTGCGAAAGCTAGCGGCGTCGCAGGCCTGCATGGTTAATGAAGTTTTGGATCAGTTTTGCTCTATGTCTGGTTTAAAGATAAGTTTTTGTAAGTCCAAATTATGCACTTCAGGAGGAGTGTGCCGACGTGTCCGTGAGTCTATTTTTACTAGTACTCAAATTCACGCCATAGACAGGTTTGAGAAGTATTTGGGTTTCAAAATGGTCAGTGGCAGAATTAGTAAACTTGATTTCGTATATGTGTATGATAGAATCTCTACAAAATTAGCGTCTTGGAAAAGTAGACTTTTGAACAAACCCGGTAAAGTGGTGTTAGCTAACTCGGTGATCTCGTCATTACCAGCTTACTATATGCAAATTAACTGGCTTCCGCAAGGTATGGGTGATGATTTAGACAAAATTATCCGAAGATTTATTTGGAAAGGCACTGGTGACGCTGGAATGCACCTTGTGAATTGGGATAAAATTACTCAACCTCACCGTTTTGGAGGGTTGTGTGTGTGCGTTTCTCGGCTTCAAAATATTTCCCTTCTTGGCAAGCTCGTTTGGGAACTCCTCAAATCACCAGATAAGTTATGGGTTAAGCTTTTAAAAGAAAGATATTTGAAAGGTCGTCTAGTGTTCTGCCTCCGTGTCAGGCGATTCAGCTATTTGTAACTCCGTTACTAAAACTATACACATGCTGCGAGATGGTTTTTCTATTAAAATTGGTGACGCGGTTCTAATTTCTGGTTCAATTCTTGGGTGTTTAAAGAGAAGCTAAGCTAAGCTCCATGGTGCCTTTTGTTGCAATTCAGGACACTTCAACCAAGATCAAGGATGTGTGGTATGATGGGAATTGGAATCTCCAGTACTTGTATACCAATATTCCAGAATTCGCCTGTGATGAAATCCTTTCCCTTCAGCCTCACATTGTTAATGGAATACCAAACGTTTGGGTTTGGCAAAATTCTACTTCCGGAGTTTACTCTACTAAGGATGCATATAGTTGGTTGTTAGATCCTACTCCGACCAATACTAACAGTAACTGGCAGTGGATTTGGCGTCTTACGCTTCCAGCAAACATTCAATTTTTTATCTGGCAGATGGCCCATGATTTCATTCCAACGAGAGCAGTGTTGCATCATCGAAAGGTATATGCTTCTGCTATTTGTCGCCACTGTTTAGTGACGGTTGAAACTATTGACCATTGTCTCTTTTCCTGCATTGAGGCTTGTAATGTTTGGAAAGCTTGTGGTTTGGACAACATCCCTTCGTCCATACAGGCAATGAGTTGGTTCTCTTGGTGCAAAACTTTTGGGGCTTCCCATGGGAATATTATTTTTGTTGTGATGTGGACTATTTGGTGTGCGCGGAACGACGTCATCTTTAAAAATACTAGAGCAAGTGTGCATGAGAGTCTTGCCAAAATTCAATCGTTGGTCTACTTCTGCTCAGTGGCGTTTTCCAATCAGCCACTAGCCCCCACGAATACAACGTTACAACAGCTTGTGAGCTGGTCACGGCCACTAGATGGTTATGTTTGTATGAATGTTGATGGCAACTTCTTGGGTTCTGTACAAACAGCAGGTTTTGGTTGTCTTATTCGTAATGATGTTGGGTCCTTCCTCGGAGGTTTCTATGGTGTCGCGTCAGATGTTAGTATCATTTATGCTGAGATCATGGCCTTGCTTCATGGTTTAGAGTTATGTTGGGAAAATGGCTTCAAGCATGTTGTTTGCTTTTCGGACTCATTACAAACGGTAAATCTTGTCAAAATGAAGTTTCTCCTTTTCATAAATTCGCGAATGAAATTATTAGCATTCGTCGGTTACTTGATAGAGACTGGGTTGTTGTCATTAATCACACGCTGCGAGTAGGGCTGAAAATGACCTGATCCAACTCGTGAATAGTTCAAAGCTCAATTCGATAATTGACTCGTGAACTTAACCAAATGAACTTAACTTGAGTTAAAAATAAAGTTCGTTAAATAAATGAGTTGAACATAAATTGTATATAGTTCGACTCGTTTAGCTCATAAAGTAACTCGGTTATATATATAACTTTCTGATGAAAAAAAAAATTAACTGTGCACATTAATGAATTTTTCACTTCCTTACATACAACTATTACCCACTCTCCCTTTATCAAATAAATAATTTTACTATTTAAGGACTAGGGTTGGGAACAGGCCTGAGCCTGGCCTATGATTTTTTTTCAAGCCTAAGCCTGACCTGCAGCCTATCAAATGCTTCTTTTTTTGGCCTGGTCTGAGCCTGTTTAAAGTATGGTCTGGCCTGGTAGCCTGTTTAAAAGCCTATTTTACATTTAAATTTTTATAATTTTTACAACATTAAGAAAAAACTAATAAAATGCTTAGCACAATAACTTCTATTTTGCCTAACAAATATAATTTGTCTTTGTCAAAAGAAAAATAAATATATTTTGTCTAATATATATTTTTTATTTATATAAATAATATTTATTTTTTATAAACGATGATATAAATAATAATATCATATAAATAATAATAATAATAATAATAATAATAATAAAATATAAACAGACCGGCCTAACAGACTTTGCAGGCTTTTTTAATAGTCTAAGTCTGGCCTATTTATATAAATAGGCTCTTTTCAAAGCCTGAACCTGACCTTTTTAATAAACAGGCCAGGCCATACCAGGCCTAAACCAGGCCAGGCCGCAGGCTCCTGGAGGCCGCCTGGCCTATTCCCAACCCCATTAAGGACTCTCTCTTTCTCAAAAGGCTTTTCATTTTTCATTTTTCATTTAAGAAGACTTTTCCTCTCATTTTTTTCTACGGCATGTCTTTTTAATTCCTGGATTGTGGCTAATTGTATATATTAAAGTTCAACTGATGCAATTTTATCTTGAAGGAGCGACCTATTGGAGTTTGGGATTTGATATTTTGAAAATAATTGTGAAATTTTGTTGGTTTTTGCTTTGTAATTTTGTTACTTGTATCTGTTTATGCAGGTTTGAATACAAATAAGGTAATATGAAAGCTTTCTTTTCAATGAGGAAATATAAAACTTACAATTGGGTTGTGGTACAATGATTAGGATGCGATATTTGTTGTATTTTAAAAAGTTTGCTACAATATTTGTGACTAAAAGTTTGCTACATTTTTTTATTTTAAGGGAAATTAAAAATATACAACTTAATTCAAATAAAAATCCAATTTAAAATTAAAAAAACTATTTACGATAACGAATACGGAACGACAACAAAATAAAAAAGACCCATGGAAAAGCTAGTAATAATAATAAATATAATCTTTAACATAGATCACATAGTTACATTTTTGGATAAACTAAAATTTATTTATAAATATTTCCAAAAAGAGTATAATATCTTCATGAATTAAACTAAACGCCCTGGCAAACAAGAACATGTACTGTATCTTTGTAGTGACAACAAATAGGACGAAATATCTATCTATTATAAACTCGTGTACTTTTATCAAATTCATTGGACACCAAATAAACTAAACAACTACTCATGTCCCAAAGTGAAAGAGAAAGCATGGTGTGGGGTTACGAATCAAGGGCCCCACAAAGATCACATCATCACACTCAGTCACACCCAATTAAAAAGTGACGAAAAGGTTGACCTGATAACATCACCACCATTACCTCCCATACCCGGTAACACTCTTACACCGACACCATTCTCCGGTTACTACCACACCACCCTTTTCTTTTTCCGTTTTAAAATCCCACCATATTCCCGCATTCTCTTCCTTCTCCCTCACTCAGTACTCCACAAAACACAACATTATTGTCTTGTTGCTGTTGTACCGTTGCTAAATACTAATCCCGAGGATTAATCTCTTTTTTCTCTGCAACACTTTCCCATCATTTTAACGTACAATTGTCAATTTACTTCACTTCACCCCTCTCTCTCTCTCAACTCATCATCTCTCCGTGTTTTCTTATCGTAGTAAGTTCCAACGATTGTAACTGTTCCTACCTTTATTTATTATTCATATTACGGTTACAAAAAAAAAAAAAAAAACCTACTGCCACACTTTTTGTTTTTGTACACTCTCTTTCTCTGTTCTGTTCTGTTCTATGCTTTGTCCTTTTTCTTTCCGTTTCACGTGAATTCTCACACGAACTCTACCACTTTGGTTTCTAATATCACTCTCTTTATCAATAGATCTTATCCTTGATTTTGTTTACTTACATGTATCTACTTGTTTTTTCTGTTTCAAATGTTGCTTTCTCATTTGTTTTTTTTTTTATCTTGATGAATGAATCGTGACGGTTCTTATATTTTTTTTCTTGTAGGTAACTTCATTATCCATCTATATATATCTATATATAGTTTGTTTTGTACTTTTGTTATGTTATTTTGGATTCAAAGAAATTGTGATAATGTAGTAGTTGATTGATGACATAAGACTAGTCCTAGATCTTGGTTTTACACTTTCCTTGTTGATTTAGTCAAAGTTAATTACTTGTAAGTAAAAACAAAAATTGAGAATAGTTTTTATTATACAGGTTATAGACAGTTGTTAAATTGGAATAAATCCAGCTAGCAAGCATATTTTTATTGATCATGATGGTGGTGATGTAAGGGTATCTAATTTCTTCACACTCTATTTCTAGGTCTATGCTTGTTTTATCCCTACTCCACTAGGAGATTTTTTTTTTTATATTATTTTTTTTGTAGTTTTGTTTTGCTCAGAAATTATAGTGGTATCTCTATGTATCTGTCATGGAAATGGTGTCGTCACGCAGTCGGTGTATTGTTGACCGAAATCGACTGGTACAAATTTAACACTAGTAACTATTTGCGGTCACTATTTGACTGCTGGGAATCTAATACCATGTAGGACATTGGTCGTTGGATGAAAGATGCATTAGAGTTGGTCCTACAAAGAGTTAATCAAACTAGTGATGATATGCTATGAATGATGCCATGACACATTCAGTTACATTTAATTATTCTATTTTTTTAAATTATTTCTGGTGTCGACTTGTTAGTGTCATGTATTATGTGTCTGTGTTAATGTTTCATAGATGATGTGTTTACTTAATTTTAGGTACTTAATTCAATTTCACTACTTGGGATTAGATCTTTATTTTATAACTATGTGTTCACATTTTTGATATCTGAATCCTGCTTACCCTGCACAATTCTTACTTTCTAAATAAGGTCTTCATAATTTGGTGCTATTCTTTTATAAAAATTTATATTAGCATGAAATTCAATCTCATGTCTGGAAATTGGATGCTTTGTGAACTTTCTGCACTTGTCTTCTTTATGGTTTTTCCAATTTGGGTTTGTTTTGATATACTGTTTTATGATGAATGATTCAAATGCCTTCTTCATCCTATCTCTGGAATTTTATTGGTTTCCCTAGTTTTCTACTTTTCATGATCTTTTATTGTCTTTTGTTATAGAATTTAGTTATTTATTTCATCATTACTTATGCAGGTAGTAGAACATTGTTGTTTTGAGTATCTGGAAAAACAGCTGCACCAGAGATTGTGTATGCACTTTTATGGTGGTGGAAGCCAAAACACTATCCTGTGAAGTGGTTATTGTTAGAGGTTACGGACTTTAGAAGCTCGCTAAGGTTAGTAAATGCTATCAGTTTCTCCTGTCAGAGAGCTTTTTCATTTGATTGGTATTCGAGCGAATTTGAAAACATGAAAGAAATTGACAAGAGAAAAGGTTCAAAGAATACTGAAACTAAGAGTTTGAAAAGAACCAAAAGGCGAGAAAACAGATTGTATAAAAATAATTCATCTAAAACATTGACTGAAAAAGGAACTGAATCTAAGACGGCCTTAGAGAATTCAGAAACTTATGAAAATCTAGTTATACGTTATGTGGATGATGTCAACAGGTCTGAGGAGGCACTTGTCAAGATGAAAGTTAATGAAGTGGTTGATAATCGTTCAACTGATTTGGAGAAAGAGCAAAAGGAAAGGTTCGAAGACGCATCAGATACCGACACAACAAAGGATTCAGTATCATCTCAAGGTGATTCTTTCACAAATGAAGATGAGAAAGTGGAGAAAGCTACGAAAGATCCAAAAAGTAAGGTTAGAGTGAATTCTTTAGAAAACAATCGCGGACCAAGGGAGAGATCTGATAGGAAAGCAAATAAACTGCAATCAAAGGTATCAGGCAGCAATCAAAAGAAACCTTTAAACTCAAATAAAACGCCTTCAAAAGTTACAAACAAAAATACGTCAACCAATTCCAAGACCGCGAAAGTTCCTGTTAAAGTTTCGTCGGAGTCTTCTGAAGGAGTTGAAGTTGATGAAAAACCTGTTATAGAGATCAAGGAAATTGATATCTTGGATGGATCCTCCAATGGTGCTCAGGTCAAGGAAATTGATATCTTGGATGGATCCTCCAATGGTGCTCACAGTGTAGGAAGTCAAGATGAAAATCGTGAAACCGTTAATGCTGAAGAGAATGGTGAACGTGAAAATGAGGCGGCGGCGGCTTTGGAATTGAAAATTAAAGAAATGGAATCACAAATTGAAAATCTCGAAGAGGAACTGAGAGAAGTTGCTGCTCTTGAAGTGTCACTTTATGCTATTGTACCAGAGCATGGAAGCTCGGCACACAAGGTGCACACACCTGCTCGGCGCCTTTCTAGGCTCTATATACATGCTTGTAAGCATTGGACCACGAAAACGAAAGCAACGATAGCCAAGAATACTGTTTCTGGTCTTATTTTGGTTGCTAAATCTTGTGGTAACGATGTTTCAAGGTATGTACATGAATCTAACATAATTTTTTTTAGTTTAATACAAACAACAAATATTCTGATCTTGACTTGTGGTTCAGGTTAACTTTCTGGTTGTCAAATACCATTGTGTTAAGAGAGATAATTTCACAAGCATTTGGGAGTGCATGTCAAGTTAGTCCCATTACAAGGTTGGCTGGATCAAATGGATCTGCCAAGAGGAATGATGGGAAATCTGCATCACAGAAATGGAAAGGTTTTTCAAATGGCAAATCAGGAAATGGTTTCATGCAGACCGGTGAAGATTGGCAGGAGACAGGAACCTTTGTATTTTCCTTAGAAAGAGTAGAATCGTGGATCTTTTCTCGGCTAGTAGAGTCAGTGTGGTGGCAGGTATAAATCTCTCTTTCTTCAGTTAAATATTTTTATAAAAAAATTGCGAAAGGGAAAGTATTATTTTCTGAAAAGGAAGGAAAAATTATTATTAAATCAAGTGGAACTAATTACTACTTTACAACTGTCCCTGAGGGGATTTGAACTCCGTCCATCGATGTCACTTGTGTGATAAATTGAGAAGTGTTCTGATCGAGTGCTAATCTAATCCTCTATCATGTTCTACAATTTCAGGCTTTGACTCCTTATATGCAATCTTCGGTTGGGGACTCGTGTTCAAATAAATCCAATGGAAGGCTGCTAGGACCTGCTCTTGGTGATCACAATCAAGGAAACTTTTCCATCAATCTCTGGCGAAATGCTTTCCAAGATGCTTTTCAACGACTTTGTCCTGTTCGAGCAGGAGGGCACGAATGTGGTTGTTTGCCTGTAATGGCAAGAATGGTATGCTGTTACCAATCTCCTTCCTTTCACAAAGATGTTTAACTTATTTTCCCTTTCTTTTGTCTAAGCCTCGTAGATTAAGTAGATTTAAATCCATTCACCAGGTCATGGAACAGTGCATAGATAGACTAGATGTTGCAATGTTCAATGCAATTCTTCGGGAATCAGCTCTTGAGATACCAACTGATCCTATATCAGATCCGATTGTGGATTCAAAGGTTTTGCCAATCCCAGCAGGAAACTTAAGCTTTGGATCTGGTGCACAGCTAAAAAATTCGGTATGTATTTCTATTTTTACACTGCTTGGTATTCACCATTCAGTGTCTAAAAGTTGAGGTTGAATATTTGAATTTCTAATTTGAAAGTAGGAAAGTTTTCTTTTCGATAGCATATCTTAGAGGGACAACAGTCAATTCTTTAACGTATCTTATGAAAAAATTATTTATAAGAAACTGATTAGCAAAATTTGAGGTTTGGTCACAAAATTGATATGAGTAATGTGACTCATGCAGTATCAAGGTTTTCATCATATTTGAAATTTAAGCCTGCAAATGTTTATGCTTATGAAAGAGTTATTTACTTGAACTGCAGGTTGGAAATTGGTCTAGATTGCTCACTGATATGTTTGGCATTGATGCTGAAGATTGTCCGGAAGAATATCAGGAAAATGGTGAGCATGATGAAAGGCAAGGCGGAGACAGTGAAACCAAACCGTTTGTTCTCCTTAACGACTTGAGTGACCTTCTAATGCTCCCAAAAGACATGCTTATGGATAGACAAGTCAGACAGGAGGTTGATTTCATGAATTAGATACTTCGGTGGCTTGCCACTTTCACTTTCTCTTTTTCTTATGTTGTCATTGCGTTTATTTCATTTATTTGTATTATTATGCAGGTATGTCCTTCCATCAGTCTTTCATTGATTATACGCGTCCTTTGTAACTTCACTCCGGATGAGTTCTGTCCGGATCCTGTTCCAGGAACCGTCTTGGAAGCATTGAATGGGGAGGTATACTCATCTCTTATTCTTTCGTTTTTAAGCTGTTATGAAGGCTGCTAAATTTGTTGCTAGTTTTCATAACTAATGAGAATGTTGCGTAGAATTCATGCTATATGGTATAGTCCAATTTTGCATTAGCAAAAGAAGAAAAAACAAATTATTCTGATTCTGAAATGGGTTATGCCTTTAATTCAATTTTAATTTCAATCGATTAATATTTTGATAAGTTTGGTTTTCTGAGGTAAAACTAGTTTATTAACTAAAATTCATTTCATCTTTAGACTATTGCGGAGCGAAGATTGGCAGCAGAGTCCATAAGAAGTTTCCCTTATGCCGCTGCTCCAGTTGTGTATACACCTCCCTCGTCAGTCAATGTGGCCGAGAAAGTTGCAGAGGCAGGAGGAAAGTGTCACCTGACGAGAAACGTATCGGCTGTTCAGAGGAGAGGATATACAAGTGATGAAGAGCTTGAAGAACTTGATTCGCCGCTTACATCTATCATTGATAAGCTTCCTCCATCTCCAACAGTTACTACTAATGGAAAGCAAACGAGTCATACCACCACAAATGCTAGATATCAACTACTTCGTGAAGTTTGGTCTATGTGATGTGAACCTTGTGAAATGAAATCCACATGTATACTCTTTACCAAAGTAAAAATGAATATGTCAAATGATTTAGGAGGAAGCAATAGTGAAAGAGGAAAAGGAAAAAAGAAGAATAAAGATATCTAATCTAATATATGTTGAAAATCTTCATTAATAGGGCAATTTAAGCCCCAGTTTCCTTTTCTGGTTTGCTTTTCTTTTGGTGTATATACATATATAAGATAGCATTGAAGAATTTTTCATGTTCATTGCTTACCATATTTTCATGTTTGTTTAATATCTAGCATCTATGTTCTATTTGTAATATCAATCAATATTTTGTTATTAAAAGATTATACAAATTTTTTTTACGAGGCATGCGACTTTACATTAGAATTTAGAATATGACTTTGAACGTTGAAGAGTGTTAGCAACACACGCATTTCACCTCACTCTTTTTTTACTATTGGTTAAAGTGCACACATAATTTGCGGGGACGGTGGGATCTATATAAATTTCAACCAATAGAAGATAGTGTGTTTGTATTAGAGTTTGTTTCTCGCATTATTCTTGAATGATTAATAGGTGACCAATTTGTGTTTATTTCACGGTCATGTTTTTTTTTAATATACTGTATATAATAGGGTCATGGGTTTAGGAACACTTATCTTTTGCTCATATTTAAGGATAATTGTATTATTTGAGCATCAAAATCCAAACATCATGTGTTTTATATAGACATTTTAAAAATACACAAATTAAAATACAGTATTTGATACTGAAAAATTTATGTGCAAAAATGATTTCAAGGACTTCTATACATGTTTTTTGTAGTATAAGATTAAATGATACGCACTGTTAGTATAAATTGTTTTACAGTGACAACTAATAGAGTTTGTCAACAATATAGCCATGATGTAGCAAATTAAAGATTTATAGCCATGAACAATAGCACATTTATAGGCAGAGGCATATGTAACCAAGCGTTTTTTTGCATTATACACTATGGCATATGCAGTACCTTGTCGGATCAAGTAAAGTCGAAATGAATAGCTAGCTATCTTTTATGATGAGATCGTACACCTTACTTTAATTATCATAAACATCCAAATAAATGAGTTGGGTAGAAGGGGCTCATCTATTATTTTTCACAGATACATCATACATTATTGAACCACATAACTCAGTAGTTCAGCACCGTCAATAAATTTTTGTACCTAAAATTGAATGAATATTTTAGCTACTTATCATAGAACATATTGTCTGCTGATCAAGTGCTCAACCTTGAAATGGGCCACGTGAAAAGGAGAAATGTCGATCTACTTCAAAACTGTATTCGACAGCACCAGTTTATAAACTTAATATAGCTTATGTTTGTTCTCCAAAAAAAAAGCTTATGTTTGCTTATACACGCCCTTACGCGTGAATTGGTTGATTATATTCGCCAAAAATGTCAGCATCTATAGTTAAGTTTAACTTTGTCATGTCCTCATTTCTTAAGAAAGGTAGAACTGATTTCCATAATGTAGCAGAAAATCATTAACAAGTTCAAAAACCCAGATAAGTATCACTTCAATGTTTATATTGGCCAGTGCATCCCGACAGCTGATTTAACAAAGACCGGCAAATACTATTAAAAGCCTAGAGGTTTGTCATCTTACAAGCAGAAACTAAAATGATATACTAGGTTAAAGCAAAAGAAACAGACATACACAGATACACACCCAAAACTAATAGATGTTAAAAGTCAGTTTTATGGCAGGATCATAGATCAGTGCCCACTTCATAAAAATCCAAGATAAAAACATTATGAGAGGCCTTAGTGTTTTTTTTCTCATCCCACACATCTGTCAGTTCAAACCATCAATCACCACCCACTTGCCTCTTCCAAGAGTCTTCCACAATCAGTTCATCAACTCCCCAATCTTCATAACTGGATAATTTGCCAAAAATGGTAATTATGATGTAAAAGATGAAGGAATGGTATCAGCCTAAACCCTTCTATACAAGAAAAATAAGTATCCAACTTACTAAACGGAGAGTATTTATTTACCTTCCATCAGGCAAGTAGCGACGGATGGTGAACGGAATTTTCCGCTCTCGTAGCTCCTTCATGGCAATCTGAAGGGTTGGGAGAATAAAACATCAGATATTACAACAAATAAAATACATAGCATTGCCATTACACAACTGAAACAAACAAAATGGAAGTATGAAACCAGGGCCAATAAAAATTAAAAAAAAAAAACCAACAACAGAACATAGATATTCCTAAATCGAATACAGAAAACGTCTAAACTATGAGAAGAAATCCAATTTACAAAACCCAATCATGTAATTTCTAGTATGGACTGCAGTGTTTCTTTACAAATCTTAAGAGCTTGAGAATCAGATAACATATAGAAATACATAAAACAAGGTACCCTACTCATTGTGGAGATTATTTAAATCCTAAATCAACAAGTAGTCTGATCCTACATTGGAAGACAATAATTTCAACCAACTGATGACAAGAATTTCATCAAACTTATCAATCAAGCGAAGTAATGATGACAATCTTATCTTACAAAGAATTTTTAAAAAGTTTCATCAATGAAACATTGAAAAGAGGACGGGACTGTCAATGAATAATAACAAGCTAATTTATGTTAGAAACTCCAAAGCTATAGACAACGGTGGGAAAACCAATCTACAAGCTGAACATATGAACTATAATAGAAAACTATTAGACCTCATATAGAGATAAGCCTATTTCTGATGAAATTTGATCTTCTCCTCTTAAAAATATAGGTTAGTTGAAAATGAATACATGAGAAGATGGAATCCCTTATGCTATACATGTATGTCTGCATACATACATTAGTACAATTGTATAGTTGACCATAGACCAAATATCAAAGCACACAAGACCAACATCCGTGGTATGCATGTCATGATACAACACTTAATGAAGGAGATCCATAAAGTAGTAGAAGTCAGAAAGCTTCATAATGAAAATTTTCTCTATTTCAAATGAAGGGCATTATAGCAACACTGACATATCTTTGGAAAATTGACAGCCATATACTCACAATGAGTAGTCAAATGCAATAGTATGACAAAAATTAAAAAGTATAGAATTGTAAAGAGAACAAAAGGTTAAATTACCTCAAGTGGGTCAGTTTCCCCCTCCAACTCAACCATGACAGGTGCATTCATACTGCACAACAAGTTATAGCATGTTAGATATACAGTGTGATTGTTTTAGATTTTAAAGGCTAACAAAAGTTCTTTCAAAGGAAGAAACAAGTAACCAAGTGATTTCTGTTTTTCACATGCATACTGGTTTATTATAAGTAGTTTTGTATTCTTTGTTGCACTAGCTGCACGGTCTCTTCCTAGAGCATTACTTCTCTTACTAGAAGCTTGACAGCTAGGTAGGTTAGTTCACAGATATAGAAACTTTAACTGTAACTGAAATCCAGTTACAATTACAAATACAGAACTCACTTTTATAAATAGAACCTCCTGCACTAGACAATGATATAATGAAACAACCGCCTTTACTTCTAGTCCAACAACCGCCATTTTCTTCCAGTCCAACAACCGCCTCCAATTCTTTTGGGCTAAGACTCCACTCATATCCTATGATCCCTTACTGTAACATTTCAGAATATGGTGCGGACTCTACGGAAGATCGTACTCTATTGATAAGTTGTTGGGGGCATTACAGTATGGAATCCATACAAGGCCTAAAACCTATTCTGTTGTCAAGAAAGTTTGTCAATTTATGTAACATTCATTGAAGGAGCACTGGAAAGATGTAAAAAGGATACCCGGGTATCCAAGAGGCACTGTCACTAATGGCTCACTCCTACTGAAGGTAAACCTAGCCGAACCAGCATCTATTCTCGGTTTCTGTGACGGAGACTGGCTAAGTGGGCATCTGACCCCAGGCATCAGCAAGTCCACATATGGTAGTTGGTTGGAGAAGCAAACTTCAGAGTCTAATCCAGGACAGAGGTGGAATACAGAAGCATGGCTTACACAGAAGAAGCTGAAATCTTATGGCTGCGGTCAACGCTCACATAACTTCATATTCCTTTCAGCACTCCTCAATTTTTGTGACAACTAGAGCACATTTCCTTGTCTCATAGTGCAATCCTCCACAGCAGAACCAAAAACCTATGATGTTAAGGTACGGGTACGATACCCGATACGGGTGCGGGTACTGGTACGGGATACGACATTTTTAAAAAATTTAAGATATGGATACGTTAATATAAAATATCAAAATAATTATATTTTAAGTGAATTTGTCCACCACTTCAACCGTTTTCATCAAAAGCGAGATAAATAATTAATATGAAATAAAAAGTTAAAATGTTTTATGCTATTTTTCTACTACTTGCACATTTTGGCTATATCCCCCACCCCGAATCAACCAAATAAAACTAGATTTGGAATTGTAAGTACTCATTGAGTACCATACACGTATCCGGTACTCATCATTTTAGGAGTACCCGTGCCTCATAGCCAAAAATACATGGAGCTCGACAACATTTTTGTTATAAAAAATGCCCTTGACAAGACCTTAATCGTAAGTCATATTCCAACCAAGGTTGTCAAAATCGAGAGTTTACTTTGAATCGAAAGAGGATGGTAAGATCGAAAAATCGTAAATTGCAACCAAAATCGATGGATTCTACTCAAATCGTTTTGTTGAATCGAAAGGGGAAATCAAGATCGCATAATCGAAAATCGCAACCAAAATCGATGGATTCAACTCATATATATATACTCAAAAGTTTAAAATCATAAATCAAACATAAAACAACCAAATCTTAAATATAAAAGTACTCAAAAGTTTAACATCAAATGAATATATAAAAAATAGGGTTTTGCCGTTTTTTACTTAAAAGAAGGGTTTAAACTGGGTCACAAAACAAAAACGGGTCATATCAACCATTCCAAAATTACCCAAAATAAAAAAGTCCAGAATCGGTAGAATCCAATTGGAATCGCGGATTGTGCTGCGATTATGCGATTTTACATGGATTGTGCTCTAAATTAGAATCCTATCACGATTCAAATCCTTTGGGGTAAGCAAAATCGCAAAATCCATGGATTTTAGGATTCTTATCGGGATTCTGACAACAATGATTCCAACAACCGATGAGTATAAAGATGTTCTTACAAGTTACAAAGGACCTCTCTCCCTCGAGTTTGACCTAGAGACAAACCCAGGGTGTTCAACAAATTTGCTCCAAGACATCCAACCATCGTTTGAGGAGGAAATGTTTAAATACTTATTGTTGTGTTCATATGATTTTACTTCCTACTGGTTAATTGTAATGTGTTTTGCAAATTTTGTGCCCTTTGTGCGACCTTTGTGCACGGAGCATCGGTTTTCTAACTAGAAGCGTATAGTATCAGCTAGGTCCATTTGTTGGAAGTAATCATAACAGTTAAAACAAATCATATATAAAACAAAATAATCACATAATTTCATAGACTCATTTCATCTAAACTTCGATTTTACTTCACATTCTTCCATTTTAAAACATAGCATCACAAATAATCAATAAGCAAACCTGATTTGAAGAGCACGAGTACCAAGAATCCTAGCACGCTCGTACTTAGTCATATACTTAGAAGTCCTTCTGGGACGCTCAACTGGTTGATCAGTTTCCTTATCTTCAGTTTCAATTGGTTCTCCATCTGCATCCAAGTCATCATTTTGTTTATCTGGATCCTCCTCCTCTGCTCCTTCCTGCAAATTAAGAATTAATTAAATCCATCAATAAATTCCAAAAAATAAAAAGGATAAATTGAAAAAGAAAAGAAAAAATGAACCTCAATCTCAGGCTCTGGTGGCTCCTCCTCGTACCTGCATGGTTTTAATTATGAGAAATATTTGAATAGTAATAATAATTTATAGAAAGTAGGAAGAACATGGTCATAATTCGTTTGATTATCGTTAAAACATGAAGATTTGCAGCAAGTAATTTGATTATCGGTAAAACCCTAATTAATTATGTGTGTGTGTGTGTGTGTGTGTGTGAGAGAGAGAGAGAGAGAGAGAGAGAGAGAGAGAGAGAGAGAGAGAGAGAGAACCCCATGTCGATATCCTCATAGTCATCGTCGGCCATGGTGAAAGGATGGAAGGGAGTTGAAGAAGACTGCCGCGACCTAAAACCTCAACTCCGACTGAAACTGAAACCCTCCTTCTTTCCTTCAAACGTATTGTGGACTTTCTTAGATCCTCTGTTATATATACTCGCGCTTCTTATGTGCCTACAAAACTATGGGCTTATTTGCAAATAGTAAAATATTTTTCATATTAATCAAGGGTTTATTTAAAAAAGAAACAATAATTAGATTTTTTTTTCTTACAATTTCCAACTTCCAAATATACCTAAAATAAAAAGAAATTATCACAATTTCCAAATATTCCTAAAATAAAATAAAAATTAACACAATGTTACACTATTACAAATAATATCTGCAAAGTCCTACTTTATATAATAGTCTGGTACGCAGGAATTGGCAATGTCGCCACTTGTTTTTCCATTAGACGCTTCATACTGTTGCATAAAGTAAGACTTTGCGGAGATTATTTGTAAAAATATGACATTATGGCAATTCCTTTTTATGTTAGGGATATTTGAAAAGAGAAAAGAAACACAATAAATAAATATATCTAATAAGTTGAAAATTGATTTGTGTAAAAAAGATGTTGAAATTGGTCTATATTTAAGAACATTATTTTTGTCAAGTAAATGCTTGTATTTATGGACAAATGAATTATATTTTTAATTACGTATAGTTAATAAATGTCTTTGACAATTATCAGTAATTATAAATAAACGTTGCGTTGAAAAATCATATTTAAAACGTTTTTTTTACAAAATTATATTTTTAATTTTTTAGGAGAATATTTATAATTTATAAGACATAAGTATAAGTTAGTTTACCGAACTTGTCAAATAGATTCTTAGTGTTCAGATTTTTGAGAGTGATGTAAAAGCTCGAGTAAATCGACACATTGAGCAAATGGCAATCCAAAAGCACTTAGATGAGATGACATGAGTCTCTTCTAGCATAATCAAGGTTTTAGGCTCAATTCCTAACTTGGGTATACAAACTCTTAGTATATTTTGCCGCTCATTTAGGACCCACAAGACTTAGGAGATTAATTTTTGTAGTTGCGCATAGAGAATATCTTATTTTAAAAATAAAAAACTCACAAGTTACATTAGATACCATCTTCACCAAAAAAATTAAGGCATTGGATACGCGTTTTATCACTTGTATGTTGTTCAACATCTACATTTTTATTTAATGTGAAATTTTTAACTCACTAAACTCATCAACATTCTCACTTTTAAGTGCGAGAGTGAACTTTCCACGTCTTTGATCCAACACCAAAACCGCTCTTATTTTGATACCATTGAGACTTTTCAGGGAAGTCTTAAACACTATGGTGGCTCCAATCGAAAGTCACTTTGCTATGCAATAAGTTTGTGTCCTCTTTGTAGTTCTATCGAAAATGTTATACCGGTATAATTTAACCATATCTATTTATAGGAGTACATATGCCAATTGCTTTGAATGTGACACTTCAATAGACGTAAGAATTTGATGCCAGTAGGGCACACCAATGTCTATACACAGTTTAAGCTCTTTGAACATGCTATGAGATTAATCATTAAGTTGGCTGCGCAATATATAATTTTTTTTTTTACTGAAGTTTGACTATCTCACAAATGAATGAATCCATGAGTATAACTCAAATTCTTCTATGGGAGAAATTTATATTGCAAACTCTCTTAACACCATTAGTTAACTTTCAAAAGGAAAAGTAAATTAAAAAATAAGTGTTTGCTAACACATAGGAGTGAGGTTTGCGGTGCATGGCATACAAATAATTTCACCATTTGAATTTATTTATATACACACTCACATGAATCATTATGAACCCTCAACACTTCATAAATTTATTTATTTTCCATTTGACTCGTGAGCATTATGAAAGTTAACTTCATTGATGTTTGAAGAAGAATATAACTCGACAGAAAGGTGTATTACTTTTAGTAAAAAATGGGAGTGCAAATAGCAACCGCTCAATATTAACCCAACAAAGTTTCCTCCTAAGAAAAGTCTCATCCACAAATGTGAATTGGCAAACCATTCTATATCTCAAATCATAAAATTAAAAAAGATGTTAAATATAAAGCTGAAAATTTACATGCAAAAACTCCAAAAAATTCAACACAATCTTTGAGTTGGAACTTGAAATTTCCATTTTCAAACTGGAATGGAGGGTTCATTATTTGGACCCTGCAAATTTGCAACACAAATCCTTGACTCAAGAGACTGAAGACCTCTAACAACATCTAACATTGATGGCCTTTTCTCAGGTACTACAGAAGTGCAACGTAGAGCAATATCTAAAGCACCAACCATTTCTTGGTGACAAGTTTGTGATATTTTAGTGTCAAGAACTTGGTGCACCCCATTAGTAATGTTCACTTTCCTTCTAACCCATTTCACTATGTCAAGTGAAGAATCACTTGAATCTGTTTGCTCTGCTTGTCTTCCACAAACTAGCTCTAGCAATACAACACCAAAGCTGTACACATCCAATTGTTCACTTGCTTTTTTGTTGTAACCATATTCTGCAATGCAACAATACAATTACTATGTATATTAACATGATAAAAAGTTATTGTTCTGGTTGAGTTGAAAAATGTTTACTACTTTTTACATCAAACTTGTTTTTTGAATAAAATTATCCATCCATACATAATAAGTCACTTATTCAATTCTACTCAAATTCATGTTTGTCAAACACATGAAGCACAGACACTCCTTGAATTAGGTGTGTTCCGGTATCGGACACGCGCAAGTGTCCGACACATCACGACATCGACACTTATAATTACATTAAATTATATCATTTTCTCAAAATATTATCAGTGTCGATGTGTCAGTGCATGTCGTGTCTGCTGTCTGTGTCGGTGCTTCATACTCAATTAATCATCATAGGAAACTCTATGAACTAACTACATAACTTCTCATACCTGGAGCAATGTAACAAGAAGATGCAGATTCAGAATCCAAAGTTGATTGAAATGCAGCTTCTCCAACAATTCTATCAAGAGCAAAATGTGTAAGTTTTGGCTCAAAGTTAACATCCAACAGAATGTTCTTTGACTTGACATTTCTATGAACCAAGTGTGGTACATAATCCTTGTGAAGATATGCAAGTCCTTGAGCAACTCCAATAGCAATCTTTAATCTAACTCCCCAATGCAACTCAAAATTCTGACTAGAAATCAAGTCTCCTAAGCTTCCACCATGCAAGTATTCATAAATAAGAAAAACTGACTCATCAGAATGGCAAAACCCAAGAATCTTAACAATATTCTTATGCCTAATTTTAGCCAAAGTTTTGACCTCAACTTTCAAACTCTTTGAAGACTGGTTTCCAAATTTAACCAACTTCTTCACAGAAACTAAATCACCACTAGGTAAACTCACAACATAAACATTACCAAAAACACCATTTCCTATTGAGCTTTTCTCATTCATCCCTATAACAAGATCATGCTCAGTAATTCTCAGAGGATAGAAAAACACCGAACGCCACACCGCGACTTCATTCTCTTTAAAAGATCTCCTATACAGTATAAATCCACCAGCAACAAGAGCAGTTCCAGCAACAAATGCTAGAGAGATCAAAGCACATGTCAAGGTTGTAAGACCAGAAGCAGAACGGTGTCTTGGCTTGTCATCAGAACATGAATTCGGCAATCCGGGACCACAAAGAGAAGGATTACCTTCCAAAAATGATGCAGGAAGACCAGATATCAAAGAGTATGGTACTTTACCAGATAACTGATTAAAGGACACATTGAAAAGAGCAAGCTTCAAGTTTTGAAGCCCTAATGGAATTGAACCAGTGAGATTGTTATCTGAAAGATCAAGGTAAGTAAGCACAGGTAACTCAGCTAGAGAAGAAGGAATTTCTCCTGTGAAACTGTTATCAGCTAAAGAAAGTGAAACTAATTTCCTGCATTTTTTCAGCTGAGGTATATGACCAGAAAGAGAATTGTGAGAGAGATTCACTATACTCATAACTGGTGAGTCACAAAAATTAGGAGGAATTTCACCATAGAAATGATTAAGAGAAGCAGAAAATCTGTATAAGCTCTTAACAAAACCAAGACCTGAAGGAATTTTACCCTCAAAAAGATTATTATCAAGCTGAACTTGCTCTAACTGAACAGCTTCTGAGATTGACTCAGGTATTTGTCCTGTGAATCTATTGTTTTCACCTCTAATAAGCTTAATTTTAGGAAGTGAAAATAACACAACAGGAAAATCACCAGAAAACCCATTGTTCTGAACTTGAAATCTCTCAAGACTCTTACACTCACTAGTTGTGTTTGGTATTAAACCACTGAAACTATTTGTGTGAAGACTTAAATTTATAAGCACTTTTCCACTACACAAACCATTTGGAAATGACCCTTTAAGCTTATTTTGTGAAACATCAAAAGAAACAAGATTCTTAAGAGAACTCACAAGTGTCTTAGGAACCTCACCAGTTAGATTATTCATAGAAAGATCTAAATAACTTACACTAATCAAACCCTTCAAAGACTCAGGAATTTCACCTTGAAAAGAAGAACTCTGCAAAGAAAGTTGCTTTAGATTCCTAAGTTCACCAATATCCTCAGGAATCTCACTCACCAAGTAAGGATTTTGAGACAAATCAAGAACTTCTAACTGAGTCAAATTACCAAACACCTTAGGTACATCACCAGAAAGTAAATTATTAGCCATATTAAGCACTTGAAGATTCTTCAATGAACCTAAACTATCTGGAACATTACCTTCTATATGATTTGTACTCAAATCAAGCACAGATAATGAAACAAACAGAGAAATCTGAGAAGGGATAGTACCCCAAATAAGATTATTACTAAGATTCAAACTTTTCAATGAACTACATTGAGAAAGATGAAGAGGAATAGGTTGGTTGAAGACATTATTAGCAAGATTAAGATGAAAGAGATTTGGAAGGTCACAAATGGAAGAAGAGATATCACCAGAAAGATTTAAGCTTTGAAGGTTAACAGAGGTAACTGAGAGTGAAGAAGATGGAGAAGAAGATGAACAAGAGATACCAGTCCAGTTACAGAAATGGGTTTGTGAAGTGTTTGACCAAGTTGATAAAGTGTTTTTGGTGTCTTGAATGGTGGATTTGAAGGAAAGAAGGGTTTGAGATTCTGAGGAAGATGATGAAGTGAGGTTGAAGATTGAAAAGGTTAAGGAAAGAAAGAGCAGGTATATACAAAATGTAGACATTGAAAAAACAGAGTTTGTTTGTTTGAAAAGTGTTAATGAAAAGTGTTGTGTTTTGTTATGTATCAGTGTTACTTAAAGGGTGTTTCAGAATGGATATTATTATTGCTGGATTTTGATGTGCTGGAAAGGTGAAAAAAAAAGTGTTGCTATGAAAAATGGGAATTATGTTGATATAGGCTCATCATAGCTTATGAAAAGTCTGTTGTTTTTATATACAAATGCATAGTATTGCGTTTGTGTTTTCACCTTTTGGTAGATAGATAGCACAGTGCAGAACCCTTGATTGGTGTTTACTAGCACATAGCACATTTAAATTAGTTTTTAATTTTAGTCTATATTTTCACCATTTTGTTTTAGTCATCCATTTTAAAATGTGATACTAGGTGATTTTGATCCCTTTATTAAATATTGGGTAAATAGGTCTTTATCCCTGTAATATAGGCAAGTTTTGTTTTTCCCCATGTAATTTTTTTTTTGTGATTTGCCCATTGTAAAGTAAAATTTTTTGGTTTTTCCCCTTGGGTGCAAGGAATTTTCACATTTTAAATCGGTTTAAATAAAATAACCGATTTAAAAAGTGTATCCAAGGGGCGAGTCCAAAAAATTCAACATTACAAAGGGCGAGTCACAAAAAAAAATTTACAGCGGAAAAAACAAAATACGCCTACGTTACAAGGAGGTATAAGCCTATTTACCCTTAAATATTTCGATGTTGATTTTTTAACCATATATTTTGTTGATTTTTGAGGAAATTTTTCTTACATTTTCTTATAAGTAAAAATTCACTTTTTAGATTAATCTAATAATCGATGTATTTAGTCTATAATATGAAAAATATATATTAAAATCTCAACATTGACAAAATGAACAAAATATTTATATTTATTAAATTATAATAAAATGTAGTAGTTTATTACTCATCAACTTAACACAATTAACTATAATTTTAAGCATTATAGTTCATTAGTTATCAACTAAGCAAAGTTAACTATAATCAACTAAACACAATTAACTAGTATAATTTTCATTAGTGATGACAAATTATGATAACTATATGAAAATGAAACAGTAATTAACAAGTTATTTATGCACAAACAACATTGACACAAATATTTCCTTCTCTTTTTTTATTACAAGCTAATGTTTTCCACTCTTTCATTTTATTTAGAAAAATCCCTCCAAGATAAAGCCAAAACAAGATTAGAAATTTAGAAGTTGGAACTTGGAAGGCATTGTCCCAACTCAACTCCCAAGAATATGAAGGCATAGCCACAGCCACCCTAGTCATCATTGACAATATAAAAGTTTTCACCTCAGATGAAAAGAAATGAAGTTTTTCAACGTTGTTAAATGGAATCCAAAGAAGGTTTAGTAAAAATAGAATTGACCTTCTAACACCCAAATCTTGTTTAGGATTACCAGTACAATTCAATGCGTGTACCTCATTACAACATTGATTGAATGTGTCACGTGACCATATTGTCAATTTGTGTTCCTCCGTAGGGTCTCTAATTGACCGTCAGATTTCAGAAAGTCAGACACCTTTATTTGTTTATGCCATGCCTTCAAATCAAACAAAAACATAAATGGATAAATATGTTTCTGGTCCTTATAAATATTCCAAGTTTTGTTTTTAGTCCCTCTAAAATTTTTCTTCTACTTTTAGTCCCTGAAAAATTTTCAATTAACATTTTTAGTCCCTACTTTTAAATCAACTCATGTGTAGACTTCATATTCTTGAATAAATATTTTTATGAATGTTTAAAATATTATAAGAATTTCTCCCAATTTTTTTTTGAATTTTTTAACAAAGCATAAATTAAATATAAATTTTTATGTTTTTGGTGCTTAAAAAAATCATATTTAATTCATGTTTTGTTAAAAAAATCAAATTTTTTTTGTGCGTGATTATTAAAATATTCTAAACTTTTCTGGAAAATTTCATTAAAAAATATGAAGTCTATATATGACTTAATTTAAAAGTAAGGACCAAAAGTATTAATTGAAAATTTTAGAGGGACCAAAAGTCGAAGAAAAATTTTAGAGGGACTAAAAACAAAACTTGAGATATTTATAGGGACCAGGAACATATTTATCCCAAACATAAATAATGCTAAGGATATGGCAACGCAACGGATATTCAACCCTGCACTCAGAATCACCATCCGAACCAAAATTCAAAGTTTGTTTGGGTGATAAAATAAAGGGTCTTGTTAACGAAATATCTTCGGAGCACTCTTTAAACATTTTACTTATAGAAATTTTTTATTCAAAAAATTAAACATTATAATTTTCAATGCGTTGACTTTACGCATTTTCATAAAAATTCAATAAAAATCTTATTATTTAAGGTTTTAAAGAGTGCCCCGGGGGCACTCGTTAGCATTTGCCTAAAATAAAATTCACATTCACACTTGTTAGGATTAGATTTTTATATTAAATCCGAACCTGCAGTAAGAACACGCACAATGAAATATCTGCCTGAATCCTGTCCGGTGTTATTGTCCTTTTTCCTTTTTAAAATCATGTACAACACCTACAATAGTCGATGTTCATCCACCTTATAAATCAAAATCCAAGATTGGTGTTTTAATATAATGATAATTAGATAATTTAACATATAATTTGGTGTGTTTCAGGTTTCGGGTGCGAGTTTGAGTGATCTCAAACCCACACCCGTGATATCGGGTATCATCCGAATCCAGCCAACTTGAGTTTTTGTTGATTAAGATTTGAGTTCGGATGGACCCTGCGAATTTGGACTTACCTGTCAAATCTAAATAATACTCTTATAAGTATGTTATAAAAATAGTACATCCGTGGCAAATATAAGTAAAAATAAATCCAAAAATTTAATGTATTTAGTTTAAAATTAAATTCAATACATTCATTTTTATTGATAAGCATACATGGAATTAAAAAATGCAGTAGTTAATAAGATTAACCTCGTAGATGGTAAATATTAGGCAAAATTACATATTTAGTCATTTATCTTATTTTTTGTAACATTTTGGTCCTTTATCTTTCATTTGTAACATTTTGGTCCTTTATCTTATCTTTTTGTAACACTTTGGTCCTTTATCTTTTATTTGTAACATTTTGGTCCTTTAAAAAACATGAAAATATGAAAAAATTGATAAAGATGATGAACTTTTTATCAAAATTATGATTTTTATTTAATTTTAATAAAAAAGTATCTTAACAAATAAAATTCAAAATTTTTTTAATAAAAAAAAATGAAAAAAAGGATTTATATGTGAATATTATAAAAGATAAAGGACTAAAGTGTTACAAATAAAAGATAAAGGACTAAAGTGTTACAAATATATAAAATAAAGGACTAAAATGTTACAAATAAAAGATAAAGGACCAAAATGTTACAAAAAAATAAGATAAAGGACCAAATATGTAATTTTGCCTAAATATTAGTAGAAGTCAGAGGAAAAAGAAAGTGTAACGAGGAGAAAGAAAATGGGAAATAGTCATTTTAGTCCTCTAATGTGCACTTCGCTGTCATTCTGGTCCCTCACTGAGCAAAAACTACAAAACAGTCCCTCAATCAGCACTCCGTTAGTCAATTTAGTCCAAACTGTTAGTTTGGCCGTTAAAGTGAACAAAAACGCTGATCTGGCCCTTTTTTGGACACATGTCAGCATGATGAGTAGACCAAAATGATGATATGACACGAGGGACCAAATTGACAGTGAAGACATGGCGTGTGGGACTAAAATGACGGTACGAAAAAAATTTCCCAATTTAAATCCCTAAAACCCATATCTCATTCTTCATCTTTCTTTTCTATTGTTGTTGTTCTTCATCTTCACTTGTGCAATTAACAAGGTAAATTTTGCTTCTCTTTTGATATTAGTGAGTTGCCACTTTTAAATTTCATAATTCTAGGTGGTGATTTGGTATTATAGAAGTGAGCACAAAAACTAAAATAAAGGTGCTCAGTTGAATGGATTATAGAACTGAGTTGTCAACAAATACAAACCACAATCATCCTGCAAATTTGTTTTAATTTTTGTGCTCAATTCTATAATCCCAAATTGATGTAATGTTTATGTTTGATTATTTAGATTTTAAAATTAATAAAAAAGTTGAATGGATTTCATCCGATATCATCTCATCCTTGTATGGATTGCATACATTTTCAATCCAGGGACTGCAATTAAAAACCATAAAAGTTTAAAACAGCCAGCGCAGTTTTGTAATAAATAAACCAGGATTTATTCTCTAATATCTACTCTCAGGCACACAGTCGGGTTCTGAATCCAATATGATACTGTTAACTAAACCCTTTCGCTCGGATTCTAAGAATTCTCCAAGTAATAACCTTGATTTCCTCTACCTCGTTTTCCCCCTCGAACCCCTCTCGATTAAAAATAATTGCATTCCTTGTTTTCCAAATAGTGTATATAGCCACAAACCAAATAACTCATAATTTCTCTTTGGTCTTAGATCCACCATCACCCAGGCCCTTAAAAAGCGAAAGGTGACCAGTTGAATAGATTATAGAACTGAGTTGTCAACAAATACAAAGTATCCACAACAACCATAATCATCCTTCAAATTTGTTTTATTTTTTGTGCTCAGTTCTATAATCCCAAATCACCACCTAGAATTATGAAATTTAAAAGTGGCAACTCACTAATATCAAAAGAGAAGCAAAATTTATTTTGTTAATTGCACAGGTGAAGATGAAGAACAACAACAATAGAAAAGAAAAATGAAGAATGAGATATGGATTTTAGGGATTTAAATTGAGAAATTTTTTCGTACCGTCATTTTAGTCCCTCACGCCATGTTTTCACTGTCAATTTGGTCCCTCATGCCATATAATCATTTTGGTCTACTCATCATGCTGACATGTGTCCAAAAAAGGCCAGATCAGTGTTTTTGTTCACTTTAACGGCCAAACTAACAGTTTGGACTAAATTGACTAACGGAATGCTGATTGAGGGACTGTTTTGTAGTTTTTGCTCAATGAGAAACCAAAATGACAGCGAAGTGCATATTGAAAGACTAAAATGACTATTTCCCCAAAAGAAAATGGGGGCAAGAAACGAAGGATTCTCGTGAGGAACATGGCTAACTATGAGACAAAAATCCCATCACACGTTTCAGACTTTGTTAACTTTGAATTACGTACCCGTACCCTCCATATAACAACAAAACATGGAGAGGTCAACATCATGTTTGGATTAGTATTTTATTGCTCATTTACTATACCCAAATTAATTTATTTTGTTTGCTTTGGTTTCTTAATTCTAGTGTATACAATATACTAGTAAGACCCTGTTTGGATTAGCTTATTTTTGAGTTTATACAAACAACTTATGTAATTCTTGTGTAATATTATACATTTTTCAAGATAATTTATGAAAAAATAGCTTATAAAAATATAATTTTAATTAGTTTGAACTTATAAAATAGCATAAAACCTAATTTATATTGCATAAGCTCAAAAATAAGTTAATCCAAACGGGGCCTAAGTCGCTAGATAGATATCGGACTCTGTTTTGGACTGAGCTTAAAGTCTTATACATTAGAAAAAGATAAAATTATATATTTGGTCTTTTATCTTATTTTTTTTGTAACGTTTTTATCCTTTATCTTTTATTTGTAACACTTTGATCCTTTATCTTATATATTTGTAACACTTTGGTTCTTTATCTTTTATTTGTAACACTTTAGTCCTTTATCTTTTATAACATTCACATATAAATCCTTTTTTTATATATTTTTTTTATTAAAAAAATTTTGAATTTTATTTTTTAAGATACTTTTTTATTAAAATTAAATAAAAATCATAATTTTGATAAAAATGTTCATTATCTTCATCAATTTTTTCATATTTTCATGTTTTTTAAAGGACTAAAGTGTTACAAATAAAAGATAAAATACCAAAATGTTACAAAAAGATAAGATAAAAGATAAGATAAAGGACCAATATGTTACAAATGAAAGATAAATGACCAAAATGTTACAAAAAAATAAGATAAAGCACCAAACGTGTAATTTTGCCTTAGAAAAATTAATTTCCTCCCACCGTTGAGCAAGTCCAAATGGGGCGAAGTCTAACAACGCGAAGATTCAAGTCAACGAATAGATTTTCTGTGAATTGTAACATTCAACATTTAAATGATGAGCATTTACTGTTTGTCATACTTTGCTTTTCGACAGCCATCAATGAAGATTAGAGAAAGACTTACCTAGGCACAAATATTTAAGCACAAAGCTTAGGCACACACACATAAATTCATAAAAATAAAGAAAAAATAAATTTGTTACATCAATCAATTCCATTTTAATATTTTTCTCTTTAATTTTTTTAACTCTTTGGGAGAATGCCTAAGAGATATATATACATTAATGGTTTTGGGCTTTTGGCCCAACGCTGAGGAATATATATACATTCTTCATTCAGAGGATCAGGTACTGTTAGCCTGTATTTTCGACAGACATTAATGAATTAGAATGAGATGATGAAATCTCATTTAATGTATATTGTTGTATTTTAATATTCTCTTAGGAATTGGTTTTAGTAATAAATCAAGAGAAGATTAAGGCATTCGACGTCGAAAGCCTTTTTATGTATAAGATTGTTGTCGAGTCCTAAGGAAATGTCGAATTCGACAGAACCTTATTCAAATAAATATGTATTTTGTGTGTTTCGACATTATTATGTATTTGTCGGAATTATATATGTGTGTTTGTTTGTATAACGTATTGTGCAGTACGGAGGAAGCATACTCTGGACTTAGCGAAATATTCAAAAGTTGATAACGTTCGAAAGCCTCGCCAGATGTCAAAGGAATTCAAATTGTCGAGACACATGGAGTTTAGTTAGACGTTATGTAGGTTTTTGGCAGTTATTCTGTTTGTCTATAAATATTAGTTTCTCATATGAGAAACGGGTTCACAATTCACATGCAAATTCCTAAGAATACTCAAAGTACCCATGTCAACGAGCGAAATGAGTGCAATATGGAACATGTACGAATCTGTGTACCATTCTTTGTAAACATTTTTACAATTGTCAATGCAATTTACCTTTTCAAGTATTGATTACTTGTTTTTCTTTAAAGTTCATGCGCTTTAAGCTTTCTGCACTTTATTTCGTTGCATGCTTTTACTTTTCAAGGTTTTCTTTAAACTTTATCTGCAATTCATTTACAAGTTTTCTGCAAATTTAAACTTTGAAGCAATTTACTTTGAACAAACCATTCGACTGCGTCGGATGCTTTTATTGTTTATTTAACTTATCCGATTTAATCCAGAAAATATGTGAATGTTTTCATCAATATTTTACACAACCAAGATGTCCCAGGATTTACTAGTTGATCCTTCTTGTAATAATTAAACTAGCGGTTGTTTACTAAAAATCGGGGTAAACAAATTGGCACGCCCAGTGGGACTCTTGGATTGTGTGTTTTATTTAGTTTGTTTTTGAATTTTTTTTTTACAAAGTTGTTGTTTGGTGTTAAAGTTTGATTGTGTGTATCTTTGTATATGCATTTGAGGAGTGGTAAATCTCTCCCAGAATTTTCAAAAATACCAACTCGTCCTCGTACCAGAATGGTGAGACCACCAAACAATCCTTCTAACAATAACAATAATAATGGAGTAGAAACGAATCTAATTCAAAATGCCCAGAATGTGACAGGACAACCAAATCAACCAGTATCTGGCAATTCTAACACCAACTCCACTGGTGGGCCAACTGGCCCCGCAATGAATTCAACAACATCTGAAAGTATCCCAAATAATGGTAATAATGGTGGAAGTTCGAACCCTGTGATAATTTCCAATACCATTGGTGCAAACGCTAGTGGATCAACAATGCCTGCCACTACATCAAATATGACGGGAGGATTTCCTCCTCCAAATCCCAATGGTGCAGTAATGACACAATCAAATATGTCATCTATCCCAACGAATGTATCGCACACACATGGATACACAGACGGGAGTCAAGTTGTTGGAACACCTTCAAGACCCCCATGGTTGCCTAGAAACCCTCAATATGGGATGCCAACAACAACGATGGCAAACCTGTATAATTGGCCTTCAATAGAGAGTTCTCCCTCATCTTCTGCAATGGGAAATAGAGGAAATTCCCTCAATTTGACAAATAATTATATGGCAGTACTAAGACAACAAATGGATGAGAGCAACCATGATATGGTGAATGCTTTGACCCAACACATTGGTACAATTTTTAATCCCATGTTACAGACAACCAACGATAGTTACCTGTTATTAGCCAATCAAATGGGAAGGATGGCAGACTTTTTTGGAGCCCCTGATGCTCCAAATAACCAAAGGATTCCTCGTGCAAACCCAGAGATTCAACAGGAAGTTCAAGCCCAACCACTGCGCGTCGAAGGAGAACAGCCAGAACAGGGAGTAGTGTTGGTTAATAGAAACCAAAATGCTGATAATGTTCTTAGGAATGTTCGACAAGATAATATAGTGGGACAAAATAACTTGGCCAACTTAGTAGAAAATATCTTGGTCCAAAATGGTTTGAATATAGGATTGCACAGGCCAAATTTCGTGTCTGCATTGTCTGAATATGTGCTGCAGGCAGAACTACCAAGGGGATGCAAAATCCCTAAGTTTACAAAATTTGCTGGTGATACTAATGAGTCTACTGTCGAACACATTGCCAGATATATGGCAGAAGCAGGGAATTTGGCAAATAATGAAGATTTAAGAATGAAATTCTTCCCCAATTCCCTCACAAAAAATGCCTTTACGTGGTTTACCACGCTTCCCCTCATTCAATTCATAATTGGACTCAATTAGAAAGGCTATTTCATGTACAATTTTATATGGGACAATCTAGGATTAGTCTCAAAGAATTAGCCAGTATGAAGCGTAAAACTGCAGAAGCCATTGACGATTATCTGAACAGATTTCGTCTCCTTAAGGCAAGATGCTTTACGCAAGTGCCTGAACATGAATTGGTTGAGATGGCTGCTGGTGGCCTCGACTATTCCATTAGGAAGAAGTTGGATACTCAACATTTGAGAGACATGGCCCAATTGGCAGATCGCGTTCGACAAGTCGAACGCCTTAAGGCTGAAAAAGTCAGAAATTCCAAATTCCATAAAAAAGAAAAAGTAGCGTATATAGAAACTTATGAAAGTGAAAATGAGTTTGACGATGGTCAGGATTATATAGAAAGTAATGAGGTTAATATTGCTGAACTAAAACTTGGACCTCCCTATACTTGTAAAATGTTAAAACCATCAAATGGAAATAATCCTGTCGAACCAAAAAATGATAGATTTGTTTCCAAGACATATACGTTCGACATTACTAAATGTGATGAAATTTTTGACTTATTGTTAACTGATGACCAAATAATTGTGCCAAAGGGTTTAAAAGTTCCACCTTTGGAACAGCGTAAGAAAAGAGGTTTTTGTAAATATCATAATTTCTTGGGTCATAAAACCTCACAATGTGTTCTTTTCAGGGATCTGGTCCAGAGAGCCTTGCAGGATGGAAGACTCAAATTTGGCGAAAAGCCAAAGTCCAAACAGCAGGTGGATGAGGATCCATTACAAATTGCTGATGCTGCCTACACAGAGCCATTCGAGTGTCTGATGATAGAAGCGCTGAACCTCACTGAAGGGGGGCAATTGATTTCCATTCCTGAGGAAGAATACGAAAACAAAGTGGAAGATGTATATCCATAGGCCAGAGAGAATTTGATAGATTTCCTTCAGCGTTGCAAAGAGAATAATGGCGAAATTACATTATGTCCTCATTGTAGTGCCATGTTCGACAAAAAGGCTGCTGCAGGCCTTACCAAATTTTTGCCTCATAGTCAGGGAAAAAATAATTGGCCAAATCAAAGGCCAACTTACTCCAATGTTCTGCGTAGCCAACAGGTGCCTGTGCATCAGAGGTTGGGACCACAAAAATCATTTGTCCCCTCAAACAGGGTACCTGTCCATCAATGGGTCCACGGAAAAAACATGGTCTCTGGCCAAAGGAATTTCGAAAAAGGAAGTTCCAGTAACTCAAATCCCAAGAAGGATACCGGGTCAAAAAAGTATGATTATAAGAATAACTACAAAGGGAAAAACCCCATGACAAGGACCCAATGGTGTAGATATCAACGTCAGAAAAAGTTGGCTGCTCAAAGATCCCAAGTTGCTGCTGATGGTAACGGGAAGAAGCTTATGGAATTGGCTAACAAGCCAATGAAAGAAAGGATAGTTGAACAAAAAACAGAGTCTTCAATTGTTGATGATGTCGAAGACGAACACATGGAAGCAGATGATTTCCTAGATTCTGAACCTGATCTCGACATCATAGTGAATGTGGTGTCAATCCTGCCTAGAGAATTTGACGTCTGTTCTGAAATAACAGACGAGGAAGAAGAGTCTGGGATGCAAATGGCCCTTCACAGGCCAGAATGTTACCATGTGATGAACAATGGTGCTTTGGAAGACCAAATGGCTACATTTGAAAAGCCAGATGATAGCATGAAAAATCACTTGAAACCTCTCTTCATTCAGGCTAGGGTGAATAATGTGGGTATCAATAAAGTGCTGATTGATGGTGGTGCTGCTGTTAACTTGATGCCAGAATTTCTTCTGAAAAAGATTGGCAAATCCTTGGTGGATCTTCATCCTCACAACATAGTGCTTTCAAACTATGAGGGTGAAACTGGTTTGTCATTAGGAGCAATCCAGTTAAATGTGGTTGTTGGAAGTACCATTAGGCCAACCTTGTTTTTAGTTGTGGCCTCTAAGGCAAATTACAATCTGCTCCTAGGGCGAGAATGGATTCATGTCGTGGGGGCAGTCCCATCTACTTTACACCAACGCTTGATTATCTGGCGGGATGAAGGTATTGTTGAAAATGTTGAAGCAGATCAAAGCTAATTCAAAACTGAAGTTCATCATCTCACAAAGCACTCATTCGACAAGAAATTGGCGACTATTTCGCCATGCACTGAAAGAGATTTTGCATATCGTTTAGTGGGAAATGTTCACCATTCAATTAAGTTAGACCCCACACATGGTTTCATGTGGGAAAGAGAAAATGGAGACATTGAAGATGGCGAATATGAAAGCCATACTTGCCCAACTGGGTGGGATATCAATGAAGATTATTATGTCTGAGTCCAAAACATGGGCGAAGATTTCGGCCTATATGGCTGAAAATAGAATCAAAATGGCTTTGGAAGCCAATTCACTGTCAGAAAATATGGTTGTTGCAGCCAATGATATAAAATTTGGCAAACACAAGCCAGAAATGCAAAAGCTAGACTGCATCTATGATGACGAACCCCTGGGGTTTGAAAAAGACCCAACTAGTGAAAGTCACAAGATGCAAGCACAAGATCCTTTGCAAGAAATTGACCTTGGAGATGGTCTGACAAAAAGACCAACATATATCAGTGCCAACATTCCTCCAGATCTGAAGGCAAAAGTGGTGCAACTTTTAAGGGAATTCAAAGATTGTTTTGCTTGGGATTACAACGAAATGCCAGGTTTGAGCAGAAATTTGGTGGAACATGAATTGCCAGTGAAACAATTGCCTAGGAGATTTGCACCAGAAATAATGTCAAAGATCAAAGAAGAAATTGAAAGGCTGCTGAGGAGCAAATTCATCAGAACTGCAAAGTATGTCGAATGGTTAGCTAATATAGTGCCTGTGATTAATAAAAATGGTTCTCTTAGAGTATGCATAGACTTTAGAGATTTAAATAATGCTACACCAAAAGACGAATATCCAATGCCTGTGGCAAAAATGTTAATAGACTCAGCAGCTGGGTTTGAATGTTTAAGTATGTTAGATGGTTATTCTGGATATAACCAAATTTTCATTGCTGAGAATGATGTACCCAAAACAGCCTTTAGATGGCCAGGAGCATTGGGCACATATGAATGGGTAGTGATGCCCTTTGGTTTAAAAAATGCTGGGGCTACTTATCAAAGAGCAATGAATCTAATCTTTCATGAGTACATAGACACTTTTATGCAAGTGTACATTGACGACATAGTTGTCAAATCCTCGTCAAATGACGATCATTTAGATCATTTGAGAAAGTCTTTTGAAAAGATGAGTAAATATGGATTAAATATGAATCCATTAAAGTGTGATTTTTGTGTTAATGCAGGAGATTTCCTTGGGTTTGTTGTGCACAAAAAGGGCATTGAAATAAATCAAAACAAAAAAAAGGCTATTATGGAGACCAAGTCTCCAACTACAAAAAAGCAGCTTCAGTCCTTACTTGGGAAAATCAATTTCTTGAGAAGATTTATTTCAAATTTAAGTGGTAAAGCTCAACCGTTTTCATCATTACTTCGACTCAAGAAAGAAAGTACTTTCACTTGGGGGCAAGACCAACAGCAAGCTTTTGATGAAATCAAGAGTTATTTGTCAAAGCCACCAATGTTAATGCCTCCAATAAGGAACAAATTCATGAAGTTGTATATATCAGCACCAGATTCGACACTGGGTAGCATGCTTGCTCAGGAAGATGAAAATGGTGAAGAAAAAGCCATTTATTACTTAAGTAGGGTTTTAAATGATGTTGGAACTAGATATAGTAGTATTGAAAAATTATGCTTATGTTTGTATTTTTCTTGTATGAAACTAAAGCATTATATAAAGTCTGTTGATGTTTTTGTTTATTCTCATTGTGATATCATCAAACATATGTTGTCTAAACCAATTCTGCATAGTCGAATTGGAAAATGGGCCTTAGCCTTAACAGAATATTCACTTACTTATAAACCTTTAAAGGCAGTTAAAGGCCAGATTGTGGCTGATTTCATAGTGGATCATCCTGCATTAGAAACTCCACAAAATTATGTAAATTCAGAGCCTTGGAAATTATATTTCGATGATTCTAAGCATAAACATGGAGTTGGAATTGGGATTCTAATCATTTCCCCCTCCAGAATTCCCACCAAGTTCAAATATAAAATCAATGGGTTTTGCTCAAATAACGAAGCAGAATATGAGGCTTTAATAGCAGGCTTAGAAATTTTATTAGACTTGGGGGCAAAAAATATTTTGATCAGAGGTGATTCAGAATTGGTGTTGAAACAATTGACAAAAGAATATAAATGCATAAAAGAGCACTTGATGAAATACTTCGCCATAGCAATTTCTTTGATAAAACGTTTCGACCAAGTTATCTTTGAACATGTACCTCGTATAGAAAATCAAGAAGCCAATGATTTGGCTCAAATAGCTTCTGGTTATAAAATCTCTAGTGAAAAACTAGAAGAGCTGATTGAGATTAAAAATAAACTCATTGTTGATCAGCCAACTTCTATTGAATTGTCAATGCCAAAACTTGTGGGGGCAGACCTACCACAGGACAATGGTCATGATACCACTTATGATTATGACGAAAATTCAGAAATTTTTGCCATTGACAATTTATCTGATAATGATTGGAGAAAACAACTTGTCGAATATTTGAAAGACCCAAATGGAACGACCAATAGGAAAATCAAGTATAGAGCCTTAAGCTACGTTATCATTTGTAACGAATTAATGAAGAAAACACCTGAAGGAGTTTTGCTCAAATGTTTAAGTGAAACTAAAGCTTATCTGGCTATCTCTGATGTGCACAGTGGTGCATGTAGATCTCATCAGGCAGGCCACAAAATGAAATGGTTGTTATTTCGACAAGGTGTGTATTGGTCAACGATATTAAAGGACTGTATAGAGTTTGCTAAGGGATGTCAAGAATGCCAAAGACATTCAGGTATACAACATGTACCTGCAAGTGAACTCCATTCAATAGTAAAGCCTTGGCCTTTTAGGGGATGGGCTTTAGATTTAATTGGTGAAATCAAACCAAGTTCGTCTAAAAACCAACGTTATATTTTAGTTGGTATAGATTATTTTACTAAATGGATAGAAGCAGTTCCATTACCAAATGTTGATCAAGACGCAGTGATTAGTTTTATACAAAGTCACATCATTTATAGATTTGGTATACCTGAGTCTATTACTACAGATCAAGGTTCAGTATTCACTGGACGAAAGATGGTGGAATTTGCCCAACAAACTGGTTTTAAACTTTTGACTTCTACACCATATTATGCCCAAGCAAATGGTCAAGTAGAAGCTGCTAATAAAATCATTATTGGTTTGATTAAAAAGCATGTTGCCCAAAAGCCTAGAAATTGGAACAAGACTTTAGATCAAGTGTTATGGGCATGTAGAAATTCTCCAAAAGAATCAACTAACACCACACCCTTTCGACTAACATATGGGCATGATGCAGTCTTGCCAGTCGAAATACACCTGCAATCAGTTAGGATTCAAAGGCAGTTAGAAATCCCAAGGGATCATTATTGGGATATGATGTTAGATGAATTGGTTGATTTAGATGAGGAGAGGATAAAAGCTTTAGAAATGTTAACTCGACAGAAAGAAAGAGTTGCTAAAGCTTATAACAAAAAGGTTACGTCCAAAACCTTTGGTGTTGGAAATTTGATTTGGAAAGTTATTTTGCAAATGGATAAAAAAGATAGAGTCTTAGGCAAATGGTCCCCAAATTGGGAAGGCCCTTTTAAAGTTGTTCAAGTTTTTTCAAATGGTGCTTATGAAATAGAAGAATTAACAGAAGAACAACGTTCGTTAATTATAAATGGTAAATACTTGAAAAAGTATAAACCAGCGCTGCAAGAAGTAAAAATCAACGAAGAATAAAAGCTTGAGACATAGTAAAAAGATGGTAACCATAAAAGGTGTTCGCCACAAATTGGGCATTGTCAAAGAGTACAAACCAAAATACCTTAAAACAAAAATTGTTCAAACAGTGAAACAAAAACTAAGAACAATAAAAAGCTTAAGATCATCATGAAATTAAAATTTCTTCTTCTAGTTTTCATACAAACTCTTGAAAGAAGAGACTTCTGCGTCGAGAACCATGTTGGAATCTACCAGAATCTTGATTTCTTCATCCATAGCTGCCGAGGCACTAAAGAACTTGATGCCTTCGTTTGCCTCTTTGTCAATCATAGCCTTGGTAAGTGTGAAGAAGTTGAAAAGAAAGTATCTTCAAAATTGCCATTTCTCCCTTTTTGTCTTCGACGTGCAGTCGAAGCTGGCATTTTTGAGGGGGCGATTTGTTAGCCTGTATTTTCGACAGGCATTAATGAATTAAAATGAGATGATGAAATCTCATTTAATGTACATTGCTGTATTTTAATATTCTCTTAGGAATTGGTTTTAGTAATAAATCAAGAGAAGATTAAGGCATTCGACGTCGAAAGCCTTTTTATGTATAAGATTGTTGTCGAGTCCTAAGGAAATGTCGAATTCGACAGAACCTTATTCAAATAAATATGTATTTTGTGTGTTTCGACATTATTATGTATTTGTCGGAATTATATATGTGTGTTTGTTTGTATAATGTATTGTGCAGTACGGAGGAAGCATACTCTGGACTTAGCGAAATATTCAAAAGTGGATAACGTTCGAAAGCCTCGCCAGGTGTCAAAGGAATTCAAATTGTCGAGACACGTGGAGTTTAGTTAGACGTTATGTAGGTTTTTGGCAGTTATTCTGTTTGTCTATAAATATTAGTTTCTCATATGAGAAACGGGTTCACAATTCACATGCAAATTCCTAAGAATACTCAAAGTACCCATGTCAACGAGCGAAATGAGTGCAATATGGAACATGTACGAATCTGTGTACCATTCTTTGTAAACATTTTTACAATTGTCAATGCAATTTACCTTTTCAAGTTTTGATTACTTGTTTTTCTTTAAAGTTCATGCGCTTTAAGCTTTCTGCACTTTATTTCGTTGCATGCTTTTACTTTTCAAGGTTTTCTTTAAACTTTATCTGCAATTCATTTACAAGTTTTCTGTAAATTTAAACTTTGAAGCAATTTACTTTGAACAAACCATTCGACTGCGTCGGATGCTTTTATTGTTTATTTAACTTATCCGATTTAACCCAGAAAATATGCGAATATTTTCATCAATATTTTACACAACCAAGATGTCCCAGGATTTACTAGTTGATCTTTCTTGTAATAATTAAACTAGCGGTTATTTACTAAAAATCGGGATAAACAGGTACATAACCTTTTACTCTTAGATGTTTACTTAACACTCACACCAACTTGAGCATCGGAGTGGCCGTAGATACACAACCTTCTTCCTATTCACCAAAACAAAGAAGACCGCAACCGCAAATCACCGAACAAGATCAACTCTGATTAAATACAATCAGATTCGAATTCACCGTCATAAACATTATACGTAGTTTCACGTTATAAAAATTTCATGCATTATTTTAAAATTGGACAATTATCTGCTCTATTTCCTTTCGTTAGAAGGAATAATACGTGGCCATAAAAAACATTTTATGTAAAGTTTTTAGTGATGCCAAAGTATACATATATACATTTATGATTTTTACTAACTAAAAAAACAGATTGGTCCCCATGCACTTGTGGGTTGCTTGTGCTAATTTATATGTAGGAGATCCACAATAATCTAGAGTGTAGGTCAGGATCACAAGGACTCTTTCAAGAAGAATATTACATTTCACCAATGGAAACAAGTAAAGTGCCATGGACTGGACCACTAGAGTGTAGATTTTCTGATGGGAGCTTCTATGGTACCTTCACCCATTTGACTGTTTTGGAAAAGTCATTGCAATTGACCAATAGAAGCAAAGCCCTAATAAAAAGATTTTGATGAAGATGATTAATATTGTTCATCAAATTATGAAATTGTTTAATTTCAATAAAAAAATATTTTAGAAAAATAAAATTATGAATTTTTTAACTAAAAAATCAGAAAAAAAGGGTTTATGTGTGCATATTATAAAATAAATGACTTAAATGGAAAAAAAAAATAAAAATAAAGGACTAAAGTATTACCAATAAATAAGATAAAAAACCTAAATGTTGCAAGAAAAAAATAAATGACCAAAATTTTTTAAAAAATAAAATAAATGACTTTTAATGTAATGACTTTTTCAATAGAGTCAATTTGATGATTGTACCATAGAATTGTCCTTTTCTGGTACACACTAGTATACATTACTTCTTGAAGGACCACACACTAATATATCTATCTACTCTACTGTTTGAGCTGAAAATTTCACACCATTCATGTTCATTGTTTTTTTGGTGGTGTTCCATTCATGTTCATTGTTTGTTAATTCCTAATATGTTTTATAATGTGAAAAAGGGTTGAAAACTAATGACAATAAATTAACATTGGATACTCCACACTTTTTTAATATAATTTTTTTGACAAATAATATTATTAGCTGGGATTAGGGGTGGACAGAAAAACCGAAACCCGATCTAACTCAAAAAAACCGAAGAAAAAAAAGAAAGAGAAATGGGCGGTTTGGATTGGGCCACGGGTCAGCGGGTCTGGAAATTCGGTTTACACAGAGTTGTCGTGCGCGGGTCCGGGTGGAGAGAATTGGACCGACGGGTCCCGAAACCCGTCCGCATAGTGAAAAAAAAAACATTTTTAGTCTATTACAATAGTGATATTGATGTTAATGGAATACATACATGTCCTTTTTTCTTTTAAAAAATGCACAGATATTTAGTAATTATACTAGTACTATTCTTCTCCAAAAGGAAGTAATCAATGCATTTCAATTTACAATACAATTTTTTACTATCACAATAAAATAGTAGTAATATCAATTACAGTATTTTTTTCTTTGTCAATAACAATTTTTTCGTCATGTTTTGTTATTCTTTATTTTAAGTTTTATTTTGTTGGTTTGACGATAATATCATGTTTGCAAATAATGATATTGATTTTTTAATTTTTGTGTTATGAATTTAAGTTTATTTTTTTGATTTTGCTTTGTTTATATATTTTTTTTATTAGAACCGAAATAATTCGCCCGCAAAACCGTACAACCCTAATCCGTCCAAACCGAATGACAAAATTGGACAAAAACGGATCTCCACATATCAACCGCGGTTTGAAATGGATAAACATTTTAGACCCGAACCCGCCCACACCCGCCCGATATCCACCCCTAGCTGGGATATCTGACCAAGATAATACTATTACTAGTACTCTTTTGTTTAAAAAGAGGAATAATAAAAAGTCTATCTTCTCTGACAAGAGGAGGTGAAATCAAAAAAGTTTCATAAAAGTATAGGCAATTGAAAAGATTCTTAACTTTTGCATAATGCAGATTTTATCTTCATTATTTGAGCTTTTGTTTTCCTTTATCCTCATCACATGATCTTCAGATTTTGGGTCAGTTGTTATTTGCCAAATAGGAGCGGGAAATATGTGAAAAATGGTATGAAATGAGAGTAAGATGTTCAAAATAGAATAAAAAGACAAAAATATTTAGTTTGAGATTCTTCTTTTTTTTTTCATATTTATGGTCTGTTTGAAACGAAGGAAAACAACAGAAATAAAAGAAAATTACGAAAATCGATTAATGAATTTATATTAATTTTAGTTTAAATACATTTATTAATTTCCTCAATTTTCTTTTTTTTCCCTCGTTTCAAACGGACTTTTATGATCTATTTAGTACGGTGGAAAGAAAATTACGCAAATCAATGTATGAATTTAGATTAAAGTTAGTCTAAATTCATGGATTGATTTACATAATTTTTTTTTCCTCCCATGAGTCTAGTTACTAAGACATTAGAACTCAATGTTATCTAGACACCGTACATTAAATAGTGTGCACACAAATTAAAATCAAGTTAAAAATATTTAAAAGGTCAAAAATATCATGACTATGTGTATCAAAGTGTGCTAACTCAAAGTGAATTGAACTAATTTTAAATTCTTTTTATTTAATGCGAGACTTTTAACTCACATTTAACACACAATATACTCGAATTTTCATGAGAGAGGTCTCATTCTTACATCCATATACTATCTAGTATTTTTTGAGAAAATTTCTTCACGATTGACTTTATATTATACTATATATTTGCATACTTTTTTGTTGAAGAAATGATATACTGCATCGAAAATTCTAACATGAACCACTTCTTCAAGTGGATCATTCATGAAAAATCCTATAACGAATACGAATTTTCCAAAATCCACCGTTGGATTGAAAGTTTATATCATATAGATCATCTATAAAAAAATTTAGAAAAATTGAAAATCATTTTATATGTTATCGAGATCCATCAAGATTAACGGTTTATTAAATACCGTAAATCTTGATAAATCCCAATAAAATATCAAATGATTTTTAATTTTTTAAAATTTTTTTATGTATGCTCTATATGATATAAACTTTCAATCTACCAATAAATTTTATAAAATTTGTATTCGGTAGATCACTTATCCACGATGAACCACTTATAAAGGTGATCCACCGTAACATCTGCCATATTTGCATACTTATAAATTAGTAATACCTACTTTTTTTTAGCTTGAGATGTTTATATGGCATCCATAAAGATGAAGGTCAACAACCATTTTTCTCTGAACGCTGGCAATTAAGCTGCAGTGATCTGAAACAAACATATGGGTAAAATAAAATCTAAAGTGAAAGCCTATATCAATCAGAATTCAGAAATCCTATAGATTCTTCTCTTCTTTTTTGTAGTACAGTAGTACTACTTTACTACTAAAGTCTAAAGCACACTCTGCAATAACTGTAAAAGAAATAAAAAACTAGAATAAGTATGAAGAAAGAAAGACGAGGACAAAAAGACAAATGAAAAAATTAAACAATTCTTGGTCTAATGAGTACATTAATTAATATTTTAATATAATTAGGTGGTGGTGTTCTATCAAACTCATTTGCCTTTACTTTTTGCAACGTACCAACCCTTTGCTAAATAGCTATAATACCAATTACTTAGGACTAATCAGAATATAAGATGATCAATTTAATTAAGAAAAATTCTAAATAGTACTCTCGGGACATTAGTTAAGCATATAAATATGATAATTTTATCTTGAAATTTGTGCATTTAATACATCGAAAATGTAAAAAATTATTTTATTAATATTAATTTTATCTTTTATTTCTATTTATAGTATGCTTAATAAGTGCCCCGAGGCACTGTTTAGCATCACCCTTTAATTAATTAAGCATTGTCATAGTTACAAAAGTAATCACCCACTATAATGTTCACTTTCAATAAGTCATAATTAGGATTACAAAAGAAATGCAAGAAAGTGAGAATATTGTGTTGTCGTTTCTTTCATTTTGCAAACAAACAAACAACCATGATGTTTGATCATTGTTAATAAGTCAATCATATATTAAAATATATTATTTTTTGTAGTACTACTATTGAAGATTGTAAAAAAATTAATTAAAAAAAGGGGGAAAAAAAGAATATTTGTCTTTGTAGTACATGAAAAAGAAAGAATATTTGTTTAGATGTTAAATTAATCTAAGATTTCTTTGGTATCATGGTTTTCATTGACACCAACTGAACAAAGTTAATTAATTATCTTTAGTTTATCCAATTTGAGTAATTTTGTATATACTAAAATTATTAATTACTCATTTTTATTAATATCTTAATTTACGCATGTCATACTTATCCATGAGTCTGTTAATATTCTTTGTATCATTTCAATTTTATTTAATGTTTTCAATGAGACTTTTTTATTATAATCTTAATTTTATTATAATTATAAGATAATTCACATGTAGAAGTAACGTTTGACCTTATCTACAAGTTGGTGGGTGAAGTCTATAAATACTGCCTTAGTCTCAAATTGATGGTTGAGTCTGTTTACTTGTTTGGACATAGCATAACTGTTTTCGTGTGATTTACTTTGTTTATGTAAACTATTTTAGTCTATTGTGGACACCGCAAAGACTAATTTTTATTTTTATTTTATAAGCCCGCAAAGACTAACTGTTTGGTTAATATATATATATATATATATATATATATATATATATATATATATATATATATATATATGGCCAATTATATTATGCACCCCTAAAAAAGTGTGCATGCATGCACCCCTTCACTTTTACTACATTTACAGTGGGCCCCACTTCATTTAAATGAGCTGATTTTTTAAAGGCACAAAAGAAAATTACTTGGCTGCCCCTGAAGCATTGTTTCTCGTTCTCCACGCACGACACACCATCTCGACGAACTCTTCTTCTCTCCTCCACCCACCATCGACGAACTCTTCTTCTCTCCTCCACACACCACAGACGAACTCGTCTTTCTATTCTTCAAGGTCGGTTTACCGTTCTTCAGCGTTTGTACATTTCTAATTCGTTCTGTGTTTCTCTAATTTTTTGAAAACCCTAATTTTTGAAGAAATCCTAATTCTTCTGCGTTTGTTATTTTGACAGGAACATGAATAGACGTGTTTCACTAGAAGCTTCGAAGCGATTACCAATTGATAAGAAATGGGTGAGTTTCTCATAGTTTTTGTTTCAGTTCATGTTATGTAAGTTTCAATTTTTTGCTATACGTGTGTGCATTAGTCTAAGAATTTTGAATCTTGTGATTTTGGTTTGTTCGCTGTGAGTTTCTCATAGTTTTTGTTTCATTTCATGTTATGTAAGTTTCAATATTTTGCTATATGTGTGTGCATTACTCTCAGTTCAAATTCAAATTCAAATTGTGTGTGCATAAGTAGAGGGTGAGGCAAGTATAAAGATAAGTTCATGAAAGCGCTCAGCAATTGGTTCACTTGCTTCAAGCTTAGCCCAAACCTGCCAAAAGAATAGCTTTACTATCTCAGAACTTTTGCTATATGTGTGTGCATTAGTCTCAGAATTTTGAATCTTGTGATTTTGGTTTGTTCGCAATTTGAACTATGCTCACAATTTTTGGTTTATCTGATTTCTGAATGTAGTATAGGGTTTTTACCACCATTAATAAATCCTTTCCTATTTGAACTATGCTCACAATTTTTGATAAACCCAATTTGTTTGTCTTTAAAGAAGGAAGATCTTATGAATACCATTCTTGGGGATAGATTGCCAAAAACAATTATGTTCACCATTCATGCTAAATATGAGGTAAGTTCTTCTACAATTTATAACATGCTTTTTATCTATTGTTATTCTTCATGCTTTATTTGATCCTGAATTTGCAGCGTTATGGTGAAATTGATCCTGAATTTGCCTATAAATACATTAATGAGTTAGCTGAACATTGGCAAGTTTATGCGAACAATGAATTGCATTTACTTACTTGGAATCAATCTATTCAAAGACCAAGATTACTAGGTGGATGGACACAGATCCGTGAAAAGTTTGGCTTACAATTTAATTTGGTTTTTTCACCACTTAAAGAATGTCTAAGAGAAGAAATCCCTTTATTCCACTCCCTCTCCATTAAAGAAGTCAAGGAACCATTTGCTTTTGACATTGTTATATCAAGTGAGGAGGATAGCACAAGAGAACTAGTTGAGTCTTCCGTTTATTTAGTTTCTCATTTTAATTTCAAACTTTTACATGTTATAGTAACGCTTATGGTTCGACTATAATGAATATAATTTTTGCAATTCATTTAATTTCAGTTTCTCGATCAATCGGTTGGTGCATACATTACGGCTTACCATGAGGACTTAATCCTTGAAGGACCAGTAGCTGAGCCAATTTTTTCAAGAATTATCAAATCAGGAGTTCCAACTAACGAGACCAAATTTGAAGTTGATGCTTGGATGCAATTCTGCGGGGAAAATTGCTTCTCTAATGGAGATATTTTGAAGTTTACTTTCTTTGATATTGAGAAATGTAATATAGTTGATGTTGATTGGGTTGGTAATATTTATGACAACTATTGATTTATGTTAATCATTTCGTGTACTAATTGTTAGATGTTTTATGGCGATAAAAACAACTTGGTGTACTATGAGTATTATATGTAGACATTTGGTGTACTATTGATTTATGTTTTTCCCTAAATTGCAAACTTATCCATTGTTATAAATCAAAGATCTATATAGCTATTAATGAAGAAATACTTTCATGGTATTTGTTTGATTCCATTCCATTTTAGGCCAGGAAGCTTGAATGGTTCTTTCCTGCATATGGTGAAACTATGTTTTCATATACTATAAGGTATGGAGATCACAATTGCTAAAAAAACCAATCAGAAATGCAAGCAAGTAAGAGATAAGGTTGATTAGCCCATACCTTAAACTTAGATAAACTTCAAAATACAACATAAACATAATACAGAGTTGTTTTCTTGGCAAATAAGATCAACGAAAATTACAAAAAAAGAGGGAATGGCCTGTATTATATGGATACACGATCATGGGCAAAAAGGGCAGCTTTTGGTTGGGCTAAAAAGGGCAACTTTAGTATCAACAAGTTGCCCCACATGTTTTTGTTTTGTTTTGCATCATTTGAGCCACTAACAACCAACAAAAAAAATTCTTTTCTCACATATGAGTAGTAATTTTGATGAATTTTGATTTATGCGTAGTAATTTTTTTTTTGAATTATGCTTTGTAATCTCCATGGAGCTAACAAAATGTTCTACATTTACACCCCTTTTTATTCTTCTGAAACATAGGTGTCTCATTTGACCATTTGAGGTAATTTTCTAAATCAATAACTCATAAATGGGCCATTCTCTCATAAGTTGCAAGCCCAATATTATTTTACACAACAAATTATTAATGGTAAGGAGAAAAGCAAATAAGATTGGTCACACTCTTTCTATGGTGTCTCCATTTTTAGTTAGTGTTCAAATTATGAATGATATTTCCGATTGTATTAAACACATTTTAATCAATGATATGCTATAAACACTGCCATAAACACTTTATTGTAAATACACAAACAAAATACCAATGTGTACCATAATTCATCTTGCTTCTTTAATTTATGGGCATACATAATATAAGAGTGCTCTAACACAATCATTCAATACATTGAGGATTTGCAAAATAATTACATCTAATTTAATCGTTAATGCAAATTGTCTTTCATAGGTGAAAGAGTCTTCCAATATTCTTGAACTTTTTCTTCTAGATAAATTCGCCGTTCATTGTGTGGTCCACGAAGTAGAATAATTGATGTCCACATTCTTACAACATCTTCGTTAAGATTTGTACTAAGATTTGTAAGAAATCCATGCTCCATCTCTAACCAATCTAATACCCATATTGATGAATTGTCCCTGTAAAATATGGTTAAATTGATTAACATAAAGCATTTCTTAAACAAGAAATATAACTTAATTGAGATTTTAATCATTACTAACCTTGAACAATTGTTAGGCATTCCTCTTGGTGCTTTGATTTCCCAATTACCAAAATCTTTTGATCCATTTAGAAAATTATTTGGATACTTATCCGTTAAAACTAACTCAGCAATGGCCTTACACTAAAAAAATTTGAAACAAATGAGTCACCATTATTGAAAATCAGTCTAAGTAAAATTGACTCAAAATTTAAAATATAATTACCAATTTCGACATTATTTCCCTTTTTGTTGCTATATTGTCAGCTTGTAGAAATGAATCTAGATGATATACAATTTTATCTTTAATAGAAATGACCATAAGAAACCAATGTCCCACTTCATCCTTTATGGGAACATAAATCTAGCCATTTCAAATGACATAATTATTAGTTATTAATATAGTTTAGAAAGTAATTGTTAGATCAACAGAATATGGGAACTATGTACTATAAACGAAAAGAACTCACATATTTTAGAGTTGTAAATGGACTCATAAAATGTGAATATGTTGTTGTCAAACTGTCTAAATTATGGCCCTTTTTCACATCATCCTGTAAATAAATATAGATAAATAAAGCTTAATCTTCCAATAACAAACAATTAATGCATCATTTTGATTTCTTAATTAACAAAGTATTGTACCGCAAAAGTTGGAGGAAATGACCAGACTGCTTTGTTAGGTGCATTATATTGAGACCAAGTTGTTTTTATCGCCATTAAATTGAATATTTGTTCTTGAACCAACTCATTAGGGCACAAACAATGAAGGTCCATTCTAGATACTTTAAAACCTCCAATTTGAATCATCACTTCACTGCATTGTTGACAAAAATATTAGGAAACAAAAATATCAGTTAATTAGTTATTAAAATACTTGTGCTTCAGATTTGAGGTATAATGCTTACTTTGGATCATGTTCTGCATTAAATACATAAGCACAAAGTTGGATGTCAGAAATTTGAAGGTTCATTGCCTTAGTTGGTATAAATGTACATTTAACCTCCTGTTACAAAGTAAACTTGTTAGCTCATATCAATTTATGAGATAGCCACCATTAAAAAATTTAAAATAAAAATAAGTCACGAACTTACATAAGGCAATTGTATTTCTTTCATATTGGTATGTTTAGTAGGAGTTGAACTATTGGTTGCACATTTGTTACTTGGGGATAGTGAACTAATCATGTTCTTCTTGTTCCTTGAATTTTCCATTGCAATTTTAATCTAATGATAAAATGTGTTTAGTAAATAAACAATCATGACAAATATCATATTTAATCAAATTTTAAGAATGAGTAAATACCCCCTGCCTTGTTCGACGACTGATGGGTTTCGGTGATACTTTTTTCATGTGTTTAATTGGTGTAGAGAGTGTACAAGTCTTAGATTTCAAAACTGACATATGTTGATACGAACTATCACTTGGATGAAGACTTGGAATTTTATAAGTTGTATCCACAGCATCTTCGTCCGAAATATCAATGACAGTAGCAGATTTGTTTATGGAACCATTGTCATCTTGACTGCAACTTAGTTTCTTACCAATTGAATTGATATTTGATTGTGGTGAACAATTCTTTGAAGAATTTTTGTTGACATGTAAATATGTGGAATTTGGTTTTTGTAGCTTTTGAATACTTGCACGCAGGCCATCTAAAGTTGTATTTAGCTGTTGTACCATTTGAGTCAATTCCTATAAAACAAAAACACCATATTGTCATGTTAAGCCATCAGTCCATCACTAAGTCATCATTCAATCAATTAGTCACTATTTATGTGCACATTTAAATAGAATGATGTATCTTACCTGAACCTTAATCGAAGCTAATTCGACACAACTAACTAGTTCCTCCAATGAAGCATGACTCTGTCCATCTTGTGTATGCACCGATTTGCCTGATGCATTTTTCTTTTGGATGTTCATGTTGATATAGTTTTTGCTCTATATTTGGGTTATTAGTACTTGTTACATATGCTTATGCTTCTTTTAAAAACTAATCCCACAAAGTGAATGAAAAATAACTTTTACTGAGTAAAAAGTTACAATTTTCACAGAGTACAAAATTTGGGAAGTGCTGCTCGAAATTGTTACACATTTTGGTGTTAGCATTTAATGAAATAGTTGACTAAGATGATAGATACCATAAGCATATAGCCCCATGTGATTGATAGTGTATTGTGTACCTTATATATGCTAACATATGAATGTGTGATAACAAAAGATGAAGCAATACTATCCATTTTTGAATTGCCATTTTCGTGTATAATCCATGTGTTTGACAGTCTAGTATCATTGCATCTGCTGCTTTAATCTCCTTTAATACGTTTTGTCATCATGTTTTAATGTATATGAGACAATATTAAACTTCTTTGTTTTATAATCATTAAAAAAGAAAACTTCTTTTAAGATAGACTCAATCTCAAATGAAACCCTCAACCCTCAACCCTACTTTTAAGATAGTTGGCATTATCATCGTCTCGTTTTCATCGTCTAATTTAAATTTATAATTTTAGAATGAGATTAGGCATTAACATCGCCTAGTTTAAATTTATAAATGATAACATCATTTTTTAAAATAAAATTAAAGAAAATGATAATTGTGATGAACATGTTCACAATATTCATCAATATCTTCGTCTTCTTGCTTAAATTAAAAAAAATCAATTCCAACATCGTATAAATTAAGTATTTTCGAACGAGATTAATTATAAGAATCGTCTAATTAAACCAACATTATCATCGTCTAGGTATAAATGATATTATCCGTAATCATCGTCTAATTTGCATCCGGAGTCCGATGAACAAAATTCTTGTTCTCATTTTTTTGTTAGTCCAATTAGGTGAGATTGAACGGTGAAATTAATAAAAGTCGTCAGTTTTAATTGAACTATTGTCTCATTTTTTAAAATAAAATTAAAGAAAATGATAATTGTGATGAACATGTTCACAATATTCATCAATATCTTCGTCTTGTTGCTTAAATTAAAAAAAGAGATTAGTCATTATCCGAAATCATCGTCTAATTTGCATTCCATAGTCGAAATTAATTATTTTAGAAAGAGATTAGTCATTATCATCGTCTAGTTTGAATTTATAAATGATATTATTCGAAATCATCGTCTAATTTGCATTCCATAGTCGAAATTAATTATTTTAGAATGAGATTAGTCATTATCATCGTCTAGTTTGAATTTATAAATGATATTATCCGAAATCATCGTCTAATTTGCATTCCATGGTCGAAATTAATTATTTTAGAATGAGATTAGTCATTATCATCTAGTTTAGAATGATATTATCCGTAATCATCGTCTAATTTGCATTCCATAGTCGAAATTAATTATTTTAGAAAAAGATTTGTCATTATCATCGTCTCGTTAAATTCGAAGATCTAAATTATGTAGTTTAGAATGATTTTATCCGAAATCATCGTCTAATTTGCATTCCATAGTCGAAATTAATTATTTTAGAAAGAGATTAGTCATTATCATCGTCTAGTTTGAATTTATAAATGATATTATCCAAAATCATCGTCTAGTTTGAATTTACAAATGATATTATCGGAAATCATCGTCTAATTTGCATTCCATCGTCGAAATTAATTATTTTAGAATGAGATTAGTCATTATCATCGTCTAGTTTGAATTTATAAATGATATTATCCGAAATTATCGTCTAGTTTGAATTTACAAATGATATTATCGGAAATCATCGTCTAATTTGCATTCCATCGTCGAAATTAATTATTTTAGAAAGAGATTAGTCATTATCATCGTCTAGTTTGAATTTATAAATGATATTATCCAAAATCATCGTCTAGTTTGAATTTACAAATGATATTATCGGAAATCATCGTCTAATTTGCATTCCATCGTCGAAATTAATTATTTTAGAAAGAGATTAGTCATTATCATCGTCTAGTTTGAATTTATAAATGATATTATCCAAAATCATCGTCTAGTTTGAATTTACAAATGATATTATCGGAAATCATCGTCTAATTTGCATTCCATCGTCGAAATTAATTATTTTAGAATGAGATTAGTCATTATCATCGTCTAGTTTGAATTTATAAATGATATTATCCGAAATTATCGTCTAATTTGCATTCCATAGTCGAAATTACTTATTTTAGAAAAAGATTTGTCATTATCATCGTCTCGTTAAATTCGAAGATCTAAATTATGTAGTTTAGAATGACATTATCCGTAATCATTGTCTAATTTGCATTCCATAGTCGAAATTAATTATTTTAGAATGAGATTAGGCAAACGAGATTAGGCATTTTTAACTGGATGAGTAGAATTAGGGCGCGCGAGAAACTTCTAAGTAACGAATGAGTAAAAATAGGACGCGCGAAAAACTTGTAGGTAGCGGATGAGTAAAGATAGAGGAAGCGAGGAACTTCTAAGTTGTGAATGAGTAAAAATATAGCGCGCGAGATATTATCTATAATCATCGTCTAATTTGCATGCCATAATTGAAATTAAGTATTTTAGAATTATATTAGCCATTATCATTGTATCGTTTAGAAAGAGATTAGTCATTATCATCGTCTAGTTTGAATTTATAAATGATATTATCCGAAATCATCGTCTAATTTGCATTCCATCGTCGAAATTAATTATTTTAGAAAGAGATTAGTCATTATCATCGTCTAGTTTGAATTTATAAATGATATTATCCAAAATCATCGTCTAATTTGCATTCCATAGTCGAAATTACTTATTTTAGAAAAAGATTTGTCATTATCATCGTCTCGTTAAATTCGAAGATCTAAATTATGTAGTTTAGAATGACATTATCCGTAATCATTGTCTAATTTGCATTCCATAGTCGAAATTAATTATTTTAGAATGAGATTAGGCAAACGAGATTAGGCATTTTTAACTGGATGAGTAGAATTAGGGCGCGCGAGAAACTTCTAAGTAACGAATGAGTAAAAATAGGACGCGCGAAAAACTTGTAGGTAGCGGATGAGTAAAGATAGAGGAAGCGAGGAACTTCTAAGTTGTGAATGAGTAAAAATATAGCGCGCGAGATATTATCTATAATCATCGTCTAATTTGCATGCCATAATTGAAATTAAGTATTTTAGAATTATATTAGCCATTATCATTGTATCGTTTAGAAAGAGATTAGTCATTATCATCGTCTAGTTTGAATTTATAAATGATATTATCCGAAATCATCGTCTAATTTGCATTCCATCGTCGAAATTAATTATTTTAGAAAGAGATTAGTCATTATCATCGTCTAGTTTGAATTTATAAATGATATTATCCAAAATCATCGTCTAATTTGCATTCCATAGTCGAAATTACTGATTTTAGAAAAAGATTTGTCATTATCATCGTCTCGTTAAATTCGAAGATCTAAATTATGTAGTTTAGAATGACATTATCCGTAATCATTGTCTAATTTGCATTCCATAGTCGAAATTAATTATTTTAGAATAAGATTAGTCATTGTCATCGTCTCGTTTGAATTTCTAACTTGAAGAATTGTACTTTTCGTCGTAAATTACCCATATTCGAAATTAATTATTTTAGAATGAGATTAGTCATTATCATCGTCTAGTAGATGCAGGTGGTAGTAAATGAACAAATAAATTCACCCATATTTGTAACCTACCATTGATATGTGAAATTAATGATTTCCCTTATATAAACACCAACTTATTCATACGGCTTGCTGAGTAGAAACACCACTTATTCACTATGGACAATGTTATAGATGAAGGTTTTCATGTTGTTTATGCAGGAAAAAACCCAGGTATCTACTCTTCTTGGGAAGATGCTTCTGAACAAGTTACTGGATGGAGTGGTAATAGACATGTGAAATATCCATCTTTTACTCATGCAATGGCATCATGGGTTAAATTTTGCAACAAGAAAGGACTTGATCCGAACAAGGGAATTTATGTAAAGCAATTCACACATGTTGGATCATCTTCTCAGACAAATAATGATGTCAACGGTTTGTATATTTTACTTCAGGGCCCTTTACTTTAGTCATATGATTAAAAATTTAATTTTAATTTTTTTTATGAGTTCTTTCATTGATGTATTGTCTTATATGTATGCATAGATAATGTTCAACCCAACATGCTTGCATTAGACACCACTTCAGATGAATTTATCATTCATCATAGTCTGCAAACAGACCTTGCAAAACTCTGTGATCTATATGGCATTCCACCACCAACTTTCACTTTACAAGAAAAGAGATTGGTTGATGGAGTACCATATGTTAGGTACTATGGTGCACTAGTTGGTGGTGCTATTGGACCCCCCTCTGTTTCACTTGGAAGATTTGCAAAATTAGATGATGATGCTAGGGAAGATGTAGCTGCTATATTGATACGCCGTTTGTTATCAACTGCTGGGCATACCATAAGAGATTTTAATTATTATAATGTCCACCTCCTTGAAGCAAAAGTTGAAATGATGAAAAGGGAAATCCTTGAATTGAAGTATGAAATTGGAATCCAAAATGAAAATAAGGTTAACTTTGATTTTTAGAGTTAATTTGTATTGTTATTGTATGTGTCCTATGCTAAGACTTTAATTTGAAGTATTTGTTATGACTTGGTTTGTATTGTTACTTGTTAAGACCTTATTATTACAATGGTTAGAGTTTGGCTTGTTTAGACCTTTGTTACTTTTGTACTATTATATTTTGCTCATAGTCTACTTGGGCAGTGCAATATTGTTGCCTAGTGTCTCTACTTCTGCGCCCACACTGTGTACATAGATGATACATGGGACTGATCGAAAAGCTTAATTGTCACATCAAATAAAACAAAATTAGATGACCAATGTAACTAGTATCCAACACAATGTTAACTATGAACCAGACTAAATTACTTGTTCTATGAACTTGTAATAACAATATTCTAGATGTGTGGTTAGCTTAACCAAACTAAATTCTAAATATGGCATGTAGTTAAATTCCTTTAGCAAATTTTAAAACTTGGCAAATTTTATTGATGGGATGGGATGATAGAAGTTTTCATTGCGCTACAACCAAAGCATTGACACATCAATGAGGTTAACTTACCAATGAGGTAAACTTACCAATGAGGTTAACTTCATACATTTTTTCCATCATTCTATACCTCTATATATAGCAGGTATTGGTTATTGGTTATTTCACACAAACACAAATTACCAAAATCTCAAAATTCTAAGTTGTTCACAATGGAAGGAAGTAATGGAAAACTTAATGAGGGAGACATTTATGCTACTTCAACAGTTGACAAGGTAGTTCTCATTTGTTTGTGCTGTTCGTTTACAATATTTCAAATTTTAAGTCACTCATAGTTTATATTTGACATGCAGAAAAATCATGAATCATTGTTGTGTGAGTTTGCTTCCAAAGCACCATTGATTTGCGAAACCATTGAGGAAGTTATGACCCTTGTTAAGGTATAACAAACTGAAGTACACAAATATTTTGCAAATAATAATGGTAGTTTATGCATATATTCATAGTTTCATGTGTTTATGCAGAAACTAGGCAGAAGATTGGATGGGTGTGAGAAGAACACTGAGAACCTTGTCTCATGCGTTGATGATTTCGTTGAACACATCAAGGTAGAAATGATGCATTGATGATTTCTTTTTGACTATACACTAAAACATATTTTCAAATGTGTATCTAACCATTTTTTTTCCTTTTCAGAACAATATCAATCGTACAGAAAAGTTACATGACATCTGCAAAGTACTTTTGGAAAAGGTGGAAGTGATGGAGGGTCTTTTGCATAAGCAAATTCCTAAGCTGTCTCAAAATTCTATGTCAACACCTGGTACTAGTAGTAGAAATGGTTCGCAGTCTCAAAACACTATATCGCCAGCACTTACCCAAAAACATGACATAACAAACATTGTGTTTATTCCTTCCTCTGACGAGGAAGACATTCAGAAGCGTCGTAGAGTTAACAACAAACTGAAAGGCAAAGCTGTTGATAACAACCCAAACCAGAAACTACCTTCTAATAATAAAAAAGAAAAACAGAGAAAAACTTCTAAAGCTAAAGGGTCATATACTATGTCAGCTGAAGATGTAGAGGGCTTGGTTGGGAGGATGCTTGCTTTTGTACCCTCACCTAAGATTCATGGACTGAAAACTCCAAAGACTGAACCTATGATGTCACTAAAGGAGTATGATGAAAGCCATTTTAATGGCAAATCTGCAATGTTGAAACATGTCAATCCAACTGGGCATACTTTGTCTAAGGTTAAATACTCTCTAATTATTTCAACACTTACATTTACTTATTTAAATTCACAAGTTCATTTTCATTCAACTTTGTTATGTAGTTCGTGAAGACCCTTTTTCCTGTGACCCCATCTATGTGCTTGACTGCTGATGAAGCGCACATTTCAGCATACATATTTCACCCTAGCAACAAAGCAGAGTAATGTTCACTTAAATATTAACTATTACTTTATAAATAAATTCAACTACTATTTAATAATGACAATTATAATGATTTTTTTTATCCATACAGTGAAGTGTTGTTCAAAGTAGCTGATTTTGAAGGAAAAAGGAAAGATTTCCAAACACTTTGTCCTTACAGGACAGTTAATTCAGAGGTATTTGATTTGTTTACTGATATTCACGATTAAAGGACTTATTGTAGTTTATGTCAACTTATTCATGAGTAATGTTTCATAGTTAATGCACATGATGGCCTTGAAGATCAACTGGAATCAACAACTGATGAATGACCCAACTAAATGGGCACTACCACCTGCATTTATGGTACTTATGTGCTTATTAAAACACTTTTTGAAATTAACTTCTTACGACCTAATTATTAACCTCAAACACAACTTCCCTGTTTTATTAGGATGCTATCAACAGTGGCCATACCATTCAAGAGCTTGTTGATGAGTTTGCACCTCATTGGATGCCTCCATATGAAAATCTGTCACATGTATGACACTTACATTACAAGCTTGTTTATTCAATTTATCTTTATGCACTATAGATCTTATTACCTATCTTAATAAACTTGTTATTTTAGATATATATTCCAATTGAAGACGTGTGTGGTCTATGGTTCCTCATGGTGGCTTCAATAAAAGAGAAAGTCATTCACCATGTTGAACCATACTTTGAAGACACTACTGTGGAAGCAAGATTTGATACAATTATGAGAGTGGTAATGGTTTGTTTAACTATATAGTCTAGTGAATTACTATATGATTTATACACTATCTAACTTTGTGCTTTGAAAATAAATGAAGTGGGATGTAATCACTAAGATGTCTCAACTGCCTTCGTTCCCCGCACAGTTCGTTACTGAGAATTTGAATGACAGCCGCTGGTATGTTGCGGATCCAGAAGGCCATTTAGGAACTGGCTTTTGGTATGTGGTCTATGATAACAATTATTTTTGTTTAACACAACCAATGGACATTATTTGTTTATAATGTACTCACATTTTATCTATTATTACAGTCAGCACTCTGGTGTGTATGTCATGGATTGGATGGACAAGGAGTTTCCACTGAAAAGTAGTGATATTGGAGGGGTGAGTTCTTGAATACATTTCTTTGATTTTTAGACAAAATGTTATATCATCCAAAATTTAACTATAAAGTCTTGTGTTACAGCTCAAGGAAGATGTGATAAGGATGAGATTGGCTATGAAGTTGATTAGAGGAGATCACAATGAAGTCAAAGCAAGAGTTGAAGGAGATGCCGATGAGGCTTGGATCAATAGACGCTTTGCCTAAGAACAGGCTTGGAGGATTGCAGTTGCACTATTGGAGGGCTGGTTGTATTTTGAGGTTTACATTTTGGACATGAAAAAATATTGTATTGCTATGATGTCATTTTGAAACTAAGTATCAATTAGGAGTGGTTTGGTTATGGGTATCTTTTTATGTAGTTTTATATATTTATGGTGTCTACCACTAGGTATGTTTTGTTTAGTGTCAAGTTTAAGTATTAAGCTTAGTTTGAAACTAAGTATCAATTAGGAGTGGTTTGGTTATGGGGATCTCCTTTGCACTGCTGTGGACTATGCTTGCTATGTATGTTGTATGCAGCAATGAATTATAATCAATGACTATGTATGGTGTTGTATTTTGAATTTCCATTTTCGTGTATAACCCATGTTTTTGGCAGTCTAGTATCAATTCATCTTGCTTATTTAATACATAAATTTGTACTCTTGCCAATCAAAATAAAAATAAAAAAAATACATAAATTTTTACACATGTTGGTGTTGGCATTTAATGAAATGGTTGACTAAGAAGATAGTGTGATACCATAAGCATATAACCCTATGTGATTGATATTGTACTATATACCTTATATATGCAAACATATGAATGTGTGATAACAAAAGATGAAGCAATACTTACCCTTTTAGAGTTGCCATTTTGGTGTATGACCCATGTGTTTGATAGTCAAGTATTCAACTTCTTTGTTTTTATAATCATTAAAAAAGTACACTACTTTTAAGCTAGTCTCAAATGAATGGTGTATATTTCATTGTAGTGTAACAATTGGTTTGATTTTAAATGTTAGTTTAGAATGAGATTAGACATTTTTACTACTTAAGTGGCGGATAAGTAAAAATAGGATGCACGAGAACTCGTAAGTAGCGGATGTGTAAAAATAAGACGCGCGAGATTAGGCATTATCATCGTCTCGTTTAAATTTATAAATGATATTATCCGTAGTCATCGTCTAATTTGCAATCCATAGTCGAAATTAATTAATTTAGAATGAGATTAGTCATTATCATCGTCTAGTCTAAATTCCATGATCTAAATTATGCAATTTAGAATGACATTAGTCGTCAGCATCGTCTAATTTGAATTCAAAGACTAAGTTAATTATTTTAGAATGAGATAAGGAATTGTCAGGCATGCCGTTTGAATTTACAAATGATATTATCCATAGTCATCGTCGAATTTGCTTTCCACATTCTAAATCAATTATTTTAGAATGAGATTAGTCGTAAGCATCGTCTAATTTGAATTCAAAGACTAGTATTTTAGAATGAGACTATAGCATGTGTGTACAAACAAAAGGGGGTTAAAAATTATTAACTGGGCCTTTTTAAAGAAAGCTTCACAGGCCCATTGTTAACAATACACAACCCGATCCATTCTCCTTTAAAACCGGTCAGCAAAGTTTAATTAGGGTTTTGGTTTCACATTTCACTTTCACTTTCACTTTGCATCTGCGAAGACAGCGCCGCTAAAGGGGGTTTCACAATGCATCCAAACGCAAACGGGTGAGTATGTCCTTTTCTCATTCGTTTTTGTTTTTGTGCAACATGTAAGAGTATAGTAGTAGTTTAGAATAGTATATGCCTTTTGAGAAGTGGTTGAAAGCGACAATGGATCCAACCCCAATAGTATATGCCATTTAATAATAGTCTTAGTCCCACCACTACCAGTCAACAACTGGCCACAATGAATAAAGTAGTACCTTAAAATTCGATGTTTTTGTTTTATTAGACTAGGGTTTGTTGGAATAGTTAAAGTAATAGTATATGCATGCTTTATTACTTATTAGAGTATGGTTTTTATCAATTTATGTGTTAATTATAGTCTTTATTGATCATTTTGTTTGGAGTGTGGGCAAGGGTATTTCCTCTTGCTACTGTTACCAGTGGATTTTCTTTCTATGCCAAAATTCACCCCATATAAAACTGTAAACAGAGCTGATCATTTTTTTTTTGTTAAACTGCCCATAAATTGGGCTTGCATCATCCAACTAACTATCATCAAATGAGGCTTGATGATCCTAGCATCCTTGTGATGCCAGCTTTTTTTCATGTGATTGCTGCTAGTGATTGTGAGGAGTGCTATATCCCTGCTCAATTTGTGCAGATTAGCTCGGCTATTCGGAGGATATTCGAACACAATAATAACGAAGATGATGTTGTGTAAGCTGGAGTGTGGTATGAAAGTCAGAAGTCAGAACTGCTCTTTTTGTAATATCTTATTATGTATGGTGATTAGCTCACCTTTAACTTATATATTGTATGGTGATTAGCTAATGTTTAACTTATGTATTCCTAAAGCATTCTACCATTGTTGGATACTAGAGCTTCACTCACAACCTAATTGTGCAACATTTATTCGAACTCTTCGAAAAACCACTACTGCAAGACTCTGTTTAGATGATGATGACAGCTATATTTTCTATGCTTACCAAGTTGCAGCCGACTTGAAATTCAAACGGCCTACTAGAGTGAAACTTGAGTACATTATTTTCAAGAACACATTCTATTTGACTTCTCTTGGGGTTGTGAGACAACATCAAATCAGTGACAATGAATCAATTGGAAGCAACTAATGTGACCTTATAATCTAGGTCATCCTTTTGAAATCTTTTGACTTAGGGTTTTTATGCTATATAAATGACTACTGTGAGCCAAATGACAGCAGCAAAATGCTCTAACTTGAAGAATTGTACTTTTCGTCGTAAATTACCCATATTCGAAATTAATTATTTTAGAATGAGATTAGTCATTATCATCGTCTAGTTTGAATTTATAAATGATATTATCCATAGTCATCGTCTAATTTGCATTCCAAAGTTGAAATTAATTATTTTAGAAAGAGATTTGGCATTATCATTGTCTTGCTAAAATCCAAGATCTAAATTATACCCGACACGGCAAAATTTACTGCTAACGCGGCGAAACACACCCGACACGCCAAAATTAAAATAAAGCCAAATAAACAGGCATTGGAACATATTAATTTACTGCTAACAAGGCGAACACACCCGACACGCCAAAATTAAAATAAAGCCAAATAAACATGCATTGAACGTAAACAGATTGTGGACAAAAGCCTAACAAAGTAGTTGTTGTCTTGTGGACAAAAGCAAAGAACATATTACATAATTAAAGTAGATTCAAAAGGTATGTAAACCTTTTTCTTTTTTAAACAAACTAAACACATTGACTTATGAAACCTAACATAGTTATAAACTAAACACATTGATATTTGCTTTGTTGACAACCTTAAAGTTGTGTACTCCTCCTTTGTAGAATTCATCAGCACAAGTTTGCAAGGAACCTCATCACCTTATGTTGGTAGCAACTTTTCTGTTCATAGTCTGCAATTATTAAGTGAAAATTCCAAAGGTCAAAGAAGTCTAATGCAAGTATGAGAAAAACAAAAAAGACATAGTATAATGTGGTAGTACTAACCAACTAAGAGATAGAAGCAAGACAAGTAGTGAGTGTGAGCTTTATCCACGGTAGTCGTCGTCGTCAACATCATCATCATCACCATCATCATCATCATCACCATCACTACCATCATCATTATCGTCATCACCATCTTCATCATAATCTTTTTTATCATCCGTTGTCTTGGTCTTGTCAACAAGGGTTTTATGTTTTTTAAATACACCACATGTCTGTTTATTATGACCAGCCATCCCACAGAAACCACATTGATTCGTTTTTCTCTTCCTTTTTTTACCAGCCTTACCTTTAGCATTTGCGACACGCCCTTTGGTTTTAGCATTGACTGGATTTTGCAGATAACGATCACTTTGTCCTTCAATGTTCTCACCATCCTCAAGTAGTTCCTCACCCATACTTTTAACATGTTGATAATGATCATTCAATAATTCCATAGTTTCGGCATAAGCCTCTGGAGTTTTACATGCCAAACTATTGATTTCCCTACATCTCTGATTTAAAGATTTGTAGCGACAAACTGACATCGAATCCCATCCGCCTACTTGTTGTTGTCCTTGCCTAGTGTAGTTTCTCAAATCCTTAGCATTCTTTGTCCATCTGTCTAACACCAAAGCTGATGGAATTTCTACCATATTCAAATAAACCATGACACATACAATATGATCACAAGGGATACCAATAGATTCCATCCTAAGACATGAACATTTTAGTTCCATACTAACAGGCCAGTAAGACACGTGCCATTCGCAGTCAGATCTGCAATATTTATTGACAATATATATGAAACAGGAAGCTGTTTGTTTGCAACCAACAACTTTGACAGCACATGATTTTCGCATAATAGAGCGAAATAGAAAGAAAACGTTCTTTGTGTAAATTTTAGATGCACTTGTCTCAAGTGAATGGAATTCAGTTTGCAACATACGGTCACCATGCATAGATAGATAGTCAGCTTCAAGCTCTTTGTACCTCAAATATTCTGTGCATTGGTTGAAATGTTCCAAGAACTCAGTTAAGTTATTGCGGTAGTTTACAAATTTGGCAATCTTTGAATGAAGCCCCTCACAGCGGGAAGTAGTTCTAAAACCTCCAAAAAACTTACCACGAATGTGTGCTGTAGCCCACATCTCCTTCTTTTCATACATATCTAAAACCCAATTATTATCATCAACTTCACACTCAGCAACCATTTCATCCCATTTTCTCTCAAAGTCAACTATTTCATAATCACACAACATTAATTTTCTAAACAAATGCGTGAATCTGTTGCTCTTCACATTGGCAGTTGAATTCCTTATAAGGTGCCAAGCGCATAATCTATGGTGGGCTTCAGGTAACACCCTTCTTATTGCATTCTTCATTGCTAAGTCACCATCCGTTATCACAGATTTTGGCATCTTGCCGTTCATTGCTTCCAACAGACATTCAAGCAACCAAACATATGTTTCCTCAATCTCATTGGCAACAATAGCAGTGGCAAAAACTGTAGTTTGGTTATGGTGATTTACCCCAGAAAATACAACTACAGGACACATATAACGATTCTTCTTGTATGTTGCATCAAAGGCCAAAACATCACCAAATATGTTGTAATCCATTTGACTCCTACCATCAGACCAAAATAAGTGTTCCAACCTTCCTTGGTTATCAACTGTATGCTTCCAGTACATTGCTGGGTCAGAATTCTTCAAAGAACGCAAATATGCTAATGCAGCTCTTGAGTCAGTACCTTTAGAACGCCTATACTTCTCTACTTCATTATACATGTCTCGAATAGAGAAAGTGATATGCTCATACCCACCAACTTGATTAGCAAAGGTTCCAAATACTTGTGACGTCCGAATACCCGACTTCTTGAAGTGATTCAATTGAAGTATGACATCATCATCCATTCCCCTATGACCTGGTAGAAACCCAATAAAATCTTGTTCAACCATTGAGTGATTATGCACATCATTGATAAACCTTATATACCAACGCTGACTGGTATGATCAATATGCACAATACACTTTGCCTTACAACCGCATCTTGTAACTGCCTTTGGTTCACGCTGACGTGGTTTGTTGTCCTTAAATCGATCTTGTCTAAACCCTTGCCTGTAACACACAAACTCCTGTTGGACAACCTCTTTGTGTTTGTTTTTTCTTTTCTTGTTTTTGCGCCCAGAAAACCCATGCATTCGAGCATACCAGTTGTAGAAGGTAAAAGCCACCTCAAGATTAGGAAAATCATACTTCATCATATCAGTTGTTGTAAATTTCATAAAATTTACTCCACCCATATCTTCTACACCATTTACAGGAATTCTTTGTAAGCTGTAATCAACTTTCATATTGATTGGTGCACTTTCATTTTCAAAATCCTGAACAATTGTAAAACATTTCTCACATCAATTGAAGCCAACAATATTGAAATAACATGTTGTATCAGTTTAAACAACAACCCACATATAATTTGAAATAAAACACACCTCAGAGGAATCTTCATTTTGACTAGCAATTTGTTCTTCAGCTTGTGGTTCCATCCCAGGTGGTTTGTTAAAAGAGGAATTTCAACTACATAATCAACAGAACAAGAATGTATTTAAGCAACAAACCCTAAACCTTCAAGGCAAATTTCAGTTTATCCTAAGAATGAGCAATTTCCTATTCTACATGACCTAAATAAAGAGGAATTTAAACAACAAACCTTGATGAACTCGAGTGGCAGCCTTGTGTTCCGGACAAATTGCAAATCAGGAAACGTGAATTTGAACTCGAGTAAGACGTGAAATTGCAGATCAGGAGAACGATTTTTGTGGTATTTGTCAAAGAGGGAAACGTGATTTCCAGAAGGAGAAGGAAAGATGTGAAGGATGAAGGAACGATGAAGGAAATCGTGTTTTCGAGAAGGAGAAGGATGAAGCAGGAGGAATGGTGTTGCTCGCCGTTGGAAAGAGAGAATGGCCGTTGGAAGAGAGAAGGATATGTGATAGTGAGAAGGGCAAAAACGTAATGTCACATTTTAATTCAATATTTCTGTATTTCTGCATTTGTGTGGGCCCACAGTAAAAAAGTAAAAAATCAAATTGGTGCATTGGTACACCCCAAATTTGTGGTGCATAATAACAGCTGCCTATATATATATATATATATATATATATATATATATATATATATTTCATTTTCGCTTGTTAAAAAGAAAGATAATTTACATGTTATAAGAAAATGCTTTGTTGAGTAAAAAATTTGATTAGATGTACTACTCCCTCCGTTCCTTTTTATTTGATGTTTTAGAAGAAAAAAAAATTTGTTTCAAATTATTTGATGTTTTGATAATTTAAGGTTATATTTTGTCTATTATACCCTCCTTCCTAATTTTTTTTGACTAAATTTTATATAATCTTTTTATTGTATCTTTATTTTTTACTAAACTTCTTCATATAATCTTTTTATTGTATTTTTTTTTTTACTAAACTTCTTCATATAATCTTTTTATTGTTTTTGTTTTGTTCTTTTTTTTTCCTTGCATGTTTGTTGAAAATCTTGTTACACAACATTAAGAAACTCAAAGTGACTACAGCTTGAAAATACGAGAATTTTTAGAATACACGAACTATTGAAATACTCTACTTTAAAAATAAAAATGTGACTACAACTCAATCACAATAAGTATTATTACATGCCTAAATAATCATTGACTTCTCATACTAAAATTAGTTCACACTTCATTTGAATGGGTAGTTGTCATATTCTTTATAGCCTTTGTTTTTCATTAAATAAGTTTTCCTTTCTATTCTTCCGATGAAGTATATTTTGTCAAAAAACTGATTTTTTTTTTTGTTGAAAAGGCAAAAACAAAAAAATTGGTTTGTTACGATCCGCCTTTAATTTTTTTGTGGTTTTAATTTTTTGGAAAGATAAAGTGTGTGCAAAAAAATAGGAATTTTTTTGTGATTAAAATTAGAGTATAATACAGGGGCGGTGCTCTATGTTAGTGAGGGGGTGCAGGTGCACCCCCTGGAATTTTAAAATTTGTACTAATATGTTTATGTTTTTTGCATTTTGCACCCCCTGGTTTTTTTTGTTTTGCACCTCTTATTCAAAAATTCAAAATACTTTTTATTGCTCTCATTCTTCTCTTCCAACTTCTCTCTAAAATTAAATTCTTTCAAACAAAACATCAAACCAAATACATACAATAGTAGGAAATCCTCCAACATCCATAAAACAACATTAAGGTAATCAATAAAAAAAATCTATGGTTTAGCGTTTTAAGAGTTTGAGATTTTTTCTATAACTTCAATATTGATAGATTGGTTGATTGGTTATTTAATTGAGGTTCTAATAACATATATGTGTGCTTTATTAATTTATTGTTTGTAGTTTGTAATTTAGTCCAAATACATCTTTGGATTTATGTTTGACGGTTTCTAGTTAAACCATCTAGAAATTAGTTCCAATTTAGGCATTTGGAAATCATAGTTTTTATGAAGATAATTTTTGTGTTGGTTATTGGTCTGTATATACTCAAGTGATAGATAAAAAGAATTGACGAACATCGAGCAGTAAAAAAATTAACCTTAAATTGTGTATTTTTGTTGTTACTATATCAATACTTATGCACTATTTTATAGTTTGATTTTTTTTTTGTTTGATATATTTCTTATTTTTTTTACTAATTGATATATTTCTCATGTAATCAATACTCGTGTTATTTTATAAGTAATGTTTATGTTGAAAGATATTTGTTCAACAATATATATAAATAAAAAATTAGTTAGTTATTAAGCGAATTAAAAAAATAAACTGAGTAGCGAATATAATTATTAAAATTGTGCACCCCCTGAGCCAGGGTCCGAGTACCGCCACTGGTATAATATATTCCAAAAAAAATGGTATAATAGGAAAATAAAGTGCAAAATTACACTTTCTTAATTTGGCCTTTTTTTTTCTCAAATATCAAATAAAAACGAACGGAGGGAGTATTTTTTATAATAAAATAATGTGTTAAGATTAAAATATTTATATGGAATATTAAAATATCACAATAATTGGTAGTGGTTGAAAATTTAACTAGTGAAGTAATTAGGTAAATATACTATTAAAATAAACAATATTACTAATATTGGAAAAATAATAATTATATTTAGTATTTTGAAATGACATATAATTTATTAATTTAAAAGTGAAATAATTTGACATGGATAAATATTTCAAATTGAAAATTGATTTTCTTTTTTTAAGAAAAAAAGCTTGACACAAAAATAAAGTTGTTGGAGTGTAGTATATTTATAGAATTAGATGCGAGTTGAGTAAGATATGATGTTTGTAATATTCTTAAATTAATAACAATATTTTCTTAAAAAATTGCACAAATCTAACCTTCTAAACTTTTAAATTTCAAACTCCAATCCTAACTCTAAAAAAACGAAAAAGAAAAAAAATTTCAGTTCAAGATGCATTATTCTCGGTGTCCGCTCCTATGCATGTGCCATATGGCTCATGACATATAGCCTCATAAAAATGGGGGCATCAAAACAATTATAGGGTAGTAGTTAATATAGGGTATAAAACGAGGGATAGTGAACTTTAAAATAAGGAATTACCAATCGTTAGTTGGTTCGGTGGTGATTGGCGTTGAACTTGGTAGGGAGGACCACGGTTCGATCCCCCGCAACTGCGATCGGGAGGGGGCTGGAACCACTTGATGCCAGAACTGACCCCCGAACCAGATTCAACTGGTGGTGAAAACCGAAAAAAAAAAAAAATAAGGAATTGTGAAATTCAAGTATTTAAGATTCTCTTTATTCTAAAATGAGTGATTTTTTAGTTACAAAATATCTTAAAGAGATTGTTCTATTGTGAAGAGTCTTAAAAATAAAGTTTTTATACGGTTTATAGCTAATTATTATGCTATAATTTTACTAAAATAGAGAGACGTGCGATAGAGATTGGTTTGTTTATCAATCTTTTTTATATTAATGACAATTTTTTTAATGTTATTTATGTTATTTGTAATTAAAATCGATAACAATTCTTTTTAATTTTTCATGTTTTTTTCTTTTATTAAAGTCTCTTTTTAATAATCTAACGGGATCTTGACTACGTTCTGATAAGTGAACCAATTTGGTACCTCAGTATTGGGAGCAATTCCAATTTGTTACCTCTCTTTACTCAAAATGCCTTCTAGGGTATGGAAAATCATGCGGCGAATCCAAAGACAATTCCTTTGGGGTGGAGAATCGGGAGGGAAAAAGTTCTCTTGGGTAAAGTGGTCTGAAGTGTGTCGACCAAAAAAGGATGGAGGCCAAGTGCGAAGGACTTGAGGTTGGTCAATATTTCTCTTCTCTCTAAATGGAGGTGGAAGTTGCTTGAAAGTGGAGAATCTTTGTGGAAAATGTGCTTATTGCAAAGTAGAGTAACAAGGTGACATCTTCGATCAATCCGGGTGGAATTCCATCTAAATTCAAATCTCTTTAATTGATGACCGATATTTGTGGAATAGGCAAAGCTAGGGAAAATAGTCAATATTTGATTCAAACTTTCTTTTAGAAAAAAGGTAGGGAATGGGGCGTCGGTTTTTTTTTTTGGCAAGATATTTGGGTGGGAAGTCGTCCCCTTAAAGAAGAATTTCCAAGACTCTTTGCAATGTCAATACAACAAAATGATACAATTCAACAAATGGGTTCATGGATCGGAGGCCTCTTGGATTTGGGAACCAACTAGGAGAAAGGCCATGTTTGAATGGAAAAGGAAATCTTGAAGTCATTTATATCCTTTCTTATCGACAAGCATATGTTGACTTAGTTCAATTATGACAAATCCAGCCTCTTTGGCTACCGAGAAGTGCATAATCTTGGAGAATATTTGGGATGGCTATGCTCCATCCAAAGTTATTGTTTTCTCTTGGAAAATGCTTATTCATAGAGTACCAATCAAGTTAAATTTGTTCAAGAGGTCGGTCATTCGGGATGTGACTCAAACAAGATGCACTTTATATGATGTGGAAGCTGAATCGGAGAACCACCTTTTTTCATCTTGTAAGTTTGGCGGAGCGGTTTGGTACCAAATTTACAAGTGGTTGGAATTTATTACGTTCCTCCCTTCGGATATGTTCATTCATCTAGACTCCTTCTTACAATGTCGATGGGGTACAAAGGAACAAAAAGGATTACGTTTAATATGGCACACAGTGGTTTGGTTAATATGGAAAGCTAGGAATAATGCCATTTTTTCTTCAAAAAGGATTACGTTTAATATTGTGATAAAATCCCCCCAAAAAAGGTAAAAATGTATTCATATATTTAAATTTAATTTGGTTGTTCTCAATATATCATCAATAAATCTGTGAAATACTGAAATAAAAAACAAAAATAAAACAAGATCATGCCTCTAGCTTTGTGCAGTGTCAACTAAAAATTTCCATCTCAACTAACCAAAGTTTAAACCCCGGTCCCTCCATTTTGTATGTGAGTTCCAATAATTTGTCATTTAATCTAATGAATAAAATAATAAAAATTGCACAAATTAGGAAAAGGATTACATGTGGTTTGCTCATTCGACGCAGTCACGCATTGACAATTTGTGAGTGTTCGAACTTGATCACACAGCCACCTACTTGAGTTTTTCACAGCACCTAATCCTGGTGAACTGGTGCCACAAATCAGCATTAAATTTCACCTTGATCATACAAATAAAAAGAATGAGCTGAGATATGTAAATAACAAAGTTTTACGCTTCAAACTTACTGCACATAGAAAACTATACTAAGAAAATGATATAGCAAAATAATACACAAGATGTTTCAAGCAATGAAGAAGAAAAATTAAATGCAGACCATGCAGGAAATCATTACAAAATGAGCCAAAGTGTTCATCAAACCAGCACAAACAAGGAATGGTTTCGCCCTAAAATGTCCTTGATATCATGACAGATCATTTAGTAGACACTAAAAGGACACCAAAACCCCAGGTAGTTCAATATATATGAAGACTTGCTGATAAAAAGATGAAGCATTAAGCTTCATACATTAACCCTTCATTCTAATGAGGCATGGCTATATTTTATCAAGTTTATCAGCCTTAATTATTGGGTTGGCTTCAGCAATGGCTTTCTGACCATCAGTTCTATAATCGTAAGGGCAATCATGTTTATCAGAATAGCGATGCAGTGAACAAAAGAGGTTGCCACATTTGCAGCTGAAACCAGTTAATCCAACACGTTTCCGGCAAGTAGTACATCTGCTGGGACCAGTCTTGGCTTTCACCTCCACATTTTCACCAAAGATTGAATTTTCAGGAACCTCAGGACACGCTGTATTGACCTCGACAGTTCCAACTTGCACATTAACAGCAGCTGTAGTCACAGCCAGCTTTCCGTTGCCACTGGAATTGCCGTTCACAATGTTTTCAACTGATGTCGCTGCAAGTTTGTCTTGCTCCTGCTTCAACAATGTGTCCTTGTAACACTTAGAACACATGTTCATGGTAGCTGCCCTTCCGAAGAAACCACAATTATTAACACAAAGAATTGGACGTTCTGGTGCCTGGCATCCCATCTCATCATGAGACTCCATTACTCAATGACCACCTGCACACAAGGAACCTCAGCCATATAAGAATGTACATACATAAAAGAAAAAACCATTACAAAAATAGCTACAAACATCTCACACATTCACTTGCAAATTTTATGATTTGTGAATCAAACAATTGCAGGAAAGTTTCACTTTCTAGTACTTAAACACCATGTGTCAAAAAAAAAGGTACTTAAACACCAGCAGCTAGATAACACAACAAGAGTTCAATGAATAACAATAGTAAATAACAAGCTATTTAGATATCAGCAGCAAGATACCACAAACGTTCCATCAATAACAGCACTAAGTCATGTAGCTATCATGATCAGGGTTTTAAACCGTCAGCAACCACAATTGTGGCGTCACCATCAAAGTTTTTGACGCCCCGTCACTGCAAGCAAGCTCAAATTGAGAAATTTTCTGGTTTACCAAAGTGGCATGAACATAACTGTAATTTAAATCCTTGATCAAGACATGGACAATAATGTCTAAAATATTTGGAAAGAATTGATAACATTTCTTCTCCCGGAGGTACTAATTAGTGTTATCAAATTCTATGTAGCACTACTGATTCACATGAAAGACGGGTCTAGTGTCCATGTGGTTTCTGTTAGAAACAATAGAGATACCAAAAGCCAAAAGGAAAGGGTGGCTAGGGTTTCAATGACATTAAGCTTACAAGGCAATATATAATAATACTTAATGGACTACTAACATAAAAGCCCAATAACATAAATTCTATTATCCAACAGTTTCGTACAGTGATGCCAACACACACACGCGCGGTTGCATTCAATTCAATTTTATCATGAGTGACAGTGTCAAGTGTTAGATACAGGGGAAAAGAAAAACGAGGTTTGGAGATAACAAATTGTTGTCAAATAGGTTGTCGAGTTCTTTTTTTTTTTTTGTGTGTATTTTTGTAAACACATACCGTGACAACAGTGTCAATATTTAGATGTTCAAATAACACAACTTTTTTTAAAATAACCAAGAGTTCCTCTATATGATCATTGGAATTTGGACAAAAACATAGGGAAACTGAATTCCAACCAATGCATAGACACACAATCAACGTTAACTACGGACTCAACTCAAGCATGCAACCAAACCCCAAGTCCCCAACAAACCCATCACCAACTTCCAATAGTATAACTAAAATCAACATTCAACACCCCACAAACTAGATATAAATCATAACAATCTTCAATCACACAAGGAACAAAAAAATCACAACTTTCAAAACCCCCACAAAATTATTAACATCACTTCAACAAAGCACAGAAACCATCCCAAAACCCCACAAAAAAATAAAAAAAATTGAACACCAAAACACGAAAGAAAAAAAACACTTTTCTACTCAAAATTTAAGAACAAGGGAAGAATCAGAAAAACATATAGAAATTCCTGACCTGGGTGTGGCAGGGTTCACGATCCTGACACTGTAAATACTGTTTCCTGTAACAAGAAGAAGAAAATTAATATAAAAAAGTTAAACCCAGAAAATGAATTACAGAGAGATAGAGGGTATAATCATAACCTCAAAACGAAGAGAGAAGAATGGAGAATAACAATATAATCGAGAAAATCGAAGAGAGTAGAGTGGGAGAGACGAGAGAAGGGTTTGATTCGGTCGTAATATATTGTGTTGGAAAGGCTCTCTCTGTTTCTCTCTCTTGTTCTGTCTATTTGAACTTCCGGATACAGATGGCACACCGTATATAGACGATCACGGCCGTATAAAATAGGTAAATTCATATCACACTTTAATAGTAAAACAGTATAGTCCAGCTATTACTCCCTTATACTCGGTGAAAAATTTAAATGCAAACTTAAAGTCCCTTATTAAATTTGTGTATTTAAAATGGAAATAAATCAAATATTAATTTTTACGAACAAAATATTAAATTTGTGTCCGTCAGCCTATTTTGTTTTATTATCATTCTGTGTTTATTATTTTTTTTTAAGAAGCTAAAATGGAATATATATATATATATATATATATAGAAAAACTGAGAGGACAACTCAGCATAAGATGTGCCGAGAAGACCTATAAAAGGTATACACAAGAGTCCAGAAAATCATCACGAAAAATACATCTTAGTCGATGTCAAGCACAATAATGGGTTCGACCACCAATAATAAATGTTTGAAACTAAAGTAGAATTTGTCGTCTTCAGCCACTTATAGGAGAATATCTACACTCTGTCTAAAAGCTGGTGCACCGAGTGGGCCAAATGTCGGAATACTCTGAGATTTCGTTCATTCCACACGACCCAAATGCTAGCAAGCCAGATGAGCTGCAGGAACGACCGACGAGCACGTAAACCTCCTGCTGAATAAGTGAACTGAACAAAATGATCTGGGAGGTTATGAGCATCCACCGCTGAGAAGCCGATCCAGGATCGAACTAGCGCCCAAAGAGAGCCAAAAGTGCTACAAGAGAGAAATAAGTGTTGGGCAGATTCGACACCACCGGACCCTGACACACAGAAGTGAAGATTCGGGGTGATAATGCCTCTAGCAACCAAATTTGTCTTCGTTGGCAACCGATCATGCAAAAGACGCCATGCACAAATAGACACCTTCAGAAGGTGTCTGTGTCAAATAAGGTCTTCGGCTGCCCCCACAGTACCTGTATCCTGAGAGGTCAAGAGCTGGTAGGCATCTCGAACTGTGTATCCTGTAACTGGCTCTGGCTGCCACACCCATCTATCTGGCGACTCAACCTGCATAACAATATGAGCAAGTAACGTCTGACACTAGCTCCCTCAACATCTCATCCTCCCACACCCACAACTGTCTCCACCACACCCACGCCGCCCCTCCGACCTCCCACCATAAGGAAACCATCTCAGCAACCGTACTCGACTTATTCTCCGCTAAATCGAACAACCGTCCAAACCTCTCACACAAGGGTATCCCCCCAACCAGGGATCGGACCAGAAGAAAGTTTATGTCCCATCCCCCAACCTCCGAGTCACAGTCTCCCTAAACCAACTCTCCCTAATCCCGCCTACACCATCACGAATCCTCGCAATCTCCCTCTACCACACAGACCCTCTCCTCCCTCCCTCCCTCAACCTTCCTCGCTCCATCCCATAACGGGCAGTCAATACTCTGCACCACAGACCTCCGCGGTCCACCAACAACCGCCAACACCATTTGCCCAATAGGGCTGTGTTAAACTCCCTAAGCTGCCTCACCCCAACCCCCCATACTCCGTTCGTAAACAGATAATCCTCCAACTAATCCAAGAGAGTTTCCTACAGTCCTCCTTCCCCCCCCCCCCCCCCCCCAAAAAAAAAAAAAATCAGAAGAGATTCAATAGAAGAAGATATAGTACCTGAGGGAGCTTTGAAGAATGAAAGAGCATAGACAGGCAGCGAGGTCAAGACAGATTTAAGAAGAATCAGACGACCACCAAAAGACAGGAAACGACTTTTCCACCCAGACAATCTATTCCTAATGCGCGCCAACACCGGTTTCCAGAAACCCAGACGTCTCGGATCACCTCTAATAGGAAGGCCTAAATAAAGGAAGGGCACCTTCCCCACTTTACACCGTAGAGCAGCTGCGGCCTCGTGAAGCCAAGAATCAGATATGTTTACCCCGACCAACATGCTTTTGTGGAAGTTCACTTTCAAACCCGACATAAGCTCGAATAAAACAAGAACGGCCCGCAGGGCTCGGACGTTCATTCTGTGTTTATTATCGTAAATAGTTATTTTTCTAAACTGAAAATAAACTTATATATGAAAGTTATTTTTCAATAAATACAAATATTTGAATAAAATGAAGAGTAAAAGTGACAATAAAAAAGTTTACACCAAAATGATATTCTCTTTATATATTGATATAGATATAGATCTTTAATACAATAAAACGAAAGTAACTAAAGGCACATTTAACCCCTAACCCTAATTTTAACCCAATTATATATTGCCACGTCAATTAATGAATGTGACATGTCATGTGTTTAAAAACATAATACATGTCAATATATGATTGGATATAACAACAATACATGATGTGTCGATATATGATTGAACGACGAAAGTAACTAAAGGCACAATTAACCCTAACCCTAATTTTAACCCAATTATATGTTGCCACGTCAATTAATGAATGTGACATGTCATGTGTTTAAAAACATAATACGTGTCAATATATGATTGGATATAACAACAATACATGATGTGTCAATATATGATTGAACGTTGGAGTCTATTATATTCACAATACAAATCCATTAATTATAGCCTTAAATTAAGCATCTTTTACAACAAATAGAAACTCGACTTTTGAACTTTTTCTTCTCCACCATTATGGGTTAATTTCATGGTCAAAATTTAAGATTTATAAGTTTTTTGAATAACTTTTTCCTTTAATTAAGGAATATAAAAGCTAACATGTTTCTTTTAATTTGAGAGAACAATGATTTGAATGTATATAATATAATTTGTTGTGTTTTGTTTTTATTTTTCAGTTTAATCTTAATATATTTTGTTCATGAATTCATTGATTGCAGCGGTTTTGCTTTCGAATTCTATAAAGGTATGCATTATTATGAATATTTTTAGGTGTTTGAATTCTGATTATTTTGTTGCTGTTTGATTGCAGCGGTTTTGCTTTCGGGTTATATAAAGGTATGCATTCTTATGGTATTTTTAGGTGTTTGAATTTTGATTATTTTTTTGTTGTTTGTTGCGTTCCATATTAATTTTGTTGTTTAATTGCAGCGGTTTTGCTTTCAGGTTCTACAAAGGTATATATTCTTATGGATATTTTTAGTTGTTTGAATTCTGATATTTTTGTTTGTTTGTTGTGTTCCATATCAATTTGGTTGTTATTTCATGTTTGTTCTATTGTTGCTTTATATTTTCAATTTAATTTCATGATCAAAATTTAAGATTTATAAGTTTTTTGGATATCTTCTTCCTTAAAATATATAAAAACTAGCACTTTCTTCTAATTTGAGAGGAAAAAGATTTGAATGTATCTACTACAATTCGTTGTGTTTTAGTCTTATTTATTAGTTTAATCTTAATATATTTTGTCTATGAATTCGTTGATTTTATCGGTTTTGCTTTGGGGTTCTATAAAGGTATGCATTCCTATAGATATTTAATTTTTAGGTGTTTGAATTTATTTTTTTTGTTGTTGTAATCTATATCAAAAGTTACCACGTTTCTTTTAATTTGAGAGGAAAAATATTTGAATATATCTTCCACAATCAATTTTCTCTCATGGGTAATTATATGTTGCAATGTCAAGAATAACTTTTAAGAAAGACATGAAGATATTGATAACCGATGAAAAAGGAGATGATACATCACTATATTTTGAATTCATCTTTTTTTAAATATTTTTAAAAATTATTATAATATATTTAATATTATATAGGATAGCTCACGGAACCCGTGCGATAGCACAGGTCGGCGTCTAGTTAAGAAAAAAAGTCTACAAAAAAAAAAAAAAATTCACTAAGAAAAAAAAATTTGAAACTATCTTTTGTGTGAAAGTTTTTTTTTCAATAAACGTATACAAATTACCTTCTTTTTTGTTGTGATTAATTATTATTAAAAAAATTAAATTTTATTTTTTGACTAAAAAAAACTGAAATTAACTTTTGTGTGTAAGTTTTTTTTCAACAAATTATCTTTTTTTTGTGCTTAGTTACTATTAAGAAAAAAAATGACATTTATTTTTTGACTAAGAAAAAAAAACAACTGAAAATTAACTTTTGTGTGGAAGATATTTTTTAATAAACATATATATACAAACATTTGAATAGAGTGAAGGGCAAAAGTGACAATAAAAAAAGTCTACACGATATATTGGTATAGATTTAATAAAAAAATAGTAAAAAAAAACAATAAAAAGATTATTGAAAGCTTATTTAATTTAGTCTTTTCCTTTTTTTTTTGTTTATTCTTATTTCTTTTCCTCTTTTATATAGCGTGCAATTATAAATTTTGTTAACTATTTAACTTCCTTATTTATTGCACCTAGTAGTTATGAAAAAAAATAAAACTGTCAAAATAACTTTAAAAAAAAAAAGAAAATGTTATTTGGTAAGAAAATTTAAGGTGAAGAATTGCAAGAATAAATCTTCACTCTTGTTTATATCCATCAGCACCCATGATTTCCATGAAATAAGAAGATTAAATGACATCATCCTTTAAGATTTTGCCATGTGTTGATTCTTGTCTTTCTTGTGTAAAAAATTCTTACTAAATAGCAATGTTAAAAAAAAATGGCAACTTTAAAAGGGAGATAAAACAAAAAGTCTACACCGAAAAGATATTTTCTTTATATATTGGTGTAGATTTTTTTTATAAAAATATGTTTGTTAATTGATAACTATTAAACTTCTTTATCTGTATTAATAGGGGCATGTTTGTTAATTTTTGATAAAAATGTGTTTGTTAATCTTTTTTTGATAAGAATATGTTTGTTTCTTAATAAAGAAAAAAAGAAACTTAAAACAAACTTTTGTGTGGTAGTTATTTTTCAACATATACAAATATATTTGTCAAAAAAAAAATACAAATATTTGAATTTGTGTCCAAAAAAAATATTTGAATAAAATAACGGACAAAAGTGGTAATAAGAAAACTCTACACGAAAGGGAATATTTTCTTTATATATTGATTAACCGTGTCCGTCAATCCGCCTTTTTTGTTTTGTTATCATTATGTGCCCGTTACCGTAAATAGTGATTTATTTTAAATTGGGTACCGTATATATATATATATATATATATATATATATATATATATATATATATATATATATATATATATATATATAAATGTGATTATTCAGTTCCAATAAAAATATGTTTGTTAATTTTTTTATAAGAATATGTGTGTTAATTTTTTTATAAGAATATGTTTGTTAATTTTTTTATAAGAATATGTTTGTTAGTTAATTGATAACTACTAAAGCTCTTTTTTAGTTGTGCTTAATTATTAAGAAAGAAAAGAAAATTGAAAATAAACTTTTGTGTAGAAGTTATTTTTCAACAAATACAAATATTATTTGAATAAAGTGAAGGGTAAACGTGGCATTAAAAAAAGTCTACATCAAAAGGGGTATTATACTATTATCTTTATAGATTAGTAAAATAATTTAAGTAATTTATAGATTAGTAGTATTATTAAGATAGATTATTATAGAAGTATAAATATAGATTAGTATAGATGATGATATATTGATGATGATGATAACTACTTAATCTTATTTTTTGTTGTGGTTAGTTATTAAGAAAAACAAAATCCTTTTTTATTTACTAAAAAAATTGAAAATAAACTTTTGTGTGAAAGTTAGTTTTCTTTAACATATACAAATATTTGAATAGAGTGAAGGGCAAAAGTGACAATAAAAAATATTATACCGAAAGGGGTTATTCACTTTATATATTGGTATAGAATAAAGTGAAGGGTAAACATGACATTAAAAAAAAAGTCTACATCAAAAGTGGTATTATCTTTATAGATTAGTAAAATAATGTAAGTAATTTATATATCAGTAGTATTAATTAGATTAGTATAGAAGTATAGATTTAGATTAGTATAGATGGTGATGATTATAACTATTTAACCTTATTTTTTATTGTGGTTAATTATTAAGAAAAAAAATCCTTTTTTTTTATTTACTAAAAAAAATAGAAAACAAACTTTTGTGTGAAAGTTAGTTTTTTTTAACATATACAAATATTTCCTTTTAAATATACAAATATTTGAATAGAGTGAAGGGTAAAAGTGACAATAAACCTTTTCGGTGTAACATTTTTAATTTAAGATATATATATATATATATATATATATATATATATATATATATATATATATATATATATATATATATAATACGAGGCCTATATTTATACTCATATATTAATTTAAGATTTTTTTTTTTGAAATTTATACGGGTCTTATATTTATACTCAAATTTTTATATAGGGCTTTTTTTTTTTTTTTGTAATTGCTACATGGATATGTACTTTTACTCATATGTTAATATAGGGGATTGATTGTAGCTTCACTGAGTGAAACATGCCATATATAAAACTAACCCTAAATCCGCCGCCGCCACTCTTCTTCCCCTAATTCAAAGTTTCTCTCCTACGATGTAACTTTAAAGGTTGGTGGTGTGACGAGTTCTTCACTCTGCACCACCGTATTTACCTCTTTCCGAAGAGGTTCTGTCGTTTCTGTTCTGTTTCGCTTGGATCTTCACGTTTTGGCCTTCAAATGTTCATCTCTGATGCGCTGGAGATTTGAGGGTGGCTTAGGCAAGTCGTGGTTCCGTCGCTGCATTGCCTTTTTTCTTGTAAACCTGTTTGCGGTCGCGTAGTTTCGCCGTCGTGGACTGATTCATGTGGGTAATGTTACGAAGTTTTCTCACGTTGCCGTCTCGGATCTGTTCGTTTGGAATCCTTGAGATCTTCGTTGGTTTTTTTTTTAAATCGTGGCTGGTCAGAACCTTTTTCAGGTTTCCTTTGGCCCCATTGTTACTTGGTTCTATGCGTGTTGGCTTTTCTGTTGGTCTTGGTCATTCGATCCCAAATCTGCTGAAATTTGCAGGTTCCAATGATTTCAAATTTGCCTCTGCCGAACCCGTGTATTTTGGGGATGGTCTTAAATCTTGTTCAATCCTTCTGGATTGACTTCAGATAGTTTGGCTAGAAATGGCCTCTGTTTGCTGTTGTTGTCACAGTAAATTTGTGGTGGTTAGGCTCGTTTCCGTGTTGGCGGTCTAGTTTAAGTGCCATTTTCGAAAATCTTACTTTGGTGCTTTTTAACTCATGCGCCTCATTTTTTTTTTTTTTATGCAATTCGGTTTCGGACTCGTGCGCGGGCTTGCTGGATTGTGCAAGGGATGTGTGGTTGATTGCTCTAGATTAGGATTTGTGTTTCCTTAACCTCCTAAATTTGCTTGTTCTTTTTTGTATCGCACTGGGTTTCATTTTATGTCCCCCCAGTTTATGTATCTTTTTATTTTTAATCTACTTAGGGTGTTGCAGTTTCATCTGCGTCCCATCTGCTTAAAAAAAATACAGGGGATCAATTTTTTAATTTTTTTTATGAGGCCTATTTCTTTGCAATTTATATGTACGTAGACATATATTTATACTCATATATTAATATGATAGATTTTTTGGTGATTTATATGGAGACTGATATCATATATTAATAGAGGAGCATTGTTTTATATAATGTATATGTTGCCTATATTATAACGCATATATTAATATGAACATGTATTTTATTGTAATTTATATGGGGTCTTTTTTTGTTATTTATACCAATTTATATTTTTAGTCATATATTATTTTATATAGTACTTTTCTGGTTGAATTTATATTTTATAATGTTTTTTGTTAGACAAAATCTCATTAAGACTTCAAACCTATAAAATTACATGACTTTCTAACACTTTTATCATATTAATTTTTTTTTTTTTTTTGCTTTCACCACCAGTTTAATCTGTTTTGGGGGTCAGTTTTGAAATCAAGTTGTTTCAACCCCCTCCCGATCGCAGTTGCGGGGATCGAACTCTGGTCCTCCATAACTACAGTATATTCTCCTTTTTTAAATTGTCCAAACGGATTATTCATCCAATAGGTAGACCTTACAATATTAAATACTACTATTAGTTTTTATGTTTATTTTAAATTTATTCTAAATTTGTGCTAACTTATATATTAAAAAACATAAATATATAATAATTTTTGTAAATTAAGCTTGGGTTTTTATTTAAATTTTGTAGTTATTTTATTTTCTTGTGCTTGGCACGGGCTTGCACACTAATTAATATTAAATCGGACGGTCTTGATTAAAAACAACATAAAACTGCGTGAAAATTTACTGCATGAAATTTTATTTTGAATTTCGGAGGATGTATTGGTTTAAGATTTCAAGGAATTTAAAAAAATAATAATTCTGATTACAATTTTTTGTGGTATTCAATTAAGACTTTTATAAAACATAAGTAAATTTAGAGTTTCTTTCAATTGTTAATGTCATTATTCTTGTTATGTTATCATGTGCAAACTTTGAAGTTAAGTTTGCTAGGAGAATAGTGAATTTGATTGCTATCATGTCATTATTCTTGTTATGTTATCATGTGCAAACTTCTTAGACTAGTTTTCATAGATTTGAGATTATTCATTCATGTATAGAATTTTTGATAATTAATGAAATGTATTAAGTTTGTTTAGTTAAGAAAAAAAGTAAATCTTGTGGTATTCAATTAAGACAATTATGATTTTTTTAGGACAGTGAAATTTTTTGGTGTTCAATTAAGATTTCTCGTCGCTTATAAAATGTCCATTAGTATTCAAAAGTATACATATTTCAATGGATTCTTTTATGATTTTTTAGTTAAAAATATAAATAATACGATAATCCTATGAAGGTTCGAGAAACACAAAAAAGAGGGGTTTGAATTGGGTTTCTATATATTTAAAAGCGTTGACTCTTTTTCCCCAAATTCAAAACTCTTTGAATGTTTTACTTTCACAATGATACAAATAGATTCAAAACGATGAGTAAAACACTAACTCACACAACAACAATAATAAGAGAGGTGTGGATAGAATAGACACATCAATTTTTACACTGGTTCACCATTAACAAGGCTACTTCAATCTACTCCACCTGAGTGAGAGTTTGTCTTGCACCTCAAGGACTTATCCCAATAATCTAGAAAGATTAGTACAACAACCTCACTGACCAAATGCCAGTGACTTCTTGAGACAACTGACTAACCTTAGTCACTGAAGGGATTCAACCAATTGTTGATTTACAATCTCTTTGTATTTACAATGATGCTTCTAGTAAGCATGCTACACAAAAGTATTCTGAGCTCAAGCACTTAGACTATTTACAATTCTAAGTGTTTTGTACATAGATTTACAAATAATTGAAGTACATTTTTATGTATATTTTTCTATTATGTACTGGTGCGATTTTCTTCAAGTTCTTTGCTCTCCTTTTATAGCTGATGAAGAATTATACCATTGGATTGTTCAAATAGGAGCATCGTATTCTTCATTACTTGATTGCCATGATTTGCGCGCTACCGTTGTCAAGCTTTCCTTATTTGGTTTTTCTTATCCGTTAAGCGTAAGAAAATCCTTGCATTAGTTGTCGTAGATATTCTTCCAACATCTCTTTATTGATCATTGACTTTAGGTGTATATTGATTTTCATTTGAAGTTGATCTTTGATTAATTCCTTTCTTTACTAAGAAAGAGATTTGATGCATGTTGAACTTCTGCTTTAGAGTCTGTACGCCAACGCTAGTGACAGTAATCAGAACTTCACTCGTTCAGATTCTTCACCTAGTCCAGAGTCTCGCTCTTCAAAGTCCAGAATCTCCTTTTTCTTTGTTTCTCATAATCAACTTTTTTCTTAATTATTTTATGCACACTTAACAAAATGTTTAGTGCATAAAATTGTTCTCTATACAATTTTGTTATCATCTAAACTCCTGAGATAATTGTTACAGAATCAACCTTGTTCCAACATCCCACTCAAAACCCTGAGATTGTTCAAGACTTTTTTGCTTGACGTCGTATTCTTTCTATTGAAACTTGCTATATTGTTCATAGATATAGATAATGTCCCACTTTTCAATCATCGTGGAGTTCTGCTTTGGATATCTACTTGGAATTGTTTTTCAGCTTCTTGGTCATGATTGGTTAGGATATGAACTTTGGACTTCTCACTTATTCATTTTTAAGGGCAAATTTCTAATCATCGAACTAAAATATGAGCAAATCAAATTTTGTATAGTTACAACCAAATTTATAATGTTTAGCAACACATAAACATTTATCCTCCAAATATTAAATTAATTTTGTATCAATATTTTTCTATTACCATATTATAAGTTTGTAGTTTCTACTTCTATTAACGATGGTTAATCTCAATTGGAGAACCTATGAAGCACACAAGATATGTTTTCTCTTTCCAACTAAACACTTTCCATACACTGGAGCACAATAAGATCACTATTATAATTTATAAGTAAAATTTTACTTTTTAAATTTATTAAATAACTGATGTATTTGATGTACATTATAAATCAGATAGATTAATTATTCAATAAATTTAAAAAATAATTTTCATATAATAATGACTTTGAGAAAATATATATTTGGTCTTATGACCATACATGAGTAGCTCGAGATAATTTGCTCTCACCTATTTACATATCATAGGCCAATAAAATTTTCACATTGGCAATAGATTCGAACTTTATAGCCAAAAATAAAAAATAAAAAAATTCACAAATGTAAACCTTATAAACCTAAACCCGTAAAAACCTCAAACTTCAATCCTAAGTTGTAAAACATCAATATAGCAAGTAGACTTAAAATATAGTGAAGTGAGTGATAAAGATCAAGAAAAACTACAAATCAAACTAGGATCCGTTTAGCCTACACCCATAAAAGTATTGGTCCATTTTGGACCAATTTTTTTTCACCATGATAAGTCTTTGATAGCCATTGGATTAAATTGGCTTATAAAATCTATCATACATTCATTGCAGTATATGTTACTTCCACCTATGAGAATTTTGTTTTATTCATTCTTTCTATTTTTTCAGTGTCTGCGTTCATCCACCTTTTTTAAATTACATACATGGAAGCAACCTACCTTTTTTTCCATTTTGCAGTTTAATTGCAAACTAAAACATTCAATTTTACAATACATTAATGTTTTTTAAAAGGCCTTTAATTTTTCAATCTTGCTATCTATATCAAATAATATTGTCTCTTAAATTTTATCTCTTCCATATTTATTCTCTCATCTCTTTCTTGTTTCAGCAACATCACTGTATTTATGCGTGTCCATTAAAATCCAAACACCATTCAACAAAACAACATAAGAGAGTGTCTTTAGTCAAAAACGAGAAGAAAATTATCTTCCATGATGGTAACATGAGAAAAATAAAAGACAGAAAATCAATAAAAAAGAAACCAACTTAGGATCTACCATTTCATGGATATTTGGAGGATTACAAAGAAGAACAACATCAAATATCTAGAACAATGAAGAATTTCTTTGTCATTTTTGGGACTTATAGTGAAAGGATTTGAGAATTTGTGATGTGGGTCATGAACTCAACAAGAACAATTTTTCAAGTGGTTATTGCACAAAAATTGAAGAAAAAAGTATCTTAATAAGATCTGAGGTGAAGTTGAAACAACCCAAAGAGTCACGGTGGGGGAGGGTTTAGGAATATTTTTTATTTCTTATTTATATACAAAGGGTTGAGAAAGATGATTGTTTGCTGTGGGAAAAAGACAGAGGAAAAAAAATAATAATCAAGTGCAGAGGGTGTATTGTAGACGTATGTAGCTTAGATGAATCCAATGGTAAAATAAATTGGTCCATGATGGACAAATTTTTATATGGGTCCAAATTATACGGAACCATCAAACTATTAAAATAATGTATTCCATTGCATGGCACCATTTCATCCATTCCATATAGCAGTCCCTCTCCCACCTAATAAAAAATGTTCAAAAAAAAGCTTCATTTTGCTGGGCACAATAAAATAAGTTCCTCTACATTACCCTTATCTCCCCTTTCATACCACCAACTAAATCCAAGGTTATAAATAACTTAAGAAAACTTTTTTTTTCACCAAGTTTCATTAAAATTAAACTTATTTTAAATAAACTTACTTTGACAATGTCAAATTTCAAATTTATAAGCTCATATAACAAAAATAAGATCTGGTAATTTTTTTTTTTTTCTCTTATGAATATATAGCTTAGCTTGTATTTTATCAAAAACAACAAAGGTTGTTCTCGATTTATTTCAACAAACCTGTGAAATAGAAAACAAAAATAAAACAAGATAATGCCTCTAGCTTTGTGCAGTGTCACCTAAAAATTTCTATCTCAAGTGTCAACTAAAAATTTCTAGGTAACTGACAAAAATGCCGAAATTGTTAAATCAAACACCATAATCGGAGTTCAAACTTCAATCCTTCCCCTTTGTATAAGAGTTTTTCAATGATTTGTCATTTAATTTATCTGACAAAAAAATTTAAAAAACTGCACAAATTAGGAAAAGAATTACATTTGGTTGGATATTCAAAGTAGTCACGCAATTTGTGATCGTTCGAATATGATCAGACGGCCACCTACTTGAGTTTTTCACTGCACTTAATCCTGGTGACCTGGTCCCACAAATCAGCATTAAATTTTACCTTATAAAATAAAAAGAATATATAAATAACAAAGTTTTACGCTTCAAACTTAATACACATGAAAAACTATACTAAGAAAATGCAATAGCAAAATAATACACAAGACTCGGCACGGAAGATGTTTCAAGCAATGAAGAAAAATTAAATGCAGACCAAGCAGGAAATCATTACAAAATGAGCCAAAGTGTTCATCAAACCAGTACAAACAAGGAATGGTTTCTCCCTAAAATGTCCTTGATATCATGACAGATCATTTAGTAGACACTAAAAGTACACCTAAAACCCAGGTAGTTCGATATATATGAAGACTTGCTGATAAAAAGATGAAGCATTAAGCTTCATACATCAACCCTTCATTCTAATGATGCATGGCTATATTTTATCAAGTTTATCAGCCTTAATTATTGGGTTGGCTTCAGCAATGGCTTTCTGACCATCAGTTCTATAATCGAAAGGGCAATCATGTTTATCAGAATAGCGATGCAGTGAACAAAAGAGGTTGCCACATTTGCAGCTGAAACCAGTTAATCCAACACGTTTCCGGCAAGTAGTACATCTGCTGGGACCAGTCTTGGCTTTCACCTCCACACTTTCAGCAAAGATTGAATTTTCGGGAACCTCAGGACATGCTGTATTGACCACAACAGTTCCAACTTGTACATCGACAGCAGCTGTAGTCACGGCCAGCTTTCCGTTGCCACTGGAATTGCCATTCACAATGTTTTCAACTGATGTCGCTGCAAGTTTATCTTGTTCCTGCTTCAACATTGTGTCCTTGTAACACTTAGAACACATGTTCATGGTAGCTGCCCTTCCGAAGAAACCACAATTATTAACGCAAAGAATTGGACGTTCTGGCGCCTGGCATCCCATCTCATCATGAGACTCCATTACTCAATGACCACCTGCACACAAGGAACCTCGGCCTTATAAGAATGTATGCATACATAAAAGAAAAAACCATTACAAAAATAGCTACAAACATCTCACACATTCACTTGCAAAATTATGATTTGTGAATCAAACAAACGCAGGAAAAGCTTCACTTTCAAGTACTTAACACAAAAGTTCAATCAATACCAATAGTCAATAACAAGCTATTTACTATTTAGATATCAGCAGCAAGATACCACAAGTCAATAACAATCAATAACAGTACTGAGTCATATAGCTATAAAAAAAGTACTGAGTCGTGTAGCTATCATGATCAGGGTTTTAAACGGTCAGCAACCACAATTGTGGCGTCACCATCAAAGTTTCCGACGCCCCTGTCACTGCAAGCAACCTCAAATTGGGCAATTTTCTGGTTTACAAAAGTGGCATGAACATAACTGTAATTTAAATCCTTGATCAAGACAGATACAATAATGTCTAAAATATTTGGAAAGAAGTGATAACATTCCTTCTCCCAGACATACTAACTTTCCAATAAGAGTTATCGAATTCTATGTAGCACTACTGATTCACATGAAAGACGCGTCCGGTGTCCGTGTGGTTTCTTGTACGCGCACACACACATGGTTACGTTCAACTCAATTTTATCATAAGTGACAGTGTCAAAAATTTGTTGTCAATATTCGTCGACGACAGTGTCAATATTTAGATGTTCAAATAAAACAACTGTTTTGAAAATAACCAAGAGTTCCTCTATATGATCATTGGAATTTGGACAAAAACATGGTGAAACTAAATTCCAACCAATGCATAAACACATAATCAACATTAACTACTGACTCAACTCAAGCATGCAACCAAACCCCAACAAACCCATCACCAACTTCCAATAGTATAACTAAAATCAACATTCAACACCCCACAAACTAGATATAAATCATAACAATCTTCAACCACAAAAGGGACAAAAAAAATCACAACTTTCAAAACCCCCACAAAATAATTAACATCACTTCAACAAAGCCCAGAAACCATCCCAAAACCCACAACAACAAAAAAAAAAAAAAAAAACCAAAATTGAACACCAAACAAAAAAAAACACTTTTTTAATCAAAATTTAAGAACAAAGGAAGAATCAGAAAAACATATAGAAATTCCTGACCTGGGTGTGGCAGGGCTCACGATCCTGACACTGTAAATATTGTTCCCTGTAACAAGAAGAAGAAGATTAATACAAAAAAAAAAAAGTTAAACCCAGAAAATGAATTACAGAGAGAGAAAAAGGGTATAATCCTAACCTCAAAGCGAGGAGAGAACAGTGAAGAATAATAAGAATAACAAAATAATCGAGAAAATCGAAGAAAGTAGAGAGAGAGAGAGAGAAGAGAGAGGGGTTTGATTCGGTCGTAGTATGTATATCTTGTTGGAAAGGCTCTCTCTCTCTTCTCGTTTCTGTTTCTCTCTCTTGTTCTGTCTATTTGAACTTCATCTTAGCCATAGTCGGTTCTTTTTTCTTTACCAATTTGCCCTTTTTGTTACTTTGCTTATTACAATTTTATCCTTCACTTTTGATTTTTTGCTTACATATTTTTTTATTTTTGGATTTTTTGGTCTCAGAAAAAAATATGAGCTGTGTGGATACTGGATACCGAACCAAAAAACATGAGAGATATATGAGTAAATCGAATTTCGGAACCTAGCTTAGGTGATAAACATTATACACCCCTTGATTGACATTTTTAATAATCTATTTACGATATATTAAAAGAAACTATTACTAAAAAATTTATTTTGTCCTTAGAACGTTTAATAATATTTCACCGTTTATACTCTTAAATGTAATTTTAACTCTAAACTGTAAAAAAGATAAGTACAAAACAAAAATAACAAAAAAAGAAGAAGATAAGCATAAAACAAATATACTCATAAAAAAAAATACAAAACAAAAATATCAAAAAAAATCCAAAAATAAGCCTAAAACAAATCTACTCATAAAAAAAATTATTTTTTTAAAAAAAAAATTATAAAATAAATATACTCAAAAAAATAGCAATAGAAAATACTTTTGAAGATAAACATAAAAAAAATCTGCTCAATTTTTGTTTACTCTTATATAATGTCCATTAGTATTCAAAAGTATACATATTTCAATGGATTCTTTTATGATTTTTTAGTTAAAAATATAAATAATACGATAATCCTATGAAGGTTCGAGAAACACAAAAAAGAGGGGTTTGAATTGGGTTTCTATATATTTAAAAGTGTTGACTCTTTTTCCCCAAATTCAAAACTCTTTGAATGTTTTACTTTCAGAATGATACAAATAGATTCAAAACGATGAGTAAAACACTAACTCACACAACAACAATAATAAGAGAGGTGTGGATAGAATAGACACATCAATTTTTACACTGATTCACCATTAACAAGGCTACTTCAATCTACTCCACCTGAGTGAGAGTTTGTCTTGCACCTCAAGGACTTATCCCAATAATCTAGAAAGATTAGTACAACAACCTCACTGACCAAATGCCAGTGACTTCTTGAGACAACTGACTAACCTTAGTCACTGAAGGGATTCAACCAATTGTTGATTTACAATCTCTTTGTATTTACAATGATGCTTCTAGTAAGCATACTACACAAAAGTAGTGTATTATTGATGAATATACATTATAATAAATAATTATGGGGTAAATATATATTATAGTAATACACACGGGACAATTTTTTAATAAAAAAAATTAATCTTACACGGGACAATTGTTTTAATAAAAAAAGAAATTGAATAATATATTATAATAATACACTGAATAATTGTTGATGAATATATTATTGATGAATATATATTATAATAATACACGGGATAATTGTTTTAATAAAAAAATTAATCATACACGGGACAGTTGTTTTAATAAAAAAATTAATCATACACGGGACAATTGCTTTAATAAAAAAAAGAAATTTAATAATATATTATAATAATACACGGAACAGTTGTTGATGAATATATGTTATAATAATACACAGGACAATTGTTTGAATAAAAAATTTTAATCATACACGGGACAATTGGATTAATAAAAAAGGAATTGAATAATAAATATTTCTTATTATTAACTATTATTTATTACACAAAAATCATACACGGGACAATTACTTTAATAAAAAAAAAGACTTAATTTAATAAGTTTTACAAAAATATCACAGGATAACCTCATTTATTTATTTATTTATTTTTTTTACACGACGTCACTTATATTTTATCAATATTTTATAAATAAAAGTCAATAGACCAATGCGAAACTAGTTGATAATGAATTGTTAATTATCAATTACCAATGACAATTATGAGTATAATTTGTTTCTGTTTACGATACGATCATAATTTTTATGATTTGATATGTAATTGATTAATATTAAATTTTGTAATGAATTTAGAAATTGAATATTTGCTTATATATAGAATTGGGGGAGTGGTGTTTAATATTTTTAATAAAAAATTTCTTTATATATAACTCTTAAAGAGTGTCTCAGAAGCACTCGTTAGCAATATCCCAATTTTATTGATCTAATTAACTCATGAATCTTTCAAAGTTTTCAAATAATTATTTATGGTTGTTTGTTTTTTAATTTATTCTTCTTTGTTCAACTTTTCTTATATTGCTTTTTTTTTTTTTTTTTCATGTTTCTCTTTTAATATTAAGATTATTTTATTTTGATGTTGATATGTTTTTTTGTCAACCCTGATTTTTATTTTTTTTTATGAAGAAGTCGATTGACAGACAAAAAAAAAGTATCACATTCTTTTTTTTTTTTGTCAGATAGCCTAGCTGCGTCTATAAATTCACCCCTTAAAGGTTAATAAGTGGGCATACCGGGTTCGAACCCCGGTCACTGTACAAATGCGCAATGTCCTTTACCAATTGAGCTAGGCTCATGAGGACAAAAGTATCACATTCTCACAAAATGGAAGTTGAAATATCATTAAAACTACCAAAGGTTAGTTTTGTCAAGGACTTGTAACAATCTTTAACAAAAAATGTCACTGCCAAAAATCATATTTCTTGTAGTGGGTGTCGGACATCGATCTAAAGAGTGCCGAAGTAAAGGAAATTTTTTTTTGGGATACTTTTCTGACATGTGTCGTATGATTGTCATACGAGTGTCGGATATCACGACACATTTAAGGTGACTACTTCTCTACCCCTTCATAATTTGAGAGTATTTACTCTTTAACCAATGAGAACAAGCCACATTGGTAGATTTGTATATGGTCCCCACAACTAATTGTAATATATTTATGGGAACTATATACAAATGACTTGTTTTCATTGATTAAATGGTGAATACCCGCAAATTATGCAAGCGTAAATTAGAATTTATTCATATTTAATCATAGAAGTATCATTCTTTCATAAATTATAATTGACCGTATAGATATACGCTTTCACATGCATACAAACTTTTTTACTAGTATTTTGTCTCATCATGTTTATGATTTTTTTTAAAGTTAATAACATAAAATTAACCATTCATGTGAAGTTAGTGATGCTTGATTAGTAAACATTCAGATTATGATGAATCCAGCTCATCTATACATTATAAATTTATAATACGATATGAAAAGGAATTATATATCTTTTTAAGGTTTTTAAATATAAAACTTTTTTTTTTTCAATTGAAATTATAAACTGATTCGCCATGTTATGAGAGACATCCCGTTAGATCCAACTTTTATGCCCAACTGCAATTGATGTTTCTTCGGAATATTATTGGTAAAATTAATGTGCATTGGTTAAATTTTGAAAATTAGCTTAGATTTTTTTTATATGTAGGGTGCGTTTGGTTTAGATTTTTTAAGAAAAAACACTTTTATCATTGTAATAGTGTTTGTTATAGGTTTTTTAGAAAACCATATTGTTAAAATAATAATTTTCAATCTTAAAATGAAAAGTCAATCCTAATAGCTCTTCAAAAATCTTTTTTTTTTTTAAGAAAATAGGAATTTTAAGTGTAGGAACCTCGATTTAAATTAACTTCATATAGTTTGTATACCTTTTCAAGATCTATTTTCAATGTTCTGCACGTGTGTCTACTCTTTGGGACTCTGGGTAGTACATTTTGTGCTAGTAAGCCTGAAATGTGTGTGCTTGTGGGTAGAGCGGTCAAATAGACCCTATATTAGAAGACTCTTAAATTGAACCCTCTATCTATTAGGCCCCAAACTTGTAGACCCCATCTTAAATTGATTGGTTTATGTCCAGTCTCAGCCCCATTTTTCTATTTAGGTTCCGTAAGTTTTTGGTCTTTATAAATATTTCAAAGTTTATTTTTAATTTCTATAAAAACTTCAGTAACTTTTGGTTCATGCTTTGTTGTTTGTTTATGCGATGTAAGGTTATGCTTCTGTCAAACAACATAAGAATTTTCCCTTGGTTCATGCTTCGTTTGTGCATAGAATGCTTTGTTTGTGCCACTCTTTAAAAAAAAACATGTTTTTGTTTGTGTTTTGTTTAAAAAAAGAAGTTGTCATATGTCAATGTTGATTTGGATTACAATTTGACAAAATTGCATTAGAGAATGTATTTTTAAAGAACATTGTGACATAAAATGACAAAATATTAAACCAGCAAGATATATATTTGCTTGTGTAGTTTCTCAATGTTTAAATTTGCTTGCTTAGAATTTTGTTTATTCATGACGTTGTGTTATTTGTTTAAATGCATAGGAACATATAGAACATATGGATATCAATGTCGATATAGAAGATCTAGATAACAAATTGTCGACACTTTGAAAATTTTTGAAAAAAACCGGTAAAAAGATCAAAATGGTATTGAAAAAGCTATATGCAATTATTGTTATGGTGAATTTCTCATTGGAAGATATCATAATTCAGGTCAGAGTTATGGAACTTCGCATATAACTTGTTATGTTTTTCTTTGTAAAAGTTTGAAGTTGAACCTTCTTAGTCTAGAAAAATCACTTATCCCATGATTCAACCAAAAATATCCATCGAATTTGCTTGCGGAAGCTATTATTGCGCATGATCTTCCTTTTAGCTTTGTTGAATATGAAAAAAAATGAATTTAGGTGGAATATTTGAATCCTTTTGCTGAAATGGTGTCGACGAATACCATTGTTTCAGATATTGAAAAAAAATATGACAAAGAGAGGATCAAACTTACAGCTTGTTTGGTACAGTAGAAATATAGACGAGAGAAGAAGCAACGAGATAAGATGAGGAGAGATTATTGATTTCTCCTGATTGGTTTGGAAAGAAATAGCGTAGAGAGAGAGCTGACACATGGGACCCATCTGATTTTTTAGTCTTCGCTCCATAGCGAAGAAATAGAAGAGAAACGAAGCCTTTCCATCTATACCCTATGTTAAGTAGCTTTTTAGGTCTTATTTCTATTTATTTACTTGAGGCATTTTGTTTCACCTTTTGAAAGCTTGTTTGTGCCCTGCTAGCTACATTAATATTAAATATATTAATTAATTAGTATTTTTTACTTTATATTGTAATTATATTATTTAATTCAACTTTAATAAATATGACTAAATTATTTAGTTACATTAAGATAAAAATAAATTTGAATAAAGATTAAAAAAAATTAATGTGATGTTTTTATTGCAAGGGTATTTTTGTACTTTTAAAAATAATCAACATTTCTCTCTCTTATATTTCTCTCATCTTTCTCTTGTACCAAGCAACACATCAAATCTACTATATTTCTCACCTATTTCTCTCTTCTCTCATTCTCTCTTACCTATTTCTCTCTTCTTATTTTTTTCTCAAAACCAAACATACCATTAAGGAAATCATGGGTAGGATTCCAAATAGAAATTGTCTGACTTCAGATGTTTGGACATCAACTACTAGTGAAGGTTGTATTTGTTTATCTGCTCATTTAGTTGATGATAATTGAAAATCAATCAGTCTTGTTTTTAACTTTTGTCGAATAAAACCTCCTACACATTGGAAGCCACTTTGGTTGATTGTTTAAAACAATGGGGAAGAGATAAGAAGAAAATATTTTCTATTACCTTGGATAATGCGTCTGCTAACGACAACATGCAAGATCCTTTGAAAAGGCATCTTCGCGTCAGAGTAATTTGATGGATAATGGCGAATTTTTTATTTATTTCAAGTGTTTAACTCATATACTCAATTTAATTGAAAAGTGGCTAGTGAATAACTCCATAAAGTTAGAGAGGATGTCAAGTATATTAAAGGATCTGATGGAAAGATGATTAAATCTGAGGATCGTGTCAATGATGCAGGGTTAAACGTTTATAGCGATTTAAGATTAGATGTGTCGACTCGATGGAATACCGTGTACTTCATGCTTGTAAGTGCCTTACAACATAAAAAACTTTTGAATATTTTCAGTTGACAGACAAGAATAATAAACATTGTTCATCTGATGAAGAATGGAAAAATGGGAAAAGAATTTGCGAGTTCTTAGAACCATTTTATTTGGTTTGTTCCTTCAAATTGACAACTCTATTTGGATGTGTTCGAGAAGTGTGGAGCTTATGTAGTTGGTAAAAACGCGTTCACCAATATCGAAAGAAGATTCTGATGCCACTGTGGTGATAGAAATACTAAGAATGTCCCTTGCCACGAGAAAGCACTTTAAATTTATCCATCACTTTCTTAGGTTTACCACGAGAGATTGAAGCATCATGAAAAAATCTCTTCCCAACACTCTTTTATCCCCTCCGAAATTACATTTTTATCCATTCGAATAAAGGTCGAAACATAATTTTAGAACTTTTTCTAGTTTAAACATTATTTTTAAACACATTCCGAATTTTATTCACATGGGCAAACATGTAATTTCGGGGGATAAAAGAGTGTTAGGGGGAGGTGAAGAGAATTTTTTGTTGGAATTAATTTACTGATTAATTATATAACACATGCTCAATAACAAAGATTAAAACTATAATCTTACTTTAGTGCGGAAGAGAGCATGTATATAATTGTAGGATCTACGACATGTTGATTTATTAATATTAAAGGATTAGAAATACCTGGATATAAAAGAATATGAACAAACCGTAGGTCTCGCAGATAGCAATCCTGAAACGCAATGAGAGACGGATGATGATCACCCGGTGGCTTGTGGTTCTTCCTCAACCGAGACTCTTTATGCCCTAAGCGCTCTTCAGATGGGGAGAAGAGGCGATATGCAGTGTGTCTGGTATATTGGGGACCATAGCCTATATATAGTGTGATGACCCATTAGGGTTCCCATTATTCCGAAATGGGTCATCCTAACATCCACTCATGTTGAGTCCATATCCAATTAATTAAATCAATTAATTCTAAATAGAAATCTAATTAGCCTTTTAACTTTATTTGATCACTTAATCAATTAGGCTCTTGAACGATAAATAGCTAATATAATTAACAAAGATATTTGACCACATAATATTATTGGAATATCCTGAAATATTCCAACAATCTCCCACTTGGGCAATATATCGTAATAATTATATCATTATTCCTTAGGCGCGCATCCGAATGCTATTTATCTTTAGATTTCAACCTTACAATCCGGTCCATCTCATACATCAATGATGGGACCACCGCGGCTGTCATCACTGACGTATAACGTGACGGAACCCCGACGACCACCATATCAATGTACTTGACGACATAGATCGATATGGATGAGTGACATGGAAATTTCATGCAACGTGATCTCTAAATCATGCCTATTTCCAACTGGTCCAACTAAAGTCTTTAGTGAGATCAAACTAAAGTTTGCAAATAACCTCAAACTTTATTTCTGCAGAAAACCTTAACAAAAATTATGAATCTATATCAATACCAAAGTTAGAACATAACTAAGGAGAGACTCTCACTAATCCAAGATATCCTTAGTGACAACAACAATATGAAAGACCTTAGGTGTCAAGTCTTCGATTAGTGAGTCAGCTAGCATAAAATTTATATTCATATGTTCTATCCTTCAACAACTTATAAATTGATAAACAATAAAACAGTTGTTGAAACATTATCTGACTAATTTATGTCACAATATAACTTGAGTTGTCTTTCAAAAAATCTTTTTACTTTATGTAACCAAGTGACATAAATACTTACAGTCATTTCTTGAGTTAGAATTTCCATTATAAATGGACATTCAAAATGATCGGAGTCGAATACACTGATGATCTCCAAATTATTCAATCTCCGATATGTGAGCACAAATTATTTTTGTTCTCTATAACACTCCTTAAGGTTGCTTCATTCCAAAAATTCAACAATTTTGAATTGTTCAAGTATCTGCCAAATGATCTTATTATTACGCTATTTTCGGATGCATATTAGTAAGATCATAAATAAGTTTATCAAAGCTAATGCATATAAGAAAACACTTTATTTTCTAAATTTCCAGATTTTCTTTTGGGCAATTATTGAGATTTTTTAAACAGTCCCCCTTTATGATTAAAACAATCCCTTAGTTTATTGACTTTCATGTCGAATTTACTTTCAACTTTATTGATATAACTCTTTTGAAAGACCGAATGATACAATGAGAATGATCTCTAAATATCAAATTTTCTAATATAAAAGAGGTGTGCCCAAGATCTTTTGTCACTAAACTTTTGTTAGTGATATATTGATTTTGAACAACGATCATATATCATTGTTGACCTGATAAAATAAAATCAACATATTAAACTAAGAATATAAACAACAAACTTTATAAATAAGGCAAACCAAATATCTAACTTAAAAAATAATCAGCCATAATCACGGAAACTTTATTATCAGTGTAACTAACACATGATTAATCGTAACAAAATCGTACATTTCAAGTTTCAAATCCGCAAACTTATTGGACAGTTAGATGAATCAAGATAAAAGTGTCAAAGACAAAACTATTGGGTGGTGACCGTACGCAAGACTGGATCTTTTGGATTTAAACAGGGCAAAAAAAAGGATTAACCTTTTCTTCACATCAATTTCCTAAAGGTTTCTAATTATTTCTAAATGTTACATAAACAAAAAAAGTTCAAGATAGAAACCATATATTATTATGCCCCCCCCCCCCCAAAAAAAAAAACTTTCAGTCAAGTCAAGCCAAAATAAACTAAACCTTATATGTGTCAAATTCATATGATTAAACCAATTCTCAATGGTAAACTTCAACGAACAATACTGCAAAACTCTATATACTTTATATATGTACTTTGAATTTCCGAGAACATTCAAATAAATAATCAATTGCACATAGAAGCTATGAAACTGTGGAATCATATGACAAGCCAATATTGTTCAACTTCAATGGAACGTCCTATGCCCGACTAAAAGGGTACCGAAATTCCAAAATTTACATATATGATTTCACAGGCCAACATAACAAATCACAGACATAAACCATAATCAATTTCAATAAATCAAACATGAAGACCTGCTCTGATACCATTTGTTGGAATTAATTTACTGATTAATTATATAACACATGCTCAATAACAAAGATTAAAACTATAATCTTTTTTTAGTGCGGAAGAGAGCAATGTATATAATTGTAGGATATACGACATGTTGATTTATTGAGATTAAAGGATTAGAAATACTCCCTCCGGCTTTTTTTATAAGCAAAAGTTATTTTTTAGGTTCATTGAAAAAGTAATGTATCTAGTCTTAAATATAGACTAGATACATTACTTCTCCAATGAATCTAAAAAGCAACTTTTGCTTATAAAAAAGGCCGGAGGGAGTACCTGGATATAAAAGAATATGAACAAACCGTAGGTCTCGCAGATAGCAATCCTGAAACGCAATGAGAGACGGATGATGATCACCCGGTGGCTTGTGGTTCTTCCTCAACCGAGACTCTTTATGCCCTAAGTGCTCTTCAGATGGGGAGAAGAGGCGATATGCAGTGTGTCTGGTATATTGGGGACCATAGTCTATATATAGTGTGATGACCCATTAGGGTTCCCATTATTCCGAAATGGGCCATCCTGACATCCACTCATGTTGAGTCCATATCCAATTAATTAAATCAATTAATTCTAAATAGAAATCTAATTAGCCTTTTAACTTTATTTGATCACTTAATCAATTAGGCTCGTGAACGATAAATAGCTAATATAATTAACAAAGATATTTGACCACATAATATTATTGGAATATCCTGAAATATTCCAACATTTTTCAGAAAGTTTGTCCCAATTTAAAATATGGTTTGGGCATTATCCAAGATGAGTATGAGAGTTTTCTTTGGCACACTACGTGTTTTTTCGCGCGCCCTACTAATTTTCACTTTTACGAGCGAACATTATAAAATAAGAAATACTAATTTTCTCTACTTAAGTAGTGAACGTGTAAAATATTGAAATTTTTAGAACTTTACACTGTTTTCTACTTAAAATTTAGGTTTTTACATGTTTGCTACTTAAGTAGAGAATTGCAAGAATCGTCAAATTTTTCATTTTTATAATATTCACTAGTTATGTAACTGAAGCGTAAAAATGAAAATTGATAGGGCACATGAAGAAACACGTAGAATGCAAAAGAAATTTTCATACTCATCAGTCAGAAAATTGCTGTATAGGCCCCCCAACTTGCTCCCAGATCCCCCAAAATACCCGTGAGGTAGTGGTCAAAAAATTCGTCGTTTACTTGACAAAATTTGTCGTTGGCACAATATTTCATTAGACAGACAACAAAATATAGGGATACAAATATTGACACAAGATTTCGTCAGGTAGACAACGAAACTATAATGTTTGCACAAGATTTCGTCAGGTAGACAACAAAACTGTGGTTTGGTAGTTTCGAGTTGAAAATAGTGGTTCTTGCACAGGAACCAAGTTTGACCAATGTTTAGACGTATTTTCGTCGCATACTCAACCAAATTGATTATCAGGGGCATTTTCATCACTTTGAGGAGTTTGGGAGTAAACATGAGGGCCTAGATAACAATTTTCCATCAGTCATCATGGATAATTCCCAAGGCCCAAATCATATTAAAACTCAGGGTGCCAAAAGAAATTTTCAATGACTATAGGATGGATTTTCGTGTGGGTCACGTCCTCTATTGTCCACACCAAAACATAACGGCGGGAAAAGAATAAGCATAAACCAGAATCTGTAATTTATAGCGGGAACAACCATACCTTTTTGTTTTAAAACACATTAATCGATTAATAGATAATTTTGATTAAAGGCACGGATTTTAAGTTTAAAAACAAACACAAGAAGGACACAAACAAATTCATCAAAATCACTTTTTATCTGCAAACCAAACAAACAAATCTCTGTCTGATGTCTCTATAGGAAATGGCGCGGAATAAGAAAGCTAGGGTTTCCGAAGATGAAGAAATGGAAGATCAACCTCAAAAGACTCTCTACCAGGTACCTTCAAATTGTTAGTGTGTATTTGTGTTAGGGTTTTGAATTTAGTTTGAATTGAAGTGATTTAAGTTTTCATTTGTAAAATTTTCGGTGCAACATAATATTTTTTACTACTGATGATTAGATTGAGGCTTGGAGTTGAATAATTTTGATTCATATGATCAAATGTTTGGATTTTACTAAAATCATGTTTGAGATTATTGAGGCAAAATCAATTTTGACATTTTCAATTGTGAATCTAAACATATGCTAAATGAGTTGTTAACTTGGTTGTAGGTTCTTGGTTTGGAGAAAACTGCTTCTCAACAGGAAATAAAGAAGGCTTATTACAAATTGGCATTGCGGCTTCATCCGGATAAGAACCCGGGCAATGAGGTGATTCTTTAAGGCTCCTTGTTGTATTGTTGATTGCACCTTTTTATTTTGTTTGTTAGCTTTTTAGTGTTGGTAGTTGTGAATTGTAATTACTTGTGTTGATACAGGAGGCTAAAGAGAAATTCCAACAATTGCAAAAAGTTATTTCCATTCTTGGAGACGAAGAGAAACGAGCTATCTATGATGAGACTGGTTGTATTGATGATGATGTGAGTTGTGTTATTGTTACTAGTAGTAGTACTATTATTGTTGTTTTCCGATTGATACTGCTGCTGCAAATGAATTAATTCAGCATAATATGTTGGAATTACAATTGGCAATGCCTAGGTTTAGTAAGCCCTTATGGTATGTTAAGTTTTACATTTGGCAATTCGCGAAAGCATCATATTATTTTGAGTTCATAGTATACTAAACGCACTACAATAGATTTTGGGATACTTTAGCAGTTTAGCTATGTTGCAGACTAGGCATCTATAACTCATTCATCTTTTATGTAAATAGGATCTTGCAGGAGATGTTCAGAATCTTCACAAGTTTTTCAGAACAATGTACAAGAAGGTATCTGTTTAATATACGATATCCCATTTCCTGATGCATTGTGGTATACTTGTTTTGACATTCGTCTTTTTTTAATAAACCACAGGTCACTGAAGCTGAAATTGAGGAATTTGAAGCAAACTACAGGGGATCTGACTCAGAGAAAAATGATTTGATTGAGCTGTATAAGAAGCACAAGGGGAATATGAACAGGTAAGAAAACACTGTTAATTTGTTCATTTTGTTGTGTTGTGTACGAGTCATGGCTTTAAGTTTTTTATTGTGAGTTAAGGAACTTCTCTTTGCAGGCTTTTTTGTTCAATGCTTTGTTCAGATGCTAAACTTGACTCACACCGATTCAAAGATATTCTTGATGAGGCTATAGCTCTAGGTAACGAACATTAACTAAACTTTATTGACCGAGGTTTCCGTTAGACATTTGCTCTAGGCCTTAGTTCCTATGGTTAAGCATCTTCCTTGATGATTGTTTGTTTTCTTTTCTCGGTATTCTGCAGGAGAACTAAAGGCGACAAAAGCCTACCAGAAGTGGGCTAAGGAAGTATCAGAAATCAAACCACCCACAAGTCCTTTAAGGAGGAGGGTAAAGTAAGTCGATCAACCAAGGTTTTGCTTGTTCTACTCATTGATCTACACTGTAATTGAAAACTGATCCATTGTTTTGTATAGGTCAAATAAGCAGCCTGAAACAGATCTATATGCAGTCATAGCACAACGCCGAAATGAGAGGAAAGGGCAGTTTGATTCAATGTTCTCATCTCTAGTATCGAAGTATGGTGGAGGTGATATGCCAGAACCTTCTGAAGAGGAATTTGAAGCTGCACAGAAAAAGTTGGAGAAGGGAAGATCCTCAAAAAAATCAAAGCAATCAAAAGGAAAGTAAAAAGCATACTATTATGTGTATAACTAATTTATTTGTGTGAGGTGTGTGAACATGACATTGAATCCTTTCATGTTGTAGTCAAATATCAGTGTCTTGGTTGTTAGTTTCTTCTGATGTACTTTGGCGTTCTTTCTTATGTTCAATGTAACACGACTGGTTTAAAACAGCCATTTTAGTTATGAGTTGTGACAGTAAGTGATAGTTGGTATCCTTTCATCAATTTCTTATGAATGTTTAATTATTTGTAGTTGCTTTTAAGATTTACTATCAATCTATCTGTGCCAATTAATACGATTTATAAAAGGATGAAAGTTACGTGACATTTGCCAAGTGTCCAATGAGCTCAGTAAATTTAGGCTTGCAAACAGCCGACGGTAAATCCTGATTTATGGCCTTAACAACACAAATTTTGTGAAGCCATAGTGGCTGCTTTATGTTTATAGAAATGAGTAGCTTTTCTAATGTGTGAAAATAAAGGGGTTTTCACTTTTGAGCTATGTCTCTTGATCTTAGTTACTCATTTAAACAAGTATTATATAATCATTACAGTATGTTTTTAATTTTAAGTTACATGAACATTCTCTTCTAGTTGCTTATTCAGTGTTTTGAAAATCAAAATCGATAAAGTTCCGTACGGAATTTATCTTTTTGTTGGTATCAACTCATTATTACTAATCACAAATTTTCGTTGTAGTAATGATATACAATTCAAATGAACTAAACAACCATTAACTGTTTTGAAAATAGTTCTGTGAAAATTGGGTTTAACCAGTTTCTCATTAGAAAACAATCAACATACTGGCCGTTTAAAACGGAACTCGTCAAACACGTGTTTGCATTTCCTAGCTTCTTGGTTGCCGACCTCGTGTTGAGATCTTCTCTATTGCAAAAGAAATAGAAAACTTTGTTTAAGGGATTGATACAATTTAGAGATTGGTGAGACCATTTTTAATCTCTGATATGTAACTATCATTCATAAATGGAGACTTTGGCAGGGAAAAATGATAACTGCATACTGAACATGGTTGCTTTTGCGGTAGGTATTCATATAAATGCTTCAGAAGAAGTATCATGTCTCATCAATAGCTGAAGTCTCCCCCCCTTACAAACTTTATTAACTTTACTGTCTCTGAGGTAACTCAAGTAAGTACTATTAACTTCTTACTCATAACAATGGCATGTTTGCATGTGAGGAAAAGTATATAGCTTGCAAAGGAAAAAATAGAGGCAATTATATATTGGAAGCAGAGAAGGGTAAACCTTTTGTTCTTTTTACTTACTTTTTCTTGATTTCTGAAAAGTCATTTGCATGTGAGGGTCAACAATATTAACTAATAACTTGTCCTTGAATTTATGGATATATACTTGATTTGAGCAACAAAAAATGTTAATCTTATGGTTATCTATACACTGACATTGTACCTTTCATTCATGGGTTGGTAAGTTGGTTAAGCAAATTCATTAGGTTATTGATTTGACACTATGATCACCAAATTAAGAAGTAATTAACAGTTAATTTCATTTATTGAGCACATGCTTTGAAATGATTATTACATTTCTTAGAGCTAAACAAACCCAATTAGCACCTAAATTGTACAATATGTAACATAATCACAACAACCTGGTTGTTGACCCACATCAGATTAACATAAACTAGCATCTTTAACATTCACAATACTCAAACCTAATCCTATCATCATATCAATACATCAAAAATATAAAAAGAATTCCTTCACCTCTAAGAATGTTCTAGCCTTGTAGGTGCTTAAATGAATAAAAAATCATGCCACTGGACCAGTAAGGTTGTTGGCCAGCTCATCACACGAGCACAAATCCACACAACTTTTATTTATATTATTTAATTTAAATTTTTATATATAATTGTATAACTCAATATTTTAGATTGATAGTGTGTCTGATATTTGTGTTCGATCTCTAATATATGTAATGTAAGTGTGAAGTGTTCGGTACTAACACAACACCGACATATATATAATTACATACATTTTCTCAAATTATTATCTGCTTTGCATGTCGATATCGACGCTCGATAGATATAGAGGACTATATCCTATTGGCTCATGTGTAAATTTGGATGGATTTAGTTTATTAAGGTACAAGGAGTGTGACATCACAACATGGTGTTAGGAACATTCCTTATTGTGAATCTGTAAACACAAGCAACCAAATAAGACTTTTCCTTTATTTTCCATATCTGTCATCTTTAAGTTCCCTATCTCAATCTCATTTTCTTCATCATAATACACTCACCACTACACTACTACAAACATTTTTATAATATAAAGTATTTATAAATGTCACACTATTCTTCCTTTTCTACTTAGCTTTTATTACTTGACTTTATTTTGTTTTGTTCTCATTCCATTCCATTCCATTCTCCCTCTCTCTCTGCACTTTCTTTTGGGTAAGTCATCAATCTTTCAATTTTCTTGGCATCATATGATATACTGTTCTGCTTTACAATTAGTCTAGTAGCCTCTCTCTCTCTCTCTCTCTCTCTCTCTCTCTCTCTCTCTCTCTCTCTCTCTCTCTCTCTCTCTCCCGAGTTCAATTCTCTGAGGAGGAGGTAGTTATTATTGTCATAATTGTGAAATGGAACTTAACTGTCTTTTCTTGTGAAAATCATTCAATTCAATGTTGCTATTGAAAAACTCTTCAAACTTCACTCTCTTAGGAAAAGTTTATTTATTTATTTTTTCCAATTAATGCTCTTCAATTACACATAATTTACCATAAAAAAACGTTTTTTATTTTCTTACTTTTGATTTCTGGAATTGGGTTTGTAGCTAATTAGGATCTGCTACTAGCTTCTGGAATTTTCCATGGAGATAGAAAACAGTGAGATGAAGTCAAAGAAGATGGAAGAGTATGAAGTTATAGAACAAATTGGTAGAGGAGCATTTGGTGCTGCTTTTCTTGTTCTTCATAAGTCTGAGAAAAAGAGGTCATTTAATTACAAATTTAGCTTTTTTCTTTAATTGCTTAATCCATGCAAAATGAATTATACTTGAAGAAAAATTTAATCTTTTTAAATTTTGTTTTCTAGTTTGAGATTTTCATTTTTAGTTGTTGGAATTGAAGACCATACAGTTAAGTTATCAACTTCAAATCAATTATTATTAATTTTCATGATTTAATCTCTGGTAGGTATGTGCTGAAAAAGATTCGTTTGGCCAAGCAGACAGAGAAGTTCAAAAGAACAGCACACCAAGAGGTTGGTGTAACCTATCTTTTCACTTGAACTTACACTCAGTAACCACCATACAATTATTTATTTATTTAATATATTTTCTGTTTGGATAAACAACTTAATTAAGCACTTATAACATAAGTGTTTATCATATTAGTGCTATTGCTTATGTATAAATTATTGCTATAACAATAGATAAAAGAAAGTCAAGCTTTTTTCATATAAACTATCAACAGTTTTTATATGTTATTTTTGAGAGCTTATGGAAATAAGCTAAATATAGCTTATGGACATGTCATAAGCTGTTTCTATAAGCTCTCTCAAACAGTCTCACAATTGCTTATGTTAGGAGATAAGTTCAATTAAGCCAATTCAAACAAGCCCGAATTTACTTACAGTAGTCTTATTTCTACATTTTGTTTTCTTTGTTCTAGAAGAATAAGCTGCACCAATCAATCTGTTTCCTCATAGATGATGCTTGCATGAATGAGTCCAATTCAATTATCTGTTTGTACTTATCTGTGGTGATCTATAAATATTACATTATTGGCCATGCTCCTTTTTTACTACAAATAAATTAGTCATCAATATGTAGTTAATTATAGAGGCAGCATTGCCTGCAAAAACATGACCAATAGCTTTAGCAAACTCACCTCGAATTAATTCCGTTAATAAAAATCTGATAAGTGCTAATGCTGTTCATTATTGTACTGGTCAAACCAAAGAAGAAGATAATTTTGTTTTCCTTTTCAAAGAGCGTCGCAGCGAAACTCACAGACAATAAATGCGGAAAAGAAGGGTACTACGGATTCAAAGCCGCACCCTAGCACATCAAATGTCCCGACAACCTTTTACCATCTGAGCTGCACTTATGAGACAATGATATTTATTTTTTGAATATTGTAATGTTCAAGAAATGCTATAAAGTGTACACATCATCATATGGGACATCATTTTTGTTTTGTACCAAGTACCATCTTAATATAGTTTTTCCTTAAATATAAGATGGTATTATTAGTAATGATTCTAAAAGATTGCATTAAACTGATTTTGAATGATTACTTTCTGTCTACTTGTATACAAATGACAGTTCCTTACTGTTACAGATGAATCTGATTGCAAAACTGAATAACCCATATATTGTGGATTACAAAGATGCTTGGGTGGAGAAGGTAGGAACACAGCCTATATCTTTGGTTTTTAAAATTTTCAGTTGTACGGTCTTATAAAGACGAAAAAATCCAGTCTGACGAGTTTTAGATATATCAGTTTCTGATATCTCATGTTTTGTAGGAGGAACATGTATACATTATAACCGGCTATTGTGAAGGAGGTGACATGTAAGTAAAAGTAAATAACACTACTCTTTGATGCTTGATAGACAGATATATTATGTGCATTTCATAACACTAGTAATCTTAATCACGTTCTAATTTTGGGACGAACTACACTTAGATTCCAAGAGTTTGGACTTTCATGAGTATCATGTGTTTTGTAAAACAGAAAAGATGAAATACAAAAGAGATATATTAACATTGACATGAAGTTCTAATCATGGAACCTTGCATTCTTTGTGGAGCAGGGCTGAAAGTATTAAGAAAGCTCGAGGGTCATTTTTCCCTGAGGAGGTAATTAATAATTTAATTATGATTTGCCATTCATTAAATATTTCATCATGAATATTCCTTACTCACTTTGGATTACCAATTTCAAGTGCAGAAGGTCTGCAAATGGCTAACTCAATTGTTGATAGCTGTAGATTACTTGCACTCTAACCGTGTAATCCACAGGGATCTTAAGGTACTGCATATTATATCTTCTTAACCTCAAAAAAATACATAAAATAAATTTAAATTTCATGCGATACTTACTCAATGCAACTTAATGTAAATTCTCAGTGTTCCAACATATTCCTCACCAAGGACAACAGTATTCGGCTCGGTATGTAGCATTATCCTTTGAAAGCTCAAAACTTTTGGCTTTCATGTGCTATATTATCTAAAGAAATCTATTAATTGTGTGGACTGTGGATCATACAGGTGATTTTGGTCTTGCAAAGCGACTTAATGGAGAAGATCTCGCTTCCTCGGTATTTCTCATACACTTAATATGTTAGCATTTATCTGATGCTTTTCAGCTTACAGTAGTTTAGATGATATTTTTGCTTATCATCCTATATTTTTCATTCTTTGAAGTTGGACCTCTTATTTCTAATGTAATCATACTTTGAGATTCAGTGTGAAATCTGTTTCTAATTTAACCTTCTTATACCTTGTCTAGGTCGTTGGAACTCCAAATTACATGTGTCCTGAGCTCCTCGCGGACATACCATATGGTTATAAATCTGACATATGGTCTCTTGGTAAGGATCATGAATCTCTTACTCTAATTGACAAAGCCTTATGATATATGATACGAACCTGTGTAAGAATGGTATCTCTTTGTATGTAAAGGTTGCTGCATGTTTGAGATTGCTGCACATCAATCAGCATTTCGTGCTCCGGTAAGAACTTGTACCATCTACACGAGTTAAGTTTTATTAACGGTAACTTAGTCCCTATTCTTCAATTCAATTTAAACTAGAAAAATAATTTAACAAACGAGTGAACGAATGAAACAGGACATGGCTGGTCTTATCAATAAAATAAACCGATCCTCCATTTCTCCACTTCCAATTGTTTATTCTCCCACACTGTAAGTAACTACCCTTATCATCCCCTTTCACATTGCCGTCATGATTTTGTTAACATGTGATTTTGGTCAATGCACTTGTAATAGGAAACAAATTATAAAGAGCATGCTGAGGAAAAACCCAGAACATAGGCCAACAGTGAGTTCAACTGATCCTGTCTTGCGTGATTATTTCGGATGGAACTATTGATTAATTCTAATGCTGCTTCTTTTTGTTGACAGGCTGCCGAGTTGTTAAGACACCCACATTTACAACCTTATGTTATTCGCTGTCAGAACGCATCATCTAATGTTCTTCCAATATATCCTATTGTTAATAACTCAAAGGATAAAACAAAAAGATCTCCCAAATCTAGTGGCAAAGAAATGGGATTTGTAAATCGTTTGGAACGGGTTCATCCGATTGAGGGAAATGGTGATGTACAGCCAAGAAATCTTCGTAACAATGGCGAGGTCACAATCTCAACAAGCAGCCAATACAACCTTGAGACAAAGATTGATGCTCTTACAAGCTACACAGTCGAATCTTCTACTAGTATTAGCGACTCGAAAGATGGTTCAACAACATCTGAATCAACTACTTGTAGTGTCTGCAAGGAGGACTATAAAAGTAGGCCACCAAGGGAAATGGCTAACAATGGAATCACCTCGAAGAGCATTCACGAATCTCTGCATGAAGAAGAACCAAGATTTTCTGCAGCGACCAACAAAGTTGAAGATACCTTCTCGAGGGAAAGTTTTGGTAATGCTGAAGCGCAGAGGGAACATGCCAAACTTGATGACCTCAGGAAATCGACTACTTCCAGTGCCGGAAGTAGCAGCACTGACAAAAGCAATTCAATTAACGAGGAAAGTTCATCACCAGTTATGCATTCTCTCAGGGTTGAACATGACAGTACCGAGTCCGAAGATTTCTTAAAGAAAAATGAAAACCGTGGTTCCTTTACAGAAGAAGGCTTGCATATAAATGGCTTGTCGTCAGAGAGTATTGATAACCATAATACTGATACACTTGCAGTTAAGGATGATAGTATAGCAAAACAACGCATTATTTTCCCTACACAGAAAGACGACAATGTAACACCAAACGGCATTTCATTGAGTGTAGTTACTACAACAGATGGTGACTGTGACGAAATAATCAAGGACGCATTGGATAGTCCATGCCAGAAAAGAGCTGATGCATTGGAATCTCTACTTGAATTATGTGCTCAATTACTTAAACAAGACAAACTTGAAGAGCTTGCTGGTGTTCTAAGACCATTTGGAAAAGAAGCAGTATCATCAAGAGAAACAGCAATATGGTTGACAAAAAGCCTCATATCTGCTCAAAAGTTTAACTCTGAAAACTAGTTTAATTATGAGAGCTTCTCTTCATTTATTTATTTACATTGTTGTATGAAATGTGTATTTCAAATGCCATATAAGTTTGTTCATTGGAGTTTGTTGCTTGGTTGATGATTGCAGAATGGGAAATAGCATGCACATATTGTTTACTGCTAATGGTTATTTTAAATTATTTCTGTTAGGTTGGATATTCATTGATCCAGTATAGGCTATATATATATTCATGGTTATATTAACTAGCTTGCCAGATATGGATTTGCAGACAAAATCAATTTTGATACAAAGTAACCAAACATTTAGTTAATGATTGGTATCACGGAGAGTCTACCGGAATCACAGCGATCCACCATGATTTGGCAAAAGCTACGGAGTGTAGCTTTTAGAAAATCACGGTGGGTCACTGTGATTTTACATACCTACTGTGATACCAAACATAAGCTTAGTCTATGTTTAGATTGACGATGAGTTTAACAAAATTAGGGCGCCACCATAATTTTGTTGAAGCTTCAAAATATAACTTTTGTTAAAATTGTGGTGGCTTGCCGTGCTTTCGTCAAACTCCACACCAGTCCAAACATGCACCTAGTTTTTTTTAATTAAAATGGTGTTTGATTGGAAAAGATAAATCTAACACTATTGAAAATGTTTCACTTTTGATCTAAATATCTTCCAAGTCATCATAGACATTTTATCACATCAAACTTTATATCAGTTAAAGATGACCTGTTTCCTTATATTAATTCTCCAAGTTGCATATGTTGCTGTAGAAATTTGTTAATCAAATTAACTTTATATCTTTAGATTACTTTACTTTTTGATTCTTTTGATTATTTTTCTATATTAACCCTACTCTATATACTTTTTGTTAGCCTAATATCAAATACTTTATAATCCTTATCTCTTTTTATTCATGGTGATTGATTGAAAATTCAAATTGTAGTTCGTCACGTTGCGAGAGACTAATAGAAACATATTTATATGTAACATGTAAAATGAAAAAAATTGCACGTATATATATTAAACAAATTGATATTTCATTCAATAAAGATATTAAAGTTGTACATATCAATTTGCACCATAATTATTTTATAAATAATACATATTTTTCTTTAATTAAATAATTCTTCATCAATCCCTTTTGCCATGTGACATTTTGCATGTAGCTTAATGGAACAAAGCAATGAATGACACAAGAGAGGCACCAACCAAGGATCCAACAATTGGAATGGCAGCTGAGGCACCACTGCTTGGGCCAGGGGCAGGGGCAGGAACCTCTGTGGAAGCCATAACTGCACTCAATGAGGCAGCAGCAATAAGAACAGCACAAGTCACCTTCCTCATGTCCATGATGAATTGATTTATTTTGTTTTTGAGGTGTTTATTTGTGTTTTCTTAGATTGTTGTATTTTCTTGTTTGGTACATTGAGGATCATTGCAATGAGCTCTTTTAAAGATGAGGCTTTGGTTTATTTTGGGAAAAAATGCCACTTATTTTTAGTTGTGTTGAAAATTATTATGGTGATTAAGTGTATGGTTTTGCAAGATTTTAGGACTTTGTTTAGTAAATTTTGTGTGATTTATGTGTTGTTTGTTACTCTAATTTATTTGTGGCACATAGAAGATTGACAATCCCTTGGTAGCTATGTTTTAAACAAGTTGTAATTAAACTAACTAGAACCATTCAAATGCCTACATCAATGGGATTTTAATTTTTTCATTCTCTTTTTTATTAATTATTTGCTTCTAAATGTCTAGTATATTATTAATAGCTAGTTTAAAATATTTCCACTAAATTTTTTTATTTCAACATTTTTACTTACTTGCGAGTGTGCTGAATGCAACTACAATCGAGAAGACTAAAATCACTTGATGCCAGAACTACCCTTCAAACCAAATTAAACTGATGATGAAAGAAAAAAAAACAAATTTACTATTAGAATTATTATTATTATTTTTCTAATAGAAAAATTAAACCCAAAATTTGTAGTGCTGGAATAAAAAATATGAACATATAAATTTGTAAATAAAAATGTGGCATGATTTTTATCAAGTGTGATGGGTAGTCCAATTAGGTTGAGTTACGGGTGAAATGATCTAAAAAATGAAAATATGTTGAACCGGTTTCGAATTTAAATACTCTAGAACATACATTATAAGTTCATAACTTCAACTTAAGATATTTTTACTATCATATCATTAAAGTGTGTCCTTCTCAATTGCCAATTGAAGCTATAATTTTGAATCTTCAACTTAAGAAGCAACAAAGACATAATATTTGCGCCATACTATATAAACTTAGCTTCTCTAAACCGTTGCTATGTCAAGGGTAATTCAGCTGGCCTGAAAGTGATTTTTCACCAGCTGCAATGAATTGAGAAATGATAGCATGCCAAGTTACTCATTTTCCTTTTCAACTACGTCCAGTATAACCGACAAATAGTAGCAGAAGGAATATGCCACACCGTTCTACAGGGATTTACGACTTAACTTATATTACTCAATTCAGTTAGACATCTTATCTTAATCTTAATCTTATCTTATCTTAATTTTAATTTTAATCTTAATTATAATAAAAGTAAAGTTTGCCCCCTCTTAAAACCCTAATTAGTAATCACTTAACCCTAACTTTTTCCTTCCTAATTCCTCTCTTAATTACCATCTCAACTACCACCACATTTATTGCATATCCAAATTTGAATTTCAAATACAACATTGAAAAAATGATAAAGAAAAGACATTGGCATTAGATTTGCATTGAGAGTAAAATATAGACTTAACACTCCACTTTCTAATTAATAGTATATATAATTTGTATTTACCTAAAAATTAGGTTTTTATTTTTTTTTATTTTTAATCTTTCACTATCTTTTTCTCTCACATAATTTACAGGCACTATGCATACTAAATAAATAATTGTCATACTTTTTAATTAAAAGAAAAGAAAAAAAAAAGACCACTAACATAGAAAACGTGAAATACATTTATTGATTATTTAATACTTTTTATTTTCTAAAAAATGATCTTTCTACCATCTATCTCTTTCCAAATATCTCTCTCCACCTTTCTCCTCATTTCACGTGAATACCAAAATATAAAATTGAATCTCTATCTTTTTTTTTTCTTTTTCTTCATCAACAATAAACAATTTTCACTTCTAATTCTCTGAATTTTTTACTCTCTTCTTTCTCCATTTTGGTGGCAGGGAGGTATGTAGTTATGTAGCGTGTGTTGCTATTTTTATAAGGTCCCAAAAAAAAGAATGAGTCACCCACCATTGGTTTATACATTATAATTTTTCGTATACTAATTATTCTCCTATATGTACTCGACTAAATAATGAAATAAAGGAGTAAAATGTTTGATGAAATTAGTTAATGCTAGCATGAATCTTTAATCTTACAACTATTATTTTTTTGTGTCTAATCTCAATTCTCACTTCTCTGATTTTTACTGCATTCAGTTCATATCAGATAGTTTTTCCTTTTCTCTCTATCAACTCTATTATATTCTTCAGATTAATTTATGCAAATTTCATTTTGTTATCCCTATATCTAAACTATTGTATGCCATTGATCTATGTTTCCTTATCAAAATTTGGTCTCCCTCATGTCTCACTTTCTCTCTGTTCTTAATTTTTTTTTAGTTTCTATTTTTCTTAAAATTTGGCCGCTCTCATCTCTCAATTTCTCGCTGTGCTTAATTTTATTATTATAGATTGTTATTATATTTTCCTTCTTTAATTTGGTTCTATTCTATGCTGAATTTTTATATGTCATCTATATTGTGCATTTGAACCTATTATGCAAAATCTTATCCCAAATGATGAGTCACAAAAAAAATTGTATCACAGCTAACCAATAAAATTTATAAAAAAATAAACATAACCCGTGCATCGCACGGGTATTAGCCTAGTTTTTTAAATAAAACTAAGAAAGCCCTATTTTGTATTTAGTCAAAAAGATCAGACTACAAGTCACCACAAAAATCTTTTCGGCTTACTAGGTTGATTTTGACCTCTTAATTTTTCAATTGTGCGATTTTTATGTATGTAATTTTAATTGAATGACTTTGACCCCAATTTTACCCTTTTGATTTTATATCCCCGTACAAATTGTTTTGTAATAAATTATGCAGATATAACATTTTATTTAACGAAAATAATATATTAAAAAATGACACAATTTTATTTTTTTGTTTTTAATCCTCTAATTTTTAGGGGAAGTGAACTCTGTATTTTAGAGTTCGGCCACGAGGTAAATAAAACTTGGCCAAGGAATTGTCCCACCCAGAAATCGAATCCGAATTTTCCTGAAATTCATTATCTGGTAAAAATTATTAACCATCTGACTCCAATAACTTAATTAAAAAAATAAAAAACACAATTGAGAAACCAAGAGTCGATAGTCCAGTCTTTATTTATTACTTTTAAAAAAATTCTACTTGAATTAACGTTTGTGAAAGACTCATAAACACTCACACTCATCTAAAGTGTAACGTACCAGTCAAAAAAAAAAAAAAAAAATCTTAAGTGTAGCGTAAGAAGTTCTTTGAGTACACAATACCACCTTGCACCTACTACCTTTGATTGGTCTTGTGGGGTATTACCAAAAGCCTTAATCCAAAAGCCATACAAACATTAAGAATGATTAATGTTCAATATAACCATTTAACAACTTCAATGTGATCTTATAACATACACCTAATTAATAAAATTCTCTCTATATATATACCTCAACTCTTGACTCTTCCATTGAACAAACCAATACAAAATTTTCAGTCACATTAACCACTATCATAGTAACATAGCATATTTTGTGAAAATGGCAACATTTGGTGCCTCTACATTTAAATTTTTTATGGTGGCAACGTTTTTAGGCCTATTTTGTGTGACAAATATTGTGGCACAAGATTCAGAGATTGCACCTACATCACAATTGGAGGCTGGAGCTGGATTTGCTTTGCCTGTTTCTGGGGTGATCATGTTTTCTTCTCTGTTTGCTTCTTTTGTGGCATTTATGATGCATTGAATTGGAAGGGTTGTCATTTGTTTGTTTGGGGTGATCATGTTTTGTCTTATGGGTTAAAATTTATATACACATTATTTTATAATGTAAAATTTTATATATACTATGTTCTGTTGTACTGTAGTATATGGTTATAGATTGCACCCACTGACCCACATTACATAATGATGCATATTTTCTTTATATCTTTAATGTATTGATTGGTGTGAGTTTTTTATGTATTCATGTTTTTTATTTAGGGTTAAATGTGTTTTTAGTCCCTACTTTTACGTGAGTTTCGACTTTTAGTCCCTCATGTTTTTCCCGTTTGTATTTTTAGTCCCTACCGTCAAGTTCTGGTGACTAGGCTAACGGAAAATGCCACGTAGGGTGCCACGTAGGACGCCACGTACATTACTGAACCTACGTGGTATTTTTTATGTTGATATATTTTTAGTCCCTACTTTTACGTGAGTTTCCACTTTTAGTCCCTACATTTTTTTTATAATATTTGCAGTCCTTCACGTTTTCATCATTTGCATCTTTAGTCCCTACTGTCAAGTTTTGGTGATTAGGATAACAAAATATGCCACGTAGGAGAACATATAGGATACCACGTCATTTACCCCGCACCAAAACTGACCCGACCTAACTAAAACATAAATTTCAAAATTTTAAATACCTAAATTGAATTCATGATCTCTTTCTTCTTCTCAAACCCATAAATCACAGTAGCTTTTCTCATTTGAAAGTTGTTCATGATCTCTAGTATCTGTGACTAGCTAATAAACTTGCATTTAATCCTAAATTGGTCAAACCTTGAATCAAACATATATCATAAAACTAGCTACATATCCGTGTGTACACACGGGACGGGCCTTCAGCACGTTATATATTGTAGTATCGTTGTTTTGTCGGGTCGGAGAGGTCAGTTGATATAGATTGAAAATGAAAAAACTGGTGAAGAAGCAATTAAAAACAAACAACTTAATTTAAATTAGTCATTATATTAGTCAAACAAATGATAACAAACTAAGTGCTAAACATTTCAAAATTACTTATAATAAACTACCAATTAAATTTTTTTGAGTTGTAGGTTAGAAATAGTCATAATATTACATAAACTCAGATTGAAAATGATAAAATTGTGAAAAAGCAATTAAAAACAAACAACTTAATTTAAATTAGTCATCACATAAGTCAAACAACTAATAACAACTTAAGTGCTAAACATTTCAAAAGTACTCATAATAAACTACCAATCCAAAAAGTTTGAGTTGTAGGTTAGAAGTAGGCATAATATTACATAAACTGAATTAAAACAAACATGTTTTCCCTCATGTTTTCTCTCCAATGATAATCTTAGTCATTCATTCAATTTTTTTCTCTCCCTTCTTAAATGTTTTTATACTCTTTATAATTTATCAACTATTAGATCAACAAAAGCAGAGAAAACATGAGAATTCCTAAACATTTAGGTATTTTTTTTTCTGTCCTTTATCTTGGTGTGTGTCACAATAAGGAATTGATCTTCTTGAACTTCAAAGTTGAGGAGGTCTCCAGGATGCAATTTGTATCGCTTTAAGAATTTGAACCAACCACTCTAAATAGACTTCTCATCAAAAGTTTTTTCCGTATACTTCTTTCTGATGTAATGATTGTGGTTGGGACTTCAAATTTCTTTTGGATCAATACGAAATTAATGTCAGTTATGTTTTTGAAGTGGCTTCGAGCATGTTCTTTTGGAATGTGTTGATTTTGAAATAGAAAAAAAAAAAGACAGAGTTTCAGCTTCAAATGACTTAGTCATGTATGACTATAAATATATAACTTGTTACAAATGATTTTATAACAATGATTTCATGAAATTGTATGGTTGATTTTATTTTTTATGGTTTTATAATACACATATCAAATAGAATAGATTCATAATTAGCTAAATATGTCATTTTAGAACCAGGTAAACTCGTTTATCTTAGGTCCAATCCACATCATAAAGGTCACGTAGATTCATTAATTGACCTAGTATCCTTTGTGCCGGTTCCAATTCTTTTGTATATTCCAATCAAGAATAGCGTTAATTCAATTGTATGGGAGTTGTGATTTTTTGTTTCTTAATTGTATAAGATTTTCACAATTAGTAGAACAAGAAGGCCATGGATGCATACTTGAGCACCACAAACAAAACTAATTTGCGGATTCAATTAAGTTTGGCACAACCTGGATATTGAGATTGGGAACGAAACGTTTTTCGTTTGTAAATGGAACCAAATCATTTATCTATTTGATTGTAAAAGTGATACTGAATCGGTGGGTGTGGGTAAGAAATCACAGATCTGAAGAGAAGATGGAGAGGGAGATTGAAGAGATAAAGTGTGAGTGCACTATTTTGTGATTAATTTAATCACATATGTTCATAATAATACAATGGTTGTCAATTGATCCTCTCATCTCTCACGATAACTATTTCTCTTACTTGAAACTTCCTCTATATATATGCAACAAATTCCAAAACTCAATAAATCATACTCACATAAGTATATACATGCAAAAAAAATAATCTAGCTTAACATGGTAATTAACATGATAAAATAAAATGGTAATATCTTACATCACATTTGTCAAATTCAATCTCAAGAATATAATATAACTACTTACTATAACTCATAAATAACAAGTAAACAAATTAATTTTCATGGTGATATTCTAGCATATATCATATACGGTAAAACATACGTCAAACATATCCTATAATTCATTAATATTCTACTCTATCCACTTTCATGAAAAACTAGTTCATTCACTCAAAAGAAAATAATTTGCAATTCCAACAAGGTTCACATAAACATATAAATAGCATACATACACAAGAATATCATTGCCATAACTCATCACCAATTCTATTCTTCTATAAAGATTAGTTTCACATACTCAAAAGAAAATAATTTAGATTTTCAACATTATTCACATAATTGGAAATAGCTATATTAGTTCTAGAATTATCATATGTCATAAAGTACTATGCACAATAATACACAAAAGAGTATGTTCAAGACTACACATAAACTCCACTATAATAGTTCAATTAAACTATCAAACATACCCAAGTACTATTTGAATCTACGTTGCATGAAAATAAATTTCATCATCCTATACAAGTTCAAATATCAAAACCATTACTATATTTGCATTTAATCTACTCACAATAAAATATAAAGAAAGCGGGAAGTCTCATATTCAAGCTATTAGAGCAAAACATCATTTATCATTAATCAACGTGAATGCAATCACATCATGTCATAATTTAAGCATATTAAGTTATATCACATCTCGAAACATAGTAATAAACATGAATTAACTTCCAAACATGCAAAATTACATAATTATCACATTATTCTCATAAGACTCGTGGCAATTCAAGCATTAACGAATTAACACTTAAACTATCACTATTTTAACAATCAGACATGAAGCAAAACTTATAAATGCTAAAGTCATTGTCAATTAAAACACAAGTTTTAAGAATCAAATAAAACACATGTCAATAAACAATAAAAACAAGATTCAATAAACTCATCATACGTCCGCAAAATGAATAATAGTGACCAATGTGCAAGTATAACTATAAAATTACATCACAAGAAGACACAACTGATACATAAACACAACTGACACTATGCCCACTTAGCCTGATTGCACAGACTTGCTCTAATTGACACACGACACACACCTAGCTCACTATGTCCGAGGACAACCGGAGCTCTGATACCAAATTGTAATACTCAAACCCATTAATTATATTAATTCTACCTTTATAAAATAATATTTGAAAATACGCAACGGAAATAAAATTTGATACACAAAAGGTTTGGTTTGAGTATTACATCATACACATAAAAGCTTACTAATAACTTAATTAGTAAAACAATTATTGTACAAAACAAGTTTCTAGAGAGATACATCTTTAAATATGTTGAAAAATAAGAAATAAGATTCTAATTATACATTGTATACATAATCCCATCCCCGTGTCACATCAGAGCGGAGCTTCACTGACGACTCGATCACAAACATAACCTGAGAACCTGAACCCCCAAAGGTTCAACACATACACAAAACGGAGGGTTAGATAATATAACCATAAAAAGAAACTAAGTGCAAGAACACACTTAACACTTAGGACATAGTATGCTCATGTCTAACAACTCAATACATACATTAATCTCATGTCATTCATATTCCATAATCATAAAGTACAATACATCACAATAATATCACATTCTCAATCAATAAACAAAGTATACACAACATCATCAATTATCAATCATTCATCACACATCTCATAATACACTTATCACTCGACTTAATAATTACCAATCAATGCCAATTACCAAGTATCTTATTTAATCACATATCCTAATGCAACTAATGTCACCATCAATGTTATGTCACCCTAGACACAAATAAATGCATGCGGTACCATTTCTCTGTTACCATTTGGATAAACATATATCCAATTCTCCGTTACCATTAGGATAAACATATATCTAATTCTCTGTTACCATAATATGCATGCATGAATGTACATATACCAATTATGATGATACCTCTATTCAACTACTCATGAACATTAGGCTACTCGTCCTAATATTCCTTCTCATCAATTCACATCATCATATCATCATCAAGGTTATACGTACACGCACACATATCATACATCAACAATCAAGTCATTATAACTCATTATCATTAACTCAATTCATCATCATAAAACATCATCTTAATTCATGTAGAATCCAAGCATAACACATTGTTAACTAATCTCTAATCATCATACATCATTAGTTAATCAACTTCTAATATTAACTAATCCTCATACTTCATTAATCATCATACTTCATTATTTATCGAAGTTATAACAAAGTTGAGTCAGTTGACCCTCGCTCAAGCCACACCTGGCGAGACCAAACGAACACAAAACAGGGAACGCTCGCGAGACGAAGCGAGAAGGCTCGCTAGGACTCGCTAGAGCTCGCTAAGCGAGCAGCACGTTTTCTGGGCAGAGCACTATGAACACGAGTGCTCGCCCCAGAACTCATGTGGCTCGCTTCAAGCGACCAAACCTAGAAAAATCACCCATATGCTCGGGTTTGAACTAAAATTCACCAAAAACATCATTTCTCAACTTATAAATTCATAAAGCTATGAACTTTAAACATACATAACTCACATAAGCTTAGAAGTACAACTTAAAACATCATCAAACATCATTTCATGTTCTAAAGCATAGATTTTCATGTATTAACTCATAAAACCCATTAATCACATAATCAATCAAAATCAAAGTTCAAGTAATCAACTTTATCATGGATTTCATACAATAATCATAAGTAGAAGCATATTATACATGAATCATTATCAAAGCTTCAATTATAAACACATTTCCAAAACCCTTTTCTTCCCAAAACTCAAAATGAGTGAAGAGAGTTTGGGTGTGGAGTCATAGACAAACTCCCATTTCTTTGATCATTCAAAATTATATTATCTAAGCCTCTTACCTTGGATTAGATGAATTCCTCTATGCTCCTTCTTCTTGAAATCCCAATCTCTAACTCTATCATGGATTTTCTTCTATTCCCCTTCTTCATTCTTCAAGAGTTTCCCTTCTCTCAACCTCTCTTTCTCTCAATTTCATGACAACAACACTATCTCTCATAAAACCAACCCTTTATATAACCCCTTTCTAGGTTTTAGTAAAATTCCCACATTATCCTCATTTTCTCTACAATTTCCACTCACAATTTCATTTTCACTCTAACAACCCACTTTCATACTAATTACAAAATTGCCATTAATTCCTCTCCAAGATACCCTATCTTTCTAGCTAATGACCAAAATGACATTTTTATCTCTACACAATCCACTAACTTACATTAGATTACTAAATTACTCTTATTTCTACTACAAACTCTCATTATTCTAATTAAGCCCAATACTCATCAAAACTCATTTCTAACAAACATAAAAGTAACAACTAATTAATACAATCAAAATACACCAGTTATCATACATAATTAATTAAATAACATCAATTAATAAAATATAAGATTTGGGGTGTTACAAAACGCTTACCTAGAAACGCACCATAAAAAAGTTGCATTTGCATACTTGTCATCTGTAACGCCCCAGACTGCTTTTAGGATTACCGAATGGTCCCACAAACCAACACGAGCCTTTTCAGCGAGCTTTGTCCTCACTTGCACGCTTTCCGGGAAACTTCCCAGAAGGTCACCCATCTAAAGACTACTCCAAGTCAAACACGCTGTCATACCCTAATTTTGCCCCACGTAATAAAATAATAATATTTTTCTTCATTTTTGCGAAATATAGTAAAAATCAACATTTTGCATAAAAATTCAAAAAAAAAAAAAAAAATCTTTTTTCTAATAAATTGCATTTCTCATGTCATTTGCATTATTATTTTTATTTTTAATTCAAAATTCCAAAATATCATATTTTTATTATTATTATTAATGTTTATTTATTTTGTGAGCAATTAACCCATAAATAAAAAAAAATCCAAAAAAATTCAAATCAACTCTACTCATCTCCACTTAATATATCTAGAACCTTCTACTTTTATCTCACCACATCATCACTCATAAAATAAAATCAATAAAAAGAGCCAAGAAATGAAAGGAAAATCAAATTTGATTTCTCCCTTTTGCCCTTTCTCAACCCACACTCTCACATCCACTTTAACCTAATTCTCTACTATAAAAAGACTAAAAAACGTGATCAGCAGCTGGAGCTAGAGAGAGGAGAGACTAGAGAACAAGAAGCAACAGATCCAAACTTTTTCCCAACTCACAAATTCTCTCATTTTCACCATTTCTTCAAAAAATCCCAATCTCGCTCAAAACAGCTTCAAAAATCGAAATTTCTTCTTGCAATCTTAATCTCTCAGCTCCAGAAACTCAACCAACATCTTCAAAGTTCCAGAAAGCAAGTGGAAAGGAGGGTTGAAACTCAAAGTGTCAAAGAGAAAGCTTGAGGTAACTAGGCCAAAATAAAGCTCAAAAGCAGTAAGTTTTCGTGACTCTACTCTATTTGATATGTTGTGAAGCTTTTCCATAATCTAATTTGTTCAAATGTAGCTTCTTTTGAGTTTGTATGTGGTAAAGCCGAAACTTCATGATTTTTTATATGCATGATCTGAAAAATCTAAATTCATATTTGTGATCTACGCAATTTTCTGAGCAAAATGATATATTTACTTGAATTTTTTGGTTAAGTTTTGAAATATTAGCAGTGTAGAGTTGGGGTTTGTTGCTTGTTCTTGCTCTGTTTCTTCAGTTTACGTTTCTGCAGAATTTCTTGGTGAAGAAGATGATCTGAACAGTGGGTCCCACGTTTTTTTTTTTATTTTTTTTTTAATTTAATTTCCTTTCAGCTTTAGTTTATTTAAGGAAACATTCCCTACCTTTATTTCCGTGCCAGTGATGAGCAAATGATGGGGGCGCGGGCCCCACTCCAATCTATTCTTCTCCTTCACGTTTTTCTTCTTCTTCTTATTTTCATTAATATTTACTTTTATTTTATTTATTATGCTGAATAAATATGGTGTGTTCGATTCGATCAGAGAGCCCAGATTTGCCATCCTTATGGCGCACCTCTATTTTCTGCCGCACTGGAATTTTTTGTTGACTCAGCTTTTTTATGTTTGACTATAGCGCTGGGCTTCGCAGTTTGGGCCCAGACTCGTTTTTTACTACTGTGCACCCCCTGCCCTGCTGTCTGCACCCCCCTGCAACTTATAATTTAATCACTTTTTTTAGCTTATTCAAATAAGCACTTATTTGGACAATAGCTTATCTAAGCTTATTGAGCCAAATATTTGTGCAAACAATAAAATGATTTTTAATCACTAATTTTTAATTAATAACTTATTTTTATAAGTCGTTGTTTGTTTACTTATTTGCTTTTATCTTGTTTGTTCATTTAAGTTGCTTAATGTTCATGCATTTTAATTGCTCGTTTGTTTTCATTCGTGTCTTGTCCAATTGTTCATGCATTGTTTACTTAATTGCATTGTCTCTATCATCATCATCATCATCTATATGTCATGCATGCTATCACATTGTGCGAATATCTCTTCTTTTTTTTTTTTTTTTTTTTTTTTTTTTTTGCATCTGTTTGTTATTCATTTGAGTGCTTGATCTCTTTTCATAATAAAAAACTAAAATAACATTTTCATAATAACGAGTGAAAAGGGGGGAGTCTGACGTATGGCTTTCTCACCCCCGGACGATCTAGGCCCCTGACGTATGACTCGTGGCACTAAATCCTCCTCGCTCTAAAAAACGCTAAAATCAACACAACTCACTTAAATATCTTTTTTTCAAAATAAACCCGGTATTGTTTTATCCATTCCCCTGATACATACAAGCTTTAGCCTCCGATCGCGAGCATACAAGCGTTGTTATATCAGTGGAATGCGACTTAAACGCTATCGGTTGATTAACCTATTTTTTTAAAACGAGTAATGTTTTATCCGTTCCTCCGACGCATACTTACGCTTAAGCCTCCTATTGCGAGCATACAAGCACAGTTGTGTCGGCGGAATGCGACTTAAGCGTTATTCGATAAAAACAACAAACCTACAAACTTTTTTTACCAGAACTACGTGAGTTTTGAGTTTTCCATTGCACTCGGGAATACGTAGGAGCGGGCTCCTACAACCGTCAAACTCGTTAATAAAAAACCTTTTTCTTTAATTAATAATTGGAGTAGAATTTAATAGGCAGATAATCGGTAATTGAGCAGTTAAGTTAAACCTGAAAGCAATAAATTTTAAACCTCTGAATGGTTCCCATCGAGTACGATGGGTGCGAGGGGTGCTAACACCTTCCTCTCGCACAACCAACTCCCGAACCCGCCATGGTTCTTTAACCATGCTAACCAAAGGTTTTCGCGGTATTTTCCTTTACCTCTTTGGGATAAATAAACATCGATGGCGACTTCATTGTTACAATGGAAATTTTCCAGCCGCTACACACGCTTAACTATGAAGTTCTTATGAAATGAGCTCCCGAAAAGAAGATGCATCTTGTTGGTATAGGTAGTTCAAATCACAACGCTCACCTGGTCTGATTGCACAGACTTGCTCTAATTGACACACGACACACACATAGCTCACTATGTCCGAGGACAACCGGAGCTCTGATACCAAATTGTAACACCAAAACCCGCATTTAATAAAATATTACCTTTAGAAAACATCTTTCAAATAGGCAACGGAAAATAAAACTTGATTTATAAAATTGGTGGTTCGAGTATTACAAGCTTAATTAAAATACAACTAATAACTTAATTAGTTAGAAACATGACTTGAACAAATACTTTTCAAAATGATAAAACTCCAAAATATATAATAAAAATCAACACTCTATGTACATATAGTCATTCTAAGGATCCCTATCCCCGTGTCATGATCTGAGCAACGACTCCTCACAAACATAACCTGAGAACCTGAACCCCCAAATGTTCAACACATACACAAAACGGAGGGTTAGATAATATAACCATAAAAAGAAACTAAGAGCAAGAACACACTTAGCACTTAGGACATAGTATGCTCATGTCTAACAACTCAATACATAAACATACATTAACTTCATATCATTCATATCTCATATTCATAAAAGTAGATCACATCACAAGAATATCACATCCTTAATCAATAGACAAGCATCCACATCACCATCAATTATCAATCATTCATCACACATCTCATAATACACTTAATCACTATATTAAGGATTATCAATCAATGCCAAGTACCAATTACCACATTTACTCACATATTCCTAATGCAACTAAAGTCAATTACTCATGTCATGTCACCATAGACATAACTATATGCGTGCGGTACCATTCACCTCATATTAGGATAAACATATATCCCATTCACCTCATTTTCAGTTTCAAGTCATGAATGACTCACCACAAATATTTTCAGTTTCAAGTCATGAAAGACTCACCACATATAGACTCAATAATGCATGAATGTACATATACCATATGATGACATGAATTTCTGTAGTATTTTAGGTAGTATTATTAGTATTAAAATGACCAAGACATGCCCAAATATCAACAAAAACCTGAAGAATCCAGAAAAAGCTTCAAGACAAGGTGAAGAAACGCAAAAGACAAGAAAAAACCCAAAAATGAAAAATATCAGCCCATCGTGTCACGATGGTACCCAACGTGACACGATGGAAGCTCCTTGCTCGCCAAGACAAGATCAATTATATTTTTGAAGAGAATCTTAGCATCGTACCACGATGAAGCTCAACACAGTTAGCGTGTCACGATGACTTGCTGAGGCCCATTACGAAAAGTATAAATAGAGCCTCCAAAATTTATTATTTTTATTCAGAAATAGAAGAACTTTCCATTCCTTTTGGAGAGAAGTTCGGAGGAGCTCTAAAGGCATAGTTTTCTCCCCTTACGGGAAAACTAACCCAGCAAGGTATGATTCTTTAGGCTTTTTATAGTTAGATTATTGTAATTTAATTATATAGTCTTTTGTAATAATTCCTTAGGTTATGGTGGAGAAGATGAACTCCCCGATGAATACTTGAGTCATGTAATTGAGTCTAAGTTATAATAAATCGTCTTTATAAATTATTATTTGTTATTTGTTTTCTTGCTTTAATATGGTTAGTCGGAATCTTGGCCGGATAAACGGCGACGTCTTAGAATAAATAATTAGAGTTTACTTTAATAGTAGCATATTAGGGTTCTCAATATTATTTGTCCGGAACTATTAATAAATAACACTAGGTTAAAGGAATGGCACAACAATCTTGAACTAGTTATGAGTTAATAATTAGAGGAAGAATCAGGAACTAGCTGTAAAAACAATTGGAACTGAATAACCGTAACTAAGATCTAGGGGTATTGGATGGTCGATGATCATAATGCATGTTTGTAAATAACTGTACCTAGTAATTTAGGGTATGTGACAAAGCGATGTTAGGCTCTCGTAGGTACCTTAGTTGCAAAAGTAGTCGGACTTTGCCTACATAGGGTAGCAGTAAGGTGCTACTAAAACAAGGAAAATTATTGCTCGACGATAAACTGGTCCACTTGCCATAACGTAGTCAAGCTTTTGGCGCCGTTGCCTGGGATTGTGTTCACAAAACTTTGTTAGAATTATTCTAGTTTGTCAAAAAAATTTAAAAATACAAAAAAATTTTGATATGTGAAATGATTGTGAATTTTGATCTGTGAAATTCTGGCTAAGGCAAAATGTAGGTATTTAAGCGATCCTAGTGATCCACCTCACTTACCTGGGAATTTTCACGGTGACAAAGACGCATGAAATAAAACAAAAAATATTTAAAAATATCTCAACCAGTGCTACTAAGGTATTTGTTGAGTGCATGTAGACATGTGCCCCAAGGCAGGAGAGGCTGGAAACAGCCAACTAAAGACAGCATTCTCACTTAAATTCCCAAGGAGGGGAACTAGAGGAAATTGAAAAAGAGAAAGCTTCCAAAGAACAGTCAATGGTCAGGAGGATCATTAGACTAAGAGACTTTCAGAAAAACAATCACAGAAATTCTAGGAAGTAAGTGAAAGGGGCTGTAACAGAACATGGTTTCGGGACCAAGGGAACCATTTGAGAAGATGACATGAGAAGGAAAAACCATCAGGAAGATGACATGAATTTCTGCAATATTTTAGGTAGTATTATTAGTATAAAAATGACCAAGACATGCCCAAATATCAATAAAAACCTGAAGAATCGAGAAAAAGCTTCAAGACAAGGTGAAGAAACGCAAAAGACAAGAAAAAGCCCAAAAATGAAGAATATCAGCCCATCGTGTCACGATGGCACCCAATGTGACACGATGGAAGCTCCTTGCTCGCCAAGACAAGATCAATTATATTTTTGAAGAGAATCTTAGCATCATACCACGATGAAGCTCAACGCAGTACGATGACTTTATGTGGTGATCACGCAGATCAAACGCACAGGATCAGTTATAATTTTGAACTGAATCTGCCCATCGTGACACGATGGACCTAGTGTGTCACGATGGCTTGCTGAGGCCCATTACAAAAAGTATAAATAGAGCCTCCAAAATTCATTATTTTTTATTTAGAAATAGAAGAACTTTCTATTCCTTTTGGAGAGAAGTTCGGAGGAGCTCTAAGGGAATAGTTTTCTCCCCTTACGGGAAAACTAACTCAACAAGGTATGATTCTTTAGGCTTTTTATAGTTAGATTCTTGTAATTTAATTATGTAGTCTTTTGTAATAATTCCTTAGGTTGTGGTGGAGAAGATGAACTCCCCGATGAATACTTGGGTCATGTAATTGAGTCAAAGTTATAATAAATCGTCTTTATAAATTATTATTTGTTATTTGTTTTCTTGCTTTAATATCGTTAGTCGGAATCTTGGCCGGATAAACGGCGACATCTTAGAATACATAATTAGGGTTTACTTTAATAGTAGCATATTAGGGTTCTCACTATTATTTGTCCGGAACTAGTAATAAATAACACTAGGTTAAAGGAACGACACACCAATCTTGAACTAGTTATGAGTTAATAATTAGAGGAAGAATCAGGAACTAGTTGTAAAAACAATTGGAACTGAATAACCGTAACTAAGATCTAGGGGTATTGGATGGTTGATGATCATAATACATGTTTGTAAATAACTGTACCTAGTAATTTAGGGTATGTCACAAAGCGAGGTTAGGCTTTCGTAGGCACCTTAGTTGCAAAAGTAGTGGGACTTTGCCTACATAGGGTAGCAGTAAGGTGCTACTAAAACAAGGATGGAATCGACGCCCGATAATAGTACGAATGACTATGTTATATTTTTGAAGTTATAACAAAGTTGGGTCAGAAGACCCTCGCTCAAGCCACACTTGGCGAGACCAAGCTAGCAAAAACCAGGGAACCCTCGCTAGCTAGCTAGACTAAGCGACACATAGCGAGACAGGCTCGCTAGGCCTCGCTAAACGAGCTCTTCGTTTTTCTGGGATGAGTACTCGAACTCGAGTGCTCTCCCCAGGACTCATAGGGCTCGCTTGAGCGACCAAAACCCAGAAAAATACCCATAAACTCGGGTTTGAACTAAAATTCATCAAAAACATCATTTCTCAACTTATAAATTCATAAAGCTATCAACTTTAAACATACATAACTCATATAAGCTTAGAAGTACAACTTAAAGCATCATCAAACATCTTTCTAAGCCAAAAGCATATGAATTTCATATTTCATCTAAAAACCCGTTTTCCAAATAAAACAACAACAATCATTCATGAAACATGTTATTCATCATACAAATTCGGGATTTAATCATACATAAACATATTATCATGCAACAACATCATGAATGAACTTTAAACACATTCCCAAGAATCCATTTTCTTCCAAAAACCCAAAATAAGTGAAGAGAGTTTGGGTGTGGAGTCATAGACAAACTCTCATCTCTTTGATCACTCACAATTATATTATCTAAGTCTCTTTATCATAGATTGGATGAATTCCTCATGCTCTACTCTTCATGAATCCCCATTCTTCAATTCTATCTATGGCTTTTCTTCCCTTTCTCTTCTCTTCCAAGAGCTCCTTTCTCTCCACCTCTCTTTCTCTCAATTTTATGAAAACAACAACAACAACAACAACAACAACCCTCATTCTCATAAAAATCACTCACTTAAATACTCTCAATTTAGGTTATAGTTAAATTCTCATTCTACCCTTCTTTTCTCTACAATTCTCACTCACAATTTCATCTTCACACTAATCACCCATTTATACACTTATTTACGCAATTGCCACTACTTCCTCTCCAAGATACATTATCCTTTTAGCTAATAACCAAAATGTCATTCTTATCTCTACACAATCCACTAACTTATATTAAATTCCTACATTATCCTTATTTCTATCACAAGTTCTTATTCATTCTAATTAAGCCCAATACTCATAAACATAAAGGTAAAAACTAATTAATGCATACAAAACACACTAATTAATTAAATAATATCAATCAATCAAATATAATAAAATATAAAATTTGGGGTGTTACATCATCTACGTTACATGTCATGTTATCTACAAGCACTCTATCATCAGGTTTAATGCACGCCTGTGTCCATTGCTTTACAAGTTCTTTTCACACCATAAGAGGATTTTATAGCAAGAAAATTACTCTGAAATATCTTATTTCAAGTGCATTTTCATTTTCTTTATCCCAAAGGCTTCAAACACTAACTTAAAGTTCAAGCGGAGCTTACTACAAAGTACAAACCTCCAGTAAATTCAGAACTAAAATAACCTAATAATTTGATGTCGAAAGGTGATTAGATTAAAACAAATAAAACTCTTTCTACAATTTCTAGTCACGAAAAATAATATCACTTGTAAAAAGTGAAAAACAATACCTAAAACTCATTCATACTATAGAAAACACTTTCTTTTTAAATAGAAGAGTAATCTTTTGAAAGAAAACACTTTTTTACAAATGGGTGTAAATTAACCTTCTTTAGAAGCAACCAAATGTATCCACATAGGCACACATCAAACATAATATTATGTTAAGAAAAACTTATTCTCTTAAGACCAAAAATCAACTAAATTGCACTTTATTTACAGATCCATCGATCTAATTAACAACATATTAAATATCAAACAGGGTATTAGAACATATTTCCAACCTAATTGATTTTTTTTTCTATTTCCTATATTCTTCGTGATGGGTGTCGAGATTATAAAAAAACTCAGAAATTGAATGAGTTATGCTTAAGACGCTCAATCTATCCCACTAAAAATGATGCAGTAGAAGCATAGAGAAGAAAAAATGACACATTAATATCATACTATCATTGTTCTGCCTATTTTCTATATTTTAACTTGACACATTTACATAAAAAATAATATATATTATTTAGGCTTAAGTGCAGTTTTGCCCCCTCTATTTTCACTAAAACTGGATTTTACCCTCCTTATTTTCAAACTCGGAATTTTGCCCCCCCCCCTATTTTCACTAAAACTGGATTTTACCCTTCCTATTTTCAAACTCGGAATTTTACCCCCCTATTTAATATTTTTCGGAATTTTACCCCCTAATCAAATTTAAAGTCATTAATGTTGATGTGGCATTACCATGTGGTTTTTAAAATATTATATTATTATCCACCTAATTAATTATTTAAATTAAATATATTTTTGTAATTACAAAATTTTGAATAACTTTTTTTTCTAAAAAAAAAATAAAAAATAAAAAAAAAACCATAAAATGCAGAATTTTTTTTGAATATAAGGAAATTGGTTTTTAAGTTACTTTTTTTTATAAGGAAATTGGTTTTAAGTTACTTTTTTTATTTATTGATTTTTTTTAATTCACGATATATAATATAAATAATTTAAATAGGTGGATACTTTTTTAATATTATTTAAGCCACATCAGCATCGCCACATCAACCAAATCCTGAAAAATATTAAATTGAGGGGGTAAAATTCCGATTTTTAAAATAGGGGGGGCAAAATTCTGAAAAATATTAAATAGGGGGGGTAAAATTCCGAGTTTAAAAATAGGGGGGGGGGGGGGGGGGGTAAAATCCAGTTTTAGTGAAAATAGGGGGGACAAAACTGCACTTAAGCCTATTATTTAATGTGTTGCGATTCCATGAGGTTGCTCAAAACATATTTTTTGAGCTTAAACAAATTGCAGGTATTAGTAGCACCGGAAAGGTGGATTTGCTAAAGATGTTGGGATTGAAAACATATTTTAAAAAGGAATTTTTTTTTTTTAAAGATTTTAAAAGTAATTATTAACTCATTTTTATTTAAATATAATTTTTTTTAAAAATTTATCAGTCATTTAATTTTTTAGTTACTACAAAGAAAATTAATAAAAAAACTAAAAAAGTTTTTTTTAAAAAAAACAAATTTAGTGGGGAAAAAAAAACAATTATAACTTTTGAAAGAGAATACTAAAAGAAGAAAATAATCCATTAATTAATTTGATTAAAGATAATTCATTAATTTAAGAAAAACATGTAGTGTGACGGTTAATTGAGTAAAGATAATCCATTAATTATTTTATTTCCCATCACTACAAGAAATATGATTTTTGGCAGCGACATATATCGCTGCGAAAAATACAAAGTTGCTGCGAAATGTATTTTTCACAGCTAAAAAATTGTCGTTGCATGTCGTTGCACGTCGTTGGCATAAGTGCCGTTGCGAAAAGTCTTGCAAGGACAATTAATGTCGCTACCATATCTAGTATTTTGCAGCAACAATTAATGTCGCTGACATAACTAATGTTTTTCAACAATAATTAATGTCGCTGATATAACTAGTGTTTTTTTGTAACAATAATTATTGTCGTTGGCAAAAAAAGTGTTTTTCCCAACGGAAAAATTGTTGTTGTATGCCGTTGCAAAAAGTTTTGGTCGCTGACATAACTAGTGTTTGTCAATAATTCAAATATTAATTTAATCTCCCATGAAATAAGATATTAGAAATTAACGTTCAATATCAACAATTGATTGCTAAATTTTATTTATAAGTTATGTTTCTTGTTCAATATTTTTTTCTTTTAATCAGCGAATTTTATTTATACAAAAATTCAAATACAAAGAACCAAAATACAAATTACAAGTCATTTAAATCGTAACAAAACCAAGTGGCCATTCACATAATATTAAAACATTAAATTAGAAAACACAAAAGAACAATACTATTTTGAATGTTTATCCCTTAATCCTATAAGAACACCACAAAACTTTCTAAGACACCGATGACTTGATTGCTTGCCTCTTGTTTTCCATTGTTCATCATCTTCTTTCATAGTCTTCACACTTTTTTTGAATTGCGTCGGTATTCTTTAAAGCTTTTTAATATTAGATGTCTTCTCGTTGTAGCTTTTTTTATTGAAATTCTACTCAACTTTTAATGAGATTATGTGTGGAACAAAGTGAGAAAAGTGATTTTGAAGAGAACTAGATCGATTAAATTTTGGAGAGATCAAGTGATTAAATTTTGAGCAATGAACAAAAGAGAAAGAGGAGCGTTGTATGAATAATAATCTACCGTATAGAAAATTTGCAATATATGATCCAAGTGTGTGAATTTATAGCTATTAGTAAATAGATTCGATTAATTAACAAATATTCCAAAATACATGGGAAATAAAATAATTAATGGATTAATATTTTTACTCAATTAACCGTCACACTACATGATTATCTCAGTAGTGATAATGAGTATGTATGAAGTGCTACCGTTGAATTTTGAAAAAAAATAAAACAAACTACTATTTTTTTAATTCAAATAAACTTAATTTAATTAATCTACTTCTAATAATATAATAAAATTGATAACTATTATATTTACTAATTTGTCCTTATCACTTTTAATAATTTTCTAAATTTTGTATCCTTCATTGTAATTTTACTCTATTAACAATATATGTATAAAAATAGGAAGAACAATAAAAATAAACTTAAAAAAAGATAATAAAATCCACTTTTTCCCTAAAAGTAGGTTTCAACCTCTTATCTTAGAAGCACTTTTTATTCAATTTTGTACATTGAAAAAAAGTTACTTTTTATGGCTAAGAGCTTTATTAAAAATTTCTTTGGCCCAACTTCTCATTCTAAAGAGAATAAAAAGTCAGGCCAAACGGGCCATAAGTGATAAACATTCAAAATAGTGTTTCTCTTTTGTGTTTTCTAATTTAATGTTTTGATATTATGTGAATGACCACTTGGTTTTGTTACGATCTAAATGACTTTTAATTTGTATTTTGGTTCTTTGTATTTGAATTTTTGTATAAATAAAATTCGCTGATTAAAAAAAAAAGATTGAACGAGAAACATAACTTATAAATAAAATTTAGCAATCAATTGTTGATATTGAACGTTAATTCCTAATATCTTATTGCATGGGAGATTAAATTAATATTTGAATTATTGACAAACACTGGTTATGTGAGCGACCAAAACTTTTTACAACGGCATGCAACAACAATTTTTCCGTTGGGAAAAACATTTTTTTGCCAGCGACAATAATTGTTTGTTGTTACAAAAAACACTAGTTATGTCAGCGACATTAATTGTTGTTGAAAAACCCTAGTTATGTCAGCGACATTAATTGTTGCTGCAAAATACTAGTTCTGGCAGCGACATTAATTGTTCTTGCAAGACTTTTCGCCACGAAACTTATGCGAACGACAAGCAGCGACAAATTTTTCGCTGCAAAAAATACATTTCGCAGAAATTTTGTATTTTTTGTAGCGCGACATTTGTCGCTGCCAAAAATCAAATTTTTTAATTGTATATATATAGTTATCAATTAAACTTTTATAAGATATATATATATATATATATATATATATATATATATATATATATATGTATAGTTATTCGAGGACTTGCTTTTGCTATATGAATCAACTATATGTTCAAAGAAATTGGTGGAATATTCCCAAATCGTTCACTTTTAAATTCATTTATTTCAGGTGGTCCTTAAACACAGAGACAAAGAGAATCAAGCAAGTTTGGAAAATAAGCTAGCTGGGTAAAAAGCAAAGAGCCATATTGAACAAAGAACAAATTCATTTAAAGTTTTTTATATTGAAAGAAAAATATGGAAAGCAAGACTCATTAATCTCAATTAACCATTTTCCGCATAATTAGTTTTCACGTTCATGTTTTTGGTTAAAAAAAAATAATATCTCAATATATAATAATTTTATGGGACAGTTCTTGGGCTTGTGTTTTTTCAAGATCTATAAAAATTTATCCCTAAATTATTTTTGTCAAAATCACTTATTTTATTTTTATTTATAACAACGGAACCCTTTATTATCAAGGGATTATAATAAAGGCCAATAATGTTTGAGATATTTATTATATTTTTAGAGTTATTGAGTTTTTAAATTAGTTAATTCTTAGGCCCTCTTAATTAATTGGGAAACAATTTCAATAAGTTCTTATTATCAATTAAATTGTTTATTTTTTTTTTTTGGTACATGAAATTGTATTTTTTTCTTGTGATATTATTAACATTAAAATACAATAATCGGCTAATAATTTAAAAAATACTCCGAGGACATTTGTTACCCCAACTTACTAATAGTAGGTATTAATGCATGTTCAAAAATAAACCAATATAATAGGAGATGAACACATATAGATATATATAAACAAAAAAGAAGAGGGAATTTTAACATTTTTGTTTCCACTCGCAGAAAGATGAAACTGAACAAAAGGAAATATACGAAGCACTCATCAATCAATATATTCTTATCCTATTTTACACCAATCAAAAGCTAATGTATAAGTTCCTTTCTACTTGCTATGAAAACATGAAACGAGGCCCTCATTTCATAAATACTATTTCTATATAAAGTGTACTACATAGAAAACTTAATTGCCGCAAATTGCACCTATTAACTCAAACCCCTTTTAACCTAACCTAGTTCTAAATCCCAAATAAAACAGCACCAGATAACCATGAACTATCTCCTTGGAGAGGAAAGGGAGCAATATCAGAAGAAGAGGAAATCTTGTGATGAAGCCTCTACATACTTGAGGACATCAAGAAGAAGATTATGTAACAACAAAAATGAAGAAGAGGGAAACAACTACAACAAATCTGTCTCAACAACACTAAAGCTCTATGATGATCCGTGGAAGATAAAAAAGACACTAACCGACAGTGATCTCGGAATCTTGAGCAGACTCTTGTTAGCTGCAGATTTGGTGAAGAAACAAATTTTACCTATGTTGGATCTTGATGACGCAAGAGCTGCAGAGACCGAGGAAGGATCCCCGGTCAATGTTTGGGACATGGAAACAAATTCCATGCACCAACTTGTTCTAAAGCGATGGTCTTCGTCTAAGAGTTATGTTCTTATTGGTAAGTGGAACCATGATTTCGTGAGAAGAAGAGATCTCAAGAAAGGAGATGAAATTGGATTTCAATGGGATCCTTTTAATCGCGCTTTCAATTTTTGTGTTCTTAAACGGTCTACCACGCCTCAATAATGGATTAGTTTCTTTGTGATTTCTAATATATATTTTTAAGATTTCTTTTCTTTTGATATTAAAATTTTCTGATTCGCAAAGTAAGTAAAGTAATTGTTCTTAATTACTAGAAATCAGACTCAAATTCTGCCGAACGATTAACATGCGGTGTAATATACAAATTTAGCGCTATTTATATTTGTTTAATAATATACCAGACTGCCGATAAGTAAAGTACTTGTCTTTTACAAAAAATCAAATTTGAGTTCTCTCAAACGATTCATCTTCTAGTCTGATTTTTAAAGACTCGAGTAAGTAAAGTAATTGTTCTCACTTTACTTACTCTTGTATACATATTTATAAAAGGGTTAATAGGTTTTTACCCCTGCAAAGTAGACGAATTTTATTTTAGTTCCTATAATTTAGTTTTTTGAATTATCCCCTTGTAAGTTTTTTTTTTAGTGTATATTAGCCCCCTGTTCCTGCTTGATAATTGGCACTTAATATCCCAATTAACCACGCTGACGAGGGTGGTGTAGTGGCTGGAAAATTTCATGATCACTGAAGTCGCCATTGACGTTTATTTATCCCAAAAAGGAATAGGAAAATATCACGAAAATCTTCGGTTAGCATGGTTAAAGAACTATGGCAGGTTCGGGAGTTGGTTACGCGAGGGGAAGGTGTTAGCACCCCTCGATCGATTGTACTCAACGGGAACCATTCAGGGGTTTAAGGTTCGACTGCTCTAGGTTTAACTTAACTGCTCAATTATTGGTTACGCGAGGGGAAGGTGTTAACACCCCTCACAATTAAATTAAAAAGGGGGATTTGGTTGGAATTATGGTTTCTTTGAAAATAACGGCAAATAATCAGGGTTTTGAGTCAAGAAGAGAAAACGATTGGATCTTTTCGGTTCATCCAACTACTATTGTCTTGGTATTCCATGCATGCTAACAAATTACAAACTTAGTTCCACGATTCGATTAAAATAAATAACTATGTCCAATGTCTTGATACATAATCCTCTCAATTGATTATCAATTTCTAATGTCTTAGGATGACCTATAATCAATTGAGATTTTTGCCCTTTAATCCTTGAATTCTCAATTAAGAAACCGATATGTCTAAAGTGAAAGTTAATTGAACAACTATCCATAGGTCAATTGATTCGCTTCTAATGTCTTAGTAAACAAATAATTATAATCATCACACAATTTGCGACATTGTCTAAAGCATTAAGAATCAGAGATAATTGACTGAAACTAACTTCGTAATTCGATTAACACATCATATGAAATACATGATTCAAAACAATAGCAATTAGAATCCCCTAAGATCCAATCTAGAAGTTTAGTTACGCATAATTAAAGCAATAACAATAAATAGAGTACAAGAATTCATTACAAAATAAGGAACACTGATCTCTAGACTTGCTCTCAAAAGTTTCCTTTTTCTCGCCGTCAAAATCGGTAACCCTTGAATGATTGAAAAGTCTAATATATAGACCTAGGGTCACGGGCCTGCGCCGCACGCCAGATGGGCCGCGCCGCGCGCAATCAACAGAGGCTATAGGTCTTTCTAAGTGCTTCCTGGCGCCGCGCGCCACTTCACATATTTTTCTCTTTATTTTCTTATGTTTCTTGTACCCCAAGCAACCTTGTAATGATTCTTTTTCTCTTTATTTCTTGCAAAATTTCATGATAAAAATATACTACTTTGCCTTGAATTTGTTGTAAAAGCATAGTAATGATGTGAAGTCATCAGTAAGTATGTGTCGGAGAAATGGATAAAATATTACCCGTTTTAGGAAAAAGGTTTGCCAACCGATAGCGTTTATGCCGCATTCCACTGATACAACAACGCTCGTATGCTCGCGATCAGAGGCTTAATCTTGTATGTATCAGGGGAATGGATAAAACAATACCGGGGACTTATTTCAAAAAAAAAATTTAAGTGCGTTGGATTGATTTTAGCGTTTGGAGCGAGGACGATCCAGTGCCACGAGTCATATGTAAGGGGCCTAGAACGTCCGGGGGTGAGAAAGCCATACGTCAGACTCCCCCTTTTTCACTCGTTATTATGAATATGTTATTTTAGTTTTTTATTATGAAAAGACCAAACAGACCAATAAGCAAAAAATAAAGAAATGAGGAGATAGGAGAAAAGAAGTCACAATAATAATGACAATTGATATTCATGTAATGCAACAATTAAAAATAAAATGCATGAACAATTAAATAATATATGCAATAATTAACATAAAAATGTATGAGCAATTAAATAATGTATGCCACATTTTAGATAAATGCATGAACAATAAGCAATTTAAATGACAATTTTAAGTAGCGAACAAATGAATAACATACTAAATCAAACTACTCAAGTTCAAAAGAAAACTACATAAGGTGTTTTATAACAAGATAAGTGAATTAAAGTGAAGGATTAACATTGAAACAATTGTATTAGTGCAAAAAATCTGACTCAAAGAAGTTAAAAAGCTTTTTGGTTCAAATAAGCACTTATACAAATAAGCTAAAAAGCAATTAAGTTTAAAGTGTCTTATGAAAATAAATCATGTTTGAGATGAAAATCTGAACATGTAATTAATTTAGTGCAAGAATTTGATTTAAATAAGCTAAAGAGCTTTTTGGGTTCAAATAAGCACTTATTTAAATAAGCTAAAAAGCAATTAAGTTGAAAATGACTTATGAAAATAAGTCAACAGTTTTAGATTAAAAAATCTGATCATGTAATTAATTTAGTGCAAGAACTTGACTCAAAGAAACTAAAAAGCTTTTTGGGTTCAAATAAGCACTTATCTAAATAAGCTAAAAAGCAATTAAGTTGAAAAGAACTTATGAAAATAAGTCAACAGTTTTAGATTAAAAAATCTGATCATGTAATTAATTTAGTGCAAGAACTTGACTCAAAAAAGCTAAAAATATTTCAAATTATAAGAGGTAAATATATGTGCTATATGTAATTATATACATAGCACAACCATCTCAATCTTCATTAGTGGAATTTTTGGAAAAATGGCAAAAGAGGTAATATACTATTTCTCTTTTTATTTATTTTTGTTTGATTTTTGGGAGGTTGAAGAGATATAATCTACTTAGAGTTTTAATTTGCATTATAATATTTTTATATAATTACAATGATCTATCTTATTCCAATGTTTCTTGTGAAGGTACAAACTAGACATCTATTATTGTAACATGAAATCTAGCCATTGAGAGCTTTAGTGTGTGTGGCATTGGGTATAAGGTCAATTTTTATAAACTATATGTGTGTTACTAACTTTTGAATGGACAATTTTTGAGAAATTCATGTCAAATACAATGTGAAGTTTATATGCTTATGACAATCTCATTCAATTGTTTTTTTAAGGTATAGACCAAATATTGCTATCTCTATTGTGATGATGATAGTGATTGTAACTCTTGGTTCGCCTAATTTCTCATGCTTAACCGATGGATTAATTAATATATCATTCTATTTTAATTCTTCCAATTGCATATGATATGTATTTGATCTAAATGCTAATTTGTTGCTACGCTACCCTATATGATGATTTAAATGTCATGACTTCAAGAATTCTAACGCATGTATGTTATACAATTCAAGGGTTTTTTACTTTTTAGTCTAACAAGTTATTGGCAATGAATTTTATTATATCACTTTTTATGAAACATAGTAGTACAAATAAAAAAAATTGGAGAGAAAAAAAAGGAGAGGATGACACATAAGAAAATTGGAGAGAAAAAAAAGAGAGGATCCAAATCCGACATTTTTATTTATGAGACAGGAACAACACTAAGATGTCTAAGAAGCTTCGTGTTGCAAATATATAGCAGTGTTATTATTATTATTATTATTATAGTTTCTTGTGTTGATCAATTTCATCATCTCAATGAAAGAAGAATTGCTGGTCTATGGAGGTTTCAGTTCACCACACAATGAATGAATAAATGAAAAAGAGTAGGTGGAAGTTGGCATTTATTGTTGGTCTGCCAGCAACTAATGTTTTTATGAAAAATACTAAGTAGGCCAACGACATCAAATAATAAAACTAACTTCCTGGATTTCTTTATACATATTTAAGATAATTATACATGATGATAATAATAATAATAGTAGGCAACAAACTAAACCGCTAAATTTTTTTAAATAACAAAAGTAATCTTTCGAAGAATTTCATTCATAAACTTAAAGAGACATAAGTGATAAGTGCATGACCGGTTAAACTCTTTTTAAAAGATATATAACCCTTCCTTGTAAATTTGTAACCAATTATTTAGGCTCTTGCTAGCATGCGCGGGTGAAGAATGTTGTGCACGCAACATTTTATTTTGACGCACAAATATGAATTGTTCGATGCACAACATGTTACATAAGTGATCAAAATATATGTTCGAAAATTACATACAGTAAAATCTCTATAAATTAATTAATTTAGAGAGTTATTAATTTATCGATAAATTAATAATTATTAATTTAAAGAGTTTTTAATGACTTGTAAATCAATAATTACTTTAGTAATATGCATTGGAAATCAATAATGACTTTAGTAATATGTATTTGAAATCAATAATGACTTTTGATGTAAACAAGAGGAACAAATGAGTTCAATGTATTCTTAAGCAAGTTTGCCATATATAAATTACATGAATGTGATAGAGTATTAACACCATATCTCACAAGATGACTTCTCATCTAAAAAGTGTTGCAAAATCAACTATGTCATATCAAATACGTAAGGAGTTGTGTGAGTACAAGAGAGATAATCCTGCAAGCACACAAAAAGACTTGCAGAGATGACGTGAACTTTAAAGGAAAACGGACAACTATTGAATCATATTTTAATAGAATGTAATATATTTTTTTTCAGTTTTTATGAATTATTAATTTATGATTTTCTTGGGACCGAAAATTACAAAGAGATCTCCCGAAAAATTATTATCTTATTATTTTATCGAATTTTTCAATTTTTTACACTGGCCTAAGTCGGGACCGAACAACTTTATTATTTTAGAGAATTTATTAATTTACCGAGTATTAATTTAAAGAGATTTTACCGTAAATTGTTCGATGCTATCAAATATGAACCGAAAGAAGAAAAATATGATGTATTGGTTTTAAGATTTGGACTTCCACATTTTACACTTTTTTGTCATACTGTTCACTTTAGTAGGCATGAGATAGTAACATGTGAATCTATGCCGCAAGTCTGCAACTAATTTCACTACTTACTCCATCTTCTCCACATGCTACTTCATAGAAGCAATTGACACAACACAGACCCTTCATATAACCTAACTATTTTATCACATTTCACAACAAACATGCTTTTTTCATTGCTACTCCTACACTGCAACATCATCACATAAGTTCAAAATATTCTTATCGCTTTTGTAATGGAGATCGAGCACTATAACATCATTGGTAGTAAAAGATAAAAAGATAAAAATGTGATTGTAGAATAATAAATAACATATCTTGTGGAAAAATTTGTAAGTATGGATTTGGATCCTCTCCTTTTTTTTCTCTCCAATTCCCTCTCTAATTTTTTTTATGTGTCTATCTCTTTCATCATTTCTTCTCTCTCACCATTATTTATTTATTTTTAATTTTTAATTTCTCTCTCTTCACACTTACGAAACAATTGGAGAGGAAATTGGAGAGAAATCATAGGAAAGGATCCAAATCCTATTTACAGAAGGGATCAAAGTCTAAATAAAAGTTCTTTGTTATTCTATTAAAAAAATAATATTCAGCATTCATTTTATTTGAATATGATCGGTACATCTATTGACATTGATAATTTTACATAATCCTCTGGATCACGGTAAAAGTTAAGTACACTCTTATAGTCCACATCCACCATCTAATAGGATTAAGTCAAGGAAAATTGTACATAATCCTCTGGATCACGGTAAAAGAAAAAAAAGGTAAGGCCAGCACTATGTTCATCATTTGGATATAACATCTGTTAGGGTAATCCAAGATAAGAGGAAGAAGATAACAAGTAAGAACTAGAGAGAAAACTAGGAGGAAAGTGTTAAGATTTATTGATAAGAAAAAATAGAGAATGAGTTGTGTACAATGCATGTGGTACACGCTTATTTATAAGGAAAACTCCTAACCCATCTATTACTTGTAACCCAAGTAACCATAACTAACTAACTCAAGGTAGTTATGTAACCACCTCCTAACTACCTAACCAAGTCTAATAGGATTGAAGTTATAAAACATCATGCTCCCTTAACTTCAAGCCTAAGCAAACTTGTCTGTCCTTCAGAAATCCTTCAGAACTGCAACCTTGTCTGTCCTTCAGAAATCCTTCAGAGCTGCAAACTTGTCTGTCCTTCAGAACTGCTTCAGAACTTGTCTGTCCTTCAGAACTGCTTCAGAACTTCAAACTTGTTTGTCCTTCAGAACTGCTTCAGAACTTCAAACTTGTCTGTCCTTCAGAACTGCTTCAGAACTTCAAACTTGTCTGTCCTTCAGAACTGCTTCAGAACTGCTTCAGAACTTGCCATGCTGGGCGCGCGCGCCTGATACACACCAAGTTCACTTCTGAGCTTCAAAAACCTGTCTGTTTTCAAACTCTTAGTTAGAGCATCTGCAACCTGAGTATCTGTTGCACAATGCCTGACATCTAAGCTACCTTGATTCACCTGCTCCCTCAAGAAATGAAACCTAGCCTCTATGTGTTTGCTTCTACCATGCAAAACTGGATTCTTGGCTAAGTTTATAGCAGACTTGTTATCAATCTGCAGAACCACAGGTTTCTCTGCTTCAATTCCTAGCTCCTTCAACACAGTCACAATCCACAAAGCTTGGCATGCTGCATATGCACCTGCTATGTACTCAGCTTCACACGAAGACAATGCAACAACTGGTTGTTTCTTAGAACACCAAGCAACAGGAGCCTCCATAAATCTGAAGAAATACCCAGTAGTACTCCTTCTATCTATTTTGTCACCACACCAATCAGCATCAGAGTAGCACACAATCTCAAATTTCTCATTCAGAACTGACTTTGGAAAAAGAATTCCAAACTCCATTGTGCCTGCTATATACCTAAGTATTCTTCTAGCTGCATTCATGTGTGACCTTCTGGGCTTATCCATGAATCTACTTACAAGCCCAACTGCAAAGCATATATCTAGCCTGCTGTTGCAAAGATATCTCAATGATCCAACAATTTGCTTGAAAATTGTAGGATCCACAGTCTCTTCTGTCTCATTCTTTTCTAACTTCAAGTTCACCTCCATAGGAGTTGCAGCATAGGTACACTCAATCATGTTGAACCTCTTTAGAATTTCTCCTGCATATTTTCTCTGATGCAACAATAGACCTTTACCATTCTTCAGAAGTTCAAATCCTAAGAAGTAAGACACTTCTCCCAAATCTGTCATCTCAAATTCAGTTTTCATTACTTCTTTGAATTTCTCTATCTCAGCTGTGACACTTCCAGTTACTAGCAGATCATCAACATACAAACATATCAGAATGATGCTTGAAGCTGCTTCCTGCACATATACTCCATATTCTGACTTGCATTTCCTGAAACCTTGTTTCACAAGAAATCCATCTATCCTTTTATTCCAAGCTCTTGGAGCTTGTTTCAAACCATATAGAGCTTTGTTCAATCTGTAGACCATGTCTTTCTTCCCTTCAATCATGAATCCAGGTGGCTGAGTTACAAAAACAAGTTCTTCTAATGGACCATTAAGAAAGGCTGACTTAACATCCATGTGGAACATAGGCCATTTCCTTGCATTAGCTACAGCTATGACAAGTCTCACAGTCTCAATTCTTGCCACAGGTGAGTAGATTTCTGAGTAATCTATTCCTTCCCTCTGCAGAAAACCTCTTGCCACCAGCCTTGCCTTATATTTTGCTATAGAATTGTCAGGATTTAGCTTCAGCTTGAACACCCATTTTACTTCAATTGCCTTCTTATCTGATGGAAGTTTAACTAACTCCCAAGTTTGATTTCTCTCAATTGAAGCCAACTCCTCCTCCATAGCTTTCTTCCATTTCTTGTGTTTCAAGGCTTCTGTGTAATTGATAGGCTCAGAACCAGCCATCAATGCAATATGAACTAAGTCACCATCTGCATTTACCTCATTATCATTAACAATTTCACAATCCTGCAATCTAGCAGGAATGTTCCTTGTTCTGGCAGGCCTGTCTCTAGTCACAGCTGCAGGTGCTTCATTCTCATCACTAGAATCACTATCTTCTTCATTCATGATTGGATTCAATTGAGCTCTGCTTGAACTGCAACCAGCAATCCAATCCCAGGATTTCTCTTCATCAATTACAACATCTCTACTGTAGATCATTTTCTTTGTGACAGGATCATACAGCTTGTAAGCACCTGTGACATGGTATCCTACCAAGATCATGACTTCACTTCTGTCATCAAGCTTCTTCCTTTTTGCTTCAGGCACATGCTTGTGACATAAAGCACCAAAAATTCTGAAGTGACTTACACTAGGTTTTCTACCACTCCACACTTCCTCAGGTACTTTGTCTTTCAGCTTCTTGGTTGGACACCTGTTCAACACATACACAGCAGTGTGAACTGCTTCACCCCAGAAAGCTTTAGGCAGGTTCCTATGCTTCACCATACACCTTGCCATATCAAGAATAGTCCTGTTCCTTCTTTCAGCTAAGCCATTGTGTTGAGGTGTATAGGGAGCTGTGACTTCATGTTCTATACCTTGTTCAACACAAAATGACTCAAACTTCTTGGAAGTATACTCACCTCCACCATCTGTTCTGAGAGCTATGATCTTCTTTCCACTTTGATTTTCAACTAATGCCTTAAAATTTCTGAAGGCATCAAATACTGCATCCTTGGTTTGAATCAAGTATATCCACATCTTCCTGCTATACTCATCAACAAAGGTAACAAAATATCTATTACCACCAAGTGAATTCACATCAAAGGGACCACACACATCAGAATGCACAACACCTAGTACACTTGATGATCTCATAGGCAAACTCTTGCTGAAAGCATTTCTAGGTTGTTTACCAACTAAGCAACCTTCACATACTCTTTCTGAAGCTTCAATCTGAGGCAGGCCAAGTACCATTCCTTTGCTACCTAGCTGATTCAGATATTTGAAATTCAAATGTCCAAATCTCAGGTGCCATAGCCAATTCAACTTCTCATCTGTTACTACCTTCATACACTGAACAGTGTTTGTGTGAATCAAAGTTCTGAAGGTTCTATTCTTGGCCAAAGGACTCCTCAGAATTAGGTTATTTGCAGGATCATAAAGTTCAAATTTCTCATTCTTAATGATAACTGAAAAACCTTTTTCTGCTAACTGTCCAACACTCAGAAGATTACAGTCCATACCTGGTACAAACATCACATCTTCAATTACTGCAGAGCTTCCATTGCTTCTCTTGATAACCATGTTACCAATGCCTTCTGACTGCAATGAACTGCTATTGGCCAGCTTCACTTTACTTTTCTTTCCAGAATCAAACTTCACTAACCAGTTTTTGTGACCAGTCATGTGATTGGAACACCCCGTGTCTAAGAACCAAGTCTCAGCATCAACTTTGTCTTGTGATTCTACCTCTGATAATGCAGCCATGAAAGTCACAGCTTTGTCTTCAACCTTTTCTTGCACAAGTTTTGCTTCATCATCAGAGTCTTGACCCTTTTCTTTGCCTTTCTTGAACCAACAATCTGAAGCATAGTGTCCCCATTTCTCACAGTTATAGCACTGAATGTGACTCTTGTCCTTGCCTTTCCCTTTCTTTGAATTTGATGTTCCTCCTCCTTTCTTGAAGGATTCAGATTTTCCATCAAATTTTTTCTGAGAGCCATTCTTTCCCTTATCTTGATTTTTCTCTTTGTGACTATTAGCTTTCTTGTAAGCCTGAACTTGTAAGGCTTGTACAGATTCTTGAACCCCTTTCCTTTCATTTATCATCAACTCATGTGCTTCTAAAGATCCGACAAGATCCTCCAACTGTAATGTAGCTACATTCCCAGTTTCTTGGATGGCAACAATGACATGATCAAAATTTGGAGTTAGAGTTCTCATTACCTTCTCTACAATCATCCTATCTGTCATCACCTCACCACAGCTCTTCATTGTATGGACAATGCCTTGAACCTTCGACACATAGGCTCCAATGGATTCACTCTTATCCATCTGCAGAAGCTCATATTGCCTTCTCAGAGACTGCAACTTCACTCCCTTCACCTTTTCTCCTCCTTCATAATATTTCACCAAAATATCCCAGGCTGCCTTAGAGGATTCAGCACTAGATATCTTGTCAAAATTTGCAGAATCTACTGCAGCTTGAATTGCATACATTGCCTTGCAATCCTTCTTCTTTAAGTCTTTGTGTGCTGATCTCTGAGCTTCAGTGGCATTCCCCACCAAGTCTTGCACACCATTAACCACCACTTCCCATGTATCTTGAAAACCAAAGAGAGACTTCATCTGTTTGCTCCATCTTTCCCAATTCTTGCCCTCAAGAATTGGAAGATTGTTTGGTAAACCATTCCCTGACATTGTTTCTGAATGAAGGAAAATGTAAACACCAAACAAGACTGAATCTTTGTGCTTTCTACACTAAGAACCAAAGGGCTCTGGATACCAATTTGTTAGGGTAATCCAAGATAAGAGGAAGAAGATAACAAGTAAGAACTAGAGAGAAAACTAGGAGGAAAGTGTTAAGATTTATTGATAAGAAAAAATAGAGAATGAGTTGTGTACAATGCATGTGGTACACGCTTATTTATAAGGAAAACTCCTAACCCATCTATTACTTGTAACCCAAGTAACCATAACTAACTAACTCAAGTTAGTTATGTAACCACCTCCTAACTACCTAACCAAGTCTAATAGGATTGAAGTTATAAAACATCAACATCAAGACTTCATAAAAAAGAAGACTAGGAATGGTTTGGATCAACCATTGTCTGGACGCCATAATGACAAATGTCTCAGTTTGTGTTATAGTTTCGTTTATGTTTTTTTTAATAATTTAACTTCTATTATTTTGCGTGTGTCAATTAGAAATAAAATAATTTGATAGTGAAGATTGTTTTAATTGTGTTGCAAAAGATTGCACAAGTATCTTATGTCTCAAAAACAAAAATTGCTTTTGTCCGAATTTATATGCACGATGTGTGCTTCACTAGGAAGAAGATTAGAAGAATTACCACTTTTTGGTATCATCTCCTGCGTATACCGTGGTTAATTATCTAATACTTAATTAAAAGAACAACTTATTCATCTATTTGTTTTCCAACATTTTATGTGTTTGTTTTTAGTATTGTTGAAGTTCTATTATGCACTCTTAAAAAATATATTTTGTCGGACCGGCCCGTCAACTCATCAATAAACGGAGCGGGCATGAGATTTGAACCCGCACCTCTAAGTTGGTCCTCCCCACCCTGCCCCGCTTTTGGATGGACTTTAGACGGATCGGGCCGCCCACTTTGCCACCCCTACATTTGAAATACGATTTATTTTTCTTGTAAAAACTTAAAGAAAAAGATGTTTGACCCATAAATCCTAACTAAACCGACAAAAATGCTGAAGTTATTCAACCATATATCATGACTTAAATTCAAACTCATTGCACTACTTATATGTGTGTGATTTTATAATAACTTTTTCATTAATTATTATTTTTTTTAAAAAAATGTTTGATTTTCCATGGGTAAATAGTAGAGTCATAAAAGATGAAGGAAAATGAAGAAATTTAGTTGGAGTAATAAATAAATTGATGGCAAGTGGGAAGAGAAACTAACTCGCATAAAGAGTGTTGTTGTATGTATGTGTGGTTCCATTGTCCTTTGGAAATTCCATCCATCCTCAAATTCAAGGCAACAAAGGAAGACGAAGACGAGACTCTTTTCTCTCTATTCAATTCCATTCAACACTCTCTCTCTCATCAATCTCAATCACATTTATAATTCACTCTCTCACTCTCTCTCTATCCATTGAAATTTCCGCTGTTTCTGTTCTGTCGGAGACACACTCACATAGACAGCGGCCATGGCTATTGCAGCGGCTGCTGTCGTCGTTCCAGTTGGTCTTCTCTTCTTCGCTTCCGGCCTCATCGTTAATCTCATTCAGGTTCCTCCCTTTTCTTTCGATTCATCGACCACCTCGATTTTATCATCATTATTAACTAAAAAAAAAACTTCATTTTTTCAAATCTTGCTATGTTGTTTGCAATATTAACTTCTCTATCTGTTAAAACCCACTACCCAAATTATTCAAATCTCAAATCAATAGGGTTTTTCTTTACTAGATCTTAACCCAGTTAAGGGCTACTTTGAATTTGACTTATTTCATCTTATCTAATCATAAGCTGTTTTCAACTTATTTCCATAAGCTCTTCAGAATAGCTAGCTTATGAGAATTGTTTATAGCGTGTGAAAATGGTTAATAATTTATTTATTTATTTATTTGAAAACAATTTGATTAAATTTTATCTTTTGTTACAAAATAGCTTGTATGATAAGTTGTTGATTTAATGATATAAGTACTTATGCTATAAGTGCTTAATAAAAGTTGTTTATCCAAATACATGTGCTAATTAGTGATATAAATGTTTCTTTTTGAGAGTTTGAAGTGCTTGAATTGCATCAGCCAGTTAATTTGACTTTTTTTTTTCTTGTCTTAGGCAATATGCTATGTTCTTATAAGACCGTTGTCAAAGAATTTGTACAGAAGGATCAATCGGGTGGTGGCAGAATTGTTGTGGCTTGAACTTGTTTGGCTTATTGATTGGTGGGCTGGAGTTAAGGTGCTTAAATAAGTTTTAATTTTTCTGAAATCCTTTTCTTGATTGTTTGTATTTGGAATGGAATATAACTTGATTGAATAGTTTTCCGTACTCAAACTCTAGGATCAATTCTGGTGTGACTAGTTACTTGAGAATTGGTGCCTTCACGGTTCAATGATTAGTTAGTCTTTGAAGATTGCATTTACTTGGTTTGTTGATTGTGGGCTAGCCACTAGCTATATGACACATGGTACTCATGGAAAATATATTCTTTGGCTATCTTTCCTCAACTATCGTTTAGTATTTTCAAGAAAACAAAATGGAAAATTAGTTATTTGAATGAAAAGACCTTGAACTGTAATTTAGCAGTTTATTTGTTCATTTTGTTCCATTTGGATTAATCATATCTTTTGTTTGGAACTTTCTTGCTGCAGGTCCAAATATTTACAGATCGCGAAACTTTTAATTTGATGGGTAAGTCTTTTGGTAACCTATGCATTTGGCACTAGGTGCTTTATCTCCTCTTTACTTTTTTTTGTTTGTTTTTGCATTGTGCATATTAGTTTTCTGGAAAGGAAAACCGGACTTGCTGCGGAGAGCTTTTTCTTGTATATTAATCATCAGATTCTATTTTGAAATTTTCAGGTAAAGAACACGCACTTGTCATATGTAATCACAGAAGTGATATTGATTGGCTTGTTGGATGGGTTTTAGCTCAGGTGATTGTTTTATTTGGTATGACTATGACCTTTTTCACATATTTAATGCAAGAAATTTCCACAAATTCACTGTGTATGCTCCAGTAGCTTATATAATTTAAAAGTACGAATACTTTGATATTATCATGACAAGGCATTAGGACACTTATTTACTCTTATGTGTGGGCTATTTGTATAATAAGTTTTGCTATTCCTTGACTTGCTATTTTCTATTTGTGACAATGTTATTTATTTGTGCTTCAACTACTGAACTGTTATTCAACATTATCAAACAGCGTTCGGGTTGCCTTGGCAGTACTCTAGCAGTGATGAAGAAATCATCGAAGTTTCTACCGGTATATGCTTCACCGTGACTTTTACTTCTGAAATGGAAAGATAAAATGATTGTATTATTCAGTCAATCGGATGAAATAACTTAGTATAGGGGTTAATAGCTAGAAGCAGTAAAATACATTTCTAGATCATATCATTCCAATTTCTCTCGGTTCTAAGTCGCAAGCTTTTCTAGTAATTAATGATGTGGTTTTCTCTTTAGGTGATTTTGAATCTACTCAATCTAGTGAAATTTTGGGTGTAACTTACCTGCTTGGAAGCTACAAATACCCCTGTTTTTTACTTATTAAATATACATTGTTTTGGCTCATATAACCACTAGAATATTATAACTGTAAAGCAATATTTTGTGCTTGTTGTATTCAGTTATTTCCAACAATATTGGGCTAATTTGCTGGTCGATGTGCAGGTAATTGGCTGGTCGATGTGGTTTTCTGAGTATCTTTTCTTGGAGAGGAGTTGGGCCAAGGATGAAAACACATTGAAAGTATGAGTTACTAAACTTTATTATTTTATACGTGCCATTCTCCTAAGAAATTTCATGCTTGTGGTTGTTATAATGTTTTCTTATTTGTGCGTATAGTTTGCTCTCTTGCACAATTGAGTTGATTAAATTTGGGAATCTGTTTGAATGTTTCATCATCTTATTTGCAGTCAGGTATAAAGCGGTTGAGTGATTTCCCTCTTCCGTTTTGGTTGGCTCTCTTTGTAGAAGGAACACGTTTTACAAAGGTCAAACTATTAGCTGCTCAGGAATATGCAACCTCCACCGGATTGCCTGTTCCTAGAAACGTTTTGATTCCTAGAACTAAGGTGACATATAATTTTTGTATTCTTTATTTACCTTCTTCCTTAACTTTAACTTTGATAGGTTGAATGCTATGTTGCATATACTTGTAAAACCTAGTAGGATTATTGATGAAATTATGTTACCGTTGCACCAATATAATTAGGTTAGTATTGCTCTAGCTGATAAGGGTAGCTATAGGGTAAACTCAGATTGATTATCTTGTGGATAACACATTTATTACTCAATAAATGAAATGTTCTGAGGACTTTAAAACTAAGACGGAGAAATTAGCGTACACAAGTTTTATAAATTCAGCCGAATTTGGTTTTTGGGGTACATGTTTAATTTGATTTATTGATTTGTAAACAAATATGATCTCCTTTTATTTTTCAGAGTAATTATCGTGCCTTTGATTTATTTTGTGTACATCTTTTATAATTGGTTAATGGACCATATCTTTTTTAGATTTTGACTTAGCAAAATTAGAAGACCATCTGTGATGTGGACAACATAAGGTTTCTGGGGTTGGGTGGCTTATTGGGTGCTTTGAAATGTACCTGTGGGGATGCGATCTCATATGTGATAGATTTGATGGAGAGTTTTGGAAAGGAATAACAGGCTTTGATGGGTTAAATTATAATTGCTAGCTTCCAAGTAAAATAATTTTGGGCATGATTGAAGTAAACTGTTAAGAAGAGAATGAACATAGTGTTACATGTTGCAATTGTTTGCATCAGATGAAGATGCTGCCATCGTTCATTTATCTGATAATCTATCATAAACTGAACTATCATAATAGGCAGGATTGATGCTTCTTTCTATTGTTTTCTCTCTCTGATATATTTGGTTTGCCTGTATCGGATGATATCTTATTATTTCACATCCTTATTTATTAGACCATATTCATAATAGTCTGTCTGCTACCAATTATATTAGGTCCAATTGTTTTTGCACGTAACTTGCTCTAAACTATTTGACTCAATTTTCTTTTTCATTTTTTGTTTTCAGGGGTTTGTTTCGGCTGTAAGTCATATGCGCTCATTTGTTCCGGCCATTTATGATGTAACAGTGGCTATCCCCAAGAGTTCACCTGCTCCTACGATGCTAAGACTCTTACAGGGAAAACCTTCTGTGGTAAGCTAGTCAAAATCAAGTTTTAGAAATCAATTCGTTTTCGGTACTTTCTTAATTCTTTCTCTGCCCATATTTTATTATGTACAGACACATAATATTTTGAAATAACTACATTTGAAGACTTCATCAATATGATTTCCAATCTCCCTTTAACTCAATTTACCACCACAGGTGCAAGTTCATATCAAGCGACATTTGATGAATGAATTGCCAGAAACAGATGAAGCTGTTGCTCAGTGGTGTAGAGATATATTTGTGGCGAAGGTAAGTGCTGTATGAAATTATCTAAAATTTCTGTAATTTTTTTTCTTCTCTCGATAATTGTTTCTGGTATACTTCTGTTTTTGCGGTGAATTTGATCAGTATAGTATATTTTGAAAAATTGTTCACCATATCCGCATGTGCTGTAGACTAAATTATATTCTCGTGCTTTGATTATTGAATAATATCACTCTTTTTTTTACCTCTTGGGCATCAGGATGCACTGTTAGACAAACACGTGGCTGAGGATACTTTCAGTGATCAAGAGCTGCAGGATGCTCGTCGACCAATAAAGTCTCTTGTGGTTAGATACTTTCTCAATATGTCCAACTCTTTAACATTCTTATTTATTCTTTTTCTTTGAACCTTTTTTTATATAGATGTTTTTCTAATGATCCGTCAATTTCATGCGGAGAACAGGTAGCTCTATCTTGGGCTTTTGTGGTTATTGCTGGTAGTGTGAAGTTCCTACAATGGTCTTCGTTGCTATCATCATGGCAGGGTGTTGCGTTTTCGACTTTTGGTTTGGCAGTTGTTACCGGCCTTATGCACATCTTGATTTTATTCTCACAGGCCGAGCGTTCAAACCCAGCCAAGGTAGCCCCTGCAAAACCGAAGAACAAGGAGGAACAACCTTTGGCTGCAAATGACAAACAACAATAGCTGATTACAGATGTGTTTGATCAAGCCCAAATCTGGCATAGATAGGATTCTGGTGAACTTAAAGTCGACATTTATGCGTGTTCGGTGACTCGCTTAATCCTACTCATTATTTTACCTTTAAAATCTACCATGTGGTATGACTTCAATTCTTATATGTGGTATGTATTTGTGTATGCTTAGTTTTCAACATAATTAGGATAATATCTTTGTGTTGATAATCTTGAATGGCTTAGAAAAATTCTACTTCATCTCTTGTTTTTCATTTGGATAATTTTGTTCTGTAAGAGTCCTGAATTAGCAGAGTTTTATGACCTACACAGGTGGCTATTGTCATTATCCAAAGAGTGTTGTGGTAATTGATATCCCTGGCAAATGCAATTATATATCAGATTTAGGTGTATTGTTCTTGCTAAATAAATTTAGTTTTGGAAACATGCATGAATCATGATTCATGATATTACTCTCTCTTACCCTTGGAGATAAGCAATTCAAAAAACTAAATCTGTTTAAACGAAAAGCTACACAAGCTGCCACAAATAATGGAATTTTGCTCTTTAGGCCCCCTAGGTTGCTGTCATACCTTCCAAAAATCCAATTTGGAAATTACAATCTGAATCAATTAAACTCAGACCCAATTCGAATTTTATCTTCTGAACTATTGTTTTGTTAACGTGAAAGTGTAGGTGCCATTATTACAGAGGCCATTGCAATTTGCATTTTGCAATCCTCCCGACGACAATACCGATAGAAGAGGTTGAAATTCAATCTCATCAATTTTTTCTCTAATTCTACCTTCAATTTTTCACTTCATTAAAGGGAATGAAGAACACGTTTATATGATTTAGATATGAAACTTTGTGTTCGAAAGAAGAAAAAGGGAATTAAGAAATGAATTTTTAGGCTTGTGAGATGTTCACTGAAAAAGTTTTTTTTTTTAATCTGATTCGAAGTTTATACTGAAATAGTTGTGGGAATTTGAACATTGCGGTACTCCGTCCTACCATGATAGAAGTGATGGAGGGTATGGAAGTAACCGAGGAGGTAGATACGAGAACTAATGTTGGAAGTGGAAATAACAATTGGTTCCTAATAAAAGCATGCTTTGGAAGATATATTTTGAATCATACAAATGTGAAATTGTTTTGGAAGTTTCGAACCAGTATTAAATTCGAAACGTAACTTTCGAATCAGATTTAAGAGCAAAATTAAATTTTTGGGGGGCTTGGAGCAACCTGGAGGACTTAAAGAGCAAAACTTCAAATAATGTGGTTAACGATCAAAATGTGAAAATGGCTAGTGCATTACTGGTGATAGCCCACACACTAGAACAAGGTTTAATAGTTCATAATTTTGGGAATTTCTTTTTGCGCCCCATATCTTCTTGCGCGCCCTGCCTCTCAAAATATTCTGCTCACTATTTAAGTTGAGAACTTAGTTCTCAATTTAACTAGCAAATTTTATAAAAATCTAATCATTTTGTCCCTTTCACTCCTCATGAGGGGGGACAAAGGATTAAATTTGTATAATCTTAGCTAGTTAAAGAGCAAATTAAGATCGCTCTTTAAGTAGCAAACTCAGAACTGTGTTTTTTCAAATATTTTGCTTTTACAACACTCACTCGCTACCTAAAATGCAAGGGGGCTAAAATATGAAAATATGAGGTTGTGCGAGAATGGTGACGGGAGCGAAAAGAAATTTTCCATCATTTTTCAAATCAACCCATTTAGAATGGGTCACACGGGCCGTTAGCTTTGGAGGCCCAAATCAATATGAATCTTTAGCTGGAAGGTGTGGATAGCACGGACACTAAAAATACACATATGCACTTCCTTTTGTCTTGCTCAGAATCTTCCATTTTTTTTATTTTTTATTTACTTTCACCACCAATTTAATCTGGTTCGGGGGTCAATTTTGCCATCAAATCTCCCAATTTTACTGAAAGATATATTTTGATAGTACATTTTGTTTGTTTGGACAACATGCGGGCAGCAATTAGGGCTTCAAGCAAGTTAGTTACTTGGGTGGTCTTTGTTTCACAAGCAGTTAGTGTCTTCTCATGATTCCCTGTACTCCAAAATTGCAACATACCAATCCGAATTATAGAATCTGGAAGATAAAAATCTGATACTGAAATAAAATGAAATAAGTATTTTGCACATTCGAATTGTACAATCCAAATCCTTTGAGAACTGAAAACAAATATATATATATATATATATATATATATGACAAAAAATAACAAAAATTATGACAAAAACTCTTTGTCGAGGTCTGTGTCATCATCATCAACACCCTCATAATCTGTGTCATCATCACACGGTTTCTTAGTTTCTACATCAAGATTACTGGTGATGGCCATGGTTTGGTTTGGGAGGAAAGCCAAACCGAACAAAATTGGATTGTTTTCAAAATTCATAGTAATCGAATTAAATTGAACCATGTATCTTTTGAATCGAACTGTTCAGATAGTTCGATTTTATGGTTTCGAATCAAACCATAACTAACTTTTAAAAAATTAAAATTTACTATTCCAAATCTATTTTGTTTTTAACTGTATTGTTATTATTAGTACCATTGAAAAAAATATAATAAATCAAATCAAATATTAAAACTTTTTAAAAATGAAAACCAATCCGAATCATTAAACTGAACCAAACTGATAATGATAAACCGAAGCAAACTTATAAGTGTATTTAAACTTTCATAACTTCATATGAAACTCATTTTTTAAATTAAATTTTACAAATTCACTTTATTCAAATTTTCACTTATGGCAAAACCAACCACAAACCCAAAAGAATGTCCAAGTGATTTCACAGCCAAATGAATATAATCCTCTCATAAAAATGTAAAATGAATCAAGATTTTTGAGGATATTTTGATCTATTAAATTTTTGTGGGGTATGAGGATTAGACTTAAGGTATCTAATTCTACATTCTACAAAAAAAAAGAAGATCTAGAGTATCTTAATTAAAGAAATCTCTCTAACTCAGTCCTTATCAAATACATTCTTTTCTTTTACATTGTCAAATACATCCTTCTTATCGATCATAGGAATGAATGAATGAATTCATTATTATATATACGGTGCTTTATGTACATGCTATAGCTGTCATAGCCAAAGTATTTATGTTCAAGTATTTAAGTGTCAAGCTCAAAGTTACTGAATGAAAATAACTTCATTTTTGGACTTTTCTTAGGTCAATGATGACACAAAATTGAACAGCATTTTATCCCCTCCTTTATTTTTTTGCCACTAAAAATCAATTATTTAAATTTTTTATCTATGATAAAACCTACTGTTGAATTTCTCATTTAATCCACATCAAAATTGTAAGGGATAAGATTATTTAGCCTTTTAAAATAACAATATTTCAAAAAAAAATTTAAAATAGAAAGATTTATTTATATCGGTTTCTTAAACATAATTTCATGAATTAATTCAGATGACCTCAATGTGATAGATATTTTCTATTTGTCCATAAACGAAATAACAAAAATCTTTAAAATAAATTGCAATATTTCGATCTAACCTTACAATATTAATATCGTCAGCTAAATTATAACTTATGGATGAAAAAATTATTTTAACATTTATTAATTTTTAGAACTAAATTGTCTGATGCCTAGGATTTCAAGAATTAAATTTACAACTCACTCAAAAATCTATATAGAGCCTTGAGTTAAAACAATGTGGTTAAGTTCACCTTATTTTTTAAATAGAGATGAAAGTGATTATTGACCAAAAAAGGGAGATGAAAGTGTTTTAACTTATTTATTGATTTTTTAAATTATAATTGTAAAAACTTGATTTGATTCTTTTAACATATATATAAAGTTAAATTAACTTGGCTGTTAGTGACTTAGTGTAAACATTACAAAATTAAACATCAAGTCAGTGTTAACTCCTTTCATGCATGTATTATTTATGAATTGACAAAAAGTAATAATAATGTTAGAGTGGGTGTGTAGCAAAAAGCTTGATATTGAATCTTAACAAGGCCATTGTGTTTTATCTTGAATAGCAATTATGCCACTGTACTATTTATTTGATCAGTACTTTTATTGAGTTATTTCTTTCTTTCCTAGCAATAGCATAAGCTTGATAGGTATAAGCCTCAAATTGCTTTATATATGAGCAGTGAATTCAATTAAACTTGATAGAGAGAAGAGAGTGAGCAAAATGATGTCACAATATTGTACCAATAGCAATAGTGTATCTTATCATAATAATATTACTTTAAATTAATTGCCACCTCTTTTCCTAGCTAGATTAAGTGTCACCAACTGTTTTAATTTACTAGACCCACCAGCATTGTACTTTTTTTACAGTAGTATTCTGTTTATTCTTCAATTTCAATTTATATCTTTTACACTATGTGTAATATATCATATATTTTATATTTATAAATATTTTCTTTAAATTTAAGGAAGTAAATTAAATTTCTTAGATATCGACACTAACACACAGACTTCTACATATTAACAGTTTAGTAGTTAAATCCACACATTTAATTATAAAGAAGAAAATATTTTAGATACGAACACAGATTTCTACATATTAATATTTCCGTAACTATTAACTAAGTTGTATTTATAAAACATGTAATTAGAATATTTAATTCCATTTATTTATTATTTGTGGTTTTTTCTATTTATTTATAAAGATAACATAAAGGAAAGATCTTTGACATTCTAAAGTTTTGTTAGATACCAAGTACTAGTATATCTCATGAGTAAAATTAAATTAATTCAAAATAATTAAATATTCAAAATAATTAAATATGAAAATGACATGACCTGAATGAATGGTGGATACCTAATTACCTATACATTCAATAAAATTCTATGATATCGGATTATCATCTAAAATAAAAGTAGAGAAGATATTATAGAAATTTTTGAAATTACATTTTAGAAATGGATTGAAAATTTTCAAAATTTGTTTTTGAAAATACATTATCTTTCGTATTTTTTTTTTCTTTTTTTAAACCAAAAATGTCGGTATCATTAGTATAATGTTATAAAATGAAGATTGAACTCAACCTTTTTATTATTGCACTACATAACTCTTTCATCTCAGTCACGAAATCAAACTTATATCTCTACTTAAATATTCTCTATAGTTAAAATGAAAATTTTATAACCAAAATGTCACTCAAACCATTTACATACAAAATAAAAGAGAATTGAAAAAATGGATAGGAAATATACGGATTTGGATTCTCTCCAATGTTTTCTCTCATTTTCTTAATTTAATGGTTGTTAAATTATAAAGAATAAAAAAATATTTGAGAAGAGAGAGAAAATAAGCAAATAAATGGTTAAGATTACATTGGAGAGAAAACATTTGAGAGAAAATTGGAGAGGATCCAAATCCGAAATATACGCCGCAATTCGAGTAGGAACCACATTCTAGAATTTAGAGAGAAAAGTTAGAACTAAAAAAGAAAATTGCTTATATAATTATTGATTTCAATCATAAGACAATACTCTCATATTCATAATCCCCAATTACACAATAAAACCACTGAGTAACCAACTAATAAAATATACTTAAATATATCTTTTCTATAATAAACTATGATAATCATTATTGTCTTCGCCTCTATGATCCTATCAAAAAACAACATTACATAATTTCTCTAATAAATTAATATTGGCTAATTTTTATACTGACTATTATGAGATATTTAGCGAGCAACGCTTGTTTGGTTACAAGTTAGAACGCAAAATAAATAATTTGGACGCACACATAAATAAAAATAGATGAAAGAAAAAAATAAATTAAATAAGGGTCATGTTAAACAGTGCTCCCGGGCAGGGACGGATCCAGACATAAAATTTTGGTGTGGCCAAAATCTTAAAGAAACAATGAATTAAATTATATTGAAAAAAAATATAATATTGTTAAATGTAATACATTTACAATAAAATAAAATCGTTCACTATACATTACTTGAAAATGAGCTAAAATAATATCATTATCAATTATTTCAAAAATATCTCTTTTTATATAAGTTACAAGACAGTCTTTTAACCACTGATCCTTCATTTTGTTACATAGCGGGCCCTTCACTAAATTCATAGCTGAAAAAACACATTTTACGCTTGCAATTGCTACCGGCAAGACTAAAGCCGACTTCAAGACTAAGGTATCGTTTGACCTGACTTTTTTAGGCCTTGCAAGTTATCTAAAAGTTAAAAGTGAAAATAAAAGTTTTTTTTAAAGTGAAAATTAAAGTTTTTGATAATTATTATTTTTTTAGCTTCAAAAATCGCTTATGTATGTATTTTACTCATAAAAATTAAACAAGTTTTTTCTATCAAAAACTTATTAAAAATTTGTCTGGCCTAGCTTATCCTTTTATTGAGTAAAAAAATTTGAAATAATCTAGGCCAAACGGTATCTAAGGTATCGTTTGACCTGACTTTTTTAAGTCTTAGAAACTATTTGAAAGATAAATGAAAATAAGAGCTTTTAGAAAAAAAAACTAAAGTTGTTTCGTAATTGTTGTTTTTATTAACTTCAAAAGTCTTTTATCTATGTATTTTACTCATAAAAATTAAGCAACTTTTTTCTATCAATAACTTATTAAAAATCTATTTGGCCTAACTTTACTTTTTATTGAGGAAAAAAATTTGAAATAAATTAAGACAAATGGTACTTAAAAATATATATTTTTATTATAAAAAAAAAATCTTAAAAACTAGTGTGGCCAAGGCCACACTTGGCCACAACATGTGTCCGCCCCTGCTCCCGGGACACTTGTTAAGCATATAAAAAATAGAAATAAAAAATAAAACTAATATTAATAAAATAATTTTTTACATTCTCGATGCATTGAATGCACAAGTTCCGAGACTGAATTTTCATATTTATATACTTAACTAGTGATCCGGAGACACTGTTTAGCATTTTCCATTAAATAATATAAATTTGGGTCTTAAATATTCTTCATTGTGATTATGGGGATTGCCAATATTTGCAGGGCATATACATCTATATCAATATTAATATTTATATACTATAGTCTATAGAAGTATTTAGAAGACAATGGTATGGAGCAAAAAATAAAATTATATGTTAATGTTTATTTTAATCTAAACTATATGTAAACCCACTCGAGCTGTCTTGGAATTACAAAAGGATGAAATAATCAAATGGGATCTCTTGTCAACACAAATTATCTTTTTTAGCTTCAATTGTTTGATTGTGTCCCCTTTTACCTACACAAATTTTACATCTATATATATCTTTTTCCAAAATGTATTCAACCCATCATTAAATCTCTTCAAACATATTCAAAATAATGCTCTTTTACATACTCCCTCCGTCCCATTTTATTTGAACCAGTTGACCGTCTCACGTTTGCCAATGTAAAACTTTAACGATTAATATCTTTAATTGTATAATAGTAAAAATTATAAAAATTTGATATTTTGAAAATATAAATCGAGGCGAATCCAACAAGATCTTATATGCTAATATTTATTTTTATTTATGAATAGAAAAATAGAGTCAAAACGAGATATATGAATAGTGTCTACAGTCAAAATGACTCAAATAAAATGGGACGGAGTAATATTCAAATAATGTTTACCATATTTTCACTTGTTATTTCATGTAAAGACAAACCTAGTGCTTCCCCCACTAACTTCCTTTGTACCAAGTGAAGCTTACATGATGTTTTCGCATTTCAAAAAGATCTATATTATTTGGTATCACAATAAACTTGTAAAAAAAACATGGATTTTATTTGTTGTGATTTTGCAAAACTAGGTTGGTGAGTTATAGATTCAATTTAAAATCTAATTACTTTTTCATTTTGTTAGAATTACTATATTATTAGTATGAAGTTTTTACAATGATTAATTTGTATCAAAATTATTAAAAAACTATCAAACACACAAATCCTATAGACACATCACAAGCATGCAATTGAAGGTGAAAGTATCAAGATACAAGAGTAATTTAAAACCGTGGAAGTAGGGGCACTGTTTTTTCTATTTTTTTTTTCTCGCATAATTTTGGTATCCTTTTCGCACAATTGCCGAGATTAATCACCCGTGCTTTGTATGATCTAAATGAAAGACAAATTCTTCTTAAAAGTTTTAATGCTGGTATATATCCAAATCAAAGATCAAATCCGATATTTTAATTAAACTAAAAAAATTTGTATCATAGCATTTAAATGGTCATGGTTAGGGGCACTATTTATATGCCACAGAGCAATAGCATGCACAAATAGTTATTAATGGTAGACCGGTGGTGTTAATGATTAGCACATCTGCAACATGATTAATGAGCAAGAATTTTAGTGTTCTTTATGTTCTTACAGGGAATTACAGTATCTTCTGGCTATTGACCACATTATATTTTTATTTTTTTTCTTTTTTGAATTGCAACATTATCTTGATTTATTTTTTATAGTTTTTACTACCGGTTTAATCTAGTTCGGAAATCAGTTTTGACATCAAGTGATTCCAGCTCCCTTCTGATCACAGTTGCGAGAATCGAACCGCGGTCCTCCCTACCAAGTTCAGTGTCAATCACTACTAAACCAACTAACAATCGGTAACATTATCTTGATTTATATTGAACTAGTATGTTTTTTTGTACATAGGTTTAAAGTAATATAAACCGTTATGTATTTTGCTTTTGTAATGGTAGTACATATATAACTGATTCTATCCTTCTCCTATTTATGGTTCCATCCTCTCTGATCTTTTGCATGTTATTTATTCTTAGAGTACCATGACCTCTATTTTTAGTGGCCAACACATTATTTTATTCCTTATGATAATATTTTATAGGGGTCAATTAGTGAACAAAGAAGCATGTCATTAAATGGTTCTCGACATTTATCCTAAACTTCAAGTTTACACTGCAGGTTGGTGGTATGCTTTTACTCTTCCACAATGACTCACAACAAACACATGTTATACTATTAAACTTTTATAACATGACAATATACACGCACGTATTATTTTAATTTCACCTTCATTATTTGTGTGTATTGTTTTAATTGTACTTTAGAGATAAAAAATGTGTAACTAATCCTATTTGGGAGTAATTACATTTTGATCACTCTACTTTTGGACTTGTTATGGTTCCAAATTTTAATCCCTTTTCATTTATTTAAAATCTAAATTATCATAATTTATTCAAAATTTCACGAATTTAATTAAAAAAATACAAGCTGAGATGTGCAATTTGTGTTTAGTCTAAACTAAAATAATGTGATATTTTTTAAAAATGGTTTAGTAATTACTCTATTAGTTTTAAAATGAGTGTTGTTTGATATTTTTCGTACAGATTAAGAAATGTATTGATGTTGTAAAAAATATAATATATATATATATATATATATATATATATATATATATATATATATATTTTTTTTTTTAAACTGAAAGTCTGTAATTAGTTATTAATATTAGTATTTTTTTCCTTCACCAGAACTTAAACTCGAATCTTTTTATACCTTAACATTATTAATTTTTAGTTCAAACCAACTTAGCTATCCTATTCCACCTAAATATAACATATTTTTAAATCGTTGTTCAAAAAAACATATTTTTAAACCAATCTTATTAACTATTCATCAAAATAGAATATAATGATATGGAAATAGTGTACAAAGTAATCATCAATAGTGTCCAAAATTGGAAGAAAAAATTTGGGTCATATTAACATATCTTTTAAGTACACATGATAAGCTACCTAAATAAATAAACATAACATTAAATAATATAAAAAAAATCAACGTCAAAAAGGTGTATTACATAAATATAAAAAAAAAAAAATCAATGCTAAGTTTTTTAACATATACTCCTTCCGGTCTTATTTATAAACAAAAGTTATTTTTTAGATTCATTGAACAAGTGATGTATCTAGCCTTATTTATAGGTTTGATACATTACATGTTCAATGAACCTAAAATGTAACTTTTGCATATAAATAAAACCGGAGAAAATACCTTAATGACAAGTATTAACATTTCCTACTTATATTTACTATCGTAAGAGAGTATAAAATTAAATCAATATTGAAAGGATAATCTAAAAAAGTTGAGAGTATAAAATTAAATCAATATTGAAAGGATAATCTAAAAAAGTTGGTAGTACAAATAATGAGGCATGGGAAAGTTTTGACAAGACAACCTCTATGGGTTTGATTCATAGGTTGCTTAGCCGACTGGTATGCGCACACCAATGGAAATGTTGGCCTCTTATTGGGACTGCTAATTATATTTCATGTTCTATCCTATTGCCCTTCCATTGCTTCATATGGGAACCGTGCAACCTCTAAATTTAAATTAATTAATAATCACTAAACCATGTGATTATTTTGTTCAAAATCAAAATTTAGTTTCTCTAATGTTTGTGTTATCATTTTACTACAATGCTGCTACGTTTTGTTGAAAATGGTTGTGGTGGCCGGATTGATGAAGTTAATTCAGTACTATTCTAAAACGTACAGAATGTTTTTATGACCATGACTCAAATTTGTGTGACAATTCTGAGAACAATTAGACATTATGGTACATTGTGACAGCGAGACACATGTGATGTAATTTGTCTATTGTAAATATTTCACATAGTTGCACGCTATTTTTAATCTTAATCATTGATTTTGTAATCAAACGATACAAATTATACAAAAATAAATTAACTATAACCAATTTTCAACGTCATATTTTAGATCAAATGATATATGGATAAGTCGCTACATGACGCACTTATTGTATTAAATCCAAATCTATATCTACTTATTGTGATTTTAGAGTATTGAACGGTTGTGGTTGTTGATGGTCTCCCTGAGTACTCACCAACTCATGTACAATTTAACATGTTTAAACAAGTAGCACGTATATTACAACAGAGGCAAAAGGAAGGGCAGGGCCTGGGGGTCAGGGATATGAATATTACGTTATGTTGTAAAGAATAGTTTGTACCAATAACATTTCTGTTTCAATTTATAAATGCATTATGAAATAGAAAAGACAAAATTATCATGACTATGTATAATACTAAGTAATAGTTTTTATATGTGAAATAAAATTTGGAGAATTACTTGTGCCCTTAAATCACATGATAAGAAAGCAAATATAGAAATTATGTTTTGAAATTTTGTATGTTTTTATTTTTGATGTATTAAATTTCTTAGCTTATTAAACGCAAAATTTCCATATAAAGATACCTTATCATGTGCCCTTAGGCACAAGTTAACACATGACCCATAAAATTTTAAGAATGTCATGTGAGTTTAGCTCAATTGATAGAACATTACATTATTTATATATGTAAGGGTTAGAGTTCGAATCCTAATCGTTCTATAACCTTAAGGGTAGAATTTTCTAACGACTAAATTACCTAAAAAAAATCCTAAGGATTGCCATATTAAATGCATATATATTTTAATATATCTTTAATATAAAACAGTCGAGACATATACGGTGGTGGATCTAGATTCCTAAGTTATGGGGTGTAAATTAAAGCTGGCTTAATCTTGACAAAAAAAATAAAAATGGCTTAATAGATTTTTTGGTCATCGTATGTTCGTGATTTTTTTTGTTTTAATCTTTGTATTTTGTTTTGTTGCAAATAAGTCCCTAAATGTATAAAATTTGTTGGTTTTAATTCATAAAGTCAAAATCCACAAAAAAATCTGAAGGAAAATCTCCACGAAAACTGCAGATTTTCCTTCGGATTTTGACTTTATGGTCTAAAACCAACAAATTTTGTCATTCAGGGGTTATTTACAACAAAACAAAATACATGGATTAAAACAAAAAATTCACGAACACACAAAAACTAAAAGATCTATTAAACCGTAAAAGTTTTACTTCTATTAATAATTACATTTATTGATAGATTTCAATGAAAAAAATGTAGATAAATTATATACTCCCTTTAATTCTTTGAAGTGTCGTTTCTTAAATATTTGATATTCAATTTTATTTGTCACTAGCATAATACCTGTGCATATGCACGGGTCACGGTGTTGCCGCAATATTTTTTTATTATAGGATAAATATTGTACAATACGAAATTAGTCTCATTATAAAATTATTTGTCATTACAAAGATTATTGTTTGGTTATGATAGCTATATAGTAAAATAAAATTACTTGTGATAATATTATCAAAAATTATTTTTCTATCATTTTAAAACGGATGGAGCAGTAAAATCCGTTCATACTGACTTGGAGTTATTTTACGCATCGCTGATAAATACATATATCTAGTATCTTTTTTATTGTCCCTTTATTTGATTTATAAATATTACTAAATATTAAAGTTGACAAATTTGCTTAATACTTCCTCCGAACTTATATATAAAAAAAATTTACTTTGTAGAAATTTTTTTTTTAAATGACAAATATATATATGTATAAATAATACCAAAGGTTAACAAGGTACCATAATATAAAAGAATAGTATCACATTGTAGAATTGATGTATCTAGACAATATTATAGTTTAGATACATCAATTCTTCAATTAATCTAAAAAACAAACTTTTTCTTATATATAGGACCGAATGGTGTAAATTTTTTTGTTTATAATTAGAAAATTGATATAGTAGTTACTTAAAATTTTCATTAGTTGCAACTTGTTTCCCCGTGTATAATAATTAAATTAAAATTTTTATCATCAACATTTAATCCGGCTATTAATAATGATTTAAAAGAAATATTACTCCCTCCGCTCCTTCTTAAGTGTCAACTTTTACCATTGCACACATGACAATGCAAAATTTGATCACTAATATCTTTTATCAACAACGTTATACCTTGTATATAATAGTTATTTAAAGAAAAAATATTAATGACAACTTGTCTAATAAAAATTCATATTTAATACACCACTCTATAAAAAAGTGAACCTCTTATAACTTATAAGAGAGATTTTTATAATGTATTAAAGATATTTGCGAGTGAAAATATTCATAGTTTTTAAACGTATAAAATATTAAAAAATCATATTTAATTCCTCCATTTTAAATATAAATTAACCTTTTTTTACATAGATCATTATAATGTATTTAACATGACATTGGAAAAAATTCTAAATTTCGAATGATACGTACATGAATTGATTTAGAAACATAGACCAAAACTTGCGACGAAAATTATTTGGAAGACTTAAATTTGTGTCCATTAATACTTTCATTTTTTTCACACAAAATACTTTCATTTTGTATGTGTCAATTAATAAGGCACGGGTAAAAAAGTAAAATTCATAGTATCTTACTTAATTATATATTATCACAAGTAATCTTACCTCACTCTAGTTAAATATAATGAGCGCCAATCCTGTGAATTATAGTCTGCAAATTTTAACTCATGTCAAATCTTCTTTATTGCTTTTTAAATTTTATAAATGGTCTTCCAAATAAATATATGTCCCATAAAAATTATAAAAAAATAGATAATTTTATTAATATATGAATAAAAACATAGGTCTCGTGGAAATCATAAATAATATTAGTTCCTCGTATTAGTATATGTATAAATATAGACTTCTAAAAATTATAAAAAATTAGACAACCTTGTTATCATTTGAATAAAAACACAGATCCCACAGAAATCACCAAAAAAATTAGGTTCTAAGTTATGAATGGACTTGGATAAAATATATAAAGTAAATTATAAGAGATTTGTTTTTATGCATATATAAAAACACAGATCCCATAGAAATCACCTTCGGTTCACAGTTCAACCGGTTGAACCATCGGTTCGATCCGATTTTTAAAACACTGCTAAAGATAGTTCATTAACCATTTGAGCTTAATATCATAATTAATTTTTAAAAACTTTAACCATAAAAAAATTAATATTGCGTTTGTTACCTCTCTCTTTTATATGCGTAAAAAACAAATCCCTCTTATAATTTACTTTATATATTTTATCCAAATCTCTTATAATTTTTATCCCATAGAAACAGATATCCCATAGAAATTACCAATTTTTTTTTTAATCCAAATCTCTATGGGATCTGTGTTTTTATCCACATTTTAAAATATATAAAGAGAGAGATTTGTTTTTTACGCATATATGTTTGTGGATAAAATATATAAAGTAAATTATAAGAGAGATTTGTTTTTTACGCATATAAAAGAGAGAGGTAACAAACACAATGTCAATTTTTGTTATGGTTAAAGTTATTAAAAATTAATTAAGATATTAAGGTCAAATGGTTAATGAACCATCTTTAGCAGTGTTATAAAAACCGGATCGAACTGACAATCCAACCGGTTGAACCGTGAACCGAAGTGGTCGTCGGTTTGGTCTGTTGTTGGACCAGATATGCAATTAAACTGGTAGGAACCGGATTGAACCAATCGCTTCAATGCATATTATTTTATTTTTGAAAAAAAAAACTGAAACGACGCAAATTTTAACATTTAAAAAAATATATATTAAAATTGAAATTAAAAAGTCAGAGAATGAGATCTGATACGATTCGTACGAATATAGAAGTTATATTTTGTTCAAAATTTATTTGCATTTGTACCATTTTGTTATGTGTGTGATGACTATATTTAAAATTTGAATTAAATGAATGAACTATTAAAAGTTTTACATTTTTTAGGTGTCATGATTTCTTTTAGAGACCGAGTCATCCGGTTTAATCCGATTTAATACCTATACAATTTTGATATAGAGACCGGATTATTCAACCGAATTATCCGACTTTATCCAATTTAGTCATGCAGTTCGACGAGTAACTCAGTGGTTCAACCAATGAAACAGTGACCCAATACCCTTATCGGTTCAATGCCCCGGTCCGATTTTTAAAACAGTAATCTTTAGCATGAATTGTTTGCTAAAACTCAAGTTTTTTCATTTTAAAAACAACTTTTCATCAAACTTTATTTATCTCAAAACTTTGAATTAAATCAAACATCTACCTTTCTTATTACTTAAATTCCTATTCCATTTATCTGAGTTACCAAATCATTCATATAACTCTTAAGAATAATACTAACATTAAAAATTGAAAAATGTTATTTCAACATCACTTTTCAAACAAAAATACAACAAACCCACTTATGCATACCACTTTTTAAATTTTTTTAACACTTTCTACATGTACATTAAGAAAAACAGAATACATGTTTAATTTTTTTTTTTTATATCCTTAAAAAGTTGTTCAAATAAACATACTGCAGCTCTTAAAAATTAACTACTAATCAATTTTACTTTGATATGTACTCCCTTCGGACTTTTTTTAAGTAAATATTTCTTTTTCACACTTATTAAGGAATTGACTTTTTATTCTAATTTTATGTGTAATTTTCGGTACAATTCCTAAAATGCCCTTTTGCCTATTATGAAATTTACTCATACTTAGATGTAATCATTATTAGTACTACTCCAACATAGATTATTTGTAGAAATGAATAAATGCATGTGTAGGGGTATTGTTGGAAAAAAATATTAATTAGAGTTGAATTTAATGACTTTTGCTTATATTTAGGGCCAAAATTTTTTGTTGACTTTTGCTTATAAATAAGGCCGAAGGAAGTATAAAAATCAAACTGTAACATTTATTTTAGTTCAGCTGAGTACCTCATAATAAAGTTGTTTTTTATTTTCTTTCTATATAGCAACAATAGTATAGTATTATCATTATTTTTTTCTCCATCCACTTACCTTTAACTTTCCCCATATTTGATGATACTCCAATCTCTCTCTCTCTCTCTCTCTCTCTCTCTCTCTCTCTCCACCATTCACTAGCTACTTCCTTCAGCCATCTTGTACTCTCTCTATAAAAGAAAGCAACAGAAACTAGTTAGCCATAAACTGTTCCCACTTGATCTCTCTCATCAAACAATTATCAATGGCTGATAACCCTTACTCTAATATTTTCTCTTCTTCATCATCATCAACTTTCTTCAATTTCAACCATATCTTACCATCTTCAAATCCTTCTCCTCATCACAACCCTTTTCTTCACCACCACCACACCTTCATCAACAACAATCACCACTCTTTTTTCCACTACCACCATCTTTCATCTTCTTCTTCACCACCTTCTCCTCCTCTCAGAGAAGAACTACCTCTTTTAAGCCTAATTCCAGCAAAACAAGAAGAATATGAAGATCAACAAGAACATCATGAAGATATTATTCAAGATCAAGACCTTCTTTGCACTACCATGGATTTAGAAGAAAGAGAAGAAACTACTACTAGTTCTTCTTCTAACACTGTCACTGTTGCACTTAACATAGGTTTACCAAACCCTAGTGCTGCTGAAATGGCTTCTCTACTTTCTTCCTCTAACTCATCTGATATCACTGCTGATACTAATAACAAAGAGCATGGTGAGGATTCTTGTTCAGGTTTCATGATTAATAATAGACTTAACAAAGGACAATATTGGATTCCTACTCCTTCTCAAATTCTCATTGGTCCTACTCAGTTCTCTTGCCCTGTTTGCTCCAAAACCTTCAACAGATATAACAACATGCAGGTATATATTATCATCACCATGTTTCAAACTCCTTCTATTTTCTTTCTTTTCTCACTTTTTTTTATTTTTTTATTTTTTTTTAAATATTTTTATCCAAGGAAAAATCATTATCAATAAGCCGAAAAGTGATACTAATAGTCATATTACAACTGTTTCATATAAGATTTGAATTTGAATTCTGTCATTTCAAGCTCGGACTTTTATCACTGAATTGACCGACCTAATCGAGTTTCCTTACACTTTCTTTAGAAATTATTTTTTTTTTCTGTAATTAATTAAAAAATATAGAAATAAAAATAATTTCCCTTGCTTATGCTTCTTCTTCTTCTGCTTCTTTTTTTGTCTATAACTTTCTTCCCTGATTTGAACCTTTAACGGTTCTCTGATGTTTGGATAGAAAGAGGAAAAGATTGTTTGTTAATCTATGGTGTCTTTCATTTCTTTCTTTTTCAAGAAGTTATGATTAGTATTTTTTAAGTAGGTCTAATTTTGTTTTTTTTTTCCTTGAAAAATAGTCCTAGTAGTAAATAATTTCCTTCACTACCTTAGATTATTTTGAGCTAGCTTTAAATTTTGCATGGTGTTCAATTAATTAATTAACAATTTTAGGTTTTTTTCTGATTCACAGTACTGAGGAGCCTGGGATCAGTGCCTTACTAGACCTTTCCTTTTCTTTGATTGATTAAACTACTCAATCAATGTTCCTTATGCCTTTTACTATACATTGAAGTCTGTGCATCTTTCTGTATTTTGGCACCTGTTTAGAACAGAAAATTTTTCAGTGTTTCTTCCACAAAACTTACATAATTATGTAGGTAAATAAATAAATAAATATTTCTCTTTGTGCCTTTTTTTCTCAAAATCCAACAGATCTTTCCAAATTTACCTTCTTTTTTCCATTGCTCAATTAAATTAAATATTTTTCTTTTTTTAAAAGAAATCAATGAATCTCTAAAAAAAACTATTCAAAAGTGTCAAAAAAATTATGGAAGTTTAAAGACGAAAATGTAATAAATCCGTCTCTATTTCATTTTTAAGTGTCGGCGTCAAATTTAAGCCGCGATTAGCTGCACTACAAGTTGAATTGTTCATTCATCATTATATTTTTAAAAAAAAATGCGATACTTGTAAGTGGCAGAGTCTCCTTATTGCCATAATCTACTGAGATAAAACCTTTGTCGCAATAGTTGCAAGTGGTGGAGTGTCCTTACAGCCATGATCTGCTGAGATAAAACCTTTGTCGCTTCGATTCGTCTAAAATAATTACTCCATGAGTGTTTAGGCTTTTTGATGATTTTGCTTTGTTAACTTTACACAAAAACATTTTTGAGATTTTTTGTTTTGTTTTTTATAGATGCATATGTGGGGGCATGGATCACAGTACAGAAAAGGTCCTGAATCTCTACGAGGGACACAACCAACAGGAATGTTAAGACTACCTTGTTACTGTTGTGCACCAGGATGCAGAAACAACATTGATCATCCTAGAGCAAAGCCATTGAAAGATTTTAGAACACTTCAAACACATTACAAGAGAAAACATGGAATTAAACCTTTCATGTGTAGAAAATGTAGCAAAGCTTTTGCTGTTAGAGGAGATTGGAGAACTCATGAAAAGAATTGTGGCAAGTTATGGTATTGTATCTGTGGTTCTGATTTTAAACATAAGAGATCTCTTAAAGATCATATTAAAGCTTTTGGAAATGGTCATGCTGCTTATGGATGTGATGGATTTGAAGAAGAAGATGAACCTGCTTCTGAAGTAGAGCAAGATAATGAATAATAATAATTATGATTTATGTGTTAATTATCTTAATATTAATTACTTTGTGAAATGATTAATATTAATATTAGTTAGTAGTAACAATTAATTAGTTTTAATGGAAAGGTAAAATTTTCTTTTTCTTTGTTTTTTCTCTTTATGTTGGAACATTAGCTATGACTAGGAGAGTCATGAATGACTGGATAGAAAACATATATAGCTGTTAAAGACAGATATATATCCAACTTCTTTGACTTTGTTTCTCATGTATAAAAATCTATTTTCACTTTCTATAATCTATAGTATTAATTAAGTTGAATGATCTGCTCATTAAGAAAATAAGATGATTATGAGTTTGGCATTGGCAAGGGTATGGTACTCAATTACTCATGCTCATGATTAATGCCTAATGATGCTATATGCATGAATGAAAATTAATTTATTCCCAATTGTTTCATAGAATATACATGTGGGTTCATTTTGCCAAGCTAAAAGACAACTTGCATGCTTCCTCAGTTCAATTAAGAGTCTCATATTGAATTAAATATGACTTTATAAATAGAGATAATCATGCATCATTTTATAAACTACTAGTTTTTTAGAGTTGAGTTAAGTCTAATACAAATTCTAAGCTGTTTGTATTTAATTTGGTGCAAGTATATAATATTTAATTAATTTTATAGCTAGGTATATTCCCATTTTATTTTTACAATTAATTGGTGAAAAGATAAATAATTATTAATTAAAATGAAATTAATAACTATTTTATAATCGTTCTTGAGAAGATTTGAACTCGATTACAAGGTTATGTATGTATGTATGTATTATTATTATTATTATTATTATTATTGATATACAAATTTTGCTTTATGTATAAGATGATGAAAAGTTGTCAAGATGAGATAAGTCTTTTTTCACTATTTCACTATCTCAAATCCAGAACTTTAGTCCTCTTCAAACTTTGAGGGATAGTGATCGATGAATGGATATGCACGGATAAATAATATATTTTGGGGCATTTCATGGGTTTTTATTTTTGGCATCCATAACTTTGCTTTCTTTTCTCAACACCTTCTTTGTACGCACCAAAATAGTATTCACTAGTTAAGTACTCTACAATTTGGGTGTATAATAACCCGGCCAACACCAAATCTTTAAGTGTATATATTGGAGTCCGAGTAGTGGTGTTTCTTACAATTAGTGCAAAAATTGTAATTGCATTGAGAATTTGCAGTTTTATCTTGTTGGATTTTTAATGTGAGTGATTAAGTTTTATATTAAATATGAATAAGAAAAATATCGAATTTAGGAAAGATAACCCATAAACATAACGTTTTAAGATTTTGTGTGGAGGTGTGAAGTCTCCCTCTTTTGTGATTTTGAAATATTGATCCGTTGTTTCTTTCGAGTTCTTTTGAACTTCCTAGCAAATGATATCTGGATGTGATTTTTATAGTTTTGGGAGATTTTGTGCGGAGATTTTGTGTCTCCATCTCTAGTGATCCTGGAACAAAAGTTTGGGTGGAAATGTGTTTCTTCTCAGCACCACAACTCCCCAACATCTCTTTGAAAAATTTGCAAATATTTTTTGTTGCTTTTATAGGTTGTATTTCATACATTTTATATTTTCTTTGAATAGTAGAGATGATTGATGAAATATAAATAAAAAGAAGTTGGTCAAAGAAAATTGATTTACACATTTGATTATAATTTGATTCATACACATAAATTCTTTATAATAAATTTTTACATATAATTGAAAAGGAAAGTTAAAAGAGGGACACAAGAGTGTACCATTTAATATTGATCCTTTGCTTGAAAAATTCAAAGCAAATGATTAGGTTTTAAGAGGAAGAGAGGACATGAAAAGATATATAGGTAGGATGTATGATATCATATTCATATAATCATAATGGTCCCCGTTTCAGTCAGTCATGAAGTTTGCAAAGGTATATATGAGAAGTGGATTATGGATCTCATTTGCAGCTTTATAAGAGAGAGGATGGGTAAAAGGTGAATGAAAATATTTATATATACTCCATCTCGTCTCATATATAAGCAAATTTTCAAAAAAATACACTTTTTAAGAAAGTAGGTAAATGTATTGGTTGAGGAGAAAAAACACATTGAAAAGTGTAAAACATTGCATTTATTGGTTGAAATCGGAATAATGTCATAAAACATAATAATTGTAATACACTTTTGCTTATATTTGAGACTTTCAATTTTTTTGTTTTATTGCTTATATTTGAGACTTTCAATTCTTTCGACCTTATTTATAAACAAAAGTTAACAAAAAAAATTGGTCTCAAATATAAGCAAAAATTACTAAAAACAACTTTATTTATTGCTATTCTTACAAAAATACCCCTATTAATTGTTCTACTTTTTGACATGATTGCATAGTTTCAATGCAAATTTAATATATTGTAAAGGGTAATTTAGTAAAAATAATAACTTTCTTAATAAATGTACAAATAGACATTTTTGTTTATAAAAGAGTCCGGAGGAATTAGGTAGAGAGTAGAGATAAATGAAAGAGTGTGTGTGGAGCCCAAGTTGTATATTGGTTGGGTTGATTGGTAACATATAATGCCTCCTGCAGTGTATACATTCATGATACATACAATTACCATTACATATACACATCAATCCCTCTTCCTTCTGATGGATAAACTACTGTAGCAGTTTTCTATGATCTGAAACGACCTTTCAACTATTTTTATGTGACTACTCTCTGCTGAATTACAATTTTTATTTGAAGGGTCCGGACACTAGTTAGGGATACTAAAACAAGAAATTTTAACATTGAAAATAGTGATGTTTGAATATTTAAAAGGTCAATTACACAAGTTCAAAGAAAATTTTACCACATTTAATTCTTTAACTAGTGCTCCAAAGGTACTAGTTGTGATTTTCCTTATTTGAATTACAATTGTTTTATTGGAATTTTGTACCCGTAATTTATTAGTTGCATTGATTTTGATAATAAAATGAATTTTATTTATCAACATAGTGAATGATTTATTGATGTTTTGAATGCGGAAATGCGTGGAACACTAATTGGTTGAAAGCGTGATTTGTTTTTGTGTATGGAATTATGGGATTTGAATTACCTGCAGTAGCAGGAGCATACCGTTTAACACAATAAAGGATCACAATCATTGATTTTAAATTGGACATTACATACTACATATCATACATCATTAAAATTATGTTAAAGCAATCTCAGCTGTCCATTTTAAATCGGACGGTTCTAATTTGTTACAGTGTTCTATTGACCCAACGAAAAATCGAAATCCTAGAACTATGGCCTAGTTTACATGACAAATTGTAACAATGTTAGGTTTGTTTAGATCTTATTTGTATTTCGTCATTTTAATTGGTCTTTAATTTCGTTATTTTTTAACTTCAAATATTTAAGGTAGTATCCAATATTGTAAATGGTCCATCAAAAATCTCATTAATTTATATTTTTTTTATCTTATATCCTGCTTTTTTGTCACCTTCATCATTATCTTTGTCAACTCTTCAAATAAACTCGGATAAAAAGCTTTTCAAAAAACTCAGGCTTTCTCTTTTTTATTTATTTATAATATATATCTATTTTAGCCTTTTTTTTTTTTTTTTTTAAAAAACCCTAATAAAAAGAACGTCAAACCAATAATAGATTAAATTAAAATCCAAAAATATATTGTAGAATTTCTCTTAAAATTTAAAAATTGTACTTTGGTTTGAGCTGTGTAATATATTTATCATTAAAAATTGATCATATTAATTTAATAGATGATTTTGCATTAGCACAAAAATTTTAAAACTATTTTTTTTTCTTCTTTTTGAAACATCAAAATATAGACTTTAAAAATGTTTAGTCTAATTCTCGTGAGCATAATTTGGTTGATATAGTAGCAATATTGTGTGTCATATATAAGACCGGAATTTGAATCTAATATTTATTTTTTTCTGAACAAATCTAATATTTATTTTTAAAAGTAAAATTATACGGAGTAACTGCTAAACTAGGGGAATTAAAAAATGTGAATAAGTGAAGTGTTCCGGGTTCAAACCCGAGCTCCTGCACATATAGTGCGATGACTCTACCAACTAAGCCAAGCTCACAGTGACGAAAATAGCATGGTTTATTACCTTTTTTTTTTACAAACAGCATGTTTTATTACTTAAAATCAATAAACTACACAAATTTCAAAAAAAAATTCTTATTCAAAAAAAAAAAGATATAGTTTCAAAATTAATGGCTTAATTGCACATTTGGTTATTATGTTTATTTTAGATTTTAAATTGGTCCCTTATGTTTATTGTTTTAAGTTGAACCCTTATGTTTTAAAAATTTTAAATTGGCCTCTCATGTTTTTAAAATTTGAATTACTTAGCCCATGGATCTCATGTTTCTAAAATTTGAATTAGTTAATCAATGGGCTAATAAATTCAAATTTAGAAACATAAAAAACCAATTTAAAACTTTTAAAATATAAAGGACCAACTTAAAACCTAAAATAAACCTAAGTACTAAATTTACCATTAAGCCAAAATTAATCTTTAAGCAGTACAATACAAAACATGTGTTGTGTTGTTGGGCCTGGTGCACGTGGGTGGGTTACTAATTCCTTTGTGACACCAAGGAATGGTAGCAATTAATAGATGAAACAGCAATCAGTAAGTAAAGCATTTATTGACAATCAATATCCCACCCCTTTGTTATAGAGACCAACCCTACCACTATAATATTCATTCACCCTTTAGGACTCGTCCTACCTTCATCAGATACTTACATTACATTTCATGTGTCTCTCACCATCATCTTTATCGCAAATTAACCACCCATACCAATATCCCCTACAATCAAATTTAACTCACATACGTACGTGCAATCCACCACAATATTAATCATATCCTAAGTACGTTACTTAAGTACATAAATCCATGCATATGTACACGTCATCACAAGAAATTGTTGGTTCATGAGTTTAGAAATGATTTCATTATATTGAGTTAAAAGAATCACATAAGTAAGTGAGTTTGATACATTTCTATAAAAAGAATTAACATATATATATATATATATATATTCCAAGGAGATTTTGTTGATGTTTTCGTTGTAATAGACCAAATAATTTATATTACTTGGTTTTGATTTATAGGATGGGAAGGGTTTAATGTTCATATATTACCTTCTCAGAATGGTGTAATAATCCTTAATTTGTTGTGTTTCCATGACACTTAGAGGTTTTTTTCCCTTGATTTTTAAGAACCGAGTACTTTTTGTATTCTTTATAAATAAATTTGCTTATAAAAAAAAAGTAGAAAGGTTATCTTATAATGGTTGTATTCAAATTTTCAAAAGTGTAAATATTGATTTTTATAATAAATATTTGCTATTCTTATATTCTTAACATGTGTTAAGGTATATATTAACACGATCCTATTTTAATTTACTTCAAATCATCGGAATCTGAAAAACTATTGGACCAAGAATAACGATACAAATAAATTGAACATCATATCTTTATCTAACTCACCTTACATAACCCCCAACAAAAATCAGCTTAAAAGAACTCCTGAATTTATAATAATTGAGTAATGAAATTAATTAACTACATATATCTATTTATTTGTAAGGGTCATGCTAAACAGTGTCTCGGAGCACTTGTTAAGCATACCAAAAAAGAAAATAAAAGATAAAATTAATATTGAAAAGACAGCTTTTTATACTTTTGAGGTATTTGAATGCACGCATTTTAAAACAAATTTTTTATTTTAACATGGTTAACCATTGCCCCGGGCCAATGTTTAACATTTTCCTATTTGTAATCCCAAAATTCTTCAAATTATTTAAGAACTCCTATCTCTTCTACCAATGATATAGTTTGAAAAATAATTTAATACGAATAAGACTTGTATCTATTTCTGCGTACTAGTATTATTTAAGTACATCTCAAAATTCTTCTATTATTTAATTCAGTACATCTCTTCTACCAAAGAAATAATTTATAAAATGATAGTAATACGAACAAGATTTTACTCAATTTTGCAGTTCCATGATATACGTGTGCCATGGCCATATAAAAGAGACCAAACAACCCAACACGCAAGAATATGTTATGTGGTATTCTCCCTTTGCATACATATCCCAATACTGTAGGGACAGCTTTGTCTCCCCATGGCTCCAATTACAACTTCTTTCATCATTTTTCTTATGTGTGGATTATATTATATTTATATATATTGGCCTATCTATCACACTCTAGTGCAAATTATTTGACTTTTTTATTATTATTATTATTAATAATAAATGAAAAAAATAGAGATTATATTTTTTTCCTCCTAAGAGATTTATAAAGTTTATTTTAGTTCCTTCAGAAAATGCATTTTTGTGTGTGCTTCGACGACCTTTTCAAGAACCACTTTTAAGAGGACTTGAAAATTTGATCCATCAATTCCTCAACACAAGGAACCTTGTTGAAGAAGATATACCCGTTCTACGACTTCCAAAATAGCCTACACGACTAAGTGGCAAAATCAAGAAAACCGACTCTTCCTATTCTCTGCCTGAAAACACATTCTATACCGCCGAGTCCTTCTACTCGAATTTTAAGTACAATATGAGAAAATGCTAACACGAGAGAATCGTCCACCCAAAGATCATGTCAAAATAACCATGTCTAACTAACCATACCCAATAACCCTAGCTACACAATTGAAAACCAAATGGCCTCGACCCTACATAATGTGATCGATGTTTGATGGTAAAGCCTAACCATAGCATTTTTTTTACAAAATAATAGTATTTTTACTTTTGAATGTACCAAAAAAACAACATTAGTATTACTTTTGACATGGAATAGTGTTATTATATACAAAATTTAGTTGTTAGAAAACATTGAAGGCAATCAGACAAGATTCAAAATGCATAATCATAGTCCACAAAAATACATCTGCATGTTGTGAGTTGTATATGTTTTTTAATGAAATTAAATGATTAACATGCCTTCGTAAGAAAAAAAAATTATAGAATTCTTTAAAAAAATGGACCACTCTAAGGAGGCTAATTTTAGGTATTTTTATCCTTCTCAAAGTAGATGAGACAACTTTGTTAGTAAGGCCCCAATCAATAAAAGGAAAAGGGGAAAAGGCAAAAATAATTTTGACCCATAATCATGATAACTTTAAAAGAAAAATAAATATACTGTTTACAGCTAAATCCATTCCTCTACTAAATTTAGGGAAAATATATATATATACACAAAGCAAAAAAGGAACACAAAAATCATTCTTTTGGATTTTACCAAGAAAATTGAGTTTTTTTTATATTATTTTTTCCCTCTCAATTATCATTATCATTTATCTATATGACACATGGAGTGCTGCTTTGATCATTTTTATTTCACTTTGATGTTGTGAGATTCTCCAAGTTGTGGGTATTGTGTGATTTTGGTTTTTGGGGAATATAGAGAAACACTTCAAGTAGAAGTAAGAGACCATGCTTTGACAAAAGATACACAGTAATCACCATAGGTGTATGTGAAGAATTTTTTTTTACGGTTTAACTTTTTCCTTCTTTTGTTTTTGGTAAGGGTTTATCTTTCTTTTGCTCAAGTTGAAGAGTGTTAAAAGTTGTATTTGACCTCACTTGTGCCTTTTTTCACATTTTATATTAGTCTAACACATTCTCATGACCCAATTTGTACATTTGCCCTATTTTACCATAAATGACTCAGCAGATTATTTTACACATATCAAAAGAGTTTTACTGTTAAAAGAATTAAAAAGATAAAAATTTGAATCGGTTTAACACAATATTTTTTTGGGTAGAGAAGCTAAAAAGAAAAGGAAAAAAAAACTAAGAAAAAAGAAAAAGATTAATCACAAAGGAAGAAAGTTCTCATTGCGTCGTTTCTAAACAGATCACACACATCTTTTGGAGGAGAAACATGAGTCAAGAAGTCTGCATCTGAGGAAGCTCCAAGTTTAGCGAAAAAATTGGCATATTAATTCCCTTCTCTAAGTGTGTGATAAAGAGAAACATTGGTTTGAGAGAGTATCTCCTTTATATCTTGGATCAATACAGCATGAATATGATATCTAATTTGGGGGTCTTTGATGAGGTTGACATAGTGTAAAGAATCGGAGTAGCAAACCAGTTCATCAATATTCATGTCTTTGGCCAGCAAGAGGCCCTTGTAGATAGCATACAATCCGGCGAGCAAAATGTCAGATGATCATTGAATGAACCCTGAGAAGCTGTCAAGATAGTGGCTGAAGGTGTCTCTAATAATGCCGCCAAATCCAGATCGAACAGGGGGACCAAGGCAACTGCCATCCACATTAATAATGACACATGAATGGTTATTATTGTTCCATTTGATATATCTATCAACTAACCTGTCGTTAGAAACGGGGGAGAAGCAGTTTATGGTGGTTTCGACCATGGCTCGGATGTTGAAGGAGAGATGATTTAAGGACCAAGTCTCATGGTTTAGGCACATTAGATTGTGGTGTCTCCAAGACCACCAGACACCAGCAGAGAAAAGGAGAGTCTGTGATCCCGCGGCACCTAGTTTGAGCCAATCGTACACATCCGGGTTGGAAAAGAAATCTAGGTTGTTGAAACCAATGTGGTTCCAAAGGATACCAAAGAACTCGCAGTCTCGAATACAGTGAAGGAAGGATTCATATTGGATGCCACAGCGGGTCTAAGTAGAAGTATGACTCATTTTACGGTGGTTGAGTAGAGAGATGGTAGGCACAAAATTGTGACAAGCTAACCAAAAGAAGAATTTGATCTTTTTCGGAAGTTGAAGTTTCCAAATCTAGGACCAAAAAGTGTAAAGGATTATGAGTAGATATTGGATCCCTCAGGGAGAGTAAACAGTTATAGCCACTTTTAGTAGTGTAAGTGTCGTTTTTGTTGTTGGACCAAATAAAGGCGTTTTCGACAGAATCATTGAAGCCGAAGGTGGTGTTGTTAATGACATCAGCGACCAACAGAGGGAGCTGAGTGTAGACACTCCGGGTTTGAGGATGTATTGTGGGAAGCACGTCTTTGACCGAGAGTTGCATATCATGTATATCGACATAGGGAACTAGAGATTCAAGTCGTCAGAGAGTGGTCCATGGGGTGGACCAAAAGGACGAATATCATGATCCTGCACGCCAAGAGTAACCGCCTTTGAGGATGTCTGTTGCTCGAATAATAGAAGACCAGAGCTATTAGAAAGGATGCTGGAGAGGAGGAAAATTAGCCTGATGCTATATTTTCTAGAGAAAAGGTCAACACGAAACTTACTCGAAGATTGCACTATATTCCAGACAATTTTACCAAAAGAGAGATATTAGATTTCCTTGCCGGACGGACCCCCAAACCAACACACTGCTTGGGGCGAGCAAATTTTTGCATCCCACTAAGTGGATACCTTTGTTGTTGGAGTCTATCAATATAAAGTTACGATCGGTTTGATCAATGGTATCACAGATGCTTTGAGGGAGCCAAACAATCCGCATGTAGTAAGAAGGGATGAAGGTGATGACGGATGCAGCTAACATCAAGCGGTCTGGTTTGTTTAAAAGTTTATTTTGCCAAGAGTCAAGTCACGACTTCATTTTCTCAATAACAAAAAGAAATTCACTTCTCTTGGCTCTTCCGTTGAGGATTGGAAAGCCTAGGTACTTGTACCTACCTGGTAGAACTTTAACACAATATGAGATCTAAAGCGAACTTTAAAAAAAGAAATTATATATAAAATAATAATAATAATATTTAAAAAGAAAATTGAAAAAATAAATAAAAAGGAGGTCCGTAAAAAAAGGGAGTAAAAAGAGATGTGACAGAAAATTGCAAAAGGAAATTTTAGAATTAATTAATTGAAAGCAGGATTTATTTAGAAATAAAATTAAATATTAGATGTACAACTAATCAATATTTTTTTTCTTTTAAAATAATTCATATATACTAAGGCCCTGTTTGGATTAGCTTATTTTTGAGCTTATGCAAACAACTTATGCAATATAAATTAAGTTTTATGCTATTTTATAAATTCAAACTAATGAAAATTGTATTTTTATAAGATATTTTATCATAAACTACCTTAACAAACATATAATAATACATAAAAATTGCGTAAATTGTTTGCATAAGCTCAAAAATAAGCTAATCCAAACAGGGCCTAAATAAATTATACATGAGACAAATGAAACTAGTAACTTATAAAATTGATAATAATTTCACAATAACTATCGTATATACTAAATAAATTTTACATAGGACAAATTATGTTTTTTTTTTTGGTACATAGAAGAATTGACATAGTAAATATAAGAAATTCTCACACAAGTAAGAGAATCGGGATTCGAACTCCGGTCATGACGTCTATGCCTTACAATTTCGGCAAATTTTTGTCAGTTGAGCTAAAACTTATTGGACATAGGACAAATTATGTTAATGACTCATAAAATTGATTTTCGAAATAACTAGTGTATATATGAAATAAATCTTACATGAGATAAATTATGTTAATGACTCTTATATAAAATAAATCATGTATTTATTTTCAATAATAAAATAAATTATGTTAATGACTCATAAAATTGATTTTCGAACGTATATACGAAATAAATCTTACATGAGATAAATTATGTTAATGACTCTTATATAAAATAAATCATGTATTTATTTTCAACAATAAAATAAATTATGTTATTTTATTTATTCATAACTTTTAAAAAAATATTATTTTAATTAACAAAGTGTAACTTATAAAACAATCGGCATAACGTTACGATTCGTGCGAAGTTCTAATAATAATAATAATATTTTTGTTAAAAGTAAGGGGTAGATAATGGAGTTCATATATAGATAATTCAATCAAACAAACAAAAATATCATAAATTATTAAAAAACATTATGGTTGACACTTGATGACTATGAAGCCTGGATACATGACGTACACCAAACCGATACGGTGATACAATTTTTTTTTTTAAATTTCCGATACAATACGGCCGCGATACGTTGTTTAAAAATAATTTAAAATTAAATATACAAATACAAAATATATAAACATAACAAAAATCGAGAAATATAATAAATTAACATTCAAATTACTCAAACTGAACAAACAAGTGACAATTACATATCTCAAGTTAATTAAGTACTATCCAAAAAGAATAATTATTATTATCCAAATAATAAAACATCATCGGTACCATCCAAAAAACACATGGTTGTCAATCTATAAAAAATATCATACTCTAACATTCACTATTTAAGAGGAAACACAAATTATATTAGTCTCATCTCATCCATTTCTATCATAAAAAAAACATTATTTTTCCGATACTTCTCTGATACGTGTATCAGAGAAGTATCCGACACGTATCAATAATTATTTTTTTTAAAAAAATAAATTTGATTGTCTGATACTCTCCGATATGAATATCAAAAAATATCGGACGAATATCAATATTGAACACGTATCAGACACGATACTTTTCCATTTTTAAAATATCGGAATTTCATAGCTTGATTAGAAACCTTTTTTCTCACCGTAAACTTTCTTTTGGCCTTTGAACAATTAAACTTATCACTTCTATATTGGGACCTTTCATTTTCTTCTTGCTAAAATTTTTGTCTTTTCACCTAAAAACCTTGTTTGGATCGCTTGACCTTTGAGCCAGCTATGATAAAAATTCAATTTATTTATTTTTTATAAAAAGAAAAACTCTATTAGATAACTCACTTAAGAACTTAATACATAGATTATGAAAGAGTATGTTACGTGGAAGAACAACTAATTAAGTCTTAAATTATACATTAAACAAAAGTTAAATAAAGCAGCAGGCAAAGTGCACTCAAGAGCGAGCAAATTAAAAACCTTTGATAGATATATAGTTCCAAAGTTAAAAAGCATCGGATCATAGACATCCTTATATGCTTAATCATTTTTGTAACACTGTTTCACCTTGGCTGGCTTGGCAGCATATCTAATCATTAATCAAACAGGAACAATCGCCAGAGCATACAAACTGAAAAACCTAACCAAACTCCAAAAACAGTAGTTTTATTGATTCTTTGGCTAGCTAGATAGATAGATGAAATCCAATTGACAATGCTATAGCATTATTTGTCTATATCTTGACATGACTATACTCAATATGGGTGAAAGTTATTGTATATCGATTTCCAAACCACAAAATTAGAGGGACCTAAAAGAACTCATAATATTGCGAACGTAAATTCTAATATGAATCGACCTCTTATTTTTTTATTTTTATTTTTTGGTATAAAAGAGGGCCGAAGCCCAATAAGACCAAAAAAAAAAAGAAACTAAAAAATTAGACGAACATTTATAGGCATACAAACCCTAGAAAAATCGTCAAAAATGAGTTTTTGGAGCTCATTTGGAGGAGTCTCCATTACAACACAAACTAAAGAATTTAAAGAGAGACTAAAGTTAGCAAGCCAATCAGCACAACGATTGCCTTCTCTCCAAGTATGACAAAATTGGACACTCCAATCCAAAGCCAAAAGGTTTCGAATACGCTGCACCAATGTAGGAACTACTCCACTGAACTTGTAGTTATCTGTAACTATATCTGTAACTATATCAATAAGAACACCTTCTTATTTAAACGATTCATGATGAACTAACGCTATAACGAATACAAATTTTATAAAATTCATCGTAAAAAAATTATATAGATCATTCATAAAAAAAAAATTAGAAAAATTGAAAATCATTTGATATGTTATTAGGACTCGTTAAGATTTACGGTATTTAATAATCGTTAATCTTTATGGATCTTAATAATATATCAAATTATTTTCAATTTTTTTACATTTTTTTATGAATGGTCTATATGATATGAATTTTTAATCCAACGGTGAATTTTATAAAATTCGTATTCATTATAATAATATTAATTAATCACTTGTCTACGATGGACCTCTTGAGGAGATAGTCCACCATAACATTGGCCATATTGCGAAATCCAGTTTGGTCATCTACCACTTTATAACTTACTATCTAGCTAAATTGATATGATACTCCCAAATCCCAACTTAAGAAGACAAATTATAGCTTCTCTAAAGTGTTTTTTTCCACAGTTTTGACACTATTTTATATTACAATTGGTTGATCTAAAATGTACGATTAAGATTATTTCAGTTAAAAAAGTCAGATTGCATGCTATTAGAAAAGCTTTTTAGACCTATTAGGCCGATCTATTTCAATAAATATGAATAATATTGTCCTATAATTATTATATATTAAAAATTTCTACTTGGATTAAATTATAAATTTCTATTAATTTTTTCACACATATAAATGTATTATTATAAACTAGAAATTTTATAATTTTTTAGGCTTTCACCATCAATTTAATATGGTTCGGGTGTCAGTTCTGCCATCAAGTGGTTTCAGCCATCTTTCAATCGCAGTTGCAGGGGATCAAACCGTGGTTCTCCCTACCAAGTTCAGCGTCAATCACCACTAAACCAACTAACGATCGGTAGACTTTATATATGATGCCATATATAATCAAACTCTTTAAAATATAATGTTAAATATTAAAAGTAAGTTTAATCTCGTTGGTTTATTAGTTCATTCATATATTTATTTATTTAAATATGTTCATATGGAATAGATTTTTAAATATGTTAACACGTCATATCAAATTTTCAAAAGGTTAGACTTGGGCTTAAAATATAAATTTATAATAATAGGTCATAAAACTGACTTAAATCTTTAATTTTTTGACAGATCAAATTCAGATTTAGCAAAACTTAGTTCAATCTAACCTATTCTTAAAGATGTTCACCGGCCACCGCCTCTCTCATGAAATATAGAATTGAGTGGATCTTATAAACTCTTTAATTCCATTTTTCAGACAAATAGAATGAAGGACAATATTAATTAAGTCCCCAGTCCCCACCTCATACACACCTAGCTAGCTTATGATTATATCTGCATTGAGAACGTGGATGGATTAGTCATCGAAGAGTAGTACAGTACATATAATTAACTACGTATATAACATATGCTAGCTAGGCTTTTATGATGTTGATTTCTCTTCTCACAATATATATGGAGAACAATAGTGTGTGATCTCAGCAAAGGGAAGAAACACAACACAAGCATGTCTACAACAAGTACAATGTACAACCGTAAGAACCCTAAGTTACTCTGTTCTCTACTTCTCTATATATGCAATAAAAAATAAAACTTTGATGTTATTTGAAAAATCAATATATAAAAATATCAGGTGTCTAACTAATATAGATCAGATATGTCAGCCATTTAATTAATTTAGAAATGAATTTTTGTTTGTAAGGGAAAATGGTGAGATCATCTCATGTGATTTTATATTTTTAGGGTAGGTTTGTAACCAAAAAATAAAAAATAAATTTTTTTTAGGGTAGGTGCAACTATGCTAATAAATTGCTCTAAATTTTGATGATAACCAACAATGCCACCTTTTGGTAAAAAATTAGGGTCCAAATGTTCGTATCAAAAATTAAAAAATTTACCAATTATTTTTTTGTGTTAAATGTATTAAATGTATTTTATTTCAAAAATAATGTATTAAATTTTTTTTTTTTTATATTCCTTTGCAAATTAATGATATCAACAAGACACATTTAAGAAATAAAAAAAAAAAATATTTGAAAAGAAAAAAACATCTAAAAGTTTGTATAAAGTCTTATATTTAGAAACATTTTTTTGATAAAAAAGTCTTATAGATTTTTTTTGACAGAAAAAAAATCTTATAGTTAAAGATAGATAAATTTTATTTTATTTTAATGGCAAAGATAAATAAAATATTAAATCTCTCTTAAGCGACAAAAAGGACCGAACCAAATTACTCTCAAGTCCTTGCACTTGAACATTAGTCAGCAATGTTTTTATATCATTATTGACAAATTCCTATTTTTAGTAATTTCACCTACTCATTCCCCCTACCCAGTTGCTTGCACCATTTACAGCAATAATGCTCATATAGGAGTACAATAATTAATTAAGGGCAAATGCTAAATAATGAACCCTTTGCATTAGTTAAGGAACTAAAAATAATAAAATTGTTTTGAAACTTGTGTAATCAACTTTTTAATGTGTAAGTTATGTTTTTTCAATGTAAAACTTACTACTTTTGGATTCATTAACTAATGCACCAGTGCACTAGTTAACAAAATCCAATTATTAAATATCTTTGAAAATTTTATTTTTTATTTTGGTTACAAAGAGAGCATAAGCCGGATATATCTTTGAAAATTTTAAATAAAGTGATTAATGTAAAATTTATTTGAAGTTGAATTCTATTTTAATTTTTTTAAAAGAAAAATAAAAAAGGCAAAATGCATTAAAACAAACTAAATCCAGATACAAGAACTAGGAGAAATTACATTCTCTCAATGCATATGTATATATCTAGTATGGTTGTACTATTAAAAAAATAGTCACTAAACTATTTGATAAAAAAAAATAAACAAAAAACAAAATAAACACTAAAACCCCAACAACGCATCTAAAGTAATTGATATATAGTGTCTATTCTATTCAACTAATTAAATTGATTTGTTTTTCTATATTCGAATTCAAATTGAATTAAACTAATCAAATTCAATCTATATTCATTTGAAGGATTTTGATTCTATTCGGCAATTTCTCTCATGTTCTTCATTCTGCTCTCATCTCAGTCATTCATTCATCATTTTTTCTATCTTCGATACAATTATTTTTTTACTTTATGAACCAACAACCATTAAATTAGGAAAAGAAGAGAAGGCTGAACACAAACAATAAAAGAGAATCCAAATCCTTCATTTGAATATCATTTTTATATTATTCAAAATCGATCACCTAAAATACATTACTATTATATTTTACTAGTTGCCAGACGCGCACGTTCCGTGCCCGTCTGTGTGATCCATTTTTTTTATTTTATTAAATTGTGTAAAAAATTATATTGTAGATTTTTTATATACATTTATATTTTTTATATCAAGGAAAAAAATTTTAAAAGGTATAGAAGTTATAAAATATAGAAGTTAAATAAAAAGAGAGTAAAAAAATTTAAAAGAAAAAAACTGTTAGGGGCAATTATGGTATTTTAAAAAAAGGCTATACCAAAGTTGTGTTTTCCCTTTATTAATAGTATAGATTATTACTTTTTTCATTTCACAGTATTAGCTTCGTCTATAAAAAATTGTATTATTGTACTTAACTTAACAATATAAAAAAATATTTATATTTTTAAATAAACCTCCCAATAAAATTTTAAAAATTATTAATCAAATCAAACTAAGACACGTTAACCAAATCAATTACATTTTGATTGATTTGCGTTTTTTATTCCAAAAATTTAAACCGATCCATTAATCTCTAAATTATAAAAATATATATTATGGAAGATAAAAGTAGTTTTTTATTTCTATGAAAAATCTTAAAGCTTTGTTCGTAAGTTTGGAAGGGAAATGAGGGGAGGAATACTTTGGAGGGATGGAAATACAGAGGAAAATTAGAGAAATTTTTATATTTTTGAAAACAGTGTTATTTATAGAGATATGTGTTTATTATTAATAATTTTTCATTTTAAGAATAATAAAACAATGTAGATTAAATTTGAAGAATTCATATAAGCCATTCAAAAACTTTCTCCAATATAGCATTTTTGAGTTTCACCAAATTACGAAATTTTTGTGTTATAAAGAAAAATAAATTCTCTAAACTCCTACCATCGCAAACTTCTCCATTTCTTTCATTTGTTTCTTCATATTTGTTCAAAACTCTTCACTCCAAATTCGCAAACAAAGCCTAATATACATTACGAATGATTTATATTTCTTATATATCCAACATTAAACTCATTCATATATGGTTAATGTAGAAGTGTAGAACTAACCTCTCACATTTGAACTCAACAATTATTAGAGTTTCTCACATTCGATATTTTGATCCAACTCTATTATATCCACTTTCTCTTCACTAAACCGAACCAAAGCTCTCATATACCAGCTTATTAGAGAGATCGAAAGCAACAACAAACCAATATTTCAAGAACACAAGAGAGACGCCGCCTTTTTTTCATTCAATCTTAATGGGAAAACATTCTTTAGAAGTTAGTATTAAAAAAAAAAATTAATTCTTGGTTCACAAAGTATCTCTATTCTCTCTCTCTCCATCTTATCTTTTTCTTTAAAGTTTGAGCTGCAGATCCTCAATTCTTAACCTTTTCGTGTGTGTTTGGTTCTGCGGTGGTAAGAAATGATTTTGATAGAATTGATTCTGTAAAATTAATTTTTGTAAAAATTGATTTTAAGTTAAAGTGATTTATGTTTGCATATATTCATGCAAAAGTGAGTTGAACAAACAATTTGAATGTAAAAATCAATTCTACAATCAGAAGCTACGATTTCTAGCTTCAAGTAGAATCAATTCTGGAGGCAGAATCAATTCTGGAGGCAGAATTAATTCTACTTTTGAGAAACCAAACAACTCAGAATCAATTCTACACATCTAGAATCAATTCTGGTTACTTGAGAATTAAAACCAAACATACACTTCAACACCAAACCCATGCTTATACCTTGATATCACCCCTGATGAACTCAGTCACCTTCATGTTATTCCTCACCTTTGTCATTGTTCTGTCGGGTGATTTTCAATTATAGATAGCTATCCCTCTCAATGTGAGTTATGAGCATTGTTAAATTTCATGTGCATGTAATTAGAGTTCATAATTTAGGTATCAAAAGAGATAAGTATTTCCTTATTTCAAAAAATTAGTTCCTAATTTTGGACATGTGACACTATAGTACACCCAAAAATATGTGTACCATTGTACTTTGTTGTATATACTGTAAGATAATTGGAAAGGTCCCTTTCTCATTCATTTGAATAGAATATATATACATCAATGTGTAACGTTTAGTCAACTATCTAATTATGATATAGCATAATTACAGGGAAATTAATTATAACAAATAATGACAAAATATTCTATTCTATCACACCCCTATGAACCCACAATCACTATCTCATACCTCCCCAACCAACTCGCCTACTGCAACCCCCTCTCCCTCACCACCGACGATCCAACCACAACCACCCCCACCTACACGAACCATCACCACCCGTAGCATGCAAGGCATTGTTAAACCTCGCAAGATCTTTACCTTAGCCGTCACTCAACCTAACCACGCCATCTCTCCCATACCTAAAAATCCCAAGATAGCCTTATCCGACCCAAATTGGAAATCCGCAATGCAATATGAATTTGATGCTCTTATTAGAAATAAGACGTGGGATTTAGTTCCTCGTCCATGTGATGCTAATCTTATTCGTTGTATGTGGATTTTTAAACATAAGAAAAATTCTGATGGCTCCTTTGAGCGGTATAAGGCTCGTCTTGTAGGTGATGGCAGGTCACAGGTTGCAGGTATATCATATACAACATGTGCTTTATATGAGGATAGGATCTTTTTTGGAGTAGGATAATTTCTTTTTGTTAACAAGATATTGCATTTCTAGATAGGATATAACTGAGAGGTAACAAAGGTACAAACTTTGTTTTCAATTTCTATTCTTTGCCCCTCTGTCCAATGATCCAATTTTCTTGGTTCGTGAGTGGATGTACCCACTTTTTCCCTCTCTTTTGCTTTCACTTACTCCGTAAATGAAGGTGTCTTTATCTCTTCTATCTCTTTCCCCTTTCCCATACCTATCATAGATCTTTGAGCACCAATCAAAACCTCTCTTCTTTTTTTTAGACTATGTAGTAAGTATGTATCACTTAAAGATACAATTGTAAGGTGACTTGTTTTAAATCCGAACAAAAATATTCGATCTAGTAATATCAACATTGTCAATTTAAGTTAAGTCTTTCACTTCTGATCAAAACTTCTTTTTTATTCCCCTTAATTATGAGAGAGAGTGTGTATTAACATGCAACTTTTTTTTTATGTTATCTTTATCGATTGAAAGTAATTTTATTCAAAGTATTATCAGATCTTAAATGTGAATGACACATTTCGTAGTTAGAATTAATTTGAATATTGATATGTTCATTACATATTATAAGCAAAAGTCACAATTTAAATTCATTGAATACTTAGTGTGTGTTTGGTTTCAATTCTGGAGTTGCCAGAATTGATTCTAGGTGTGTAGAATTGATTCTAACTTGTTTAGTTTCTGAAAAGTAGAATTGATTCTGCTTCCAGAATTGATTCTACTTGAAGTTAGAAATCGTATAAATTTATTATCCACAAATCTTTAGTTCAACCGACAGAAATTTCAAAATTGCTAAGTCGGACACTATGGTTGAATTTCGAACCATAATCCCTTTACTTTGTGTATGAATTTCTAATGGCTTATTATTTAGCCTATTAAAAAAATACATAAATTAAGTAGTGACATTGTATAATTGACATAAGTTTCCCAAACACATTTAATGTGACATTCTCTTTGGAAATCATGAATAGCATATGGATTGATGGTGTGATTACCATAGTAGTAATGTGGTTTCCATCCCTGACATTAACTGATTTTCAGTGGGATTCTAGGGAATTTATGTAACACTTTTGATTACAATCATAAATGCAAATTGGGGAAATGGAGAATTTCTTGCCTGAAATGGCTTGACATTATGGAATTGTAGGTATGGTCTCCATTGCTATTGGTCATATCAAAACCATATATCATCCCACTCCGTTCATAGATTTCAGTTGTACAAAAATGCACATGGATTATTATGCCCAAATCTAAGCTTTGCATGTGGGCCTCGTATGACACGTGCATTATGGTTTTTGTTGATTGTAAAGTCATTGGGACAATTTTTCAAAGAGTGAATGAAGAGTATAGTGATATTCATGAGTGAATGTGCGGTAATTTACTTGATTATGGGATCCAACTCTAAGTGCTACTACATGCAATCCTTATTATTCTCTGCCTATTATTTTAAGATATTTTTTACTCTTTTATTTCCTTTAAATAAGACCTTTTTCAAAATCTAATCATTTTTATAAAAATACTTCTTCTGTCTTAAATTATAGAGAAAACAAATAAATACACAATTATAAAAAAAAAAAATTGGGGTATTTTCGAAATAAGTTTGCGGTAATAAAAATAATTGGTTAATTGTTATGGAAAAATAATGGTAGATCAAAGCCGTATATCTCCACTTACCAAAAAAAAAAATGTAAATAATGTCTGAAAGTTATTATTAAACCATACTGTTGACACAATTTATAGAAACCGGAAAACTTTTTATAAGTATTCTGATAAAAATGTAAATAATGTCTGAAACTTTTTGCAAACCGGAACACTTGTTTAAAATGTTTCGATAAAATTAACAAATTGAAAAATTAAAATGCTTATTGGAACACTATATTTGAAGGGTGTACAACTTTTCAAATAGTTTATCAGAAAAATGAAAAAATAACAAAATAAAAAAAATATACTATAGTAAAATACGAATAAAATGGAAATATTTTAAAATATATAGGGGTGAAGAGCTAAATATAGGGGTAGAAAAAACAATTTCCATTCTCAGGGCCTTTGGAATAAGGAGTGTGTGAGATTTGAACAGGAAAATTTACATATGCCACCTTATTTCATTTGATAATTTCTTTTCCAGCCCCTCGCGTTTCTTTTATACCCCTCAAAAATCCAACTTTGCCCTTAATAAAAATTTCGGTTCGTAGAAACCGAAATTTTTTTAGTTTAAATTTCAGAAAATTTCGGTTTCTAAAAACCAAAGTTGTATTTCAAGGCAAAAAAAATTTCGGTTTATAGAAACCAAAGTTTTTCGTAAGGGCAAAATAGGAAACTCGGGGGGTAAAAAAGAAACGTGGGGGGCTGGAAAAGAAAACTTCATTTCATTTCTTGTGTGTCATATACATTTATCAAAATATTTCTATTTCTATTTTTCTTTATGAATAAAGGAACATACATTAATAATTCGAGACCAGTGGAGTTTTAAATATGTTTAGAGTGGAGTATTGATCATGGGCTCATTTTTAAGGATATAGTGTACCAATTAAATTTTTAGAGAGTTTCTTTTCACATTTTTCGAATTTCCTTCTTCACCCACTGAAATGACCATAGTATCCTTCTCGCTATCTGGAAAGCGAACACTTTTTCGCACTCTAAGTAGCGAGTGCCAATATTGTATACTCGAATTGAACGCCAACACCCTCCAAGGATGAAAATTTTTTGAAAAAAAAGAGTTCGTATCCTAGGAAGCGAACTCAGTTATGAGTTCACATCCTAGGGAGCAAACTCTTTTTTCATGATTTTTTCATCCATGGGGGGTGCCGGCGTTCAATTTGAGTGTAAAATATTGACAATCGCCACTTAGAGTGCGAACTAAAACATAGTTCGCTACTTAGAGAGCGAACTCAGTTTACACTTTAAAAAGGGTGAAGTGGACAATTTTTTTTTTTTGACTTTTATAAGGTTCACATCCTAGGATGCGAACTGTGCTGTTCTGTTTTTACAATTTTACACACTTTCTTCCTAATTAGCGAGAGGGGTATTGGCAAGTTCAGGGGGTGAAAAAGACAACCGGGGGATGCGAAAAGTAAATCTCAAATTTTTATATTAATTTTTTCTTTCTTAACCTTTTGGTTCTTAATAAAAAGAGTCGAAATAATTTGAAATTTGTCTGTAAAATAAATGAAATCTAATCAATAATTATTTCGGTTAAGATGTGAACTCAAGTTCTTGCAAACTAGTATCTGTTTTTAATCGGAGTTCATTAACACGTTCAACCACTTAGTAATATAAAATTTCACATTAGAACATTCTATAATTATTTTTTTTTATTATAAAACATATTTCTTCCAAGTTTTAATAGATTTATAATAAATTGTATCTATAAATATAGGTCAATTGATAGAGACATTATAATATGTATTGCTCAAAATTCAAACTCAATATTTGTCACTTATTCACTTTAATAGGTGAATTATTTTTATTTTTATAAAAGAGCGATAAAATCTTGATCACTAAACTACTTAACATTTTTTTAAATGGCACTAAACTACCTAACTAAAAATAATAATAATGGACAACATAGAAGATAAAATTGTGAAGCAATTAATGAAATAAGTCACCACTGAAAAACTTAATAAAATAAAGGTTAAATTGCAGTTTTGGTCCTCCAAGTTTCTTAATTGTGCGATTTTGGTCCCCCAAGTTTCAAACGAGCGATTTTAACCCTCTAAGTTTCACAATTGCTCGATTTTGGCCCCCCAAGTTTACTCTCTTTTGCATTTGCTAGTCACTGTTTGATTTTTTTGACTAAAAAATTGTTTATGTGGCATTTAAAAATAAAATAATTTTTTTAAAAAATAAATAAAATATGTTTTTAAAATTAAAAAAATTGTTTTAAAATTAAAAAAATGTTATAAATAGTAATATTTGTATTTATAAAAATGTGTATTACAGTAAAAATCATTTTTTAATAAAAGTTTAATAATTTTTACTTTTTTTTTAAAAAAATTGTTTACTAATTTTTTGAAAAATAGTTCATAAAAAAATATATTATAACAAAATTATTTTATAAATAAATCACCTAATTACATATAATAAAAAATATTTTATAAGTTGTTTTTTCAAAAAAAACAATTTGTAATTTGTTTAAAAAAATAAAAAAATGTATATTTAATTTTAAAATGCCACATAAGTAATTTTTAATCAAAAAAATTAAAGGGGACTAGCAAATGCAAAAGGGGGTAAACTTGGGGGACCAAAATCGAGCAATTGTGAAACTTAGGGGGTTAAAATCGCTCGTTTAAAACTTGGGGGACCAAAATCGCACAATTGTAAAACTTAGGGGATTAAAATCGCTCGTTTGAAATTTGGGGGACCAAAATCGCAAAATTAAGAAACTTGGGGGATCAAAACTGCAATTTACCCTAAAATAAAAAAGAATTTAACAATTGATCTTTAGATAGACAAGGAATTATATATATATATATATATATATATATATATATATATATATATGTAAAGCATACTTTTAATTGCTGATGTGTTATCACTAGAAAACTTCATTGCTTATGTGTCATTTTTGCAAAACTCAAAAAAAAAATTGTATATTGTTTGCATTCTTTTAGTTTCCTTCACCTACTAATTAATTGAATAATTAACTAACACTATTATAAAAAAATGTTATGAAAGGTGAAAGATCACCCATTTTAATGTTGTTTTTTGTGTACTTATTTTGAGTTTTAAACCATTCATTCTTATTAATCTTTCAATCCCACTATAAAAAAAACTATTGTTGTGAATTAACTATTATATATATATATATATATATATATATATATATATATATATATATATATATATGCCAATATGTATAATCTCTCCTCATACATGGGTATATGAAATTTCTATTTGGAACTTGGAAGGGTTATTAGTGTTGTTGTAGAAGAAAAGTAATTTTCTAAAATTTTATGATCTCATCGTGTCCTTCTTCTTCTTCTTCTTCTTCTTCTTCTTTTTTGAAACATATAGTGATAACATGAAATACATATGGACTAATAATTCTTATCACAATGACATGAAAAGTCAATCCTAACATACACATGACTATGCTTATATGAAATGAAATTTTATCTTCTATACATTCTTGCTACGACATGCATCATGGTTTGCATGATGGTTCTTTATCTTCTTCTTTCTTTTTGTTTTTATATGAATTTTTTTAATTCATCAACTGACTAATAAAGAGTTTATTTTTTCTTAGATTGATATTTTTATTTTTAATTTTGCTCTCAGTTTGTCTCCATAACAAGTAGAACCACGAGTATTTTATTTATTTGTTTTTTGTGTTTGCAGATCCCAAATTTATTATGTGTCTCAATCAACATCAAAAGAAAAAAAAATCAAAAGAGGTAATTGAAGAAATGTTGCACTTTGTCTTTTTTTAGTATCTTTAGGGTTATGTTTGTGTGTGCGTTTGCAGATCATTTGTCTCGATCAACATCATCAGAAAGTCTTATTGTGTCACAATTAGGGGTGAAAGCGGAACAGAAAAATCCAATTGAACCGATGATCCAATCCAATCCAAACTGAAAAAAAACCGAATTTTTTGGTTCGAATCAAAAACCGAACCGAACCAATTGAAAACCGATGTGGTTTGGTTCGGTTCTCGGTTCCGTTTTCAAATCCATTGGATTGAACCGAACCAAACCGATACCTGTAATAGAATCAATTTTAGCCCATATGTGATAAGCCCATGTCAACATTTAACCGGCCCAACCTTAATATTTGTTAGGATCCTGAATTCAAAAACACGCAGCAACCTTAACATTGAATCCAAAAACACATTGTGAACAAACAAATATGCTTTTGATTTAGTTTTGATTTTAGGTTTTCAAAACATGTTTTCAAATAATTTTTAGTTTTTAATTTTTTTTAAAAAGAGAACACGGTTGATTAAAATAGCAACCAAACATGCCCTGATTTAGTTTTGATTTTGGGTTTTCAAGTAATTATTATATAAACATAATGTCAACAACAAGTATTGTGTTTTTAAATTTTTAAAAAGAGAACACAGTTTTTGCTTGTTTATGTAGGTTTCTTGATCTGACATGCCCTAAATTTAAGCTTATAACCATGTGAATTTAAGTTTTTGTAAATTTAAGTTTTGATCTTTTTAACTATGTGAATATAAGTTTTTATAAATATAAGGTTTTGAAAATTTTGAGTTTCAAACGCATCAAACTCAATAATGTTAAACATGAGAAAGTGTGTTAAGTGATTCACATTGTCAAATAACCGATTACTCCAAAAGCTTAAATTGTTATTGTAAGACCCGTAATTTCACAGTACCTTTTGTGTGAGGGAAATAAGTAACGGCTAAGCACTTTAGGGTTTTTGTTAAGTCTTTTTATGAGTATCGTCGTAATAACAACATTTTTGCTGAGTTGGAGCCTGTCTTGTGCTGGAAATGCACAGACTTTTGGTCCTTAGTCTTTAATTATCTATGAGAACGTTTCTGTGTTTTCAGAATTTTGAAATTCGACTTTCTCCGCTTTTTGGAAAAACGAGTAGAAAATTGTACCCGCTGTTTGAAAATTTTACGGTTTCCGATTTCCGTCAAAATTTAAACTGAGACTCTATATATCGACTGTTATGATAATTTGATCTCATAATATTTCTCCGAGCTTAGGAGCGAAAATTTATTCGGAATAAAGTTTATTAAAAAATGTGTGAATTGTTTTAATTAAGTGGTTTACGGTATAATTTTTCTGTTTCCGTAAAGTTTATCGGTACGCGAAATACGACTCGTTTAAGAGCGAATGCGGGAACTGAGCGGCTACTAGGCCTAAGACCATGGAAATATCTAGATATTTATGGGATATATTATTATTTAATTGTGTGAGAGAAGTTTTGAATGGCTAGGATTTGATCATGATACTTTGCACTATTTGATCCAATGGCCTAGATTGATCCATGGCTTTATAAGTAGAAGACTTAGGAAAATTGGAAAAGTATTTTTCACTCTTCTTTCTCTCTTGGCCGTGCCATATCTTTCTTCTTCCTTCCTTCATAAAAATTTCATTCCTCCACCATTTTCACTCTTTGATAGCTTGTTTGAATCCTTGGAATTGCAAGAAGCTTCTTCACTGAGGTTAAGAGGATTAGCCGGATTTGAGGAATTCGTCGAGAGAGACGGATATTGCTCGCATACGTAAGTTGATGTGTTGGAAGCTTGCCGAGGTAAGGGCACTTTCTAACGATTTCATATACCTCGAAATATCGAGTGCTTTTTATGCATGTGTAATTGTTGCTTGAATATGTGTATTTGCTTGATGTGATGCAATATGAATTACGAGCATGATTGTTTTGTGATGTATTCTCGTGACGAGAACTTGTTTGAGAACGTGCTATATTCTACACATGTTTGAGTGGTTGTTGTGAATTTCATATGATTGAATAATATGAAATGTTGATGCATGTACTTGATTGATTATCTTGTTGTACATGATGTTATTTGTCTTACATATGATTTTGCGAAATATATGTATTGGCATGTGGTTGAGAATTACATATGCTTGAAAGCTGTGTATTTGTTGCATTAGCATATATGGGGAATCGTATGCTCATGCATTCATAGTACGTGGTGACCGTGATGGGCAACGGGGTGCGACTGACAGTGATTGGGTCCACCTTAATCCTGCGGGATTTTTATTGAGTCCAATACGTGGTGACCGTGATGGGCCACGGGGTGTGATTGACAGTGATTGGATCCACTCTAATCCTACGTGGTGACCGTGATGGGCCACAAAATTTTATTGATGCCCTGCGGGGTTTAGTAGGTGTGCGACAACCAGTGATTGGTGTCCACATGAAGCCTACGACTCTCTGCGGAGAGGTTAAATTCCAGAATTCATGCATGTGAAACAGTCCCGGGTAGGGTGATCACAATCATGTAGAGTGTGCATTGATAGGCTAATTGTGCATTCGAATATTGTTGTGTGTGATGGATAGACGATTTGTGCACTTAAATTCTATGATGTGTGATTCATATGATAAATGAGTATATGCTGCCATGTATTGTATATCTTGCGCTGCGTATTTTTGGTTATATGTTATTTTTAGATCGTGACCCTCGACGAGCATTTTTAGGGATTTATTTGTACCGCGTGGAGAAGCGGCAAGGCTTGAAGCTGTCTGTGGGTCTTCGTCACCCAGTCATCTTCAGTTAGAGTTTAAAGATCAGCTTAGGGGTAGTAGTTTAAGAGTCTCGTTTACTCTTATTTATTGTCCGCTGTATTTATATTGAAATTGTATTACAATATTTATTTGGAATAAATGATGTCGCTATGTTTGTTTAGACATAGCGTATTGTTCTAATCTTAAACTTTTATTCGTGAAAACAATTTATAAAAGAGGCATTGCATTCCGATCGTTATTTTGAAAATGGTTTACTCTGATTTAATTTAAGTACGATCGTGAATGTGTTATTTCAAAGTTGTTGTTGTAAAAAAAAAAAAAGTGCCTACTTTTAGGCTTCGAAAAATCGGGGTGTTACATTGTGGTATCAGAGCCGGTGGTAGATTCTCGCAAAAGGGCTCTGAGTTGGATGTCCTAAGCTGATCAAGAGTCGAGTTTAGTGTGACTAAGGGCATTAGTCCTTATGTGTTATGTGGTTGTTTGTCTTGAGTCTAGCAGTGTATATGCTTAGGTCCTTGATAGTTTCTTACTGAAGTATTGTTCCCTATAGTATTTCAGTAAGTAGATTAGTTAAAACCCCCGAGCATTGGTCGAATTTAGTCGACAAGTGTATCTGAATTCCTTAGATGGAGTTGTCCGAGGAGGATGGAGTTGAGGCGAACAAGAACTACAAGTGATTCTTGGAAGTAATATAATGGATGGGAAGTGGCATTAGATGTTGCCACTCAGAGGTGCTGTTTATGGACGAGTGAAAGTCAATTGATAAAGAATTGTAAGTAAGGATCAGATTAGGACGACCTTTTGAAGAAGATATTGAATATTTGTTCTGTAAGTTAGGGTGCGACTTGATGAAGTCATTAGGTTTTCAAGAGGATGCAGCCACTGTGGAATGGTGGAGCATGTGGAGATGTCAATTGTATTTAATTGCGACGTTTGGATAATAATTGAGGCAACTTGAATTGGAATTAAAGGACGTTGTACGTCCAGAGTGAGGAAACCTAGTGGTGTTAGACGACATTTATGCGAACGAAGGATAACTTAAGGGTTTAATTTAAGTGTGCGAGATGAATTCGATTCGAAACTAAGACTTGTAAGGATGAATCTCGTGATGATTGAGTGTAAGAGACCAATTATCACGTTGATATATAAGTGACAATCTATACGTAGTTCGGTAGATAGTAAGTATAGATGTCGATGTGAGATGAAATGTTAGGTGAGTAATTGTTGCATAAGTGAGGATTTGGAGAGATGCTTAGGTAAGAACGAGGAGTTCAACCTTGGGAAGTGAGTTTATATCGATGATAAGTGATACTAGAGGTGTATAGTATGGGAAATACCTAGAGAATTGTAGCAGTGTAAGCTAGAATTGTTAATTATTGACAATAAAACCCTAAGAGAAAGTAAACATCTTGAGTAATTTGTAGGTATTAGTCATGACTTATTGAGTAGTTTAAAGAAATTAGTCAAGATTTCGGTAGAGACCTTGTGTTGAATGACATTTAAGTCGATATGTTGGTCGATCAAGATGGTTGAAGGACCAATTAGTACCTTGAATTTATGATATTATAGGAATTAAGAGGGACAAGTTTTAAATAATTCAAGTGGTTGACAAGAATTTTTGGAGATTTTATAGGAATGTCATGCTATGAGTAGGAAAAGAGTTTGTTAGTAAGAATACTAAGACAATAGAGATGATAGTTGGAAGGACTTTTATTGTATATTAGGATTAAATGGATGAATCTGGATGGTGTAGTAAGTATTTGGAGTTCTTGAGGAATAGATTCAAGAGTTTGATTTGGGTATCGAACGTACTAAGGATGAGATTATAGCAAATTGTTGTGCTTGGATAGCTGTTCTTGAAAAGTCAAGCAGTAAGATTTGAGATGAGTGTTTAATAGGCTTGATTGATGAGTAAGATATGTCAATTTGGAAGTAAATTACAGTGACGTGACAAAGATAAGAATGTAGATATAGTTATGCATAGAGATGTAATTAAGAGAGCTTGAAGGATAAATTAATTGAAGCATTTCATTACAAGGAGTAGAATAGTTGACACCTTAGTGGAAGTTAGAGATGAATAAGAATCCAGCTAGTGAATGGATGTGTCGGGACGGGTAGCAAAAATGTATGTGGGAAATTGGTTATTGGTATTAGAGAAAAAACTTTGACTTTAGAATAGTCACGACGAGTAGGGATTGGTTGAACTCAGAAGAGTATGATTGATTGGACACAAGTTGATGTGGAACAAGAGTATTTGGATTGTGTGCGGCACATTAAAGATGTTGTTTGGAATTAACTAGTTATTGGTTATGGTGGTTTGGGAACCAACACTAGACGATTGTTGAACTTGGAAGTTGCAAATTACTAGAGTGTTGAGGAGGACCTAATTGGAGTTTCTAACATAAAAAAGAATCGCAAAGAAAGTGCTAATGTTGTATGTTAGCAAGGAAGTGAGAAGGTAATACGAGTTGTAAGGGGAGTATGACAATCTCATTGGTTATCTTAGAAAGGATAAAAGTAATGGTAAGAAGAACTACAGTGATGTACCTTTTAAAGAGTTAAGGTTGAGTAAGGAACCACATGAGGAGTGTATGCCAATGAAAGTGGAGCTTGACATGTTTGATAAAAAACACAAAAGAGTGGAGATGAGAAAAGAGTTTTAATTTGGAAAGTAATGATTGTGCATATATATTAAGGATTCGAAAAGCACCACCTGAATGGATGTCGTTTCCATGCAGGTGTTGTATGTGGAAAGTGAAGAGAGTTTAAAAAAAATTTCTAGTGGGAAAATTGAGTATAGAATGGACAGGGAGACCATCTCTTACGCGGAAAAGGGAATTTAATGGTATGAGGAAATGAACTCAAGAGAATTCGGAAAAATAACGGGGATATGATGTAAGGTGGTGTGTGCCAACAGTGGCAGTCAACGAGAGAAACATATTTTTGGCATGCGCGAGTAAGCTCAGTATTAATTTGGAAATTATGTGGACATATATAAGAGATTGAATTTTGGGAATTTGAGATTTGTATAAAGAGAGTCATAGAGAAGTAGATGGTATAGTCTGGCATGCACCAAGAAAATTTGGGGAGTTGTAATCACCAACCGGATGTTGGGATGATATTAATAAGACTGCAATAGGATTGATATTGAAGATGACAACTTTTTCGAAGTGTAATGGTTTGGGTGGCACTGGTTGTGTTGCCATTGTACTTACTGTTGGATGATACTAAACAGATGTTTCGTGATTGAAAGCATGATAGTTTAAGTGACTTGATTTGAGTGTTGTGTCTCGTCAACGAGATTAAAGTTGTACAAGAGTGAGATAGTAAGAAATTGAGGAAAACATTACGAATACATCAAAGAGATTGTTGGAACCTTGTGCCTCGGATGATCTTGAGCACAAGTGGAAGAGAACATTATTAAAGTTAGGTAAAGATGGTCTAAACCACCATCATGATTGTCGGCTATCTATTGACAAATTAAGGAACTGATCACCCTTAATCTCTTGTTAATAATAGACGGAATTATGTTGACTGGAATCGACTAGTTTTACTAACATTGGTAGTGTTTAGAGAGTTTGGTGTTTCGTTTTGGTGGGTAGTCAGTCACCACTTCGTGTAAACTTATTGGAAAGGGCTATGTCGCGGAAGTGAAAAAGGTGACCTTGGAAATTTGTCATGTTGACCTAGGATCTTTGAGAACTAGAGTTTTTGAACCTTTGTAGTAAGGGTAACTCTGAGTGGTGAACTCATTGAGGGATGTCTAGCTTGTGTCTAGAGTTTGAACCAGTGCGACTTCGTAGAGGGTTGCGATAGGTGCACGGTTGTGTCAGTGTTGGTGTTAGTAATGACTTGTTGAGTTGTTACTCTTATCTTTAGTTTCGAGGACGAAACTTCTTTTTGGTGGGTAGTAATGTAAGACCCGTAATTTCACAGTACCTTTTGTGTGAGGGAAATAAGTAACGGCTAAGCACTTTAGGGTTTTTGTTAAGTCTTTTTTTGAGTATCGTCGTAATAACAATATTTTTGCTGAGTTGGAGCCTGTCTTGTGCTCGTGTGCTGGAAATGCACAGACTTTTGGTCCTTAGTCTTTAATTATCTATGAGAACGTTTCTGTGTTTTCAGAATTTTGAAATTCGACTTTCTCCGCTTTTTGGAAAAACGAGTAGAAAATTGTACCCGCTGTTTGAAAATTTTACGGTTTTCGATTTCCGTCAAAATTTAAACTGAGACTCTATATATCGACTGTTATGATAATTTGATCTCATAATATTTCTCCGAGCTTAGGAGCGAAAATTTATTCGGAATAAAGTTTATTCAAAAATGTGTGAATTGTTTTAATTAAGTGGTTTACGGTATAATTTTTCTGTTTCCGTAAAGTTTATTGGTACGCGAAATACGACTCGTTTAAGAGCGAATGCGGGAACTGAGCGAGCTACTAGGCCTAAGACCATGGAAATATCTAGATATTTATGGGATATATTATTATTTAATTGTGTGAGAGAAGTTTTGAATGGCTAGGATTTGATCATGATACTTTGCACTATTTGATCCAATGGCCTAGATTGATCCATGGCTTTATAAGTAGAAGACTTAGGAAAATTGGAAAAGTATTTTTCACTCTTCTTTCTCTCTTGGCCGTGCCATATCTTTCTTCTTCCTTCCTTCATAAAAATTTCATTCCTCCACCATTTTCACTCTTTGATAGCTTGTTTGAATCCTTGGAATTGCAAGAAGCTTCCTCACTGAGGTTAAGAGGATTAGCCGGATTTGAGGAATTCGTCGAGAGAGACGGATATTGCTCGCATACGTAAGTTGATGTGTTGGAAGCTTGCCGAGGTAAGGGCACTTTCTAACGATTTCATATACCTCGAAATATTGAGTGCTTTTTATGCATGTGTAATTGTTGCTTGAATATGTGTATTTGCTTGATGTGATGCAATATGAATTACGAGCATGATTGTTTTGTGATGTATTCTCATGACGAGAACTTGTTTGAGAACGTGCTATATTCTACACATGTTTGAGTGGTTGTTGTGAATTTCATATGATTGAATAATATGAAATGTTGATGCATGTACTTGATTGATTATCTTGTTGTACATGATGTTATTTGTCTTACATATGATTTTGCGAAATATATGTATTGGCATGTGGTTGAGAATTACATATGCTTGAAAGGTATGTATTTGTTGCATTAGCATATATGGGGAATCGTATGCTCATGCATTCATAGTACGTGGTGACCGTGATGGGCCACGGGGTGCGACTGACAGTGATTGGGTCCACCTTAATCCTGCGGGATTTTTATTGAGTCCAATACGTGGTGACCGTGATGGGCCACGGGGTGTGATTGACAGTGATTGGATCCACTCTAATCCTACGTGGTGACCGTGATGGGCCACAAAATTTTATTGATGCCCTGCGGGGTTTAGTAGGTGTGCGACAACCAGTGATTGGTGTCCACATGAAGCCTACGACTCTCTGCGGAGAGGTTAAATTCCAGAATTCATGCATGTGAAACAGTCCCGGGTAGGGTGATCACAATCATGTAGAGTGTGCATTGATAGGCTAATTGTGCATTCGAATATTGTTGTGTGTGATGGATAGACGATTTGTGCACTTAAATTCTATGATGTGTGATTCATATGATAAATGAGTATATGCTGCCATGTATTGTATATCTTGCGCTGCGTATTTTTGGTTATATGTTATTTTTAGATCGTGACCCTCGACGAGCATTTTTAGGGATTTATTTGTACCGCGTGGAGAAGCGGCAAGGCTTGAAGCTGTCTGTGGGTCTTCGTCACCCAGTCATCTTCAGTTAGAGTTTAAAGATCAGCTTAGGGGTAGTAGTTTAAGAGTCTCGTTTACTCTTATTTATTGTCCGTTGTATTTATATTGAAATTGTATTACGATATTTATTTGGAATAAATGATGTTGCTATGTTTGTTTAGACATAGCGTTTGGTTCTAATCTTAAACTTTTATTCGTGAAAACAATTTATAAAAGAGGCATTGCATTCCGATCGTTATTTTGAAAATGGTTTACTCTGATTTAATTTAAGTACGATCGTGAATGTGTTATTTCAAAGTTGTTGTTGTAAAAAAAAAAAAGTGCATACTTTTAGGCTTCGAAAAATCGGGGTGTTACAGTTATGATAGAGTCACATCAATGATTTTATATTATTTCCTAATATGAGTTTGAATTAAGTTTCTAGATTGTAATTTGTACTCTATTTGAAAATTTTGAGTTTCAATATGATTTTATTGTTATGAACTGAGATTCATTTTTTATTGTGTATGATGATATTAAATTACGTATCGTCGAAAAAATAATAGTAGACAATAATAAAAGTAGGAAAAATATTGCAAAAAAAACATTGCAAAACCGACTAAAGTATCCGAACCAAACCGATTAGTTTGGTTCGGTTTCATTTTTTAAAAATAGGACAAACCAATCTAAATCGAACCAATTAAGTACACATTGGTTCGGACTTTGGATTCAACAAAAACCGATCCAAACCGGTCCAATTACACCCCTAGTCACAATGCCATATCTTCTTGAATATTTTTATTTTATCATGTGTGTTTTGTAAGATCCTGATATTTGATTCTATTTTTATAATTAAATAATTTAAATTATTGTTTTCGATGTGGGAATCAAACTAATTAAACCTTATAATTTTTAAAGTGATTAATACTATCATATGATATTTTCGGCAAAAGTTATTGTCCATAAGCCTTAAACTTATGGATGGTGCATAAGTAAAGCACAACCATCAGATGCCATTGACACATGTTATAATCTTAGTGTGTCAAAGGAATTGAACCACAACCATCAGATCATGTAACACGTGTAATAATCTCAGCAAATTACTGGATCTCAAACCTGCTAACGGAAGAGTTGACGGAATCCTCACGAAGCTAATCGCGTCTTCTCCGACGATCGCCGTCGACGTCATTACCATCATCATCGTCACCGATTCCATTATTCTTCGCCGGAGTCATCATCACCTTCATCGATTTTATCATTCTTCGCCGGAATCATCGTTATCTTCATCGATTCCATCATTATTCGCCGTCGCCGAGAACAGGTTTGGTTATTATTCAAACACAGTAAGAATCACAGTTATCACCTTCATTTTGTACTGATATTTTTACATACATAGTATTTAATTTCATAAGTTTTCTATATGTGTTTAATTTTCATGAGTTTTGTACTGATTTTGAGTTTAATTTCATTGATTCCATCATTTTTGATTTGCATGAGGATGTAAAAGAATCAATAGTTTGGGTGTTTAAGAGAGTTTTAGTCTACTGATTTTATCAGAGTGTGTTTTTTTTAAATGCATTTATGTTTCTTACAATTTTCTAATGGAGGCCCTTGATAAACCATTTTACAATAGTAATGGTTTCAGTACAAATATTATATACAATCCCGAATTAATGATGGAATCACTTCCCATTTTGTTCTTGAAAGTGGAAATAGTGCGAATAAAGCATTTTTACCAAGGGAGAGGACGCAGTTAGCACCGGTTTTGTTGGAAGTGTTAAGTGCAAGACAAGCTCTAAGTCCATATGAAGATGATAATGATGATGATGATGATGATCTTGAGCATTTAAACTTGGCTGAATGTGCTAAGTTTTGCATTGAGAATGGAAATATGGAAGAAATAGTGGATCCAAACATGGAAGGAAGCATTGTTAAGGAGTGCTTTGAGTTATATTTAGGTGTTGCTATGCAATGTTTGGCTGAAAGAGGAGTGGAGAGACCAACCACAGGTGATGTTCTGCATAATCTTTTTGCTGCAATGAAATTTCAGAAAAATGGTGTTAATGTTCAAAATGGACTAAATCCTTTTAGGCAGATAATAGTGAAAAATAGTCTATAGAGCTCCTCTAACTAGGCTTGCAATTTGAACTTGAACCTTTTTTAGAAACTACGCAAAGTACTTGAAAGAGGTACTTTAGATTCTTAATTACACTATATTTTAGGCTTAATTAATTATTAATTATGCTAATTTGGTTTTTTCAATGATGATAGGTTAGTAAGGACTATGTGAAAGCGAAAGAGTATTGTGGAAGAGCGATTTTGGCGAATCTAAATGATGGTAACATTCTGTCACTTTATGCAGATTTGATATGAGAGTGTCATAAGGATGCATCTTGTGCTGAGACTTATTTTGATCAAGCATTTAAAGCAGCTCCTGATGACTGGTATGATAAAATTTGAATTGAATTCCGATTATGATGTTATGTTAGTAATAATGAATTAACGAAATGATTTTAAATTTTGTTTTGTTGCAGTTATGTTCTAGAATTATACACACATTTTTTGGGATGCTGATAAAGAAGATGAAGTTGAAGAAGAAGAATCTAGCTACGGATTTTGGTGAATGGGTTAATGATCATATTTTTCGTGTTAATGGTGGATATATTTAGTTAATAAATCTACGAGTTAGTGAAATAAATTGTAAAATGGATGATCTAGTTAGCATTTTCCTTTGTAAAATTTAGTAATGAAGATGGTGGTAGTGAAACAGAGGGATGTGTGTGTATACCAAAGTTCTTTTATATTGATAGTTTTCAAATGATTTCTAATTTTAGGTATGGTTTTGAGCATATATGAATTGAACTCTTGTATTATGATTTATATTTACCATTCTACTTATAAAAAGTGAGAGAAATGAAAAATTATTAGTATTAATTAAAATGATATTATCAATTTATTACTATTGTTTTTGTGGAAATTTGAACTCCTTTGTTGAGGTTAAAATGTTAAAGGTTTAGCACCTAATTAACACTGATCTAATGAGTTTGTTATAAATCTTTCTTGCTAAGTTAAAAATCATACCTAAACCATTTTCCAGCAAGAATGGTTTCAGAGAGTTGTACTCCAAAACCATTTTGCTGGTAGAATTGTTTCAAAGAGTTGATGCTTAATTGTTGTTTCCTAAACCATTTTGCTGGAAGAATGGTTTCAGAGAGTTGTACTCCAAAACTATTTTGGTGGTAGAATGGTTTCAAAGAGTTGGTGCTTAATTGTTGCTTCCCAAATCATTTTTGTTCGTAGAATGGTTTCAGATAGTTGTACTCCCTCTAGTCTTGTATATAAGAAAATTTTCAAAAAAGTTCTTCCTTTAAGAAAGTAGGTAAAATACATTAACCGAGGAGAAAAACACATTATACCCTTCTTGGAAAATGTAAAACATTGCATTCATTGGTTGAAATTGGAATAATGTCATAAAACTTAATAATTGAAGTAGACTTTAAATTTTTTTATTTTTTTATTATATGTGAGACTAATTGTTGCTTCCTAAACCATTTTGCTGGACGAATGGTTTCAAAGAGTTGTAGTCCAAAACCATTTTGCTGGTAGAATGGTTTCAGAGCGTTGATGCTTAATTGTTGCTTATTAAACCATTTATTTTATGTATATGCATGTGAGAGTAAAAAGATTAGTCAAAGAAACCAAATTAGTTCTCTTATGATTTTCAATAAAATATTCATATTTAATTTAAAATAAACATGATAATTGCAACCATAAGTGTGACTTAATGGTTTCACTAGTGTTGTATCTGAAACCAAAGTAAATCTCTTATGGTTTCCAATAAAACATGAATAATTGTGCAAACCATAAGAACAAAATTATCACCATAAGTTATTTTCATATTTAGTTCAACTTTAAGACCAATAGTGATTACTAGTTAGCACATAAATGAACATTGTAACATTCATTTTCAATCATGATTTAGAAAAGAATCAACAATTACAGAAAATAATCTTTCACATCATAGCCTCATTTTCATATTCTTCATTTTCTATTATCATTCCCCATTACAATTTGTGCTATATAAAAATATTGTTCTTACAAACAACAAAATGAGGCCTGCAAAACACTAAGCTTAACCAAAGCTACTATATCATAAGAGATCTACTAAGCTTAACCAAAACTAAAGAATGCTACTATGCCAAAACACTAAGCTTAACCAAAGCTAAACAAACTGAGGCCTACAAACAGAAGCACAAAACTAAATAGCATCAGTCCCTCAACACGAAGATCTCTGAAACCACACCTGCACCTGCATAGTCATAAACACAAAGTGGTTTAGGATACAACAATTAAGCATTAAATCCCTGAAACCATTCTACCAGCAAAATGGTTTTGGAATACAACTTTCTGAAACCATTCTTCCAGCAAAATGGTTTAGGTTTATCTGTTTGAAACTAAAAACTTTTATACTAACTTTGCAATAGTAATTAGGTTCATACAACATGGCATGTGTTGTTAATGATCATCTTATGATTTTGGAGCACAACTCTCTGAAACCATTCCACACTAACATATACAATTTTCCAACTATTTCCAACTAGAAATTTGACAAAGATGGAAACTCCTTATATGGTCCCTAATTTAAAGGGATCACTCATAGTCCTGTTTAGTTTACCTCCAATAGTATGTTAGTCTTCTAAGGTGACATTTTTGTAAATAACATTATTTTTTGGGTGCATAACTTACTTTGAGAATAAAAAAACTTATTGCAAGTAAAATGACCACATGAACCCTTATCTTCTCTACCAGATTTCTTCATTTTATTTCCTTTGTTGCCTCAACAAAGAGTAGTCTTCTTCCTTTTTACCTTGGCCACCACCACGAACATGCTTAACAAAACCACCCCTGCACCTGAAACCACACCTGCACAGTCACAAACACAAAGTGGTTTAGGATACAACAATTAAACATTAAATCCCTGAAACCATTCTACCAGCAAAATGGTTTTGGAATACAACTTTCTGAAACCATTCTTCCAGCAAAATGGTTTAGGTTTATCTGTTTGGAACTGAAAAATTTTATACTAACTTTGCAATAGTAATTAGGTTCATACAACATGACATGTGTTGTTAATGATCATCTTATGATTTTGGAGCACAACTCTCTGAAACCATTTCACACTAACATATACAGTTTTCCAACTATTTCCAACTAGAAATTTGACATATACAGTTTTTAAACTAGGTATTTGAGTTGATTTCTCCCAATTAGAAATTTAGGGTTACACAGATGCAAATACATTTCAAACTAAACAAAATCATTTCAGCCTATGATTTTCCCCAAATCAATTTTTAGGTTTATACAGATTCAATTACTTTTCAATTTAAACAAAACCATTTCCAACTAATAGATACACTTTCAAAATTATTAGAGAAGTTCAAACCTGTTTTGTCTTCTTCATTTTGATTTTCGCAAGTTAATATGTGATGATGATGTTGTTGTTGCGTGTAAGAATTGCACGGTAATCCACTGAAATTGTTGTTGAAGCTTGATTTCGGTGACGGTGATGATGAAGGAGTGAACGGTGATGGCGATGATGAATGTTGTTTTGGTAACGGTGATGGTGATGATGTTGATTCCGGCGACGGTGATGATGTTGATTCCGGCGATGGTGATGATGATGTTGATTCCGACGACGAAACTTGTTTGGAGGTAACCGTTAGTTTGGAGGATAAACGTTTGTTGAATATAGAGGGAAACGAAATGGGTCGGTTTACGCAGGAAATGTGTTGGGCTAGCGGCTAATGGGCTGAACTTATGCAGCGTACATAAGTTTCCCTTATGTATAATAACCAGACCCGATATTTTCCATAGTTGAGGTTTCACTTGTAGTGTTTATCTAACTAATGTCTTGTTTTATTCTATTTTATTATGTGTTGTTGAGACCTTTTAGGGTGTTGGCTTCATTTGGTAAAATAAGCCTGATTCCATGATGTGGAGCATGATGTGTGGCACATCAGGGTTCACATCTGGTCGCCCTACTGGACGCGCCTTTATTTATTTAAACGCGATCTTTTGAAAAAGATTTGTTTTTCAAGTATATCGTGCCAGCTTGCGCGCCAAGGAACAAGATAATCTTTCATGGTTCTGTTTTATTTTATTGGCCGACTTTGATCAAAAAGATTTGAAACAAACAATTAAAAGATTATGATCAAATAAATCTCAAGGAGAATTAACAAAGGCCAGCTGTCAACATTGAAGATCCAAGCCCATGAAACTTGTTCTATATAAAGGAAGACTGAAGACATAATGAAGTACGAAGCCAAGAGTTGAAGATATCGAGTCTTAGGTCTTAGTCTGTTCATTGTTATTTGTGAGCCTTCACTTGAATCATAATTTTGATACAAGTAAGGACTGAGTTTGATAGAGTTGTAATCTCTAGTATTCTTTCTCCAAAGCTTTGAAGCAAGGAGTTAGAGTGTGCAACACTCAAAGCCTTTAGGTACGAGTGCATAGTTTTCTAGGAGTGTGTCTCCAAACTGAGTTTGTTATTAAATCCTTACTGGGTAAGGTTGAGGGGGAGTGAGCAGAGGTTCTCATATCTAGGAGTTCCTAGGTAGAATTAGCACGGGTAGTGATTAAGTGAGAAGTTGTAAACGGGGGAGTTTAGCTTTGAATTGATACTACCATAGTGGATTCATCCCTGGATTGGTATCCTCCAGAATAGGGCTTGTTATAAGTGCCGAACTGGGTTAACAAACTCACGTGTTCTTTTGTTTCCTGCACTTTATATTGTTTACTTGTTCATCAAGTTCAGTTGTTCACGATGTTGACACATTAGGCTACACATCGTACGATTTCTAAAGTGTACACATCGTGCTACACATCTGACACTTGCCACCAGAATTTCAATTGGCATCAGAGCAGGCACCCTGCCTGTTTGAGGGTGAGCTCCAGGGAAGTTACTTTCTGGAAACATGGACAAGGATGGAACAACGGTCAACAAACCACCCCTCCTGGATGGAACCAACTATGACTACTGGAAGCCAAGGATGATTGCCTTCCTAAAGTCACTTGACAGCAGAACTTGGAAAGCTGTGCTCAAAGGCTGGGAGCATCCCAAAATCTTGGATGCTAATGGTGTTGACACTGGTGTACTCAAGCCAGAGGAAGATTGGTCAGCTGCAGAAGACACTGCATCACTTGGAAACTCCAAAGCTTTGAATGCTTTATTCAATGGAGTGGACAAGAACATGTTCAGATTAATCAAGCAGTGTACTGTTGCAAAGAATGCCTGGGAGATACTCAGAACCACTCATGAAGGCAATGCCAAGGTAAAAAGCTCAAGAATCCAACTTCTCAACACTAAGTTTGAAAACCTCAGAATGAAAGAAGAAGAATCAATTCATGACTTTCACATGAATTTGCTTGAGGTGGACAATTCCTTTGAGGCTCTAGGTGAGAAATTGTCTGAAGAAAAGCTTGTGAGAAAGATGCTTAGGTCTCTACCCAAGAGATTTAACATGAAAATCACAGCTATTGAAGAAGCTCAAGACATCCCAAGTATGAAACTTGAAGAACTTGTGAGCTCGCTTCAAACTTTTGAGATGAACTTTAGTGAGCCAACTGAGAAGAAAGGAAAAGGCATAGCTTTTGTATCTCGTGCTGGTGAAGAGGAAGAAGCTGATGAATCAGATGATGACCTCTCAAATGACTTAGCCATGTTGGGAAGACAATTCAACAAGCTTCAAAGGAGGGTGGACAGAAGACCAAGGAGGAATGTGAGGAACATCCAGACTGACAACAGTAAAATAGGTAACACTTCAACAAAAACTAAAACTGATGATAAGTCAGCTCAGAACAAGGGTGTTCAATGTCATGAATGTGAAGGCTTTGGTCATATAAGATCAGAATGTGGAACATATCTGAAGAAGCAGAAGAAAGGCCTAACTGTATCATGGTCTGACGAAGACTCTGACACTGACTCAGAGAATGTTGCTGCTAATCATGTTAGTGCCATGACTGGGGTGGATAATACTGATGTCGAATCTGATGATGAAGAACTCACCTTTGATGAACTAGCCTCAGTCCATAAAAAGCTATTTATCAAGAGTGAGGAACTGTACAAGGTCAATGAAGAGCAGAAGGAAATCATCAGTCAACTGGAGACAGAGAAGGGTCAACTACAGAGTCAAGTTGCTAGTCTTGAAAGTGAAGTCAAGTTACTGTCAACCAACTTGAAAAATATGACCAAGTCTGTAAAGATGCTCAATCCTGGAACCAACATGCTTGATGAAATTTTGAAAGTAGGAAAGCATGCGGGTGACTCATCTGGTGTAGGATTTAAGAACAAACATCACAGCAAGAAGACAAATACTAAGTTTGTTCCTGCTCAGAAGAAACCTGACCCTGGCAGAATGTGGACACATCACACTCCACATCAGAGACCTGATGGCAAAGAGAAGTTTAATGCTTGGAGATGTCACTACTGTGGGAAGAATGGTCACATCAAGCCCTTCTGTTACAAACTCTATGGGTATCCCAAGAAAAGGCCTCAGGTGCAAGCCAAAACAGTAAGGGTCACTCCTAAGAAGATGTGGAAGCCTAAAGTTTCTGAAACTGCACATATTGCTCACACTTCTCTTAGAGCATCTTCTAGTAATGATTGGTATTTTGATAGTGGTTGTTCTAGGCATATGACTGGTGTTGAGAAATTTCTCACTAATATCAAGCCTCATACAACAAGCTTTGTAACCTTTGGTGATGGAGCAAAAGGTGAAATCAAGGGCAGTGGTAAACTCAGCAGCAAAAGCTTACCTGACCTAGATGATGTGCTACTTGTTAAAGGCTTGAAGGCTAATCTTATCAGCATAAGCCAATTGTGTGATCAAGGTCTCAAAGTCAACTTCACAAAGAATGAATGTCTTATTACTTCTGACAAAGGAGAATTGTTGATGAGAGGATCTAGGTCAAGAGACAACTGCTATCTATGGATTCCTGATGAAACAACTCACTCCACTACATGTTTGATAAGTCAGGAAGAAGAAGTAAAGCTTTGGCACCAAAGACTTGGCCATTTGAATCTGAAGGGAATGAAGAAGATTGTGTCCAAGGAAGCTATTAGAGGTCTACCAAAGCTTAAGATTGTTGAAGGCAATATATGTGGTGAATGTCAAGTTGGAAAGCAGGTTCAGATGTCACACCCAATGTTACAACATCAGGTGACATCCAGAGTTCTTGAAATGCTACATATGGACTTGATGGGACCAATGCAGGTAGAGAGTATTGGTGGTAAAAGATATGCCTTTGTGGTTGTAGATGATTTCTCAAGGTTCACTTGGGTTAGCTTCATCAGAGAGAAGTCTGACACTTTTGATGCATTCAAAGAACTATGCCTTAGACTACAAAGAGAGAAGGATAGTGGCATTGTTAGAATCAGAAGTGATCATGGGAAAGAGTTTGAAAATTCAAGATTCTCTGAGTTTTGTGCTAATGAAGGAATTGGGCATGAGTTCTCCTCACCAATCACACCCCAACAAAATGGTGTAGTTGAGAGGAAGAACAGAACCTTGCAAGAGGCTGCAAGAGTTATGCTACATGCCAAGAAGCTACCTTACTACTTTTGGGCAGAGGCCATGAATACTGCATGCTATGTACACAACAGGGTGACTCTGAGAAAAGGTACCTCAACCACACTGTATGAGATATGGAAAGGAAGAAAACCAACTGTCAAACACTTCCATGTCTTTGGTAGCAAGTGCTATATCTTAGCTGACAGAGAGCAAAGGAGGAAGATGGATCCCAAGAGTGATGAAGGAATCTTTCTAGGCTATTCCATAACCAGCAGAGCCTATAGAGTCTTCAACAACAGAACAAGAACTATGATGGAATCCATCAATGTTGTCATAGATGACTATTCAGACAATGTACCTGATGTTGATCCTGATGTGGACACATCTCATCCCCTGCCTGAAGACTCTGAAGTTATAGAGATTCCTGAGAAGACTGATCAGCAAGAAGATGTGACTCCAGTGAACAAGGGTCCCTCTGTTAGAGTTCAAAAGAATCATCCAAAAGAACTCATAATAGGGAATCCTGAGTCAGGGGTTATGACAAGGTCAAGAGAGGTTGTATCCAATGCTTGTTTTGTGTCAAAGGTAGAACCAAAGAATGTGAAAGAAGCCTTGACAGATGAGTTTTGGATTGAAGCTATGCAAGAGGAGCTGAACCAGTTCAAGAGGAATGAAGTGTGGGATTTAGTTCCTAGACCTGAAGGAGTCAACATCATTGGTACTAAATGGGTTTATAGGAATAAATCTGATGAAAGTGGTGTTGTGACTAGAAACAAGGCTAGGCTTGTGGCTCAAGGTTACTCTCAGATTGAAGGAGTAGACTTTGATGAAACATTTGCTCCTGTGGCACGTCTCGAGTCCATAAGGTTACTTTTGGGAGTAGCATGTATCTTGAAATTCAAGCTATTCCAGATGGATGTGAAGAGTGCTTTCCTCAATGGCTACTTGAATGAGGAAGTTTATGTAGAGCAGCCCAAGGGATTTGTTGATCCAAATTATCCAGATCATGTCTACAGATTGAAGAAGGCATTATATGGATTAAAGCAAGCTCCTAGGGCATGGTATGAGAGGCTAACCAAATTTCTTGTGCAGCAAGGTTATAGAAAAGGAGAAACAGACAAAACCTTGTTTGTCAGAGAAGAAAAGGGGAAGTTCATGATTGCACAAATCTATGTAGATGACATTGTGTTTGGAGGAATGTCTGATCCAATGGTCAAGATGTTTGTGAATCAGATGCAGTCTGAATTTGAGATGAGCCTTGTAGGTGAACTTACCTACTTTCTTGGTCTGCAAGTCAAACAGATGGAAGATACAATTTTCATCTCCCAAAGCAAGTATGCCAAGAACATTGTGAAGAAATTTGGAATGGAGAATGCAAATCACAAAAGAACTCCTGCAGCAACCCATCTCAAACTTTCTAAAGATGAGCATGGTGTCAGTGTTGATCAAAGTCTATACAGAAGCATGATTGGCAGTCTACTTTATCTCACTGCAAGTAGACCTGATATTAGCTTTGCTGTTGGTGTGTGTGCTAGGTACCAAGCTGAGCCCAAGATGAGTCATCTGAATCAAGTCAAAAGGATTCTTAAGTATGTCAGTGGTACAAGTGATTATGGAATTCTCTACTCTCATGGTGAAGACACAAGATTGTTGGGTTATTGTGATGCTGACTGGGCAGGTAGTGCTGATGACAGGAAGAGCACTTCTGGTGGATGTTTCTTTTTGGGAAGCAACCTTATATCATGGTTCAGCAAGAAACAAAATTGTGTTTCTCTTTCTACAGCTGAGGCTGAGTATATTGCAGCAGGAAGTAGTTGCTCTCAGCTACTTTGGATGAAGCAGATGTTGGGTGAGTACAATGTGCAGCAAGATGTGCTCACATTATACTGTGACAATCTAAGTGCTATAAATATCTCCAAAAATCCTATCCAACATAGTAGGAAAAAGCACATTGATATACGTCACCATTTTATTAGAGATCTTGTTGAAGACAATATTGTGACTCTAGAGCATGTTGCCACAGAAAATCAACTGGCAGATATTTTCACTAAGGCTTTAGATGCAAATAGGTTTGAGGTGTTAAGGGGCAAACTTGGTATTTGCCTCTTTGATGATCAATAGCCATAATAGCTATTTAGGCGTGCAACGGTTACCTGTTTTTTTTCCTCCATCCATAGTTGCACGCAATCCAAAGGCAATCATTACAAAATATTTCCAACGGCTATTTCACGATCAAAACTCCAAGAAATCCGTTTACTCAAGATTTTCTTATTGCCTACCACATTGATCACCACATTCGTTTCTCAACCACTCAAACGACCAAAAATTTTCTTGATCACTCTCAAACCCTTTGTTCATCTCTCTGCTATTTTCTTTGAAAATCTTCATACCAAGTCACCATCATCATCATCATGTCTACTGCAACCAAAACATCTCCTTCAACCAAATTCACGACTCCTCCATCATCATCAAAACCTAATTCCCCGCATCCTGAAGAAGTTCAAAGTGACATGATCGTTAATGCCACTCCTGTTTCTATGATCAAGCCATCTGGATCAAAGAAGAAGAAGTCAAAACGATCAAGAAGGGAATCAACCCCCATTGCTGCAGAGGAAGATGTTGTTCCTTCTCCTTCCACAGAAAAATCCAAGAAGAAGAAGAAGAAAAGCAAAAAGCCAAAGATTGGCTCACCAAAGAGGGTTCACACCATGGAAAGTCTGCATGTTGAACCTCTTCCTGCAAAATCTGGTGATGCAAATGCTGAAGCATCTATGGGTGTAGGTTCCTCAAACCCTAACCCTGAGAAGGCTGCTGTAAAGATCCCTGAGAGTCAAAGACATCCCTTGACTCAGAAGATCATTGATTCTGTGCTCCAGGCCCTGCAAGAACCTAATGTTGCGGCAGATGTTGGCACATCATTGCCACAAGGTGAAGAAGAGACTGCTGCTGTTGAAAAACCTGCTGTCATTCCTGATTCTCCTGAACAGGAATTTGTTGAAGAAGATCAACCTGCTGAGGTTGAGGAACCTAAAGATAATACCCAGTCTGACAAGGATAAAGAAACTGTTGAAGGTTCAGATCATGAAGACTCCAATCCTTCTGACAAGGATGCTGATGGAGATACAGTTGTTGTGGATGTAGAAGGCTACAATTCTGACATCCCCTTGAAGAAGCTTACTGAGGATAGTATTGCAAAAAGGACTAGAAGTGGTAAAGGTCCTGCTGTTGTTGAGATTTCTCCTGCTGCTACTAAGGAGAAGAAGAAGCCTGTTAAGAGGCAAGTCATGTATGGTCCCAAGAAGGGATTTAGTAAAGCTGTGGTTCCACCTGCAAAGAAGAAGACTCAGAAAAGAAAAGAGCCACCTACAAGTGACTCAGAGTACGATGTGGAGCAGGATGTAGCTCACATCAGTGAGTCTGAGGAAGAATCTGCTAAGGAACGCAATGTGGAGCTTGATGTGATTCACATTGAGTCTGCTGTGAAGAAGAGCTATGGGAAGAAGAAAATTCCTCAGGGAATTCCTGACATCCCAGTTGATTTGATTTCCTTCCACAACCCTGCACATGCTGGTAAATGGAAGTACATTGCTCATAGAAGGTTAGCTCTGGAGAGGGAGCTCAGTGCTGAAGCCTTGCAGTGCAAGGAAGTTATGAGGTTGATCAAGCGTGCTGGCTTGATGAAGACTGTTACTGGACTGAGTGACTGCTATGAGAAGGTAGTCAAAGAGTTTTTGGTAAACATCCCTGCTGGTTGTGACAATCCTTTGGACAAGGAATACCAAACTGTTTTTGTGAGAGGTAAAGAAATTCACTTCTCTCCCACTGTTATCAACAAGTATCTGGGCAGAAGTGAGGAGCCCTTTGCTGAGATGGAGGCAAATGACAACTACATAATCAAGGCCATCACAGCTGGAAAGGTCAAGACTTGGCCTAAGAAAGGGAAACTGCAAGCAAGCAAGCTCACACCAATCTACAACATCCTGAACAGGATTGCTGCTGCTAACTGGGTGCCTACCACACACAACTGTGATGTGGCTACAGGTTTGGCTAGGTTCATATATACTATTGGTAGCAAATCTAATTTTGATTTTGGTACCTATATTTTTGATCAGACTATCAAACATGCCAAAACCCTAGCTGTCAAACTACCCATTGCATTTCCTTCCCTACTCTGTGGAATCATATTGAGCCAGAGACCTGATGTTCTGGGCAAGGATGATTTGTCTTGCAGAAGAAAGTCTGCTATTTCTTTTAGTCTCAAGCAGTCTGATGTGACTCCTGATGTGGGCACATCCAGCTCAAACAATGCTATGTCTAGGACAGACATGATTGCTGCTTTAAAGGAGACTTGCAAGGCTCTGGATGAGAAGAAGGCCAAGCTGGAGGCAGTCATTACTGGACTGGAGCTTGAGGATGAGCAAACAATGGCTGAGGATGAGGAATTGGAGGAGGAGGAGCCCAATGACTCTGAAGCTGAGGAAACTGATGGGAGCCAGGATATTTGAATTATTGTAATTCATTAATATTTCCCTGTACTCAGTATTTCCTTGTTTTTGCTTGTATTTTGTGGGCTATGCCCTGGATTTCTGATGCACCTTTGCGTGCCTGTTCTGCACTATTAACGGCCTGAGTGCCTTTTTCTGTTCATGCACCATCATCTCTACATCTCATGCTATCTGCATTCTATGGTGTGTTACTTACTCTCAGTATGTTTGTCATAATTTATGGCTAAAAAGGGGGAGTAAAAATTAAAATTGAACAACTTTGAAGTCTTAACTGCGGCAAATTGTGATGTGTGGCACATCTGACTACACATCTGGCATACATGCTTATTTTTCTTCAAATGTTTTCTCAACAACTTTTTGAAGAATTAGTTTTCTAAAGCATGTATTTCTGAAGACTTAATCTGTACATTTTCAACTGGGTGATGCATTCTTAAGAAGTCCAATTGAAGATGTTAATTTGTGTAATGGTTGATCCATTTGTATGATTTCTACATGGTGATGCATTCTTAAGAAGCCTGTAGAAGTTGCTATTTTGTGTGATGTTTGACACATCTGTGAGTTTTAACTTGGTCATGCATTCTTAAGAAGCCAAGTTTAAAACTTCTCTATATCTCTCTAGGTCATGCATTCTGAAGAAGCCTTTAGGGAATATGAGATTTAGGGGGAGTACATGGAAAGTGCTCTAGTTCAAAGGGGAGTAGACTATTACTGGGTTTGCTACCCTCCCTTATGTGTGCATGGAATCTCATGCTTGTATGTGTCTGAGAATTTATTTTTCTCAGTCTTTGGGAATTTATTTTCCTATCTTGTGAGAGTTTATTTCTCTCTTTATTTGCGAGGCTCTGATCCGCTGCTGTATGCCTCTGATGTGTCTACACATCTCTCCAAGTTTAGTTGGGTGACTCGAAGATTATTTTAGCCCAAAATTTGCCAAAGGGGGAGATTGTTGAGACCTTTTAGGGTGTTGGCTTCATTTGGTAAAATAAGCCTGATTCCATGATGTGGAGCATGATGTGTGGCACATCAGGGTTCACATCTGGTCGCCCTACTGGACGCGCCTTTATTTATTTAAACGCGATCTTTTGAAAAAGATTTGTTTTTCAAGTATATCGTGCCAGCTTGCGCGCCAAGGAACAAGATAATCTTTCATGGTTCTGTTTTATTTTATTGGCCGACTTTGATCAAAAAGATTTGAAACAAACAATTAAAAGATTATGATCAAATAAATCTCAAGGAGAATTAACAAAGGCCAGCTGTCAACATTGAAGATCCAAGCCCATGAAACTTGTTCTATATAAAGGAAGACTGAAGACATAATGAAGTACGAAGCCAAGAGTTGAAGATATCGAGTCTTAGGTCTTAGTCTGTTCATTGTTATTTGTGAGCCTTCACTTGAATCATAATTTTGATACAAGTAAGGACTGAGTTTGATAGAGTTGTAATCTCTAGTATTCTTTCTCCAAAGCTTTGAAGCAAGGAGTTAGAGTGTGCAACACTCAAAGCCTTTAGGTACGAGTGCATAGTTTTCTAGGAGTGTGTCTCCAAACTGAGTTTGTTATTAAATCCTTACTGGGTAAGGTTGAGGGGGAGTGAGCAGAGGTTCTCATATCTAGGAGTTCCTAGGTAGAATTAGCACGGGTAGTGATTAAGTGAGAAGTTGTAAACGGGGGAGTTTAGCTTTGAATTGATACTACCATAGTGGATTCATCAAGTTCATCACTTTATATTGTTTCCTGCACTTTATATTGTTTACTTGTTCATCAAGTTCAGTTGTTCACGATGTTGACACATTAGGCTACACATCGTACGATTTCTAAAGTGTACACATCGTGCTACACATCTGACACTTGCCACCAGAATTTCATGTGTAAAAGAAAAAATATATATATTTTTATTGCTGGAAGATACTAGTATAATAATTGGTAAATATATTTATTTAAGTAGTCTTTTATTATTACTGTTAGTATTATTATTTTATAAATTAGAGTAGTAATTTGTAATCATACAAATTAAGAGTTGGATACCATGGCTTCACTATTTTTTTCTGAACGTGGGAAGGGTTATTTTGGTTCATTCCTTTAAAATAGGCAAATCACAGTTCGATAACCACCAACAATAAATTCTATTATCACTCACCTTCACTCATCATTATCAGTTACAAATATCTTAACCAAGGCTCTTATATATGCACTTCACTTAGGAAAAAAAAAAAAAAGGAAACAGCACCCTCTCAAATATATTCTCTACATAATAGCTATGGTTGTTGCATAGCATTCGGTTCACAATATATATTTTTTTTTTAAGCAAAAAACGATTCATAAAATAAAAAAGAGAGTACAAAGAAAGCTGAGGGGGCAAGAACCTGACCCAGCAAACATACAAAATGCGTACATACAACCCAAAAAAGGGTAAAAGCAAATCCAACCGGACCAAATTCAGTTAAAGAACCAAATGCGAAGCAATCAAAGACGCATCAAGTACAATTCAGCAAGTCCAACGTGGGACCCGAAACCAAACTGCAAAAAATGATGTGAAATCGATTCGACCATTACAACAAACGATGACCGAATCTGACCGAACACGGAAACAGAAACGTCAACCGACAACTCGCAACAACAACAACGAGTACAAGGCCATTTCTAGTCTCATCTGCAACGGAAAGGAGCAACAAAACTCCACCTAGCAGATCTGAAGAACAAACCCAAAATCGACGCCATCCCAAAAATTTCTAAGACGCAGCAGCATAACTGAAAGCTTGGTCCCTGCAGATCTCAACAGATCTGGAAAAGAAACCAGAAAATCAAATTCCAGAAAGGCAGAACAAGCAGCAGAGAAAATAGGAATGGAGCAAAACGAAATGGGTTGAACCGAACCACATCGCAAGAACGTCGTCGAAACCCAAAACGCAGAACAACCGAAGTCACAGATGCAGAGGATACGACGGCGGAGCGTTGCCGGTTGAACAATAACCACCCAACACCGACGGCGTGGGTTGAGAACAAACTCTAGAGAGTAACGAGCTCACCGGAGTTTAGGAGGATGATGAGGAAACACAACCACGAGTCGGAAACAACACCAAGTTAACCGGCGGCCAACAGCAAGAACCAGATCTGGAGAACAGAAAAACGCCCTCTTCAAAACTAGAAACTAACAACAACCACCACGTACCTATCAGCGACGGCGAACTGGAGGAACGGCGGCGGCGGAGGTTTAAACGCAACAGAGGGTCAGACACCGGAAACGAGATCTGAAACCAAAACCCAGTGGACAGAAAACGATGGTGCGGAGCAAGACCTCGTCGCACCACCGCCCTTTTAGTCTACATCGTGAAAAAAAAAGGAGATTGGATTGAGGGATGGTGTGGCGACTATTGTTTATGTGTTGATTAGATGATGTTGTTGCTAAGGTAAGAGGGTCCTCCGTTGTTTGTTTACTTTAACTATGCTTATATCTATCCTTTGTGGTGTGCGTAAATGATATATGAATGCTTGTGATGCTTGTATTTATTTTATTCTGATTAACCGTTGATTTATTATATCTTTGATTTGGTGATTGGAGTTATCATTGGTGTCCTTTGATTTGGTGAATGAGATTAATATTGGGGAGAGCATGACTTTAAATTGGAGTTAGATTATCATTTGGTGTGACTAATTTAGCGGTGATAGGACATTCATACATGCATTGCTGTGGTTAGGAATAATACCCAACTGTGGGGTACCGAACCTTAATTAATATCCAACGGTGGGGTATTGTGTTCAATAGTGGGACACTGTCCAATGGTGGGACAATTTACTCTGCGGAGCGGTGATATCCGGATCATATAGGGTGCATTAGAGTATCATGTAGGCTAATCTCTAGGATTTGGTGAAGCATCGGGGGGTGTGATGAGGGTGTTGGATGGTAGGTGATTGATATCTACTTGGCTTATTGTTGATAATCTATGTGTTTTCAATATGTATATATGAATGCTTGATTGATATGTTTTCTTATGTTTTGTAGAGACCCTCATGTATAAATTTGGCCAGGTTACTAATCAGGTAGTTTATGAAAAGTGCGGCGACATGTACACTGAGGCTCCGAGATTCGAGAACAGTGTTGTTAGCCTTGTTGAGAGAGATTCTCACGAGCATCAGAGTCAAGACCAGCTAGGTTGTGTGTATTTGGATAGTTAAAGACTCAGAGTTTTAGTCTTAGGAATATTTAAGTCTAATTTTCCACTTTCGATTTCATTGTTGTAAGACAACTCTAATTCTCTATTTTGAGAAGATTTATTAAAAGAATTAGCATTATTATTCTTGTTCGAAAACAAATGAGTTCTTTGTATAAAGTTATTTTTGTTTTGTTTTTTTTTAAAAAAGGATTCTGTTTGGAATTTTATTAAATAATGTCAAAAAAAAAAAAAAAAAATTTCGGGATGTTACGGTTGGTATCAGAGCAGTTTGATCTAATTCGGATTGTTGGGTAGTTGGGTGAGTCGTAGTGCTGGTCATGTTCTCGGAAGTCCTCAATTGAAGTTGTGTATTTATACACACTGCTAAAACCTTATTGAAAGTTCCTTTATTGAATCAGCGTGAACCTCAATTTCGTTGTGATATGTTAGTATTCCAAACTTTTCTCTAGTTACAGTTTCTAGGACGAAAATATTTTAGGTGGGTAGAATGTAAGATCTCGATATTTGATTCTATTTTTATAGTTAAATAATTTAAATTATTTTTTTCGATGTGGGAATCAAACTAATTAAACCTTATAATTTTTAAAGTGATTAATACTATCATATGATATTTTCCATAGTTGAGGTTTCATTTGTAGTGTTTATCTAACTAATGTCTTGTTTTATTCTATTTTACTATGTGTAAAAGAAAAAATATATATTTTTATTGCTGGAAGATACTAGTATAATAATTGGTAAATATATTTATTTAAGTAGTTTTTTATTATTACTGTTAGTATTATTATTTTATAAATTAGAGTAGTAATGTGTAATCATACAAATTAAGAGTTGGATACCATGGCTTCACTATTTTTTTTGAACGTGGGAAGGGTTATTTTGGTTCATTCCTTTAAAATAGGCAAATCATAGTTCGATAACCACCAACAACAAATTCTATTATCACTCACCTTGACTCATCATTATCAGTTACCAATATCTTAACCAAGGCCCTTATGGTAAATTCTAATATGGACCACTTCATCAAGTGGTCTATAGTGGACCAATCACAAATAACATTATAATGAATACGAATTTTATAAAATCCACCGTTGGATTGAAAGTTTATATCATATAGATCATCTATAGAAAAATTTAAAAAAATTAAAAATATTTGATATGTTATTGAGCCACATCAAAATTAACGGTTGTTAAATAACATAAATTTTGATGGGTCTCAATAAAATATCAAATGATTTTTAAAAAAATTAAAAAAATTTATGGATGATCTATACGATATAAACTTTCAATCCAATAGTAAATTTTGTAAAATTCATAGTCAGTATATCACTTGTCCGCGGTGAACCACTTGTGAAGGTGGTCCACCGTAGCATTAGCCACTTCACTTAGAAAAAAAAAGAAAAGGAAACAGCACCCTCTCAAATATATTCTATACATAATAGCTATGGTTGTTGCATAGCATTCGGTTCACAATATATAATTTAGTTTGGCTTCTCATCATATTTATTTTCGTGTGAGCTCATATCAAAGTAAAGACTATTGTTTATGTGTTGATTAGATGATGTTGTTGCTAAGGTAAGAAGGTCCTCCGTTGTTTGTTTACTATAACTATGATTATATGTATTTTTTGTGGTGTGCGTAGATGATATATGAATGCTTGTGATGCTTGTATTTATTTTATTCTGATTAAACGTTGATTTATTATATCTTTGATTTGGTGATTGGAGTTATCATTGGTGTCCTTTGATTTGGTGAATGGGATTAATATTGGGGAGAACATGGCTTTAAACCGGAGTTAGATTATCATTTGGTGTGACTAATTTATCGGTGATAGGACATACATGCATTGCTGTGGTTCGGAATAATACCCAACGGTGGGGTACCGAACCTTAATTAATATCCAACGGTGGGGTATTGTGTTCAATGGTGGGACACTGTCCAATGGTGGGACAATTTACTCTGCGGAGCGGTGATATCTGGATCATATATGGTGCATTAGAGTATCATGTAGGATAATCTCTAGGATTTGGTGAAGCATCGGGGGGTGTGATGATGGTGTTGGATGGTAGGTGATTGATATCTACTTGGCTTATTGTTGATAATCTATGTGTTTTCAATATGTATATATGCATGCTTGATTAATATGTTTTCTTATGTTTTGGAGAGACCCTCATGTATAAATTTGGCCAGGTTACTAATCCGGTAGTTTATGAAAAGTGCGGCGACATGTACACTGAGGTTCCGAGATTCGAGAACAGTGTTGTTAACCTTGTTGAGAGAGATTCTCACGAGCATCAGAGTCAAGACCAACTAGGTTGTGTGTATTTGGATAGTTAAAGACTCAGGGTTTTAGTCTTAGGAATAATTAAGAGTAATTTTCCACTTTCGATTTCATTGTTGTAAGACAACTCTAATTCTCTATTTTGAGAAGATTTATTAAAAGAATTAGTATTATTACTCTTGTTCGAAAACTAATGAGCTCTTTGTATAAGGTTATTTTTGTTTTGTTTTTTTTTAAAAAAGGATTCTATTTGGAATTTTATTAAATAATGTCAAAAATATAATCCGGGATGTTACATGTTTGCTAATATTGGTCTATTAAATTTTCATTGTTTAGTTTTATAATTCGATAATAAGATGTTGAGTGAAATTGATAATTTCATGTATTTTTAAGTATTTAATGGATCTTTGTGTATTATTATATTAATACAATGCCAGTTTCAACTTTTGTTTAAGTGACAAAATATATCCTATCCAATTTATGTTACAGAGCCATTGTTAAATTGCATAATATAGAACTTATTTTCACTTACAAAATGATGATAAATATACAAAAACTAAAAAACATTGTTCCACACTTTTTGAATAATCAAACATTTCTTTAATAATTATTATTTGAGTACCATTGCTGATTCCCTATGGGTGTGTTTGATTGGGGTGATTTTGTGAAAAGAGAAATTAGTGAGAGTGAAGTTGAAGAGAAATGATCAATTCATGCACTTTTTTTTATTTCTCCTCAAAGATGAGAAGAAAGCATATAAGACAAATAACATTTTTGCTATTTTCATTATTATCCCTCTCTTTTGATGAAAAGATTTTTTTAACATATGGGTATTAATGTATTTTTAAAAACACTCAACACTTTTCTCTTCCCTATTTCTCTTAAACCAATCAATATCTCGAATCTATCTTATTTCTCACATCTTTCTCTCTTCTCACCCTTTCTCTTACCTATTTCTCTCTTCACAAGTTCTCTTCCAAACCAAACACACCATATATGAAGAAGAATATGTTAACTCATTGTAAAACAAAAGAATTATGAAAGGAAAAAAACTAAATATTGTGGTTGAGATCATGCATCACTTTCTCCAAACATTTATTGGGTGGTGCGTATTCTTCATTTTTTTACTATGATTTTTGTTTTTCTTTCTTACATTTCATATATGTCTTGACTAATCAATTGATTTCTATAACATGATATGGACTAAAGTTACTCTATTATATTGATGGGTCAATTGGCTTGAAAATCGTAAGCTTGAGTAAATAAGAGAGATATGTATCTTTGTAAATCGAAAAAGTTTCGTACCTTCTCTAAAATTCTCTTAATTTCTATGTCATCCAATAAAGTACCACAAGAATTGCATATTTTCTTAAATAAGAAAAATTGTAAATTGCTTGAACGAGAGTAAGATTAAGTAGTTACACTATATGATACATAATTTTAAAGGGACTGAATCAAAAGATGAGAAAGATTTTAAAAAAATCACTAAAGATAAATTACATTTTAACAAGATTTTATTCAAAAGTGATACTAAGATAAAAAAAAAATCATGAATATACCAAGATGATCCACAAAAAATGAAAAATTCTTATATATAATTACAATATTAAGATAAAATATGATATATCTCTTAAAGCTTATGTAACCGTTTCGTTGTTGTAGTTCTTCTGAGATTGGCTGCATCATAAGGCTAAAACAACTTGGTCAGAGTGACTTAACTGAAGCACCAATGCTGAAGTAATTAAGTCTAAACCACTTGTGGATATTGAAGATGTGCAGATGCAACATGTTGAACAAGATGTCCTAGACATCTTGTCACTGGGTTCAGAGCATGCTTAGGCAGCATGTCGAACAAGATGTCCCAAGACATGTGGGTAGGACATCTTGACCCAGTTCAGCTTAAAAGATAATGCTTATCCATTAAGCGCGCGCGTGTTTGTTTTAATTTGAATAAAACGCGAATCTTTTAGTAACAAGCTGAGATTAGGATTAATGATAAAGCTTGTTATTAATCCTATGTGTTAGATACGATTGGATTCGTATTTAATTAGTGGATAGAGATTAATTCTTTATCTTTGTGGAGTTTGTTTTAAAACAAGTTTGTTTTAAAACTAATTCTTATTTGAGTGCATCTGAAAGACTGAAGACTATCTGAAGAATTGCACGCCTATATAAAGGACTCAACATAGAGCTTAAAACTCAACCCACAATAACTGAAGATTGTGAGTCCAAAGTTTTGTACCCACTGTGCAAAACACTTAGTGGCTCTTAGTATTGTTCTTGATACTTTGAAGCTTTGTGTCGTTGAATGTTGTCGTTCAACTTTGTCTTTTAAACTGTGAAGTTTAAACTAGTTTCGTCACTTGGGATTAGTGATTAGAGGGAGTTGGGTAGGTTCTCATATTCAGGGGGAGTTAGCCCTTGAGTAGAAGATTACTAGGATTGAGAAAAGGCGTACATGCCAAAAGGTGTTTGGTACTGTTGTAAGACTAAGTAATAATTCGGAGTAGTAGTGTTCACTTCCTGGATTGGTATCCTCCAGAGTAGGGCTGTTTAGCGCAGAACTGGGTTAACAAATTACTGGTGTTATTTATTGCTTTTATTTACTTCAGTACTGTAATAAATCGTGATCCTCATAACCAGTTGTCTAGGACATCTGGACTAAAGACACATTTTCCTAGACATTGTGTAAGACATCTGTCCTGCCAGAGAACAGAATTTCAGTTCTTTTGACGAGCACTAATTACAACCATATACCAATGAAAAGTTATGTAAAATCACAGAATGATTGTAGTTTTATATATCGTACCTTTTGTAATTTTTGACGAGCACAAAATATATATCTCTTAAAAGGAAGCTATCATAGCTCCTAGGCAAACATTATGTTTACATGACACTCTAAGAAAAATGTTTTTAATCTCTATTAAAATATTGATTGATATTACTCTAATCTCTTTTAATTTATTAAATTAAATTTTTATAAAAAAAAACTAATGCATTGTTATTATTATTATTATAGAGTTACGGGCAAGAATTTATGATTCTTATTATGTTTGTAAATCAAAAGGTTTCTTTTTAATAAAAAACATATAAATCAAGAGGTTAGAATATATATGACATATTTACATATAAAATTAATTTATGGGTAATTAAAGATGAAATTTCCTTCTATATGTTATAAAGGTTAGTGTATATAATATTTACAGATAAAACTAAATAAAAACATATTGGTAATTAAAAATTAAATTTTCCATCTAATATTTTTTTTTTTGTTGCTAAATTAAGAGCATCTAGATATTAAGATAGGGATAAATATTTCACCTATCCTTTCCTGTCCTCCACCTATAGTTCAAAAAATTCCGGATTTGGATCCTCTCCTTTTTTTTTCTCTCCAATTCCCTCTCCAATTTTTTTATGTGTCTATCTCTCTCATCATTTTTTCTCTCTTATCATCATTTATTTATTTTTAATTTTTAATTTCTCTCTCTTGACACTCACAAAATAATGAATTGGAGAGGGAATTGGAGAAAAAAAATAGGAGAGGATCCAAATCCAAAAATTCCCTCTAATATATTGATAAGTATGTAAGTAACAAATGTAGAAATTAAGTTGCAAATTATAAAATAAATTATATGAATAAATTTATTAATTACAATTTTTATTAATTAATTACTATTGTCCTAATATTTTTTAAAGAATAAATTTTGTCACATCAACCTTTAAACTACTACTTTTTCCAATTTCATAAATTTTCTTTTACTAATTCCAATTTCATAACTCTTATTCCTCAACTATGACCATTAACTCACTCAATGTACCGTAAAAAAAAAAAAACTCACTCAATGCATTAATAAATTGGTTACTTATAATTTTATTTTTTGTTAATTTATATAGTTTTATTATAATATTTAATTTAATAATTTTACCTTAGAAATCTTTTAACTTCTAATTTTTTCTATTCTCAACCATTGTGTGTATATAAATATGTGGTTTTATACACAAATGCTAAATGTTTGTAGTAAAAATTTGAGTTTTGGGTCCTCATCACTTTCCTCAACCAACTATTGGATGATACCTCATCAAATTTTGTACTATATATTTTTTCTCTTCATCTCTTCATTATTTATTGATTTCTATATAGTGACTTAGGTTATTCTTAGATTGGTGAAATATTTTGGCCATACTTTGTTTTAGTGATATAACATTTATTTGTCTACTTTTCCAACTTTCTTTTATTTTTTAATGTAGATATTACAAATTTTCATGAGAATTAGGAGAGGAGAGTAAAAGAAGCTTTTATTTTTGCCTTTGATGCTCGGGAAGTCTATGTATCAACTATAACACCCCACATTATTATCTAGAATATACCGTGAAATTTTATTATTGGTACTGAGTTCATTAACATTACATTATTGAGAAACAAGCACACGCAGGTGCTGAGTACAAAACATGAGAAGATACACAGCGGAAACAAATACAACACGATCAGATAAATGGAAAACATGAAACTAATATGAAATCCACGAACAGCAGCAGCTACTCCACAAGCCAGCTTACCTTACTCAACCTGTTTGCCTGAAGAAAAAAAATTGATTGGAGTGGGGTGAGACTACTAAGTTTCAGTGAGTCCTACTATCCTCCTAAAGGCGACTACGCCGGGTACCTAATCAGTCCAAGATACATACTAAATCATATCATAACATAATTGCATAATTAAAGGTGTAACACAAATAACGTCTTATTGATTTTAATCCGCTAAGACACTCTAAGGTGAGCATATCTCAGAGGTCCGCCTTGTCCGATAACCCAGTGAGTCTCGGCATTAAGGTCATAATCATTTTCCTAATGGGTTATTCCAATGGAAGCCCATAAGCAGCATACTAAACCGCACATGATTGACTGATACTAATTGTTATTGAGTTTAATTCTACCATAATTTCCCAAATCCGAGGAGCATACAAACTTTAATTTCCTAAGTTATACCCTAAAAGTTATCTGTGATTAACATTCTGTTTAACATTATATTAATAACATTATTGCAATTTATCTAACTCTGATGAAGATATAAAACGAGTGTTGGACATTTGGAAAAAGGAAAATATAGGGACTTTCTGCACACTGCTCGCTACAACGAGTAACTAGCTCGCCATGGCGAGATTACAAGTCCTGACCTAAATCAACTAGCTAGGCGAGCAGGAGCTCGCCATGGCGAGTTTCATTAGCCCAGAACCCCAGCTCGCCATAAATGATCGCTTGATACTCGATATGGCGAGTTCATGCAGAGAAACCCCTGTTTTGCGAAAAATCAGTAATTTTTCAAAGGAATCACCTACAATCTACAATCTTCATTCCAAGCAGTGCAGTAACATAAAACATATAATATAAAACATAATGAAGGGAAATTTGGGAGTTAATTCCCCTCACACAACAAATTCCCTAATTCCTAAGTTAACATGCAAATTTCATAAATTGGGGAATCTAACTAAACTAGCCTAAGAACCCACCTGGAATGAAGCTTTAATCTTTATTCCTGGGCTCTACAGCAGCTACAAACCTCCCAGCTAACACCCACGACCAGACTTGGCAGAACTTGGAAATTTGATGAGAAATGAACTTCTAATTGCTCTAGGATAGGAACTTGGTTTGCTGCTTGAGTCCTGTGGTGTTAAGGGGTTTATATAGTGGGTTTTTCTGTGGATTAAATAGTACAAGGTTTGTTTTTAATCTCTAGCTGCATGTGATTCCATTGGATGAAGAGGAGGTGATGAAAAATGGTTGTTTTGTAATGTTGATGATTTTGAGAAATGGAAAATATAATGGTTCAGGTTAGATTCCTGTTCTGAGGTGTTTTGATGTAAGGAATCTTTGAGCAATTGATGTTTGATGTAAGGCATGTGATGGAAATGACAAATTCAAGTAGTGGGAAGATGAATTTTTCTTGGAAGCTTGTTGTTGATGGTGAACTCGTTAGGGAGGGAGAGAGGTGAGAGCTTGGTCTCTGATTTCAGTTTTGAAGTAGAGAGAAATAAAATGGAAAGAAAGGGTTGGTATTGCATGCATTCTAATAGGCTAAGGGTTTAAGTGAGATGTTGATTTGGTGGAAAGATGATTCACACGAGAGGGAGTGTAAATGGGAGGGAAGGATTGAATTTCTTGTGTTAATTAAATCAAAAGTGTGAGATTAATGTATTAGTGTGTAATTTAGGTTCAAGTAGAACTCCTAATGTTTACACATAATTCACCTAATTCCCAAGACTTGATTAATTTAACCACCACTAATTAATTCTAATTTATTAGACAAAACTCTAATTAGAATTAATTAGATAATTTAGAAGTTGGGATATTACATCAACTACCATGATGCATTTCTTATATTATTTATCTTAACTTTCCCTTAAATTTTAACATACGGTAATGATAGTTTGATTGAGACAAAAGAACTCCTTGGGTGATATTTTTGGATTATCATCAATTTCTTCAATGAACTCTTGGGGTGATATTTTTAATTATGTGTTAGAGTTTTTATTTATTTCTCCTTTTTACCCTGCACATGATAGTCATTGAATTTTATAGTAGAGTATGGACTCATCAACTTATTCAGTTGTATAAATTGACCAAATCTTTTATCTTTACATTTTTTTTTTTTATGTTTGTTACTCTACTTTGCTAGCTTTGTTTTTTAATGTGAATACCACTATTTTCACATGTTAATGAGTAGGTTATAAAGGAGGTTTCACTTTTATCTTTTATTGCATCCTATGTTAGCGAAGCCTATAAAAATTGACAACTCATATGAGTATATATCTTTAACCCAAACATTTGCATCAATTAAATTAAAATTTATCAATATCTTTTCCATTTTATATTTAATATATTTATTATTATAAAGAATAAATTACCAACTAATCTTATAAGTTGCATGTATAGATTGAATAGAGAATTGTCATTTATTGAAAGAGAAATATGTTAAGTTATAAGCTTTAATAGTAGTGTTCTTTTATTTTCTATATTTTTTTTATAAAATATAACCACACATATATTTAAACATATTTACATGCAATTAAAATTCAAATGTATGAAACCATCATCTAAACTTATATTTCAAATTTATGTAGTGACAAAAATGAACTAAATATTCAACAAACAAAAAGTTAAAAGTAAATGTTATTAATTAAAAGAGACAAAAAGAAACAAACAAATTTGAAGGGACATAAATCTCACCAAAAAAAAAAAAAACAAAAAAAAATGAAGCAAATAAAAAAAAATACAAACCAAACAACACACTAAAAAATCCGGGACAGATAAATTCGAGATAAAATCCCACCAAGTAAACATGTGAAAAAAAACTTTTCTCTAAACAAAGTTTATTCCAACATTTGTCATGACCAATATTATATATCCCTTAACCCTTATAATAAAGAGTTAGAGTAAAATATTAATAATAAAACTAAGTACGTATATAAAAATAAATAGCAAAATAGAATGTAATACAATGCAATACAATGCAATACAATTAAGAAAACTAAGTTCTTATAAACGATTACACTATTAAAATAAAATATTATATGATATTCATTACAAATTATATTATTTATTCTTAAAGTGAAAGATTTATCGAAAGAAATTAACTCCTTAAATGATTCTCAATTACCTCAAGGAAAAATGTTAACATGACCCTTTATATATTGTATGCTATGTTTTCTTTAATCGATAAATATTTTAGACCAAGTTACTTTAGTACTTTCCAATAGCTTTTGTGATAAGTAACTACTTATGATTGTCTTGAAAATAGGTAGACAACGTGACCCTGACAATTTTATTTGAGCACCGTGACAATGAATTTATAACACCCCATATTATTGTCTATAATACAACATGGAATATTATTATTGATACTGGGTCATTATTATTACAATTGAGAAAATTAAGCACACGGAGGTGCCAATTACAACACGAATTTAGAAACAACGGAAAGAAAACGACATCAATCTAGGAAAAACAAATACAACATGACACATAAATAGAAAGCATGAATCAAAATGCAATCCCAAGCACAGTCACGAGCATGCCATAACCAACATACCTTAACCAACCTGTTTATCTGAAAAAAATTGAATGGAGTGGGGTGAGACTACTAAGTCTCAGTGAGTCCTACTACCCTCCTAATGGTGACTACACCGGGGCTCCTAATCAGTCATTACATAATTAATCATAATATATATCATAATAGCATAAGATAAAGGTGTAACATAGATAAACAAACTCTTATTCGTTTTAACATCAAGGACACTCTGAGGTGAGCATATCTCAGAGGTCTGCCTTGTCCGACAACCCATTGGGTTACGGCATACAGCCCACAATCATAACCTGATGGATACTCCCACTGGAAGTCCATAAGCGACATAAAACATCGCACCTGATTGACTGATACTAACTGAATCTTAATTGTTCTTACTACCATAATTTCCCAAGACCCGGGGAGCATACAACATAACTAATTTCCTAGGTTATACCCTAAGATTCCAATTGTGTTTGACCTCCTGTTTAACATTATATTAATTTTATGATTACAAAACAGCTGAAGCATCAGAGGATATAAAATGAGTGATGAAATTTTAGAAAGATGAAAATAAAGGCTCATTCTGCACATTGCTCGCTACAGCGAGTCACCAACTCGCCATGGCGAACTAACAAGGTCTGGGGTTGACAACCTTCACTTTAAGCAGTTGAGTCACACTGAGAGCGGAAGTTTAACCAAGCCTTTTTCTGAGGCAAAAGTGAAGGCGGCTGTGTGGGATTGCGGTAGCTATAAAAGCCCAAGTCCGGATGGTATTAATTTTGGTTTCTATAAGGACTTATGGGAGGATCTGCGGGGTGATGTTATGCGCTTTATCTCTGAGTTTCATCGGAATGGCAAACTGACTAAGGGATTAAACTCCACTTTCATTGGTCTGATCCCTAAGGTAGATAGTCCTCAACGTCTTAATGATTTTCGGCCTATTTCGCTTGTGGGAAGCCTTTATAAAATCCTGGCGAAGGTTTTAGCGAATAGGTTGCGCCTTGTGATTCAATTTTTTATTTTATAATTTGTTTATTCAAGAAAATAAGATGATATTCAATTTTTTTTAAATTTAACATTCACATTGATAAATAAATTTTTTTTTTCTTCTTAAATCTAGAAGTATAATTTAAAGTTGTGTTTAACCTTACTTTTTTAAGACTTAAAAGCTACCTGCATAGCATTTAAAATCAACACAATTGCGATAGAAATCATTAGAAACTACCTTAAAAACTACTTTTTAAACTATCATTCATTCTTAGGTAGTGTATTACATTAAAAATTTGTTTTGATTAATCCTTTTTTTCTTCTGGGTTTGATTTATATCTCTTCAAATTAATTAGTCTAAGTTTTTTTTTTTTTTAATATATTTTTAGTTTTTGTAGAAAAAAATAGTAGATTATTTTAGGCTAAACTACATATTTGGTCCCTTACGTTTATTTTAGGTTTCAATTTGGTCGCTTACGTTATCAACATTTGCATTAGTTGGTCCCTTCCGTCAGATTTCACTGTTCCACAGTTTCAATTGGACACGTGTCAATGTGTCCAGGTGTCCACGTGTCAATCCATGTGTGCAAACCGTCTGCCACGTAAGCAAACTGTCTGCCACATGTGCAAAAACTGACGGAAGGGACCAAATTGAAACCTAAAATAAACGTAAGGGACCAAATTGAAACTTTTTAAACATAAGGGACCAAATTGAATCCTAAAATAAACGTAAGGGACCAAATGTGTAGTTTAGCCATTATTTTAATATATTCTCTACATCTATCAATTTTAGTATCTTTCAATTCCCAACATTTATTTTTATCTTAATTATAGTCCAATCTCACAAAAAATGTGATCCTAAAATATACTTCCAATCTCACAAAAAAAACTTGAAAATTAAAAGTTCTTGTGTATCAGTATTGTTCATCACTTCATGGTATTCCTTCAAGTATCGTTTCGGATAGAGATCCAAGATTCACTTCAAGGTTTTGGGAAAGTTTACAAGAGGCGGTTGGTACTAAGTTGAGAATGAGTTCCGCCTACCATCCTCAAACGGACGGTCAATCGGAAATGACTATTCAATCTTTGGAAGATTTGTTAAGAGCATGTGTGTTGGAAAAAGGAGGTAATTGGGATGAATGGTTATCTTTGATTGAATTTACCTACAACAATAGTTTTCATTCGAGTATTGGTATGGCACCATTTGAAGCTTTGTATGGAAGGAGATGTCGAACACCCTTGTGTTGGTATGAAACGGGAGAGAGCGTAGTTCTTGGACCGGAAATTGTACAAGAGACAACCGAAAAGATTAAGATGATTCAAGAGAAAATGAAAGCGACTCAAAGTAGGCAAAAGAGTTATCATGATAAGAAGAGAAAGGATGTGGAATTTCAAGAAGGAGATCATGTGTTTTTAAGAGTTACTTTAACTACGGGGATTGGTCGCGCTTTGAAATCAAAGAAGTTGACATCGAAGTTTATTGGACCGTATCAAATTTTGAAAAGGATAGGGAATGTTGCATACAAGATGGCTTTACCACCATCGTTATCAAATCTTCATAATGTGTTCCATGTGTCGCAATTGAGGAAATATATTTCGGATCCTTCGCATGTGATTGTGTCGGATGATGTTCAGGTGAGGGATAATTTTACGGTTGAGGCGATACCTTTGAGGATTGAAGGTAGAGAAGTCAAGAAGTTGAGGAATAAAGAGATAGCATCCGTGAAAGTTGTTTGGGGAGGACCCGCGGGAGAGAACGCGATTTGGGAGTTAGAGAGCAAGATGAGGAGTTCATATCCGGAGATATTTCAAGGTAAATTTTCGAGGACAAAAATTCTTTTAAGGGGGGTAGAGTTGTAACGCCGGTATTTATTTATTTTATTTAATTAGACTTATCTTGCTTGATTAGGAGTTAATTAGTCCTTTAGGGTAATTTAGTGTAGTGTAATAATTAATTATAGTATTAGCTATAAGAGGAAAGAGTAGGAGATATTATGTAGGAAGTTGTGAGTGGAGTAGTTTTAAGGTAATGTTTGGAGCTTAGTGAATTTGGACTTAAGTGAGTGGGAGAGGGCATTTGTGTCTTTCACTAACTAAGTTTGAATAGAATGGTATGAGAGAATGAGGGATAGTGTTATGTTAGAAAACTCATAGCATTTGAGGAAAGAGGTAGAGAGAGAGAGACTTGGAGAAGAAGGAGGTAGAGGGGAAGAGAAGGAAAGTTCAAGGAGAGCTAGGGATTCATCAATTCTTTAAGGTAAGAGAGTAGTTGCTAATTCATAGAGATGATCAAAGAGAGGGGAGATGACTATTCTCCACACCCAAACTCTCTCATCTCATTTTGGTGGGGATTGGGTTATGGGAAGGTGTTTTAAATTCTGCAAATGTGTTGTTGTTTATGAATATGTGTTTATGCATGATTATAACACGAATTTCCATGATCAATAACATGTTAAGTGTATGATTTGTTGATGTTTTATTTGAAGAATGAGTTTTTAAGAAAAATATGAAATTCCTATACCTTTAGCTTAAAATGATGCTTGATGATGATAAAGATTGTACTTCTAAGCTTGTATGAGTTATAAATGCTTAAAGTTGATAGCTTTAGGGATTCACATGTTGAAAAATGGGATTTTTAATGATTTTGAACTCAAACCCGAAAGCAGAGTTTTCTTCCTGTGTTAGCTCGCTAGGGCGAGTATATTGCTCGCTATGGCAAGTATTCATGGTTCTTGGCGTTGCCCAGAAACTATGAGCTCGCCATGGCGAGGTGAGGGCGAGTTGCACTGCTGCTCTCTGACTTAGCTCGCCACGAGCTCGCTGTGAGCTCGTCTAGGCGAGTTCTGACAGTATTAAAAGTGATTTTTGGTGGGATAAAAGAGGTATATGTGCATCTTATGATTGAGTAATGATCTTATAGTGTATTGTAAGATTAGATTAATTGAATATTGGAGATACATGCTTGAGATTGCATGATTGTTTGGTGATTAATTGACATGGAGTATGAAATGAACTTATATAAATATAAAAAAAAAAAATATATATATATATATTGTCATACCCCATTTTTTGACCACCCCTAATTTCTTCATTTAATTTTAGCTCATTTTTAAGCATGGTAATTTTTCATCATTATTATTATTTATTGGTTTAAAATTGCTAAAAATAGTATTTTTATCCTGTTTACGATGCTTAACTGTTTCATTTTTAGATAATTAAGTACATGACATTTTGATCTTTTTCTTGCACCTTAAATTTCCAAATATGCTCTTGTGCCATGATTTGTTCATAAACTTGATTTTATTCCCATTTTACCCTTTTCAAAATTTCAAATATTGAGGTAACTTCTTTTGCAAGTAATCTCCTTTTTCATCCATTTCATCATAATTTTTTTTTATTTATAATTTCATTCCCATCATTTTACATGTTATGAGCATATATTTCCATTTGCATTTTTATTTTTATATATTATATTATTATATTCATACTTATATTTCAAATTCAAAAAATTCATTTCTTCATCAACAAGTAACCTCTTTTATTCAAACTTTTTTTCAATTTATTTCCAATTCAACTCAAGCATTTTATAAACCCCAAAAATGGACACCTTTGCCCTTGCACATAAATATTTTCATTTTTCACATATTTATTTATTTTCAAAAATGGTTTAAAATGGTTTTAAATTATTTCCTTCATCAAATAAATTCCAAAAAATCCCATGATTCTCTCCCAACCATTTGATCTAAGAATATACCTCAAAATACCATTTGCATCAGATCAATACACATGTACCTTTGATTGAGCATCAACACAAAATATCCCTTTTGCAAAAATTCAAGAATACCCCTCTTATCTTCACAAAATCACTCTTCTCATGACCTAAATCCCTTCTATAAATAACAACACGTTTTTCTGAGCCAGAGGTTGGAAGATTTGGAGAAGGGAGCAGCTGAAGAACACATCCCTTTTTCTCATTATTCAAAAAATCCCAAAACATAATTTCTTCACGTTTTCTTGCAATTAACACCTCAATCACCTTCTAAAAGCCTTCAGAATCAAAAACCCAGTTCCAATTGGAAGCTTCAGAGGAGGTTTGGAGCTCGTGTTGAAGCTCAAAGTTCGTGAAAAATCCAAGTTGTTCTAGCTCGTTTCTGGTAGCTTTTCTCTTCCTTTTAAATCCCTTCTATCTTATTTTAACATGATAAAGCTATCTGGGTTGTTATTTGATCTTGATTCTTGCTCGTTTATGTGTTTGAGTTTTGAATGATTTTTCGTTTCTCCTTTGTTTTTTAAGTTACAGTCATTATTTTGAAAAACTAATTGTACATTTAGAATCCTTGTGGAAAAACGAACAAAACCATATAAGATTTGTCCATTTCTGGGTTGTTTTTATAACTTCGATGCCGGAAACGGTGCCGGCGACGGCGAAGGACGAACGGAGACGATGATCCATCGTGAGTCTCCGTCCTCGCCAAGTTTAAAACGTAACCGTCGGATCAATCAGACGGCGCGTGTGTTCCTTTGATCGCGCCCGTCAGATCTCATTAAATGAAGATCTGACGGTGGTTAGACGATAGGATCACTATACACGTCCGTACCTGATATGTGCTAGCTTATGTGCACGCGTGTTACTCATTGATTTCCAGATTTAATCTGGGCCGTTGCTTTGATCTAATGGTGAGCGTGGGAGAACGAACGTGGCCGTCAGATCCTTCCTAGGGAAGATCAGATGGTTGTAAAGCGTACTCTGCCCTGTACGCGTCGTACCAGATCCTGGCCCACATTCATCACAGATTCTTTTTTTCTGCGTGTTGGGCTTGGGCCGTTTTTGCTAATGCACCTCCTTTTTATTTTTATTGATATTTACGCCTCCCTCTGCATGAATTTTATTTTTATTATTCTGAGATGTAAATTAAATTCTAAATTATATTTTTGGCCATTTTAGACTGATATGTTGAAAAATTATTTTTTAAAAATATTTATTTGATATTTTTGCACATTTTTCCTATTTATTAGTGTATAAATTAAGTTTAGCTTAGTTAATCCTTGATAATATGTTTTATTATTTGGTCTATGATATGATATGAATGGTATGTTGATATTTGGCTTTTCATCTTGATTGTAAACCAGATCATGTATTATTTTGATTTTTCTTTGTTTTTATGCTATTTTAATTAGGATTAAATGCTAGAAATTAACTTTAAATAACATGAAATTTATTTCCTTTTGATTGTGTCATGCCATGAGCTTTTAAATGATGTTTGTTGAAGGTTACTCTCTGTTTTTGATTTATTTTACCTTGATTCCATTTTTTATTGTATTAACTAGTGACAATGTTTACATGTTAGGGTTTTAATTAAATTTTAATTGATGCTCTTAATTGCCATGAAAATTATTATATGATTGTTAACATGCTTGATTGTTGTCTCTATGACTTAGCTCTAGGTTTTTGGATTTATGATCACATGTTATAGTTTGCTATCTTTTAATTCCATTTAATTAGGATTAATTGTTAATAATTAGCTTAATGTGTTAATAAATTATTTGTCTTATGTTCTTGTTATGCCATGAGCTCTTGATTAATTTTTGTAGATGATTGCCCTCTGATTTTGCTTCATTTTTGTCTTAATCACACGATTGATTTTCATTTATTTTATGTTTTATTGCATTAATTAATTATAAGGTTTACATGTTAGTTTTTAAGTGACTTGTTTGATGTTTTAATTTCTTTAATTACCATTAGCTTTGCTCTATGTTTGATAATGTGTTGAATTCTTGTCTCCATGATTTGATTCTAGATTTTTGAGTTAATATGATTAATTTTTAGTAATATGATGTAATTGTAACTTGTTTCCTTTATTCAATTAAAAATAAATATGCATGTATGTGAGTTTGAAAATGTTTGATTTATTGTGGTGATGTTACTATGGTTTGAGGTAGTATTATATGCTTTGATGAATTTTAAATTCCCTTTTTTTCACTTAATGAGAAAATAAATGCATGTGATTATAATTTGAAAATATGTGTGACGTTGTTTGGTTTACTTTCATTCAATTGTTTATCTTGTTATGATGTGATGATTTTTACTTTTCTTTGCTTCTTTCTTGTTTGTTTTTGCTCTCATGTCTTATGTGCTAATTTCGTTATTAATTGTTATTCACTTTCATGTTTCACACACCACTTATATTTTATTATTCACCTCACATTTATTTATTCACTATATGCTTTATGTTCATTTTATGCTTCATGATTATTATGCTTTATATTTACGTCTCTAGCATTTACATTATATTATATGTTTTAATTTCATATCCCATTTATTTATGTTTATGTTATTGTTATTATTATTCAAATCCCCTACGCATGTTTCCCCCCCGGTTGTAATTTTAAATGCGCATTATTAGCGCGATTTATTTTTAGTCATTATTTATTGCTTTTACTTATTTAATTCTATCCCCCCTTGCATGCTACCCCCCCGGATGTATTGTGTGATTTAAATTCCCGCTCATTATTGTTCGTTAGTATATTTAATATGTTAATCCGAAGAAAGGAAAAAACCTCGACCTATATGTCGTTGCAAAAAGTCTAGGCGCGATTCAATATTTCAGGTTGTTTAGTTAAAGCGTTAGAACTCTCGTTAGAACCTTTAACCTTTTTTAGCCAAAAATAGAGGTCAACACCTCTTCTCAAAAATATCCAAAATATATTACTCATCAAAAACTCTTTTCAAAACAACTTGGATTTTAAACCAAGTCATTAATCAAACATTTTTCAAGACAACCTGGATTTTAAACCAAGTTCTCAATCAATCAAACTTCATTTTCTTTAGGTAAAAACACTTGCTTTTTCAAATCAAGTCTTATTTTCAATTTCAAAACTCATTTTCATTAGATTAAAACCTTGGAACTCAAGCCAAGTGCATTTTATCACTCAAAACCTATTTTCCCAAATAAATGCTCATTAGCCCTAAATCTTATACATATTTTCAAACACATAAAAACAAAGCGCTTAAGATAGAATACAAGAGGTTCCTATAGAGTACTATAGACGCCTAGGGTGCTAATACCTTCCCTTTGCGTAACCAACCCCCTTACCTCGATCTCTTTATTTAGGGTGTTTTAACGGACTTTTCTCCCTTCTTCGGAAAAATAAAAGCTCGGTGGTGTAATTAAATATTTTGTGATTCAACGCTTCCCTATAGCTTGACATCCAAAAATCACCGCGACAGAAATGGCGACTTCACTGGGGATCCCCCGAGCGGGTTGAGCCCATCTTGTAATCTTTTTCTTTTGCGCTTGTTTGTTTATTTGTGTATATGTATGATTTATGAGCTTTAAATTGGGAAAATTGCTTGAGTGAGACAGTCCTAACCCGGACTTGAGTGAAACAATAAGATAGGATGTGGTAGGGTCATAGTGACGGGATTGGAGTAGTTCAATCCATGTTCACATGTGATATAACCACGTACAGTCTAGGAAGTTCAAAGGTAGAGTGTTGACATGAGTAGTTATGTTGACGTTCTATTTTTGGAGGACCGAAGGATTGTGGACCTTTAGAGTTACACTTAACCCATCTTGGCCATTAGGACGTGGCGCGGTGACCGGTCTAGAGTAGTTTAGATTGGTTGATACGCGATGCCACACCCGAACGAGATTGTCTTGCGAATATTATTGGAGCGGGAGTAGTGCCGTAAACCGATAATATCCAAAAGACGGTTTATAACTTTGGGAACTTTGTAGAACCCGTGATGCAAGTACAAATAAACCTTAGTACTTACCATGTGGGAAGGGGCTCTTACCTTTGACTCCAACATTTCTACCTTAAACCACCCATGTTTGTGCATCATTATTTGTGTGCATGCATTCATTCATCAAGAATTTCTTTTTCTCATCCAATATTGAAAGGCTTAAATCAAATTCCATGTAAACTATGTAGATTATGGATTACCAAAGGAGGGATACTCATAGCTATGGGTTTAAGACTTTTGATTTGACAAGATTGAGGGAGCTAGGGTCATTAGTGTCTGATTCAGAAGAATTTCGGAAGAGTCATGGAAGATTGTTGAGTATTCTTGGGACTAAGGTAGAGGATGGAATCCTCAACACTCTTGTGCAGTTTTATGACCCGCTTTACCATTGTTTCACCTTTCCTGATTACCAACTTGCTCCCACCTTGGAGGAGTATTCTTATTTGATTGAACTACCCGTGCTTGACAAAGTGCCGTTCAATGGACTCGAACCCTCTCCAAAACCACAAATCATTGCCAAAGCCCTTCATGTTGAAACTTCTGCCATTCAAACAAACCTCATACGCAAAGAAGGCCTTTTAGGTCTATCCACAGATTTTCTTTTCCAGCAAGCCTCTCTTTTTCTTGATATGGCCAGCAACAATGCCTTCTATTCTATATTGGCCCTGCTCATATATGGCCTAGTTCTTTTTCCAAACATCAGAAATTTCATTGACATCAACACCATACAAATTTACCTCTCAAAGAACCCAGTACCCACCTTGCTAGCAGAAACATACTATTCCATCCATGACCGCACTTCAGTAAAGCGCGGAACCATTCTCTGTTGTACACCACTACTCTATAAGTGGTATACCCTTCATTTGCCTCAAACCCGTAGTTTTAAGGAAAACCCAGATAAGCTCCGGTGGTCCCAAAGAATCATGCCTCTCACCTCTGATGACATTGTTTGGTATTACTCAGCTTATGACAATGGAGTCATTATTGATAGTTGTGGGGAGTTTCCCAATGTACCTCTCCTTGGAATGCATGGAGGAATTACTTATAGTCCCAGGCTTGTTAGGCGCCAGTTTGGATATCTTGTGAAAGAAAAGCCTGATAGTCTCTCTTTGAGTGGAATTTTCTACCGCAACCGGGAAGGAAGCTCCGATATGAGGAATAGGTTTGTGCGAGCTTGGCGCTCCGTTCAGCGTAAAGAGTGGAATCAACTAGGGAAGAAGCGAGGATTTGCTTTGGAGTCTCATACACAATGGGTTATCAAGAGAGCTGCTAGTTTTGGGATGCCTTACTCTCTCCAAAGGCCCATGCCTTCAGTTACCCCATCATCATCATCTGTGATTGTTGACACTAAAGAAGAGCTGTTAGGACAGGTGGCTGAGTTGACTAGGGAGAAAAGCGCTTTGCAAAAGAGATATAAAGAGTTGGAGCATAAGTACGAAGCATTGAAGAGTGAAATGGAAGTAGCCAAGCATGAGCTCTTAGCACAAAGTCAGACAATCGTCCAAAAGACCATCCAGCTTCGTGAGAAGGATGCTGCGCTTAGGAAGGACCCAAAGAGGATGAGATATAACATGAATTTATTTTCTGGTCCAGATTCAGATTAGGGGTGATCCATATGATGCAAGAGTTTGAGTTTGTTTGATGTATTTCCTTTCAAAGTTGCAATGTTATGATTATCAATGAAGTGAATATTTTCTACACTGTTTACATTCAATTTAATATAAGTCTTTCAATATTGGGAAAAATTTGTATAATTTAGCATAAACATATCATGCATCATGCTGCATTCATAAATTTCCAAAAAATAGAGTCTCATATTCTTCCCCCTCTCCTCTGCCTCAGTTAAACTGGATCGGCATATCCGTCACAAAGCAACTCGCACTTACGACACCCGGTCTCAGCTCCGTGAACAGATGACAGGCATGCAGGCCGAGATTGAGAATTTGACTACTATGGTAACTTCTTTGTTGGCAAGTCAGAATCAGGGTTCAACATCAGTGCTTCAGTCCAATGGTGCGCCTGTGCCACCCCCGGTTGCATCAGCACCAATTCCTGCTCCCCGGCTCTCTATGCCAGAAGGTTGTACGTGGGGATTATCAGAAGGTTTCCTTGGAGGAGGGTTCTTCCCTCAAGTGACTGAAGCCCCTCTTGTTCAGTTGGAAAATACTCTCCCACAAGTTACTGCTACTGTTACTGCACCTGCAGTCCATGCCGCACCTCATTACCAAGAGCCTATTTTTCACGCGGAAAGCATGGGAGGTTTTGATAGAGTGGAAGATCTGCAAGACAAGTTTAATGAAATGCAACGTGAGATGAGAGCCCTCAAGGGGAAAGATCTGTTTGGTAAAGATGCCAATGAGTTATGCTTAGTTCCTGATGTTGTGGTTCCACCCAAGTTCAAAGTTCCAGATTTTGAGAAGTATAAAGGAAGTACCTGTCCAAAAGCTCATCTGACTATGTATGCGAGGAAAATGTCTACTCAAACTATTAATGATAAGCTCTTGATTCACTATTTTCAAGATAGCCTGTCTGGGGCAGCCTTGAGGTGGTACATGGATTTGAATAGAGCTGATATCCACACTTTTAATGATTTGGCTAGTGCTTTTATGTCCCAGTACAACTACAATTCCTTCATGGACCCTGATAGAGATGAACTACGTGCCATGACCCAGAAAGAGAAAGAATCCTTCAAAGAGTATGCTCAGAGATGGAGGGAGTTAGCTGCTCAGACTCGTCCTCCTATTGAAGAGAGAGAATTGTCCAAGATGTTTATTCACACCCTTAATCCGTTCTTTTATGAGAAGATGTTCAATATGGTATCTAGGAGTTTTACTGAAGTGGTGGAGACGGGGATGTGCCTAGAGGAAGCCATTCGCCAAGGAAGAATGTCAAAAGAAAACACCCCTGTCAGCAGCACTAAGAAGTATGGTCACAATTTCCCGAAAAAGAAAGAGTCTGAAGTCGGTATGGTAACTCAAGGAGGTTTCCAGCCAAGATATCCAAATTATCAACACGTTTCAGCTATAGCACCCACATCACAACCACACTACCCACAAATACCTCCACAACCACACTACCCACAAATGCCTTCACAACCACATTATCCACAAATGACTCCCCAACAATCATACCCACCACAGGATCGCCCTCAAAATGTTCAACAAACATTCAATCGCACTCCCAGATATCCACCCTTTGATCCTATACCAATGAAATATGCTGATTTGTTCCCCGCCTTACTTGCCAAGAATTTTATTCAGACAAGACCACTACCTCCAGTGCCTGCTGTCCTACCTACTTGGTACCGTAATGACTTGACTTGTGCTTTCCACCAAGGGGCACCTGGCCACGATGTGGAACGTTGTTTTGCTTTCAAAAAGGTTGTCTAGGACTTAGTCCGAAGCAAAGTGTTGACTTTCAAAGGCGAGAACCCCAATGTTCAAACAAACCCTCTACTAAATCATAACCCCTCTGTCCATTTCATTCAACCCTGCCTAGCTACAAATGCCATCCTCAATGTGAAAAGTATCAAGACTCCTCTGGTTCCTATCCATATCAAAATGTGCAAAGCAAAGATGTTTGATCATGATCATTCAGTGTGTGAAGTATGTCTGTCAGATCCCCAGGGTTGTCCCCAAGTTCAAAGAGATATCCAAGGTTTGATGGACAAGGGAGAGTTGTTAGTGACGAAGAAAGCTGAAGAGGTTTGTGGTATTACACCAGAGCTTAGTACTGCTGATCGTTTGGAAATGATTTACAATAGTGGAGAGTGCAACATTCCTAGACTTACAATCCGTGTGCCAGGGTCTGTGCCTTATGCTTCTGAGAAGGCCATACCTTATAGATATCAGGCTACCATGATACAAAATGGAGTGGAGACCCCTATCTCTCCTTTGACTACAGTGAGCAATGTTACCAATAATAGCAGAATTCTGAGAAGCGGTCGTGTTATCCAAGGGGCAGTTCCTCAAAAGACAAGTACACCCGTTATTGAGAAAGTGCCAGTCAGTGTTCCTAGTAAGCCAGTTGAAAAAGAGTATGAAGATTCTGATGAGGTGATGAAGCTAATCAAAAGAAGTGAATACAAGATAGTGGACCAGTTGTTGCAAACCCCGTCTAAGATTTCTATGTTGTCTTTGTTGATGAGTTCTGATGCCCATAGGGAGGCTCTGATGAAGGTATTGGATCAAGCCTATGTTGAGAAGGATGTGACTATAAGCCAGTTCGGAGGTATAGTGGGAAATGTGACTGCTTGTAACAATCTGAGTTTCAGTGATGAAGAACTTCCCGAGAGAGGACGAAATCATAATTTGGCGTAGCATGTGTCAGTTAATTGCAAGTCAGATGCTTTGTCCAATATGTTGATTGATACCGGGTCGTCTCTGAATGTGATGGCTAAAACTACTCTAGATAAACTTTCCTACAAGGATGCCAATATGAGGCCAAGTTCCATGATTGTGAAGGCGTTTGATGGTTCAAGGAAATCAGTGATTGGTGAGGTGGATTTACCTATCGCAGTGGGTCCGCATGAGTTCCAAGTTACTTTTCAGGTGATGAATATACAAGCTGCTTATAGTTGTCTTTTGGGACGTCCATGGATTCACGAGGCCGGTGCCGTGACATCCACTTTACATCAGAAGTTGAAGTATGTGAAAGAAGGAAAGCTGATAATTGTGAATGGAGGGGAAGCTCTGCTTATTAGTCATTTGTCAAATTTCTCATGTATTGGTGCGGATGAATTAGACGGTACAGCGTTTCAGGAACTCTCCCTTGAGGAGAAAGATCCGATCAGAGCTGAGACATCTATGGCATCTTTGAAGGATGCGCAAAGGGCTGTTAAAGAAGGTAAGACTGCTGGTTGGGGAAAGGTACTACAGTTATCAGAGAATAAGAACAGAGCTGGTTTGGGTTTCACTCCTTCTACCAGGATGGGAAAGAGAGAACCATTTGAAGACGTTTTCCGTAGTGCTGGTTTTATCAACAATCCCTCAGAGATCAATGCTGTTATTGGAGATGAAGACGAAGAAGGACCACCATCTCTTGTGACTCCTGGAGGAATATGCCACAATTGGATTGCTGTTGATGTCCCTTCTGTCATTCCTCTGTCTAAGTAATATGTTTCTCATTTTATGTTTTTTAAGAAAAATCCTCTTGTCCTGCCCCAAGCAAGAGTGAGGCCATGTTCGGGCTTTGTTTAAATTGCTTCAAGAATGTTAATGAAAATCGTCGTTTTTATCATGACTTTTTTATTTTTTTATTTCCTTTTATTCTAGAAAATGGTAACACCAAAAAACAAATCATATATATTTTATTTTTCACCTTCTGTTCTTATTACCTTTATCAAATAAAAATTCTGCATTCTTATTAAAATAAAATCAATCATTAATTATATGCAGAATTAACATCAACAAGCCCGTTGAGTACAATGATTCTAGGCCCTCTATCAACTTTGAGTTTCCGGTCTACGAAGCTATGGAAGAGGAGGATGAAGAGATTCCTAATGAGATTAGACGATTGTTGGATCGGGAGGATGTGGCCATTCAGCCTCACCAGGAAGTTACAGAGTTGATCAATTTGGGTACTGAGGAAGAGAAAAGAGAAATCAAGATAGGAGCAGGTTTGGAAGAATCAGTCAAGGCAAGGGTAATAGAGCTGCTCAGAGAATATGTTGACATCTTTGCATGGTCGTATCAAGATATGCCTGGGTTGGATCCTGAGATTGTGGAACACCGTTTACCATTGAAGCCGGAATGTCCTCCAGTGAAGCAGAAATTAAGAAGGTCTCATCCTGATATGACATTCAAGATCAAGGAAGAAGTTCAGAAACAGATTAATGCAGGTTTTCTTATTACCTCGGAGTATTCTCAGTGGTTGGCCAATATAGTACCGGTTCCCAAGAAGGATGGTAAAGTCAGAATGTGTGTTGATTACAGAGATTTGAATAGAGCTAGTCCAAAGGATGATTTCCCATTACCTCATATTGATGTACTTGTTGATAATACTGCCAAATCCAAAGTCTTTTCCTTCATGGATGGTTTCTCGGGGTACAATCAGATCAAGATGGCTGTTGAAGACAGGGAGAAAACTTCGTTCATCACGCCTTGGGGCACTTTCTGTTACCAAGTAATGCCTTTTGGGTTGACAAATGCAGGTGCTACTTACCAAAGGGGCATGACCACGCTGTTCCATGATATGATGCACAAAGAAGTTGAAGTGTACGTGGATGATATGATCGTCAAGTCAGGCACTTAAGAAGAGCATGTGGAGTATTTGTTGAAGATGTTTCAGAGATTGAGGAAGTATCAACTCCGTTTGAATCCCAATAAATGTACTTTTGGTGTTAGGTCTGGGAAGCTTCTGGGTTTCATTGTCAGTCAAAAGGGTATTGAAGTTGATCCTGATAAAGTCAGAGCTATCAGAGAAATGCCGGCTCCCCAAACAGAGAAGCAAGTTAGAGGTTTCTTGGGTCGTTTGAATTATATCTCCAGGTTTATTTCCCATATGACTGCCACATGTGGGCCAATTTTCAAGTTACTCCGCAAAGACCAAGAGATTGTATGGACAGAAGATTGTCAGAGAGCCTTTGATAGTATCAAGAAGTATCTTATGGAACCACCAATCCTTATTCCTCCAGTTAAGGGGAGGCCACTCATTATGTATTTAACTGTGTTAGAAGATTCCATGGGCTGTGTGCTGGGGCAGCAAGATGACACCGGAAGAAAAGAACATGCAATTTATTATTTGAACAAGAAGTTTACTGATTGTGAGTCCAGATATTCCATGCTTGAGAAGACTTGTTGTGCACTAGCTTGGGGCTGCCAAGCATCTGCGTCATTATTTGATTAATCACACTACTTGGTTGATATCCAAAATGGATCCAGTTAAGTACATTTTTGAGAAAGCTTCTTTGACCGGAAGAATTGCTCGTTGGCAGATGTTATTGTTCGAATATGATATTGAATACCGTGCTCAGAAAGCGATTAAGTGTAGTGTCTTGGCTGATCATTTGGCTCACCAACCAGTTGAAGATTACCAACCGATCAAGTTTGATTTTCCAGATGAAGAGATCATGTATTTGAAGATGAAAGATTATGATGAACCGCTGTTTGGGGAAGGTCCAGATCCAGAATCCAAGTGGGGGCTGATATTTGATGGGGCTGTGAATGTCTATGGTAGTGGAATTGGGGCAGTTATTGTTACTCCTGAGGGTTCTCATATTCCTTTCACAGTCAGGTTGCAGTTTGATTGTACCAACAATATTGCTGAATATGAAGCTTGTATCATGGGTATTGAAGAAGCAATTGATTTGAGGATCAAGAATATTGACATCTATGGAGACTCAGCTCTTGTAATCAATCAGATCAAAGGAGAATGGGAGACACGCCACGCTGGTCCGATTCCTTATAGAGATTACGCAAGAAGACTGTTGACTTTCTTTAACAAGGTGGAGTTGCATCACATTCCTCGTGATGAGAATCAAATGGCAGACGCTTTGGCTACCTTATCCTCAATGTACCAAGTTAATTATCCAAATGAAGTTCCGATTATCAGTATTCGTTGTCTTGAAAGGCCGGCATATGTGTTTACGGCAGAAGAAGTGATTGACGACAAGCCATGGTTTCATGATATCAAGTTGTTCCTGCAAAAGCAAGAGTATCCCCCTGGGGCATCCACCAAAGATAAGAAGATTTTGAGAAAGTTATCTAGCAGTTTCTTTCTGAATGGAGAGGTGTTGTACAAGAGGAATTTTGACATGGTTTTACTACGGTGTGTGGACAAAAATGAGGCTGACGCTTTGATGCACGAAATACATGAAGGGTCGTTTGGAACTCATCCCAATGGGCACACAATGGCCAAGAAAATATTGAGAGCAGGATACTACTGGTTGACAATGGAGTCTGATTGCCACAAGCATGCTCGGAAGTGTCACAAGTGTCAGATTTATGCAGATAAAATTCATATGCCACCAACCTCTCTGAATGTGATTTCGTCTCCTTGGCCTTTTTCTATGTGGGGCATTGATATGATTGGACGGATTGAACCAAAGGCTTCCAATGGACACCGTTTTATTCTAGTGGCTATTGACTATTTCACCAAGTGGGTTGAAGCAGCGTCTTATGCCAATGTTACTAAGCAAGTAGTGGTTCGTTTCATCAAGAATAATATCATTTGTCGCTATGGTGTACCTAACAAGATTATTACTGACAATGGGTCGAATTTGAACAACAAGATGATGAAAGACTTGTGTGAGGAGTTCAAGATTGAGCATCATAATTCTTCTCCCTATCGACCTCAAATGAATGGCGCAGTTGAAGCGGCAAATAAGAATATTAAGAAGATTGTGCAGAAGATGGTAGTTACTTACAAGGACTGGCATGAGATGTTACCTTTTGCTTTACATGGATATCGTACTTCAGTACGCACTTCAACAGGGGCGACCCATTTCTCTTTAGTGTATGGTATGGAAGCAGTGTCACCGGTAGAGGTTGAGATTCCATCAATGAGAGTCTTGATGGAAGCAAAACTGACTGAAGCTGAATGGTGTAGAAACAGATATGAACAGTTGAATTTAATTGAAGAGAAACGTATGACGGCTTTGTGCCATGGGCAAGTGTACCAAAGAAGAATGAAGCAAGCGTTTGACAAGAAAGTTCGACCCCGAGAGTTCCGTGAAGGTGATCTTGTGCTAAAAAAGATCCTGTCTTTTCAAACTGATGCTAGGGGCAAGTGGACACCCAATTATGAAGGACCGTATGTTGTTAAGAGGGCTTTCTCAGGCGGTGCAATGACCCTTGCGACAATGGATGGTGATAAGCTCCCTCGTCCTGTTAATGCCGATGCATTCAAGAAATACTTTGTCTAAAAATAAAAATAAAATAGCTCGCTAAGTCGAAAACCTGAAAGGGTGGCTTAGGCAAAAAGGAGCGTCTCGGTGGGCTGAAAACCCGAAAGGGCGGTCCAGGCAAAAATTAGAGACAAAAAAAATATATAATCCTGATAGGTCGAAAACCTGAAAAGGTGATCTATGCAAAAGTTAAGGAAAAGAAGACAAGTAACTGCATCGGAACAGGCATCACCTATCTTGGAATGTTTCAACCAGCAGACAAATTTTAGATTGTAGTTTTTTAGGATGGAATTCAAAGTTGATGAGGAAAATAGTAATCATTGTACTTGATGTATCCTCCCCATGTAATTACCATTTTCTAAATTTTAAATGATCTGTGGGATTGCGCTTTACGCCAGTTTTCACTCTTTTACGCAAACTTGAGCCTGTGCCTTTTATTCAAAATTCTTATTTTACTCATACTTTTATTTTTACTTTTATTTTAACTTTAAGATACTTGGAGCAAAGATAACTCAAAAATAATGTCAACCCTTTTTAAAAAAAACTTGTCTTTTCTTTTGGAAATATAAAATGACAAACATTTCTTACACTCTTGAGTCACATAAGCATGCTACAACAGCATTTCAAATGTGGACATATTTCAAAGAAGCAGATACAGCCATTGCAAACAAAAAAAAAAAAAAAGAAGAAAAAAGAAAAATAGCTCGCTAAGTTGAAAACCTGAAGGGGCGGCTTAGGCAAAAATGAGCATCCCGGTGGATTGAAAACCCGAAAGGGCGGTCCAGGCAAAAATTAGGGATAAAGAAAAGGAAAGAAAAAGAGAAAATGAAAAAGCAATGGCTGGTCTTGGTTGGTCCAATTCAGAGTATGAAATGGCGACTTCCACCGAAGGCTTTATTTGTGAAACTTAGCTCCGAAGACTAGTTGAAAGAAGGATGTGTTACCCTTGGGATTTACCTTGCAGGTTCTATTTACATGAGCACCATTTCTGGTAGAAAATTGACGGAACATTGTGCGGATATGCTGGTCCCTTTGATCCCGTCATTCCTTTTGTCTGTTATCAAGTGTTGTCAATCTCGCCTTACAAGTAACAGTTCAAAGCATGCATTCGCATCCATACACCCATTCATACATGTATGTGCTTGTATTCATGAGTCATATAGAACATTCATCATTTAATACATTCCAAGTGCCAAATGTTGCAAATCATCATTGAAATTTCCCCAGGAAAGTCATCCCCATATGTATCTGGTCAATCTAGCTCTTTGCTTTCATAACATGTCTTGTTCTCTCACAATGTCACTCAACAGTTCATTTTCCTAGTCAGATTCGTACCATATCCAAGTGATTGGTAAACACTTTATTGCTTTCTGTCTTTACTTCTGTCCGATACAGGACTTTACTGCTTATGTCCGTTCACAGGACTTTACTGCTTTCTGTCTTTACTTATGTCCGTTCACAGGACTTTACTGCTTTCTGTCTTTACTTATGTCCGTTCACAGGACTTTACTGCTTATGTCCGTTCACATGACTTTACTGCTTTCTGTCTTTACTTATGTCCGTTCACAGGACTTTACTGTTTATGTCCGTTCACAGGACTTTACTGCTTATGTCCGTTCACAGGACTTTACCGCTTTCTGTCTTTACTTATGTCCGTTCACAGGACTTTACTGCTTATGTCCGTTCACAGGACTTTACTGCTTATGTCCGTTCACAGGACTTTATTGCTTATGTCCGCCCACAAGACTTTATTGCTTTCTGTCCTTACCTCTGTCCGTTACAGGACTTTATTCGCTTTCATCATCATTTATATTCCCCAGTAAGTCTGTCTCCTAAATAAACCCTACATAATCTTGCATTTCAAAACGTAGCATTCATAGCATGCCATCATACCATTCCCTGCCCGGTCGGTCAAAAAATGGTGTATTTTATATTTAAGTCTCTTCTACCGTCCATTCAAAATAATAAAAACATCAAAAATATCTTTTTCTTCTTTCGAACTCCTGGTAGAAGAAACTTAAATAGGGGCATCTGTCATATCCCATTTTTTGACCACCCCTAATTTCTTCATTTAATTTTAGCTCATTTTTAAGCATGGTAATTTTTCATCATTATTATTATTTATTGGTTTAAAATTGCTAAAAATAGTATTTATATCCTGTTTACGCTGCTTAACTGTTTCATTTTTAGATAATTAAGTACATGACATTTTGATCTTTTTCTTGCACCTTAAATTTCCAAATATGCTCTTGTGCCATGATTTGTTCATAAACTTGATTTTATTCCCATTTTACCCTTTTCAAAATTTCAAATATTGAGGTAACTTCTTTTGCAAGTAATCTCCTTTTTCATCCATTTCATCATAATTTTTTTTTTTATTTATAATTTCATTCCCATCATTTTACATGTTATGAGCATATATTTCCATTTGCATTTTTATTTTTATATATTATATTATTATATTCATACTTATATTTCAAATTCAAAAAATTCATTTCTTCATCAACAAGTAACCTCTTTTATTCAAACTTTTTTTCAATTTATTTCCAATTCAACTCAAGCATTTTATAAACCCCAAAAATGGACACCTTTGCCCTTGCACATAAATATTTTCATTTTTCACATATTTATTTATTTTCAAAAATGGTTTAAAATGGTTTTAAATTATTTCCTTCATCAAATAAATTCCAAAAAATCCCATGATTCTCTCCCAACCATTTGATCTAAGAATATACCTCAAAATACCATTTGCATCAGATCAATACACATGTACCTTTGATTGAGCATCAACACAAAATATCCCTTTTGCAAAAATTCAAGAATACCCCTCTTATCTTCACAAAATCACTCTTCTCATGACCTAAATCCCTTCTATAAATAACAACACGTTTTTCTGAGCCAGAGGTTGGAAGATTTGGAGAAGGGAGCAGCTGAAGAACACATCCCTTTTTCTCATTATTCAAAAAATCCCAAAACATAATTTCTTCACGTTTTCTTGCAATTAACACCTCAATCACCTTCTAAAAGCCTTCAGAATCAAAAACCCAGTTCCAATTGGAAGCTTCAGAGGAGGTTTGGAGCTCGTGTTGAAGCTCAAAGTTCGTGAAAAATCCAAGTTGTTCTAGCTCGTTTCTGGTAGCTTTTCTCTTCCTTTTAAATCCTTTCTATCTTATTTTAACATGATAAAGCTATCTGGGTTGTTATTTGATCTTGATTCTTGCTCGTTTATGTGTTTGAGTTTTGAATGATTTTTCGTTTCTCCTTTGTTTTTTAAGTTACAGTCATTATTTTGAAAAACTAATTGTACATTTAGAATCCTTGTGGAAAAACGAACAAAACCATATAAGATTTGTCCATTTCTGGGTTGTTTTTATAACTCCGGTGCCGGAAACGGTGCCGGCGACGGCGAAGGACGAACGGAGACGATGATCCATCGTGAGTCTCCGTCCTCGCCAAGTTTAAAACGTAACCGTCGGATCAATCAGACGGCGCGTGTGTTCCTTTGATCGCGCCCGTCAGATCTCATTAAATGAAGATCTGACGGTGGTTAGACGATAGGATCACTATACACGTCCGTACCTGATATGTGCTAGCTTATGTGCACGCGTGTTACTCATTGATTTCCAGATTTAATCTGGGCCGTTGCTTTGATCTAATGGTGAGCGTGGGAGAACGAACGTGGCCGTCAGATCCTTCCTAGGGAAGATCAGATGGTTGTAAAGCGTACTCTGCCCTGTACGCGTCGTACCAGATCCTGGCCCACATTCATCACAGATTCTTTTTTTCTGCGTGTTGGGCTTGGGCCGTTTTTGCTAATGCACCTCCTTTTTATTTTTATTGATATTTACGCCTCCCTCTGCATGAATATTATTTTTATTATTCTGAGATGTAAATTAAATTCTAAATTATATTTTTGGCCATTTTAGACTGATATGTTGAAAAATTATTTTTTAAAAATATTTATTTGATATTTTTGCACATTTTTCCTATTTATTAGTGTATAAATTAAGTTTAGCTTAGTTAATCCTTGATAATATGTTTTGTTATTTGGTCTATGATATGATATGAATGGTATGTTGATATTTGGCTTTTCATCTTGATTGTAAACCAGATCATGTATTATTTTGATTTTTCTTTGTTTTTATGCTATTTTAATTAGGATTAAATGCTAGAAATTAACTTTAAATAACATGAAATTTATTTCCTTTTGATTGTGTCATGCCATGAGCTTTTAAATGATGTTTGTTGAAGGTTACTCTCTGTTTTTGATTTATTTTACCTTGATTCCATTTTTTATTGTATTAACTAGTGACAATGTTTACATGTTAGGGTTTTAATTAAATTTTAATTGATGCTCTTAATTGCCATGAAAATTATTATATGATTGTTAACATGCTTGATTGTTGTCTCTATGACTTAGCTCTAGGTTTTTGGATTTATGATCACATGTTATAGTTTGCTATCTTTTAATTCCATTTAATTAGGATTAATTGTTAATAATTAGCTTAATGTGTTAATAAATTATTTGTCTTATGTTCTTGTTATGCCATGAGCTCTTGATTAATTTTTGTAGATGATTGCCCTCTGATTTTGCTTCATTTTTGTCTTAATCACACGATTGATTTTCATTTATTTTATGTTTTATTGCATTAATTAATTATAAGGTTTACATGTTAGTTTTTAAGTGACTTGTTTGATGTTTTAATTTCTTTAATTACCATTAGCTTTGCTCTATGTTTGATAATGTGTTGAATTCTTGTCTCCATGATTTGATTCTAGATTTTTGAGTTAATATGATTAATTTTTAGTAATATGATGTAATTGTAACTTGTTTCCTTTATTCAATTAAAAATAAATATGCATGTATGTGAGTTTGAAAATGTTTGATTTATTGTGGTGATGTTACTATGGTTTGAGGTAGTATTATATGCTTTGATGAATTTTAAATTCCCTTTTTTTCACTTAATGAGAAAATAAATGCATGTGATTATAATTTGAAAATATGTGTGACGTTGTTTGGTTTACTTTCATTCAATTGTTTATCTTGTTATGATGTGATGATTTTTACTTTTCTTTGCTTCTTTCTTGTTTGTTTTTGCTCTCATGTCTTATGTGCTAATTTCGTTATTAATTGTTATTCACTTTCATGTTTCACACACCACTTATATTTTATTATTCACCTCACATTTATTTATTCACTATATGCTTTATGTTCATTTTATGCTTCATGATTATTATGCTTTATATTTACGTCTCTAGCATTTACATTATATTATATGCTTTAATTTCATATCCCATTTATTTATGTTTATGTTATTGTTATTATTATTCAAATCCCCTACGCATGTTTCCCCCCCGGTTGTAATTTTAAATGCGCATTATTAGCGCGATTTATTTTTAGTCATTATTTATTGCTTTTACTTATTTAATTCTATCCCCCCTTGCATGCTACCCCCCCGGATGTATTGTGTGATTTAAATTCCCGCTCATTATTGTTCGTTAGTATATTTAATATGTTAATCCGAAGAAAGGAAAAAACCTCGACCTATATGTCGTTGCAAAAAGTCTAGGCGCGATTCAATATTTCAGGTTGTTTAGTTAAAGCGTTAGAACTCCCGTTAGAACCTTTAACCTTTTTTAGCCAAAAATAGAGGTCAACACCTCTTCTCAAAAATATCCAAAATATATTACTCATCAAAAACTCTTTTCAAAACAACTTGGATTTTAAACCAAGTCATTAATCAAACATTTTTCAAGACAACCTGGATTTTAAACCAAGTTCTCAATCAATCAAACTTCATTTTCTTTAGGTAAAAACACTTGATTTTTCAAATCAAGTCTTATTTTCAATTTCAAAACTCATTTGCATTAGATTAAAACCTTGGAACTCAAGCCAAGTGCATTTTATCACTCAAAACCTATTTTCCCAAATAAATGCTCATTAGCCCTAAATCTTATACATATTTTCAAACACATAAAAACAAAGCGCTTAAGATAGAATACAAGAGGTTCCTATAGAGTACTATAGACGCCTAGGGTGCTAATACCTTCCCTTTGCGTAACCAACCCCCTTACCTCGATCTCTTTATTTAGGGTGTTTTAACGGACTTTTCTCCCTTCTTCGGAAAAATAAAAGCTCGGTGGTGTAATTAAATATTTTGTGATTCAACGCTTCCCTATAGCTTGACATCCAAAAATCACCGTGACATATATATATATATATATATGATGTGTGTGTATGACCTAGGGATGATATGTTTGAGGTGAATTGAAATGAATATAGGTTGTGTAGTACTATATTTCATTAGGGGATTTGTGGTGATTATCATCAAGGTATATGTACATACATGCATCATAAGTCTATTTGTGGTGAGTCCTTCATGACTTAAAAATGAAAATGAGGTGAATGGGATATAAGTTTATCCTAAATGAGATGAATAGTACCGCATGCATCTAGTGATGTCTAGGGTGACATGACATGAAATTGTGACATTAGTTGCATTAGGGATTACGTGATTATGTGGTAATTGGTAATTGACATTATGCCTACAATGGTTGTGCTTGATTGATTTGAATATGAATTTGATTATGTGTTTAACTAAATGGCGATGAGCATGAGTTATCATTATTTAATGAGTATGAAATGCATGTTACTAGACAATTTAGTTGTTTAGTCATATTATTGTCATTTCCATAATATAAGTGTACCCTATGCTTATGATTATGAACTTGGATTTGTAACTAACTCTCTATTTTGTGTTTGTGTATGGTTTGGGTCCAGATTCTTCGCTTGAGGAGTCTACTTGAGACTTAGGAGATCGCTTTTGTGGCCAAGTTAGTCTAGCTTGGTAAGGAGTTGGTGTAGAGTTATCCTAGGTTCCCTAGAGTTTAGGATTGCTCTGATATTGTAACACTGTCGGGATTTAATGTTATGGTTTCGCTTGTTTGAACTTATGTATTAAGACCTTGTTATTTCATACTTTATTATCTTAAGACTTGTTGATGTTATGAGTAGGTCTTCTTGTATGAAGAACCTTATGGAGTTGTAATATGTCTTATGACTATGCATGCTTGGATTTGAGCTTTATGAATCTATGTTATATTCATATGAATTATTAAATGCTTCCGTTGCGATACAAATGAACATATATACATGCTTTGAATGATTTTTGGTTCTTGTAATGCCTTAATTGCTTGTATTGTATTTATTTTAAGTTAAGTAAATAGTATAAGTGGGTTAGGGTGTTACACCAACAATCAAGAAGTTTAATTATAATAATTGTGGTTATTTTTTTACTGTATAATAATTGTGGTTATAGTTGCAGCATATGGCATGTCAAACATATCATAATTTTTTTTATTTATTTATATGTGCAATACATTATTATTTATATTAATTATTAAATTTTTTTACAACATTATTATAAAAAAATTAATATATATATTGAATTCAATCAAAGGTTACATAAAAATGTAATTGATTTTGTTGGAAAAGTAAAAGCAAGAGTTATATTACAAAAATGTCCTTCATTAAAAAAATAAAGGTTTCATGTATAAACTTAAATATATTGCGAAGCTAGTTAAAATAAATTTATTTATAGTAATAGAAATGATAATCAATAAAAGATAATTCTATTAATGTATTTATGTATATTTTAATCAATAGTTTAAAAAAATGAAATTATTTTTTTTAATGAACCTTTTCAATATCTTATAAGAAAAATATTCACAATAAATTTCATTTAAAATATCTTAATAATTATATATCGAACTTTGACCTCTTCATTTGCTTTGTGCAAAAGTTCGGCACAAATTATATTTTCTAACTCACAAACTAATATCACATTTTTTTATAAGTAAATGTCAAAATAATAAAAACTTTAATACACCTTCATATTTTTTTATGGTAATCAAAGTTACAAAAGTGACTGGTAACACAAATTGGGAGTTACATAGATTAATACAATTGAGGAGTAAAAGATGTTTAAAAGAATTCTTTAACTTATAATAGGAAGGTTGAATGGCTCATAGGCAAACATTTTGCCTATGTAACACATTTGACAAAACTCCATATTTCTATTGATTATTAAATCTAAAATAAAATAAAATTTATTAAATCTAAAAAAACTTTTCACCCTTTCTTAATTTCTATCTAATCTAATAAAGTGACTAAAGTTTAAGTTACAAAAGAAATTATTAGTGTTAATTCTAAAGAAACTTAAACAATCAATATATAATAATGGTCTTTGATAATACTAATAGTGTTAATTGTAAAGAAAAAAGTGAATTTAATTAGAGATAATTTGGAGAAAAAAAAGGAATTTAATTATATGTATATGAAGAAAAAAAAAGGATCAAATTGTAAAAGAAATAAATAAAAATACATATGTGCTCCTTCATCATTACATTACTAAACATAAAAATAATTATATGTATATATAAATTTTTAGTATTATTATTAAAGAAAAAATTGAAAATGGATATGTGCTCTTTCATCATTATATTGCTAAAAATTAAAAATAAATTATAGGGTTAAATATGTTTTTAGTCCCTACTTTTATGTGAGTTTTGACTTTTAGTCCCTATATTTTTTTTTATTATATTTTTAATCCCTACATATAAGTTTTTAGTATTATTATGAAATATGATCATTTATAATATTTTTAATTTGTCAGTTTCTATATATTACCAATGACTTTTACTATTCTTATTCATAATTTAAATGTTACATATTATTCACCTTCCATTAGAATGAAATAACTTTTTCCATTAGAATGTTACATTCCAAACATTGGTTTTGTGATGATTGATGAGTCATTCTCTTGAATATATGAGGTATGTTACTTAATAATTAAAATTAGTATTTGTCTTATATTTTTTATAAATTATAATATTTTCTATATGTTCTCATAATCTTTCAAGACATCAACTCTAATAATTTCCATGCATCTTTTCAGGTCACTAAATTTGTAAATTATAATTGTTGGATTGCTCTTATGATCTTACAAGACTACTATCATTCTAATAATTTTTGGTGCATAATATTTTAGGCTAAAATCTATTTTTTTTTATTATAAATTATTGTTTTGTTCAATAATTACACGTTTTTAGTCATTGTGAAATATTGTTTGTATTTTCAAATTATTTTATGCTTAATACCTTACCCGACAATTGTATTTTTGATTACTTTATGTTGTCAATCTCAATTATCAAGTCTATAATTGACACCCATACGTCACCAAAACTAATATATCAATAAAAATTTCATTCTGATTTAGATGCAGGAAAACCTAAACTAACATGTTAATAGAAATTTTGTTCTAATATAGATGGAGGAAAATAAATAAGAAAGAGTAAGTCAAATTGTCTCTTACAATAATAATTCATTTTACTATTATATAGTCGTTTCAAATTGTTTTATGCTTAATACCTTACTCGACAATTGTATTTTTGATTATTTCTTGGAAGAAAGTTTGTAGGCCTTATTCTCAAGGGGGCTTGAATATTCGTTCCTTGACCAGTTTGAACAAGGCTACTAACCTTCATTTATGTTGGAAACTCTTCAATTCTCAATGTTCTTGGGCTAAGCTTTTGAAGGATAGGGATTATAAGAATCATCATTGTATCAGGTATCATATCTTCTCTTCCTTATGGAGCAGTGTGAAAGATGAGGTTTCTGACATTATGAACAATTCCACTTGGTTAATTGGCAATGGTGACAATATTAATTTTTGGAATGATAATTGATGTGGTGCTTCTTTGGCTTCCCAGCTACATATTCCTCCTAATATTAGTGCTCTCTTATCCTCCAGAGTTAGTGATTTTGTTATCAATTGTAATTGGTGTATCCCTACAGCTCTTGTTCAATTCTTCCCTACTCTTCCTAGCATTGTGAATCATGTTCCTCTTCCTCTTGATCCTGGTCAAGATGAGCTCATATGGAAGCATATTGAGGATGATTGTCTTACTTTGAAAGATGGTTACAATTATAAATCTCACATTTGGCAAGATCTTCAATGGGCTAAATGCATATGGAGTGCTGACATTCCTCTAGCCAAATCTCTTTTGGCTTCGAGACTCATGTTAGACAAGTTACCAACTGATGAGAACTTGCGTAGTAGGGGATGCCATCTTCCCTCTATTTGTAACCTTTGCCACAGGTATGAGGAATCTTCTTTGCACATGTTTTTTGTTTGTGATTTTGATGTGCATCTTTGGTCTTGGATTGCAGGTTGTTTAGATACTACTCTCCAATTTACTACTATGGAAGATATTTGGGAGTTATGTGCCTCCAGCTGGTCTCCTCAATGCAAAGTAACTCCTTACTGCTGCGATTATTAACTTGATCAATACCATTTGGTATGTTAGCAACCAAGCTCGTTATGCTAACAATACCATCTCTTGGAGCACGACCATTGGTTTGATTCAGGCTAGCACTTATTTAACTGGCACCAATCCTAACAAACAATCTTCAAACTCTATCAAGGACCTCATTTTGTTGAAAAAGTTTGATATTAACCTTCATTCTCCTAGGATTCCCATGGTTAAAGAAGTTGTTTGGCATCCTCCCTTATACTCTTGGTTTAAATGTAACATTGATGGAGCCTCGCAAGGCAACCCAGGATCTTCTTCCTATGGTGGTGTTTTTCGGGACAAGCATGCAAACTTTATTTTCGCTTTTGCTGAATCTTTAGGGTAAGCTACCTCTTATTATGCTGAGCTTTGTGGGGCAATGCGTGCAATTGAGATAGCTTTTCAAAATAATTGGCTTAATCTTTGGTTGAAGTCCGATTCTTCTCTTGTTGTTGAAGCTTTCAAGAAGAAGGTCGCCTCTATTCCTTGGTCTTTGCGTATCCGTTGGAAGAATGTGCAATCTATGCTTCATAGTTGTAATTTCATGATCTTTCATATTTATCGTGAAGGGAATCAAGTTGTTGATGTTTTTGCTAATCACGGGCTTTCCTTAGCTACTTATAAACTTTGGACAGATCATCCTGACTTTGCTAAAGATTTCTTATCTAGGAATAAAGATGGTTTCCCTAATTTTCGCTATTGTATCTCCTAGTGGTTTTGGATCCCTTCGGTTCTATGGTATTTTGTTATTAATTTTGGAGCACTGCACTCTTTTTCCCTTCACCTGGTTTTTTCCCTTTGGGTTTTACAGGTAAGGTTTTTAATGAGGCAGTTGTCGTTTATAGGCTCCACACTTGGGTTTTGGTCTAGCCCCCCCAAGTTCGTTTGTATTTTGGTTCCTTCTTTTTATCTTTATTAATAAATGGGAGTTAGCTTTTTGGTTTAGTTTTGGAGGGGTGCCAACCTAATTGGGATGTCTCCTTTACTTTACCTAGCTTTCACTTTTTGCTTAAAAAAAATAATATTGTATTTTTGATTACTTTATGTTGTCAGTCTCAATTATCAAGTCTATAATTGAAATCCATACGTCACCAAAACTAATATGTCAATAAAAATTTCATTCTGATTTAGATGGAGGAAAATCTAAACTAATATGTTAATAGAAATTTTGTTCTAATATAGATGGAGGAAAATAAATAAGAAAGAGTAAGTCAAATTGTCTCTTACAATAATAATTCATTTTACTATTATATATTACTGAAATAAGTCCTACCTTAAAGAAGTTAGTTAAATTGCAGAAATCTATCACCCTTTAATGTAAAATAATTTTTTGTAAAAGATTTTTTTTTAATCATTCTTGAGATATATCTAATATTCTTTGTGAAAAAAAATAGAAACAGCTATCTAATTCTTTCTTATAACTTCACACCCTAATGCTAATAATATTAACCTATAGGACGATTTTTAAGTTGCAAAACTCGTCATCTATCTTTAATTTTTTTAAATAGATAATCATATAATTAAATTAACGATTACTTATAAAAAAAAGTGTAGTACTCTTCTATAAAAAAGAGAATCTTATAAAGGAAAGCTTGAGTCGCTCCTAAGAAAACATTTTGATGATGTGACATTCTAAGAATAATTTTTTTTTGAAAGAAGCACTCTAAAAAAATGTTTTTAATCTCAATTATAATCTTAATATTATATCTTTTAATTTATTAAATTAAATCTTAAAAAAATTAATGCATTAGTTAGTATCATCATAATTGTATGCATCGTTTAACATTCCTCCAAATATATCCTACAAAATGAGAAGGTTTAGTAACTGATTTTTCAGGTTCACTCTCACTCTTTATAACCACTACTCCACATTCATTTTCTACTCATTCATAAATCTTAACATTTGACGTTTCACTCCATAATGTTTAGTTTTTGTTCATTTGTAAATAAATTTAATAAAAAAGACAGGAAATTAGAGGACAAAAATCTCATGAGAGAGGGGAGAGAGAGAGAGAGAGAGAGAGAGAGAGAGAGAGAGAGAGAGAGAGAGAGAGAGAGAGAGAGTGTGTGTGTGTTAAGCATAGTAAGAAGAAGATAACAAAAATTTGATCAATAAAATATGGGATATAATTCTACCAAGTGAATGTTTGAAAATAAATTTTAGAAGAAATCAAATTTTAGAAATTGTTGAAACCATATATATTAAAAAATATTTACATATATTTAAACATATTTACATGCAATTAAAATTCACTAAAAATTCTAAATTATCATTTCATTTTTTAAAATAATAATGTAACTATTTAGATAAAATAAGTACATATTCTAAAGTGTTAAAAAAATGTCTAAGTTACAGGTCAAAATAAAAATGAGATGATATTTAGAAAAATAAGATGGATTAAATTATAATAAGACGACATGTTAAACGTTAAATTTTTCAAAAATAATAAACTTTGTTTACCTGAACCTAATAACTAGAGTTGTCAAATGGGCCAACCCAGCCCGGCCCGGAGGCCCAAGACATCTACTGGGCTTAAGTGGGCCGGCCCATTAAGGCCCGGCCTGCTTAGCCCAGCCTAATAACCAAGGGCCTACATGGCCCAATGAGCCGGCCCGACAAATTTTTTCATATTTTTTTATAAAAAATTGACAAATTTTTTTTTTAAAAAAATTTCAATGGACAATAAAACTACATATGCATCGCACACAAATTAATATCCATATAAAAAGTGAGTATCAAAGGCATATGCTAACTAAAATTCCTTATTTTTAGGTAAAAATTTTTTTACATCTTTTTTTTAAATTCATTAAGGGGCCGGCCCAAAAGCTCGTGGGGCCAGCCCATGATGGCCCATTAAAAAAATAGGCTCAGGGGCCCAGCCCGATAAGGCCCAATAATAATTTTTTTGAAGCCCAGCCCAGCCCGTATAAAACTATAGGGCTAATGGGTCGGCCCGATAGCCCGAATCATTTTTACAGCTCTACTAATAACTAAACCTAAATTCAAATATATGAAATCATCATCCAAACTTATATATTAACGACAAAAAATATTAAAGTTGATATATTAACAATCCAGCAAATATTATTAATTAAGAGAGACAAAATTACCATATATGAATCATATTCTGTAATATCCCAACTTCTAAATTATCTAACTAATTTTAATTAGAGTTTGTCTAATAAAATTAGAACTAATTAGATGTGGTTAATTAATTAAATCATGGGATTTAAGTGTATTATGTATATGAATTAGTAATTCCAATTAAATCTAAACCACACAATTAGTACCTTAAATCTACTCTTGTAATTAATTAACACTAAAGTTTTAAGATTTCCCTCCCTCAGTCCCTTATGTGACTCACCCTATGACTCACCTCACCAAAACCTCTCCTCCACTCTCATAACATGCAAAATTGAACTCTTTTCCCTCACTCATCACTTCAGCAAACTGAAGCAATAAGCTCCCTCCTCTTCTCTCTTTCCCACGCCCAAACAACAACAATTAACATACTTCCAAATTCTTCAATTTATCCCAATTTCACATGTTGTCTTCCACTTGTTATCACCAACTCCAAACAGTAGCTAAGCATCAGAGAATCTCTCACATGCAACATCAGTAAGGGAATCAAACTGAAACAACTTTTCCCAACATCTCACAAGATGCAAAACAACAACCATTTCACTCACACCTCATTCTCAACCAATGAGAGTTGCATGCAAGCCTTTTATGAATAAAAATCACACTATGAACTCACCAGAAAACTCCCTATATAAACCCCTCACTTCAGTTGAATAAAACCATCAAACAATTCCAATTTCTAGAGCAAATTAGAGGGTCCAAGTTTCATCAATATTTCAAATTCTGTCCAAGTCAGTTCGTGGGTGTAGCTGGGGTTGCAGTAGCTGTTTAGAGAGCCCAGAAGCAAGGTCAAAGCTTCAATTTCCAGGTGGGTTCTTAGGCTAGGTAGTTAGAATCCCCAATTTTAACTATGCAAGCAAATTTAGGAAAAATTATTAGGTATAACTGTGTGAGGGGAATTAACTCCCAAATTTCCCCTCCATTCTCTCTTATATTATGTATTTTATGTTTCTGCAGTGTCTTAGATGAGGATTGTAGGTGAAACTATTTGAATTTAATGATTTTCGTAAAACATGGTACACTACAAGAAATATGGTTTTTGGCAACAACTTTTTTCATTAAAAGTTGTTACAAGTCGCTGGCAAAACAACCAAATGTAATTTTGCCAGCGACTTGTAACAAAAAAAGCCGTTACGAAAAATCATATTTCTTGTAGTGGTAGCTTCTGCATGAACTCGCCATAGCGAGTTGCTAGCGAGCCTTCATGGCGTGCTGAAGGTTCTGGGCTGATGAACTTCGCCATGGCGAGCTCTAGCTCGCCTAGCGAGTTGTTTAAGCCAGGACCTGTAAGTTCGCCATGGCGAGCTAGTTAACTCTCCGTAGCGAGCTAACCCAGAATTTGCCCTACTTTTCCATTTTCAAAATATTCTAACACTCGTTTTATATCCTCATCAGAGATAGATAATTTGCAGTTATATAAACTATATAATGTTCAACAGGAAGTCATCACAGTCGGACTCATATGGCTTGACTTAGGAAATTTAGAGATGATGTATGTTCCCCGGGTTTGGGAATTATGGTAGTATGAATTAATTAGTATCAGTCAATTATGTGCGATTTGTGATGTCGCTTTATGGACTTCCCTCGGAAGTATCCATCAGGATATGTTTTATGAGCTGTATGTCGGAACACCTCGTGTTCGTCGAACAAGGCAGACCTCTGAGATATGCTCACCTCAGAGTGTCCTTTGGGGTAAAATCAATAAGAGTTTGTTTATTAGTGATCCACCTTTATTTATTATGCTTTATGATATTATGTTATGATTATGAATATGTTGTGACTGATTAGGAGCCCCGGCGTAGTCGCCATTAGGAGGGTAGTAGGACCCACTGAGACTTAGTAGTCTCACCCCACTCTATTCAATTTTTTTCAGATAAGCAGGTTGGCTAAGGTATGCTGGTTGGTGTGCTCGTGGCTTTGCTTGGATGGCATTTCTTTCATGCTTTCTATTTTCATTGTGTCTTGTTGTACTAGTTTCCGTTTAGTGGTTGTCATCATGTTGTTTCCGCTGTATTTCTTGAACTCTGGTTGTATTTGGCACCTGCGTGTGCATGAATTTTCGTTGTAATAATGATGAACTTGTTATCAATAATAATATTCAACGTTTTATTCTAGATATAAACGTGGGGTGTTATAATTGGTATCAGAGCAGGTCGGTTCAGATCGTGCCTGAGTTCATTAGTATTACTAATCCAATCCCAATAGTCGTTTAGGTTCCTAACATATGTCCTAGGTGTCATGTCACTTTAAGCCTAGCTAACTTGACTTGATATTGGCAGTTAGAGCAGCATGTCAGGAGTAAGACGAGGACCTGGTAGACCGAGGAGGCAAACTGACAATGAACCAGCAGAATACGGTGATGCCAATGCTAATATGTGGGCGGAGATGTTGCATCAACACCAGTAATTCCAAGCATAGCAGGCCCAGCAACACCAAGAATTCATGAATATGTTTCAGCAACATATGAACCAACCTCCTCCTCCTCCTCAGCATCAGGGCTCAAGTGCCGCTTTCAGGGAATTCTGTAGAATGAGTCCCCAAGAATTCTACGGAGAATACAATGGATTGCACAGAGGTTGACAAGGTTGTATTCGTCTCCTGCTTCTTCAGGGGCGACGAGTGCAATTGGTGGGACGGAACCAAGTCTTATATGGAGGCAAGTCATATGGAGATGAATTGGGGAAATTTCAGACGACTCTTCGTTGGGCACTACATTCCGGAGAATTATCAATTCCAAATGGAACGTGAGTTGACAGAATTGAAGCAAAGGGCTATGACTGTGGCAGAATACACAATGAAGTTTAATGAGTTAGTTCGCTATGTGGCAGATGGAGACAATGCTCCTACCGAGGCTTGGAAGATGAAAAAGTATCGAATCCGTTTGAGAGCAGATATTCCACATGACGTCTCCATGCAGAACATCACCACCTTCGGTGAGCTGGTGCATAAGAGTTACCATGCAGAGGCAGATCTTGGCAACATTCAGAAGGAGAAGAATGAAGTGATTCAGAAAAGAAGGGACTCGAGGAAGTTCAACTTACAAGTGAGGACCAAGGGTTCTACTAGCAAGGGAAAACAGAGTTTTTCCCAGCGTTCACCGAGAAATTGTTCAGAATGTGGTTTCCCCCACAGCGGAGAGTGTATAAAGGGGAAGAATATCTGTTACTATTGTTGGAACAAAGTTGGTTCTAATATAACCCAAGTAGTTTTGATGATAACAATAGTATTAATATACAATAGGGAGTACTGATAATTTACTCTAGTGTGTAGGTATATAAGTTAAAATTTTATATACACTAGAAATTGAAGTTCTGGTTGCTATGCTAAGAAGCGCCCCCGGAAGTTAGTAAAGAGCAAGTTCTGAGAATGACACCAGAAGTTGTGGTCACCAGAAGTTGCCAAGTCAAAGTCAACCAGAAGTTGAACTCATCAGAAGCAGAACTCATATCTCAAGATTCTGATGACGATGAAACAACAAGATTTGCTAGAAGAACATTCTATTCTCAATAACGACTATCATCTATTTGGCAAAATCTGAAGAGGCGGAAGAAATCTCTTTCAAGACCGTTATCCTCATGATAATGACGTTTGTACTATCGTACTATCTTTATTTTCCTGATATGGGCGAATATTCGAAATCAAGGCTCAGATTTTATTCTTTACTTGATTTGAATAAGCACATTTCAAATGAAAAAATTAATACAGTACTGCGTAGCTGTTTTCATCTTTGTCCGCTCAAATTCAAAACGCTCCAACATCATCTATAAAAGGAGGAAGAATTTGAAGAGAAAACAACACACTTACGAAGAACAAAAGCGCTGTTATACTACTGAATTTCTAAGAGCAATTTTTAGCTTAGATACAATTTGAGATTATATCAAAATTCAAGACAAACAGTTTTCAACTTATGACTAGTCAGTTGTTGAACCTTAGTTTTCTTTTCAAGAATTCTAAGAAAAGTCTTGTTTTCAAAGTTGTATTATTTTGTTCTAAGAACTCTGATATTGTTTATCAGTTGTTCAAACTTTGTATTTACTATTTGTGTTAGAAGTCTCTTGCTTGTGAGCTTGAGCATTGGAAGTCTCTTGTATTGTGTTACTTGAGCAAAGGAAGTCTCTTGCAGTTAGCTTGAGCAATTGTAATCTTGTGTGATTATTGTGATAACACTGCTGCCATTCATCTCTCCAAAAATCGTATTCTACACTCAAGAGCTAAGCATATTGAGATTAAACATCATTTTATAAGAGACTATGTACAGAAGGGTGTTATTGATCTTAAGTTTATTGATACTGAAAATCAATGGGCCGATATCTTTACAAAACCCTTAGCTGTTGAAGGATTTGATTTTATCAAAAAGAATCTTAATATGATGGAAATCTATGAATAAGCTAGAACTCTGGTGAAGAATATTATTTTAGGAAGTTCTGGAAGTTTATCAGAAGTTGGGGGGAGTCAGGACCTTTGTATCAGAAGTTTAGACAAACCATCTTCTGGTATCTCTATCAGAAGTTAGAGGGAGTCAAAACTTGTGCATCAGAAGTTTGGACAAACCATCTTCTGGTATATCTATCAGAAGTTTACATGAGTGGTTCTGGACGTGACGTGGCAGTAACTGTTGAGTTACCTCTTCAACTGTTGTTGCTAACGTGTCAGATATTTAATTAAGCTTCTAATACACGTGTCTGTTTGCTATTAGTGAAAGAAGTTGGTTAGTGATGATTGTGTTCTAATTCAATTTGTGAATTGTTAAGTTACTCTTTTACCCCCTGTCCTTTCAGTTAGTACGTTTTTGCGCGTTTATTTCCTTTTAAACTCACTAACTGTTCACATTCACACATTTGCACACTCACTACCTACACTTTCATTTCTTCTAAAAAACTCAGAGAAATTTCTTTCTTCTCCCAAATTAGCAAACTCAAACCCTAAACTCAGAATCTATGGCATCTTCATCTAGTAAACAACGTCAACTACAACAAGGAGAGCAATTTGTTATTATCCCTCCTATTGCTGACATTCAAACCTCTACTCCTGGTGTTCTTACAAAAGATAAAATAAGTTTTCCTATTTCGGACTTATTCTTACTTATCGAAAGACCGAGGGATTTCGAAGGAATAAGAGCGAATGGAGTAGATGGAATCAAAGAAGTCTTTGAAGCATAAGGGTTACTTATCTTCTTAGATATTCTCAATGGACCTGTCTATCCAGAAATTGTAAAGGACTTCTAGATGAAGGCAGAAGTAATTACTAAAGGTACATCTATAAGGGAAAGTGGTGAAGCGTCTCAAGAGGCTGAAGGAAACGCTGATAAAAGAAAAGAGTTGGAATTTCTGGGAAAAGAGATTCGTTCAGAAGTTGGTGGGGTCTGTATTAGAATCAGACAAGAGCACATTAGGCAAGCAGCAAAGCTACCTTTAATTGGAATTGCTCCTCATCCTACTAAAGAATCTAGTCACATTATTCAGGAAGAGATTTACTGCAAGCACTCCACTTCTAAGAGCAACAGGGATATGAAACCTTACTACAAAATGATCTACAAAATTCTGTGTGAATCAATTTTACCAAAAGCTGGTTCATCTGACCAAGTTTCTCAATATTATAAGACCATCTTATTCTATTTGGGAAGAAAGGCTCATGTGAATTTTGCTAAGGTTATTTTTGATCACATGTGTAAAGCCATCACTGATAGTCAAACTAAAGGCATCACAAATGCGCAATATTGCATATTTTTGTCCTTTATGTTTCACAGAAGTTACTTAATGCAATCATTAAAGCCTGTTTTCCCTGGATACAGTTCTTTTATTGATGAATACCCCTCTGTGATAGATGGTGCTACAGTGAAGAGAGTGGTTAGGAATCCTGGTCCTTTGGTTATACCTCAAGTTACTTTAAGCCAAAGAAGTTTGAAGACAATAAGTATTTCTTTCTTACTACTGTGTCTAAGGAAGAAGTTGTTGTTGTTGCTGGAATCCATAAGAAACTTCTGAAGGAAGGAGATTCTCAGAAGTTGGATGATAGACTTGCTACTAGATATCAGTTGCCTGCTCAGGAAAAGAAAAGAAAGGCTGTTGAAAAGCCAGATGCAACAGAATCTAGATCCAAGAAAGCAAGAGGATCCACTCCTAAGAAGAAGTCTGGTAGTACTTCTGGTGTAAGGGATACATCAGAAGTTAGAAAGAAGAAGATTGTTGAAGAAACCCCTGTGAACCCAGAGCCTGCTGTTCAAGAAGCAGAGGCAAGTGAAGTTTCAAGAAGGCCACCTAGTACTTCTGGTCCTGCTGCTGTTGCTCCAGAAGTAGCTAAGAAAAAGAAATCTGTGATTAAGAAGAAAAGGCAATTGAAAATGGTTGTTGAAGATGAAGAAGACCAAGAAACACAAGATACAATAAGGCAAGTTGCAGAGTATACTGCTTGGGAGGAAACTAGTTGGGATAGTGGTGTAGATGCTGATCCTAATGCATTTTTGGACACTCCTATTCCTAAGGAAGAGTTGGTGAAGAAGTTGGCAAATCAAGGTTTTTACAAAAAGATTAATCTTAAAGATATTCCTGATTATGTCATTAATGGTCCAAAGCATGCTAAAAACATCCCCTATACAGTTCCTGTCAAAAACTCTTTTTCAAAAATCCTTTCTGATTTGGAACCTAAGACCAACTGTATAGTAGAAGTTGCTGCTAGTGATTCAATTGAAACACCAGTAGTTAGCTTTGTACCATCCCCTGAGTCAATGAGGAAGTTTTCTGAACATGTGTTATCACTGATTACAGAAACAGGTGTTGCCACTCCTACTTCTGTGGAGAACATTGAGCAAGTAGCCTCGGAAGTTAATGCAGAGGTTGCAACTTCTGAAGCTATTCCTCAAAATAGCCCTCATGTGGAAACAATTTCTATTCTATCTCTTGTACATGAGCCTATTCAACCTGTTTCACCAAGGTCTAATGATTCAGAAAAGACCCTTTCTGATCATAATCCTTCTCCTGTAGTTGAAACCTTAGCTGAAACTGCTATACATCAATCATCCTCTGATATTGTTGTATCCAGTATTCCTGCACATATTCAAGATTCACTACAGAAGATAGCCTTGGATTTAGAAAACCCCTCACCTCAGAAGTCACAACCACCACTCACCAATGTTCAACATAACTATCTCAAAACCTTTGAGCAAGTTATTACACCACCATCAGATCAACAAATTACAATCCATCCCACAGCTATCCTAGATATACCATCATCATCATCCGCCCCAACCCCTCAAAAGGCCATCACTCCTGAAGATGTTAAGCATGTGCTGATGGGCATTAATGATAAAATCAAGGGATTTCATCAAGATTTGCCTACTTTTTCTGTTGCACCTGATATAGTTGATGAAGAGTGTAATGCTCTGTCTGAGTTGTGCAAGCAAATGTTTAGTGACTACAGTTCTCAATACAAGAAGAACTATGTCATGAACATTGCTAGGAAGAAGTTTACATAAGCCAAGATTGAGGAGGCTAGAGTGAAAGAAGCACAGAGGCTATATGATGAGAAGATGAAGTTGGTTATAGCAGAAGCAGAAGATCAGTTTTCCACACTTTATGCTCAAGAAATGGAAAAGATTCTTAAAGTGGATACTGACTCTACAGGTCTTATTGGCAAGGTTGATCCAGAGGCTGTTATCAAGCAATTGGAACTTATCTCTGCTAAAGCTCTGAAGCAACTTCAAGAAAAACTGCTCAACCCTTCTAACCAATCACAACCCTAGGATTCTGGCACTTTATTTGTTTTTTTGTTTTTATTACTTTGTGTTCTTATGTTTGTTGAACTTGTTAATTGTTATTTTTTGTTTGAATGATGGATATTATTGTGTTTAATTATTGTGTTTTATTTATATTGTTCAGAAGCTACATATATAACTGCTGCATACACATAATTGCATTCAAATAAAATGTTTTATTCATATAAAATTGCATTACAATAACTTTGCATTTTTCTAGATTTTTGCATTACAATAACTTTGTTCTAAGAACAAATTTTTGCATAAATCCAGATACATATGAAAACCTAAAAAGAAATTTTTACAAGAAGATGAGTTGGGAGAGCTGAAAAGAGGGTGTTGATCCAAACTTCATCCTTGAAGCCTGGAATCTAAACCTCTCAAGCTACAAATTTCCTGTTTTGGAAACTTGGAGCCTGCCTTCAGTGCGTCTTGCTCATCCTCCTGCATAAGGAGAAATCTTTGTTCTTCTAAGAACAGAAGATGGCTGAGAAACTTGTATCTGATTTTTGGATCAAACTCTTCACCATCTTCATATGATTCTTAGAAATCATATTCTGTGTGGTTGCATCTCTTGTTGATGAGATTCTATCTTAAACCCATTTCTTTCAATTACTCTTCTATCCTCATCTATATTTTCTCTTATTTTGTTGAAGAAATATCATGGAAGTGTTGAGTGAAATGACAAAGAGTATGGTGCGTTTTTATAATAACTCTAGTGGTCAGGAGTTACCTCGTTTTTCGCTTTTGCATTAAATTCTTTATGGTTTTTATCATCTTTGAATTTTTGACTTGACTAATTCTTTAGTCACGTGTTTTTATTTTTTTGACGCTTTCTTTTTCTTTTATTCTTTTTGTTTAATGACAAAAGGGGGAGTAAGAGTAAATTAATTTAAGAACACTAACTGAAGCCAAAATTAAATTTTTTTTATAATTCATTTAATTTCAGTTACTGAATATTATCAGTTATAATTTTGAAAGGAAAATTTTTCTATTGAGATTAGAACTTTCTATACATGATACACGTGAGAGAAGATTGCACTTTTCTCTTAAGTAGATCTGACCAAGGAAGAAAGCTTACAAACCTATCTTCTGGAAGTCAAGTGTATAATGAAGTTCTGGATTCAATGTTAAAATTTTAAAACTATTATAATCATTCATTACTGAACTCAGGGGGAGCTTGCAAAACTCATAAACCTGAAGGATGCATTCCATGATTAAAATAACAACCATTGTAAATTAATACTTGGTTTGTCATCAATCAAAAAGGGAGAGATTGTTGGAATAAAGTTGGTTCTAATATAACCCAGGTAGTTTTGATGATAACAATAGTATTAATATACAATAGGGAGTACTGATAATTTACTCTAGTGTGCAGGTATATAAGTTAAAATTTTATATACACTAGAAATTAAAGTTCTGGTTGCTATGCTAAGAAGCGCCCCCAGAAGTTGGGAAAGAGCAAGTTCTGAGAATGACACCAGAAGTTGTGATCACCAGAAGTTGCCAAGTCAAAGTCAACCAGAAGTTGCCAAGTCAAAGTCAACCAGAAGTTGAACTCATCAGAAGCAGAACTCATATCTCAAGATTCTGATGACGATGAAACAGCAAGATTTGCCAGAAGAACATTCTATTCTCAATAACGACCATCATCTATTTGGCAAAATCTGAAGAGGCGGAAGAAATCTCTTTCAAGACAGTTATCCTCATGATAATGACGTTTGTACTATCGTACTATCTTTATTTTCCTGATATGGGCGAATATTCGAAATCAAGGCTCATATTTTATTCTTTACTTGATTTGAATAAGCACATTTCAAATGAAAATATTAGTACAGTACTGCGTAGCTGTTTTCATCTTTGTCCGCTCAAATTCAAGACGCTCCAACATCATCTATAAAAGGAGGAAGAGTTTGAAGACAAAACAACTCACTTACGAAGAACAAAAGCGTCGTTATACTGCTGAATTTCTAAGAGCAATTTTTAGCTTAGATACAACTTGAGATTATATCAAAATTCAAGACAAACAGTTTTCAACTTCTGACTAGTCAGTTGTTGAACCTTAGTTTTCTTTTCAAGAATTCTAAGAAAAGTCTTGTTTTCAAAGTTGTATTATTTTGTTCTAAGAACTCTGATATTGTTTATCAGTTGTTCAAACTTTGTATTTACTATTTGTGTTAGAAGTCCCTTGCTTGTGAGCTTGAGCATTGGAAGTCTCTTGTATTGTGTTACTTGAGCAAAGGAAGTCTCTTGCAGTTAGCTTGAGCAATTGTAATCTTGTGTGATTATAGTGAAATCCCTTGGAAGTGCAAGGGGACTGGACTACTCTCGGTTTGTGAGAGAAACCAGTATAAATCTTGTGTGTTCATCTCTTCTTTCTCTGCTCTGTTTTACTTTCATCATTGCTCTGTTTTACTTTCACCATTACCAGAAGTTGTTTGTGTTCTAAGCTATTCCGCTGCTAATTCTGATAAGTTGCAAAACTTAGAAGAAGTTTTTAAAACTACCCAAAACACAATTCAACCCCCCCTTCTTGTGTTTTCACACCTTCCACTATTGCAAGCAGCCTGGCCATTTTAAACAGGAGAGTCCAAATCTCAGGAAGCATGGAGATTCCAGTGGTGCGTCAAAAAGCAAAGGTCGGGTTTACTCACTTGACGGTGAGAAAGTAAAATCTAATAATGCATTAATTATGGATATATGCTTGTTAGGTCAATTAGAAGTTTTAGTATTGTTTGATTGTGGAGCTACTAATTCCTTTATAGCCGTTGACTGTGTTCAGCGACTTAAACTGTCTTCTGTTCCTTTGGTGCCCCAAATGGCAGTCGCTGTCGCTACTGGCGGCAAAGTTACTTCCAAGCGAGTCTGCCAAAACTGTCCTATCCTTGTGGGAAGTAAAGTTTATCATATAGATCTGATTTGTCTGCCCTTGAAAGATTTTGATGGTCCTAGGCATGGATTGGCTATCTGCCAATACCGTGTACATAGGATGTGCTGAAAAGAACTTGTTCATTCCAACTGAAACTTCTGCAAAAAGTAGAGCTCTTTCTGCTTTGCTACAGAACGCCCATCAAATGATCCAGTACTTAGGTGCCGGTACAAAATGTTTCAGTGTCTTGTTTACTGTCGATCCTAAGCCCAGTTTGAGCCCTTTAGATATTCCAGTAGTTAATGAGTATTTAGATGTTTTTCCAGACGATATTGTGAACTTACCACCTGAGAGAGAAGTGGAATTTTCCATTGATCTCGTTCCTGGTTCCCAGCCCATATCAGTTGCTCCGTACCGTATGTCTCCGTTAGAGTTACATGAACTTAAGTCTCAATTAGAAGAGTTGCTCCAAAAGCACTTCATTCGTCCCAGTGTCTCTCCTTGGGGAGCACCAGTTCTGTTGGTTAAGAAAAAGGACGGTTCAATGCGCCTTTGTATTGATTACCGTCAGCTCAATAAGGTCACCATAAAGAACAAGTATCCTTTGCCCCGTATTGATGACCTCCTGGATCAGCTTAGAGGTGCTACTGTCTTTTAAAAAATAGATCTTCGGTCTGGTTACCACCAGGTTCTCATTAAATCATCAGACCTGTCCAAGACGGCCTTCAGAACGCGTTATGGACACTATGAATTTCTTGTCATGCCCTTTGGTTTAACTAATGCTCCGGCCGTGTTCATGGATTATATGAACCGGATCTTCCAGCCTTATCTCGATAAGTTTGTTGTTATCTTCATTGATGACATCTTGATCTATTCCCGTAATCCCGAGGAACATGCTGAACATTTGAGAATTGTTTTGGAAATCTTAAGAGAAAAGAAGTTTTATGCTAAGTTCATCAAATGTGAATTCTGGCTTTTAGAAGTTAACTTCTTGGGACATGTCATATCGCAAGGCGGTGTGGCAATTGACCCATCCAAGGTAGAAGCTGTACTTAATTGGGATAGACCCAGGAATGTGTCTGAAGTCAGAAGTTTTCTAGGCTTGGGAAGCTATTACCGGAGATTCATCTTAGGATTTTCGGAGATTGCTCTGCCCTTGACTAGATTGACAAGAAAAGGAATTGCATTTGTTTGGGATGCAGACTGTGAACTGAGTTTCAGAACTTTGAAAGAAAAGTTGACAAGTGCACCTGTGTTGGTGATTCCTGATCCAACTCGGAAGTATGTGGTGTACTGTGATGCATCGCATAAAGGACTTGGGTGTGTACTAATGCAAGATGGTGCAGTGGTGGCATATGCCTCTCGGCAATTGAAGCCACATGAACAGAATTACCCAACTCATGATCTGGAGCTAACAGTTATTATCTTCGCTTTAAAGATTTGGAGGCATCACTTATATGGTGTCCAATTTGATCTTTTCAGCGACCAAAAAAGCTTGAAGTACCTGTTTGATCAGAAGGATCTAAACATGAGACAAAGAAGGTGGATGGAGTATTTGAAGGATTTTTATTTTAATCTCAACTATCATCCTGGTAAGGCGAATGTTGTGGCAGACGCCTTAAGCAGGAAAGCCTTGTATGCCTCTGAGCTACTAATGCAACAGTGTGGTCTGTATGAGAAGTTCAGAGATTTGAACCTGAATGTTGTATACCGGAAGAGTGGGATAAGAATTAACAGGATGGAGTTATCTTGTGATCTACGCGCGAGGATAGCACAGGCTCAACGAGGAGATATGGATCTGCAGAAGAGGTTGAACAACCCGGAGTTTACCATAGCATCTGATGGTGCTATGCTCTATGAGGGGAGACTATGTGTACCAAATGATGATGAATTGAAAAGATTGATCCTAAAAGAGGCACATAAAAGTGGGTTCTCGATTCATCCTAGATCCACTAAAATGTACCATGATCTGAAGCAGAATTATTGGTGGCCTAATATGAAAGCTGAGATTGCGGAATTTGTGTCTCGGTGTCTGGTGTGCCAACAGGTCAAGATTGAACATCAGAAACTGGGCGGTCCTCTACAATCTCTGGATATACCTAAATGGAAATGGGAGCTTATCACCATGGACTTTGTATGAGGGCTACCTCGTAATCAGAAAGGTCAAGATTCAATTTGCGTAATCGTGGATAGATTGACCAAATCATCTCACTTCATTCCAGTAAAGTCCATCTACAAAGCCACACAATACGCAACTATTTTCATAGAGCAGATTGTGAAACTGTATGGTGTACCTCTTAGCATCGTATTAGATAGAGATCCAATTTTCACCTCAAGATTTAGGAAGGCCTTTCAGAATGCGATGGGTACTCGATTGATAATGAGTACGTCGTATCACCCGCAAACAGATGGTCAGTCGGAAAGGACCATTCAAACCTTAAAGGACATGCTCCGTGCCTGTGTGCTTGAGGATGGTGGTAACTGGAGTAACCACTTACATTTGATTGAATTTGCTTACAATAACAGTTACCATTCCAGCATCGTGATGGCACCTTATGAAGCTTTATATGGCAGGCAGTGTAGAACCCCTCTGTGTTGGACTGAGGTTGGTGATCGCGGACTTTTGGGACCAGACATTATCTAAGAGACAACTCTGAAGATTAAGTCCATCCGTGAGAAGATGAAAGTTGCTCAGAGTCGGCAGAAGAGTTACGCCGACAGAAAGAGGAGACCCTTAGAATTCCAAGAAGGTGATCATGTATTCCTGAGAGTCACACCGAAGCTAGGTTTACGCTGTGTATTCAGAACTAAGAAGCTCTGTTCGAGGTATATTGGACCTTATCAGATCCTTCGACGCGTCGGTCCCGTAGCCCATCAGTTAGCCCTTCCTCCATCTATGTCAGGGCTACACGACGTGTTTCATGTGTCCCAACTTCGGAAATTCATTCCTGATCCATATCAGCGTATAAAAAAATCTCAATTATTTCTAAACATATGCTAATATTAAATATAATCATATTTTAAAATAATATCTGTTATTTAACGATGTGATTATATTTATCACAATTGTTATTTTTCATTTATAAAAATATTTTAATTATAAAGTTTAATCGAACCGTAAAGAAAATACATAAATTAAGCAATGAGTAAAATGCATTTGAAAATAAAAAAGACAAAAAACTCAAAAAAAAAAAAAAAAGAGAAATATATTAAAAAAAATGAATTAAGCATAGTAAAAAGAAGATAAATAAAACGGCTGGCTAAAAATATTCTGAATTTCTGACTGTACCGGGAAAAAACATAAGGGTAAATTTACAGCGGTCCAATGACTCTAATAGGTCCAACCCAGTAGAGAAAGGTCCAATTCTCCCAGCCCAATTAGTCCGAACGGCCCAATCCAACAGTCGGGGCGTGTATTCAGCTCGCCATAGCCCTTCAGCTCGCCTACACCATGTCCCACTAACCCACGATGTACTCAAGCACATGCATATAAATTATAGTGGAAAAATATCTTTGCCCATGATCTCCACTCCACCTCCAACTGAGATCATGGGTTTACACACTTGAAAGGCAAAATAACTACTATGGGAAGGGCCTATAAATAAGTCCAACATGATTCAGAAAAGGGGGATCTAATTCTGAACTTTAATAAAATACATCTTCCTCAAATCCAAATTACGTACCATCATCAAATACACACCCCCTATTCCTTTAGCAGGAACATTTCGGCGCCCATCGTGGGGCTCGGTAAAACTATTCCCGGGCCACACGTTACTCATAGTCAAATATTCATTCCAAAGGTTCGTATTACTGAGACGTGAGAGAAGAGGAGGTCATCATGGTTTCTCTCCATAGTCAAGGAACGAACTCAAGTAACACAAATTGATAACGGTTTCTTCTTTGCAATTTACTATCTTAGTTCATTTAATAATGACATTCATGTTGTTCTATCATAAAAACGTGGCACCCCACACAAATTGATTTTCGTTGGCACAAAGATTATGAAATCCTCTTAATGAAAGATCCATGGTTAATAATATGTTGTGGATAGACTATGTCTGTGTAGATTGCTTCATAGTGATATATTAAGTTTAATTTTCATTGCCACAAATCAATTGAAACATATGAAATGCTGCACTACTATATTGTCGTATGCTTCTTTTGCGTTTGTTTGAGTGCACAGACATATGAAATGTTTTGATATTGATTCGGATGTTTTAAAAGAAAAATAGTAAACAGAGGATAATTACAATATTTGGTTCGATGTCATACTTCTTTCTAATTCATTTCAGTTTATTCATTTGTTGCTTCTATTTTGATTTGATTTATTCGTGTTTAATTTTGTTTGATCAATGACGTGGATCTAAACTCCCCGTCTCGCCGAACCATTGTCGCCGTCCAACATTGTCGTCCCGCTACCAACTGTCGGTGGTGCAACTTCGCTTATCGTTGTTGCAAATATGATGTCATCACCGCCATCAAAATCATGCGACTGTTTTGTGGGAACCCGAGGACACAATTGAAAACTATATCAGATCATATGTTAGCTTGAACAGTCATAATCCAGGTGATATCATTCCAAATCTCTTTGGCGAAATCTGTGTATCGCTTTTAATATTCGTATGTGGTGCTATCATTCTTTGCATATGAAGTCATCGTACGTAGTATTGAAAGAAAATGTATATCCTTCAGTCACGTCAATTATGACATATTTATCCTTTATTTTATGTGTTTTCAATTAGTAAATGACTATAATAGAACAACTATTTTCTTTGGTTATTTATTTATGTGAAAAGGAAACATATTTTGAGAAGAGGTTAATTATAATACTGATTAAATGATGAAAACCAATAAGTGGGTAGTGTGCAATTTCTTGAAAACTTGAAAGCAAAATATGCAATTGGAAGTGATTGTATCATATGCATTTTATTTTTTACGGTTTGGTATTGACAATGAGATTTTGTTGTTATAGTTAAAATAATAAATCTGGCATATCAACATGGAGTTCCCAGAAATATAGTTCAATTACTTAACCACACTGGTCCATAATTTCATATTAGAAAGATAATTTCAGGATATAAACCCATTGTTAATGGAACACATTTTTACTCCTTATGAAACCGATAAGCTTACTTTAATAAGTTTGATTTGTCATGAGAAGTGCTATAATTCTATTTTAATTCTTCAGTAACCCCAGATTTGACAGAATTGTTTGCATATCGATAAAATAATCTGCATAAGAAATATGAACTGCCATGCATAATAAGTGGCTCTAGTATAATAACATAATGTCTCAGTAGGTGTGTAAAATTCTCATGATATTCAGTATTCAATTAAAGTTTTCTCCAGTTTGAGTACTTTATTTTTGTCCAATATTTACATCTCGATTGAGACTTAGCAATCTAAAACTTCAGCTAACGCTTACTTGTAGCATGTTTTCTTGAATGCACTTGATTGATACTATATGTGCAGGAGGACATAGCAAATATATGAAACAAATGGGAATAAACAGCAACTACAAAATTTATTAGCTCCATCTCGCCAACTCGCCGTCACTGTCCGACGCCGCCCAATTCATAGACCATTGTGATATCGTTTTAAATTTTTGGGCAAAGTTTACTCAAAAGATATTACACAATTAATTTCACATGCTAAGATTAAATTGTGCATCTCTTCATTTTTATTGTAGGTACGGATTGATAAACTCACCACAAAAGCTCCATTTGATAAAGCGCTACTTGAGATAAGACGTCAAAAGACAAAGCGCCGTCTGATATAGACAAAAGCGACATAGGTGCAATGCCTCATTTATACGGCTAATGAAGCCAAGAGCGAAATAAAAGCTACGTTTAAGGCCAACAACGCCACGTAGTGAAATAAAAGCTATACGGCGCATGACGCCAAGAGCGAAACAAAAGCTACGTTTGAGGCTAACAACGCCGCGTAGTGAAATAAAAGCTATTTTATACGGCGCATGAAGCCAACAGCGAAATAAAAGCTACGCCTAAGGCCAACAACGCCGCCTAGTGAAATAAAAGCTATTTTATACGGCGCATGACGCCAAGAGCGAAATAAAAGCTACGTTTAAGGCCAACAACGACACGTAGTAAAATAAAAGCTATACAGCGCATGACGCCAAGAGCAAAATAAAAGCTACGTTTGAGGCTAACAACGCCGCGTAGTGAAATAAAAGCTATTTTATACGGCACATGACGCCAAGAGCGAAATAAAAGCTACGCCTAAGGCCAACAATGCCGCGTTGTGAAATAAAAGCTATTTTATACGGCGCATGACGTCAAGAGCGAAATAAAAGCTACGTTTAAGGCCAACAACGCCACGTAGTGAAATAAAAGCTATACAGCGCATGACGCCAAGAGCAAAATAAAAGCTACGTTTGAGGCTAACAACGCCGCGTAGTGAAATAAAAGCTATTTTATACGGCATGACGCCAAGAGCGAAATAAAAGCTACGCCTAAGGCCAACAACGCCGCGTAGTGAAATAAAAGCTATTTTATACGGCGCATGACGCCAAGAGCGAAATAAAAGCTACGCCTAAGGCCAACAACGCCGCGTAGTGAAATAAAAGCTATTTTATACGGCGCATGACGCCAAGAGCGAAATAAAAGCTACGTTTAAGGCCAACAACGCCACGTAGTGAAATAAAAGCTATACGGCGCATGACGTCAAGAGCGAAATAAAAGCTACGTTTGAGGCTAACAACGCCGCGTAGTGAAATAAAAGCTATTTTATACGGCGCATGACGGCAAGAGCGAAATAAAAGCTACGCCTAAGGCCAACAACGCCGCGTAGTGAAATAAAAGCTATTTTCTACGGCGCATGACGCCAAGAGCGAAATAAAGCTACTTTATACAGCTATAACGCCAATATCTTTTACGCTATCGGGCTACAACACCTTTATCTGGTATCATGCCAATAGCTTATACGCTAAAAAGGCGAAATGCCTCATTTATTCGGCGCAATGCCAAGAGCACAATTCTAAAGACTCAACATCTGACTTATACGGCGTAATGCCATGTTAAGGGCGTAGTACTACATTTAACAGCCAATAAGCAAAAGACGATGTAAAGCAAAGCGACACCAGCAAATGCAAGGCGGTGTAAAATAAGGAGTTAGTAAACGCGACATCAAATACTCAAAGAATGTCTTGCCATAAAGTTAGAGTTCGTCTCAACATCAATATGACATAAAGTGTTATATCGTCACCTCATATTACTTTGAGCAAATGAAGTACAAGTTTTCTACTCTGAATGTTAAAGTCATCTCGCCAAGACTCATTGTTATAGTAGAAATGATATTATTCGGTTAGGCCGATCCAGGATTACATCAAAGCGTCGTCTCGCCATTAAATGTGAAATTGTCTCACCTATGAAGATTAGATTAACACAAATGCGTTAACCGTGGTTGTTATCTTAAGCACTTTGCCTCTTCAAGCCTCGTGCTTGGGGGGCTGTGTACCGGGAAAAAACATAAGGGTAAATTTACAGCGGTCCAATGACTCTAATAGGTCCAATCCAGTAGAGAAAGGTCCAATTCTCCCAGCCCAATTAGTCCGAACGGCCCAATCCAACAGTCGGGGCGTGTATTCAGCTCGCCATAGCCCTTCAGCTCGCCTACACCGTGTCCCACTAACCTACGATGTACTCAAGCACATGCATATAAATTATAGTGGAAAAATATCTTTGCCCATGATCTCCACTCCACCTCCAACTGAGATCATGGGTTTACACACTTGAAAGGCAAAATAACTACTATGGGAAGGGCCTATAAATAAGTCCAACATGATTCAGAAAAGGGGGATCTAATTCTGAACTTTAACAAAATACATCTTCCTCAAATCCAAATTACGTACCATCATCAAATACACACCCCCTGTTCCTTTAGCAGGAACACTGACCAATAAAATATGGAATATTATTCTGCCAAGTGAATATTTGAAAAGAAACTTCAATAGTAATTAATTGATTATCATAACAAGAATTGTCTTTTATATAAATATGAGAAACATTATATTACATGAAGGAGTAGAGTAAATAGTTATAATTGTTGATGGTCATACGTCAAAATAAATTTTAGAAATTATTGAAACTGTAGATATTAAAACATATTTAATATAATTATAAAATATAATCACACATATATTTAAACATCTTTACATTCAACATAATAAGATTATTTAAATAATCTTATTGTTTAAAGATAGTGTGTGTAAATGTGTTTTGAAATTTACTAAAAATTTCAAAATTATTAATTTTATTTAAATAATAATGTAACTATTTAAATAAAAGAAATACATATTCTAAAGTATTGAAAAAATGTTAAAGTTATGGCTCGATAGAATAGTGAGATATTTATCAGAATAATATAACATTTTTTAAAGCAAATAATAAGACAATAAAGTTATGACATGTTAAATGTTAAATTATTCTAACATAATAAATTCTCTCTTCGTGAGTCAGATAACTAAACACAAATTCAAATATATGAAATCATCATTCAAACTTATATATTGGCAACAAAAAATATTCAAGTTTATATTATAAGATTATTAACTAAATATTCAAGCAAATATTACTAAATAACAGAGACAAAAGTTTGAAGCGATATAAACCTCACCAAGAAAAAGAAAAACAAACCCTAAAAAAAAGGACAAAGCAAAAAAAAATGTCAACAGAACAATAAACTAGAAAAAGCGGGACTAATAAAGTTCGGATAAAATTACACCAAGTGAATATGCGAGAAGAAATTTTAAAAGAACGGGAGAGAAGTAGTAGAAAAGCTATTTAATACCTTAAATTGCATAGAAACGAATAAGCATTAGATTCGTAATTTTTAAAAAACGAGATCACGTAATTTTTAAATAAAGGATATCTAAAAAAAAAGGTGACACATGACTATACAATTGCAACTCATATAAAAAAAAATTAAGATATTACACTATTAAAATATTATATGATGCATCCCTTTAAATTTTAAAAATATTATAAGAGATCTATTATATTAAAATATAAACAAAACTACGATATAAATCAATGAGAAATCTCATATTTCTAAACTATTTTTTTTTTTTTTTATACATATACTTTTATTAAATATATACATATTTTAAATTAATATCTATGTGATTATGTACTTATCACAATTTTTATTTTTCATTTATAAAAATATTTTAATTATATATTTTAATCACACCCTGTTGCGCGGGTTTACCTCTAGTTATAAGTAAGAAGAGAACTGAAAAATAAAATTAATTTTATCTATAAGATCATCAACTATATAAAGAAAACATTCACAATTATTAATTTAATTCAAACAATAATGCAATTATTAAGAATAAATAAATAAGACTTCTAAGCAATATAAATGCAAGAAAGAAAAAATAGAAGTCTATTTTATCCTATTCTCATTCATATGGAAAGAAAAAAAGAAGTGATATTCACATTAATCAATAGCACAAAGAAACTCATAGACAATAATTTATGTCACATCAAAATATAGACTCTGGCTAATAAGAAAAAACAGAAATACATTTTCGTCGATGAACACCATATTTGTACTGATTAATATCTTCTTTTGATTCGTGTTTCAAGTGTCCCACATTACGATAATTCTAACCTTGGGAAAATATTTACTTGCGCACAATCACAAATTAGAGGTGTTAGGCACACACTCATAAGTGAAAAAAAGTTAAAGAAAAATTGATTAAAATAATATTAATTGATGTGACTATCTTATTTTAATTTTATTTTTTATGATGGATGTGTGTGTGCCTAAATATTGTGTTTATATTCTTGTGTCTTTGTAAGAATGTCTCAAACCTTGATAGTGAATTCAAATGTAGCATTTCGAAGAAAGTGACGATGGTCCAAAACTAAAATTTATACTAAAAATAATCTATAGCGGAAAGAAATTCATAGACAATAATTTACGTTACATCAAAATATAGATTCTTTGTCCAAGATGAAAAAATAGAAATATATTTTCGTCGATAAACACCATATCTTCTTTTGATTCATGTTTCAAGTGTCCTACATTATGATAATTCTAACAAAAATAGTGCATTCAAATGTAGCATTTGGACGAAAGTGTCGATGGTCCAAAACTAAAATTTATACTAAAAATAATCTACAGCACAAATAAATTCATAGACAATAATTTATGTCACGTCAAAATATAGTCTCTTTGACTAATAAGAAAAAATAAAAATACATTTTCGTCGATGAACACCATATTTGTACTGATTAATATCTTCTTTTGATACATGTTTCAAGTGTCCCACATTACGATAATTCTAATCTTGATAGTGCATTCAAATGTAGCATTGTAAAAGTATGTACACCAGCATGCGACAATTTATTTCATCCTGAAATGAAAGAAATACACAATAAATTTTGTACAATTGATTTGAATATGATTGTCTATATAAATGTGGAAAGTTGTTGTTATAAGTATAGGAAGGTATGTAACATATTTCTTAGATTAGTACTCATTTCTTTAAGAAATTGTGCATAAAAAATCTTCCTTCTCAAATACATTCATACCTCCCTCATTGGATAATAATAAAAATCTCCCCTCATCATCAGCTACCCTCTTTTTCTTCTCACAATGTACTTCTGCGCCAAAATATCATGAAGCAAAAATTCCAATAAAGGAAATTCAATATTGTTAGAGACAACAATAAATAATATTGAATTAATAAAAATCCTCTAAACTTTCATACCTTTCTCTTATTCTAGTTTTAACGGGAGCGGTGAACTTTTCTCTCCAATTTTCTCTCCAATTTTTTTATGTGTCTTTCTCTCTCATCATTTCTTCTTTCTCATCATCATTTATTTATTTTTTATTTTTAATTTATCTCTCTTCACACTCACAAAACAAGGAATTGGAGAGGGAATTGGAGAGAAATCAAAGGAGAGGATCCGAATCCAAAAATGTCCTATAAAATTTGATGTGATTTTTTAAAGAAATTGCTAGTATAATGTTTGATTTTAATGGTAAAATTAATATTAGTTAATAAAAGGTTTAATTGCAGTTTTGATCTTCATATTTTTAACTTTTTGCAGTTTTGAACCCTCTATTTTAAAACTCGACAGTTTTGGACCCCTATCATAATTTTTAATTATATATAATTTAAACGACGTGGTATAGGATTTGATGATGAAAAAAATACCAACGCCGATGTAATTGTAGGATTTTTTTTCTTCATAAAATTCATTTAAAACATGTTGTATCATCATATTTTAGACAAAATATATGTTAGGGGGAATAAAACTGTCGAATTTTAAAATAGGAAGAATGTAAAAAGTTGAAAATATGAATACTAAACCTGCAATTAAGCCTTAAAAATATTAAAGATCAAAGTTATCCTTTTGCATAAAGGTAGTGAAACAAGTCAATTATTTTGAGTAAAATAAAACAAAAATTTGCATTGAATATATTAATTAATTATTTAATTAATTAAAGCTGACCAGAAAATTAAAGTGTTTAAGCAAAGGGTCCCAACGGTCGAAATTGCTTGAAACATCCTATGCGAATACTATGATGCTTCAAAACGTTACAGAATCACATCACATTCACATGTTACAATATAGAAATTAGAAACCACACAATTCAGCTTCATTTCTTCATTCTAAGTTTTTGTTCACACAAATTTCTTTCAAACAACAACATCTCCTTCAACCATTACATTCACAGATTTTTTTTTACTCTCTTTTCCTTTCAATTTCAGATTTCTAACTTTTTTTTTTTGTTGAACTTTTCAGATTCTCAACCAAAAATGGAACCAGAAAACATTGATTGGGACAACATTGATTCCACCTTCATTCACGACGACACTTACGAGAACTTCGACGCGCCTAAATGGTTTGATTTCTCTGCTTCTTCCAATGAGCCTCTTGTTGATCAAGATGGTGATGAAATCTGGTTTTGCACTCATGGTGAGACCTTCAAAAGGGAATATATTAATTTTCTTTAATGAATTTTCTCTGCGTCTTAATTAATTTTGCTTTTCTTGCAGATTGTAAACATCCCAAAATTGCTCAAGATTTTCTCAAACCCACAAACACAACCAACTCCAAGGTAACTAACTAGCCCAATTTTTTTGTTTTTCTGAAATTTTGAGCTCAAATATTGAATCTTAAAATAAAAATCATGTAATGAATTTACTAAAGAAATTCACTTCATGTTTTTTATGCAGGGAAAGCTATTAAGATTTGCAAGCTTTTCTGAAATTCTTCCATTTAAGGACAGAAAACAAAGGTACAAAATTTCTATTAAAGAAAAACAAAGAATGGTGTATCATTATGATTGATTAACATGGCTTTTATGTTGTTTAGGGAAAATTCTTCAGCTGTTAAGTATTGTGAGAAATCTAGAAAACCCATTTGTTCAAGAAACATGGATGAAGACATTGAGAATAAAAATCCAAACTTTTCTGCTAAAAATTTCAATGTTGGAACCAACAAGTTAAAGAAGCCTTTGTTGAGGCAAGACACTAAAAGGGACAATTTGAAAGAAATGAATGGTTCAGAAGAGTGTCATATGAGAAGTAATGGAAAATCAAGACTAAAGAGTACATTTTCAGCTCAAAATTTGTTGGGTGGCACAGAAATTCTGAGTCAAATTAGAGGGTTTTGCTCTGAATTGAAGAGGCTAGCAACAAGGAAGGGTTCTACTAAGAAAGGAGGGGGTAATGAGAAGGGTGCAAATTCAAATGGGGTGTTAGAAGAATTGAAAGAAAAAATTAAGGGAAGCAAGGAAAGGGTGCCTTTGCTTGCAGTCAAGGAAGGGACACTACCTTGAGTGATGGAACATTATTATTGTTATCAAGTAATAGTGATTTGGTTAGAGTGGATTTTGTTAACAAAAAAAAATAGTGATATATTGATGTTTGTCTAAATTAACTTTCTCATAGTTGCTATAGAAAAAAGATTATTATTATTTTTCAAATTTGGACTTGTTTTTTCTTTTTAAAGTTGGAAAGGAAGTAAATGGTACCGATGCTATCGGGTCTTATCTCGAATATTTGAAGGTCCTATTTAAATGTTAAAAATAGACATTTAATAAAAAAAAACATAAAAAATGAAAAAGAATAGTTCTCTATTTAAATTGTAAACAACATAGAAATAGTCATTTTTAACTAAAGGAGAATTGCGAGAGAATATTTACCTACAAAGGATCGCCTTCAAAGTAAAGGAATATAGTGTACCGATCTATGCCTGCACATATAAAAATGATCGGCGCCTGTTTGTGAGTTGTAGTAAGGCGATGGAAATTTGAATGGTAGCTGGCCTTCGGGGGAGGATGTATGTCGTATTGCAGCATCAACAACATGTATTACATGATTTTTATTTGTAGCAATCAAGACTATAGTAGATGCAAAGAAATGTGACTTTGCTATGATGTTGTGGTGTTTGCGGAAGTATAGAAATTACAAAATATGGGAAGAGAAGACGCCACCAGTTTGTGTGGCAATACATATAGCAAGGGACATGTTGCAACCACCGATGATGATGATAGGGGAAGTGAAATGCAATGTCGATGCAACCTTATTCAATGAACAACACAAATTTGGTATACGTATGTGCATTTGAAATGATAGAGGTATGTTTGTTAGAGTAAGGACAAAGTGGTTACATAACTGTCCACCACCCGTAAAAGCGGAGGCATGGACATCGAAAGAAGCCATTAGATGGATGGGAGAGTTGAAGCCATCTAAAGTGGTCATAAAACTAGATTGTTTGCTAGTGGTTAAATGAAGTTATCTAGAGTTCTAATAGTCATGAATCCGAGTTTGGTCACATTATAAATGATTGTCGTGGAATATTAAAAAATTATCCAAACTTTAAGATAAATTTTGTAAAGAGACAAGCTAATTTTGTTGCTCATTCACTTGCAAGAGTATCAAAATTTCATGCTAACACTCATACTTTTGATTTAAGTTCATCTTGTATTACTACCTTTTTGATAAATGAAATAATGAGTTTGCTAGGATGAAAAAAAATCTAACTTTAAAAATATTCATATTCTATTCTATGGATTGAATTGTCGATAGAGAGTATAATTGAACATTTTTAGATAGAAAAACTAACTTCATAACTCCCAACTTAATGATCATAATTTAATATTAATATTATTAGACAATATATCTAGAGACAATAATAAATTAAGGACTTAATTTATTTAATTTATATATACCGTCAGTGTAAAGAGTTTTTACACTGACATTGAATCATAACCATTCGATGTTCACAAACATTTAACTTGATTGAAAACTACCTATAAAGTAGTGGGCATGAATGGTTATAATGTACTGATGATGTAATATATTTTACACTGTCAGTGCACCACAATTAAACTCATAAATTAAATACATTATTTTTTCAATAAGTCTGAAAATATAAATTTTGATTATATATATAGAACCGGATGCAGTAATTAAAGATGAACGGAGAGGATCCAAGGCACACTTATTTGGACCAAAACAGTGGTTATTTGCAAAACGCAGCGTCTTTTAAACGCACGCGCGTATCTGCTTCTCTCACTTTCAGGTTCTTCTTCTCTTTGTCTTTCGTTCGTGCTGTGTGTTGCGGCAATGAGCATTTCATCACTGCGTTTCGATTCTCGCACACTATGCACTCCTCAATCTCAACACCCATTCACCTACCACAACCCCTATCGTTCCACTAGAAACCTCGTCGTTTGCGCCGCCAAGCCACTTGCATCTCCTCCTACTAAACTCACCGCCGCCGATCCTCTTGCCGGTCGAATCGAGTCACTTAGTCAGGTCTCCGGTGTTCTCGGTTGTCAATGGGGTGATGAGGGTAAGGGAAAGCTTGTTGATATCTTAGCTCAACACTTAAATCGTTGCTCGTTGTCAGGTTTTCTTATTTTTCCCCTTTTTTTCTTTCTCAAGTTCCTTTCTTTTTCCCTTTTAAACCCTAGTTTTTATGCTTCTAATAGTGGGTTATGTTTAGAAATCAATGAAATTACTATATGCTGATGACGATGATGGTAGTTTTGTACTATTAGGGTTGGTTAATTTCACTTTTTGTCGTGTGATTGAATGAATTTGTTTCTGCATGCTGTTTGATACATTGACACGTTCACATGTATGAGTTAGATTTTTGGAATAATTAGGATTTTCTTTTTCACTAGTTTGTGATGACACTGATAAGTTTTTGGTTCATAACCTAGGGAAAAAACCTGTTAATAGTATAAGTTTGTAGATTCATTTGTAACTAAGATGAGGGAGTTCGAGGTGCTGAAGGAGATTTTAGCTTATGCACTATCAATTTGACCTTTTCTTTAGTTGTTTATTAGATTTAGAACTTTATCTAAACTGTCTAAGTCATCGGCACTTGGTAGACTGATTAGTGAACATTTTGATTGACTACTGTAATGTTTGTAGCCTTATGATATCATGCAAGATTTGGTTTTGCTTTGTGTTGGTGAATGATTTTATGCCCTCGTGTCTTCTTTGACTTTATTATCTTACTACCCGTCTTTTTTTAAAGTTGTTTTGAATTTCGCACTGATGATTTGTGATTAAATTTTTTCAGGGTGGAGCTAATGCTGGGCATACCATTTATAATTCGGAGGGGAAAAAGTTTGCCCTTCATCTTGTTCCGTCTGGTATCCTTAATGAGGATACACTGTGTGTTATTGGTAATGGTGTTGTAGTACACCTTCCAGGGTTGTTTCAAGAAATTGACAACCTCGAGTTAAATGGGGTCTCTTGCAAGGGAAGGATATTGATTTCAGATCGGGCTCACCTCTTGTTCGATTTCCACCAAACAGTAGATGGGCTGAGAGAAGCTGAGCTCTCTAAATCTTTCATTGGCACCACCAAGAGAGGCATTGGGCCGTGCTACTCTAGCAAAGCTAACCGTAATGGGATTAGAGTTGGTGATTTGAGGTACATGGAAACTTTACCACAGAAGCTTGATCTTTTGTTATCAGATGCAGCATCAAGGTTCAAAGACTTTAAGTATGGTCCAGATGTGTTAAGGGAAGAAGTTGAGAAATACAAGAGGTATGCTGAAAGGTTGGAACCATATATTGCTGATACCGTGCATGTCATGAATGAAGCCATAACACAAAAGAAGAAGATCTTGGTTGAAGGAGGACAAGCAACCATGTTGGACATTGATTTTGGCACTTATCCCTTTGTTACTTCTTCTAGCCCATCAGCTGGCGGGATATGTACCGGTCTTGGTATTGCTGCAAGAGTATTGGTGATTTAGTAGGAGTGGTAAGTGAATATTTATCGATGTTGTTTGTAGGAGTTGTTTTATTATGTCTTATATTTTGTTTGAATTTTCATACCCTATAAAATGCCATGCTTCTCATATATAAGTCATCATTTTTTATTGCCAAATTTACTTTTAGCTCAATATCTTCAAGTGTGTTTTTCCCCAACATAGATCATGTAAACAATTTAAGTATACTCAACATTGGTTAGATGGTTCATAAATTTATTTTGAATGTGCAGGTGAAAGCATACACTACAAGAGTAGGTTCTGGTCCTTTTCCAACTGAAATTTTGGGTCCAGGAGGTGATCTCCTTAGATTTACTGGGCAGGAGTTTGGCACGACTACTGGACGCCCCCGACGATGTGGCTGGTTGGATATTGTTGCTTTAAGATACGCATGTCAGATCAATGGTTTTTCGGCATTGAATCTCACTAAGCTGGATGTTTTGGATGATCTTGATGAAATACAATTGGGTGTCTCCTATAAACATGAGGATGGCACTCCCGTCAAATCATTCCCATCAGATCTTTGTCTTCTCGAGCAATTGAAGGTAAATATTGTTACTCTTACCTTCCACCCGATTCCTCCCCACCTTTGCTCAAGTCTTGGATACACAACTTATATGTATTTGACTAATATATATAAACAAAAAAGGTTCTTCCTTCAAGAACATTTATTGCCCGGGAATGTGTAATGCATTTTCTAACGGTTGTGTGATTTCATATTTTAGGTGGAATATGAAACGATTCCTGGATGGAAGACTGACATTTCTTCCATTAGAAACTATTCTGACCTTCCAAGAGCTGCACAGTTGTATGTAGAAAGGATAGAAGAGCTTGTTGGTGTCCCTATTCACTACATTGGTGTTGGGCCTGGACGTGATGCCCTCATATTCAAATGATTTTTCACATTGAACTTCCATGTCACTAGGCAAGTTTAGAGGCTTTCTGCGTATAAGTTTTATTCCCACTAACCTTTGATTTGGGATGAAAGCACGTTTCTAGTGACTAGTGAGGATTAGCTATTTAATGTACTATTCTGTTATTCATCATATCAATGGCATTTTTACCTCTTAATTTTGCAGTACTGGGAGGATGAGTTTTTGAAGTGATATGTGAATTAGATGTATGATGATAACATCTGTTCTTAGTGTTATTTATGCAGTAGAAAATAACATTGTACTTTAAATGATCCTGAGTTTTGAGTTTCCAGTATCTCAAATTAAGTCATGATTTTGTTGTACAATGGAATCCTTATTCTTACTTATCACTTGTCTCTCTGCCTGTATACCTTGATATTATGATTTTGATTCAGATTGATTAGTGGCTTGCTCCTTTGTTGCTGTATACAAGAGAAAACTGTTTTGTTTGTATATTTGATCATTGCATATGATCAAGAGGGAGCGTAGTTGCTGAATAGGATTAGGATTTGAGATTGAACTGGTGGACAACTGATAATTTAATTCGGTCTTGCATCAGGTTTTGGTTTACTGTAAGGCAAAAATTTGTTGAATGATGAATTATTAAAAGCTTTTCCAAAAGAAAATTGACAAATCTGTTGGGAATTTTCTTGAGTAAATTATAGCTCTTTTAAAAGGATATGCTGTTAAGCACGGTTCCACCAAATATATGAGAACTCTTTGCCAAGTGCTTGAAGATTAAAGTATTTGAATACCCAAAAATCATGGGATTCAACTTCATTATAATTTTGTAGTCTATAACAATATACAAACATGTTTTGTCTGATTGAAATTGATTTGGATTCATTTTTGGGCATGGAATGCTAATATATTGTAGTAGGTAGCAAGTTGTAGATCTTTATCCTCAGATATGGACATTTTGTCACCCTTTTTCCATCCATTTTATTAATGAATAATGTCCTTTACCAATAAATTTGAAGGACCAATTCTTATTTCTCAAGTTGATTCTGATTTCAAACAATAAAAGTATACAGATATAGGTGGGGGGGCATAATTGTAATAGTACTAATGTATGCTACCCCATCTAATCAAAGTGTCAAACTAACATAACCACCTTCTATAGACAAATAGTAGCAATCATGAAATTGATGTTTAAAATTCAACATGAATTCACACGATCTAGTTGACCTCCTAAATACTGGAATTCTGTCCAGGTTCATTCATTCAGTAACCTTATTATTAGATACCACTAAGTTTGAAATGAACATATATCTAAATCTTTTACAATACGTAAAGGCATCTTAACTTTATAGCTCTCTCTTTTTCTGTTTCAAATTTTCAATCCTTAGTTTACATAGCAGCAATGAAGAAGAATGCATCACCTATCTCTTCAGATGAATGCATATCTATTAACACTCCTCTTCTTGACTTGAAAAAGGTACCTACTTTCACTCTCCAACTCCAAAAGTCTAAATGCACACACTTTTTTTTCTTGTTTATTTTGTTTAGATTAACTTTTTTGAGTTTGTCAATAATCTATATTAATACAAGCACTTGTGAGACTGTTCGGAGGAACTTATTCAATTTATTTCATGAACTGTCTGAGATAGTTTAAGAAAACAACTTATAACTTATATTGAAAACAATTTGCCTTGATTTTATCTTTTGTTACATAAATAGCTTATACATAGCACTTACATGATAAGCGTTTATGGTATAAGCAGTTAATTAAACTGAACCTGATGAATGATGATTGTTGTTTTGTTTCTTTCAATTTTCTCCTTTTGCTTTGTTTTACGGATTAGGAAGCTGAGATATCAAGTGGTGGAGTGTCACAAAATACGGTCATAGAGGAAGCAGAGAAAGATGAATATAGCATTAATGATAGTCCTATTGAGCAAGTCAGACTAACAGTTCTGACCACCGACGACCCTTCTCAGCCGGCGCTAACATTCCGGACATGGGTTCTAGGGTTAGTATCATGTGTGCTACTTGCATTTGTGAACCAGTTTTTAGGCTACAGAACCAACCCTTTGAAAATCACTTCTGTCTCAGTTCAGATTATTAGCCTCCCACTTGGAAAACTTATGGCTGCAACACTTCCCACAAAACCAATTCAAGTCCCTTTTACAACCCGGTCTTTTTCGTTGAATCCTGGGCCATTCTCTTTGAAAGAACATGTGTTGATAACCATCTTTGCTAGCTCAGGATCTAGTGGTGTTTATGCAATTAACATCATCGCAATTGTTAAGGCTTTCTATCACAGAACCATCCATCCCTTAGCGGCTTATTTGTTAGCCCTATCGACTCAGATGCTAGGATATGGATGGGCCGGGATTTTCAGAAGGTTCCTTGTTGATTCTCCTTACATGTGGTGGCCTCAAAACCTTGTGCAGGTTTCTCTATTTAGGGCATTTCATGAAAAAGAAAAAAGGCCTAAAGGAGGAACTTCTAGGCTGCAATTCTTTTTCATAGTCTTTGTAGCTAGCTTTGCGTATTACATTGTTCCGGGATACCTTTTCCAAGCAATATCAACTGTCTCCTTTGTTTGCTTGATTTGGAAAGATTCCATAACTGCACAACAGATCGGTTCTGGCATGAAAGGCCTTGGTATCGGTTCATTCGGCCTTGACTGGAACACTGTTGCTGGCTTTTTAGGTAGTCCTTTGGCTGTTCCTGGCTTTGCTATCGCCAACATAATGGCTGGATTTTTATTATATATGTATTTTTTGGTTCCAATTGCCTATTGGAACAATTTATATGATGCTAAAAAGTTCCCCCTCATTAGTTCTCACACATTTGACTCAACCGGTGCAACATACAACGTTACTCGGATTCTCAATACCGAAACTTTCGACATAAATATGGAGAGTTACAACAATTACAGCAAGATCTATATGAGTGTCACATTCGCGTTTGAATACGGATTGTGCTTTGCAGCTCTTACAGCCACAGTTTCACATGTTGTCCTCTTCCATGGAAAAATGATAGTTGAGATGTGGAAGAAGACAACGAGTTCACTAAAAAACCAACTCGGAGATGTGCATACAAGAATTATGAAGAAAAACTATGAACAAGTCCCTGAATGGTGGTTTGTCACCATTCTGATTTTAATGTTTATGATGGCTTTAGTAGCTTGCGAAGGCTTCGGCAATCAGCTCCAACTTCCATGGTGGGGAATCCTACTTTCTCTAACAATTGCATTAGTTTTCACCTTACCAATTGGAGTCATTGAAGCAACAACAAATATAAGAGCAGGCCTTAATGTGATCACGGAGTTGGTTATCGGTTTCATCTACCCCGGAAAGCCACTCGCTAACGTAGCCTTCAAGACATATGGCCATATCAGCATGGTACAAGCACTTAGTTTTCTTGAGGATCTCAAATTAGGCCACTATATGAAAATTCCACCAAAATCAATGTTCATTGTTCAGCTAGTCGGCACAGTAGTTGCTTCATCTGTTCACTTTGGAACAGCATGGTGGCTTCTTACATCTATCGTGAACATATGCGACGAATCATTGTTGCCGAAAGGTAGTCCCTGGACATGTCCTGGTGACGACGTGTTTTACAATGCTTCAATTATATGGGGAGTAGTAGGTCCAAAGAGAATGTTTACCAACGCCGGCGTTTATCCTGAGATGAATTGGTTTTTCCTTGTTGGTCTAATTGCACCGGTTCCAGTGTGGCTTCTTTCTATCAAATTTCCTAATAACAAATGGATTAAACTCATAAACATTCCTATTATCATTGCAGGTGCATCTGACATTCCACCAGTGAGATCTGTGAATTATATTACATGGGGAATTGTTGGACTGTTCTTTAATTTCTATGTTTATAGAAAGTTTAAGGCTTGGTGGGCTAGACATACTTATATCCTTTCAGCTGGTTTAGATGCTGGAGTTGCTTTTATGGGTTTAGTCCTTTATTTTGCTCTTCAATCTTATGGTATTTTTGGTCCAACTTGGTGGGGTCTTGAAGCAGATCACTGCCCTTTGGCTACATGCCCTACAGCTCCTGGTGTATTTGCAGAGGGTTGTCCTACTTCCTGACTTCCATGCTACCCTTCGATCACCAATATATCCATGTGAATATCATATTGGACATGTAAATGTAAAAAACTGAATATGTTTTATAGCTATCTTATTTGATTGTTACTATTTTATACATTGATTGTTACTATCTTCATGGTGTTCTTTACAATGTTTTTTTTGGAAGGAAATTTACAATGTTAAAATTGTCTCGTGCATATGAATGATCTAACATAATGTGCTATTTCCAAGTTAACTAATATCAGTTATTAAATCTAAGAGGTTGTTTATAAAGCCATGTTATTACATTATTTCTAGTCTTGTTATCAGGTGATATGATTATTTTTTTTGATTTACAATGAAGCTGAGGATCAAACCAAGAACAACTAACATACTATCCAAATCCGTCACCACTACACCAAATTCAGTGGCTCAGGTGATATGATTATTGAATGAGAAAATCGATACTGAAGATGCGTTTGGTGATATTATTAATAAAATGATAATGCAAATTATAATGACATTTCCATATGAAAAAGAATTTCACTTACCTTTGTAGAATCTAGCATTGGGTGATATTAATGACTTTTTTCTTGAAAATAAAATAAGACATAAATATCAAATGTTGAATAGTTGAATAATGACTTTTTTCTTGATAATGACTATGGTGGTTGGCTTCTAAAGTTATAAAAAGGACATGTCCTCTTAAAGTAATTAGCATCACTTCATTGAGAATCATCTTCTCTGTTAGGACTTCACATTAGTGATCAAAAGTCAGTATGCTTTCCAAGGCATGCCCCTATACAAGATCAAAAGTAAAAAAAGTTTATCATAATCACAAACTAATTAAGTACAAATTATAAATTGGGAATAACCAAATTATTTGTATATGATTGCACATATATAGGTACTTACAATTAACCTTAGAATTAGATACAACAAAATTAAACTGTCGAGGAAGCTAAATCACAAAGAGGACAAATCTAACTGCAGTATACTTCAATGCATGACAGGTAAAATGTGATTGGTCTTAAAACAAACAAACAACAAAAATGAACATCATTATCATTAAACTTCTCAAAACAAATTTCATATTGGTCTTAAATATGGATTAAGGGTCCGTTTGATCTACAAAATGTAAGTACCGGATAGAATAACTCAGGACAAAGTTTAAGGTATTGAACTAATGTTGATTTGCATGATGTTTGGTGGACACAATGTTATTTTTCTATATTAGAAAACTTATGCACATGACAAAAAGTTGTACCGTAGTTCACTAAGGGAAAAAAATGTCAGTTTTGTCCCGTCCTTTGGCCCTCAGTTTGTCCAGTACAAGAACAATTTTAAAATCAAGCACAGTACAACTAAAGTTATCCTGTCCAGTCTCTTATTTTTTAATAGATCAAACGCACCCTAAGTATCATTAAAATTTGTACCAGTTGAAAAAATCTATCTAAAGTAAAAAAATCTGAAAGCATAAAGATCTTACATTTTAAAGTTCAAACTTTAGCAGGGCACATTCAAAATGCTAGTAAACATGACATCCATGATGCAAGAAGTGTTTCTTCTCAATTCCACTGAATTCAGAACGTGATGGAGTAAATATCAATCTTAATGATGGCCTTAAAAATACCATCGAGGCAACAACGTCAGCAGGCACTTTACGACATTTCGCCAAATTGATTTCTTTGAGTTGTGTGCAGTATTTTACCACATGCATCACTCCCTTTTTTGTGATATGATAACAACATAGCAGATTCAGTTGCAAAAGTCCACGACAACTCTTTGAAATCACGTAGAGTGTTTCATCATCAATACTAGTATATGACAAGTTCAACACCTCGAGCTTGAGAAATTCAAAGTTCAGCCTATGTAGCTTTACTCCTCTACAGCCAGATAAGTTCAAATGCCTGATTTTATAACATCTACTTAAAACTTGACCAATTGATACTTCAGATATGTTATAACAATGAGTTAAATCCAAGAGCTGTAAATTGGAAAAAATGGAAGCAAACATATTGATGTCTTCATCCCAAAACCATGGGTTGTTAGCTAAACTAAGAGACTTTAATTGATGGTTTACAACACAATCCATTAAAGAAATTGTATTATGGGAATGTGGGAATGTGATCCATTTTGTGGGAATGTGATCCATTTTGATCTTGTTAAGTGAAGGACATTTTTGAACGAGTGCAAACAAGGTTGAATTTGTGAGCATATCACACTCACTAAGATTTATAGACACCAAATCACCAAGAAACAAAGACAACTCAACAACATGTTGATCATTTAGAAAATAAGCACCTTGAAGATCCAAATGTCGTATACATTGGCACTTGGATAACAAAGAAAATATTCCATCATAACTATAGCCGGTGCAATTTCGGAGGACAAGCCTCGTCAAAGGAAGACCTTCCCTTGCAATAGAGTAGAGCAACTCATTGGAAATTCGAAAAAGTTTCCAATCAATGCAACTCAAACCCTTCAAACTCACTAATGAGTCAATGAAATGTGAAGTAGGTCTCGTATCATGTCTGAAGAAAGTATTGTAAAGAGATAAAGACGTCAACATTGGTCTCTCGCGGAGAAAAGAAGCAATACCGTCTTTGGTTATATTGATTCTATTGGCGCCGCCAGCTATTGTGACCTCTTTGAGATCCTTACGGTCCTTAAAGAAGTGGTGAAGCACTTGATCGTTGATGAAGTAACGTCCAGAGAGTTTAACCTTGCGGAGTGCCAATGAAAGAGTCTCTATTCCTTGGATTAAGCTTCTTTGATCTAATAGGAAGTCTTGCCTGGGGTTACCGAGGTCGAGTTCTTCAAGTAAAGGGAAACATTCGCCAATGAGAAATATGTCAGAGCTTTTGACAAAACGAATATCAGCACAAATGAGAGAGGTCAAAGTTGTAATCTTTAAAGAGAAAGCTCGCAACCCATTTGCGGGAATAACATATTGGGTGGAGATATTGAGAGATGTGAGGTTCAACCGGAAACAAGAGATTTGAGAGAGAAGTGCGTCGAGGTCACCGCGGAAGTAGGAAAGGTTGAGGGAGGTCAGATTGGTGAACCGTTTGAAAAGACGGTGAAGAAAAACACGTGTTGGATTGTAGACATTGAGTGAGAATTGAAGAGTGTTGGTAATAGAGAGAAACTGTTTCGAGACGAGGGAGAGAGACTTCAAGTAGTGATGGCAGCTGTTGTCGTCGAGGAATTTGAAGACACATTCCCAACAATCATCAGGTAAATAAAATTGTGTTGCAGCCATTGTTTTAGGGTTTAGAAAGTGACAAAACCTAATAATTAATACTACTATTTATATATTTCTGAAGATGCAAAACAAATTTCAATCTAAATTAAAATACAATATCAATGTGAAAAAATACTAGTAAAATATCCACGTAAAATAGATCTATTTTATAATTCTGTATATATTTTTTACTCGTATATAATTTGAAGTTTTTGTTTTGATTTGAATCTAAGCTATATAACTTAATCGTAATCTCAGAAAGAAAAACAATCCTAAACCCCTTAATATTGCAAGACATTGAATAATTGCGAGATAGCACCACCGCGGCAACCATAAGCCAATTCGTTTCTTCCACAACAAGCAACTATAACAAACAATGATTATGAATGAAGCACCCAGATGACATATTTTAACATGGACTAGTGCTTCATGTGATCCATGATAGATCTAGATGTGATAGTCATATAATTTACGAGAAAAATTATTTTTGTCATCCTATGAATTCTGGGCGTGCCCAACGAAAATACTAAAATACTTCTGTCTATTACTTCTGACATGGATGGGGTTCATGTTGCAAGTCACGGATGTGTAAAAAATGATGACTTTTTTCAAGCATCAGAATTAACACCTCCAGAGACACTCTATGCCATTTTATACATTTTTGTCTTAAGTTACGGATTTGCATTTGCATGAAACAGAAAACAAATTTGCAAAACAGAAGAAAAATATAACATTGAAACATTATAAAATGCAAAACTCATGTTGGAATTGCCTGAAAACACGAAGCAGAAGTTTCTGTTGAGTTCGCGGGATGTCCGTGACATATGTCACGAATGTGTATGTAACAGAAACCAAAGAACAACAGGAAGTAAGTAGGAATGGTATTTTTTTTATTAAAACAGACACAAAAACTACACAAATTTGACCGTTACATTCGGAATTTTCATTTCCAGTCAAATAATTATATTAATATTACATTACAAAAAAATTTAAGTAGATCATATAGATCATGCATTATTTTTTTTAGAACAATTGAAAATTATTTGATATGCTATTGAGACATTTTAAAATTAAAGGTTACGTTTATAAGTTTTTATTAAATACCATTAATCTTGATAGGTCTCAACAACATATCAAATGATTTTCAACTTTTCTAAATTTTTTTATAAATAATTTATATGATATAAAACTTCAATCAAATAGTGAATTTTATAAAATTTATATTCCTTATAATAGTATCAATAACTTGTCCACGAAGCATTATCACCCCGGATCTTCACTTCTGTGTGTCAGGGTGCGGCGGTGTCGAATCTGCCCAACACTTGTTCCTCTCTTGCAGCATTTTGGTTCTCTATGGGCGTTAGTTCGATTTTGGATTGGCTTTTCATCGGTGGATGCTCAGAACCTCCCAGATCATTTTGTTCAGTTCACTTATTCAGCGGGAGGTTTACATGCTCGTCGGTCGTTCCTGCAACTCATCTGGCTTGCTAGCATTTGGGTCGTGTGGAATGAACGAAACATCAGAGCATTCCGACATGCGGCCCACTCACTGCATCAGCTTTTAGACAAAGTGAAGATGTTCTCCTATAGGTGGCTGCAGACGACCGACTCCACTTTAGTTTCAAACTTTCATTGTTGGCGGTCGAACCTACTGTTGTGTTTGGGAATCGACTAATTGCTGTATGTTTTTGTGTTGATATTTTGGATTTAGGTGTAACCTTTTGCAGGCCTTCTCGACACATCTTGTGCTGAGTTGCCCTCTTAGTTTATATATATATATATATATATATATATATTTCATTTTAACTTTTTCAAAAAAATAAACCTTACGCATCAAATTATTTCTCCTCCCTCCCATGAAAAGCGCTTTTTGTTTTATATGGTTTTTTAACAAACATTTTTTTATTATTTAGACATGTTCAATGAGAGAAATACTTGGTTAGGCACAAGCATAAATAATACATCTTAGGCACACACACATGAATTCTAAAAAGTAAAAAAATAAAATGATTAATTAATACAAAGTGATGTGACTAAATTATTTACTATTTATTTTTTTCTCTTTATGTGTGTGTGCCCAAATAAATTGTATTTGAGGTTGTGCCTATGTAAATGTTGCTCGTTCAATGAAATTAATGATTTAACCATTTTTTTTAATAAAAAATTATTAGCAAAAGGTTAAATATTATTAGTCCTTTAAAATGGCGAAATTTGAGTTTTATTCTTTTTTCCACTTTTAGTCTCTATTTTCATTTTATAAAAAAATTTTGAAGACTAAAATTATCCATTTTTGGTAAAAAAAAAATTTAAAATACAGACTATTTTTACAAACTACAATATTATACAAAATTAAAATTACCATTAAAATTTAATAGTACTAAACTTAAAATAACACAATATTGTAAGGAATAAAAATATATCTAACCCAATATTTTTTTGGACTCTAAATATAAGTTTTTTTTTTTTTTGATAAATAAATTTTATTATAAGGGAGTACAAGGGGTACTCAATCCCTTACAATACAAAGCAATTTATAGGATGCTTTGGAAACAAGCCATAGGGTCAATACACCAACTTGAAAAAGGAATACATGATTTACGACCGTGGCGACCCGTAAACCAAACCCAAGAAACAACTTTAATATCATCTACAAGAGAAGAGACATCCGGGATACTACCGTTGAAAACGACATTGTTACGGAGCTTCCAAATTTGCCACGTAGTTGCTAACCAAATCAGATGACTAACCCTCTCACCTTTTTTCCCTTTGACTAAATCACCAAACAATAGAAAATGATTCCACCCGACAGCACCTCCTGAAATGCTCTTGCCTATCCATCTAGAAACTACCTCCCATATCACACGGCGGTTGAGCGCTGATCTTGTCAGTAATCTTTGGAGCAATAAACGCCATCCAAAAAAATTAATTTTAGCTGGTACATCATTCTTCCATAATTTATTGATAGCTACTAACACATTATCATCCAACGGTTCCACCTGTCTACACTGTAATAACAATGAATAACAAGATTTAACCGAAAAAGTGCTACTTGGCTCTGGCTTCCACTTCCACCTATCCTCCGTGATTGGATTTATCGAAAGGCCAAACAAAAGAGCCTTTAATTCTTCCAATTGTCGAACCTCATTATCAGACAAAGAATCCGTCCAATTCCACCTCCATGAAGGCATTGATCCAATGCTAAAATACCTTTCACACACCAGTACATCCTTTTCGGCTTCTTTGACAAACAACTCTGGGAATAAATCACAAAATGGTTGGTTCCCAAACCATCGAAATTTCCAAAAGCCTATGTTCTTACCGTTTCCAACACAACAACCAACATTTGACTTGAACCAACCATCCTCCATACTATGTTCCACCCCTATAACATCCCTCCACCATAAAGAGGATTTCGAACCATTTGACGGATTGTACCCTCCTAACAACAAAGATTGTAAATGACCATATCGAAAACGTAATAGATCAGCCCAAACTACCTCATCATCAGATAAAAATCTCCACTTCCATTTACCAAGTAATGCCAAGTTGAACAATTCTAAATTTTTTACCCCTAAACCACCATGCTCCTTGGGTAAACAAATTTGATCCCAATTAACCCAGCAGAGTTTTTTATCAGCAGCACTACCGCCCCATATAAGTTTTATTTTAAGTTCACCTAAAAATTTCTTCGAATTGCTCCATTTAGATGCATAAACTTTCAATAATTTAACAACTTAATCTTCAATTGTTGTTATTTTATCAAGTAAAATATATTTTTTGTGCATATAAATATTTTAACTTTTATTTTTAGTCCATATAAAATTTGTCATCGAATAGCTATCTCCCTAAAACTTTCCATCTTCAAATTTGGTCTTTTAACTCCCCCTTGATGGAGTACGAGGTGGCATGCACACATGACAAATTTAAATGATTAGGATCTGATTAGGAAGATACATATGCCAAGACAAAGTTTTGTTATTTTCAATATAGAGATTTTTCTTACAAACTACAATATAATAGAGCACTAAAATTACCATTAAGATTTTTGTTTTTGACGAACAATAATTTATATCATTTCAATATTCAATAAAGGGGAAATACAAAGAGATAATGTCTCAAAAGTACAGCGACGCCCAAGAAATGGCCACTCTTACAAGAAAATGAGCGACCATATTTGCTTGCCGGCCACTCTTACAAGAAAATGAGCGACCATATTTGTTTGCCGCTTAATAAACTCAACCTTAAAGTTTGGATTACAAGACCAACATATTATTAATGCTAGAAATAAGATAGTTAAATTCTGAACTATCATCGCAAAAATAATTAATTGCATCCGCCACGCTTTTAGAATCCGTCTCAAATATAACATGAGACATGCCTCTATTTCCCATAACTTTCGATGCTTCAAGAAAGGCAATGAATTCACCTTCCACTATGGAACAATTCCCTTCCAACCAAGTAGTTTCGGCCATGACAAATCTACCCAAATGGTCACGCAAGCACCAACACATGCTAGTCTAGTCTTATTCAACTCTTGGTGAAAACAGACATCAACATTACATTTGTACCAATCGAGGGGAGGTTGTGCCATGTGTGGACGTGTTGTTGTTGTTGCGCCGATTGTTGTCCAAGTTGCACATGCTGAACCGATTTCCATTCCTCCCAAAGGTGGCGCGTTTTCATCCCCGAGACTCGACCCGAATCATTTGCATCATTTCCAGTGGCGGAGCTAGCCCTGAAAGTTAGGGGGGGCCGCTATAGTTATAAATCGAATACTAAAAAATTTCTTAAAAAAATATATTATGAAATATATTTTATGTCAATTCATGCGTAAACTTCATACCTTTTATTTAGTTCTTTCAAACAAAAATTTAAATTTTCTAACAAAAAATTGATCAAACATAATTTTTTATACACTAAAACTTTATTTGAAATAAAAATTTGAGTACTTTTTCTCAAAAAAAATATATTCGAATACTTTGAAAAAATAAATTACACATTTTAAAACATCTATAAATTATTACAATAAAAAATTAGAAGAAATGCTTCAAAAAGTAAATTAGAAACAATATTTGAATGATTAATAATAGAGAATTTTTTTTTGGAACAAGTTAAAGGAGGTTAATAATCTTGTAAATTTAAAATATCAACTTCAAAATAGAGGGGGTTTGAAACCCCAGCAAAATAGAAAGCATTAAAAAATTCTGGACGTCCAAATAGAGGGGGTTTGAAACCCCCGCAAACTAGAAAGCAGCAATATTACCCAGTCTGTTTAGCGGGGGTTTAAAACCGCCGCTAAATAGTATACCTATGAAAAAAAAAATTAAAAATCCTGGGGCGGGCCATGGCCCTGTCCAGCCCATAAAGGGCTCCGCCCCTGATCATTTCACACTTTATTATTTCTATTATTCCAAAGCACCCAAACTAGCTTAGTAAAAACACCCATTATATCTCTATTCTCGGTTGTACACACCGCATTAATATGTAAAATGAACTAAACTTGAAATAATGTGATTTTGTAATTAAGCTAAAAATGATTTACACCATTTCATTCAGATCGTTATTTGAGTTAAAATTAAATTATGTCCAATACTATTAATTAACTTTTAACTTACATGTCAAAAAAAAAAAAACTTTTAACTTAATTTTTTTTTGGCACATAACTTAATTTATTTATTATTGTAAAAAAATAAAAACTTATTTATTTATTCATCAATAGTTTGCTAGTGTTAACTGCATTTCAATAACGTTCACCATCTCTCTCTCTCTCTCTCTCTCTCTAGCAGTGACGGTAGCAATGGAGGGAGGAGCGAGTAAGAAGAAAGCACCACCTCTCTCTTTGGAGCAATTCATCTCTATAACTACCCCTCTTCTCGACTTGGAAAAGGTACCTACGTTTTCTTTTTAATTCAATTCACTATTTCATAATCATTCTTTGCGATTCAAGTTTCCAACTTTCAAATACCCTTTACCTCATTTTATCAATTTAACACTATTTTTTTCCTATCTAGTTGCAATTCTTCATTGGATTCTGTTTTAATAGTGAAAATGACAATAATGATTAATGGGGTTGTTTCAGAGAGTATGAAATGATGATTCTTTATTTCAATTTTATGATCTTTTTGCTTTGTTTTTGCCTCAGGATGCTGAGATATCAAGCTCAATCGCTACTGGCGCGTCGAGGAATTTGGATACTGCTCAAAAGAGAGGATCAACAATCCTTAACTTGAAGTGTGTGGATGTTCAGGTTACCTGATTTTCAGTTCTTCTATCTTGTTTTGACAATATTCTTTGCAAATTTTTTTGGAAAAGTTTTGTTTTTTAATGTGTAATTTGATTGTTTGATAATGGTACTGGTGGCAAGGCAAGTTGTAGGACAATGGAATTCAAAAATGTGAAAATAATAATGAAAGTGGATGTTGAATTTTTTATTTCACTTATTTGAGTTATTTCATTGCTGTTAAAGTTTGTTAAGATTATGAAACAAAAGGATCTAGGTTTAGTCGATTTTTAACGTTTTCATGTGCATTTAAGTAGTAAGTGGAGCTTTAATTTATATGGTATTCTTATAATGTGCTTCTTGTTTTGCTGTTTACTATGATAATAGACAGGGCTTATGGGAAAGTCTTTGATCGAGTTCCAATCCACAAAAGCAGATGTGCTTCCTGCACACAAGGTAAATAAGCGACTTTCTTTTATCTGTGTATTCTGTTCGATATCATTCTGATTGAGTCAGGTCACTGTACTGAAGTGTTTTTTTAGCATTGTATTTTATGAACCTACGTCTATTGTGCATTTCTCTTCTTCCTTGTAATTTGTTTTCAAGTATATATACTTGCATCGAGTACTATTGATACTGGTAAGACAGAGAAATATATGCCACAAAAACATCTTGTGGCACTGAACTAATAAGGATTAAGACCATTTTCAATGCATACAATTTATATTGTATTACTTTTAGGAGTCACAAGATCTTTCGTTTTTGTTTTGTTTTTGCAGTTTGGCACTCATGATGTTGTTGTTTTAAAACTGAACAAGGCTGATTTAGGTTCTCCTGCTCTTGGGCAAGGTGTAGTTTACAGATTAAAGGTATATGATTGGTTCACTTTGTGAAAAGAATAAAATTGTCCATGCTATTGGCTTTGGAGGTTTCACCTTCGGATATTATGTTAACTTGCTAGTTTAATTATGATACAATTGCTAACAGGACTCATCAATTACTGTTGCTTTTGATGATATACCAGAAGATGGATTAAATAGTCCCCTAAGGCTGGAAAAAGTTGCGAATGAGGTATGCTGATAAGTTCCTAGGTACTTATTTTTCTTCTTGTAGTGAATAGTTTTGTGGTTTGATTATAAATAATTCAAATTCAATCACTACAATGACATTTGATGAGTTTTAATATATACTATAATTTGATGTTTGCGTAAAATATATGAACTGTTTTCTATTGCGTTTAGTTATTACTTACTGTTTTCTATTGTGTTTGTGTTGAACATATATGCTAGAACCTTGCTTACTATTTCTTTTTTTAAATCATTTACTTGCTCCTGGGTTCTTATATATGGCAAATGTTTATTGTTCATCCAGGTGACATATCACAGGATGAAAGATGCATTAGTACAGTTGAGTAAAGGAGTGCATAAGGGTCCTGCTTCTGATCTAATACCTGTCTTGTTTGGGGAGAGGCAACCAACAGTGTCCAAGAAGGATGTATCCTTCACTTCCATTAATAGAAATCTTGATCACTCTCAGGTGTGTAATCTAATTTCTTGCTTGGTTGTTTAACTATTAAGTTGCATTTCAATTTTTTTTCCAAACAGTTGTCTATTTTTGGAATCTATTTTCATACGATGTACTAGTTCATCTAAGGTTGTCTGCGCCTTCGTAATTAATATAAATCATATGTCACAATTAGTTGTACAAATATGTCTATAATTCCTATTGCTTCTATAAGTCCGTTTCTTTAAGGGAAATTAAAAGAATTGTGATTCGGGGACTCCTAATAAAGACATTTTCAATTCAAAATCATTAACCACTCTATTGTTTATTAACATTCAAAGAGTGTTTAGTGTCTGCACCATGTACTTAATTAATCACTTGAGTTGTGTTCCAATTTTAGATATTGATTCTCCAAGAATTTCAAAATCAGGGTTCTCTAAAAATATCTTACATTAACTGTTTGTGTTTTCACACTTCTTGATTTTTAAATTATTTATTATAATTAAGGCCTTAACTGGGTTAACTTTAAACCTATGATAATCGTCTCCAGGACAAGGATTAAGAGAATACAAGGATATCACTGAATATGTAACACCGTTCTTGGGAAAATTCTTCTTAATTTTGTTGTGATCTTATTTTTCATTGGTTTTAGGATATCAATTAAACAATACGATATATCCCTATTATCTTTCTGCATGAGTATTTCATCATTTTTTCTTTGTACATCTAGCCTGTGTTTATTAAATCATGTATTTACATTTTTATCTCCACAGAAAGATGCAATTACAAAAGCCCTATCGTCGAAGAATGTTTTCTTGCTACATGGACCTCCTGGAACGGGAAAAACTACAACAGTGGTAGAAATCATATTACAAGAAGTAAAACGTGGATCTAAGATTCTTGCTTGTGCTGCATCAAATATTGCTGTTGACAACATTGTTGAGCGGCTAGTTCCACACAAGTATGATTAATTTATCATCTCTCTGGCACTTGGTTTAGTTTCAAGTGTTTAAAATCTCGTATCGATACTCATTCATGATGTCCATTTTCATTAGAGTTAAGCTGGTGAGGATCGGCCATCCCGCACGTTTATTGCCTCAAGTGCTGGACAGTGCATTGGATGCTCAGGTACATACTTGTTATTATTGTCATGGATCATACGTTTTCTCCTTTCCATATTAAATTTCTCTGAATTTACAATTTAGGTACTACGAGGAGATAATAGTGGTCTCGCAAATGACATTCGGAAGGAAATGAAGGTACGGTTTTATAATAGAAGTTACAGAACCAAATTTCAATTCTTAAGTATGAACTAATTGTCCTTTGCCGAGATTTTTAGTGTTACCTAGCTGATGTCCCGTTGCTTCATATGTTAGGTATCATTGATGATTTATGTCAATGTTAACTTCATGTCAGCATAATGTTTAGCGATATTACTTTTCAGTTTTCAGAATATATAGCGTGCTTTTTTTCAGGTATTGAATGGAAAGCTGCTAAAAACCAAAGAGAAAAATATAAGGAGGGAGATACAGAAGGAACTTAGGATTCTATCTAGAGAAGAGCGGAAAAGGCAGCAGCTTGCTGTTACAGACGTAATTAAAACTGCAGATGTAGTATTAACTACTCTGATTGGGGCTTTCACTAAGAAACTTGACCGCACTTCATTTGATTTGGTGATTATCGACGAAGCTGCACAAGCACTTGAGATAGCATGCTGGATACCTCTGCTAAAGGTAATGTTGATGTCTAAACACTACATTCGATAATATTTATTAAGCTATTGCATTCAGATTTTCTTTTTATTTTCTCTTGGTTGCATGCCTTTGTCAGGTTAAGTTTTATTGCTGCCATCTTCTATTACTATAACTACAACAATATCTTTTATTCCTCCAATAATGTCTGAAAGAGAAGTTGCTTTGAACTGGCAAAATTAAAAAACTAATACTAAACCTGTGCTTGATTCAGCATTGAAATTTAAAATACCAGCTTTCTAATCATAGTTTTCACTTTGATTATAATGTATTAAATGGAGTTCATTGTTTTAGGGTACAAGATGTATACTTGCAGGAGATCATCTTCAACTTCCTCCAACCATTCAAAGTGCCGAAGCTGAGAAGAAAGGGTTAGGAAGAACCCTTTTCGAACGACTTGCTGAACTGTATGGAGATGAAGTCACATCTATGCTTACTGTCCAGTATCGTATGCATCAACTTATCATGGATTGGTCTTCTAAAGAGCTTTACAACAGTAAGGTGCTCCTATTTGCAAAGCACTTGTCTTGACATGGCATTGCTATAAAACATAGTATTTTTTTTCCCTGTTAAACCACTGATAAAAAACAAAATTTCTCAATCCTGAACTGAATAGTCAGATTATATTGAGGTATAAATATTTTGTTAGACCTTCATGCATAGAATTATGTGATGTAACAGGTCAAGGCTCATCCAAGTGTTGCTGGACATATGCTATATGATCTTGAGGATGTTAAGAGGACATCTTCAACTGAGCCAACCCTTCTTCTCATAGATACAGCTGGGTATGTTGGATAATGTCATTTGTTGAAAATTGAAATATCTATATTCTCAGAACTGCTTTACTAGTGTAGGCATGTGGAATAAAAATGTGACATTCTCTTCCTAATGAAAACTGTTGTACCATAATTTTGTACGCTTGATGATTTTGAGTAATCAATATCCAGTGACCGGTATAAGAATGTTTACAAACAACTTATGCAGAAGCTGGAGAGAGAAATTCATTTTATTTCATTTGAAGCAAATATAGGTTGTTGATAGGAGCATTCAAACAGAATATAATCTAGCTGCTTGTATTGATTGCTTCAGATGTGACATGGATGAAAAGAAAGATGAAGAAGATAGCACCCTTAATGAAGGAGAATCTGAGGTTGCTATGGCTCATGCAAAGCGATTAGTGCAAAGTGGGGTGCTTCCTTCTGATATTGGAATTATTACCCCATATGCAGCCCAGGTATCGAATTGTTCTGTGGGTGTGTGTGGGAACTTTTACTATAAATGTTTTGTGGGTTCAAACCTCATGTTTAAGTAGTTTTACAAAAGATGGCAATATGGTCGATGTTGCTTTTGGCAGGTTGTTTTACTTAAGATGTTGAGAAACAAGGAGAACTCGCTGAAGGATATTGAAATCTCAACAGTTGATGGTTTCCAGGGTAGGGAGAAGGAAGCCATTATTATATCAATGGTTCGATCAAATTCAAAAAAGGAGGTATTTCAAACAAGTGTGCTAGTTTTAAATTTGCTTCATGTAGGTCTTACATGACTATTTTTTTTAGCATATCAAGATTAAAAGAAGAGACTTGGAATATCTGTTTCAGGTTGGCTTTCTGAGTGATCGCCGGCGAATGAATGTGGCTGTGACACGGGCAAGAAGGCAATGCTGTATTGTATGCGACACTGAAACAGTCAGTAGTGATGGATTTCTAAACCGGTTGCGTGAATATTTTGAAGAGCACGGTGAATATCAAAGTGCATCAGAGTACCAGAATGAGTAGGCAAAATTTTCCAAGGTTAAGATCGCTGTTATTGTTCTCATGTGATCAATTTGTTGATTTTGGTTATGTAGATCTCTGAACGTTTCCTAAATCTTTATTTTTGTTATTTGGAATTGAAGGAAGTTGATGTTTTATAGAAGAAAGAAGGCAAAACCCTTTTATTTAGAAGAGAAAATTTATGGTCTCAATTCAATATTATTACTTTTAGAATCAATTAGAATTTTAGTTTCTTGTTATTTATCTTTTTGATACTTAGTATATGATGCTTATAAACATCATTTTTAATTTGAAGTCCTTCTGTTAAAGTTATACTGTCAAAATCTTAAAATTTGTTAAATTATTGCTAGAATGTGACATGATCTTTGCCACTACAAGTACTAAAATAAGAGCCTTCCTAGCTACTTTCCTACTCTTACATTGCTGTCAATAGATTGAAATTCGGCACACATAAGACAAACAGCAGCAATTGAGTACTACTACTAGCAGAACCAAAACCGTCTGATCTATAGCTTAGGCCGAGTTATTAAGTAGTATTCCCTCCAGCTTTAAGTATAAGTTAAAAAGTATATGTATTTAGTCCAGATTTGGACTAAATACATATACTTTTTTTCTTATATTAAAGGCTGGAGTGGGTACCATATTGAATTCTAACTAGATTTCAACTCCATAAAAGCTAGCTAAGGCTGTTTCTCTTCTCTTGATAAAGTAGCTAAGTTTCTCAAAAGTTCCAAATGGAAGTTGAAAAATTAAGGTGGTCGTTCGGGTCATATGCTTCGAGCTGTGTGGCTTCTGATTCCGGAATATCTGCAAATCCATGCATCTCGATCAATGCCTCCCAATTAACACTCGTGTCAGAAAATATTCCTAATTGATTATTATTATTATTATTATCATCTTTTGACACAACTTCATGCACTGTTGAACTTCCTGAACTCTCAGTTTGCTCTGAGTGTGTTTCTTCTTTCAGTATTCCCATCTGTTGAAGAAACTCATGTAGGTCTATCTGTGGTTTCTCCTCTTGAAAATCTCCAAACGTCTTTTTCGCCGATATTTGAACATCTTTTTCCTTTGGAGGATTTTCTGCATGATTCTTGTTGCTTTCGACATTCGGAATTACTTCTGCCTTTGGATCATTTAATGAACTAGAAAGTGATGATTGACTTGCAGCAACTGCATTCTGCTTAAACTCTTGTAACCTCTGATGGATTAAATGAACACTAGGTTGAGCATTTACATTAAGTAATCCACAAGAAGGAAACATTGAAATGAAATTCTTTGAAGGCAACCACTTGAACTTTCCAGTTTTGATAGACGAAACCGAGTGTGGTTGCAAGTGCGGAAGATTAAGGTATGCATCTGGTCCATAGAGTCTCCTTGCAGCCTCATCATAAGCCATGGCAGCTTCTTCCGCAGTTGCGAAAGAACCAAGCCAGAGTCTAGTTCTCTTCTTTGGTTCTCTTATCTCAGCAACCCATTTGCCCCACGTTCTTTGACGAACACCTCGATACTCACACGAAGCATTTTGAGGGCCACCTTTCCCCCTGGTTGGCCCTTTCTTCCATGGCTTCAAGGGAGATTTCTTGCAAGTATCCATCATGTATATTGAAGGGTATAGTATAGAACAAGTGAAAATGGTAGTGGTGTGTGTATATATGATATATCAGTGGTTAGTGATACTTGGAAGTGCATGTTATAGGAGCGGGATATGTAGGAGCAAAGAGTGGAGGTTGGTGTAAATGTTTTCACGTTTGGAGATGTAGCTAAATCCATGTGACCGTTACTGAGTACACATACTTAACTTACATACTCACATTGTTTCAAATCATGTTTTTCTTTTCTTCATTTTCCTTTTGTTTATCTTTCTACAATAAAATTCTTACTAATTATGTTTTGAGTATAATTTGCTATGCACCTACAGTGTGAAGTTTGAGTGTATACGTATCCAATCAAATTACACTATAGTGCAACTTTTTTAAGTTTCTGAAATATTTTTCTAAATATTTACATGTTGTGATTTGATTAGATGAACATTGTGAAAAAAATTACACTATCGGCGTATACAAATTAAATTATAATGTTTTAGGCTTTTCCTGTTTTAGTTATTTTGAATGCATGCAATCTTAACTCTTAACTCATGGAAGATAGTTATATATATTATTTATTTATATTTACAACACAAACAACATAATCATCTAATTTTATTTTAGAAAATGAAGAGATAAACACAACCGTGCCCTTAAATATCAAAGTTTGAATGCTAAAATATCCACATTGGTTTACTTTTGAGTCATTGTTTTTAAAGAGAGATTTTTACAAAATTAAAGAGAACTTTTAGATCTCTACGTTGATTTAAGGGGGTGAACATCTTTACATTCCATTGATTATTCCTTTGTTTGATCAATGGAATAAATATCCACATTGGTTTACTCATGAGTCAGATTTTAACAAAATTAAAGAGAACTTTTAGAACCGTACGTTCCTTTGCGAAAAGAAACATTCCATTGATATTACTTTGTTTGACTATTTCATTTTACATATTCTTTATAGTTGTGGTGTTCACGGGTCACACAGTTTTCCTGGAGCTCCAAATTGCATGGTCTGATGGCCAGTTGGTCACGATGATTCATTGTATATCTCTTTATGAAACATCCACTAAAACTAATAAAAAACTTATATATTAGTAGCTTAAATTGTCTCTTGCCACAAAGAAAATGTAGAACCTTTTTTGTTTAATTTGAGGATTAAATTTTCATGGACAAAAAGTCAAAAATATTAATTTACTCTATGTTCAAGTAAGAAGATTGAGGTTTAGTAGTGTGTCTCAATATTGACATGCCAATATAACACTATTAATTAATCTAACCTTAAAATCACAACACTATTTTCTATTTTTGTGTGGGGGTGTTATGACTTAGGGTGCGTTTGTTATAGATTTTTTGAAAATAGATTCTTATAATGTAATATAATTCTGTGTAAAAAAAATTTACAAAGAAACTTTTTATAAAAGATTCAAATAAAAATTTTGTTTGAATAGTTATTCTTAAAATGTCATTTTAAGCATTTCATCATTTTATTGAATTTTTTTTTTGGATATCAAAATTTCAAAAAAATCACTTTTTTTGAAGCTATTTCAAATAGATTTTCATAAAAATCATTTTTAAAATGCAACTTTTTGTAAAAATTGAGATTTTGACTATGTTTTGATCTTCAATAATATACGTCTTTTGTTATATAATGCCAAAATTAGTATTTAAATTTAGAAAAAACAAATATAAAATAACTTATAGTATTTTGAAAAACAATTTTATAAAATCTATTCTTAAAATATCATTTTTTTTAAAGCTAAAACAAACACACCCTTAATCTTGTATTTGTTTTTTGACAAATGGTATACTAATTTATTTGGGTTTGATTTAAGATCTTAGAGTTTGTTTTTCTTGAGGTTTTAAATTTAATTTCTCCTTATGTCAATTTCGGTGGATTGGTCTATACAAAGTAAAAAAAAAAAAACTCTAACTTTAAACGAAATCCCTGCAAGTGGGTAGTGAGAATAATCCTCTTGAAGTAGTCGGTCCTTGAGCCGGATACCTAGTTTAAAAATAAAATAAAATAAAATTGTATGATAATTGTTATTGATAGGTAGGTAGGTATATTGAATGGTGTTGTGTGAGTAGAATATTTGCAAATGAAGACTTTTACTAAATAATGAAGTAGAAGTAGAAGTAGTTGTCATGAATGAACTCTGACACACTCATCCTTGGATTCTATTTTGATACAAATGAATTTGTCCTCGAGGAGGATCTTTAGATAAGAGTAAGACTCACCTCAGCATTTTTCCAAATCACAACCTATATTTCACATGTTGTCCTGCTATACACACCCTGATTCTCGAGACTTCACTTCATCTTTATCCCATGTTTGCATGAATCACATTCTTGCCCGATATATGATTCTCAGATACATCATCATTCATCAGTATATGATCATGCTGTTGATCGAGTTTATTGAATATATATGCTAATTATAATTTGATAATATTGGACTTCTTTTTCTTCTTTTTACATAATGTAAACAAGTTTGATACATATGTTTGATTGTATTTTACCATTTTATCGTAGCATAATATCACCATTCTTAAACGTGTTTATACTATGATAATAACAAGATATAAAATATGGAAAATGCTAAACAGTTCTTCCGGGACAATGGTTAACCGAGAATGGATCCTCTCAATTTATTTTTCCTCAATTTTCCTCAATTTTCACATCTCAACCATCAATCAACTTTTCTTCATTTCTTTTCAATTTAAATATTACTTTATATTTATAATCCAATGGTTTAAAACTCCACTTTATTTCCTCAATTTTTTTTTTCAAATTGAGAGGATCCTTTTTCATGGTTAACCATATTAAAATATAAATTTTGTTTCGAAATGCGTGCATTTAATATCTCAAAAATATAAAAAGTTGTCTTTTTAATATTAATTTTATCTTTTATTTCCTTTTTTAGTATATTTAACAAGTGTCCCGGAGGCACTATTTAAAATGACCCATAAAATATGCCTTTGAATGCATTTTTTATCCCCTAATTTAAAAATCAATTTTTAGTCATTCAATTTACCTTTTAGGCATTTTTTATTTTTAACATATATAATATGATCTAATAAGAGCTTCAACCGTCATAAATAAATAGTCTAAATCATCTAAAAATTATATAAGACCAAAACTATAGAGAAAAAAAAAGATAAATTGGAGATAAAAAGTGTATTAAAATAGAGAACTAAAAATGTATTTAAACCTAAAATATAATCACGCATACATTTGTGTAAACATGTTGGTATAAAATTATGAAATTCCTTTTCATTTCATGACACCAACCTAAGTCGAAATTTGAGAAAGTGTTTGAATTGGGTAATTGTAAATTTTATAGAAATTAGAATTCTAGGCAATTCAAATATGCTTTAATTGAATCCCTTCAGTTCTAAATTATGTTGTTTGAATAGACTAATAAAACTCTTCAGTCTTAAACTTTGTTAGACTGTTTTTATAAATTTTAAAAAGTTTTGGGATAAATATATATATATATATAATGAAAAGTGATACAAATGAGAATTTAAAAGAATTTGGCCTAATTTGAAATTTCAAATATTCAATAGGCGAATAATAATTTAGAATTCTGAAAATTTTTAGTGACTAATTTGCATTATTTAAAAAATTTATAGGGACAAAGTTACAAATGTAATATTATAGCAATTGATTTGTCATTCTCAAATTATTTGTTGTTGTGCTCTCTGCTTGGCGAATGTGTTTTCATCACCTTAGTTTTCTTTGTTTGTGTTCTTGACAATCTGTACACTTCTTATTTAAAAGTAATTTTCTAAACAGGAACATCGGATTTATGACTTCCGATATAAGAGTCCAATTGGATTCACAAAACGCTTCTTGCACATGGAAATCGATAATAAGTAGCAAGATTTTTGCTCAATTCATTTAACTAGTATTAGTAATACTAATAAGTTGTAATTAACAGTTAGATTCAGAATGATGGTTGGATTGAGAAATTACCTCATGAACTCTAAACTCTCAAATAAACTCTTACTATAGTTTTTGGATTCAGAATGATGGTTTATTTAATCTCTCAAATAAACTAAATTCATCTAGTTATAACAGATAACAGAGTATGATCACTCACTCCATCGCCATTGCTGCTTTTCTTCTTCTCCTCGCCATCAGCGGAAGATTTTGGATCATCCATGGTACTCTCTGATGCCATAACAGATAACAGAGTATATTGAAGATGGAATGATGTCTTTCATTGGTTCTAAATAGGATAATCATCTGCTCTAATTATGCTATTTACACCCAAAATATATAAATGGAAAGAAGTTATACACGGCTTGGTTGCAGATATGGCAATATCTGTGACATTAATACAGCGTATCAGCCGAATAATTTATCATTAATCTTTTCTTAGAGATTAAAGAGAGAAATGAGATGAAGCCGATTCAATCTCCACCTCCAACCGCCACTGGCTCAGCCACAGCCTCAGGTTCTACCAATCGTCCTCACCGCCGCCGTAGAGACCTAACTCTTCCACTACCACAACGTGACACAAACCTAGCGGTTCCTCTTCCGCTTCCTCCTTCCGGAAGCGTAAACGGAAACAGTGGTGGAGGAAACGGAGGATCAGCGACTCCAAAGCTGGTGATTCCGTTCGCGGAGCTTGAAAGGTTGAACCGGATCGGAAGCGGTAGCGGAGGAACGGTTTATAAAGTAGTTCACAGAATCAACGGTCGTGCTTACGCGTTGAAGGTGATTTACGGACATCAGGAGGAATCGATTCGTCGTCAGATCCATCGAGAAATCCAGATCTTAAGAGATGTAGATGATCCAAACATTGTGAAGTGTCACGAGATGTACGATCACAACGCTGAAATTCAGGTTCTGTTGGAATACATGGACGGTGGATCTCTCGAAAGAAAACACATCTATCAGGAGAATCAGCTTGGTGACGTGGCACGTCAGATCCTCCGTGGACTCGCTTATCTCCACCGTCGTCACATCGTTCACCGTGACATTAAACCGTCGAATCTGTTGATAAATTCACGGAAACAGGTTAAGATCGCTGACTTCGGTGTAGGTAGGATTCTGAATCAAACTATGGATCACTGTAATTCATCGGTAGGAACGATTGCTTACATGTCGCCGGAGAGGATAAACACCGATATCAACGATGGACAATATGATGCTTACGCTGGTGATATATGGAGTTTAGGAGTGAGTATATTGGAGTTTTATATCGGAAGATTTCCATTTGCGGTTGGTAGACAAGGTGATTGGGCGAGTTTGATGTGTGCTATTTGTATGTCACAACCACCGGAAGCTCCTGCAACTGCTTCGCCGGAGTTTAGGGATTTTGTTTCTCGGTGTTTGCAGAGAGATCCATCGAGGAGATGGACTGCTTCTAGGTTGCTTTCGCATCCTTTTATTGCCAGACCAGTTTCTCATCATAATCAGATTCCACCAAATCTTCATCAACTACTTCCTCCACCACCAAGGCCACTTTGCTTTAGCATGTGCAATTCACACAACTTTTAGGTAACGGTGTTCATGGTTGTCGTCGATGACGCTTCGTTGTGGTTTTTCGATCGAAACGGGTCTATGGTGGCTTAGCAGTATTTCAATAGGTGTCTATACATTGTTTCAGTATTTTTTTTATTTTTATTTTTTTTTGAGATGCATTGTTTCAGTATTTTCGATATTCATATGATATTTTATTTTGCACTAGTTAGCATAATCCTTATTTTATATACAAAATTACCTTAAACAATCAGTTTTAGAGTGAATTGAGGTTGTACATGAGGTATTAGCTCGGTGATAATAGTCTTACCGCATAGTTTAAATCTCTTCAAGAATATTTGTATAATGTTAATTAATTCTACTTAAATTAATAACAATTTTTCCTACATTCTTTGTTTTCATAAAATATCCCAAAGACTTGCCTGCTTTCTTGAAAGCTATTGCTGGCGATGGAGAGAAAGAGACAAAAGATCTGACTGCAAAATTTGGAAAACACCTAAACTTTTGAACAAGACAAGATATCCCATTTGACTTCAATGAAATTATAGCAAGTAATGCCACATCTTCCCTACCACAAAATTTTATATATTTATAGGACTAAATTATTGTAGCAATTGATTCGTCGACTAATAATGTTAAATATTATTATGTTAAATACACTTTCATTCGAATTCAAACTCAAGACCTTAATTACATTTATATGTGAATTTTGGTGATACTTATCGTTTTATCTATAAAAGAAGAAAAGAACAACATTGATCATCCAAACAATTGCAGCTTCTAATAAGTACTAACTAACAGTTAGAATAAGAATGATGGTTGGGTTGAGAAATTATCAACACTATCTTCTTCCAAAAATGCCACCATCCAACAAAGTAAAAGTACCAAAAAAAACCAACCACCAATCAAATCTATTGAACAAAATTGAAACTAGATCCTGTTACAATCCTCTGATTCATTTCTCAATAGAAAAAAAATGCAAATAAGATATTGATGAATCTAAAAATATTTAAAAAACCGAGTCGCCAATCTTTCACTTGTGTTTATCTTCTTATAAACAGTTCGATCCATTTTATTTTATTTTTGTGAAATAGAGATAATGTTATTGTCATCTCTACTTTACCGAACCTAAAAATATAGATATTTTCTCAAGTGGGAAATTGCAATCACATAAAATAGAAAAATCTACAAGGGCATGTCAAAATCACACATCAATTCTTAATAATCAATCTATAGGGCAATTTTCATAATCTCTACTTTTTCTTCTTTTATGTAAAAAGCCAAATGTACCACTTTGACAATTTTATTGGATCTCATATCTCAGTACTATCAATAATTTACAATCCAACATCAAAATAATTCTGCAATAATACAACTCCCTTAAAAAGTGAAAGAAAAGTTTCCTAATAACAACACAACATAAATAGATTCTTCAAAGACAACATGAACCAAAACAAAACTAAAAACAAGATTAGAGACAAGTTAAGGATTCTTATTCATGGATCAATAATAACCATGTCATGACAATAGTAACATATAGTAATTAATTGCAAACCTCGATCATACACCCATCTCAAAAGTTTCACTTTTTTAAGGATATATTCAATCCTAAAAAAAGAACAAGAATAAAACCACGAAAAATATGAGGATCTACATACATCTACTAGCTTAATTAATTACCTACCAAGTTATGTGAAGGATTGAATTGAAGATTCGAGAAAGCGCGAGTCTGATGCGAGGGAAAGTACGAACGGAGAAGAGAGTCGAGTCTCGTAAGAAGAGTTGGATGGTGTGGACGAAGAGATTGAAACTACGGATTGGTGGAATGTACAAAGTGAGAGGAACAGCAGAAAAAGCCACCGCAAATAGAAGTTGCAACATTATTTTTAATTTTGTTTTTTGTCTGTATGTATTTTTTTGGTGATGTTGTGAGATGAGAGATGAAAGGTTATGGTTAAGAACTTAAGATTGGATTATGATTCATGAATGAATTTATGATGATAGTGATCATAGAGACAAAATTGAGGGTCTGGTTGGATTGGATCACTTTCTTTTTTTTCTCATTCCTTGTCTCGTGGGAAAGGGAAGACCGGGCAATTTATTAGTCACATGCAAGGTCGCATAGAAAAATATATATAAATATTAAGAAAATTGTCAAGAAAACTAATTAGGCAAAATGAGTGAAAAAATGAAGTTAGATTTCCAACACGTTGCATAGAGAGAGATAATTACCAATAATAATAATAATAATAATAATAATAATAATAATGGATTCTCCACACTAAATTTGTGTCATTTTTTGTTGATCCTTCATCTATGTTGTGCGTTATTTATAACAAAAAAATCTAAGATACTCAAATTACTCATCAAGGTCAAAAGGCTATAAAATATTTTCGGAACATATGTAATAAATTAACATAAATTCATGTTTATAAATTCATTTATCTATCCACATAATGTGAGTTTTGGTCTAATTTATATTTATTCTTTTATCACCTTTTAAACTATGTAACTGGAAAACCAAAACTTTCTAAAAGAACATGTCGGTTATTTTAAACTCGGTTTCTTATTATGCTTATTTGCCTACAAATATGTGAATAATTAAAAACATTATAGACATGACAAGTATCAAGAATTAATTTTAAATTCAGTTCATATTTCCATTGTTCTTTTCCTGTGATGTTTGATTGAGAAGTACTGTATGATTCTTTTGATAATTGTCCTTTTCAAGAGTTCTGAAGCATGATGTGAATCCATCCAGATTTTTTAATTAGAAAAATTATCTGAGGAACAAATGTACTAAGTGCAAAGTTGATGAATCATAAATAGAGAATGATCAGTAGCTAGAAACATTTGGAAGATTTACTCTAGAAGTAGAAAGAATTACATGACTGTCATACAGGGAATTTACTGCCATAACTGAGAGGGGAGAATCAATTACATTTCTTGTCTATTATATGTTGCAGAAAGAAAAGTAGTTAAGTTGATGTTAGTCTTTGAGCAGAGAAATTTTTTCTATATAATTTCCCTTTCTATTGAGATGCTATCTGTAACCAAAAAAGGAATTTAAAATCCAGATTTTTACATTAACATTGTACTAAACAGCTACTAGTATTCTGTTATTTTATACAACAGATCATAGGTATATAATATACCCGTCCGTGAGGCAATGAAACCAATGTCAACTATTTTATCTGCAGTTAAAAAGGTTAATTATGTACACCTAAGTTCTTAACAAATAAATAGATAGAAGAGTTACAAAAGTTTGTTGAATTCATGGAGAAGATATGCATACTAGCAACTTGCTACATAGCTGCCGTAACTCAAGTGAAGGATCTGACGAAGATACAGTTGACAGTACAGACCTAGCTTCTAATAGTCCAACTGATATGTTTTCCAAAACCACATCTTCGCTGGCCATAAGAGATGCTATAAGCTTTGCACCTGCCATCCTTTCCTGTTGAACATTTATGATACAGCAGCACATTAAATACATCTTTCCCATACATTAAGAGAACTAATATATGGCTTATACTCAATAAATCATCCTCTATTGTCTTTGTCCATTAGAAGTTTTTTTATCCGAGAAATATTTATACAGTTTACCTTCTTTTTAATTTAGAGAAATATTATTTATAGGTTCCATGATGTCTCTCTCTATATATATACAGATATAACAGAATCTTATGATTGACATGGAATGCAACTTTGTTTGCGTCTAAACAAGATATAGCAGTCTAGTGAAATGATGAGAGAAACACAGTCTACCTTCTCTGACTCCTTTCTCAGGGCTTCTAGTGAGGTTTTGAGAAGGTCATATGCGTAAGGAAAAACTGCAGCTCGTAGATGATAGACAGCTGAAAATAGGACCTGGATGCATGCTGCTCTAATCTCTGACTTTATTTCAAACTGTTGAAAAAGTATTAGTTTCATAACCCAACAATAGTGATGGTAATATTTGGAGAACGATTAAAACTCTAATAAAATCATACTATTAGATAATCAATAACTAAATTTACAGTAGTACCTTAAGAGAATGAAGGAGAAAAGGAAGTAGTAGTCCAGCAAAATGCTTCCTGCAAGATTCTGAAATCTTCTGGCAAGTGCTGATGAGAACATTACCCATGCACAATCGAAAAGAGAGAGGAAATGCAGCTACAGATTCACAATTTTCCTCACCAAACTCGGGATTTGAAGTATGTTCCTTCTTATCATTAAAGAACTGATTCATCACATAGGTGACAACGGAATCCCCTGCAGCTGCAGACACAACAAGTTTACGATGAAGCCGCATTCAACTACCAATTTCTATACTTAAAATCATCATATCATACAACTCAATGATACCTTTCTTTCCAATAGCCCGAATTCTATCTGGCATAGAGTCTGTGATAGATTCCTCAGCTTGTAGTTCAACACATATCATCAGTGCTAGACAATCAATGCATCCATGTTGTACTTTAGAAACTACGAAAAAGTCGTACCTATCATAATTAGTTTTAGTTCATATAAAATAAAGGAATTAAGAAACTAAATAGTTTCAGACCTGAATCAGCATTCAGACAAGGCCATAACAGCACTGTTTCAATCATCCTTTTAATTGTATGCATCGAAGGATGAGAAAGTGACTCCCAGCCTCTGACCTACAAATCCAAAAAAGCTACTTCACTTGAAGCTAAATTGAAAAAAGATAATGCAAGACACAGAAACAGATATTTGAAAAGCAGAACATGACACACTAAATATTGATGGAAGAAAATAATTACCACCAGGGATGTGCAGATTGAAAATAAACAGGCCTTTATCTTCAGTACATTCTTAGAATTGACAGCCAGATCTAATTTGGAACAAATAGCTGGGCATAAGACCTAAAGAATCAGCAGCATGGGAAGGTTAAAAGAATCTCTAAAAACTATGAACCAAGTAATGAAGGTTTTCTGCAATACCAAAACATTATGGCTCTGTTTGGTAAAGTTAAACTATAAGTTAGCTGATAGCTGATAAGCTACCTTTTAGCTGATAGCTGAAAAACTAGTAGAACGAAATTAAAGTGTTTGGTAAATTTAGTTGTTGTAATTATAAAATGACATACAAGTACATGGTTATTTTATGTGAGTGGGTAGTTATTTTATTAAAAAAAATAAAGAAGTTAAAATAATAAGGTTAAAATTGGAATAAAAGGTAAAAAGCTATAAGCTCAAACACTACTTGAAATAGCATCTGAAAAAAAAAAGCTATAAGCTAGTAAAAAAAGCTTGTTACCAAACACCTCTAATTTTATGAAACAAGCTTATAAGCTAATATAATAAGCTATAAGCTAGCTTATTTGTGTTACCAAACACACCCTATGTGATGTGTCAAAAAGAGAACCAAATGCAATCTAAGGATTTGTACATTTTATGCTGTAAAAATAATCACAAGCAATTATCTAAACAGACAGATATAAGAACTCTGTCAAAGAAAAAATGTATCCCAGAAGCATGATGAATTGCTCGCATGCTAAGTTTTCAATCATGTTGTACACACAGAATTGTAAAAAATTCTTACGGCATCCTAAAAAGTTAAAATTAAAATAATATTAATATAATTAATTACTTGTAGTTAAAATTAAAATAATATTAATATAATTAATTACTTGTAGTTAAAATTAAAATAATATTCATTACCTGTGGATGAATGCGTCCACACAACTCAGCAGAAAGTTTTCGAACATCTTCAAATTCAAACTCACGGAGTGCCCTGAAACAAATTATTAGCATGGCATATGAATTGGAATCCTTTATTATGATGGAAGAAGATAAAGGCTATATCGTCAAGTACCAACCTATTAAGAAGGAAAGCAGAAATACACTCATAATCAAGCTCTGGGCAGCTGCTGTCTGAACCTACCACACAAGAAGATCATGATGTATTAAAAAGAAAAAGCAACCTCCCGGCAGAATGGCATACAATTACAGTAGTTTAAGCACGATACTAAAGGAACCTTGGGTTGACTGATAGGTTTGAAATCGAAAGCGATGAATTTGAATAACTAAACCTTATGTGTGAAATGTTAACGCATCAGGATTTCTATGTGAACCTTTTATTATCGACTCAATGAACATCAACTACTATCATAGTTTCAAGCGCCGTAATCAGGTATATTTGTGTACTTTGAGAAGAAATAACTTGATTTTAAAGTAGCTATGCTGTCCCTATTGGAGTAAATATCCATTTTGGTCACGTACATTGTAGGACTGTATCAACCTATAGTCCTCCACATTCTAAATATTCCAAAATGATCTTTGCAAAATGTTAATCAAATTTGTACATTGTCTGGATCTGTTATCAAATGTATCTCTGATGTTGTTCACTTGGTTTCAAATGCATCATCAACATTACAAACTTAATTTCATTGTAGTCCCTGCAAATGACAAGGGAGGGACAAATCTTATTGACCTTCTGTAAGACTGTAACTATAGGGATCATTTTGAAATATTGATAGCTGACAATTTCAATGACCAAATTGAGTATTTAATCTCTTTCTCTTACAACTACAAGGCTATTAATTTTAGGCCCACTTGGAGACATTTTTAAACAAATTAGCAGAACATCAAATGAAAAATAAAAACTGACTTTGACGATTCAGATTTCATAAGGTAAGACAAAATTAGTGCAACATTTGATTATATAAAAGAATAAGAAAATTGGCGAACATTCCATCCAAATTATGAAAAGTTTGAAAAATAACTAAAATTGAAGTCAAATAAATCTCAGCAAGTAAATTTCAGCTATTGGTTCCAAATTAATAATTTATCAGGAACAAGAATAACGCCTCAGAATATAAGATGAACTGTACTTTATACCAATTAAATATGACAGGATGAGTACTACGAATTGAAACAAAGATAATGAACTCAAACCAAATGTTTAATAAAGATATCATGTGAGAATAAATAGCCTAATGCAAAGCACATCTAGAAGTATGTGATGGTATGAAAAACAAATAGGCAAATCAAAAGGGAGATACACAAGGCATGAATACATACCATGCATTTTATTTTGACTGAGATGTCCATACATAACAGGTGAATTGAGGTCATCAAAAGTTTTCATGGGAAGCATCTTAATAATAAGCAGTGGGCAAAGATGCTCAAACAGAGTTCGCTGCATTTCTTCATACTCATCACTGGTATAGGTTCTACACTCCCACCTCAATAATAAACTTTCATCAATCCTGCAACAGAATTGAGAATGTTTCAAACGATAAACCACTTAAATGACATAAGGAATACCAAGAAATCCTAATTAACAAAAGACGGGCAAAGACAGCTTGGCTAAAATGACAACTATCATACAATCAGATAATATTTTGTCAACTTGCTTTTCAAGCATCCAGAACTTAGCTAATAAGATCAGACACATTTTTTATATCGCTTTGATGTTTTATAAGACTAACCAACCAAGCGACATAAAACAAATATGTAAGCTGCACACCCATTGTGGCAGTATGATCAATCATTATATATTTATAATATTCCTCTCAACTGTTTCTTTGGCATCATAGATAGGGACTTGGGTACTGTGGGGAGCCCGAATCCCAATCGAGAAGTATGTGATGCTCAGTAGAGTATTTAAATGACTTGGTTCTTCCCCTTAATAGATAATTTTCAAGAGAGGGTTCCCCAAATACTTTGATACTTATCAAACGGTGGCTTGGAAAGGGCTCTACCTATGGAGGAGCTGACTGGAAAAGCCGAGTGAGGTGTCAAATTGTGCAGCTGCCAGGACATCAACTCTCAGGGGCGGTGAAGTATTTAAGTGACTTGGTTCTTCCGCCATAATAACTATCTTTTCAGGGTTTCCCGAGTGCTAGGATACTTTTATCATTGTACAGACGCATACAATTGGTTTTCTAATAAAGTCAACTTTCTTTCTTTGAACTCAAAGAGTGCATGCAACAGGTTTCTATTCCAGGGGTAGGCTTTACAAGTACAAACCTAACTGTCTTATTATGTGTCTGATCAGTGTATCATATATTATTAATATAAAATTATAAACAGATACAGCACTTTGGTGTTACAGTTAAACTCTCCAACATACAACTATAAAGGGATTATGCTACAGCTAAACTGTATCATTAAAAGATTTAAAGCAACGTCGCTGATATAATTAAATAGTAGTTTCAAGCAGTAAGCAGTTTAATTATTAAAAAAGGCAACACAGACTCACTCCTTTTGTTCTCTAACATGCAACAGAACATGATGCAATACAAGATCAACAACATTTTTCAGGTCTTCACTTATATAACTGAAGAACTTCACAATAGCTGCATTTGATGGATCTGCAAACATCTTGTCAATCAGTGGTCCAATTAAATTATTCCAGTCTTGAACCTGTTACGCATCAGAATTTACGAATCAGAATACTCTTGGTAAACTAAATCAGCTGTATCTAAAGGAACATTATTGGAACAATATAAGAACATTTCAGAAAATCTATAAAGAGCAAGACAGAACATAGACAAAATGCAAATGTACATGGTCATGCCATATGTTCCCATTGATGGGGAAGTAGATATATCAAAAAGTAGTGAACAAATGCATACCAAAATTGGTGTCAAATACTAACACTTCATTCATGTATTGAGTTTTGTTAGATACAGAAGAAAGCATTTAGGGCCCATACCAACTTGATTATTAAAATGGATCAGAATAACTTCTACCAACGAGTTATGTTGACCGTAGGCTCTAGTCATCCTAACTTTTCATAATCAAATAAAACTTTAACCAGGATAGGTGGGCTAGTGTTATGTCATTGTCCATGGGAGGAATGCAAAGTGCTTCCATGTACAGATTAGAAAAAAATAAATATTCTTATGTGTGCACGAAACACTTTTAGGACTATATGGTTCTTGACAATATTCAAGGTCTCTAGTAACACATAATTTTAGATGACTTAAAATGTCAAAATAATCTATTTGCATTCACAACACATATGAAATCTTAGAAGTCAACAATTTCTCGCAGCCAAACAAATCGGTTTACTTATTTGAATATTTCTCAATCAGATTCCATAATGAGAAGAAAAAAAAATCATGGATACAACATAACCATATTTATAATTAAATAATCAATCTTACACTTTTAGACCATTCTGGAACCAGTTTTAGTACTCGGGCAGTATCAACCTTTGACTCTGTCACCAAAGAATAAAGCATAAGAACATAATGGATCCATACTTTTAACCAACATGCAGTAGATAACCTGTTAAACTTCGAGGCTGTCAAACTTGAGATTCTGGGTAAACTTGTTTTTATTTTAAGAGGTAATTCGGATCATCGGCACGCAAGAGTTCAACTAATATTAAAAAACTCATATATATGGCATATATACTTATACAGCCACCATTAAGAGTTAAGACAACAAAGACTAAAATTCAATGATTAAAAAAAGTAGCAAATTACTATATATGATCAAATTACATAAGTTATCTAATCGCGCATGATTTATTTTTTTTAAAAAAAAAATAGTTCATAAAGGTTACATTTAAAAAGAAAAGTAAATTCTTCTGGTTGCGAGCGTAATTGGAGTGCATTTGAAATGGTAATGGAAGTTATGACTTCGGTTATATTTATTAGTTTGCTTTGCTTGTGTTAGGTAATGTTAGAGTATATTAAAGTCTACTGTTATAACTTGTATAGGTTCAGTTAAATAGTTATAGATTCAGTTAGTAATTAGTTAGATATGGTTAGACTATAACTAACAAGTCAGTTACAGAATGTAACTGACAGATTCTAGAACATTCCTCTATAAAGAGAGGTGTAACCCTTTTGTAACTAATTCAGTTAATCATAATACAATGAATTCATTCTTATCATCTTCTCCATCCTCCTCCCAAAACAAGATCTCAAACCTAGTTTCAGTACGTTTAGATGACAAAAACTTCAAGCAATAGAAGCAACAAGTTTCTGGTGTTATTCGTGGTTTTAGCCTCCAAAAGTACGTCACAGAACCTGTGATTCCTGAGCAGTATCTCACAGATGCAGATCGTGCCTCAGGAACTGTGAATCCTCTGTATCAAGCATGGGAAAATCAAGACGCGTTGATCTGCACATGGCTCCTTTCAACAATGTCAGAGCCTCTTCTTGCGAAGGTAGTGGATTATACGTTTTCGTCAGAAGTTTGGGATGAAGTTCACCGTCATTTCAAGACGCTACTCATCACCAAAGCTAGGCAACTCCGATCGGAATTGCGAACCCTAAGCAAAGGCGATCGCAAGATCGCTGAATTCATTCAACGTGTCAGAGAAATCAATGAATCGTTGATTTCAATTGGCGATCCAGTTCCTCACCGTAATCTCATCGAGATCGTGCTCGACGCGCTTCCTGAAGACTATGACTCAGTTGTAGCAGCTGTAGCGAGCAAGTCTTTTCCTGTTTCTTTGGACGAGTTAGAATCTCATCTCCTAGCTCATGAATCTAGGTTAGATAAGAACAAGAAGCAGAATCAAATTGATTCTGCAAGTGTTAATCTTGCTCAGGCTTCAGCTGCGTCTTCTCAAAACTCCAATTCAGATGCTACTCCACCTCCTATTCCTAATTTTCCTACTGGAACAAATCACACTGCTGCACCTGAATACCAAGGCCCTAGCTCTCAATACACACGTGGTGGTGGTAGATCTGGTAGAGGTGGAGGCCGTTCTGGACGCGGTGGAAGTGATTCCTCATGCCAAATCTGTCATAGGAATAATCATGATGCTTCAATTTGTCACTTCCGCTACACAGGCCGGTAACAGCTACCCTAGGCCTCAATTTCCTAATCACTATGGCTTTGGCTATCCTAGGCCACCACGTGCTCAAGCACCTCAGGCCATGTTTCCTGGTGCTCAAGCTATGCTCACTGCTGGGAGCAATCACTTCAACAACCAATGGTGGTATCCAGATTCTGGAGCTTCACACCATGTGACCCCTGATCCTTCAAATCTCTCAGACACTGTCTCTCTTCTAGGCTCAGATCAAGTGCATATGGGGAATGGTCAAGGTTTGTGCATTAATTCTGTAGGCTCAATGAATTTTCCTTCTAATCTGATCCCTAGAAACACTCTAGTCCTTAAGAACTTGTTGCATGTTCCTTCAATAACCAAAAATCTGCTAAGTGTCTCTAAATTTGCTCAAGATAATAAAGTGTTTTTTGAATTTCACCCTACTTTCTGTGTTGTGAAATCACAGGCTTCTTCTGAAGTCCTTTTGCATGGAGTTGTGGGAGCTGATGGACTGTATAAGTTTGCTGCTCCCCTAGAATCTGTCTCTACTCTACATAGTTCAGCTTCTGTTTTGAATAAATCATCAAATGAATGTAATTTTGTTTGCATGAAACCTTTGAATTCCAATTGTTTAGCTAGTTCTGTTTGTTTCAATTCTAATGTTCCTAGTTGTTTGGCTCAGCCTAATCCTACTGTAAATCTTTCTCAATATGGAATAAATGTCAATGCTTCTGTTTTAACACCTATATCTCATGCTACCTATAATTTGTGGCATGCTAGACTAGGTCACCCTCACCATGACTCTCTCAGGTTTGCTCTTCAAACATGCAATATTAATGTTCCTTCTAAGCCTGTTGTTGATGTATGCACTGCCTGTTGCTTAGGGAAGAGTCATAGACTTCATGCTCCCCTATCTAACACTACCTATACCTCACCTCTTGAGTTAGTTGTGTGTGATCTTTGGGGCCCTGCTCCTGTAAAATCAACTTCTGGTTTTACTTATTTTCTAACATGTCTTGATGCTTTCTCTAGATTTGTTTGGGTCTATCCTTTGAAAGCAAAGTCTGATACTATGTCTAAATTCATTGAATTTAAAAATATGGTAGAATTGCAGTACAACTGCAAGATTAAAATTGTTCAAACAGATGGTGGTGGAGAATTCAGACCCTTTACCAAATTCCTTACCAATTTAGGTGTTATACATAGGCTTACCTGCCCTCACACTCATCACCAGAATGGCCTAGTAGAGAGAAAGCATAGGCACTTGGTTGAAACAGGACTGACTCTGTTATCTCAGGCCAATATTCCCTTGAAATATTGGGACCATGCCTTTAGTACAGCAGCATATCTTATAAACAGACTTCCCACACCTATACTTCAAAATAAATCACCCTATCTCACTCTTCAAAATAAACAACCAGATTATAAAGCTCTAAAAGTCTTTGGCTGTGCTTGTTTTCCCTTCCTAAGACCTTATCACACAACCAAGTTAGCCTACAGATCTCAGGAATGCATTTTCCTAGGCTATTCCACTACTTATAAAGGTTACAAGTGTCTCAGTCCTGATGGTCACATTTATGTATCTAAGGATGTTCTATTCAATGAACAAAAATTTCCCTACCCTGATCTATTTCCAAAAGAAGATAACACTGACACACCTAAAACATCTCCATCTCCTATATCTCATGTGCCTCTTCATTTACCAAATCAAGTCCTCAATCCTACACCTCTCAACACTATTCCCTTTGCTGCTATACAAGAACCCCTTTCACCACTACATCCCACTCCTCTGCAAACTATTCCTCACCCTACAGCTAATGCACCCATCTCTCCTACTACATCATCTCCACAAGGGTCTGAAAATCACTCTCCCATTACTCCTACTTCTCAGTTATCTCCACCGTCTAACAGTTCACTTGGTCTCAGTCCTAATATACAAACATCTAATGCATCTCAACACATATTCTCTACTCCTTCCTCTGAGTCATCTGTTGAGTCCCAAAATCCTTCACAACATGCTCCTATTAAGTCTCTTCAAGGTCACTCTATGACTACCAGATCTAAGGCCAAACACAATCCTACTGCTCTTCTAACTCATCTTGAACCTACTACTGTTAAGCAAGCTTTTCAATCCCCTTCTTGGATAAAAGCAATGCAGGAAGAGTATGATGCACTTCTAAAGAACAAGACCTGGACCTTAGTGCCTGCTCCTACTCACAAAAAGCCTATAGGATGTAAATGGGTTTTCAGAATTAAAGAAAATTCTGATGGATCAATCAACAAGTACAAGGCCAGGTTAGTGGCCAAGGGGTTTCATCAAAAAGCAGGCTCAGATTTCACTGAGACTTTCTCACCTGTTGTAAAGCCTGTGACTGTTAGAACTGTACTTACCATTGCTGTATCTAATAAATGGCCTATTCAGCAAATTGATGTAAATAATGCCTTTCTAAATGGCAATTTGGAGGAAGAAGTCTATATGCAGCAGCCTCCAGGTTTTGAGGCTTCAGATAGTAATCTTGTGTGCAAGCTAAACAAGGCTTTATATGGCCTTAAACAGGCACCCAGGGCCTGGTTTGATAAGCTGAAGACAGCTCTAGTTCAATATGGATTCTCAGCCAGCAAGTGTGATCCTAGCCTATTCATGCTTAAAACCAGCACTGTTCACATTATGGTTTTGGTATATGTTGATGACATTATCATCACAGGGAATTCTATGTCTCATATTCAGCAAGTAATTTCAAAACTGAATGCTCAGTTTGCTCTAAAACAACTAGGGACTCTTGATTTCTTCTTAGGATTAGAGGTGTTTCATTTGAACAATGGTTCTCTTCTCCTATCTCAAACAAAATATATCAGAGATATGTTCTCTAGGGTGCAAATGGATTCTGCTAATGGGATGCCTACACCCATGGTATCTAGCTCAAAATTATCTAGAGTGGGGTCTAATCCTGTTGAGGATCCTACATACTTCAGATCTGTAGTTGGAGCTCTGCAGTATGCTACACTTACTAGACCAGAGATCTCTTTTTCTGTCAACAAAGTTTGTCAATTCCTATCTAATCCTCTTGAAGAGCACTGGAAGGCTGTAAAAAGGATCCTTAGATACTTAAGTGGAACTCTTCATCATGGGTTGCTCATTCAGGCTGCTCCCATTCATCAACCTCTGTCCCTAATTGGGTTTTGTGATGCAGACTGGGCCTCTGATCCTGATGACAGAAGGTCAACTTCAGGGGCTTGTATCTATCTTGGACCAAATCTAGTATCCTGGTGGTCAAAGAAACAAACATTGGTGGCCAGGTCTAGTGCAGAAGCTGAATACAGAAGCTTAGCTGGCCTATCTGCAGAACTTCTATGGTTACAATCTCTTCTAACAGAGCTGGGGTGCAACTTCTATACTCCAAAAATTCTATGTGACAATCTAAGCACAGTCTCATTGGCTCATAATCCTACTCTCCATCATCGCACTAAACACATGGAGTTAGATATATTTTTTGTCAGAGAAAAGGTTATAAACAAGAGCCTCATTGTCTCTCATGTGCCTGCTACTGACCAATGGGCTGATGTGCTTACCAAGCCTCTATCTGCTAATAGATTCACTACACTTCGTGACAAGCTGAGAGTGTTTGACAAAGAGCACTTGATCAAAACCTCATCAGCTTCTAAGGGGGAATGTTAGAGTATATTAAAGTCTACTGTTATAACTTGTATAGGTTCAGTTAAATAGTTATAGATTCAGTTAGTAATTAGTTAGATATGGTTAGACTATAACTAACAAGTCAGTTACAGAATGTAACTGACAGATTCTAGAACATTCCTCTATAAAGAGAGGTGTAACCCTTTTGTAACTAATTCAGTTAATCATAATACAATGAATTCATTCTTATCATCTTCTCCATTCTCTCTATTCTAACAGGTAATCTTATTCCTAAAGTTTGATTATATTTTATTGTCTAGGTTTCATACAAAGAAAAGGAATTGTTTGCATCAGAAAAAGATGAATGATTTGGTTTAAGTAATGTACACCTTGAAGCTAAAAAGTTAAGAAACGAGAAGGAAGGAAGTGCTTACATTTCATAAAATTAATTCTATTTGTTGAAGATCCTTTATCATCAGGGGGGAAAGTTGATAAAGATGGCGGAGATTTAGTACACTGCTTTAACTAAATAAAAGATCTTCAACATCATCTCCTTAATTTAGTACTTTTGTTGATTTGCTACTTTTTATTTATGGAGTTAAAATATCAAATTTTTGCTGTCTTATTAGTATTTATATAAGTATATATATGTCGTGTATATGAGTTTTTAATATTATTTTTTATATTAGGTAAAACTCTTGAAATTCTACGAGTTTGACAACCTTGTACACTACCTTTTTCTCCAGCTGGCTGTGGAAGATCTAGGCTCTGGCTGATGTTGCTGCAAGGATAAGGAGACAAACTTTTAGTCAAGCAGTGGTATCTTAACATATCAATACATTCATAGTTTTTGAACTGGAGCTGTAGAAATAGAAGTTTACAGCTTTATGCTTTTATAAGTTCTGCTCTACAACTTTAAAGGCCGTGGAGAAAGAACAGTGAAGAAAAGAAAACATACTTAAGACAGTCAACAAGCAAGAATATGATTTCAATATTCTGGTTGTGTCGTTTGAGGACCCCAATGATGGCATCACTAGCAGATGATTGGTTTGCATCAGGGGAGTATACGAGACGAACCAGATCAAGCAGGTACAATGAAGGGTCTGCAAGATTAAGTGAATCAACAATGAATGAGAATGTAATGCCATACAAATGGTAACAGTAATAAAATTACAGAAGGGCTTATATATTTGAGTAATGACCAACAAATCTTTATAGGATAAGTAATGGTGACACAATCATTCACATATGCCAGTTAACATATTTTTGGGACATTTAATGGATCACATTAACGTGATATGGGATGGGATTAACAACATAACAGTAATGCTTATATAGATATAACATACAAGTCGAAGTAATAGAAATGACAAAGAAGCGCCAAAACAAAAAATGGCGAATAATGAAGTATTTGAAAAAGGAAATAAAAAGAGGAGAGAGAAGCAAAAGAAGGAAAATACAAATAAGCGATGAACCTAAAAACTAAAAGGCCTGTCTGGTTTAAGAGCCCTTTTCTGTTTTCATTCAAATTTCACCTTTAACTACAAAAATGCCAGCATGCCACATTATACTTTTCACTTTGTTTCTTGTTTTCAAAGATTTGTATAGGAAACAGTGAAAACTACTTTTCCTCTTTAAAAATTCCTATTCAAATCTTTGAAAACGGGAAACAAAATGATAGGTTTGTAATTAAACGTGACCACAAAATCAAAACAAAAAACATTTTCTGAAATCAAACAAGCACCATCTGGTGCGAACTCAGAAATTGTGTTTAATTACAACTCAAACACACTTTTCAATGTGAAAGCCCTTTAGACTTGAGGCATGAATAAAGAAATGCCCACTAATACCTTGTACTTGAAATTTAATTTAACGACTAAAGATGGAGAGGATCAAATTAAAAAATTTAACCATTTGGACAAAAGAGGCTCCAACACCATGTCAAGAAATAATCATCCTAAAAGCTTCAGCCAATACCAGAAGGCCTAATAATAGTTTTAAAGTCACATCATATTAGAAATATTAAAAAATACACCCATAAGGCCCAATAATAGTTTTAAAATAATATCATATAGGAAATATTAAAAATATACACCTTATACTTCTTGTGTTAATGCTAACCTATCATTGGAAGCAACTTAGACGCCTGCTCGCGAATCCAAATATCTCTATCTCCAAGCCGCTCAAGCAATGTGTTGGCAGTTTCTTGCCTAATATGGACATATCAATAATCACATATGCAAACTAAAAAAAATATGGTATAACTATATGAGCAATCATACCAAGCAGAATGTGGCAATGGTTTATTTGACGCTAATGATATATGCAAGATTTCCGCTATAACATCCATGGCATTTCTTCTCTGTGAAATGTTTTCAGAAGCAAGGCGTTTCAGAACTTCCATAAGGCACATATCATCTTTGCATCTGATGGATCATCATAAGAAAGCTCTAAATTAGAAAAGGAAAGATTTCGGACTTAAAAAGTAGGTTTAATTATTCTGAATGTCCCTGAATTATTTGGAAATTTTTAAATAGGTACCACAACTAAAAGAATTTGTTATTGAGTGCCTGAATTTCTCAAAAATATTACTCCCTCGAGTCCTTATTATAAGAAAAAGTTTGCTTTTTAGGTACATAGAATGTTTGATGTAACTGGTCCATTCTGTGAACCTAAAAAGCAAACTTTTTCTTATAATAAGGATAGGGACTATAGAGGGAGTAAATAAGATCCCTGAACCATTATTTTAATCGAGTATGTGAACTTTTAAATAATTTACAATTACATATCTCCTAAACTTTTAAATAATTTGTATTTTGGTCCCTAAGTTCAGGGACCTAATTAGAAATTATGTAAATGTTTAGTGACCCAATTTTTTTTAAAGGGACTAATTACAAATTACTAACAAATTCAAGGATCCAATTACAAACTTTTTTAGTTCACGAACCTTTTTAAAAACATTCAGATAGTTGAAAGAGTTACAGAGTAATTAAACTTAAAAAGTATTCATACTCAGTATCATATGAGAAAGAATAGACTGATTACAATGAGCAGTATTCTGCTATCAGCATAACAACAGCTCGAGATGTACCCTCCTGCTCGTCTAGAACGTGAAGCAGAAACGGTATTACAATATTTGCCTGCCTACTATTTATAAGTGCATCTTCCTGGGAGTGATTTGGCTTCAAAATGATAGCCTTGAATATTGAAACCGCCCCTACTATCACATCTTCATCGGTGCAATTAAGCTGCAGACAGGAGGGAAAAGGAAATCTGATAATAAGTTCCACTGTCACTTCAATAAGAGAATCAATATTCAAATTACTTGATAGGCCCGTGTAATACAGGGAAACAGTTAGGAGAGGGGCATAACACAATGGGACAGGTAGCATTGGTTGAGTGGATATACGGAGAGGGAGGCAAGAATTGGGTAGATGATAAAGTGTTAGCCTTGGTGGGACTGGTTTCTTTCTAGAAGAGCAGTCTGGACTGGGTATCTTTTTCTCTTTTATATCAATTATATTTTCTGTAAGGACCCTACTGCTCCATTGTTTTCACCATTAATATCATCTATAATTTCTTATTGTTCTGATCTGAGTTTCATCTCTGGTTAGATGAATTTTTGGTACCTAGCATTACTGAGCCGCGGTATGATTAGCGCATCAAAGATGGTAGCTCAAAAAAATGAAATAACATGCAACAAATCTTTACAAATATACAGTATATTAGTGAAGACTTGAATGCTCATAAAAAGTGACAGCATATGTATCATCCATTAAGGAAAACCAGACATCCTACTGAACCTAGAAAGGTTCCAAGGAAGTACTGGCATAATAAATTGAACTAATATTTTCCCCTAAATCATAAAAGCATAGTGAGCTTTGACAAATAGGTAACAGTGCGCTGCTCATTGTATTGACTTAATGTTAGAAGACCTTGAGAAGAAGATACCCATTCATCAAGAGACAATTCCAAAAGGTAGAAGAATTACAACCTACATTTATTCTAGAACTTTTCTCATTACTCTCTTGCAACACTTCACTGATGGCAAAGATTTGGTTAGACCGGGCTTAACTCGCTTTGCAACATCGTACTTAACTTTAAGGTGCCTTTATGAGAACAAGGGATCTTTGATTAGAATGTTCACAAGTGACCAGTGGAAGACCAGCAAGTTAGCAAGGTCAAGGGATGGGAAAACTGTTGAGGATGTGGTTTTGGATAAGGAGTTTTGGAAGGGTATTGTAATATGTTTGAAGGGTGCAAATCCACTTATCAAAGTGCTTCGAATGGTTGATTCAGATGAGAAACCAGCCATGGGGTTTATTTATGAGGCCATGGATGGAGCTAAGGAGGCAATACAAAAAGAGTTCAATGGTGTCAAAAAGAGGTAACTAATTTTAACTTATGTTTTATATAATAACATCCATCAAGTTTTAACTTCTGTTTTCAAATTACACACTAATTCAATTTTATTCTATAACTAGTTATTTGCCTATATGGAACATCATTGACGAAAGGTGGACCAACCAACTCCATAGGCCTCTGCATGCTGCAGGGTATTTTCTTAACCCTGAACTGCACTATGGTCCAAATTTTAAAGTTGATTTGGAAGTTAAAAAAGGTCTAATGAGCTGTTTAGAAAGGATGGTAAGTGATCCGGAAGAACAAACTACTATTGATCTTCAGATTGAACATTTCAAGTTGCAAGAAAACATGTTTGGAAAGCCCATGGCTGTTAGAGCAATTGGAAAGAAGACTCCTGGATCTTGGTGGGAGTCTTACGGAGATGAATATCCAGAGCTCCAAAAGTTTGCTATTCGTGTGTTAAGTTTAACATGCAGCTCATCTGGCTGCGAGCGCAACTGGAGTGCATTTGAGATGGTCCACACAAAAAGAAGGAACCGGCTGAAGCAAGAAACTATGAATGATGTTGTTTTTGTCATGGGCTCATGGCTAATGCAAAATTGGCAAAAAAGAAGCAATTTCGAAGACCACCTCAAGAGTTACATCTTGGAGATGTCTCATCGGATGATGAGTGGATTGTAGAAGAAAATGATGATGATGATAATGTTATAGGAGATGAAACTGATGATATGCCACCTTTGGATGAGATTGAGGAATATCTCAACAACATGAATGATGAAGAAAATGGGGATGATGAGGAATATTATCAGTTTGCAGATTAGGTGTTCTTGGTGGTTTTTAATAGCTTTAACTGTTTTGTTTAAGACAATGGTTATGTTATGTTTGTTTTGGTGTTATGAATTTATGTTTGTTTTGGTGTTATGAATTTTAATGAAATGCAACTATGCTTTTTTGTTTTGGGAAATATGATTAAGAATTTATATTTATAGAAGTATTTTAAGTAATTTATTCTATGTATTTGAGATTTATAAATTTTGTATAATCTTACGATTAATGTAACGATTATACGATTTACGATTTTACTACCCCTTTCCGATTATGCGTAAAATCCCGATTTTGACTACCTTGGGTAACATGTTTCTTTAACATCAAGATGAGTACATTGTGTAATGTAAGGTGGATAGTTGGAATATAAATGCTGAGAAGGAAAGGGATAAATATGTGCTCAGAGCTATCGTGGAATCCAAAGAAATTCCCATTCCATTCTACCAGGGACTAAACCACTCCATATATAGGACAGAGAGATGATATAGAGTAAAGGAATGCAAGTTTAGCAAATGACAAATTAATTCCAATATAAAGGTAAAACTTGGAGAACATTCAATTCAACAAGTCTCACATTTTAAGTATCTGGGATCTTTCATACAAAGTGATGAGAGATGGAGGGAAATGTCAATCATAGGACCCAAGTAGAGTATGAAATGGATAAAGGCTTCAGGTGTGATATGCAATAGGGAAAGAAAAACTTCTCAAGCCTAAAGGAAAAATTCATTGTGGAGCTATAAGACCAGTGTATATTTTATAGAACTAAAAGAAACATCATGGAGGATAGTCAATACTTTGAGGTAAGACAAAGTGAGGTACCTGTGGTACTAGAATACGTGAGATTTTCATCCCAATTTCTGACAATGTGCTTTCAAATCTCTTGCTGTCTAGACGCCCCAGTAGTAGGCACAAACAATTCAAGAAAAACTTTGTAGTCTCTAACCCACTATCCTTGTTGTCAGCCGATCCGCTAGCGTGATTATCCATATAATACTGTAATTTTCATGGATATCAGAAACCAAACAATTCCATCACACAGTATCACATAAAGCCATGGAGGATTGAGTTAACAAGTCATTGTATCATATAATTAACTCATTGAAAGGAGATGAGGCCGTGGTAGTCAAAATAGAGACTCTACTTAGCTAAGTTGTATTCTAACAACTTTAACAGAACCAACTGACTAACTTCTAATCTCAATCTAACTAGTCACAGTTAACCATGATGGAAACAGGAGCACACTATGTGTCCCTAACTCACACACGCAAATAGTACAGTGGTAGTTATTTTGAGGGAATACAATCAGACTCACTATACAGGGACGCATTCCTTTCCATATACACAGCAAAATTAATAAAGCCTTAATTTTCTTTGTAAACAAGACAAATAAGAAATAATTTATCTCCCTTGGAAAACATCAAACAGCAATACAATGTTATCTGACATATATTGGGACACAAGGTGATTGCTGAAATTATAAATTATAGCAAAATATCAATGCAGTTAATCTCTACTACATAAAACCTGGATTCCAGACAAATATTGGTCCAACAGTTCCTTGTAATGCTGAGAAAATTTCTGATCTTCCAAGTGTAATAGCAAATAATAATGCTTCCAGCAAGAAGAGAGTAGTAAATCCCCAGTCTTAAAAGCATTAGGATCTGTGTCATAAATGTAGCAGAAAAAGAAATATGGTTCAGAGAATTCTGGGAGAATGAATAAAATATGAAGTAGTAGCCGTTAAAAAATGCAATGATTTCAGAACCTGCCTCAGGTTGAAATGACCCATAGTGATCCTTTATCTCCTCCAGCCATTTAAGAACTTGCTCTAAGCCTTTGGCATGTAAAAAACGACTCTTTTTGCTCCACTGTTGTGCAAGGTTAATTAATTGAATAAGCTTGGTGCAAATTTTAACAGAAGGGACATGGTACTGCTTGAACTTGAACCATGTTATTTACATTCTAAGTTCATATACACATTCACATTATAAATTTTGATGAAAACAATTGACTATATTTCTTGCAGCTATGGCATTTAAATCTCAGTTTCAATTTCCATTTAGTCTATATGGAAACAGATATTTGGCCATCACAAAAACCAAGGTGGTTTTAAATCAGTAGCCTGAAGAAGAATCTGTAAAAAGGACTCTAGCTTTATTCAGTATGCAGATCCGTCTGATGTTAAGTATGAATAACAGGGATAAACATAAATCGTGAAACTAAAATAAGAACAGGCTTTTGCTCCAAAGTCAATTTGACAAAAAATGCTCTACAATTGAATCACTGGCCATCTAAAAGTCTAGCTCGTGGACTATGTAGTTATATTATATAATGCCATTACTTTCTATTGTTCGCTTATTTGATAAAACTGTCCTAAATGGATACATAGTTTTATAACACGAATATATGCGTTGATTCATACAAAAACTGTATAACTTACAGAAAGGAGTTTTTGTGCCAAACAAATAAGGTCGCCTAAATGATGCCAGAGAGTATAGTCCCTTTCAAACTTTGACATCAACAGAGATTTTGAATCCAATTTCACCTTCTTGTCATCGATAGGACATTGTACCAAAGTGATTGCCTGATCTTTTGCTTTTGTATTAAATGTTAACTTCTTATCTTGAAGCTTGTCCGCTTTTGTCAATGCACCCGAAATGGCCAAAAAGCAATCAGCGGCAGACACTCCAAGGCGAGATGGCAACTCAAAACCATCCTGCAATGTGCTGAAGTCCGAGAGATCAGATAACAAAAATTGTTGGAAAGAGAATTAATATACAAAATATTATAGAGATGCTAACCCATTAAAAGGGTAATAGGAAGAGATATAGATTTGACAATATTGGAAACTTAAATGGAAAACATGTTGCCACAACATTGACAACAAAAAAACAAACATGAAACAGCAGACTTGTGAAGATGGATAGATGTATACAATTGAGATTATCATTACATCCAAACTACAATCAGTCAATCTTAAGACAGCATACTGCAAACGTTGTCTATAATGCAAGAATGTCGGTCGACAAACATGCAATAGTTTTGGCCGAAACTTTACTAAAATAGTAGTACTAGTAGCAGTAGTAAAGTGTACGATTTTGATGAATGTTCAGGGTCTCAGATTTATGACATAAAGATAAGCCAAATAATATATTCACTAGCACAAGTTGAAGGTAACTAAATACACAAATACACACGCAACAATATTTCGACTGCAAACATTGCATTTACGAGCAAAATCAAACACTAAATAACATTAAATTCCATCATTTACAATACGAAAGGGATTCATCGGTAACTAGAATACCTTTCTTTGCTCACAATCCCTGCCAAATCATGAAGGCAAGTCGAGAGTATCTTCAATAAATCACTATACCTGTCTCTTATTCCTGCCAAACACAATAAAATTTCGCCAAAAACAACAAAAACATTACATTACCACACAACTTAATTCTAATTTTCTAATCCGTGTATATCTAATGAACAGTTGAATCAATCGCGACTGAAAAAATAGATACAAACTCACCACTAAGCATAGATTGATGAACAGAACTATCATAATCTACAATACTCCTAAGAAGAATACACCAACCGAACAATAAATAACGATCATTCTTTCTAGTAATGATACTAGCAAGAGCTTCAGCAACAGGTACAAAAATAAGCGCGTCTTGAAAAAGCCAATTCAAGAGAATAATAGCTTGTCCACCGTGCTTTGAGTTTTTACATTTCAACGACTGCGAAACAAATCAAACAATCACAGTGTTACAAACACGAAAACAAATTGAAAATTATTTCAAAAAAGTGAGGGAAATTGAGTACGCACACTATGGATGATTGGAACAAGGAGTTGATCGAATGAACGGTTGTGATTGACGGCGTCGGTGACGTAAGAGTGGAAGAAGAGTAGAGAATCGTGGAGAGAAGTGGTTGTTGGAGAAGAGAGGCGAGAAATAGAGTCGTGGAGTTTGTTAGGACGAGCGGAGAGAAGAGAAGTGATGGCGCGTGAGAGTGTGACGGAAACCATGGATTCGGGTTGGGGCTCCGATTTCCGTAGAAACTCTACTGATGCTTCTTCTTCTTCCATGTTTCCCTAGTCTAGTCTGCTTGCTTGCTTAGTGCTTTGCTCTGCAAATATTTTCAAAGAAAAACATACCCATATTTTTTTTTGTCAAGGAAAAATATCTAATTTTAGACCATCTCCAATGGTATAGTACCTATTAGGTACTTACGGGGTAGTTATTAGGTACTATCATCGAAGTATCATTTATTTGAGTACCTATTAAGTAATACTTCTAAAATAAGAATCATCTCTCCTTTTTAATCCACCTTATTTTTCATTAAAATATTATTTTATTAAACTCTCTTTCCTCTTGCACAATTTAATAAGTTATTATAATAATGTAAAATTATTTATGGGACCCATTTTAGAACATTTTAAGAAGTGCTCTATTGGAGGGGTTGAGTCCTATTATATATTATTATTAAAAAATAATAAATTAATGATGTGTCCATGTGAGACCCATTTAAGTATTCAAAGTTAGAGTGTTCCATTGTGAATGCTCTTAAGGTGGCATTTAGCCTAGGAAAGTTACAATTTTAGCCATTGATATAAAATAATATAATATAATAATGAATGGTTAGGGTTAAATACGGAAATTTGTGTCGTGTGAGTCTAACTCAGTTGGTATGACATTTGCACATAAAGTGTAAGGACTAGGGTTCAAACTTTGGTATGCCCACCTGTTCATCTTTAAAGGGTGAAATTCTAGACACTAGGTTACCTAATAAAAAAGAAAAATACGCAAACTTGTTTTTGAGTTATTGTATCATCATGCTGTGTTTCAAACATATTTAGGCATTAATTGCAGTTTTCATTTTTTTATTTTCAATTTTTTGCAGTTTTGGTGTTCTATTTTAAAATTCGACGGTTTTGGTCCTCTTAATACATATTTTGTCTAAAATATGATGATACAACATGTTTTAAAGGAACTTTATGAAAGACTTTTCTTACAAATTCATCAATGTTGGTATTTTTTTCATCATCAAATCATATATCACGTCGTTTAAATCGTATCATATTGTCAATTTATAGTTAAAAATTATGATAAGGGAACCAAAACTGTCGAGTTTTAAAGTAGGGGGACCAAAACTGCAATTAAGCCAAATATTATTCCTTTTATATCAGGGTTAAATATGTTTTTAGTCCTTACTTTTACGTGAGTTTCAACTTTTAGTCCATATATATTTTTTAATTTTATTTTTAGTCCCTCATGTTTTTCTTGTTTACATTTTTAGTTCCTACTGCAAAGTTCTGGTGCCTATGCTAACGGAAAACGTCATGTAGGACGCCACGTCAATTAATGAACCTACGTGTCATTTTCTGATGTGGGTATATTTTTAGTCCCTACTTTTACATGAATTTTCATTTTTAGTCCCTACATTTTTTTTATTAAATTTTTAGTCCCTCATGTTTTCACCATTTGCATGTTTAGTCCCTACTCTCAAGTTTTGGTGATTAGGATAATAGAATATGGCACATAGGACGACACAGAGGATACCACGCCATTTAATAAATCGATGTGGCTTTTATGATATGGATTGGACCTAAGGCAAACAGGTTTATCCGACACCAAAACTGACCCGACCTAACTAAAACATAAATTCCAAAATTTTAAACCCTTAAATTGAATTCATGATCTCTTTCTTCTTCGTCTGATCGCAATCTCTTTCTTTTTCTCAAACCCATAAATCGCAGTAGCTTTTCTCATTTGAAAGTTGTTTATGAGTAATGTAGGGTAATCAAATCAACAGTTGAAGATATGTGGGTAGCTATTGCTTTCAAAGTTGTGCAAGTATACATAGTCAAACTATAGCAAGTGATAAGAAAGAGTATCGTACCCACAAAGATTGTCTACATGAATATTTTCACTTAACAAACAAAAATGAATTCTAATTCATGAGTTAGAAGGTAACCAAATAATATCATAGTTTTCAGAGTTTGTAGATAAAAGAATTAAAAAGAGATTTATGGTCCGTTTGGAATGAAGGAAAGAAAGTGGAAGGAAGGAAACTTACGGAAATCGATGAATGAATTTAAACTAATTATAGTCCAAATTCATTCATCGGTTTCCGTAATTTTCCTTCCTTCCACTTTCTTTCCTTAGTTCCAAACGGACCCTTAAAGATCAAATTTGGTAGTGATGTTCGATGTATGATCCATTCAACTAATAATCTAGTATCTGTGACTGATAAGTGATAAGTGGTGTCGTGACATCTGTGAGCAAAGTTATACCTTGCGGTGTATGTATGTCAACAACAAATAAATGTGAAACGACGGATAAGTTGTTCCTATGTCTAAGTTGGCTTAATTCATTCCAGTTCAGAAAAATTTGCTATGTATATTTACTATTGTAATATCTCAACTTTTAAATTACCTAATTAATTTTAATTAGAGTTTTGTCTAATAAATTAGAATCAATTAGAGGTAATTGAATTAACCAAGTCTTGAGGATTAAGTATTAAGATTCTCAATGACACTCCCTCAAAATCTCCTCCTCCCAAACCCACAACTGTCTCCTCCAAAAATTTATTAGTGACAGGCACAACACACACCTTGCTAGTATATTTTGTTTTAATCTTTCAACATGAACCGCCGAGCGTATTCAGAAGTATACAAAGTGATTAAATATGAATATGGAAGCTGCTAAAGAGATTATGTTAGAAAAGTTTTCTAAGATGGAGGAACAATTCACCGAGGTAGCCGAATTTGGTTATATCGACTCAGAAAAATCGAGTCTAATCTTTTGTTTCATAATTTATCGGAGCTTCTTAAAAAATTTCCCAATTCAGCGACAAGAATGTGTGCAATCCTTATCCACCGTCATATCACAAACAAAGACGATGATTTCATAGCTACTGGAGGACACTTGGTGCATCCTCTCTTATTGCCTCCTTCTTTGGAACAAAAACAAATCACTACAATCTCCAATAAGATATGTGAAACTGTTTCTGCAATATAGCAATGTTGTTTTTGACAATTATGCTGCTCTCTTCGATGGGGATGACCAAATTTTGTCGCGCCACCTATCAAGAGGCATTACTTTTTATAATCAACGACCCAAATGATCATCTTACAAGTGATCTTGGAGGGTTTAAACTTAGTGTCCTTTAGGTTACAAGATTAACGTCTTACAACTGAGTCGGTACCTTGAGTAAATAAAGAACATAGTAGCTTTTTTTGAGGTAACAAAAATATATATAATAGATGAAAACAAGACTTATATTATTTTCGATAAAATAATAGAATATATTTTACAAAATTTTATGCCATTATTTTTTTGTTACATTTTATGCGATTTATTCTACTATATAATACTCTATCCGTGATAAAATATAACCAAAGCTCCTTTTTTTTTGGTTTATTGCATGATTAATGTATTTAGTCTATAATATAGACCAAATATATTAATTATGCAATGAACTAAAAAATGAATATTGTTTATATTTTGTTATGAAAGGAGATATTTTTTTTTGGTATAACTTAAATGTTTGTATTTGTTAGATAATAGATAATAAATTCATAAATATTATAGGAGTTTCGTAAAAACAACAATTAAAATAACAAGGGTATTATCAAATTATATGTATGCCTACAAAAGTCACATTTAAGACATGAAAAATAAGGGTGTGTTTGTTTCACGGTATCAAAAAATAATGCCAGGAACAATTTTCCCAGGCATAACTATCCAGGGAATAAATATTTTTAAAAAGTGTTTGGATAGTATTTTAAGTTCCCAGGAATTTTTTAATTTAAATTCTTAATTTTTTATTTATTTTATTTTTACAATGATTAGTGGTGATAATGATGGAGCAGTTATTACAAGATGTAGTGGTGGGTTAGCACGTTATAAACAAAACCGCCTGGAAAAAATATTACCCACTCATATTAGAGGGGAATACAAAGCTGGATTACGTGAGTAAATTTTTTTCCTTGGCATAATATTTTCCTAGGAATAATTTTATATTTCTTCATAACAAACATAGCTATTTTTAATTCCATTGTTAGATTCCCAGGAATATATTTTATATCCACGAAACAAACGCCCCCTAAGATAAATATGTATGTTTTACAATTGGTGGGTATTTGTATATAGTCGTTGGTGTTATACTAATTCATTAAAATGAAATAAAATCAAGGGTAAATAGATCTTTACCTCTGTAAAATAGGCGAATTTTGTATTTGCTCCTTGTATTTTTTTTTATAGGAATATCCTCTTGCAATGTTTAAAATTTTTTTTGGTAGTGTATTTTACCCTCTGCCGATTTTTTTTCCCAACATAGGGGGTAAAATACAATTTTTTTTTACAAGGGACAAATGTAAAACTCGCCTATTTTGCAGAGGTAAAAATCTATTTATCCTAAAATCAATTTTGTGTGATTAATCCAATATTCAAAATTGTTTTTTTTAATAATTAATAATAATATTAATCGTTGTTGTTTTCTTTAAGGGAAGTGCTTAAGCAGTAAGCTAAGCGGTGCCCGAAGAGAGAGAAAAACAAAAAGTGCATGTTGATGTTACTTGGTTGTACATGTGTTGTTTTTTTATTGGGGGAAAAACAAAAAGTGCACTCAAATCATCATCCCTACTCAGTAAACACTTCACGAACCCATTCACCAATCTTGCTCTAACTCAGAATCTGCGTTCACCAATATTGCTGGATCCGTGTTTCTCTTGATTAGCTTCAACCTCCGTGTGATGCTCAATCTGAAACGAAGAAGAAGGAACCCAACGATTCTGACAAGATTCAACTCTCATGTTAAGACTCATCTGTCTGGTTAGTGAATAATAATCATCAAAATTACTAGCTTTTCAATTTTATGAAATTTGTCACTTTGTGTCTAATATTTACCGTTGATGGAACTTCAATTGATGGTAACTAGATATGTTCAAAAGATTGCCATAGTAATTATGAGATTTTGGTGACTAAAGACTTACTGAAATATGTTGTTCACTTGTTTCTTATACAGTAGTTCATTAGTGTTTGCGGATTCATCTCAACCACATGCAGTATCAGTAATTTAGCCTTCTGGTTAACATTGACATGGCGGAATCATCTGTGTTTGGTGCTGTTGGTTCACTCTTAGGGAAGCTTGGTTCTTATGCTTATGAAGAGGCTTCTCGAGCTTATGGTGTGTATGAAAGTCTGCAAGAGTTCAAAAATACTTTGTTAATTGTTAGAGGTATGTTGTTGGATGCTGAGGAGGAGAAAGACCAAAAGCATGACTTTCGTGAATGGCTGAGGCAGATTAAAGACATCTGTGTCGATGCTGAAAATGTGTTGAAAGGATTTGACATCCAAAAGATTGAAAAGCAAGCTGTGAAAGCTTCTGGCAGCGTTAGAACGAATGTACGCCACTTCTTTTCTTCCTATAATCCAATTGTTTTCTGTCCTAAGATGGCACATCGAATCAAAGATCTTAGGGATAGATTGAATAAAGTGGCTGCTGATGGGACCAACTTTCTTACTTCAACAACAATTCGTGATGCTGGACCTGTTGTGCAAGGGGGAGAAAAAAACTATTCCCGTGTTAATGCTTCAGATGTGATAGGAAGGGAGAATGACAAGGAAAAAATTATCAAGCTTTTGATGCAACCACATCCTCAGGGTGATGATCATGGTGATAATAGTTTGTGCGTTATACCCATACAAGGAATTGTAGGATTGGGCAAAACAACGCTTGTAAAGTTGACGTTCAATGATAAGAGAATGGATGATCTTTTCACATTAAAGATGTGGGTGCGTGCCCCTGGTGACTTTGATATTAGGCAAATAATTATTAAAATCATCAATTGTGCTTATGCTTCAGCTCCGAGGGTGGCTCTTGCTCACCAACAAAACTAACAATTTAGATCTTGAGCAACTACAAAGTTGTCTTGGATCTATGCTTTCTGGTCAAAAGTTTTTGCTTGCATTGGTTGACATATGGAAAGTCAGTCTTGCAAAGTGGCGTCAATTGAAAGCTTTATTAACAGATGGCAAGATAGGAAGCAAAATAATAGTGACAACTTGTAGTGAATCAATTGCTTCAATGATGGGCGATGTTCCCTCATATATTTTGAAAGGGCTTTCTCAAGACGATTGTTTATCTCTTTTTGTGAAATGGGCATTTGAAAAAGGTAAAGAAAAAGAATTTCCAAATCTAGTGGAGATAGGAAAAGAAATTGTGTTAAAGTGCGAAGGTGTTCCGCTAGCAGTCATAACCTTAGGAAAGTCCTTGTTTTCAAAACTTGATTTAAATAAGTGGGTATTTATTAGAGACTCTGAATTATGGAACTTAAAGCAAGACAAAGATGACATTTTACCTGCGCTTATGTTGTGCTATGATCAAATGCCATCTCATTTGAGGCATTTTTTCAAATATTTTTCCCTTTATCCAAAAGATTTTGGCTTCACTAGTGTTCAAATCACTAAACTCTCGATGGCACTGGGATTACTACAATCAGAAGATGGAAATCAAAAGTTAGAGAATATGGCAAGAGATTATATAGATGAGCTACGTTCATGGTCATTTATTCAAGATTTTGAGGATTTTGGTCATTTCTACTATTTCAAACTACACGGTTTGGCGCGTCAACTTGCATTGTATGTTGCAAGAGGTGAGTGTGCAATAGTAGAATCCCATACCCGGAATATATCGAGTGCAAGGCATTTGTCAATTGTTGAAAACGGTTCACTTGACAGTGCTTTATTCCCTAAGCCAACAAATGTGAGAACTATACTATTTCCGATTGAAGGAGTGGGTCTTGAAAGTAAATCTATGTTGGATGCATGGGTATCAAAATGCAAATTCTTATGTATTTTAGGTTTAAGTGATTCTTCATTTGAGACTCTGCCCGATTCAATCACTAAATTAAAGCACTTGTGTGTTCTCGACCTTTCTAATAACCGTAAAATCAAAAGACTTCCTGATTCTATTTTCAAACTCCGAACTCTACTAGTTTTGTCACTCAGTGGATGCACGGAGTTTGAAACATTGCCTAAAGAATTCTGTAAGTTGACCAGCCTTCGACAACTGTATATAACTACAAAACAGTCTGTGATATCACAGAACGTATTTGCAAACATGACCAATCTTCAAACTTTAAGTTTCGAATATTGTGACCGGTTGGAGTTCTTGTTCAATGGGGTAAAACTCCCTTCTCTTGAAACATTGATTGTCCGTTCTTGTAAAAGCCTTACATCCTTACCATGTTATATTGTCCCTCAATTGGAGGCTCTGTTAGTCATTGATTGTGCGTGTTTAATGCTCTTGCAACCAGCGGCTCACGTTTATAAAATGAGTTTTCTTCTTCTTGAGAATAAAATTCCATGGCTATCCAAACTGCCTTCATGGATTGAAGAAGCTGTAAAGACTTTACAGACCTTGATACTTATAAATCTGGACGAACTTCAGAAGCTTCCTGAGTGTATGTCCCGTCTTAAAAAACTCCATATTGCTCACTGTTATGCAATGTATGATCTCCCATCTGACATACAACACCTCACTTCCCTTGAATGTTTGACCATAGATGGTTGTCCAGAACTATGTCGAAAATATGAGCCACATTTTGGTAAGTACTGGCATAGGATTTCTCACGTTAAACATGTTTCCATTAGAAAACCAGAAGTAAAGGAGCCTCAGGAAGGAGGGGGATCTCTCTTTAACAATACTGATCTACTACCGTACCTCTGGTAAAAACATTACTATTAACTCAGCTTTGGCCTTTGAGACACTTTTCAATTCTGTTATTTATAACATGTTTAGGGTGAACTATATAGCAAGACAAATTACTAAATCTTCTTCCTTAACCAGCGTTGTGTATTTATATTTATTTTTATATCATTTCAAACAAATATACTTATTGCATTATCACAATTACGCCGGCACTTTTTCGTATTATCAAATGTCATGACTTAAACGCAAATGTGACCGCAATCAAAATTAAAATATTGCACTGCTATCTGCTCTAGTAAGATAGTGTTTTGATAGGGATAATATGTAATGCAAACAGTGTTTCACCGAAGTTTTTTTTTTTTTTTGAGATACATGTTTTTCATTTTCAGGTCTGAGGTTGAGGAAGGGTGATGATGAGACTAGAGTCAACCATAGAAGAGGGAGATGAAAAGGCTGACTGTGAATGGACACAGGTAGAGACTTTGCAATGAAAGTGTGTACTCTTTATCTTGTCTTTGGTTTGATTGTTTAGATTGTTTCTACACATTGGTTCTTGATTCATTCTAGCTTGAATCTTTATTTGCCGGACTCTTTAGTTTTGGTTGTCATTGTTATTTGTTTCATTTTTCTTGTTGAACTCACAACAGAAAGAATGGAGCCTAATGGTGAATATCCTGTCCTTAGTTATAGGTCATGATTTAAGCAGATAAACAAGTTGGGAGTTGGTAGCATACTCAAACTGCCAAACCTTTGCAAGTAGCACCAATCTATAGATGCATAAGTTTGAAAGATTAACAGAAAACTTATAAGTTATTACTGTCAAGAAAACAAAAAACTTATTGATCCTTCCTGATTAGTGTAATACAAGTTCACTTATTTCTCATAAAATTAAGAAAACTGGTCTCAATATATTTGAAGAGATACATCACTTGACTGTCCTTGTTAAATCATTTTTTAGTTGCTGTTGGAGTTTGTAGCCTTGACCGACATAGTTTAAAAAATCTTAATGCATTGAAGCATTTTCATTTTTTTCTTTCAGAAACTGTAGTCGAAAGGTTCACTTCCAACTATATTTTCACATTGAGGCTGAAATTTCAGTATTTTGGAATTGCCACAGCTGGCTATGCCTCATTATATAGCATGCCAAACTAGCTTATACCACTGGTATTCTTTTAAACAAGTGTTTCTTAAGGTAAGAAAGATTATAAACTTGGAACATTCACGGGCTACAATTTCATTAGTACAAAATGTCCTTTAAATGAACCATGGAATTCTGAAGCTTCTTCTCTTATTTCAATTTTTTATAAGCAAATCTTAGTGGTTAGCTTGTTAAGTGGCGGAAAATTTGTTAGCAGCAAAAATTGAATCCTCGCAGCTTATATAAATTTGTTACCAGCGAATTTGTTTTCAGAAGAATTGAGGTTCCCAAATTTCATCAGTACACAAGTGTTGTTTCGAAGTGCAAACAAATTTGATATATTCATTGAAGATTTCAATGAATTCGTGAATAGAGTGAGCTGTCTTAATGCTTCAACCTGTTTGAGAACCACACAATAAAGTTATACAATCACTAATTCAGTCCACGTGTAGTTTTGTAGTTAAAAACTAACTATCAGTTCACATATTCTGAGTTTACGGACTAATTTCAAGTTAACTAATCCAACTTATAAGTCCTAAATTTCCTCCTGTAATGTATTTCTGCATTCAACCAAAAGCATAAATAGCATATTGAAAGGCTAGGGACACAGGGTATGGGCCCTGCACTGTTGTTTGAAATTACAGTCTCATTCAGCAACAACATAAAGGTTTTTAAGGTTTCTGATTGCATTGTTATCACTTATCAGAATTGCATTTGCAGTCTCATGAGCCAACATTATTTCTTAATATCAAAGATTGTGAATTGCAACCGCAACCAAAATTTGAAGTTTCATTTTCATAGTTGAAAGAGATTAAGGAATTCAAATAGTAACATAGTATTAGAGAGAATCAAGGTAAAAGAGTAGATTTGAGTCATGTTCTTCATTTTCAGGTTTGTGAAAGGGAAACAATGAGACCAATGGAAAGTGCAGAAGAGTGAGATGCAGAGGCTGAGGAAACAGATTAGGGAATACAAGCGTTGTTTCAGGTTTGGTACGAGAGAGCATACCAGTTGTTGAAAGTGTTGCAGAAGCTGGAATCCAGAAGGGGGTTTTAGATTATCAGGGATTGATAATGGGAATGAAAAATAATTGTTTCCATAATCAGTATGTTTGACATGTTGTCGAATAACTTAAACTAATTATTCACTGTTTGATTCCATTACTATTTTTATTATTTATAGTACTCGAACTCGAAGCATATATTAAGGCAACTTTGGGAATAACAGTCCACCATGATTTATAACAATAGAGGCAGAAGAAAAGCTTTCTTGTGCAAATTCATTCCAACTGGTAGCTGAATGTTGAATTTACTTGAAGAATCTCCTTTAGCTTGTGAAATTTTTGTGGTTTTTTAGTCATTGAGAATCGTTGATGTTTTTAAAATGGAAAATTAAAAATTTTATGTGTGCTACATTGTGATTTTGGTGGACTCTATCTCTGGTAGTATTGAACTATTGATTGTATTGCTATTTCTAGGAGAGTTTCAATTCCCAATCATATTTTATTTGTTAATGACATTTTTTTTTTGTTGCAAATGTGATAACAAAATTGTTCATAAGACCATAAACTTTATTAAGATTATGGTTATTACTTTGGTCAATAGATTAATCTTGATAGATGAAAGATTAGATGTGCCATGGTATCATTACAAATTTTAGACTCCATACTATGGTTCTTCTTGTTCAAATTTTTGCAGTGAACCTCCAACACAAGATCTAATAGAATTCTTCTTTTGAAGACCCTCATGGTCTAGCTAGCATATGTCCGCGTCGGATTTACCTTCTTTTGAAGTCTTACTATTATGTTCCCCCAACACTTAATATGACAGGCAAATTTTCACTCGTCATAAAAATGAATCAGGTATTTTAAATTCACATTTTTGGTCTTTAGATAAAACTAGTGTGATGTCCGTGCGTTGCACGGATTCGCTAGAACGGCATATCTATGCTAATTATGGTCGCTGTCAATCATGGTCACAGCTTGGATTAAGGGTTTGGCATAAAATTTTGGTAAAGGTTGATATTGACATATGCATATAAAAAGATATATTAGTAGGATTTGATGAAGATTAAACCATATAAATCAAAGATGCGACCATTGTTAAAATATATCAAAGGGGACAAATGCATAAAAAGAGATGTATTATTTTAAGATTATAAAGTCCACAATAACATTAAAAGTTAGGATATTAAAACTTAAATGCATATATAGAATACAAAGAGAGTGTTTATAACATAAAATGTTGCTCAGTTTGATAAAAAGCTTTATGGCCCCTAGATGTTGTGGGTGCGATTAATGTTGTACGGAAACAAATTGAAGGGAAAATCTTAAAATGAATGACCCACACCAATCAATCAATGCTACATTAATGTTCTCATTTGGAAAAGCATTCTCACAAAAGCCAACCCATAAGATTTTCTGTTACATATCATAAGCCAAGCATCACATAACATAAAAATAATTAATCATAATAATAAATAATATAAATAATGTAAACAAACTATACATACCAAAACTCCAGATTGTACGTCAACTGCAGTTAATATTTTCTCAAGAATATAATAGAATCTTCTAGGAGCAACAAAATAGGGAATAGGTCCAATATGGAAAGTTGCATGGGGTGAGTGTGATAGCTTTAGAAGACATATATATATATATGATCACACTTATCTTCGTGCATTTTTTACTACTAAGAATTACATATAAATTATTTCTGCAACTCTTATAGCTTTAGAAGTAAATATTTTTTGAAAGAATATTTTTAGTTATAATTATTCTACAACATAATTAAACTAAATAAGCTCAAAAGAAAAAAAAAAATATAGATTCCAAAAAAAAAATTTGTCAAACCAATTAAACTAAATAAGCTTAAAAGAAACCATTTATTACTTATAATAGTGATTTTAAATCTCTTATCAGCGAAAAAATGTTCATCTCCATGTGAATTATAAATTTTTATCAATAATAATTTATAATAGTGATTTTAAAACTCTTATCAGCGGTAGAGATTACCGTCTCCTCGTGAATTATAAATTTTTATCAGCAATAATTTGTAATAGTGATTTTAAAACTTTTATCGGCGATCAAAATTGTCATCTCGCCGTGAATTATAAATTCCCCTTGAATTATAAATTTTTATCAATAATAACTTATAATAGTAATTTTAAAACTTTTATCAGCAAACAAAATTGTCATTATCCCGTAAATTGTATTTTTTTATCAGCAATAACTTGTAATATTGATTCTAAAACTTTTATCGGCGATCAAAATTGTTATCTCTCCGCAAATTATAAGTTTTTATTAGTAATATAACTTGTAATAGTGATTTTAAAAATTTTATCGGCGATCAAAATTGTCATCTCCCTATGAATTATAAATTTTTATTAGTAATAACTTGTAATAGTGATTTTAAAACTTTTATCGGCGATCAAAATTGTCATCTCCCCGTGAATTATAAATTTTTATCAATGACAACTTATAATAGGGATTTAAAATTTTTTATCAGCCAACAAAATTATCATCTTCCTGTGAAATATAATTGTTTATCAGCAATAACTTGTAATAGTAATTTTAAAACTTTTATCGGCGATCAAAATTGTTAATATATCCTTATTAGTGGATCAAATTAAGTTTATGTCGTGGTTTTCGAGCTAGTAATAATGTTGTTATAGAGTACTCTACTTGGTATAATAATCCCTTAGCTTGTTTACAAAACACTTAGATCTTTGTACCTCTTTTTAAATTGTAAGGGTTGGGTACCTCTTATATTCCTTATAATTCAATATTTTACTTATAAAAAAAACACTAAAATTTTGCTAAATATTACATTATCAATATATAATAATTATATAGAAATATCTATCTACATTATTTATTGCACGGCACAATCTATAACACTTTATCATTTGACATGACAAATTTTAAGCCATTAACATTAGCTATCATCTTGGTTTTTAATTCCTTAAGTGTGTTAGACACTAAATATATTTGATTTCTAGTAGTGTTCGTGTTTTTGCAAAAATATTTAACAACACAGTTTTCAGTTATAATTATTTCACAATATAAAATAGTCTGATTTAATTAATCACGAAATAAAATGATCATATACATAATTTAGTCTTTGTTTTTCCTTATTGCATAATTGCCACATGTGCCTCTTAGTGAGATAGATTATGCTTATGCAAAGGGGGTAAGAATGATTTTCATTTTAAAAAATCGCTCCTTTTAATAGTACAATTTTGGTTTGTACTCTTGTAATAATTTTGCTTACTTCACCATGTGGGTATATCAAATGATGTAGAGAATTGCATGTTGAAGATGGTTGACATGTGTTTCTTTGGAGTGAAAGAGAATAAAAAGAAATGATTGAATCATGTGATATAAGAGAATAGAGAACCACATGTCAACCATGTAATATCAAGCATGGAAATTCATTATCTTATTCCATAAATTTCAATCTAATTCACAAATTTTTTAAATATTTTAATTAGTTTCTAAATAATCTTAAACAATACTATTTTTACTATTACTATATTGTATATATTCACTATTATAAAGTGTATACATTTATTCATAGGCTATTAGAAAATTTACTTTATTATAAAGATTGTACATTTTTTCATGTGTCATTAGAAAATTTATTTATTAATACACAATATAATCAAGTATATAGAGAGTTTTAAATTGGCAAATGTTATTTAACACACAAAACTCACCACTACAAACTTCTATGTGTCATCATTTCAGTAACTTTGTCAAGTATTTAGATGAGATCATACTCTTTTTTCTCTAATTAAAATTTGGAATCCAAATAACAAAATGAGTTAATATTAATTCAAATTCAAATAATGTATCCACTAAATGCATAACTCAAACTTCCATGTGAACCACTATTAAGATAGCCAACATTTGCAAATGTATTATGATTACAAACACTACTTGAAATATTTGGATGATTACACGCAAAATGTAATACCAAGCATAAGAGTTCATCATTTTATTCCATAAATTTCAATATAATTCACAATTTTTTTGAATATTCTAATTAGTTTCTAAATAAGAAAATTTATTTATTAATACATAATATAATTAAGTATAGAGATAGTTTTAAATTGGCAAATATTATTTAATACACAAAACTCACAATTGTTAAGCTAGCCAATATTTGCAAATAATTCATATACAAACTTCTATGTGTAATCATTTTAGCAACTATGCCAAGTATTTAGATGAAATCACCTAGATTCCTATTATTTTGTCTATGTCTAATTTTTGTATGTATTTATAAGTAGAATGCTAAATTTATTTTGAGCACTCTAAACATTATTTTCATAGGAAATTAAATATTTTTCAACCTATTCACTATTTTTCACTACATTATTACAAAATGCGTACATTATTTTATAGATTCCTAGTAAATTTATTTTATTATAAAGTTTGTACATTTTTCCATATGTTATTGGAACATTTATTTATCACTACATAATCCAATCAAGTACATAGAGAGTTTTAAATTGATCAATGTTACTTGACACACAAAATCCACCACTATTAGGAATCACTCTATTTCCATTTTTTAAATATATACTTGATATTGGGAAAACAAAGAGCAATGGGTGAAACAGTATAGCCATAAAAAAAAGAGTGAAAGTAGCTCATCTCAAACTTCTATGTGAACCACTATTAAGCTAGCCAACATTTGCAAATGTGCTATGATTACAAACACTACTTGAAATATTTGGATGAGATCATGCTCTTATAGTTTCCATGCAAAATTTACGTGTGGATCTTAAGGGTATCATGAAGATGATATCACCCAAATGTTGTGAATAGTAATAGTTATCACTCATTTCATATTCCCAATAATGAATAGTTTCCATTTGAATTGCTTGCAAACAATACCAAGCATGTTGTGAAGACAATGATTCACTTAGAAATTTGAAGTCAACTATTTTCACACTTTTTTTGGTTATACTGTTTTGTCCACCTCTCTTATTATTTTGTCTATGTCTAATTTTTTTATGTATTCATGAAGTAAAAATAAATAAACTATAAGATTATCAATGATATTCATTTTGAGACAAAATTTCATTAGTAAATAGAAAATTAAATTATTTTGAGATAGATAAAGAAGGCTAAATTTATTTTGAGCACTATATACTTCTTTTTATAAAAAATAAAATATTTTACAACCCTTTAAAAAAAATATGTAGGTTTTTCTTTTTTTAATCAACAAAGATTAATATATTAATATAGCTATTCATTATTGGGAATATGAAATGAAATGCAATGATATTGAGTAGATCTATCCATTAATTTATACACATCAATAAATTTAAATACAAAAATAATTTAAAAAAATTGGATAAAAAAAAGGTCTGGGGCGAGGGGGATTCAAACCCCAGACCCCTGGTTAACAGGCGCAAGTTTGATGCCACTGGGGTGGCTGTTTCATCCATTAATATATACGCATCAACAAATTTAAATACAAACTTGATTCAAAAAAATTGGATAAAATAAAAGGTCTGGGGCGAGGGGGATTCGAACCCTAGACCTCTAGTTAATAGTTAATAGACGCAAGTTTCCTACCACTGGGATGGCTGTTTCATCCATTAATTTATACGCATCAACAAATTTAAATACAAATATCTATACATTCTTGTCATAGGAAATTAAATATTTTTCAACCTATTCACTATATTTCACTACATTATTATAAAGTTTTTACATTTTTTTACGTGGCATTAGGAAATTTATTTTATTACAAAGTTTGTACATTTTTTCATATGCTATAGAGCATATATCACCTAGATGCAATTAAGTTGGGATATTATCTACTAAATCCAATTTGGTTACATGATTATCCTCATTATTTAGAAACATATATTTTCTTTTGAAATTTCTTTTAAAAGGGTGTAGAAGCATCAAATTGACTACTAACTACTAAAAGCATTGCGTATGGAAATTTCATCTTAACAAAGTATAAATATTCATTCCAAGTTCCAACCTTTCCTTCCCTGCATTTTCATGAAGTTAAGTTTGTTTCATGCATGTTTATTTTGGATCTAGTTTTCTTAGTCTAATAATTTATTATTTTTGTTTATTTTATTTTTATTTTTAATCAGAATTAGGAAGGACAACTTTTTGGTCTAATTTACTTCATCTCGTCTTTTAGTAATTTATTCAAGATGAGTAAAACGGAAAAAGTATAAAACATGATTTCAAATATTTATTATATTTTTCTGGAATGGTTTGTTACAGTTTGGAATTTAAGAAATTTATGAGAAGAGAATACATGAAAATGGGAAAATATAAATTCAAATGTTGCATGTACAGGAAAACAAACCCATAAAAGAAGAAAAAAAAATGTATAGTAGAAGATTTGTAGTCATTCTTTCCATCATCCTTTATTCATGCTATGAAAAAAATATAGTGATGTATATACACTTCATTTTTTGTTCTTTCTTTTTTAATAGATTCTTTATTTTCTTGGTTCTTCTTTCTTTTTATACATCCTGAAAAAAAAACACAATATTTGTTAATTATATTATATAACATATTAAAAGAACACAATATTTGTTAATAATATTATATAACAATATTAAAAAAAAATTGCAGTAAGAAGAATTAGTAGGAAACAAATGTAATGCAGAAAATAGATTGTAGAAAGTGAGAGATAAAAAATTCGAATTTATAGAAATAAAAAGAGGGAGCTTGACCAAAAAAGAAAAAAGAAAAAGGAAAAAATATAGTGATGTATACACTTCATACTTCTTCATTGTAGTGGCTTCTTCCTCTATACTTCTTTGTAATGACTTCTCTACTCATCTTTTGTTCTTTCTTTTTTGATAGATTCTTTATTTTCTTGGTTGTTCTTTCTTTTTATACATCCTGAAAAAAAAAAAAACACAATATTTGTTAATAATATTATATAACAATATTAAAAAAATTTGAAGTAAGAAGAATTAGTAGTAAACAAATGTAATGCAGAAAATAAATTGTAGAAAGTGAGATATAAGAGAAAAAAAATTAGAATTTATAGAAATTAAAAAGAGGGAGCTTGACCAAAAAAAAAAGTAAAAAAAAAGAGGGAGCATGTGAGTTTAAGGAAGAAGGAGAGGTAAGTGAATGTGGCATAGAGAGAAGGAGAGGTTTGCACGTTTAGGTGTAGCAAATGAGAGTTTATATAGTCCCATGGTCATCATTATGAAGAAGCTTGAGAGAATACTTGTGTGACATGCATTGGTTGTTTTATTTTTCCAAGGAATTGCTTGTGTTGCAAGAGAATATTTGCAAATGTCAACGAAGCAAATGCACGAAGGATGTTATTGTCATGTGATGAGATGATGTATGAATAGTGATTACACCCATTTTGAATAGTTCCTAGCACAAATGGACAATGGATTAAATAGTAACCATGCCACATATATAGAATGATGTGGATAGATTGATAAACTTGTGAACCAACCATTGGCTAAGGCTAAATTAGGGCTTGAGTGGAATCCACATAAGACATAATATGACACTTACCTAAATTTAATTGGTCCACATTAGCAAACGACATCACCATGACATAATGTATGACATAGGGTGTTAGGGTTTTGGCTTGGAATGGGGAAAAACCCCACGACCTTTTAGTATAATTAAAGATTAAGCTATAAGCGTTTATAGTTATAAAGCTAACTAATTGAAATTAAAGTGTTTGGCAAAATTAGCTTTTAAAGTGAGGTTAGTTAATTTAGTAAATTCAGTTAGCGTAAAGTTAGTGTTGTTATATATGTGTAGTGTAGCACACTAGCACTGTTTTAACATGGAAGTTTGATTAGGAAATAATCTGGTTATAAATTGCAGGGTGTATTTTGGGGAATAATAACAATACGACAGAGATTATTCTGAGGGAAGTTGTTGACGAAATGGAGAAAGGGTTTATTGAGTTTGCTAGAAATAGTTTTGAGCAACAACATCAGGTACAAAATAGTTTTGTTAGTTCAGGTTGTTTGATTTGTCTCATATGGAGAAAGACGTTATATCTCGCCATCATTAGAGACTCGCGTGCTATACTCAGTTTTCGGAAGGGCATAGGTCAACTTAAAAGGTTAGAATAGAGATCACAATTTTGAAAATCCAGCCAGATATTCAACAAGAACTGATCACTGAATTTCATCCAGATGATAATCACCTCATGCTCCGTATCACCGATCCAGGTCGCGTTTTGGGTGATGGTGGCCGATACTGTTTCCTCCTCCTCCGACGCCACTGTTTCGTTTCCGTCTCCTTCTTTCAGACCGCCGTCGTTGCTCGTGGGTGTTGGTGTTGGGTAGCATCTGGTGCTCGTGTGTGGGTGTTGGTGTTCAGGTTCCTTGGTTTTGGTGATGGTGTAGAGCAGCTGAGGTGTTTCTCTCAGTGGTGGTGGTGGTGGAAGGGCGCGTCGAAATCTTGGTGGTGGTGGTGGTGGTGTGTGGTGGCTGTTAGTGGAGGTGGTGGCCTCTGTTTAGGCGGTGGTGGTGTTTACGTGGTGGGTTTGTGTTCTGCTTAGGTGGTGGTGGTGGAGCTGAGGTGGTGGTGATGCTTTGTTTAGGTGCTGTTTGGTTTTGGTGTGCTGTTGGTTTTGGTGGGGTTTGTTTGGCGGTGTCCTGGTAGTGGTGGTGGTGGTGGACTGAGGTTTTTCTTGGTCTTGGAAGTTGTCCTGACGCGCCCGAAAGGGTGGGGTATATAGACACTCCGTGTTGACGGATGTTGTCGTTTTATCGTACCTCCGGGACGTATTGGTGATGGAGAGGTGTTGGATGGTTAATGCCGCGTGTGAGTGGATTCTCCTGGTATAAGAGTCTCTGACCATTTTCAAATCTGGTGAGATTTGCAGGACTCTTGGAGTCGCTGGGGGGTGTTCAAGTCTGTTGACTTGCAAGTCTCTGGTATCGGATCGAACTCGACTGCATTAGGTGTTGACTGTCGATTCTCTGACTATTGGGGCTCCTCAACCTTTTACTTTCGGGGCTACTTCCTGGGTCTGATGGGCCGTGATGACACTCTATTATTTGTTAATTTTTATTATCATTTTATAGTTTTTAATTAGTTTTTAAGAGTATTATATGGTCAAAGATAAGGATATCGGAAGAAATTGACACATCAAGTTTGAAGACCAAAGTTAAAAGAAGAAGAAAATACAAAGAAAAAATCTGAGTTGTTGAAGCAAGTTCACGCTACAAGATCTGTTTTGTTCGCGTCCCCAGCCAATTCCCGTCGCGGCATGATTTAAGAATCAATCCAAGAGTGACACGTCAGCAGCACCATATCCTTTGTTTCTATTAGGGCTGGACAAAATTTATTCGACCGGCCCAATCCGGCCGGCCCAATTCATCCGCCACATTCGGTTCGGGTCAAACGGGTTATTCGGGCCTCGCGGGTCAGCAAAAGCGGTTGCCTTTGGTTTTAATAGGTCGGTTTCGGGTAGATAATTCTGACCCAGCGGAGTCCGCACCCGACCGTAGTATAATAGTATATATTATTATTGGGCTATAGCTTCCTGTCCTGCCCATATCTTGCTGGCCCAAAATGAAAATCCGGTTTGGTATAAAATACAACTTAACACTATTGAAAACCCTAGACAGAAATGAAAGCGCCGCTTCCTTCTTCTCACTCTCAAAATTCCCAACCCTATGAACCCCAGAAATCTTTCTCTCGCGATGAAATCTCCCCTTACATAACACTTCCTTAGATCGTGTTACTTCAGTCATTCTCCATATCGTGAGTTTATTTTCTCCGTATTTCTTCATTTTTGTTATAGAATTCTCTAACTTCGAACTCTTCATTCTTTTATAATAATTTTTAAGTTGTGTTCTTCTATTACATATTATATAGTTCTGTTTCTTGAACTCTTCCTTTTGGTAAACAAATTTATTAACACTATTTTTATTTGATCTTTTAGGTACTGCTAAAAGAAGTAGATACTGAAGTTGTTTATTGAACCAGGTTTTTATATTAACGAGTTTTTCCTTATTGTTACTTATGTAATATTTTTAGTTGGGTTTTTTGTTCACTAACTCTTCTTTCATCATGTTTAGGTATTGATATAAACACTCAATTTGAATTTGTATGTTGAACCAAGGTTATTTTTAATTTTTTTCTGAAATGTTTTTATACTATTACTTAATTTATATCGGTTTTATTGGGATCTTAGTCATTTGTGCAAGTACTTGACTAAGTTTTTTATTACAGTAATTTTAATAATCCTTCTACAAAATATTTGACTAAGTTTTTTCCTATTAGGTTCTTGCAATAGGATTCAACGAGGAAGGGAAATCTATCATATTTTAAAAGCCCTTTGTCTATAACAGTGGTGAGCTCTACTGCTCTTACCTTGTGTGTTACATTTATAAAAAAGTAAATTTAAATTTTGATGCATTTGTGTGCTTTCCTTATGAACATCATTGCAGAGTTGGAAGTCTACTGAATACTAGACCATAAAATTAGAAAATATAACTATCGTTTATGCTATTTATACTAAGCTAGGAAATTAGAAAATATGACTTAATTTAATCCTATTTTATCTTTTTGAACATTGAGAAAAACTGGCATTCATGATAATTTTTTATTGTTTTTTGCAGATTGTTTCAAGTTTCACCATGTTGAAGCATCAACAAGCTGCACAATTCATTTTTAGTTGTGTTTTCTGTTGGATGACTGTAATTTATATGTTATGTTTATTGTTGGATGACTGTAATATATATAACTTTAAAATGTTACTTGTGTTAGGCTACTAGACCCAAAACTTTAAAATGTTCAGTTTAAACTTGGTGCCAAAATGAGATCTAAAATTAATATTGAATGGCCTGAAGATAAATATTTGAGGATAGAAAGCTGAAGCTCTTAAATTTTCTGATGTGAAATTGATCAGCCTTCAGATTTGTATGAATGGCTTTAATAGTAAGCAGCCTTGTTTCAAAATTATATTTATTAAATCTCGTAAGTTGATTTTAAAATTTTAATGTGCCAGCCTAGCAATCTTTGTTTATTTGATGAAATGATTTTCTAAAAAAATCCATGGCCATATCAAAATTGGCTCATTTTAGAATAAACCAATAAACCGATGATATCTACCCGTTTAACCGACAATCCGATTAAACCGAAACCGTCTTAACCGAAGGCTTTTTTGGTCGGATTTGGGCCTTATGTTCTCAACCGTGGGCCTAGTTGGATTGAGGTTTTGGGCCCGATGAAAGTCCAAACCGACCGATTGTCCACCCTTAGTTTCTATGAATGCATCACGTGATTAATAAAGGAAGGAATGGATCATGACATGACGTCAGTAAGATTGAAGCATGAATTGTTGAATATGTTGTTATAGTGATATTTGAAAGCTGGCAATAGAATTATAGGGACACGATGGGAATTATAGAAGGTATATAAATATCACTTTTTGCCAAAAATAGGTATACCGACTTTTAGAGAGAAAAAATACCAGACGTAGATATTGACCTAAAGAGCAGTTTTTGAAGATTTCTTCATCGGTTATTCATGTGATTAGAATTAGTAGATGAACTTCCTTGAATTGATTTGAATCATGTAAATTGTTGAGGATCCGTTGGGACCTTTCTAATATTATTGTTATTCAGTTATTTCTGTGCTTAATGCTTTTTATGAATTGACGAATTTATGAATTGAATTTAGGAATCGAATGATTACTAACCATAACTTTTGAAACCTGATTCTGAAATAATTGTTTGATCAATAGTCGTTTTAGAAATATCGGATTATTGAATTATGATAAGTAGAATTAACGTGCATAAATCTTTCTATGAATTTGAATTGACCTAAGACATTAGGGAATTATTTTTATGGAAAAGGGTTCTTAGTCATTAACACTGGTCTGAACCATTTAGTTAATTCATCGTGACAATAATAGAGAAAAGGTAGCCTAAGACCGCATTTACCAAATCATGAAGAAGAAGTGATTCGAACATTCTAATCATCCGTTAATCTGAATTAAAAATCATCTTTTTAGTTTAATTTATTTTATGTCAACAAACTTTGCCAAGCAAACCCCCCTTGCATTTACTTTTAATCCTGAATATTATACAATTGCTTTGTCGAGATTGAAACAATCCCTGTGGAGACGAATTTAATTAATTACTTAACGACGAATTTAGTTCACTTGCTAAAATTGTCATCAAGTTTTTGGCGCCGTTGCCGGGGATTGTTGATTAATTTTGACTAAACAATTTATTGTATTTAGGATTTTTATTTGTTATTTTTATTTTATATATAAAAAAAAATTGCACTTCATGTTTATTTCATTGTGCTTTGCTACTGAAAAGTCTCCTTGAGTTTTGTAGTAATGACAAGAATATGGTATAAACATATGTTGATTGATAATGAAGAAATAGATATTCTTCGTTATCAAATATTAAGATCAAGACTTGAGGAAAGATATAGGGAGATAGATATAAAGAAGCTAAAGGAGAGATGTGTTTATTGTGATCAAAATCATGATTGTGAAGATAATAAGAAACATTGTAGTAAGGATGAAGAGTCACAAGTGATCATGATCAATTACAATTCATAACTCGAAAGTATTTTGGATGAATTCTGAAGGTCCAATCAAGTTCCCTGTGATAGATTTGAAGTGCAATGTGGTAATCTAATGGAGAAAGCAAATTTGTGCGAGCAGCTGGTTGAGATGAAGATGGAAGATCATGCTATTGGTGTAGAAGAAGAAACCTTGAAATCCAAGAAGAATGACACGAGAAGAGTGAGGAACCTAGATCTTTATGTTAAACTTGAGTCTCTACCAATAGAGATTAGAGCAAAAAGCCCCTTGCAAACGAAGTTTCATTCTTCTCTAAGGTGTGAGAGTGCTTATTCCAAAAGCTTAGTTGTGGGAGCATGGGAACACTTAATTCTCTATGCGAAGTTCATGGAATTTTTACCAAACAAGAGGAAGAAGAAGAATGATGTGTTCTTTTTGTCGTATCTGCCACCCTGACAACAATCGAGGAGTCAAGCTAATAACATTAAAGAAGCGCTGCTTAGGAGGCAACCCATGAGTTTTAACTTTACTTTTCTTTCCGCTTTTATTTTAATTGCTAATCTTTCTTTTAAGTAGTTAAAAAAAAGAGTCAATGATGTCATCTGCTGACAACACCCTATGTTTATGTATCATGTTTCTTGTTATTATTGAGTATGATGTTTTTATGTCGTTACAGAATTTTCAGTGTAGTAACACCTGAGTTTGCATGATCTAAATCTCGTTCGCTCACAAAAAGAAAAACAACGGATGTATGACTGTTCATGAAAACACAAGGGTACAAGAGACAGAGAAACGAGTAGGAAAGATGGAGTTTGCACGATGAACCGATTCAACCTTCAGATACCTCAGCTAGTGAGTGCTTTGAGCCAAATAAATTCCACGGTATACTAATTCTTTCATATCTTATGAGTGTATCCATGCTTTGTATATTTTCTAGAACTTGCGACTATTCTCTACTGTTGATTGGTTTTACATTTACACACATAGAGGCACATTTTTTTGGTACTCTGGGCCTTTTCAAGCTACCCTGTATATTATTTATCTTTGCTAAAATCACTTTGAGCTTAAAAAAATATACTCCCATTTCTTTCGGTGACAAACCACAATATAAGCCACTTAGACATAAATTTTTTATCTGTTTACCCTCTTTGGACTTAGGTAGAAGCTTTAAATTTCTGTGTCTTGGCAATGCCTTAAGTTTGAGGTTGCTTTTGGAATTAACAACATTTTAAGTTTGGGGTAGGGGTACTAGAGAACTTACAAAAAAAAGAGACTCGCAATTATTATTGAGTTTCATAAAAAAAAAAATCAACAAAAGAACCACTTATCATTAGTGATTTCTTCAAAAAAAAAAATAGTTCTCTAAATACTTAACTGTCATAATTTGAGCCCCGGTAATGAAAAAGTTTTCAGAATAGTAGTGGATACCTAACTCCAATTTAAGCCTACTTTCCCAAATATATCCCGCCGTTACCCAAGCCAAGCTACAACCCTTAAAGACCTCAAAAATGTGTGTGATGTACTTACTTTGATTGACTGTTTAGAATTTTTTCAAGCTTATGGTAAAATTGCATTTGCATGTTGATTGAGTGATGACCCTATTGAATTTCGAGAGAACTTTTGAGTGAGAGAAAAGGTTGAGCTCGGCACATTTTGTCAACGCACATTTGACTGAATCCGATTGAAGTCTTGAGAACCGGTGTGTTGATTGAACAAGATTACTGAAGTTGAGACCGGAAGCTCTACATCCGGATTAAGAGAAAAAGCTTATGAGATTTTTATCATGCAAATTAATTTGTTAATTCATTGACAGTTTTATTTTGGCAGGCATTGTTACTTGAGGACAAACAACAGTTCAAGTTTGGGGTTTTGATGACACTCTATTATTTGTTAATTTTTATTATCATTTTATAGTTTTTAATTAGTTTTTAAGAGTATTATATGGCAAAGATAAGGATATCGGAAGAAATTGACACAAAAGTTTGAAGATCAAAGTTAAAAGAAGAAGAAAATACTAAGAAAAAAATCTGAGTTGTTGAAGCAAGTTCACGCTACAAGATCTGTTTTGTTCGCGTCCCCAGCCAATTCCCGTCGCGGCATGATTTGAGAATCAATCCAAGAGTGACACGTCAGCAGCACCATATCCTTTGTTTCTATGAATGCATCACGTGATTAATAAAGGAAGGAATGGATCATGACATGACGTCAGCAAGATTGAAGCATGAATTGTTGAATATGTTGTTATAGTGATATTTGAAAGCTGGCAATAGTGTTGGTTTATGGCAGAATAAGATTGAAGAATGAAATATAAAATACGTTGAAGAGAATAACACTGAGATGAAATAGGGAAATTCAGTTTATTATTGACTGCAGCAATACACTAAATAGTGTTTTGAAAATCAAAACAGAATGCAACCACATCACCATAAAGTTAGGAATGTGGGATAAATAAAAACTACTTTCTCCTAAAGTCTAGGAACAACTTATTGACTAAAATAAAAAACTGAAACAATAGACAAATCAGAGTCCAAAAGCAATAATTAACACTCCTCCTTGCTTTAGGATCTGCAAACTCCAATTTTTTGCCTTAAAAACTCAAACTTGCTGACAGGAAGTGGCTTTGTAAACAAATCTGCCAATTGCTCCTCTGACTTGCAGTAAACCAAAGTCACTTCTCCATTTTGCTGCATTTCTCTTAAGAAGTAGAGCTTGATGTTAAAATGTTTAGTCTTCCCATGACATACAGGATCCTTTGAAATTGCAATAGCTGCCTGGTTGTCAATAAATACCTCTACCTTATGATTTTGTTGGAGATGTAAATCAAATAAAATCTTTTTTAGCCACACAACTTGATTTACAGCTGCTGTTGCTGCTATAAATTCAGCTTCTGCAGTGGATTGTGCTACTGTCTCTTGCTTCTTTGTGCACCATGAAAAAACTCCCGAGCCTAGAGTGAAACAATAACCAGAAGTAGTCTTCATGTCATCAATGGATCCCGCCCAATCACTATCAGAGAATCCACACAACTTGAATGTCGGACAGCTCTCAAATTTGACACCATAATCAATAGTGCCCTTAATATATCTCAATATTCTTTTTGCTGCTTTTAAATGCATTTCACTAGCACAATGCATAAAACGAGAGAGGATACTTACAGCAAATAGAATGTCTGGCCTTGTTGAAGTGAGATACATTAAACAACCAATAAGACTCCTGTAATATCCTTCATCAACTTTTTCAAAACCATCTTCCTTGCTCAACTTCTCCTTTTGGTTCATAGGTGTGCTAACTGTTTTGCACTCTTCCATCTGAATTTTTTTTAATATTTCCTTTGCATATTTCTTTTGGTAGATGAACACATCATTCTCATTTTGCTTGATCTCAATTCCAAGAAAAAATGTCATCAAACCAAGATCTGTCATTTCAAAAGCCTCCATCATTTCTTGTTTGAATTCCTCAACAAACCTTGTATCATTTCCGGTTACTAAAAGATCATCAACATAGAGGGAAATTATGAGAGAATTTTTACCCTTATGTTTCACATAAAGAGTGGACTCAGATAAGCTTTTGACAAAGCCTATGCTCAACAGGTGATCATTTATCTTACTGTACCAAGCCCTTGGTGCTTGTTTTAAGCCATAAAGGGCCTTCTTAAGAAGATAGACTTTATCTTCTCCACCTTGCACTACAAATCCCTCTGGCTGCTCCACATAAATCTCTTCTTGTAAATCTCCATTTAAAAACGCTGATTTAACATCTAACTGGAATACTTTCCAGCCTTTTTGAGCAGCAATTGCTAACACCAATCTAATTGTATCCAATCTTGACACAGGTGCAAAAGTGTCAGAATAATCAACACCAAAAATTTGTGCATACCCTTTGACTACGACTCTGGCCTTGTATTTATTGATCGAGCAATCTGCGTTAAGCTTAGTTCTGAAAACCCATTTAACTCCAATGATGTTTCTATCTTCAGGCTTGTCAATGAGTTCCCATGTCTTGTTTTTTTGAATCATTGACATCTCCTCCTCCATTGCATTTTTCCATTTTGGATCTTTTAGTGCTTCTGCGCAGCAAGCAGGTTCGCAAACTGCTACATTGCATCTTTGATAGATATCTGACAGCAGCCTTGTGCCTCTAATGGGAGGATCATCTTCTAGTTCATTCTCACACAACTCTGTTGTATGCTTTTCAAGATGATCATCTTCAATATCATTGAAAGATCCAATTGTTTTTTGAGGATTCTTCCAGTCCCATTGTTGATCTTCATTAAAATGCACATCTCTAGACACAGTCATCTTTCCACTTTGAGGATGATACACTTTGTAGGCTTTTGAAACAGAACTATATCCCACAAAAATTCCTGGAATTGCTTTCTTGTCAAGTTTGTCACGCTTAACTTGTGGAACATGTGCAAAACAAACACAACCAAACACTTTAAGAAAGATTAGTGAAGGTTTATACCCATACCAAGCCTCAAATGGAGTTTTATCCTTCAAAGCCTTCGTTGGGAGTCGATTTTGAAGAAAAACAGCCGTGTTGGCTGCTTCTGCCCAAAATTGTTTTGGCAAATCCTTCTCGTGCAACATGCATCTAGCCATCTCCATTATGGATCTATTTCTCCTTTCACTAACTCCATTTTGCTCTGGAGTGTATGGAGTTGTGAGTTGATGTACAATGCCAGCTTCTTCACAAAATAAATTAAATTGGGTTGATGTATACTCCTTCCCATTATCGGATCTTACAAATTGAATCTTGCAGCCACTTTGAGTTTCAACCATATTCTTGAACTTTACAAACACTCCAGCCACTTCATGCTTGAATTTCAAGAAATAAATCCAACACATTCTTGTAAAGAACAAAGTACAGACTACCTTGTAATGACGGTGTTCTTTGAGGTCCAGCCACATCAGTGTGAATGAGTTGCAGCTTTTGAGTGGCTCTCCAAACAGGTTTTGGAAATGGTTTTCTGATTTGTTTACCAAATTGACAAGCATTACAATTTGGCAAATGATTAGAAAGCATCGGTAGACCTCTTGTCATATCATTATTCTTCATGTTCATCATTCTTTGAATATGACAATGACCAAGTCGCTTATGCCACAGTTCGGTGGGACTGACTTCGGTGAAATAAGCAGTCTGCTCCTCCTCAATTGGATCAAATGAGAAGCTTTTACCTCTCATTTTAACCCTTAGAATCTCCCGACCAGTGGTGTCAAAGATTAGACAAAGTTGATTTTCAAAAGATACTTTAAATCCTTTTTCAATCAATTGGCCTACACTGAGCAAATTTTGGTCAATATCAGGTACATAAAGAACATCTGGGATTGTCTTTATACCTGAACTCGTTGAAATTACTACGGTTCCTTTTCCTTTTGCAGAAATATAGCCACCGTTTCCAATTCTGACTTTTGAGATTTGAGTAGGCGTCAAATCTTTGAAGAGAGTTCTATCATATGTCATGTGGTTTGTACAACCACTATCAATCAACCAGCATTCTGAACTACTTTTAGATGAAAAGCACGTTGCAACAAAAATCTGATCTTCTTCATCTTGCTCTACAACTTGGGCATTGACTTCATGTTGTTGAAATTTGCTTTTGCAAATCACAGCTTCATGTCCAAGCTGATTGCACTTGCTGCACTTTGCGTCTGGTCTTCTCCAACATCTGAACGGTGCGTGACCACCGAGGCCACAGTGCTTGCAAGGGGGATAACTTTTCTTTTTACCCCTGTCTTTGCTTTGGCTGTTTGCGGTACTTCCAACTTCATGATGCTTGGCTTGTAAAGCACCTTCCACCACATGATCTTGTCTCATAAGCCTTCGTTGCTCCTGGGCTTGCAAGGCGTGTAACACTGCTGCTAAAGTGATTGTGGACAGATCTTTTGTATTCTCCAACGCCGTTATTGATGCTTCGTATCTCTCTGGAACTGTAACCAAAATTTTTTCAACAATTCTCGAATCAGCAAATTGAGTGCCGAGTAACCTAACCTTGTTTGCAATAGAAAGCAATCTGTCCGAGTATTCTTTAATTGTCTCAGACTCTTTCATTTTCTGCAACTCGAATTCCCTCATCAAGTTCAGCACTTGCATGCCTCGAGTCCTCTCATCCCCTGCGTATTCTTCCTTCAAATAGTCCCAGATGGCGTTAGCTGTTTTGAGTGTCATGATTCTGGTGAAAACTGTTTGTGAAACACCGGCAAAAAGACATGATTTTGCCTTTGCCTTTCTAGTTTTTCTCTCCTTGTGATATTTTAACTGAGCCATGGTTGGATTATTCGGCAGCGGAGGAACTTCATAATCCTCTTCCACGGCTTCCCAAAGGTCCAAAGCTTCCAGGTAAGACTCCATTCGTACTGCCCAAAGGTCATAGTTCTCCCCATCAAATAGAGGAGGAGCAACTTGTGAGAAATTTGAGAAACTTGTTTCAGTTTCCATTTTCACAGGTCCCGTAAGATGATAGCTCTGCTACCAGTTTGTTGGTTTATGGCAGAATAAGATTGAAGAATGAAATATAAAATACGTTGAAGAGAATAACACTGAGATGAAATAGGGAAATTCAGTTTATTATTGACTGCAGCAATACACTAAATAGTGTTTTGAAAATCAAAACAGAATGCAACCACATCACCATAAAGTTAGGAATGTGGGATAAATAAAAACTACTTTCTCCTAAAGTCTAGGAACAACTTATTGACTAAAATAAAAAACTGAAACAATAGACAAATCAGAGTCCAAAAGCAATAATTAACAAATAGAATTATAGGGACACGATGGGAATTATAGAAGGTATATAAATATCACTTTTTGCCAAAAATAGGTATACCGACTTTTAGAGAGAAAAAATACCAGACGCAGAACCTAAAGAGCAGTTTTTGAAGATTTCTTCATCGGTTATTCATGTATAATTTTCTTAACTCTTTTGTTATGTCAATTATTATGAGTAACTAAACTCATATGATTAGAATTAGTAGATGAACTTCCTTGAATTGATTTGAATCATGTATGGGTATGGGTGGATTGGGATTTTGATTAAGTGTTTGTAATTGTGTTATATCACGTTACCTTTTGTTGTATGTTCCACGGCAATTCCTTTCACTTCTTGTGGAAGAGTTGTTTTTAATAAAATTTAGCCGTCTCAAAAAAAAAAAAAAATCACGGTTGCTAACTAAGTATTGAAGTTAAAGGCTTAACTGAGACAGTACCACCTGAAGACAAGGGTGGTAGGTCATCTCACAATTCTAAGGTTCAAATGCAGTTGAGCAGCTGGTGAGATATATGGGAAGTTAAAACACATTTGATTGATCTTGTTTGATTTGAATATGTCGAAGTGAACTAGATACCGAATATAGTTTCAAATTCAAACATATGTATCAACTATATATAGTTCAGTTCAGAGGTAGGAATTGAAACATATGTATCTATTCTAAATTATCTGTTTCAAATTCAAACATATGTATCAACTATATATAGTTCAGTCCAGAGGTATGAATTGAAAGCTTCGGTTTTCCAGTCGTTTTTCTTCCTGCAGGGAGAATATTTATACTCTTTTTGAATGAGAATTTTCCCTTCCTATATATTTTGGCGTTCTTGCATGCATGGTTAATTATTTAGACTTTGGAAGCAGCTGCTTTCAAATTACAATTACAAGACGTTTATCCAAGCATTGAACCGTTCCTCCGAAACTTCTGCTGGTTTGGCTTAAGGCCATAAACAAAGCTTAAACTTTGGAAATTGCCTTGAGGAGCTTTGTACATGAGATTATTCCCCTTTAATGTGCCCAACTGAACAAGTGAAACTTGATGATGCATGCATATAAAACTTTATTTGAAACTAAATTTTTACAAGCAGTTTTATGTTAAATTATATCAGTCAAATGTTTCTTTGGCTCGAAAACATCACCTGATGGCTAATTGGGAAGAGTTGTTTCCACTTGGATTTTTTTGTCTTCCAAAAGAGGTTGTTGATCCATTGTGTATTTACACATGCTGTGATGGTAATCCTGAATGGCCTGTAGTGGTAGAAATAGTGAGAATTGCTTCTTCTGGTTAGTTTGTACTTTGTAGTTTATGTTTTTTCTTGTGAACTTTTCTATGTTTGTTTCATATATGCTATGATTCTATTTATTTATATTTTTAGAGTCTGAATTCTAACTAAACACTTGATTGTAGAGTCCAATACATGTGTTCTAGGTTCATTTCCATGCCTAAATGACAAACTCTTCGTAGGTGTAACTTTGCTGATTTAGAGTACAATGTATATTCTTTTACATGGTTGGATTTCAGTTCAGGATTTTTTTCCTTCCCCTTTTTAAATTGAAACTGCTGATTCTTTTGTCAATGAAAGCTCAAAAATTTCATAATAGTAGTCTGTGTTCCTGTAAATTCTTGCAGCAATTTATTAAGCACCCTTGAATAGAGAAGGAAAAATAGTTAAAATGAAAGATACAGTCTCCAAAATCATGTAACTGCTATCTTGGCAAGGCAAATTTATTATGATTACGAATAAAATAACACTACAAAATTATATGCTGTAACAACAATACAAAATTCTATAAATAAAATAAGACTACAAAATTACAAGTTCGCATTGTCCTTTTACTTCATCTTTAAGCCTTTCATGAATAAAATTACGTTCAAACCAATAACTATTGGAGCCTGTAGTCCATCTTCCGGCACCTATATAGAATTTGTCAAGAGAGCCAAAAGTAATTTTCTTAAGCGAATTTGCATTCCTCAATAGCTGCCTAGCAAACTTAATTGCATTTATAGTGCATACACAACCATGCAACTCAACATATTTCAAATCACTGTGAAAAAATCCTGCATATTCGCTCTTAAGTCCAACCACAGGTGAATTTCGAACCTGAAATTTGAAAAATAACAATCATGATATTGCACATCAATATTTTAAAATTTCATCATGCAAATATATAACACTAATGGAAATACTTATTTTAGTTGAAACAAGAGATTAAACACCGATTGCGTATAGCATGTAACATATACTACTATAAACTCATATGACTAAATTATGTAAAAGTGTTCAATACATTCTTCTCACCGTCAAAGAAAGATTTTGGAGATGTCGAGAGGCCATTATAATATCTAAAATTGAAAAGTATCCCATATTAGGATCATGTGCTTCGTCGATAAATAACTCCAATCCTCTAAGATTTTGAAATTGACCGAAGACCTTCTTTAATTCTGTTATCTGTATAAACCGCCGGTAACATTCAAAGAAAATTAAAATAAATTAAAAGCAACAGGTGACACAATTAACTAAAACAGACCTAGGCAGCCAAGAGAGTGAACAGGTAACTACAATTTTTGCTGGTATTCAGAAACTATAGAATAAATAAACATCGACAAACAAACATGAATTTTGAATTGCTTACCTGCGAATGGATTGTGATCATAGCTAGATTCTGAATATGATGTAATCTTGGAATTGGACCTAACGAATATCGATTTTTCTCACTTACAACTGCATTCCAAAAAACCTTCAATAAGCTTGGAGCTGTAACATGAAATATCCTCCTCTGACCACTATATTCAAAGGATGACAGACTCAATGTCTCAATAGTTATGTTATAAGGAGATATATCGACATAGCCACCATGATCAATTATTTTCAAATGAAGCAACTTTGGATTGGTAATTTTCATTTCACGTCTAATCAGGCAATTCTTAATGGTGACGTCCTTAAGTTGGAGACATTCTTTAAACAAAAGAGGCAAAACACGAGTTTGGAGACATTCACGGAGTCCACACAACACAATTGTTGTTACATTTTTCAATCCAGAAAACCTAACAGGTGTAGAAATTTCAAAGCCGATGTAGCTAAACTGGGATAACATATGAGCCTTGATGTTAAATTGGTGTCTTGCTTGTATACGAAAACGACTAGAAGAATATTGAAAGGATAAGAGATTTGGTGCAATAATATCTATATCCTCTTGCTTGTAAACCACACAGTTAACAATGTTTAAATGAGACAATGTCGGACTGATTATTTTGAAGTCGGAAAAGAAGCGACATTTCTTAAGGGTGAAGTCAACAAGATGGATGCAATTGGAAAGTAGATCCTGAAGCATATCATGCTTGACAAGAACAAGGTGCAACACAAGAGTTCTCAAATTCTTCAATCCAGAGAAGTTGTTAGGAGTTACTATTTGGCAACTCTGTAGGTGTAGATACATGAGTGAATCAGTGTTAGATAAGAGGGTAAAGGAAAATTTGTATTTATCTTCAATTCTATCTTTGAATAACAGTTCAATGCGTTTAGCACCCTTAGCAATTCCTTGAGAAATCAATCTACCAATAACATCACTATGTTGATCACCCAATGGAAATTTTACTCGAATTGAACTAATCACGTCACCTTGATAACGCAGCATGAATTGATCCAATCTTGTCACAAATTCAGATTCAAAGAGTGGAAGGTCTTGTTGTAACTCTTGAAATGTATAATAACCAAACATGTTATGGATGTCAAAATTGAGGTCTGTTTTTAATAATCTCCATTCGTGAAGCCAATGTTTGGACAATGTGCTGGTTTTCACCAAATCCTTCAAACTTAATTTCGAGAAGATATACGACAAAACACAATCGGGCAAATCACTGTTCAGATTTTTACACCTCTTCATTGCTTCTGATGCAAGCAATAATGAACTTTGAATTAATAGCATAATCAATCAAGTAAACACACAAGCAGTTATCTATTATTGATATGAATAAAATTAAGATTTCAACTAGAACCTACAAAACTAGCATAAGATGTTATACTAAGTGAGATAATTTACCAGAAGATGTCGGAATTATTATTATGACTATGATAAGCTTCTTGTGTTCTTTCTGGGAATTAACGGTTTGGATCGATAACCTAGTGAATTAGGACTTCATCTATATATAGAATCAGGGCTATTTTGATTAGGAACATAGGATAGAGATGAAATAAGATAAAAGCGGTAAAGATAGAGGCCAAAAAATGCTATTTTAAAACCTAGAGGCTAAAATCACAAGTTTCTAAAATTTAAGGGCCAAAAGTGCTATTTTAAAATATAGATGACCAAAATTGCAAGTTTCTGAAACTTAGATACTGTTTGGTAGGGGTGATCGTATCCGAACCAATCCAAAAGTAAAACCGCAAACCGAACCAATCTAAACCGAAACCGCAAAAAACCGCATTTAGTTGAAACCGCACGGATGAGTTTTCTTCTAAACCGCATGGTTTGGTTTGGTTTGCGGTTTTCATTTTAGAAAACCGAACCAAACCAAACCAAACCGCAAATGTTAATTTAACTATATTAACTATTAGCAATCAATTTATTACCTAGTTATACTTAGCAAGTCAAACCCAAATTGAGTCCATAAAACAGTAAGTTGTCAAACATATAATTTCACGCGATTCAAAATTATACTATTAATATTAAAAATAAGTTTTTATGTGTGCAATTTATATATATGCATATTATATTACGTAAATAATAAAATAAATTAAAATTTCCGATGTTTATTTTGTAACATGTTGGTAATATTGTCATATTTATTCTATCGTGATAAACCGCGGTAACCGAACCAAACCTAACCGCATTGGTTTGGTTTGGTTTGGATGACTTTTTAAAAACCAACCGAACCAAACCGAACCGCATGCCATTTTATCTCGCGGTTAGGATGATTTTTATGCTCAAAACCGAACCAAACCGCACCGCGAACACCCCTACTGTTTGGTAAGTCCAATAAGCTTATTAGACTAGCTTTATAAACTTGTAAGAAAAAAATTGAGGCGTTTGGTAAATAATGTTTTTTAATTAGCTTATAGCGATTTTTGAGATGCTATTTCAAGTAGCGTTTGAGCTTATAGCTTATAGTTTTTTACGGCTTTTTTTCTATTTTTATCCTTTAATTTAAATTTATTATTTTTTATAAAATAAAAAACTATCCACTAAAGATAATAACTACCCACTAACATAAATGTCATTTTATGTAATTTTATATTTATCAACCACTTTAAAATCTAATTTTACTAAACACTTAAATTTCAATAAGATAGCTTTTCAGCTATCAGCTATAAGCTAGTTTTTCAGCTATCGATTACCTTATCAACTATAAACTAGTTTATAGCTTAATTTTACCAAACAGAGTCTTATGTACAAAAAGATGAGATTCTTATATTTATTCTCAACTAGTAAATTCACAATTGAATTTCTTTCAATAATGATTTCATTAAACTTGTCACCTATGTGTCTTCTTCTTATAACCTAAAGGGATATGATTTGATCCCTAATAACAACCAAAATGTTCATGTGGCAATACCACGTGTTAAATTAGGATTACACATCGGCAAATGTAATTTTTTAATAATGAATATAATTTAAAACAATTAGGTAATTATAAAAATAAATAAAATAAACAATTAAGTAATTATAAATCAAATTGGGGGTAAATTGAGATGCGTGGAACCCTAGTAACACGACAAATTGTAACTAAGAAGCTTTTTGTTGTTGGGCTTTGGAATGATATCAGATATTGTGCAATTTCTTCCTCCCAGATTACAATTTATTCCCAGATTATAAGCACTTTAGAGAGATAGATGATATAAAATGTGGTAAAATAGAATATATTTATTTTTTTAATGACAAATATTAGTGTATGCTAGTAATATATACTCTCTCCATAACACTTTATAAGAAAAATATACTTTTTAGTGTCATTGTAGATTTAATGTATCTAATCTATATATTGTAGACCAAATATATTAATCTACGATGAATTAAAAAGTCAATTTTATTTATAAAGTGTTACGAAGGATGTATGTTATTTGACTCACTAATCTCAACTTTCAAACTTTTTTCTTTTGACAGAACTTCTGAGCCAAATTCTTTAAAACCTTCAAACATTATATAAAATCTTTAAAATCTAATCTAAGGGCCCAGTTGTTACATATTAACAAAAATAATGATTTTGATATTCAATAATATATGGATTAAATTTGAAAGAGAAATTTTGTCAGAAAAAAAAAAAATTGAAAGAGAAATGATATTTTTTTAGAAAATTTATGCTGTACTTTATGTTTACCCTTAATTTTGGTAAGCAAGCATTATTTTAAATTTAATTACTTGAAGATCTCCTTTGGCTTGTGAAATTATTTTTGTGGTTTTTTAGTCATTAAGAATCGTTGATTATATGGAGAGGGACGTTATATTTTAGGTTGTTTGATTTGTATCATATGGAGAGGGACGTTATATTTCACCATCATTGCATGTTAGAGATCCCAATTTTGAAAATCCAGCACAAAAATTCAACAAAAACTGATCACTAAAACGAGAAATTTCACATAATAATGAGTAATTACAATGTGTTTATATTGAGATCAAATGGCAGACATCTGTTCCTTGCTGACAAGTAAACTTCGTAGTAGGCTATGTGTTCAATACATATTTATTTTGAATAATAATTAATTTTAAATCTCTTAATATAAATTATTTAAATGAATAATAATATAATATAATAAAAAAAGTTATATTTTTTGACTAAAAACTATATTTTAATTAGATGCTTAAATATGTTTTTGGTCCCTGCAATTATGTTTCGTTTTGAAAAGAGCCCCTATAAAAAAAAAATTAATTTTAGTCCCTGCAATATATCAAAACTTTTAAAATAGTCCCTGACTGGATTTAGAGCTGACGTGACCAATTTTTAAATATGTTTTTGGTTCCTGCAATTATGCCTTATTTTGAAAAAAATCTCTGTAAAAAAATAAAAAATTGATTTTAGTACCTGTAAAAAAATAAAAAATTGATTTTAGTCATTGTAATATTATCAAGAAATCCAGTCAGAGACTATTTTAAAAGTTTTGAGATTTTGTAGGGACTAAAATCAAATTTAATTTTTTACAGGGATACTTTTCAAAATAAGATATAATTACAGGACCAAAAACATATTTAAGCCTTAATTATATCAGTGAACCAAATTAAACTACAAATTCCGATATTTTTAGAAAAAAAAATTCTTTTGTAAAAAAATAAGGTTTTTTTTTTCTTTCTAATTTATCCTTTGATAATTTGAGGTATCTACCCATTAACCAATAGGAATAAATGTATACTCTCTTCGTCCCAAAATATAAAAAAAAAAATGGTCAATGAAAGTTATGCAAAATTTAATCCAGATTCATTAACTTTTTGTTAACCATCTTTATTTATATTTTGGGACGGAAGGAGTAACCGGAGACAAAAAAAAATTCAAGAAACAGCTAAGCCAAAAAGGCACCCAAGTCAGTTAGTTAAGTCAGTTTCACTAAAGTTTCAGTTATATCATAAATACATACTTGTATTCAATATTCATTCGTTCAATCAAAATCACTTTCAAACCTTGTTCATCCTCTTCCTTTCTATTATAATCTTTTCTTTAAGTAAGTTAAATTCAGTTTGTTAAGGAAGTTAAATTTAGTTATACATTTCTGTTAAGAGTTTCCATTTTCTGTTTGTTTCAGTTACATTATATATACAAACTAGTATTCAATATTCATTCAATCACTTTCAAATCTTATTCATCCTCTTCCTTTCTCTTATTCAGTTTTTCAAGAAGTGAAGAAAAAAAAATGTCTCTGAATGATAACATTGATGAGTTTGATCAAGATCCTCATTCTTGGTCATTGCAACTGGAAAAACATTTTAGTGGTGAATTCTCAATGGCTTCGGTTCAGTCAAATCTAAAAATGGAAGATAAAGGTCAAGTGGAGGTGTGCAACTATGCCACTTTTGTTGGAATCTACGATGGAAACAAAGGAGATGCTGCTGCCAAGTATCTCGACAATTACATCTTCGAGGATTTACTCGGTGAGTCTTTTTCTAAATTCTTTACTTCATCTTTAGAAACCCTTTGACTGTCTTGTGTTTAGGATCATGTTTAGTCCCTGGTTTTAGAATTTGCTTTTGGTTATGTTGGATTGAATTGGAAGGATCATGCTGTTATTGATAAGAGGTATTTTCGTCCAACTGAAGTTGATAATCTGAAAGGTGATGCTAGTAAAGCTAAGAAAATTATTGTTTAGAAACCTAAGGTTAGTTTTGAAGAACTTGTTAGAATGATGGTTGATGATGATGTTGAAATGGCTAAGAAGGAGAAAGTTCTTGTTGATGCTGGTTACATTGAATGGATTATTATGGTGTTTTCTTTTTTTAAAATTCATACATTGTTCATGTCATTTTCAGTGATTCATTTATAATAGTTGAGGGAGTTTAATTGGATTTGTTAATCTGAGTTGTTTACAGTTTACATTATAGTTTTGGACTTGTTATTTATTCTGCATTGTCTTGTGGAAGTTTAGCTCTATCTCTCTCTCTCTCTGATTCTCAAAGTCTGATTTTCTTTTTAGTTTTGCAATGTGCTAAGAATTTTGTAATTTGGTTGCTATAATTTGTTTCTTTTGATTATGGAGTTGAGATTGGTGTGCTAGATCAAATCTAAACAAGAATCTAGAAACCTGCACTTGTGTACTTTGTATAACGATAAAAAATGAATTTTTCACAATTACATTAGGGTGTTTTAACTGATTGGGAACCTTTGGTTTTTTATGAGTGGCTTATATAAATTTTGCTTTATAAAACTGTTTTAAATATAAACCAACTATCCAATCTCAGATCAACGACTAAGATTGATTACTGCGTGATTAGTATACTACGGTGAATCCGAATCCATACACTATATCAATCAAAATCTGAGTGTGCCTGAAGTGAAGACACTTAATCTCATAGCTTAATATATATATTTTACAATATACATATAGTGGATACAAATTTTGGTGTATTGATCTTGGTGTATTGATGTTGGTGTATTGATTTATTTTTGATACATAGATCGTATTCAGAAATATAGAAAGAGGTTTAATATGAATACGGAAGCCGCTGAAAATATTATGCTAGAAACATTTTCTGAAATGGAGGAAAAATTCAGCGAGGTTGCTGAATTTGGTTATACGGGTTGGAAAAACCGATACATGAGTGTAGTGAGCTCTGCATGTTTGATTTGTTTGATTTGGGGGCGACAGTTGTATCTTGCCAATCTCGGAGACTCGCGAGCTATACTATGTTCTAACCAGCCTGGTTCTGAGTTGCTTGTTCATCAGCTGCTTAGAGATCATAGTTGCAGAAATGTAGACATCCGACAAGAACTCGAATTACTGCATGGGCACGACGATGCCATTTGTTCAAATGTGTTTGGAGAATGGCGTGTCAAGGGGTTAAGCGAGGTAATATCAAAGTGTTTATTATATATTATATGACTATACTTTCATTTCTATGACTCACTTCTAATTTACATATATATATATATGTTGGTTGTCTTAACAAACAGACAAGTAGATGTATTGGAAATGCATATCTGAAGAAAGCTGATTTCACTACAGAGAGAGATTTTGAAGTCCCACCAGGAGAAAAGGTGACGTCAGTATTCACGGAACCAGTGCTATTAGCCAAACCAGAGTTTTATACACGAGATTTAGATGGTACTGAAAAGTTCATCATATTTGGATCTGGTGGATTTTGGAAATTGCTGACTAATGAAGAGGCTGCTACGATCATTAACGACCATCCACGAGAAGTACGTCTTGTTTTTATCTTTGCTAGCCAGTTAATTTTTGGTCTGTTTGTTTATTTCTGATTTTTGCGCGTTTTTTGTGTGCAGGGAATTGCAAAAAGGCTTGCTGCTCAGGCTGTAAAAGTTGCAGCAGAAAGATGGGGCCTAGCCTATAGGGAAGTGATGCTAGCCCCTAAGGGAGTGAAAATCAGCGGAAAGCCTTGCATTTCATCCGAACTAATGAAGCCTGTTTATCATGATGATATAACTGTAATTGTTGTATATTTGGACTTAAATCTTCCTGTGACAGTTGACAGTAATACTTACAACAGTTACAGAAGCCACTCGGATATTGTTCTACGGTCGGCTTTTGGCGGTCCTGTTGAAATTGACGACAAATGGGATTATGGGAAGATTGATGATGTGTATGGTGAAACATAGAAACATAGAGCAAGGAAATAAGATACCTACATAGTTTTGGTGGTCATCGGAGACACATGTATTAGATAGGAAATAAGATGCCAGTTTTTTTCATTTACTCAGTTCAGTTGTAAGTACCTTTGTTTTTCAAATGGAAGTTTGATAACATTTCTTTTCCAATGCACACATACTCTTTTTGAATGATAGTAGTCTGTGTTCCTGTAAATTCTTGCAACAATTTATTAAGCACCCTTGAATAGAGAAGGAAAAATAGTTAAAATGAAAGACACGATATCCGAAATCATGTAACTGCTATCTTGGCAAGGCAAATTTATTATGATTACGAATAAAATAACACTACAAATTATATGCTGTAACAGCAATACAAAATTCACTATAAATAAAATAAGACTACAAAATTACAAGTTCGCATTGTCCTTTTACTTCATCTTTAAGTCTTTCATGAATAAAATTACGTTCAAACCAATAACTATCGGAGACTGTAGTCCATCTTCCGGCACCTATGTAGAATTTGTCAAGAGAGCCAAAAGTAATTTCCTTAAGCGAATTTGCATTCCTCAATAGCTTCCTAGCAAACTTAATTGCATTTATAGTACATACACAACAATGCAACTCAACATATTTCAAATCGCCGTGAAAAAATCCTGCATATTCGCTTTTAAGTTCAGCCAGAGGTGAATTTCGAACCTGAAATTTTAAAATTTCATCATGTATATATAACACTAATGCAAATACTTATTTTAGTTGAAACAAGAGATTAAACACCGATTGCGTATAGCATATAACATATACTACTATAATTTTAAATGAGACAATGTCGGACTGATTATTTTGAAGTCGGAAAAGAAGCGACATTTCTTAAGGGTGAAGTCAACAAGATGGATGCAATTGGAAAGTAGATCCTGAAGCATATCAAGCTTGACAAGAACTAGGTGCAACACAAGAGTTCTCAAATTCTTCAATCCAGAGAAGTCGGTAGGAGTTACTATTCGGCAACTCTGTAGATGTAGATACATCAGTGAATCAGTGTTAGATAAGAGCGTAAAGGAAAATTTGTATTTGTCTATGTTCATAAAAATACTAATATCTTCAATTCTATCTTTGAATAACAGTTCAATGCGTTTAGCACCCTTAGCAATTCCTTGAGAAATCAATCTACCAATAACATCACTAGATTACCTAATGGAAATTTTACTCGAACTGAACTAATCACGTCACCTTGATAACGCAACATGAATTGATCTAATCGTGTCGCAAATTTAGATTGAAAGAGTGGAATGTCTTGTCGTAACTCACGAAATGTATAATAACCAAACATGTTATGGATGTCAAAATTGAGGTCTGTTTTTAATAATCTCCATTCGTGAAGCCAATGTTTGGACAATGTTCTGGTTTTCACCAAATCCTTCAAACTTAATTTCGAGAAGATATACGACAAAACATAATCGGGCAAATCACTGTTCAGATTTTTAAACCTCTTCATTGCTTCTGATGCAAGCAATAATGAACACACACAAGACTTTGAATTAATAGCATAATCAATCAAACAGAACTTGGAAAACTTTATTTTTAGAAGATATACTTGTGCATTAATTCTTCATGATGCCAAAGCAAGTAAACACACAAACAGTTATATATTATTTGAATAAAATTAAGATTCCAACAAGAACCTACAAAATAAATCCCTAGTAGCATACGATGTTATACTAAGTGAGATAATTTACCAGAAGTAAGCACGGTACTTAGAATGTCAGAATTATTATGATTATGATAAGCTTCTTGTGTTCTTTCTGGGAATTAAGGGGTTGGATCGATAACCTAGTGAATTAGGACTTCATCTATATATAGAATCAGGGCTATTTTGATTAGGAACATAGGATAGAGATTAAATAAGATAAAAATAACTAAATTATATATTTAGAGATTAGTAATTGCTATGTACGGTCTATTTGGATTTGACTTATTTTTTAGCTTATGAAAATAAGCTATGCAAATGGTTTATGCCAATGGTTTTGAAATTATCAATGCAACTGTGATATTTTTCAGAGTTTACACCATATTTGTTGAATAAATATCATAATTTGGTGCTTCCAGCCTTAGTTGGTGGAGCCCTAGAGTATCAAAATTCTCACCATATTTGTGAATAAATATCATAGTGTCCTCTGTATTACTTAAAGTCACATATGTCTATTGTAATGGTATGGACCAATAAAGGTCTATACAATTGTTTCATAGATTATCCAACAAAAAATCCACTTCAAGAACACCATACTGATTCAATAACGAGGTCCACTACAAGTGTTTTTGAGATGCAAACTTTGGCATAAAGATGACACAACACATAAATCTACCTCAAACGTCGTCCTATAAACTAGATACGCATCACCACTTATCTTGAATGTTAATCCAAAAATGGAGTAGCGATCCTTTAGACTAAGTTCAGTTTTTATAACTAACCGAACAGATTTGAAACGAGCTCAAAAGTAAAAATAACAAGAACTAAGAACACACTTCGAAAGCACACTATAAATAGGAAATCTTCTTCCGAGATATGATAAAGATACTTTTACACACTTGCTAGAGCCATGTCTAACTTTGATATCGAAGTGCCTTTTGGAGGTATCTCGTTTGAAGGTGCACACTACCTGTCATGGAGGATTCAAACCAAATCCACCACGAGTAATTCACTATAAATAAAATAAGACTACATGATTTTAAGCTGGCATTGTCCTTTTACTTCATCTTTAAGCCTTTTATGAATAAAAGTACGATTAAAAAAATGATCATTGGAACCCTGGGACCATTTTCCGGCACATATATAGAATTTGTCAACTGAGTCAAAAGTAATTTTCTTAAGCGAAATTGCATTCCTCAATAGGTGCTTAGCAAACTCAATTGCATTTATGGTGCATACAGAACCATGTAACTCAACATATTTCAAATCACTGTGAAAAAACCCTGCATATTCTCTTTTAAGTACAACCACATGCTCTGGCGAATTTCTAACCTGAAATTTGAAAAGTAACAGTCACAATATTACACATAAAAATTGTAAAATTTCATCATGCATATATAACACTAATGCAATATTATGCATATAAATAGTTGAAATAAAGAGGTTTTTATTATGATTAAGGCACGTATTGGCAAGATTAAACTGGTAGTGTTCGATAAGCAAAAGTGTTCGATAACATTCTTCTCTCACAAACTAAAAATATTTTTCATATGCTCTTTTAAGTAGCATTTGAGCTCATAACTAATAATTCTAGAGTTTGAGATTAACATATATATTTTTCCATTCATTATTTTAATCGAAGAGATTTCAATATGAATTAAAAATATTATTTTACATGGTTTTAAATTTATCAATTAGTTCAACAAGTAATTTTATTAAACGCTTCAATTTCATTATGTTAGCTTGTCTACTATAGCTATTAACACATAGCAAACATTAAATAAGGATGATAAAACTTCAAGATCAAAGTCAATTTTAATTTCATCAAATCAAATTGATTCACCTTATAACATTTTCATAAAACAAATGAACAACCTAGAAATAAAGAGTTGAATAGCTCACTGTCAAAGAAAGCTTTTGGAGACGTTGAGAGGCCATTAAAACATCTAAAATCGAACAGTATCCAATATTAGGATCATGTGCTTCGTCGATAAATAACTCCAATTGTCTGAGATTTTGAAATCGAACAAAGTCCTTCTTTAATTTTGCTATCTGTATACACCAATAATATTTATTAAAGTAAATAAAAGCAACCAGTGACTCGTTAATTAAAAGAAATTTGGGCGATCAATAGAGGCAACTAGCGCTGCTATCCCAGCAGAACAATGTGGAGCATCAATTTGCAACCAACAGTCCACATTCTTCGTATATTAAGGATGCTGCAAGAGCAGTATGACTAGTGTGCTATTTTTGAAACTCTTTGGATGATTTGGAAGACTCGGAAATGAGCATATCTTTGTTGCTAGTGTGCCTACGGTTGGGTAAGTCGTGAATTCAATTAAGTTGATCTCTTGCCAATGGTTCTTGGCCAAAAAGATGGGTTCACTGTGTTTGTACTATGAGAAGTTGTTCTTTGCTTTTGTTTTGTGGATTTAGTATACTTTTTCCCATTGTTCCAAAAAAGATTATATTTTTTCCCAATTTTGGGGTTATGTACTACTTGTACTTTCTTGCATTATCAATAAAGTATTCTTTGCCGTTCAAAATAATATATTTAATTTTTTATAAATTTTTATTGAAATGATCTATATGATATAAAATTCCAATCATATCTACACAAGTGTGTGTGTGTGTGCATCTACTCTGATCTTAAATATAAGTAGATAAAGAAGACATATCATCGGCCTGTGACCACTGTATTCAAAGGATGACAGATTCAATGCATCAATATCTATCGTACAAGGAGGGACATCCTTGTAGCCACAATCAATTATTTTCAAATGACGCAACTTTGGACTAGTAATTTTCATTTCACGTTTGATATGGCAGTTCTTAAAGGTTACGTCCTCAAGTTGGAGATATTTTTCAAACAAATGAGGCACGGTCCGCTTTTGTAGACATTCACGGAGTCCATCCAACACAATTGTTGTCACATTTTCCAATCCAGAAAACCGAACAAAATTAGAAATTTGACTACCTTTGTAGCTAAACTTGGATAACATATGAGCCTTAATGTTCAGATAGTGTACTTGACGACCATTACAAGAATATTCAAAGGATGAGAGATTTGATGCAATGATATCTATATTGCACGGCATGTAAACCCTACAGTTAACAATGTTCAAATGAAACAATGTTGAACTGATTATATGCAAGTCAGAAACGAAGGCACAATCATCAAGGGTGAAGTCTGTAAGATGGATGCAGTTTGAAAACAGACCCGAAAGTAGATCCGGCTTCACAGGAACTGCATGCAACACAAGAGTTCTCAAATTCTTCAATCCAGAGAAGTCAATAGGTGCTGCTATGAGGCAGTTCTGTAGGTGCAGATACGTCAGAGAATCGGTGTCAGATAAGAGGGTAAATGAAAATTTGAATGGATTCATTTCAATATCAAAATCAGTATCAGCAGTTTCATTTGATAATAACAGTTCAATACGTTTGGCACCCTTAGCAATTCCTTTGGAAATCAATTTATCAATGACACCGCTATGTTTATCACTTAATGGAAAATTTACTCGGATTGAATGAATCACGACACCTTGATAATGCTGCATGAATTGATCCAATCTTCAACAAATTCAGATTGGATGCACGGAAAATTTCTTTGTAACTCTTGAACTGTATTATAGCCAAACATGTTATGGAGATCAAAATTGAGGTCCATCCTTAATCCCCATTTGTGAAGCCAATGTTTGGACAATGCCCTGGTTTTCACTAAATCCTTCAAACTTAACTTGGATAAGATGTACGACAAAACACAATCATCCAGTTCACTGACATAATCGGGCAACTCACTGTTCAGAATTTTACACCTCTTCATTGCAGCTGTAAGCAATAATGAACGAATTAGTAGCATAATATATCATCAATTAATCAAACAGAACTATATTTCATTTTTTGCTACAACAACTGTAAAGATACATATAGAGGTGTACACGGGTATGGGTGAACCATTTAACCCGATGGTCCAAACCAACCCGTTCAAATCAGAAAACGAATCATAAAGTGCAAATTTCTCCTAAAGTTAGTTATGAATCGAAGCTACCAAAACAAAGAAAATATATCAAACAATACAGTAAAAATAAATAAATCAATCAACCAAACAATCAATTAACCTCAATCACAATTCACTAATTAGTAACCTCACAATAAATATATCGAACCAGGCCTGTTATCGAATTCGAAGTGAATCGGTGACTGTGAGCGACAGATCGAGGTGAGATGTGGAAGAGAAGAGGCGGTGGTGAAGCGAGGTGAGACACCGCAACGGCAGCACAGGGGCGGATCCAGACATAAATTATCAGTGGGGCTAACATTTGTGGTCAAAAAACTAAATTATATTAAACTTACTAAAAAGTTATACTAAAAATATATAGCAACACAGTTCTTGTAGTGTTTCTTTTTATCTCTTCCAGTTGTTCATGCCCTATGGGAACATATAGTAGATAGCAACACAGTACTTATATAGTGTAGAAAGGAGGCGTCAAATGTTCATGTAGTGGATACATATATAAACTAGCATGATGGAGTTTCTTCAATCTTAAAAACAATTTCAGTAGGGAAAGTAACCTACTGAATCAAGTGTAATATGTGTATATGTAATACACGAATTTTATCCTTTCAAATAGAGGTGCTAAGCCATGACATTTGAATTTTGAGAACTCTGAAGTTATCCAGAGTGATACTTTTTTGAAGCAATTACCAGTTTCAATCTTAGTGATTCACTATTTCAATTTGATGATCAAAATTTCAATGCATTAATAGGACAGATTACTAAATAGGGTTCAAAGCCTAGTATTAACATAGTCCAAGGCATATGCATAACCTAAACACTTGGTTGCTTCTTCATTTATATTCCATATTTCCTAATCATTCACAATGCTAAGGTTAAAACCATGATTTAAACTACTTAAATTCTGCTGTCAAAGGTCAAAAACAAAATACTCGTGAACATGGCAGCATGCATAAACAATTGGAGAAAAAGATCATTTGGATATGAAAGTACGCAATAACAATGTATTACATCTAAATAACAATACCAAAATTTATAACCAATTAAATAATTCTTACACCAAAATTTCTTCAAATTTTCTAAGTTAAGGTTAACAACACCAAACTTTTCTAACTCAACATGACAACATCACCAATATGGCTCCCTTACAATAACAAGGATTGAGTATATCTATTATCTATATTTATTCAAGCAATCAAAGAAACAAATCAAAATTTCCCAAATCAACATTTTCCAAAATCCTAGAAAAATTATAGAAATTTGTCTCAGCAATTTATATCAAATTTCAGCACCTGAAAACAAGAATTTAAATTTGGAAATTGGAACGGAGCTTTGTCTCTAGAATTTCAGTACCTGTCGCGTCGAGAAGAGAGACAGAAGGGTGAGAACGGCGGCCGGTGGCAAGTGGTGTGGTGCCAGTGGTGGTGTAGCGAGGTGACCGGTGAGACAAAGACAGACAACTAGGATTTCATAAATTTTATTTATGCATACGCGGTTTTTAAAATTTTATGGAAAAAATTAAATATGAATTTTTAAAATTTGAAAAAATAAAAATAAAAGTAACAAAAATTTCAACTTAAAAATGCAATTTAACTTTTTATGATGTTTTAAAAATATCTACAAAATCTACTTACAATATATTAAAAGAAACTATTATTAAAAATACAAGTTTGTATTTATTACTTTCAACGGTATTTTAAGTTTTACGTCCTTAAATGTAATTTTAACTTTAAACTAATAAAAAAAATACAAAAAAAAAGAAGGAAAGAAAGATAAGTATAAAATAAATCTTCCCATAAATATAGCATCATAAATCACATTTCTAAAAAAAAAAAAAATACAAAACAAAAAATATGAGAAACAGAATATAAGCATCAAATAAATCTTCCCGTAAAAATTTAATTAAAATAAATTTACACATAAAAATATGAACAAAAATCACTATAAAAGATACGCTTCAAAAATAGAAACTTTTTTTTAATGAAAAAATAGTAACTCAATCTAACATATAAAAACTTATATGTATATAATATAATAAATAAAAATAGAATAACATAATAAAAGAATATACTTATTTATGAGCTTAAAATAAAAGAACATAAAAATAGAAACAAAAACACAATCGACATGTTTGGATTGACTTATTAACAAGTTTATGTGAAATAACATATGCAAATAAATAAGTTTTTATGTATTATTATAAGTTTTTTAAGGTAGTTCATGAAAACAATTTATAAAGATATAATTCTTTTTAGTGAAAACTTATGAATTAACAATCGACCTGTTTGGATTGACTTATTAAAATGAATATATATTATAATAATCACGGGTTAAATATTTGTCATTACACTTAAAACATCACGGGACAAGTGTTGATCAATAATTTTGTCAAAAAAAAAAAAGAAAGTGTTGATCACTAATAGATAAATAAATTATACACGAGACAATTGTTCTAATAAAAAAAAATCATACACAGGACAATTGTTTTAATAAAAAAAATTTAATCATACACCGATACACGGGACACTTGCTTTAATAAAAAAAATTAATCATACACGGGACAATTGATTTCATAAAAAAAATTTAATCATACATGGGACAATTGCTTTAATAAAAAAATTTAATCATACACGGGATAATTGCTTTAATAAAAAATTTTAATCATACTCGAGACAATTACTTTAATAAAAAAAAAATTAATCATACACGGAACAATTGTTTTAATTAAAAAAAATTGAATAGTAAATATTTTTTTATTATTAATTATAGTTTATTACAGAAAAATCATACACAGGACGATTATTTTAATAAAAAATGATTTAATTTAATATATTTTATAAAAAATAACAGACTGACGTCATTTATAATTTAACAATAATTTAAAAATAAAAGTCAATAGACCCGTATGCACATATCTCAAAACTAGTTCTTATAAAAACAATTATCTACAAAATACTAATCATTCTTTTTTGGTTAGTACACAATAATCATTCAACGTTTAACATTAAAAACTTAAAGTATGTGCATAATTTAAAAAAAAAAAAAAACTATGACCATAATAATTTTGTAGAAATCAAAAAAAAAAAAATGATTATTTTATACAGACTAAAAATATATTTAACCTTAAATTTTATATTAAAAATTACATGTTTTATATTTTGAAAAATTAAATTACAAAATTTTTAAGATTATTTTATGATATTAGATTCCTTAACTATTGTCAGAAGCATTAGTTAGCATTTCCCTCGAATAAATCCCTAAATTGATAACTCATTTTTTTTTACAAAAGGAAACTTAATTCATTTAATTGTATAGTAAATTTTTAATACAATGCAGTATCAAATCGAAAAATATACCGACGAGACCAAAAAAAGGCCGATCTAGCTAACGTATGAGCGATCCTATTCACTTAACGCCTAATAGGCTTCACCTCAAAACTAGAATTAGCTAACAACAAACACTTAATCTTGTGAATAATCTATCAATTTAAGCACGAGCATCTACTTCTCGAAGTAACAATTAATCCATTGATTTCGTCTCTTACTATAGCGCGTTTTTTAGAAGAACAAAACTTTTGTTACAAAAGTATGTTGGAAAAATCAAAATTTACAGATTGTATAACAATTTTGAAGCTTGGAATATATTGAACACTAGCAAGTTCTAGTATTGATACATATTGTACAAAATTTTGAGAAAGTGAAACACCCAAGAAAATTTCATTGATAAAAAGTGAATCTTCACATAATGAGTGATTACAGTGTCTTTAGTATCATGTTTAGTCATTATTTCTATGATTTTTACTTTTCAATTGTTGGTTTGGTACATTAACTGAAAAATTTAAAGTAAATAACCGTAAAGGGTGTTTAGAAGTATACAAAGAGATTTAATATGAAAATGGAAGTTGTTAAAGAGATTATTTTAAAAATGTTTTCTAAAATGGAGGAACAATTCACCGAGTAGCTGAATTTGGTTATTCGGGTTGGAGAAACCGATATATGAGTGTAGTGAGCTATGGATGTTTGGTTTGTTTGATTTGGGCATGACAGTTGTATCTTGCCAATCTCGGAGACTCGCGACCTATACTATGTTCTAACCAGCTTGGTTCTGAATTGCTTGTTCATTAGATGCTTAGAGATCACAATTGCAGAAATGTAGACTTCCGACAAGAACTTGAAGTACTGCATGGGCACGAACGATGATGCCATTTGTTCAAATGTGTTTAGAGAATGGCGTGTCAAGGGTTTAAGCGAGGTAATATTAAAGTGTTTCAAAATTTTATTCGATTACTATAAAAAAACAGTTATTTTTTTTGTAAGAAAAAAAAAGTTGGCACCACTGCCCTAGGATTCTGGAAGTAAATGCATATGAAATGCATATTTGAAGAAGACGTACTTCACTAGAGAGGAAACATTTGAAGCCCCACGAGAGGAAAAGGTGAAATCGATTTTCACAAAGCATGTGCTATTAGCAAAGCTAGAGTTTAACCCTGAGGTCATGCATGATTTTTTGAAGCAAAAATTTAATACATGAAAATGAATGAGAGAGAGAGAGAGAGAGAGAGAGAGAGAGAGAGAGAGAGAGAGAGAGAGAGAGAGAGAGAGAGAGAGAGAGAGAGAGAGAGAGAGAGAGAGAGAGAGAGAGAGAGAGAGAGAGAGAGAGAGAGAGAGAGAGAGAGAGAGAGAGAGAGAGAGAGAGAGAGAGAGAGAGAGAGAGAGAGAGAGAGAGAGAGAGAGAGAGAGAGAGAGATGTATGCTTTACAATTGGTGGATATGGCGTATATAGTTGTGGGTGCTATTCATGTATTTTTGATTGAAGTACATGACTCTAATCATATTTAATTCATAAAAATGAGATAAAATCAATTGTGAGTGATTAATCTACTATTCAAAATTGCTTTTTTTTTTATTTTAGAAATAATAATAAATAATAGTTTTTTTTAGGGTTAAATATGTTTTTAGTCCTTACATTTTACCTTATAGTCAAGAATTGTCCCTACATTTTTTTTATGGTGTAAAAAAACCCTACAATTTTTTCTATGATCAAATTTAGTCCTCACCGTCTATTTTTCTTAATAGAATGCTGATGTGGCGTAGTTAACCAATAATATAATGACACGTGTCCTTTTCCACCATAGTTATTGTAGACCTTTTCACACCAAATTTTTGCTTCTTTCATCTTCCATTTTCACCATAACCACGACAAGCCAACAACGGAGCAAGGACAACAACCATCCAAGCTTCCATTTTTCACAACCGCAACAAGCCAACAACACAGCAAGGACAACAACAATACATAATCCAACCATCCAAATCTCTAATCTTATCCAATTTCTCCAACCTCTATTTCACACTAACCCATGACTTAAAAGTTAAAATCCCAAACTCAAAATCCAATACAACAAATTTCATACCAAATCAAAGAAAACCCACCAGAAACCCAAATGAAATTCATTAAATTCCTGAAAACCCAGATCATGGATAAACATCTAACCCATAAAAATCATTCTTTTTACACCAAATCTAAACCAAATTGAAAGATGAGAAAAAGAGAAAGGGAAGCTTAAGGAGATGAAATTGTTGAAGCTAGTGTTTGAGTTGAGATGAAGATGGTGAATGGGATATAACATTATGCGACTGTACCGGACAAAATCCAAGAGGCCCAATAACTCAATGATCCAACAAATGGCCCAAACAATTCAAATGAGTAACTTGGCGGGAAAGATAAGGCGAGGGCGAGATCAAAAGGCTGGGGGCGACACCCCTAGGTTACGCTCACGTCGCCAACTAGAGATAACCATCCATTACCACCACTAAGACACAGAGGAGAGGGAGAACCGCTCATAACAACCCCTGTAACACGGTGGAAACGGTGGAAACCACCCACGACCTCCATGGAGAGGAGTGGGCGGTTTGTAGATATTTTTGTAATCCTTCTTCTATAAATAAAGGAGGAAAGCTCATTGTAAAGGGTTCGACTTTTTGGTAAATACAAGATCATCATAAGTACTATTATTCCACATTAATATACTTGGGCTCACCCCCTATTATTTTTACTAGAACATTTTGGCGCCCACTGTGGGACTGCGATAAAACGATTCCCAGCCTACCACTAAAATCAGACAAAGTACGAACTCCTCCTCAAGAAAATGGCAGGAGGACAACCGGCAAACGACAACCAAAACCACCTAACCTTGACGGATGCAATGGCGGAATTACGGCGCCTGCAAGCCAAGGTTATCGTAATTGACAAAGAAAAAGCAAACAAAGTGGATGAAACGGAGGAGAACAACATCACCAACTCCCAGCCACTTTCTGGGATGCGAGGGTACCAGACAATTTCAGAACACCCCATCTCCCAGACTTTCACGGAAAAACAGATCCAACAGAACACCTGATGGCGGTGGGTACTAAGACCGCCATCATCGGCGCAGCGGATCATTTGAAGTGCAAACTCCTCTCAGGCACACTTAAAGATGCAGCCCTGAGATGGTATATGAATCTGCCCAAGAATTCCATCGAAAGTTGGACAGATTTTCAGCAAAAATTCACACAACAATTCGCCGGTTCCAATCACATAAAGGTAACGACAACCAGTTTGTTTTCCCTACGACAAAACCACAAAGAGTCATTGAGGGAATACTTGGCGAGATTCTGCGAATCCACAAGCAAAGTAAGCAACCCAAACCAGGAAATGTTTGTCTCTTGCCTTCCATCACGGCCTTAAGGCGGGACATTTCAATGAATCTCTGGCGCAGAAGCTAGCCACATCTATGCAGGAAGTAACAAGAAGAACGGAAGGCTACATAAAGGGGGAAGAAAGTAACGCTGAGAAAAGGATGAGAGACGCCAGAGAAAGAGGCCCAGTTAATAGAGGAAACGGCCAGAGCGAGTTTTACCATCATCATAGACGCCCAATACCCAATCATCACGGAATTGAGCGTCATAAGAAGCCGTACCAACCCCCAAGACACTTTCAGGAAGACAGAAAGGAATACACACCACTCAACCGCGCCCGGGTCTACATCATGAATGAAATCCTGGAAACAGGATTAGGACGACTACCTCCACCGAGAAGCAAGGAACACACCATGAGATTAAACCCCAACGCCTGGTGCGCATATCATAGATGCAGGGGCCACGACACCGAAAAATGCTTCAAGCTAAGGGATTTGATTGAAGAATTGATAAAAAGCGGTCACTTGAGGAAGTTCATAGAGGATGCCATAGAGGATGCCACCGCAGGAAAAGTGGTTGTCCCAAAGGTGCAACATAACCACCCAAAGGATCGCTCTGAAGGAGAGGATCCGGGCAAAGGAAAGAGGATCTCCGTGAACACCATTGCAGGCGGATTTGTAGGAGGTGAAGAATCCTCAAATGCTAGTAAACGTTATGTAAGAAAAATGGATCAAAATGAGAAGTTTATAGGTCATACGAAAGTGACGCCCGTCCCTGATCTATCATTCACCAAAGAAGACAAAAGAGAAGTCATGCCACATGATGACGACCCCCTTGTGATACAAGTGCAAATACTGAACTGTGACGTCAAAAGAGTGCTGATAGACTCGGGAAGTTCAGCAGATATAATGTACTGGGAAACCTTCAAGGCGATGCAACTATCAGACGAACACCTGTTACCCTACAACGACACGTTGATAGGCTTCGCCGGCGAACAAGTAGAAGTTATGGGATATACTACCCTCTTGACTACGTTTGGAGAGGAGGAGAACGCCAAGACTATCAAGGTGAGATATTTGGTAGTCAAAACCCCATTCACTTCGTACAATATTATCATTGGAAGGCCAGCCTTCAACACACTAGAGGCGGCATTGTCAGCTCTCTATCTGTCCATCAAATATCCTTTGGACAATGGAAAAGTAGGAACAATTAGAGGAGACCAAAAGCTGGCGAGGAGATGCTACGAGTCTAGCCTGAAGATCAGGCACAAATAAAACACAAAGATGGAATCAATGGCGTCACCCAAAAAAGGAGGCGGAGTTAACATGATCTCGCCCCTAGACCTTGATCCAAGAGAAGATTTCACAGAAAGAAGAATGAGTCCCATTGAGGAATTAGAGCAAGTCCAAATTGGCGACAGGCCACACCAAGTAACCAACGTCAGAACCACTTTGAAACAATATGAAAAAGAAAAGATCGTGGCCATGTTAAAGAAGAACATAGATCTTTTTGCGTGGAAACCGTCTGATATGCCAGGATTTGACGAAAGCGTGATAACACACAAGCTATCCATCGCGCCCAACGTCAAGCCCGTTTCACAAAGGAAGAGGAAGATAGGAGAGGAAAGGAGGACATCAATCAATGAAGAAGTGGAAAAATTGAAAGCAGCAGGTTTCATCGAAGAAATAAAGTATCCGTCATGGTTAGCAAACGTAGTTATGGTAAATAAAGCGAATGGCAAATGGAGGATGTGCGTAGATTTCACGGATCTGAACAAAGCTTACCCAAAGGATCCCTATCCTCTCCCTAACATAGACATGCTTATTGACGGAGACTCAGGATACAAGATGTTAAGTTTCATGGATGCATACTCGGGTTACAACCAGATAAAGATGAATCCTGCAGACACGCCTCACATAGCTTTCATGACTAATACGTGCAATTATTTCTACAATGTCATGTCGTTTGGTCTGAAGAACGCTGGCGCCACCTATCAAAGGTTAATGGACAGAGTATTTTCGGAGCAGATAGGCAAAAATGTGGAAGTGTACATAGATGATATGGTAGTGAAGACCACAAAAGGTGGAGAACACGCCGAAGATTTAGGCGACATACTCGCCTCAATGAGAAAGTACAACATGCGATTGAACCCGTCAAAGTGTTCTTTTGGAGTTCAATCTGGAAAATTCTTAGGCTTCATGCTTACAAACAGAGGGATAGAAGCTAACCCTGACAAATGCCAAGCCATAATTGACATGAGGAGCCCAACAACAGTGAAGGAGGTCCAACAACTAGCAGGAAGGATAGCCACCTTATCAAGATTTCTATCCTGCTCAGGAGAAAAAGCATTCCATTTTTTCTCCACTCTAAGAAAGAGCAAAAGGTTCATATGGACGCCTCAATGTGAAGAAGCTTTTCTAAAGCTTAAAAGCTTTTTGGCGTCACCACCAATATTAACTCGCCCTCAGAAAGGAAACACCTTGTACTTATATTTGGATGTCTCGGACAATGCCCTTAGTTCAGCGTTGGTGCAAGAAGTCAAGGGTGAAGAGAAGCCAATATATTTTGTGAGCAGAACATTCAAAGGCGCTGAAGCAAAATACCAGAAGATAGAAAAGCTATCCTTGGCCGTCGTCATCACGGCAAGGAAGTTAAGACAATACTTTCAGAGTCATAAGTTGGTGGTCAAGACGAACTATCCCATAAAGAAAGTCCTAAGGAAGCCTGATCTAGCAGGGAGAATGGTGGCATGGGCAGTAGAATTGTCAGAGTTTGATATAACCTTCTCTCCTAGGGGCGCAATAAAATCGCAAATTCTGGCGGATTTCATACTAGAATAATCAACCCCGCCTAAAGAAAACAGCGAGGAACCTTGGACACTTTCAGTAGATGGTGCGTCTAACCTAAAGGGAAGTGGAGCAGGAGTGGTCCTAGAGGGACCTGATGGAGTACTCATAGAGCAATCTCTGAGGTTTGCCTTCAAAGCAAGCAACAACAAGGCTGAATACGAAGCCCTTCTCGCGGGAATGAAGTTGGCGAAGGAAATGGAGGTCACAGATCTCAGAGTAAAAAGTGATTCACAATTGGTAACCAACCAAGTGTCATGAGAATTTCAAACAAGGGATCCCCAATTAACTAAATATTTGGAAAAGGTAAATAAGTTAGCGAAATGTTTCAATTCATTTCAGTTGATCTATGTACCTAGGGAGCAGAATGCAAGGGAGGACTTGTTATCCAAACTCGCCAGCACCAAGAAACCTGGAAGCAACATGACCTTTATTCAAGAAACCATTGCAAACCCAAGCATCAACGAAGAGGAGACTCACCTGGTCATAGAAGAGGAAGATTGGCGAACTCCCATTATCAAATACTTACAGAGGGATGAACTCCCCATACCAAGAGAAGAGGCGTACAGAGTTAGAAGAATGGCGTCATGGTACTCCATGCTAGGAGATAAGCTATACAAAAGGGGATTCTCAATCCCCCTGCTGTTATGCATAAGCAAGGAAGAAGCCAAAGGAATCTTAGAGGAAATTCATGAAGGATCATGTGGAAGCCACATAGGAGCAAGATCATTGGCAAGCAAGATCCTTAGAGCAGGATTCTTCTGGCCAGAGCTACATAGTGACGCTGCAAGATACGTAAGGGCATGCGATAAATGCCAAAGATTCTCAAACCTGCACTACGCCCCAGGAGAACCCCTCAAATCAGTCCTTTCACCTTGGCTTTTCTTCATGTGGGGCGTAGACATATTGGGTCATTTCCCTACCTCATGGAAACAGGCTAGATGGATCATAGTGGCGGTGGATTACTTCACTAAGTGGGTAGAGGCGCAACCTTTGTCAAGCATCTCAGCAGAGTAGGTGAAGAAGTTCTATTGGAGAAGGATCATATGCGGATTTGGTCTTCCCAAATACATCGTATCAGATAACGGCACAAAGTTTGCAAGTGAGAAGGTAGTCTCATTTTGCAAAGAAAAAGGAATTCAGAATACCTTCATATCAGTTGAGCACCCTCAAGCCAATGGGCAGGCTGAATCAGCCAATAAGGTCATATTGAAAGCCTTGAAAAGAAGATTATCAAGCAAAGGAGAAGCTTGGGTGGCTCACCTCACTGCCATATTATGGTCCTATCACACAACTCCGCAATCATCAACAAGGGAGGCACCGTTCACCATGGTTTATGGCGCCGACGCCATGATTCCAGCAGAAATAAATCCCCCAAGATGGCGACGTGAAACCACAACGGCTCAAGAGAACAATGAAGTGTTGCAGGGGAACCTTGACTTGATATAGGAAGTAAGAGACAAAGCACACTTCAGAGAATTCGCCACAAAGCAAAAAGTAGGCAGAAAATACAACACGAGGGTAATCCCAAGAAGATTCAAAGAAGGCGATCTAGTCCTGAAAAGACCGATGGGAAAGGATAAAGGAGGAAAATTGGCAGCAAATTGAGAAGGTCCATTCAGAATCAATGATGTCTTTGAAGGCGGAGCGTACAGGCTGGAAACCATGGAGGGCGAGGTCCTACACAGGACGTGGAACATCTCCAACCTCGGATTTTATTACAGCTAGGCCAACAACGCCTAGAAGGCGAGACGAATTCCAAGGAGCATCATCAACCTCGACTCGCCACCTAAGAGATATTTCCTGTTTTTATTTTGGTTTTTTGTTTTTATTTTTTAAAGAAAATGCATGAGGATGTAGTACTGATTCAAACAATTTAAAAGTGATGATAAACTCTTTTTTCCGACGAAAGCAGGAGTTTTTAACGAGACTCATCATTCAAAATGCAAAAAATTCTTCCATTAATCAGAAAAGAATTGTTGTTACAATGTTTGCAGATGGCTTATTATTATCTCAATCTTATTCTTGAAGGCGACAAAGGAAGAAAAAGTGTTGAAACACCATGGCGTTATCTGTAAATCTTACGAGTTGGATACGTCAAAAAATAGAAACGGCGATACCCCTAAGTCTTACGAGTTGGGTACGACGGAAATGCGTTGAAACACCATGGCGATATCTGTAAATCTTACGAGTTGGATACGTCAAAAATAGAAACAGCGATACCCCTAAGTCTTACGAGCTGGGTACGACGGAAATGCGTTGAAACACCATGGCGTTATCTGTAAATCTTACGAGTTGGATACGTCAAAAATAGAAACAGCGATACCCCTAAGTCTTACGAGCTGGGTACGACGGAAATGCGTTGAAACACCATGGCGTTATCTGTAAATCTTACGAGTTGGATACGTCAAAAATAGAAACAGCGATACCCCTAAGTCTTACGAGCTGGGTACGACAGAAATGCGTTGAAACACCAAGGTGTGATCCCTAAATCTTATGAGTTGAACACGTCTAAAATAGAAACGGCGATACCCCTAAGTCTTACGAGCCGGATACGACGGAAATGCGTTGAAACACCAAGGCGTGATCCCTAAATCTTACGAGTTGGACACGTCTAAAATAGAAACGGTGATATCCCTAAGTCTTACGAGTCGGATACGACGGAAATGCGTTGAAACACCAAGTTGTGATCCCTAAATCTTATGAGTTGGACATGTCTAAAATAGAAACGGCGATATCCCTAAGTCTTACGAGCCGGATACGACGGAAAGGCGTTGAAACACCATGGCATGATCTGTAAATCTTACGAGTTGGACATGTCTAAAATAGAAACGGCGTTATCCCTAAATCTTACGAGTTGGATACGACGGTAAAGGAAAAGGCGCACGTTGCAAGGCGCAGGCGACGTCAGAAACAATAATATAAAAGGCGAAGCCCAATAACCGCCAAAGAAAATCAAAGGTATAATGCATGTCATTCTTTAATCATTTTTTACAATATTGTATAACGCAACAGTGCAGAAAAGGAAGCAATATTGGAAAAAGACTTATGATAACAAAGATCCACTTTTCATTGATAAGAGAGATTACAATGAAATCAAGATACAAATTCAAAGACATCGCCAACGGGCGAGATCAAGCACATCATGAGGATTAACCATAAATACATGGCGGAAAAGAAATTCGCGAATTAAGCAAAAGACATCATTTCATTCAAGTCATAAAATTCAACGATTACAAAGGGAGGCGGAGCTCACTCAACGCCATTTGAAGGAATAAGAAAAACAACATACAACAAAGGAAAACAAATCAAAACTACTTAAACGCCTTATAAGCAACCTCGACGGCGCGGGCGTGGCAGTCCTCCATCAAGTTTTTCAGTTTCTTCGCCACGTCAGAATCTTGGGTGATTTTCCTCATGTCGTCATTAAGGACGTCATCCTTCTCCTGAAGACGGCACAAGTGTGAGCGAGTTCGGATTAGTTTGGCGACATCATATTGGATGTCCATCTCCAAAGACCTCTTTCTCTTCACAAGGGGTTTAAGCTGGCCCTCCAACTCATCAATTCAGTTGTCTATGGCCTCCTCTGCCGAGAGGGAAAGCGCCATCACTTTTTCCTGAGATTTTATATGTTCTTTAACCATTTCAATCCTTCTCTCCAAAGCCTCGGCAAGTTCTCTCTGACAATGCTCCACATTCTCAGTGGTCTCGATGAAAGCACCGTCGTCTAAGAACCTCTTGTCCAATTCCTGCACCACGGCCAGAAATTCCTTTTGCTCATCTGTCAGCCTCCAAGAATAGTCCTGCAACTCTTTCACCATGGAGGAAAAATCTTCCACCTTGTCCAGCAAGTCATCAGTATCATAACACATCATATTCCTCAGTTGGAACAAAACTGGCATAGCAGGCGATGCCGGAGTAGCAGCAGGAGAAGACATAGCCACAAAAACGAATGATACAAAGAACAGATAGAGAATGAGGAATGAAGTAATTTGTATACAGCAAAGCTCCTATTTATAATCAAAGGATAGGAAGCATGATCAGAAGTAGTGGGCAGTTACCACACCACGTCCGGCCATTATCAACACTTCGCCTCTTTGAGCCTCGTGCTTGGGGGGTTGTGTACCGGACAAAATCCAAGAGGCCCAATAACTCAATGATCCAACAAATGGCCCAAACAATTCAAATGAGTAACTTGGCGGGAAAGATAAGGCGAGGGCGAGATCAAAAGGCTGGGGGCGACGCCCCTAGGTTACGCTCACGTCGCCAACTAGAAATAACCACCCATTACCACCACTAAGACACGGAGGAGAGGGAGAACCGCACATAACCACCCCTGTAACACGGTGGAAACGGCGGAAACCACCCACGACCTGCATGGAGATGAGTGGGGCGGTTTGTAGATATTTTTGTAATCCTTCTTCTATAAATAGAGGAGGAAAACTCATTGTAAAGGGTTCAACTTTTTGGTAAATACAAGATCCTAAGTACTATTATTCCACATTAATATACTTGGGCTCACCCCCTATTATTTTTACCAGAACAGCGACAATTGCAATGAGTGATGCTATAGTGGTGTGATTTCACGGTGGAGAGTTTTCTCCGATGAGTGTTGTTGCGGCGAAGAGTTTTCTCCAATGAGTGATGTTGTCGTGAAAAATGGAAGATGAAAGAAGGAAAGATTTGGTGTGAAAAGGTCTACAATAACTATGGTGGAAAAGGACACGTGTCACTATATTATTGGTTAGCTAGGCCACATCAGCATTCTTTTAAGAAAAATAGACAGTGAGGACTAAATTTGATCACATAAAAAATTGTAGGATTTTTTTACAACATAAAAAAAATGTAGAGAATATTCTTGACTATAAAGTAAAATGTAGGGACTAAAAACATATTTAACATTTTTTTTAATATATTTTCTTTAATTAATAGTCTATCTATTACACAAATGCAAGATCAAATCCAAAAAAGTAGACCTTACAAAAAAAATCCAAAAAACAGACAAAAAACAACACAAATAATAGCAAAAAAAAAACCAAGGAAATCTATCCTTACAATAAAAGAGTAGCATCCTTTTCACAAACAAAGTACCCTGGCAGCTTGATGGAATAGCAGGCGAGCAAGAACAAGATAACGAATCAGCCTCTCTGAATTCAAAATGATAGTGCAGCCTCTTAATACAAGGCTACATTTAAAATTTCTCGGCACACATATTAGTTCAAATATTAGTAAAAATGTTGGTCCATAGTCTATTATTAATGGTTTCAAGTCACTCGTTATACATAGAATATTATTTTAAGTTATATAGTTTAATTCTATAAAAATCAGAGGCGGAGCCAGGACCCTACACTAAATATCAGCACATTAATCAACATAAATCAAAACATCGCCAAACAAGAAATACAAACATATGATTGTTTTAACTACAAAATTTAATTCACGAAATCCTAAACTAAATATCAGCAACAGAGAGAAGAAATGTTAACGGAGATGAACAATGATAAACAGTGAACGAGAAATAAACGGTGATAAACTGCAAAATTGGTGAACAGTGAAGAGGACAAGAACATAAATTTCACTCGTGTATAGGGTGCCCAACAGAACAATTAATGAAGAAGAGTCGATCGAAGAGGCGGAAATGTTACCGGAACGGAGGTGAACGGCGATAAACAGCAACGATGAACAGTGTAAATGAGTTCAACTAAAGGAGAAAAAGGAAAGAGAGAAATTAAAACACGGAAACTAATGTATATATTTGGACTAACATAAATCCATATACATACATTGGTTTCCGTATTTTAATTTCTCTCTTCCTTTTTATCCTCTACCAAGCAAAGGCTTAAAGCTTAACTATGGTAAAGTAAAGGTGGAGGAGTATAAACAGTGTATTATTTGGTAAATATACGTGTGGTTAATTCTAAGTTACTAATCAATATTTTGAATTTGTAATACAAGGGTATTTATGTAAACACACAAAGTGTGAGGTGATTAGTGTTGACTCTTGGAATTTCGTGCGTGTTCGGTCTTCGTAGAGAATTTGGTTACGTGGCAAGCACTCATTGGTTTCGTGTTGATGTACCGGTATAGTAGAATCTTAAAACTATTAGACTTGGATGCCTCTTTCTTAATTTGAAAGTTCATGGTACTTTTTTTCCCAAGGAGAATTATCGTTTTTTAAAAAATAAATAGGCTCATTATATTACATTAATCATGAGATGTCTTGTAAATATCGATCTCTTGAGTATATTTGCAAACATATCAATAAATTAGGAAATGTAAATAAATGAGTTTTTAAGAGATATTTAATCTCTCTTGTTTGCTAAGTTGGCTTATGAACTGTAGGGCTTCATAAATTATCAAGATAGAAGAATGGAAATGGAAGTTCCTCAACCAACTAGATGATTTCCTTGATCAAGCTCTCATGCTCCATGATTTGAACTTAGAAGCATTTCCTGTGTACTATTGATGGCCCAGATTCATCATATTCTGCCTTTGAAATCCACATCTGCACAAGGAAAATTAAAAATATCGCTATATCAGAAAGGAACATATTAAAACGACTCAACTAAGCCTCTCAATAAAACACATTTGTTATTTCCTCCGACTTTTTATAACTTGTACTTATTATTAGAAATTAGAAAAGAAATCTCATGATTAGATTAATTTGCTGAATTAACAGTTCAAAATTCGTCAACTATACCTGTTGGAAAGTGGTGAGGGATGCCAAAATGGAACCTCCAATCCAGACACTGTACTTCCTCTCTAGTGGTGCTACAACCTTGATTTTCATGCTACTAGGTGCCATTGTGGTAATCTCCTTACTCATCCTATCAGCAATACTAGGGAACATTGTCGAACCACCACTCAAGAAAATGTTACCATAGATATCCTTTCTAATGTCGACGTCACACTTCATGATCGAGTTAAACGTTGTCTCTTGGTTTGTTTTTTTATGGTATAGTATGCTGGCCTTTTGTTACAGGGAATCGCGAAAAGGCTTTTGACGACTACTCTAGAGATTGCAGCTAGCTAGAAGATATAATATAAGCTATACGGAGCTTCGGCAGATTCCTACGGGACATGGTGTTATTAGAGGTCCTAGTGTTTCTGTTAAAGGGACTAGGCGGGCTTATCATGATGATATCTATGTGATTGTTGTATTCTTCGACAAAAAGCCCTATCTGAATCCAACTGTGATGTCAGTGGTGACCTCGGTGCCAGGAATCAATTCCTTCAGAGACTTCTCTGATGCGATTCATCCATTACCTTTTAGATATCTCGATCTCGATGTGGTCTCTACAGCACATCAATATCTTGAGAGGATTGTCTGACACGATTCATCCATCATAACCTTTCAGATATCTCGATGTTGTCTTTGAAGCACATAAATAGAGTTGGTTCATTCACTCAGTTTTGAGACAATGAATATTCTTGCAACACTAAACATGGTTTAATATAACCCAATTGTCTTTTATTTTGGTCATTTATTTGTGTTAGAACAAGACTTAGATGAATAGAAAGAATGGTTAAGCACATAAAATCATAGAAACCCTAGATAATGTGAATTATGTGAAATGTTGTGATGAAGGAGAATAGAGAGAAAAGAGAGAATTGGGAATGATAATTGTGCAACAATGTGAAAATATTATTGAGAGATAACACATTACATTGTTGAGCACTTTATTTATAGCTCATTTGTAAAGTAGCTTGTGATACAAGCTACCTTCACACACACACACACACACACACTAACAAACAAAGCTATGATTGTAACTAACTTTCAACAACCATAACTAACTCTAACTAACACTCTAGGTTATGACTTACACACTTTCTAACACTCCTCTTTAAGTCAAAACCTACTTAATTTCACATACACCAAGTCTCTCTCTAAGAAACTCAAATCTGTCAAGCTTCACTGCCTTGGTGAAGCCATCTGCAAGTTGCAGATCTGTTGGACAGTATTGCACTTCAATCATTCCATTTGCCACTTGCTCTCTGATGAAATGGAACCTTGTATCTATATGTTTGCTCCTCCCATGAGAAATAGGATTCTTAGTAAGGCTTATGGCAGACTTATTATCAATCCTAAGTATCAAAGGCTTCACTACTTCACACTTGAGCTCCTTCATTACTGAATCAAGCCACAGAGCTTGGCATGCTGCAAAGGTGCCAGCTATGTACTCAGCTTCACATGATGAAAGAGCAGTCACCTCTTGCTTCTTAGTGCACCAAGATATTGCTGCATTGTTGAATTTGAAGACATAGCCTGATGTACTCTTCCTATCAGCTGTATCTCCACACCAATCACTATCTGAATATCCTACTAGAGCACTCCCTTCACTGTTTGTGCCAGTAGGAAACAACAAGCCAAAATTCATAGTTCCCTTTAGTTCCCTTTCCTAGGATCATGCATATATCTGCTAATCATGCTCACAGAGAAGCAAATATCTGGTCTGCTATTACACACATATCTAAGTGATCCAACCATTTGTCTGAACATAGTTGCATCTACCTTCTCCATATCCTTGCACTCATCAAGTTTGCAGCTTGTATCAGATGGATTTGAACTTGGTTTGCAGTCAACCAATTCAAACTTCTCTAGCAGTTCACCAATGTATTTTTGTTGGTGCACTAATAGTCCATCATCTATCTTGAGAAATTCCATTCCTAAGAAGAATGAAAGTTTGCCAAGATCACTCATTTCAAACTCATCCTTCAACTGGCCTTTCAATCTTTCAATCTCTGAAGCTTGACTACCAGTTATAAGCAAGTCATCAACATAGAGGCATATGATTACCAACTCTTCATTTTTCAATCTCTGCACATATACTCCAAATTCTACAACACATCTTCTGAAGCCTATCTGAATGAGGAATTGGTCAATTCTCTTGTTCCAAGCTCTAGGAGCTTGTTTCAAACCATACAAAGCCTTATGTAATCTGTATACCATCTCTTCTCTGCCTTGAACTTCAAAGCCAGGTGGTTGTGACACATACACTTCCTCTTCTAGTGGACCATTTAGGAATGCAGATTTTACATCCAAATGGTATAAACCCCACCTGTTCTTACTAGCCAGTGCTACTACAAGCCTTACAGTTTCAATTCTAGCAACTGGAGCAAACACTTCATTATAATCCACACCATATTTCTGTAAGAAACCTCTAGCTACTAACCTTGCCTTATGTTTTGAAATTGTCCCATCAGCATTCAGCTTCACTTTGAACACCCATTTCACATCAATTTTCTTTTTCTTGTCTGGCAAGGTAACTAGCTTCCAAGTCTTGTTTTTCTCAACTGACTGGAGCTCTTCTTCCATAGCTTTCTTCCACACGCTACTCTTCAAAGCATCTCCTAGATCAACAGGTTCTGACCCTGCTAGCAGAGCTAAGTGAATGAGATCACCTTCACTACTAACAGCATTGTCAGGAATTATTTCACAGTCATTAAGCCTGCTTGGTGCTTGCCTGATTCTTTGAGGCCTTACATTTGCTTCCACTTCTTGTTGTACTGCCTCAACTTCATCATGATTACCTTCATCATCTGATTCATCACTTGAGTCAGGATAAATGTAGCTATTTTGAATCTCACTTCTGTATACAGGCTCCACATCCCACTTCCACATCTCATCTTCATTCACTATCACATCTCTGCTAATGTGCACCTTTTGAGTCACAGGATTATAGAGCTTGTATGCACCTGTTGGATGATACCCTATGAGTATCATGGCTTCACTCTTATCTTCCAATTTGGTTCTTCTAGCATCTGGCACATGCTTGTAACACAGAGAACCAAAAATCTTCAAGTGTGTTACACTAGGTTTTCTCCCTGACCAAGCTTCCTCTGGTACTACCTCTAGCTTCTTTGTAGGACACTTGTTCAAGATGTAAGCAGCTGTGATTGCTGCTTCACCCCAGAAGTTGTGTGGTAAACACTTTTGCTTGATCATGCTTCTTGCCATATCCAACACAGTTCTATTTCTCCTCTCTACTAAACCATTGTGCTGTGGTGTGTAGGGTGCAGTAATTTCATGCACAATACCTTGGCTTGTACAGAAATTCTCAAACTCCTTAGAAGTGTATTCACCTCCACCATCAGTTGTTAAGATCTTAATTGCTTTATCACTCTCCTTCTCAATTAAGACTTTGAATTTTTTGAACACTTCTAAGGCTTCACTTTTCACCTTTATAGTGTATAACCATAGCATCCTAGTGAATTCATCAACAAAGCTGATGAAATACTTGCTACCTCCTAGTGAAGCAACTTCAATAGGACCACAGATATCTGAATGAACCACATGTAATGCACCAACAGCTCTCTTAGGTGCTTCAGTCACAAAGGATTTCCTGCTATGTTTACTCTTCACACACACATCACAGACAGGTTTCCTAACACTGATTCTAGGTAAACCAGACACCAAGCTCTTTGAATTTAAATCACCAAGGCTTATGAAATTCAAGTGACCATACCTCATGTGCCAAATCTTCTCATCATCTTCATTCATTGTTGAAGACATGCACATCATATCTTCACTGCACATATTCCACTTGTAGGTCTATTCTTTGACAAGGTTGATTTCAAAATCAAGTTCTTCTCTTTGTCAAACAATTTCAGAGAATCTCATTCTATAGTCACTGAGAATCCCTTCTCCACTAGTTGACCAATACTCAAGAGATTACAATTCATTTCAAGCACATACAATACCTCAGATATTGTCACTTTCACACCTTTCTTAGTTCTGAACACAATGTTTCCAACACCTTCTGCACCTAGTTTACTACTATTGGCTAATTTGATACTAGTCTTCTTGCTAGAATCAAACTTAGTCAACCATTCTCTGTGTGCAGTCATGTGATTTGAGCAGCCTGAGTCAAGATACCACTCTTCATTCTTGACTCTCTCTTCACAGGTAGTAGCCATCATTAGCACTGAGTTGGGGTCTTTGCTCTGAGCAACATTAACTTCACCATCACCTTGTTGATCTTTCTTATACCAACATTCATCTGCAAAGTGTCCATGCTTTTCATAGTTATAGCATTTCACCTTGCTCTTGTCAAAGTTCTTCTTCTTGTTGTAACCTTTGGCAGACCCTCCTCCTTTAGAGGATTTAGGTTTGTCATCAGGTTTTCCTTTGAAGCCTTGAGCCTTACCCTTCCATTTGTGCTTTGGATTCTTACCAGAACCCTCCTTCTTGTGAGTTTGAGCCTGCAGAGCTTGTTGAGTTGATCTTTCTGAGCCTCTATCAAGAATCATCAATTCGTGTGCTTCTAATGAGCTCTGCAGTTCTTTAATCTTCAAGGTTTTCACATCCTTTTGCTTCTTGTATAGCTACTACTATGAAGTCAAACCTTGGGTTCAGAGATCTTAGCACTTTTTCAACCATCATTTGTTAAGAAATTGTCTCACCACATGTTTGCATTTGATGCACCAATTCTTGCAGTTTTGAAAAATAATCACTCACCTTATGATCTTCTTCCATCTGCATCATCTCATATTTCCTTCTGAAGGCTTGCAATCTCACTTGCTTAACCTTTTCCCCACCATCATGATAGCTATCTAGTATATCCCATGCTTCCTTGGCCTTTGTAGCTCTTGAAATCTTCTCAAAGTGCAAACTATCTACATTTTGCTAAATGTAGAAGAGAGCCTTGCAATCTTTCTCCTTGGCTTCTTTGAAAGCAGCTCTCTGTGCTTCACTTGGATTCTCCACCAGATCCTCATAGCTAGTAGTGACAAACTCAAGCAAATCTTGCGCGCCAAAGAGGGATTTCATGTCACAGCTCCATCTATCCCAGTTCTTGGAATCAAGAACCAAGATATTCGTGCCAAAACCATTGTTATTCATCTTGTTCTTGTGAAGGAATCAATCACACACCTCACTCAAGTGTTTCCCAAATGAATGTTCCTCACTGTACACTCGTGTTTCCCTATGAAAACAACCTGAACCAGGCTCTAGATGCCACTGTTAGAACAAGACTTAGATGAATAGAAAGAATGGTTAAGCACATAAAATCATAGAAACCCTAGATAATGTGAATTATGTGAAATGTTGTGATGAAGGAGAATAGAGAGAAAAGAGAGAATTGGGAATGATAATTGTGCAACAATGTGAAAATATTATTGAGAGATAACACATTACATTGTTGAGCACTTTATTTATGGCTCATTTGTAAAGTAGCTTGTGATACAAGCTACCTTCACACACACACTAACAAACAAAGCTATGATTGTAACTAATTTTCAACAACCATAACTAACTCTAACTAACACTCTAGGTTATGACTTACACACTTTCTAACAATTTGTACCTTTATAATTACACTCATACATTATACATAACCAGATTTTTATCCCCACATTTAACTCAACACTCACTCACATACATCTTTGCTCTCCAATCACAGTTTATTCTTGCAACACAGTGATCTCTTGAGATTTTATGGTTTTAGGATAAATTGAAAGCAGTTTCTTTCAAAACAGTATGATGTTTTTGTGGCTTGAAAATATAATAGAAAAACAATTTCCATGTTTTAGTATCAGAATCAGAACAAAGCTTTGGTTAGTGTTTCTGTCAAAATCAAAGTTTTGCCAGATGACAGTTTTGATGTCATTTAGCATCAGAACAAATATTTACTATTGAACATGAGTAAGGAACCTCAATACTCAGACCTCAAAGAAGTACATACTAATAAATCTCCAATTCTAAGAATAGGACATACTAATAAATCTCAAGGCAAGTACAGCTAAAATTCGTGTTATGCAAATTCATAGAATTTTATGCTTCATAGGTAGCACGAAACTGTTATCTATTGTTCTATTGGATTATGTGTTGTGTAATCTTAATTGGCCTTTTAACCTTGTTTTTGAGTCATCTTATCCCGATCTCAAATTGTTTAGTCACTTTCACTCATAGTTATGTTTATATTCAGCATTGCATTATAGGACAGTTGATTGGTGTGTAGGATGAGTCATGGGACCTTTATATGATCTTTCATGGTCATTTAGGCCATCCAACTTCATTTGAACTTCATAACATGCTTTAATTATTACTCATATTTTGGATTGGATTATTTGAGTTTATCTATTGGTATAACCACTTGTGAGGCTATTTAGAAAAGCTTACGGAAATAAGAACCAAAATTCTTTGAACGAGTGTGGATGGAATTGAAACAATAACCAAAATTTAAATGAATTGTTATGTATTGGTTGATTGTATAGTTGTATATCATAAAATTTACTAATGTCTTAGTTAAAATCGATATGGAAATCAAGAAATTAAGCTTACCAGAATTTACCAGCTAATTCTCATTGTTATGGCTACAGTGAGCTCAATGTTAGAATTTCTACAGTTTCAAAAACAAAATTCAATCTGAAAACAGCGGAAACATAAATAGTAATTTAATAGCCGAAATACCTCCAGCCATTGCTCTCGATTAAAGATTGTTCTTTTTGAAGTAATTGGATGTGCATCAGATCAACTACCCCACTATCTCTTAGTGGGTGGTTGCTAAAATTGAGGGAAAGAATAAAGACCACTTTAGACTTAATGGATAATTACCACAATGTGCACTTAGTAGATAATCACCATTTATTTAAATTAATAAATAAATAAAAGGAGATAATTCCAACATTCTCTCACTTGGTCGACATATTCTTTCACTCACTATAATAAGAAACAAAGCACATGGATCATAGCGATAAGTCCCCTTATAATATCGAGTATTATCTTCTATGTATCACAATGTAATGTGTCTCTAACTGAATATAACTTAATGAATAAACTCGTAACATTTATGTTTATTCAGGTTCCAAACTTAAGCGATATTTCTCAAAATCAAATTTGTACGTACACTTTAGAACTTAAAGCATGAGAAAATATCATATATAGAGTTTCATAAAACAAAATCGTTCTCACAACGAAAATCAAATATAGGAACCAAGTCCCATTTTTCTACATGATCCTTAATGATGGCATGCCTTTAGTCAAAGGATCGACAATCATCAATTCAGTACTAATATGATCAACAACAATTACTTGATCCTTAATGCGCTCTCTCACGGCTAACTACATAATGTCGATATATTTAATTCGACTTCCACTTTTATTATTCTTAGCCATAAAACCGTATCTGAATTGTCACAATACATCTTTAGTGGTCTAAAATTGAATTTACAGTTTTAAACCCATAAATGAAACTCTTCATCCATACACCATATGATGTAGTCTCAAACAAAACACGAACTTAGCTTCCATTGTGGAAGTGCCGATCAAGGTTTGCTATGCGTCTTTTCAAGAAACAACTCCACCGGCTAACATGAAAATGTAACCGGATGTTGATTTTCTTGAGTCAACGCAACCTGCAAACTCTGAATTAGAGTAACCTTTGATCTCTAAATCTTTAGTTCGCATATAGATAAGCATGTAGTCTTTGGTTCCTTGAAGGTACCTTATTACTTTATTTGCAGCTTTCCAGTGTTCCATATCTGGATTACTCTAATATTTTTCCAACATTCCAATTGCTAATGCAATGCTAGGCCGTGTGCGATCATGAGCATACATTAGGCTTCCAACAACGAAAGCATATGGAATATTAAGCAGTTGTTCACGGTTGATACTATATTTAAGGAATAATTTTTCATTTGAATCCTCTTTAAAACCTTATTGATATGAGCCTCTTGTGACAAGTCTAGATTTCCACGAACTCTATCTCTTTGAATTAATGTCAATGACATAAGAACACTCATATCCTTCATATCAAAACTCTTAGAGAGAAATTATTTCACCTTATATAGCAAACATTTATCATTAGTAGCAAGTAAAATGTCATCCATATACGAAATAAGGAAACAAATTTCACTCCCACTGACCTTCTGGTATATACAATGATCCATAATGTTCTCTACAAATCCAAAGGAAGAGATGACATCATGAAATTCTAAATACCATTGACGGGAAGCTCTTTTGAGTCCATATGTGGATTTCTTAAGCTTGCATACCAAATGCTCACCACCTCTAGAAGAAAATCCTTCTAGTTGTTTTATGTAAACCTTTTCTTCTAGATCTCTATTTATAAATGTAGTTTTCATATCCAAATGAACAAAATTCAGGATCATTTTTCAGCACCAATATTATAGTTCAACTCTTGTAAATATACCACATAATCACTAGCAATAGATGGTTTTCTTTCTCTAGTACACTTTCTTTATGTTTGTTCAATACTTTCAGAAATTTTGAACATCTTCATTTACTAGATTATCATCATCTACTTGTGGAACTTCAATAATTTATTGTCTAATATCCATTTGAACTTGAGGGGTACTACGAATGACAGTCAATTGATCACTTGAAGTAGAAGGTTTAACATAAATATTACTTTTATCAGAACCAATGTTCTGGAATTGATTGCTCCCACTAATCAAGTCATTTTCAAGAAATATTGCATTTCTTGATTCCACAATTCTAGTGCAATGAGATGGACAATAGAACCTATGTCTATTCTCAATATATTTACCATAATATTCTCCACCTCTATAATTTCTCACGATCTTAATTTGCTTTTCGCGTTATTTTCTACTTCATCCTTAAAACTTTATAGGCTTTCAACGTTTCATAATTATTATGAAGCAAGTAGACATAAATATATTGTGAGTAATCATCAATGAAGGAGATGAAGTATTCCAGACCTTATATGTCCATGTCTGGACAACAAATATCTGAATGTATGATTTCTAATATTTTAGTTTTCCTCTTAGCACCTTTCTTATGTGTGTTAGTTTGCTTTCCCTTAATGCAATTTATACAAGTCTCGAAATTAGTGAAATTTAAAGTACTAAGTACTCCATCATTCACTAGTCTTTTAATTCTCTAAATGGAGATATGTTTTAATCTCCGGTGCCCCAGAATAGAGGATTCCTTATTTTAACACATCATTTAGTTTCAGCTTGAACATGCATAACATTTAGTGGCATTATTTTGCAAATTAATTAAGAAAAGAGACCATTGGATAATACACCATTTCCAACGATTTTAGATTTATAAAACAAACTGAAAGACGTTTTATAAAAAAAATTAAAGGAATATCCAAATTGTTAAAGCCTTGAAATAGAAATTAAAATTCGGAATATCAAAGTATTATTCAAATTTAAAACAAAGCCACTACTTAAAATTTAATTTGCATGTTCCAACAGTCTCCACATGTGAACGCATCTCGTTTTTCTGAATAGATGCATTGCTCACTTGAAAGTGATTTCCTTAAGCTGGTCATACCTTGTAAGGTATTCAAAACATGGATTGTAAAACCAAAATCAATCCACCATGTGTTATAAATAACATCAACTATATTAGACTCATAACAGACAACTGAGACTGATTTACCTTTCATAATCATGTTCTTTCCCACAATTGTCATTATAACATCTTCACTCATTTCCATCACCAACATTTCTTCTTCTTGAACACACATGGTCAAGAGTTCATTGACTGACCATTTATCCTTATATGTGTTATAAGAAATTATGAACGCTTCATATGGGATGGAAGAGTGCTCAAAATATAACGCACAAGGAAAGATTCAGACACATCAACCTCAAAAATCTTTAGATGTCCTACTAAGTCCCTCATTTGCATGATGTGATCACGCGTACCTTTCACAGTGATAAGCTTCATCGATGAAAACTTCATAATTAAGGTGCTGGTAAGTGCCTTACTTGATATTTTAAACTGTTTATCAATCAATGGCCTTAAGCAATGCTTGAACATTATCATGTTGATCAACAGAACCACGAATGCTAGCAAAGATGTTGGTCTTTATGAACATCACACTGAGACAATTAGATATCTCCCACATTTCATAAAGATCAACATCTTCATGAAGGCTAGCTTCTTTAATATGAGGTGGTTCGTCTTTCCGAATAGCATAATCAATATACATTCATCCTAAATGAAAAAAATTCTCCTTCTACACCTTATAGTTTTCACCCCCAGTTCGAGAATTTCACATTTTAAACTAGAAAAATTCATAAACTGGATAGCTGCAAAAAATTAATTATACAAGCTTATAATAATTAAAATTTTGAGACTACTAAACAAATATCATATTTTACCAATGTAAAACATGTTTCAAACTGTGAACCTAGTGACATAAAACTTACCTGCGGGCTAAAGTTTTACTCAATTAGATTCACATAACTTAATGATAAAACTATCAAATTATGTTCCCTTTCCTAATCCCTGCGGGTAAATTAGAAAATATAATTTAATATTTTATCCTAATTAATCATACATGAACATAATAAAAATTCCTGCGGGATAAAATTTACTACGTTCAATATAATCAATTACCATCAATGTCTCTTACATGATTTTAAGCTCTTAATATATAATTTTAACTTAATTAAAGATGTTGCGGCTACTCTCTAATTAATTAAAAATTATATAAATCATATTGACATTTAACTTACAATTTAATATTTTAAATGTGATTCCAAATCTTAATATAATAAAATCTTAATCAATCAAAGATGTTGCGGCTACTCCTTAATTAATTACAATTTTATTAATCACTTAACACTAAATTTAGAATAATTAAATTGCACAAACTGTAACCAATTAATTTTTAATTAACATAATTACATGATTAAAATTCCAAATATCATGTACTAATGGAAATAGCACACATAAACCGATATATATATGTTTTGCGTGCATAAATCAATAATAATGCAAGCACAGCCAAGCGGATAGGGCATGTTTATGCTATACAAAGGTCAGCTGATCGAAACCCATTTTGTGACCTTTTTTCTGTATTTTATTTTAACTATGCTGTTCTTAAAAATAGCAAAAACCGAAAATTCTGCCAAAAAGTAGGGCAATGTAATCGAACCCACGCCCTCTCAGTGAATGGTAACCGTATCAACCAATAAGGCGAAGAGGCAAATTTTGAAAATTGTTGCATTACTTAATATCTATAATAACAGCATCGAATAAAATAATAAAAATTAACATCATCTTCAACCTCCGAATGGGTTTCACGCCCAAATTGAAGAACCAAATATTCAGATTTTAAATTTTTGATTTCTCAAAAGAAACTTTAACACTAAAATAAAAATTTAAGAGCAGAATCATAAACTAAAAACTATTCCTTTATGATTTAATCAATTCTCTACATCTAAAACTCAAAATATTGAAATCGAAATTTAAAAATTCATTTTTTCAAAATCTTGTGATTTCATACCTTTTAATCACGAAAATCAAAACTTAAACACAGAATTATGAATAAAAATTATTTATTTATAGTTTAATAATTGTTCTGTGTATGAAGATCAAAAGGATATGAAATTGAAAAAATTCGTATACACTCAATCACAAATCAGAACATACGAAATTGCAAGACAGAGGCAAATAGTGGCTCTGGATTGTTCTTCTTGAAGACGGTTCTTAATTGAGGGTGTTGAGGCTCTTCTAACCCTTTACAATCTCTCTATAAGTTTTACTGAGATATCAGGCTTAGAGAACCAAAACAAAATGATTGCACTTCTTTATATAACTTTTATCCATCACAAAAGTAATTGAATGTGCATCAGATCAACTACCCAATGTGCACTCACCATTTATTTAAATTAATAAATAAATAAAAGGAGATAATTCCAACACTCAAGGGACGTGGTGTGTTAGTACATGGGAACCTATGGAACCTAAATTCCACATTTCTATTGATATATCCTTTTAATTTTAAGAAATTTGTATCATCACTAAATATTAATATGATATAGTGTATTTATCTCTCTATAATACATTAATAGTATTTTGGATTTAATTAATTATTTAGAAATTGGAATGTTTTTTTGGGTGGTTTCTTTTTCTATTCATTAGACATTAAATTAAATTTGTGTCATTAGACATTAAATTAAATTTGTGGAGAATAAATTTTATTTTTGATTAAATAAGAGAAGTAGTTGATGAATTTTCAATAGAAATGTGGAATTTTCTTAGATATGCCACATCATCAAAATAGAGGCTTAAGAGCAATTCAACCTTCCTATTACAGGTTAAAGATTTAAATGAAGTGTTATGTATTAATATGTCTTAGTTAAAATTGATATGGAAATCAAGAAATTAAGCTTACCAGAATTTACTAGGTGATCTTATCATTCATTCATGATGATAAATAGAGTTGCTTCATTCACTCAGTTTTGAGACATGAAATATTATGTCTAGAACTGTATATAGGAAATAACTTAGGTGGCTCTGCCCAGTTTTGGAAAAAACTAGTTCAAATTGCAACATGGAACATAGTTTAATATTGGTCATTTATTTGCGCCTTTATAATTGCATACATACATTATACATAACCAGATTTTTATATTTGTACATATTCATTCATTCATATTCAGATTTTTATCCCCACGTTTAATTCAACACTCACTCAGACACTTCTTTGCTGTCAAATCACATTTTATTCTTGCGGTACAGTGAAGTGACCTCTTGAGATTTTATGGTTTTAGGACAGCACTGAAAAATAGTTTCTTACAAAACAATACCATGTTGTCGAAGCTTGAAAATATCATGTTTATTGTAGAACAGATAATAGAAAAACAATTTGCATGTCTTGATTTTGAGGACTGCTCTAGAGACTGCAACTAGAAGAAATAATATAAGCTACAGTGAGCTCTAGGGACGTGGTGTTAGTAGGGGTTCTAGTAGTTCTGTTGAAGGAACTAGGTGAGCTTATCATTCCTGATGATATCTCTGTGATTGTTGTATTCTTCGATAAAAAGCCGGCATCGAATCAGACTGTGAAGAACAAGGGTGTCCATGAAAAACATCAATTCATTTAGAGGCTTCACTAACACGATTCGCACATAACCTTTTAGATATCTTGATGTTGTCCACGAAGAACATCAATAACTTGATAGGGTTGTCTCACACGATTCATCTATAACCTTTCAGATATCTCCATGTTGTCTTTGAAGCACATAAATAGAGTTGCTTCATTCACTCAGTTTTGAGACATAGAATATCATGTCTAAAACTGTATATAGGAAATAATTTGGGTGGCTCAGTTCAAATTGTAACATCGAAATTGTCTTTTTTTTATTATTACTCATTTATTTACACCTTCATAATTGCATATAATGTTTACGGTATAACATATATTAGAAAAACCATTTGCATGTCTTGGCATTAGAACCAGATAGCAAAGCTTAGGTTAGTGTTTCTGTCAAAACCAAGCCTTATAATGTGGGATAATCAAAGCTTTGCCAGATGACAGTTTTGATTTATTCTTTATGGTGGAATCTTTTGTTTTATTCTTTATATTTTCTTTATGAATGATATTTATTTGTTATCATATAATTATTATTATTATCATCTGCAGAAAAAATATGTGATAAGTGCGACAAGCTTGAAACAAATAACGTTCCTCCTGAGGAAGTTACAAAAATCCTTAGAAGCACCTTCTCTGAAGTCGAGAAAGATCTTACTATTCTAGCCGAATGCGGCTATAGGAACCAAACTCCACATAGTATAGAAGTTAGCTTCGGGTGCTTGATGTGTCTCATTTGGGGGAGGCAGTTGTTTGCTGCCAATGTCGGAGAATCGAGAGCTTTTATTTGCTATGAAAAGCCAGGTACATCGGGATTGTGCGGTAAGCTAATAGTTAAAGATCAGAGCTGTGAAAACTTACCGAGGCCAGATGTTTATAGAAGAGCCATACAAGATGCGGATAGATTCATTATGGCTTTCAAACAAACGACGCTGCTTCGTATGAAGTTATAATCAAAATAACTCTTTCTAAAGTAGAGAAAGACTTTACCAAGTTAGCTGAATGTGGCTTTAGGAACAAAACTCCATATATGAGTGTTGTTAACTTAGGATGTTTAATTTGCCTCATTTGGGGTGAAAGTGTTTTGTTGCCAATATCGGAGAGTCACGAGCTGTAATCTGCTATGACAAGCCTGATGGTACCCCAGAGTAATGTGGGGTCTAATTTACGGTCAACTGATGTTAGTTGCTGAGGGAATATATATAAGTGGAAGGTCTCGTCTATCTCCTAAACCTGTTAGGCCGATTTATCATGATGATATTACAGTAGTGGTCATATATTTGGACATCAATAAGAATGCAGAGAACAAGACATTTTACGACTACCACAACCATTCATATAATGTTCTACCATCGGATTTTAAGAATGATCTAGGTAATTGTCAAAAAAATAAAAAGGGGCCTCGTTAAGGATGAGTTGGTTAAGGATAACACATGGGATGACTAACAAGTATATCTATTATTTTCGATAAAATAATAGAATTTTACAAAATATTATGTGATTAATTAAATATAATGTGGGGGTTGAAATTTTATGTGAGTAATGGGGTTGAAATTTTATGCGATTAATAGGGGTTGAAATTTAAAATTGCATTGTATTTCAATCATATATAATATGGTAAAATATATTTTCAGTCCCTACTTTTATAACGAGTTTTGGTTTTCGTCCCTATAAAATAAAATTGTTTGTTTTCATCCCTATAAAAAATTTCTTTTGTTTTTAGTCACTAATGGGCAAAATTTTGACATTCTTTTATCATAATATGGACTTATATAGGGTTAACGTGGTATATAGACATAATAGACCATTTTGAACATAAAAATATCATAACATTGGCATTAAAATGTCAAAGTTTTGCTCATTAGGGATTAAAAACAAAAGGAAAATTTTTGTAGGGATGAAAACAAATGATTTTATTTTACAATGATAAAAACAAAAACTTACTATAAAAGTAGAAACTAAAAACATATTTTACTCTATATAATATTCATTCTCATATGACATGTGTGACTTCAAAAGCCACATTTAATACTTGAAAATTGAGAGAGAGAGAGATGGATGCTTTGCAATTGGTGGATATATAGTTGTTGGTCTTGGTGTTATTTTATATCGAAGCACATGACTCTAATCATTTAACTCATGAAAATGAGATAAAATCAATTGTGAATGATTAATCTAATATTCAAAATTGTTTTTTATTTTAGAAATAATAATAAATAATTGTTCTTTTTTAATATACTTTCTTTAATTAATATCTGTAACACAACACTTAAATTTCTAAATTAAATGTAAAATTCTCATTTTTAGATTAAGTTACAAATTAAATTATCGATTATATAAGTATCACAATTTAATCTCTAATTTGAACAATACTTGATATGTTTTTCTTATTCTCCATATGAGTTTTATATTATCAAAGACTTTTACTTGATAATTCTCATGACTTCATTGATAGGTGGTTAGTAGTTTGAAGTTTGTTATTAGTTTTATGGTCAACACAATTTTTCTTTTAGATTTTTATTTAATATTTGCATTTGCAACATATAATCGAGCTGACCATAATTTTTAAAGAGATAAACGTCTCCGTCTCTCTAAGTTTTTTCATCTAAAAAGAGGTGATTTTGGATATTCTTTTACCCGAAATAGTTCTTGTGCGTCTTTTTTATTTGCTTTAATCTAAATAAGTGGTTTCACATATATTAGGTTTTTCTTTTATGTATTTTTGTAATCTTATCGTCTCAGTGCGACGTTATTTTATTTCCCGTCTTGTTGTTTTGTTCGTTTGATTGAATTGACAGATCAATTTCAGTTAACTATTGATTCTCAGAGTGACTAAGTTTGTCAACGATGCAGATTTGAAGGCATAGATATATCGGTTGCTTTTATCACATTATTTGTCGGCATGAGTATGTCATTATATGCTATTAGATTGGATGTTGTGATTTTGTTTGCAGATTCATCTTTTTTATTAATTATTAATTAGCGGTATTGAATTTGTACTTGAATATGATTTACTCTGCCAATTTAAATTGATTAATATCTTTTATTTTAGTAAAAAAAAATGCAGGGGTAGATCCGTGCAAGGCTAGGTGTGGCTATAGCCACACCAACCCAACCCAGATTTTTTTTAAAATTATTCCATATACATATTCACAAAAATATTAATGTAAATAATAGTTTAAAATTTATTATGGATGACTGAAAATTCTTAGATACTGTTTTTTTTAAGGGCAAAAAGATTTCATTAAAAATGATCTATAGTCAGGCCCTAAAAGCTAGGGGTGTAAAATGGATCAGAAAAATCCAATTAAACCGATGATCCAATCTAATTCAAAATCGAAAAAAAAATGATTTTAATGGTTTGGATAAAAAACCGAACCAATTGAAAACCGATGTGGTTTGGTTCTCGGATCCAGTTTTCAGATCCAATGAACAAACCGAACCAAATCAATATATAGGATTTATGTTAATATTTTTTTAGGCAGCGCACATCTATCAAAAACTACATCCGATCCAAGCCCAACTACTTTAAAAAAAAATATATCTCACTTAGAAATTAGAACCCTAACTTAGAAACCATTTCATTATCTCCAAACATCTCTGTAGTTTCTTTTTTTTTAAATGAATAAATTTATTGATTTTACATAGTAATATAAAAGCATTGCTATTACTTGTTTTTGCTTATGTTCATAGTAGATTTAAGCTTATTAGTGATTATACCAATAAGATATATATTGATTTACGAGCACATATGAATGAAGTGCAACAATTTGAAGAAGGTATAAAAAGTTAGAATTTTTTTTATTGTTTGCTTTATTGATGAAATTACCAAACTAATGTTTTTTTTTAAAACCTTATGAGTTTCAAACTAATCTTTGTATTGTTTGAAAACCTACATGAGTTATGATATTACGAATTAGTCTATGATGCTATGAACTATGATTCTTTTTTATTGTGTACGATGGTATTTGATTACGTATCGTCGAAAAAATAATAGTAGGAAATACATCGGGGAAAAAATAATAGCAGAAAATATATTTCAAACACAAAAGCGTTACAAAATCGATCAAAGTATCCGAACCAAATCGATTAGTTTGGTTCGGTTTCATTTTTAAAAATAGGAAAAACCGAACCAATTGAGTACAAATTGGTTCGGATTTTGGATTCATAAAAAAATCGATCCAAACCGGTGCAATTACACCCCTACTAAAAGCTGAGGAAATTCTCCTCTTCAACCGTCGAACACAGTCCAACTACGGAGAAGTCCAAGATCTTGTGACCAAAGTCGAACAAATACAATCCCTCGCTGATATTGAAATGATGAACATTTACTACTCATCAAAGTTTTTCAGCCATTTTTGGACAATCATTGATAACGTTGACGCACCATCAATAACATTGGCCCAACGCTGAGGGCTATATATACTTCTTTCATGCAGAGAAGTTGGGTATATTCTATTTCACTTTTAAAACTTTACACCACCTCTTATAACTTGTCCGTCGGAGCACCACCAGATATAACCCTCCCTCTCATTCACCGGAACAGAAGCACCACCGAATAAAGTTGATTCTTACCAAGTAAGATCAATGAGTAACTAAACAGATTTGAAACCAAATAACAACTAAGAGCACACTAAATAGGAAGTCTTCTTCCAAAATATGATAAAGATAATACACTTGCTTGCGTCCTGTTTAACTTTAATATCGAAGTGTCTTTTGTAGATATCCCGTTTGAAGGTGCATACGGTCACAAAGGATTCAAACCAAATCCACCAAGAGTGATCTAGTGTCCATGACCAAATCACAATTCTCACACATGAAGTTTGTGATAACTGGTTTGTTGGTAGCAGTGGATACTGACATACCATGAAGTGTACTAATTTCTAAGAGAGAAAGATTTAACACGTAAGCAAAGCATCAACAAAATTTTTATATTAACATCAATATCACAACAAAAGAAAAAAATCAAATTTATAAATGAAACACATGAAACTATTTTAGATTTGACACTTAAAAATTGTAACAATAAATAACTATAAAAAAAAAGTAATTACTTACAAATCTAGATTGGTATACTCATCTTCTTCGCAAATAACAAAAATCCATATTTCTTTCTCTTCTCCTTCGTGGTACTATATTGTCTAGAGAGAGGGTGTGCAGATTGATACCGATCAAAAATTGGGTTGAGATGTAGAGACAGAAGAAGAAAGGTATTGAGGGAGAAGATAAAAAAAAATGGGTTGAGAGAGTGCTGAGTGAGAAGTAACAAGAGAAAATCGTGAATAAAAGAACTAGAAGCATATAATGATAGAGAGATAATGGAGAGATGCCACATTTTTAGCTATAATATTCTATTGTGCTATTTTTTAGGTGAACATTTAATAATATTTTATTTTCAATGCATAAAATCTAATAAAGACTTTTGTCAAAAAATAAAATAAAATAGAAACTAATAAAGGCAAATACAAAATTCAAATTGTAGAAGATTTAATAAGTGGCGGGCCATAGTAATTAATATGTGGTTGTGAGATTAAGAGAGAAATTAGGAGGGAAAAAAATTAGGGTTAACATGAAACAAAACCTTACTTTTATTATAATTAAAATTAAGATAAGATTAAGATTATTTTATTTATTTGTCCACAAATCCTAGCTCAACTGGCAGAAATGCCGAAATTGCTAGTGTCGGACGCCATGACCGGAGTTCGATCCCCGATCCTTCCACTTTGTGTGTGTGAGTTTCCAATGGTTTGTCATTTCGTCTATGTACAAAAAAAAAAAAAATTATTTTATTTATGATTTTAACCATTCATCTTCGTAGTTCCTACTCAACCTTTCACCTAGAGTTCAAGAACCCAAAATGCTTTCTGCAAGTTAATCAGGAAAAACAAATCGCTGCTTTGATCTAATTTCTTCTCCTTCCTCTCATGTATGCAGCTATTCATCCCTCCCTAACTCTTCTCCTTCATCATCATCTTCTCCTATTTATTCTGTTTTTGCATCTCACGTGTTTAACAATAAAAATTCAAAACAGACATCATTTCAATTCCTTTTCCATAAAAGCAACACTTTAAATCAACAAAAACCATCCATAAAAAAAATTCAACAAAAACTAAACTTTTCAAAACTACAAAACAAAAAATTGTTGCTTTCATCCAAAATATTGTTTGCCAAATCTCACTACAGTGTTGCAGTTAACGTTTACGTTTTATTTTTTTTACAACACCATGTAGAAACTTCTGTCAAATTGGAAGAAGCCATGGGTATGGGAGAAACTATGGAAGGAGAATTGGAGATGCGATAGTGTCACTATGTCAATGTTGCGGTTAAAGTTTTTTTATTAAAATAAAAAACAAATTGTTGTTTAAACTGGTACATTCGGTTACTAGGTAAAGATAAAAAGAAAGTGGATGAGGTGGCTAAATATAATTGGTGTGTGTCAAAAGGGTGTGTTAGAGAGTGTGATATTAGCATTTCTCATATAGAATTCAATATAAATAAAATAACGCTACAAAATTTTAAGCTGGCAATGTTCTTTTACTTCATTTTTAAGTCTTTTATGAATAAAATCATAATTAAACCTAGGATTATTGAAATCCTAAGACCATCGTCCGGCATCTATATAGAATTTGTTAACTGAGTCAAAAGTAAGTTTCTTAAGCGAAATCGCATTCCTCAATAGGTGCTTAGCAAACTTAATTGCATTTATAGTGCATACACAACCATGTAACTCAACATATTTCAAATCATTGTGAAAAAACCCTGCATATTCTTTTCTACGTCCAAGCACATGTGAATTTCTAACCTGAAATTGAAAAATAACAATCACAATATTACACATCCAAAATTGCAAAATTTCATCATGCATATATAACACTAAAGCAATACTTATTCATTATTTTAGTTGAAATAAAGATGTTTTATTATGATTAAGGCTCATATTGGCAAGATTAAACTGGTAGTGTATAGTAATATATAACATATATACCGTATAAACTCATACGACTAAAGCAATAGTGTTTGATATCAATAACATTCTTCTCCCACAAACTTATAATATTTTTCATGTGCTCTTTTAAGTAGTATTTGAGCTTATAACTAATAATTCTAGAGTTTGATATTAACATATATATATATATATATATATATATATATATATATATATATATATATATATATATTTTCCGTTCATTATTTTAATTGAAGAAACTTAAATATAAATTAAAAATATTTCTAGCTTGTCTACTATAGCTATAAACACATAGCAAACATTAAATAAGGAAATTAAAACTTCCAGATCAAAGTGAATTATAATTTCATCAAATCAAATTGATTTACATATAACAGCCTAGAAATAAAGAATCGAATAACTCACCGTCAGAGAAAGTTTTTGGAGATGTTGAGAGGCCTTTAAAACATCTAAAATGGAATAGTATCCTATATTAGGATTATGTGCTTCGTCGATAAATAACTCTAATTGTCTGAGATTTTGAAATTGACTCAAGTTCTGCTTTAATCTTGCTATCTGTATACAGCAGTAATATATAAAGTAAATAAAAACAACCGGTGACTCGTTAATTAAAAGAAACCTAGGCGACCAATAGAGGCAACTAGTGCTGCTATTTAGGTGGAACAATGTGGAGCATCAATTTGCAACCAACGGTGCACATTCTTCACGTCGTAACCATTAATTTTTTATCATGTGTGACTTAGTCACTTTTGTTTATAACTGATATCTGATGGAGTGTTTGAGTATGTGTGTGCATGCGCGTGCGCATGATATTTGAGTAGCATCCATCTCTAAATGTACTATATATACTGCTATTTCAATTTTGGGACCATTTACTACGTAGGGCTATTTAAGATTGACAACCAAAATAAAAACTACAAACATCAACTAACCAACATGAGTTTTGATTGGCTCACCTGTGAATGGCTTGTGATCATAACTAGATTCTCAACTTGATGTAATCTTAGAATTGGACCTAAGTAATGTCGATTTTTCCTTCTTACGGTTGCATTGCAAAAAACTTTCAATAAGCTTGGATGGAGCTTTAAAAGGTAATAGCCTCGTCTTGTGACCACTATATTCAAAGGATGAGAGATTCAACGCATCAATATCTATCTTATGAAGATAGACAGTCTTGTTGCTGTAGCCACAGTCAATTATTTTCAAATGAAGCAATGTCGGACTGATTATTTTCAAGTCGGAAACGAAGGAACATTTATCAAGAGTGAAGTCTACAAGATGGATACAGTTTGAAAACAGATCCTGAAGTAGACCCTGCTTCACAATAACTGCATCCAACACAAGAGTACTCAAATTCTTCAATCCAGAGAATTCCATAAGTGCTGCTATGAGGCACTTCTGAAGGTGCAGATACGTCAGAGAATCAGTGTCAGAAAAGAGGGTAAAGGAAAGTTTGTATGGAATCAATTCCATATCAAAATCATCGTTAGTTTCATCCGATAATAACATTTCGATACGTTTTGCACCCTTAGCAATTCCTTTGGAAATCAATCTATCAATGACATTACTATGTATATCAACTAAAGGAAATTTGACTCGGATTGAATGGATCGCGGCACCTTGATAATGTTTCATGAATAGATCCAATCTTTTGGCAAATTTAGATCGGATGAGTAGATGGCTTTCTTGTAACTCTTGAAGTGTATTATAGTGAAACATGTTATCAACATCAAAATTGAGGTCTGTCTTTAATAATCTCGATTCGCGAAGCCAATGTTTGGACAATGCGCTGGTTTTCACCAAATCCTTCAAAGTTAACTTGGAGAAGATACAAGACAAAACACAATCAGGCAACTCACTGCCTAGCGTTTTACACCTCTTCATTGTTGCTAATAATGAACACAAAAAAAAAAAAAAAAAATCAAACACATACAAGCTATGAAACACAAACACTCATTAGATAATTGTCACGACAATCACATATAATTAAAGTGAATTATGTCATTTTTTCACATATAGAGTGAGTCATGCTAACTATTCAATCTATCGAAAAAAACTTACCTTTGTCTCCGTCTCTATGTTGTATGTTGTCTTTTCCGGTTGAATCATTTATCATCACCGTCGCCATCGGAAGATACGGTGTAGCCATGTATTATGAATGAGACTAAAGAGAAAACCCTATTTTTCTTTTTTCAAGGTGTTAACGTTTTCTCCACAGCAACCCTATTTAAGGGGGTGTATTAGATTGGGATTTAGAAATACTATTTTGGCAACAAAAAAAAAATCTTGAAGATTTTAAATAATTTTGTGAGATTATATTGATTTTGTGAAATTTTAACAAATATTTTTTTAAAGACTTTCTATAATTAGGATTCTTGAGCCATGAATTTGATGGATTATAACACAGATTTTTATGATTTCAAATTACTTTATGGATTTTCAAATGAATTAAAAGATTTTCTATGTATATATATGATATTCCTAAATAATATAATTAACCAAAAATAAATAAATAAATTAAAAGATCATAAATAAAATTTAACATTTGAATAAAGAAAAAATAAAAGCAATACAAATTTCTCCCAAGAATACAAGGAATCAATAATCAATAACATATATAATCAAATAAAATCAACAAATTCATTTCAAAGATAAAATATAATTATAAATTATAAAAAAACAAATAACAATAAACGTTAGCAAGTTGTAAGACCAATTTACATGTGAACAACAATAGCAAGTTGTAAGACCAATTTCAATATTTTGTTAAAAAAAAGACCAATTTCAATATTTCATTCCCTTGAAAAAAATCCACGTTAAAATTTGCTAGAGAAAAAAAAAAAGGATTAAACAGTGAATGAGAAGATGACGGCAGGAAATAGTACGTGAAGAAAAGTCATGGAGAAGTTTGAGAAACTCTTGAGGTTTTTGGTGAGATTATTAAAAAAGTTTAGTATTTGTATTTTTAACTATAAAGTCTCGTAAAATCCACTCTACCAAATAATTCATAAAATTATGCAGATTTTTGAATATTATGAGATATTTTATAAGTCTTCCGAAATCTTAATTGAATACCAATAAATTTTCTTGTATTGTAAAAAAAAAATCTTGATTATCTTAATTGAATATCAGAAGATTTGTTTAGATTTTACAAAAGTCTTGATTGAATACCACATGATATTTTTATAAAAAAAAAAAAAGTCTTTTAAAATCATTTAAAATCTCAATTCAATACACCCCCTAAACTTACCTCTCACTCTTTTTTGAAAATTGCTATATAGACCCCCATCTTTGCTCTCAGCCCCCAAACTGACAAAAATGCCCCTGAACAACAAATTCGTTAAGTAGACGACGATCAAAAAACCACTTTGTTGACACACTGACGAAACTATTCAGAGATACTGAGTTTCAAACAGTCTGCATATTTCTCATATCGTTGGTTTTCGTTGCGTAGTCAACGAAAACACGCATGTTTGTCGAGTAGACAATGATTTTTAATGTTTCGTCATGCAATTTACGAAGACACAGTTTTCGTTGCGTAGTCAACGAAATGTTGGTAATTTTATTGGGGTCAATCGTTTCGTCGTTTGGGTGCCGAATATTTTTGAATTCGTTACGTAAACAACGATTTTTTTGTCCAATAACTTAGGGGTATTTTGAGATTTTTGGGGGACCTGGGAGTATATAGGGGGCCTAGATAGCAAATTTCCTCTTTTTGTCTTCTTTTTAATGGGCCGACGAAAACCTTAACACCTGCTTACAGAACTTGAAATGTAAGAGAAGGTTTCTCTCCCTGTCCCCGTCTTTCTTTTTCACCTTCTGGGTTTTCATTTTTAACCTTAAAAAAAAACTTCGGTACACGTTTAACGATGTAAAACACATATTTTTCAATATCGACAAACTTCGGTACGCGTTTAACGAAGTTTTCGGAAAAAAAATAAAATAAAATTGGATTTCTGAAAGGTGAAAAAGAACGATGGATGGCGAGAGAAACCAACGTAAGATGGTCGAACTTCAACAACAACCTTTGTACAGAAACATATGCAACACACTTCTCGATCTAAAGCAATAATGAACACACACAGACTTTGAATTAATAGCATAATCAATCAAACAAATAGAACTTACAAAAATTATCTGAAGTCAGACACATACAACAACCGATACAAGTAACTGTGCATTAATTCATGATGATTCTATTAAAGCAAGTACCAATTGTTATTTGAATAGTTAAACAAAATTGAATAAATAAATAAATCTCTATGCATATATAATACTAAGTGAGAGATAATTAATTTACCAGAAGGAATTAAGGAAACACGGCACTTAGAATCAGAGTTTGGGTTGAAAAGCTTGTTGTGCTCTTTCTGGGATTTCATCTATATATAGAATTAGGGGTAAATAAGATTAACAACTAGTCCTTAATATAAGGAGAAAAAATCAATAAAAAAAGTTAATAAAGGAAAAATAAATATATAAAATGAAAAGAAAAATATTATCTTCCTCTGACAAACAAGTTAAAAATTCCAGAACAGAACACAATTATTAACACAGAACAAACAACAACACACTTCATCAAAGGGAATGGTGGATACTCCTCAACTTCCTTTGTACAGAAACATATGCAACACACTTCTCTCTCCAACATACTCTCGTTCACTCCCCAAAGGTCTTCAACTTCATGCTCACATTATCAAATTAGGTTTACAATCAATCCCTCTTCTCTCTCATAATCTCATCATATTATATTATTAATATACATATTATTTTTAGTTTCTTTTTATATGTGTCCTCTGTATTAATTAAAGTCACATATGTCTATTGTAATGGTATGGACCAATAAAGGTCTATACAATTGTCTCATAGATTATCAAACAAAAAATCCACTTCAAGAACACCATACTGATTCAATAACGAGGTCTACTACAAGTGTTTTTGAGATGCAAACTTTGGCATAAAGATGACACAACACATAAATCTACCTCGACGTCGTCCTATAAACTAGATACGAATCACCACCTATCTTGAATGTTAATCCAAAAATGGAGTAGCGATCCTTTTAGACTAAGTTAAGTTTTTATAACTAACCGAACAGATTTGAAACGAGCTCAAAAGTAAAAATAACAACTAAGAACACACGTTGAAAGCACACTATAAATAGGAAATCTTCTTCCGAGATATGATAAAGATACTTTTACACACTTGCTAGAGCCATGTCTAACTTTGATATCGAAGTGCCTTTTGTAGGTATCTCGTTTGAAGGTGCACACTACCTGTCATGGAGGATTCAAACCAAATCCACCACGAGTAATTCACTATAAATAAAATAAGACTACATGATTTTAAGCTGGCATTGTCCTTTTACTTCATCTTTAAGCCTTTTATGAATAAAAGTACGATTAAAAAAATGATCATTGGAACCCTGTGACCATTTTCCGGCACCTATATAGAATTTGTCAACTGAGTCAAAAGTAATTTTCTTAAGCGAAATTGCATTCCTCAATAGGTGCTTAGCAAACTCAATTGCATTTATGGTGCATACAGAACCATGTAACTCAACATATTTCAAATCACTGTGAAAAAACCCTGCATATTCTCTTTTAAGTACAACCACATGCTCTGGCGAATTTCTAACCTGAAATTTGAAAAATAACAGTCACAATATCACACATAAAAATTGTAAAATTTCATCATGCATATATAACACTAATGCAATATTATGCATATAAATAGTTGAAATAAAGAGGTTTTTATTATGATTAAGGCACGTATTGGCAAGATTAAACTGGTAGTGTATAACATGTAACATATACAGTATAAACATACAACTAAAGCAAAAGTGTTCGATAACATTCTTCTCTCATAAACTTAAAATATTTTTCATATGCTCTTTTAAGTAGCATTTGAGCTTATAACTAATAATTCTGGAGTTTGAGATTAACATATATATTTTTCAGTTCATTATTTTAATCGAAGAGATTTCAATATGAATTAAAAGTATTCTTTTACATGGTTTTAAATTTATCGATTAGTTTAACAAATAATTTTATTAAACGCTTCAATTTCATTATGTTAGCTTGTCTACTATAGCTATTAACACATAGCAAACATTAAATAAGGATGATAAAACTTCAAGATCAAAGTCAATTATAATTTCATCAAATCAAATTGATTTACATATAACTATTCAAAAACAATGACGCATAAAAAATTCAACTTATAACATTTTCATAAAACAAATGAACTGAACAACCTAGAAATAAAGAGTTGAATAGCTCACCGTCAAAGAAAGCTTTTGGAGACGTTGAGAGGCCATTAAAACATCTAAAACCGAACAGTATCCCATATTAGGATCATGTGCTTCGTCGATAAATAACTCCAATTGTCTGAGATTTTGAAATTGACCAAAGTCCTTCTTTAATTTTGCTATCTGTATACACCAATAATATTTATTAAAGTAAATAAAAGCAACCAGTGACTCGTTAATTAAAAGAAATTTGGGCGATCAATAGAGGCAACTAGCGCTGCTATCCCAGCAGAACAATGTGGAGCATCAATTTGCAACCAACAGTCCACATTCTTCGTATATTAAGGATGCTGCAAGAGCAGTATGACTAGTGTGCTATTTTTGAAACTCTTTGGATGATTTGGAAGACTCGGAAATGAGCATATCTTTGTTGCTAGTGTGCCTACGGTTGGGTAAGTCGTGAATTCAATTAAGTTGATCTCTTGCCAATGGTTCTTGGCCAAAAAGATGGGTTCACTGTGTTTGTACTATGAGAAGTTGTTCTTTTGTTTTGTAGATTTAGTATACTTTTTCCCATTGTTCCAAAAAAGATTATATTTTTTCCCAATTTTGGGGTTATGTACTACTTGTACTTTCTTCCATTATCAATAAAGTATTCTTTGCCGTTCAAAATAATATATTTAATTTTTTGTAAATTTTTATTGAAATGATCTATATGCTATAAAATTCCAATCATATCTACACAAGTGTGTGTGTGCAACTACTCTGATCTTAAATATAAGTAGAAAAGAAGACATATTTGGCGATAAAAAATATAACCAGCATGAGTTTTGAATGGCTCACCTGTGAATGGCTCGTGAGCATAACTAGATTCTCAACCTGATGTAATATTGGAATTGGACTGTTCTTCAAAAAAAATATTGGAATTGGACTGAAGGAATGTTGATTTTTCCTTCTTACAGCTGCATTGCAATAAACTTTCAATAAGTTTGGAGCTGTAACAGAAAATATCATCGGCCTGTGACCACTGTATTCAAAGGATGATAGATTCAATGCATCAATATCTATCTTACGAGGAGGGACATCCTTGTAGCCACAATCAATTATTTTCAAATGACGCAACTTTGGACTAGTAATTTTCATTTCACGTTTGATATGGCAGTTCTTAAAGGTTACGTCCTCAAGTTGGAGACATTTTTCAAACAAATGAGGCACGGCCCGCTCTTGTAGACATTCACGGAGTCCATCCAACACAATTGTTGTCACATTTTCCAATCCAGAAAACCGAACAAACTTAGAAATTTGACTACCTCTGTAGCTAAACTTGGATAACATATGAGCCTTAATGTTCAGATAGTGTACTTGACGACCATTACAAGAATATTCAAAGGATGAGAGATTTGATGCAATGATATCTATAATGCACGACATGTGAACCCGACAGTTAACAATGTTCAAATGAAACAATGTTGAACTGATTATTTTCAAGTCAGAAACGAAGTAACAATCATCAAGGGTGAAGTCTGCAAGATGGATGCAGTTTAAACACAAACCCGAAAGTAGATCCGGCTTCACAGGAACTGCATGCAATACAAGAGTTCTCAAATTCTTCAATCCAGAGAATTCCATAGGTCTTGCTATGAGGCAGTCCTGAAGGTGCAGATACATCAGAGAATCAGCGTCAGAAACGAGAGTAAAGGAAAATTTGTATGGAAACAAATTCATATCAAAATCAGTATCGGTAGTTTCATTTGATAATAGCAGTTCAATACGTTTGACACCCTTAGCAATTCCTTTAGAAATTAATCTACCAATGGCATCCCTATGTCTATCACTTAATGGAAAATCTACTCGGATTGAATGGATTGCGGCACCTTGATAATGCTGCATGAATTGATCCAATCTTGTAACAAATTCAGATCGGATACACGGAAATCTTTCTTGTAACTCTTGAAGTGTATTATAGCGAAACATGTTATGGACATCAAAATTGAGATCTGTCTTTAATAATCTCAATTCGCGAAGCCAATGTTTGGACAATGTGCTGGTTTTCAACAAATCCTTCAAAGTTAACTTGGAGAAGATATAAGACAAAACACAATCAGGCAACTCACTGAGACAATCAGGCAACTTCATTGCAGCTGTAAGCAATAATGAACACAAACGGGACTTTGAATTAGTAGCATAATATAGCATCAATTAATCAAACAGCATATAGACACATATAGAGGTAATCAGAAAACTAATGGTAAAGTGCAAATTTCTCCTAAAGTTAGTTACGAACTAAAGCTAGTAAAATAAAGAAAAATAAATAAATCAAACAATCAATCACAATTCAGTAATCAGTAACCTGGCCTGTTATCAAACTCGAAGCGAATCGGTGACATTGAGCGACAGATAGAGGTGAGACGCGAAAGAGAAGAGCCGGTGGTGCAGGGAGGTGAGACGCAGCGAGACTGTTAAGAGAACCAACGGCCGTGGCGGTGTAGCGAGGTGGCCGAGTGAGACAAAGACAGAGATTTCATTGGGGTTTATGCATTTTGAATAATTTATTATACCTATTTGAATAATTTAAGCCAATAATTTATCATACGGTTGTTAAACTAGGAATGTTAAGATTACACGCTTTTATTATTTATCACCCTGGCTGCACTAATTTCTCGCGTGTTAATTGGTATGTATCCTCTCACCAGTCTCCACACAAAAACCTCAATCTTATAAGGCACTTTCAGTCGCCACAGATCAATCCAGTTCTCTTGCATTCTGAGATGAGTTGAGTCTATAACAGATTCCGTTATATACAAAGGAATTAGACATGTTTAATACGTAGCTCACTAAACTATGCACAAATTCAAAGAAAAGTTGCACTTGTAATGCCCTTTTGGGAGAATTCAAGTTCAACGAATGAGGACAAATGGTGTCGGCCAATCCTTTTTCATTCAGAGGGTTAACAAGATACATTTCTGGCAACAACTAGTGTTTATTCCTCAGTTTATCTATTATTAGGGGATTCTGTGTTTTGAATCAGTTATGCTTTTCAAATTGCAGTTTACGAACTCTGATTTTGATGGCTTTTTTATGAGTCGTTTTTAATTTATTTATCTTTTGCTTTGTTATATTGATTGGAAATTTGGTGCTCGTACTTGTCTTATGTTATATGATATGATAGGGACCTATAATAGTACTTTGATAAAATTAAGTTGCTAGGGCCACACCCTTTGAGACACTCTTTTAACACACACCAATAATATTTCACCACATCATCTTATTTTTATTTTCCTTTACCTGTTACCGGTTCATTGTGTTAACCATTTATTTCATCATTTTTTTAGTGTTAAATTTTACTTCATCGTCAACACTCAACTCCAGGCAATACCATCTCTTCATGTTCTCAAATTATCATCTATCAAAAGGGAAATCGCTGCCTTTTTGATACAAACGGACCTGTCACCTTTTCAGATTTGTCCAATTATTTCCTCAATTCCTTTCTTTTCTCCCATTTCTGTTGTAGAGAAAGATAGCAAAAATTTCTGTTGTAGAGAAAGATAGCAAGATGAATAGACATAGAAAATCTCACCAGTCACTTCGGTGGAAACATAATGTTTTATTTTTGTGTACCCAAATTAGTATATAGTAAAACCCAACTAGATCTAGAAAATTCTGCAACAAAACGGAGCCTAGTTCATCAACGACCAGAAAAAAAAATTGACGACCCCCGGAGCTTGAAACGGAGACAATATTATGGCGGTAACAGAGAGAAGCATATGAGAAGAAAAGCAACCGACAATTGCAGTTGTATTTAAAAAATAAAAAATAGAAAGATCAGAACTTGAACCACCGGTTAAACGGTAAAGGAGAATAAAGATAGGATGATGTGGCTAAATACTATTGGAGTGTGTTAAAAGAGTGTGTAAAAAGGTGTGACCATAGCATTTCTCAGTTGCTAATAGCTCTACTTTAAATTTTCAGATGCCTTTCCATTGTGCTTAATGCTTGGGCTGAATTCTCTTCCATTTTTTTAATGATTGATATTACGTGTATGTTTGGTTTCATTAGATAGAATTGATTTTAATAGAATTGATTTTGGTAGAATTAATTTTAACAGAATTGATTTTGGCATAATTGATTTATGTTTGGATACTTTAATGTAAAAGTGAATTGAACAAAATATTTAAGCGTAAATGTGTGAGAATCAATTCTAGAAACCAGAAGTTACTATTTCTAGCTTCAAGTAGAATCAATTCTGGAGACAGAATCAATTCTACTTTTGAGAAACCAAAAAAGTCAAAATCAATTCTACATCTCCAGAATCAATTCTAGCTCTTCTAGAATTAAAACCAAACAAACACATAGTCGATGTTGTTATACATTAAGCTATTATTTATCTCATTAAGCGTTTTGTTATTGTTTTGGCAGGGGAAACGGGGTATTGAGAAACAACCCTTTTAACTTCCTAATTTCATTGTTGCCACTGGTGTTGAAAAAATCAGCCAGGTAATCCTACATTGTTATGTATATCCTTTCTATAAACGCTCATGTGAACTATCTCACTCTTACCTCCAATGAAGTAATAGAAGTTATGTGTTTTGGATGTTTAGACATGTGTGTTGAGCTATTCATATTTTATCTTAGTTAAAACTTTAGTCGGTTCGGTGGTGATTGACGCTAAACTTGTTAAGGATAACCACGATTCGATCCATCACAACTGCAATCGGGAGGGGACTGAAACCACTTGATGCTAGAACTGACTTACGAATCAGAATAAACCGGCGGTGAAAGTATAAAAAAAACTTTAGTTGTATAATTTTAATTACTATGTTTAAACACCATTTTAATTAAAATTATACTTCCATTGTTGATTACTATGTTTTGGATTTTTTATGAACTAATTTAGTAGTTTTGAGTATGAAAAAAGAACAATTAAAAAAAAAAAAAAAACAAGCAAAGCTATAAGCTAACAAATAAAAATAAACAAGGGAAAGCAAAAAAAAATAAAAAATAACAGCGACGATTTTAGACCTTGTATTTCTTCTGAACTAATTAAGCCACTTTATGAAAAAGATAAGGGATTATATTGAGAAATTTCAAACAAACGACCTCCCTCTCAATGAAGTTACAAAGGTTATCAAAAGAACTTTTTATAAAGTAGAGAAAACTCTACCAAGTTAGGTGAATGTGGTTTTAGGGACAAAAATCCATATATGAGTGTTGTTAACTCTGGATGTTTAATTTGCCTCATTTGGGAGCGAAAATTGTTTGCTGTCAATGTCGGAGAGTCACGAGCAAATTGTAAAAGATCAAGCTGTGAGAAATTATATATTTTAGAATAACTCCAAGTATCACATCCAACAAGTAGGTGCATAGGAAACGCGTATCTAAAGATGGCAAATTTCACTAAAAAGCAATCCTTTGGAGCCCCAACAGAGAAAAGGGTGGAATCGGTTTTCACATAACCTCTTTTGTCAGTGAAGCCATATGTTTATACAAGAGATGTAAAAGATACTCCCTCCGTCCCAATTTATTTGAGCCCTTTCGAATGTATGCATTATTCATGTATCTTGTTTTGACCATATTTTTCTCTCAATAAATAAATATAAATATTAGCATATAAGATGTCGTTGGATTCATCTCGATGAGTATTTTTAAAATATCAAATTTTTATAATTTTTACTATTATACAATTAAAAATATTAATCGTTAGAGTTGTGCATTGATATGCGTGCTGAAGTCAACTGACTCAAATAAATTGGGACGGAGGAAGTATGAATATATGAATTATATTTTTATCCGATGAATTCTAGAAATTGTTGACGAATGAGGAAGCTGCTAAGATTGTTATTTCTCATCCGCATGATGTATGACTTGTTTTTAGTTTTTCTAGCTACTTTTGTTTGTCTGATTTGCATTTTTTTTTTGGTGCAGGGAATTGCAAGGAGACTTGCAACTCACGCTGTAAAACTTGCAGCTGCAATGTGGGTCTAACTTGCAGTCAAATCATGTTAGTTCCTGAGGAAATGGATATAAGTGGAAGGCCCTCGCCTATCTTCTGAACCTGTTAGGCCGATTTATCAAAGAATTCATAAAACTATGCAGATTTTTGAATAAAACAATGAGACATTTTATAAGTCTTCCGAAATCTTAATTGAATACCAACAGATTTTGTTGTATTGTAAAAAAAAATCTTGATTGTCTTAATTGAATACCAGAAAATTTGTTTAGATTTTACAAAAGTTTCGGCCTATTTCGCTTGTGGGAAGCCTTTATATGATCCTGGCGAAGGTGCTTGCGAACCGGTTGCGCCTTGTGATCGGAAGCGTGGTCTCGGAGTCACAAACGGCGTTTGTGAAGGATAGGCAGATACTTGATGGAGTACTCATCGCTAACGAGGTGGTGGATGAGGCTCGGAGATCTAAAAAGGAACTCATGCTTTTCAAGGTTGATTTTGAGAAAGTCTATGATTCTGTTGATTGGGGCTACTTGGATAAGGTTATGGGGAAGATATCCTTCCCGGTTCTGTGGCGAGCTTGAAGGTTAATTTTAACAAAAGTATGCTGGTCGGGGTTAACATTCATGATTCGTGGTTGGGTGAAGCGGCATCTGTCCTGGGCTGTAGAGTGGGAAAGATCCCTTTCCTTTATCTAGGACTCCCTATTGGGGGTGATCCGCGTCGTTTCCTTTTTTGGGAACCGGTGGTGGCTCGGTTAAAGAAGAGATTGTCTGGATGGACGGGTCGTTTCGGGGGGGGCTGTGAGGAATCTAGGAAAGTCTCTTGGGTTACTTGGAAATCCATCTGTTTACGTGAGGAGTATGGAGGGTTGGGGGTCAAGAGGTTGAAGGAGTTTAATTTAGCTCTATTAGGTAAATGGTATTGGAGGATGCTGGTGGATCGAGAGGGTCTGTGGTTTAGAGTGCTAGCAGCCCGTTATGGGGTAGAGAGAGGTAGGCTTCGCGAGGGAGGACGGAGAGGGTCTTCTTGGTGGAGGGAGATAGCCCCCGTATTTGGGAGGGAGGTGAGATGGGGGACAAATGGTTTGAGGAGCATGTTTTGAGGAGGGTGGGGGATGGGTCCGACACTTTTTCCTAGACTGACCTGGCTGGATGGGATACCCTTGTGTGAGCGCTTTGGTCGGCTGTTTGATTTAGCGGAGACCAAAGAGTGTACGGTGGCTGAGATGTCCTCGCGAGGGTGGGGGGTTGATGAGGATGCTTGGGTGTGGCGTAGGCAGTTGAGGGGGTGGGAGGAGGAGGAGTTGAGGGAGTGTCAGTCGTTATTGCTTACCCTTTCATTGCAGGACCAGCATCCAGATAGGTGGCAGTGGCAGCCTGACCCAGACAGAGGCTACACTGTCTGGGGTGCTTATCAGCTTTTGACTACCCAGGCTTCGGCTTCTATGGATGACGCAGGCAAACTCATTTGGCACCCTCAGGTCCCGTTGAAGGTCTCCATCTTCGCGTGGCGCTTATTACGTGACAGGTTGCCCACCAAAGTTAACCTGGTCACTCGTGGCATCTTATCTACTGATGATCATCTGTGTGTTTCGGGTTGCGGAGAGTCGGAGTCGGCTAATCACTTATTTCTCTTTTGTGGTACATTTGGTTCTCTTTGGGCAGTAGTGCGCTCGTGGATTAGCATTCCGTTGGTGGAGTTCACTTCCTTACGTGATCACTTTGTTCAGTTTACTTATTCATCAGGTGGTTCTCGGGCACGTTGATCCTTTTTGCAGCTTATTTGGCTCACGTGCGTCACGTGCGTGTGGGTTGTGTGGACGGAGAGAAATCGCAGGGTGTTCGGTGGCTCAGCTAGCACTACTTCTCAGCTATTGGACAAGATCAAGCTCTTTTCGTTTAGGTGGTTGAAGGCGACGAGTGCTACTTTAGCTTCTAACTGTCATAGATGGTGGTCTTGTCCGTTGCTATGCTTGGGCCTTGTATGACTTGCTGTTTTGGGCTATCTCTTTGTATATCTATTTTGACTATTTGTAAACATTGGTAGTCGACCTTGGCACACCTTGTGCTAGGGCGATTGTTTTATCTAATATATTCCATTTTTGATTGTTCAAAAATAAAAGATTTTACAAAAGTTTTGATTGAATACCACATGATATTTTTATAAAAAAAAAAGTCTTTTAAAATCATTTAAAATCTCAATTCAATACACCCCCAAAACTTACCTCTCACTCTTTTTTGAAAATTGCTATATAGGCCCTCCATCTTTGCTCCCAGGCCCCCCAAACTGACAAAAATGCTCCTGAACAACAAATTCGTTAAGTAGACGACGATCAAAAAACCACTTCGTTGACACACTGACGAAACTATTCAGAGATACTGAGTTTCAAACAGTCTGCATATTTCTCATATCGTTTGTTTTCGTTGCGTAGTCAACGAAAACACGCATGTTCGTCGAGTAGACAATGATTTTTAATGTTTCGTCATGCAATTTATGAAGACACAGTTTTCGTTGCGTAGTCAACGAAATGTTAGTAATTTTATTGAGGTCAATCGTTTCGTCGTTTGGGTGCCGAATATTTTTGAATTCGTTACGTAAACAACGATTTTTTCGTCCAATAACTTAGGGGTATTTTGGTATTTTTGGGGGGCCTGGGAGTATATAGGGGGCCTAGATAGCAAATTTTCTCTTTTTGTCTTCTTTTTAATGGGCCGACGAAAACCTTAACACCTGCTTACAGAACTTGAAACGTAAGAGAAGGTTTCTCTCCCCACTCCCCGTCTTTTTTTTCACCCCTTGGGTTTCCATTTTTAACCTTGAAAAAAAAAATTTCGATACATGCGTACTGAAATTTTTAACGATGTAAAACACATATTTTTCAATATTAACAAACTTCGGTATGCGTTTACCGAAGTTTTCGGAGATAAAATCAAGGATAAAGTTGGATTTCTGGAAGGTGAAAAAGAATGATGGGGTGGGGAGAGAAACCAACGTAAGATGGTCGAACTTCAACAACAACCTTTGTACAGAAACATATGCAACACACTTCTCGATCTAAAGCAATAATGAACACACACAGACTTTGAATTAATAGCATAATCAATCAAACAAATAGAACTTGCAAAAATTATCTGAAGTCAGACACATACAACAACCGATACAAGTAACTGTGCATTAATTCATGATGATTCTATTAAAGCAAGTACCAATTGTTATTTGAATAGTTAAACAAAATTGAATAAATAAATAAATCTCTACGCATGTATAATACTAAGTGAGAGATAATTAATTTACCAGAAGGAATTAAGGAAACACGGCACTTAGAATCAGAGTTTGGATTGAAAAGCTTGTTGTGTTCTTTCTGGGATTTCATCTATATATAGAATTAGGGGTAAATAAGATTAACAACTAGTCCTTAATATAAGGAGAAAAAATCAATAAAAAAATTAATAAAGGAAAAATAAATATATAAAATGAAAAGAAAAGAAAAATATAAGCTTCCTGTGACAAACAAGTTAAAAATTCCAGAACAGAACACAATTATTAACACAGAACAAACAACAACACACTTCATCAAAGGGAATGGTGGATACTCCTCAACTTCCTTTGTACAGAAACATATGCAACACACTTCTCTCTCTAACATACTCTCGTTCACTCCCCAAAGGTCTTCAACTTCATGCTCACATTATCAAATTAGGTTTACAATCAATCCCTCTTCTCTCTCATCATCTCATCAATTTCTACTCCAAAACCCATCTTCCTTATTCTTCTCTTCATATTTTCAACGATTCACCTCACAAATCTGCCACTACTTGGAGCTCAATTATCTCTTCCTTTGCCCAAAATGACCTCCCTTTACTCTCTCTACACTTTTTCCGACTAATGCTCCGTCATGGTCTCACTCCTGATGATCATATCTTCCCCAGTGCTACTAAATCATGCGGTATTCTAGCTTCACTTCCGGTTGCGCAATCGCTTCATTGTTTTGCTTATAAGACTGCTTACCATGTTGATCTTTTTGTGGGAAGTTCTATTGTTGATATGTATGGTAAATGTGGCGATATTGATAATGCGCGTAACGTGTTTGATGAAATGCCTTATAGAAATGTTGTTTCTTGGAGTGGGTTGATTTATGGGTATGTTCAATTGGGTGAGGATGATGAAGCTTTGAGGCTTTTTAAGCGGTTTCTTGTTGAAGAAGAAAACGTGGGTGTTAATGATTTTACTTTGTCTAGTGTTTTAAGGGTTTGTGGTGGTTCTACTTTGCTTCAAATGGGTAAGCAAATACATGGGTTGAGTTTTAAGACGAGTTTTGATTCGTCTTGTTTTGTTGCGAGTTCTTTGATTTCGTTGTATTCCAAATGTGGGGTTGTTGAGGAAGCTTATGAGGTTTTTGAGGAGGTTACTGTTAGGAATCTTGGGATGTGGAATGCTATGTTGATTGCTTGTGCTCAGCATGCACACACGAATAAAACGTTTGAGTTGTTTGATAAGATGAAGAGTGTTGGTGGTGTGAAAGCTAATTTTATTACATTTTTGTGTGTGCTTTATGCATGCAGCCATGCAGGGTTGGTAGAGAAGGGTAAGTATTACTTTGGGCTGATGAAGGATTATGGTATTGAACCCGGGACACAACATTATTCAACCTTCGTGGATTTGCTTGGTCGTGCTGGTAAGTTGAGCGAAGCGGTTAAGGTTATTGAGGAAATGCCTATGGAACCTACTGAGTCTGTTTGGGGAGCTTTGTTAACTGGTTGTAGAATACATGGGAATACTGAATTGGCATCTTATGTTGCTGATAGAGTTTCTGAGTTAGGTTCTGTGAGTTCTGGACTTCAAGTTCTGCTTTCTAATGCTTATGCTGCTGCTGGGAGATGGGAGGAAGCGGCGAAAGCGAGAAAAACGCTGAGGGACAAAGGAATAAAGAAGGAAACTGGGTTGAGTTGGGTGGAGGAAGGGAATAGAGTTCACACATTTGCTGCTGGGGATAGGTCTCATGCGAAGACGCTGGAAATTTATGATAAGTTAGAGGAATTGGGAGAAGAAATGGAGAAAGCTGGTTATGTTGCTGATACGTCTTTTGTGTTAAGAGAAGTGGACGGTGAAGAGAAGAGTAGAACTATTAAGTATCATAGTGAAAGATTAGCTATCGCATTTGGACTTATTACATTCCCTCAGGGACAACCGATTAGAGTGATGAAGAATTTGCGTGTTTGTGGCGATTGTCATACCGCTATCAAGTTTATTAGTAAATGTACCGGAAGGGTTATCATTGTGAGGGACAATAATCGGTTCCATCGATTTGAGGATGGAAAATGTACTTGTGGAGATTATTGGTGATCATACATTAGAGACATTAGAAACATTATTTACCTGCAACAAAAGTAGCATCAGTTTGCGGATATAACATTACATCATTCACAAAACCATCTTGTTTTTTCTTTCTCGCTGCGTGCAATAACGCGGTAATTTTGAAGCTTGATTTTTTTTTTTTATATACTGTTGCTAATACGTTAGTAATGTGTTCATTGAAGAGCCCCCAAAGCACTTGATTCCTTGTTAGGTACTACTTTACTACAGATTGCATTACACATGAATCCTTCTGTGGAAAAACAAACCAAACCAGACTGCAATGAATCTTAATAAGGATAGAGTGTGGCTAATATTATAAATTAGATTAAATGGATTTGACTATAAAACTTTGATAAATGACTTTAAAATTCCAAAGTAATTTTTATAATATAATGATGGATAATTTATATACATCATCAAGTCCTTATAGAAATTGTCTTTATTCTTACAAAATATATATTCTGTCTTAGGCACCAAAATTGATCTGCAAGGCCCTGTGTGGATCCCATATAATTTGTTTGAACTCACATGAACTTTTTAACCGATAAAAAAGTGTGTTAAAAAATGTGTTGCCAGCGTTATTACAAAGGTATATTTTTACGAGTATTATGTAGTGATATTTCCGAAACACTAATTTTTTAATTATTATTCAGTAAATATATAATTATAATCATTTCATTATTAAATAACTTGCTTTAGAAAAATACATTATTTTATAAATAAATTATACTCACATACTATTTTATACTATAAGTATTTTTTTTTTTAATTGGGATGAGATGGATAGTTCAATTGGTTATGTTAGTTGAGGTAAGAGTTAATGAGTTGGAAGTCCAGGGTTCAAATTCTGACGAGAAAAACTAACATTACATTATAAATATACTAACAATTTGCCATTAAAAAAGAAAAGGTAAAGTTTTTTTATTGTACTGAACATACGACAAGAAATTATTCACTATCAATAAAATGCCTCCGGAAACCATTTACATTCCTGTGGAATTTCAAGAAAGGAAGAGACAACTCCCAATTATTATTAGGGGAATGTTAACTTGTGCCCTTAAGGGCACGTGTTAAGAAAACCAATATGAAAAAAAATTATTACAACTTGTGTATTATTCAATTGTCTAAACATTAAATTCTCTATATCATTAAATGCACATTTTTATTTTTAGATAGCTTATCATATGCCCTAAGGGCACATGTTAACATGACCCTTATTATTATTTTTTTCCTGAAATAAACAGGTCACCTAATCCACAAAAGAACACTAATATTTCAACTAATACAGTGATGATCTATATTAAAGTGTATATACATCTACTTTTCGTTTCTGTATCTCTGTGGAGGATATGGTTCCTGCTTTTTTCTTTCTTTTGAGAAAAAATCATTCTTTTTTCTTACTTCTCTTATAAGGCATGGAGATATATTGAATGTTAAATAGTGTTGTGAACCATTGATCAATTGCCAAATTGGGTAGAGCACTAATTAAAGGCAAAATCCATTTACATTTGATAATGATCTAGAAAAAGACATGTATGAAAGCAAAAGTGAATGTGACGTATGTAAAATAGCTATCAACAAAAAGAATTTTGTTTGTGACTATGTTACAGTTATACATTGCCATTCATCATAATAGGATTTGAGGTGGAAAAAATATTCCTTGAAAGGGAAAGCTCATTATGCCATAAATGTTAGTAGATTACATGGTGAAGCATTCTTAATTTCTTATTATTTCTTACAAAGTGGGAAGAAAAGGGGAATTAATCAACAGGATCAATTAAGAGTCTTTGCTAAAGGAGATTATATGGTTTTAAAACTATTTAATTATTTATTTATTCCTTTTAGATTAGTTTCATTCATGGGAATTTTACCTAACTCTTAAGTATAGAATGATACATTAGTTATCAAAGAAAGTCAAAGACTGACGGATTGCACACGCGTTTTTTGTTTGATAAGTTGATCCCTATGTTGAAATTGATACGCTTCTATCACACTCTTCTTTCGCCCCAATGATGATGAATTAGGGTTGTAGAGCAGGTAAACCCTTGGAGCTTTCTACATGCCCGACAAAAAAAAAATGGTGCGAATTGGAGTACATATGCTCAAGCTCGTCTAGCTAATATACTCCGTATCTTTGTAATTCTTAATATGGCAGCCTGGAAAATCCATAGCCACTAAGACCATGTACAATGGTCAACAACTCTCGACACCCTCAACACCCACTTTTTACACTCCACATCATCTTCTCTCTCTTCCACATAATCACTCAACACCCCATTCAACTTTTATCTCTCCAATCGTTTTTTCATTCAACACCCTACCCCACCACCTTCTCTACCCCACCACTTTTTATTTCATATTCTTATTTAAATTTAAATTTTTTTTTTTTTATGATTAAATAAAATTATAATTATCGATTAAAAATAAATTAAAATAATAAACACTTAACAAAAAAAATTTAAATAATTTTTTTATTATATTCTTAATTTCAAATGTAATACATCACACAAATAACGTAATTAATACGATACAAATTAACTTAAAATGCAATACAACACACAAGTAACATAATTAATACGATGCAAATTAACTTAAAATGCAAAACAACACACAAACATAATTAATACGAAACAAATCATCTTCAATTCGGATACATTCCAAACTTTGTCCATATGTGTTTCACTAGATCTGCTTGCAATTCATGATGAACTTTTTGATCACGGAGCTCGGACCTAGCACGCACATGATTTGCAAAAGCGGGTAATACCTCGGTTGAATATGGTTGCGGTGCACTAGATCCACTTTCCTCAGACTGCTCAAAATCGGTCCAACGTTGAGAATATGAATCTCGTTCATCCTCAACAATCATATTATGTAATATGATGCAAGACCTCACGATGATACTCAATAAATCGGCTATGTCCCACAAGCGAGCTGGTTCACGGATGATTTTAAATCGAGCTTGAAGCACTCCAAATGCACGTTCGATGTCCTTCCGACATCCCTCCTGATATTTTGCAAATAACTTATCGGGTTCACTTTGAGGAAGTCTAATGGATTTGACGAAAGTTGGATACGAAGGGTAGATACCATCAGCTAGATAGTATGTCATATCATAGGGACGTTGATTCACATAGAAATTCACACTTGGAGTCTTTCCCTGTTCCACGTCATCAAAAACAGGTGAACGGTATAGAACGTTTATGTCGTTCAACGTTCCCGGACATCCAAAAAATGCATGCCAGATCCATAGATCATGAGTTGCAACCGCTTCAAGAATAACTGTGGTGGTTCCCTTATCCCCCCTAGTAAATTGACCTTCCCATCCTTTAGGACAATTTTTCCACTCCCAGTGCATGCAGTCAATACTCCCAATCATCCCTGGGAACCCCCGTAGTTCACTAACATGTAGTATTTTTTGCAGGTCATCTTGGGTTGGTGCTCTGAGATACACTTGCTCATATAATCGTATGATTCCTTTACAGAATCTACGTAAGCACTCTAATGCTGTAGTACTTCCTATTTTGATGTACTCATCGACCGCATCTGCTGCCATACCGTATGCTAACATTCGCATTGATGTGGTACATTTTGCTAAAGGCGATATACCTTCTTTCCCTGTGGCATCAACTCGCTGGGTGAAGTAGTTATCACTACTTGAAAGGTCCTCAACGATTCGAAGGAAAAGATGTTTCTGCATGCGGTACCGACGACGAAACATTGCATCGTCATATGTAGGCTCATTGGCGAAGTAGTCATCAATTAGTCTTTGGTTTGCAGCTGTATGATCTCTATTGAGATATTTTCTACTACGACGTGCACCATCTTCCAATATTTTCTTTCGACGCTCTCTAAATAGATTGCGTACATAAACGTCTTCAATTTCACGATTTTTAGCGTAGGCTGCGACATCAAAATCATCTTCTGATGAGCTCATTGTTTGTGTTATTGGAAGTATATTGGATGAGATTTAGGATATTGGAATTAGATTGGATGAGATTTGGGATATTGGTACATAAATGGATGAGTCCCTATATATAGATTCAATTTGGTCTACCGACGGATTTGAAATAATTATTGTATATAGTTAATTATTAGATAAGGATTGAATGGTGGACTGAATAATTAAAGCAAGTTGGGTGGTTGACACAATTATTAAAGCACAACACTGACATATTCGAATTGGATGGTGGACAGCTTGCGGATTTCAAATAATTATTGTATAGAGTTAATTATTAGATAAGAATTGGACACAATAATCAAAACAAACATGTAGCAAAGACTACACTGATTTATTCAATCACAATAATTCAAGCAAACACTACAGACAAATACTTAAAGCAAATAGTAGACTGACATATTCAACACAATAATTAATGGAAACACTACATGCAAATACTTGATTGAAATTAAGGAAACAGTTCTTGGGCCAACGAGTCCAACAGGGCTTTCTTCCGGTCATCCAGATTCTCATCGGAACTTAACTTCAGATACAAACTCATTTTCTTAAGTCTGATTTTCTCTTCTTGATTGGAAGCTATCCTTGCCAAATGTTCCACCTCTTTTTCCCTCATTATTCTGTATTTATCCCAATCTTTCTCCACCCCCTCCATGCCAGATTTCTTTTTACCCTTCTTTTTGGCTGCCTCCCTACCTATAGGACGAACACTAGATCCTACAGAGTTTGAGTCACAAGCATCATCGTGAGATCTCTTAGATCCACTACTTCCCGACCCAATAGTTTGTCCTACTTGACTTGAATAACGTGGTTGATCACGGAGAGCATGCCATTCTTCCATTAAAGTGAATCTAAGATTCCTCCCACAGGCGTATAACTCTTGCACTTTGGCCAAAACATCATTCTCCGACCAACCGCTTGCTTGCAAACGCTTAGGGCTATCATAAGCGCCAATCCATTTATTCAGCATTTTATTCATATAATTATAACGGTTTCGGCATGCATTTGCATCACGCGGAGGATCAAATGAGCAATGCTCATTACAGTACTCAGCAATTTTGCCCCAATATGCTTCACCTTTTTGGTTTCTTCCAACAATACTGTCTGTGCTAAATTTTATCCACCCACTAATTAACACCAAATTGTGTTCAGTGGTCCATAGTTGTGGTTGGTTTTTCTTGCTCTTAGGAGTTGAATCATCTGAATTAGGAGTTAAATGATTAGCAATTGTCGTTCCATCTATAGTCATTTGTGTTGAGTACTCAGGAAATTCAGATGCATTCCCCGTTGGCATATAACCATTAAACGGGGGTGTTTGAGATGGATTTCTCATCATAGATCCATAATATGGATTACAGCTTGGAACAGAGGATGATTGGTTGAAATTTGGTGCATAACCAAAATTAGGTAAGTTTTGAGGATGTTGGTTGGAAAATTGATTTGGATTTGGATAATTGTTGGAATTTTGATAACCGTTAGGATTTGGATAATTGTTGGGATTTTGGTAGGCAAATGGAAAATTAGAAAAATTTTGGGTGTTGAAATTATTATTGGGATCCATTTCACAAAAAAAAAGACTAAAACTTCAAATTAAACACTAATTGAAAGATAATAAGAAGATTAAGAGAGTGAAAAACTTGATATTTTTTTCTGTGTCCAAATGAAACAAACCAAGTCTCTATTTATAGAGAAAAAAAAAAAATCATGAATTTTGGTATAAAAATAAAAAAATAAAAAATTAATTTGCAATGAAATAATTGAGTTTAAAGATAAAATGAGATTGAAAATCCGGACAGCCAATGAAACGCTGCCACGCGTCCCACTCTATCCATCACCACCTTCTCTCTCCGCGTGCCAAGGCTCCTCACTCTCCCTGCCGCGCGTGGCATGCACGCGCCTGCTCCAAGCAAATGTGAAGCTGCCGCGTGTCCCCCTTCAACATGTTGAACTTGTTCAACCCTTCCCTCCTCCATCTCAGCTCTCAACTCTCCATTGCATCTCACTTTGGTGTTGAGACCCTCTCAACACCCCTCTCAACAAGTCCATTGCTGATGGTCTAAGAAAGAGGGTCGGGCCATAATAGATTGATGTGGCGTAGCTGTGACTAAAATCGATCTGAATGAAACTTCAAAGTTCAAACATAGTTTTGGGGCTTCCGCTATACCCCGATTTCTTTTGAATGATTCGTGAGTAGGCAAAATTTATCACTTGAATTCAATAGCTATAAGAATGATTAAATTGAGTAAATTCGAACTATGAATTCAAAAGACATCCATGCAACGAGAAGTTAACCTTAGTTGATGGTATGAAAAGTGTGGTGGTCCTATACCTTTAGTAGTAGCCAGTAGGTGTCCAATAAAATGAAGTTTGTATAAATAAATAAAAAGAACACATTTTGCCCAAAAATAAAAGTACAGTACTAATGTGACAAAGGAGAAGTGATTTAGTGAGATGGACCACCATTAGCAAATCGTTATTTAACAAATGCTTGCTAACACAAAGAAATGGATAAGAGAAGGAAGGGCTAATATTCTTCCTATTTCTAAAAATAATATTTAAGACTCTGAGATAAAAATATAAAAGTAAATATTAACCTTGCATTTGTGTGCATGTCACTCTTAATTTTATTGAAGTAAATAATTAGAAAATCTTGGGTTCAAACTCCGCCTCCTACGTATATAGTGTGATGTATTTATCTCTCTTTTAATTTTAACCCTCTATTTCATGAGAAATCTGGAAAAGAAAAAAAAAACCTGCCATTTTTATCTACAACATAAACCAGCAACTACTCATAGTCTAGGAGATCAAATTTGTAGTGGGGTCACAATCATAAGGTTCAATAAATTTGTCATTTTAATCTACAACATAAACCAGCTAAGGTAATACATAATAAGCAAAATATAAACTGTCATCAGTGTAAGAATAATAACAGTATAATAGTAGGATAAGATTGAAAAACAAAGAAGAAAATAAAGGTATTAGAATAATATATCAATAAACTTTAATTGAATGTTACATGCCCAAAGGACCAATCAACAAATGTTCCTGATTAACACAACCCTGGCATCAACAATTATTGGTTCAAAATTACATAGAAATATTACATCCAAATCCTGTATCATCCCCAAAACTGATCCAAAATGGAGACTTGAGGAAATTAAATCCAATGACCCTTTTGTAACTTGTTTTTCTAATCCAGAATAAAAAGAAATAAAATGATAGATTAAACATTTGCTCCTCAAGGAAGCAAAAAATGACAGGAATGTGAACCTAAAAATTGAAAATATTGGTAGCCAAAAAACCCGGCGTTGGAATTAACTGTCTCAACGCGACCCAGTGGTTTTCCGTCTCTCCTAAAGTTACCTTTGTAACACTAAACTTGAGAATGAATTTTTTTTCCTCCCATTCTTTTTCTTTCTGCTTCCTTTCTTAGTTAAATGTAACCTTCCACCAACAAAACTTCAAAAAATAACATATATATTATATACTCAAACCTTTCAGTTGTTAACTGTCTTGCCTCGGTGTCAGCAAAACTAATTTCAGTTTTGCTGAGCCACAAGATGATCAAGCTGCATCTGTTCAAGCCATGTTCCCAATACAGCATGATCAACGGACTCCATTTGTGTGCTCATATTCAATCCCTCACCAGTCGATCCAGTTGGCGGAGCACTTGAGATAGAAGTTGTCAATTTCTCTTTAATCTCGGTTGGAGATTCTTTCACAAGTGACTGCACCCATGATAAATCAGGCTCCTCACCGTTGTTCCCAAGCTCAAACGAAGATGATCTGCGAAGCTTGCCTACTTCATCTGCATTGTGAGACCAATCCAACTTACCATTGGGAGATTCCCATTTTGACCAAGAATTGACTGAGCCAGCAGCTGCAAGCATAGAGTTAGAGCCGTGCTCGCGGAAGCTTAGGCTGCGAAACTGTTGCTGCTTATCGCGTTGAGAGAGCATAGACATCCTTGAGCTCATTGGAGAGATAGGTTCCACGTTTCGTGGAGACATTCTTCCTGATGGCTGAACACCATAAGAAGCTGCCTGCAATAAATGATGGTCAACATTTTTAGGAGAAAAATTTGTATTCACGGGTGACAACATGTTCTGCTGCTGCTGAAACTGATTAAAGATAGCTGATTTGTGGGTTGGAGAAAAAACAGCTGAATTCAGTGTTGGATCAGCATATCGAGGAGAAGAACTCTCAGCAGAAAAGAGGTCATCGAGATTCGATGGATTCAATGGCTTCATTCGACCAGAGCGACTGAGGCTGTTAGAATTCAAATGACGTGGAGAGAGGCATGCCAACTCATTAAGGAGCTGTTGCTGTTGATCATAATCAGATAACATCTCAAATTCATCCATATGAATATCTCTAGCATTGAGTGAAGATCTCAAACGACTGGACTGAAGATTACTTCCTGGAAGATGTAATGCCGGGATGTTTGGTTGGGGCCAAGCAACAGAGTTGTGTGAAATGCCATTGCCGGAAGGGGACATGGGTGGAGTGAATGGTGAAGGAGACATAACAGACATCGCAGAAGGCGAGCCAGGCAACATGCTCATGGCTGCAGCAAAATCCATAGCAGACGATGCGCTTGACCGAGGTGAGGGGACAGCAGAACCGGTTGAAACATACAACGGTCGAAGCTCTTCGGCAGTGTGGGCAAAGAAGCAAACTCTTCTGGAGCAGTTTATCCCGTCCTTGCAGAGACGGGTTCTATATTGTGCAGGATGCAGCCAGCACTCGAAAACCCCGTGAGCATATTCACACATATCCCCTCGCCGGCAAGCACCCTTGCGAAAATCAGGACAAGGGACACAGCTGTAATGAAACTTCCTTGGGTCCCTTCTCCGGGCATTCTCCCCTGGATGAACAAAAGGGCATTCAGTCCAATCATGGGAATAAGCCCGTGAACAAGGCCGCACCTTGAAAGAATACATTCGGAATTCATCAGTTGAATATATGCTGTTTTTGATATCAGGAAGGGATGGATCAATGGGATATTCTTTCTTCTCAGATCCAGCAGGAGAAATAGGGACATCAATTGACTTTAACTTCAACAGGAGATCCGGTGGAGGAGAAGGAGACCCGTTCTCAGGTGAAGCTGACAAAGGAGGAGAATACGAATTAAACGAGTTTGTAATCACCCTAAGATTACAACCAGCGCTAGGATCATCGGTTTGAAGAAGCTCTTCAAGACTGTTTTTCACAAATTCAAGCTTAGGGGGATAAACAATAACATCTAACGGACGATCCCCATTAGCATCCACAGAATTGGGATCAGCACCTGCTGCAAGAAGCAGATTAACAGCATCAACAGCATTTTCAGCCCCACCCGATGCAGCACAATGAAGAGCGGTGCTCTTGTCAAGACCGCAAGGCCTATTGATGTCAACATCAGATAGAGAAATAATCAGTTTCATAACATCAATGCTACCATATGTAGCAGCAACCATCAAAGGCGTCCTTTCCTCATTAACCATCTGCTTCGACCCCTTGCGACGACCATACCATAATCCAACCTCATCTACCGATGTAGGATCATACTCAATCATTCGTTTAAACCCTTCAACATCATTATTAGCAGCCAGCTCAAGCAAGCTCACAAAAGCATCTTCAGTGCCAACAGTTAAGTGATTCATAGCGTTGTTTCTTGGTTGAGAATCGCTTGCCAAAATCGAAGATTGTGCAGACTTTAACCGCTCCGACTCACAGCACATCCTTTCATTTGCAAAATATTTATCTGAAGAAGAATAAACCATAACAAACACATTAAAGCAAAACCTTCATAAACACATGCAAAAAGACATAACAATGAAGCGTAACAAAGAAAACAAACATAACATGAAGATTATGACACACTTCAGACAACTGAGAATCAAATTGACTAGAAAAGAAAAAGACTTGAAAAAGAAAAATCAACACTTTACAAAACAAAACAAGTTAAAAAATCCAGAACAAAACAACATAGTACAGTTTCTGATCTCAAAACAATTACCAGAAACATCAATAACAATAATAATAATAATAATAATAATAATAATAATAATAATAATAATAATAATAATAATAATAATAATAATAATAAGAAAAATCAAACAGCAAATCCAACAAGTAAAAGTAAACTCAATCATCCAAAAATAAATAAATAAAAACTAGATTTAATTTACAAAACCCTAAAAACAAGGACATGAAGGATCACGAGAAAGAAACAAAACATGTAGTAGCGTGTTTTACGGAGATGAAAAAAACACGGAAGAAGTTGAAAACCTAAAGTTGTTGAAAGTGAATCTTACCACACTCTGATAATAATTTCAGTAACAAAACGAGTAAGTAAAAGGATCGAGCTAAGAGAGTGACGTGTCCACGGATCTAATGGAGTTGAAGGATGAACAAGTGTTTAGTTCAGGTGTGTTTGTTTGGTTGTTTGGATTTCGAGAAAATCGAAAGAGAAAAAACTAGTGTGAAGAAAAGAAAGAGACTCTGTTATTGCTTCTTTCTTTCTTTCTCCATTTTCCCATAAGCGCTTTTTTTTCTCTTCCTCTAGAAAAATTAATTAATTAATAAAACGGGAGCGAGTGTGACACACAGAAGAACATATTAGTACATGTTTGTTTAATTCATAATTTATCAATCAACGCTTTTTATAATATTATTTTCAGTTTTGATAAAATCGCCTAGATATAATATAAATTTAACCGACAATATTGATATTAATTCAGTTAAAATGAAAATATCGATATTATTAAATTGTATAGTTTATTTGAATTTGAAACTCGTAATTTTGCAATTGCATGTGAGTTTCGTAGTATTTAATATTGAAACTTCGTCTATAGATAAAAACATGAATTTAATTTATTTATACTGTCAGTGTAATTTATTTTACAGGCACGGCCAATAATATCATGACACATCATGTTATATGTTTAAAACATGATGTGTTACATTTATTAAATAATGTGAATATGTGATAATACATTATTATTAAATGTATGTGTAAAATAATTTTATATTGATGGTGCATAACAATAATTCTATGATTTTTTTTTTACATAACTCTAAAATATTTTTAATTGAGAAAAAAGAAATATGCACTAATTTTAAACTATCAATTAATCACAACTGTGTTTGTCGTGATATCATCCAACTTAGCATTGACTTCTTACATGATATGGAAGGTTGAATAATTTTTATTGATTGTCAGTGTAAAATTAATTTATACCGATAGTGTATCTTTTTAAATTATCAGTTAGGTCGTTGATTGGCTTGTCATCAGCGAATCCTCAAAATCTGGCTGGTCATTTTATTCAGTTTACTTTTTCATCTGGTGGACTCAAGGCGCGTCGCTCCTTCCTTCGACTTATTTGACTCTTATGTGTTTGTGCTATTTGGAACAAAAGAAATCAAATGATTATTCAAAAATTTAGAACGGTCCATAACTCAGTTGCCGGACAAGATCAAACTTTACTTTTACCGATGGTTGAAGACAACAAATATTAGTTTGGTCTCTAACTATCATAATTGATAGTCAAACTCGTTTATGTTTACTTGTTTAGGCATATGTAATGTGTAACTTTGCTTTCACGTTTGTTTTTAATTTCTCGTTAGTTTTTTTGGCACACCTTGTATCGAAGAAACTAAATTGATTTGTTAATACTATATACTTTCATTTATGCTTGTTAAAGAAATAATTTCTTTTTAAATACGGATTATTTAATTAAGGCAAATGCTAACGAGTTTCTCCGGGGCACTTTTTAAGGTCTTAAATAGTAACTTTTTAATAGAATTTTTATGGAAATGCATAAAGTCAACGTATTGGAAATTGTAATGTTCATTATTTGAATAAAAATTTTCTTTAAATAGAATGTTTAAAGAGTGCCCCGGAAGCACTCGTTAGCAAGACTCTTTAACTGATTAATAAAATTAATTAAGTAATTGAATAAAATAAAGGAGAAAAAGATGAAGCGCACTGAGAGTTACGATTTGATTATTCTTCTTCTCAGCAGTGCCCGGCGCCTTTTTATTGGCTAATCAAATCACGCCTAATCACGGTGTGCTGGATATATTCGTCCTTCTACAAAAATATTAGGGGTATAAAAGTAATTTAAGTGGTGACGTGGCAGTAATGATTCTTTGAAACTAGTTACGACAAATTAATTCTTGTTGTTGTAATTGTAATAATAATAATTTAATTTAACTCCTTTTCACTTGGTTTGTTGAAATTTTGCCTAAATTCAGTCTAAATTCACCTCACATGTAAATTCTAGTGAAGCGCCGATTAGACATAGACAAAAGTGATCTAATTTTTTACTATTTTTTTCTTATAAAATCTAAATTTTTTACTATAATTCCTAAACCAATCATGTAATTACACGTAAGCTAAAAGTCGGTGGGGTTGTTTTTATGTCTGAAAGAAAATAGTACTCCTTCCGTTCCAAAATATAAGTCGTTTTGACCATATTACACAAATTAAGAAATGTAATCATTGTTGTATAGAAAAGAGAAATTATGAGTAAGTTTACAAAATTGTCCTTCATTAATTGTATGGGAAAGATAAATGAAAGAATTAAAAGAAGAGAGAGAAATAAAAAGTTAAGAATATAATAGGAAAAATAGCATTAAATGCTTCATTGGAATTGTAAAGCGACATATATTTTGGAACAAATTTTTTCTCCAAAGCGACATATATTTTGGAAAGGAGGGAGTATTATACTTCATTTGTTCCAAAATATAAATTATTTTGATCATATTACACAAATTAAGAAATATAATCATTGTTTATAGAAAAGATAAATTATGAGTAAGTTTACAAAATTATCTTTTATTAATCGTATGAGAATGATAAATAAAAAAATTGAAAGAAAAGAAAAATAAAAAGTTAAATGTATAATAGGAAAAATAAAATTAAATACTTTATTGGAATTGTAAAACTATTTATATTTTTAAAAGAAAAATTCTTCAAAACTAATTATATTTTAGAATGGAGAGAGTAAAATTTACGGTGATGGAAGTGACCGGCTGAGAAGGTGAAAAGCTGGGTGAAATTACCGGTTAGGTATTGAGAAGAGTTGGGTGACCGGAGGGACCGGTTGAATTGAAGTGGATTGGAATAGGAGTTGGAATCCGAGTGACTTGAGGCACTAGTCAATTCTAGTTAATGCAGCAAGTCAAATCATGAGATGAGAAAAAAAATAAAGAAAAGAAAAAGGCAAGATATGTGCAGCACCCAATAAATAAAGATTGAATTGGAAGCTATATCTATATATCCATAAACTCTGCTTATCAATACTCCCTCCATTCTAAAAATAAGCTACCTAATTGACTGCGTTACGTATATCAATATATAATTAATTAATATTTTTAATTATATAATAATAAATATTATAAAATTTTGATATTTTAAAAATACTTGTTTAGATGAATTCAACATCTCATATATTAATATTTATTTTTATAAAATAGTAGAAAAATAGTGTCAAAGTAAGATATGTGAATAATATATGTAGTCAAATTGGCTTACTCAAATTAGGACGGATAAAGTATATAGGAGAAGAGAGAAATAGAAATACGAAAAGCGATTTAGTTTAAATACATATATTATTTTGTGTTTCTATTTATTTCTTCTCTTTTTTTTTCTTCTATCAAACACATCAGAAGTGATTGATCAGTGCATTTAGATGCACATTCTTCTACTATTGTACTTAGACATTTCTCTAGTTTGTGTTAATATTTTTACTATTTTATTATGTTTTTATATTTAAGTTTATTTTAGCCTTTATTTTATTTTCGTATTTTATTTTTCAGTATTAGCAATCTGCACGAATAAATTCATAACTGGAGCTTCGAGTATCGTATTGCGGCGCGGTCAGTTGCGTTGGAAAGCTAAGAGACAAAGCTACAACATTTATGTTCAGTGGAGAAGCTGTTTCAGAGTGCAAGGGTCTCTAATTTTCGTGGAATTCCAGACTTAAATAATTAGTCTAATGGAGATTTAATTGTTGGCATTTAGTTTCTTTGGCCTTGGCCTTTGGATGTCACTCTTTTCTCCTATATATAAATAACAAAAACCAGAAATAAGGTGTGTAATTTTCGATCACTATTCACAACAAAAACTTGGAGAAATGTTGCTTGCTATGGAGAACTAATTACCAAGGATTAATTTGCTGTAATCGGTTTCCACTTTGAGGTTCTATAATTTCCAATAAAATTGCTTTTCCTTTTTCAATATTTATGCTATATGTCTTGTTTGCTTTATTCAAGTTCTATAGAATAAGTGTTGATTAATTTCGATTGCTATATGTTCTTGTACCTTAATCGCGTTTGCTTAATTCGCGTTCGATCATGTTTGCTTAATTCATGATTGCCTTAATCCGTTTGCTTAATTCGGAAATCAGGAACATATGTCTTGTAGTGACAATTGCGCTTGTTAATTGATACTATAATCGAAAGGGGATTAGAATCTGCTTAGGGCTCGGAAATTGTATGAATCAATGATAAGTTAGGAACCGAAAACAGTAGATTAATCGTTTTAAGTTTATTTGATAATCATTTATTTTAATTTCTTCTTTGCAACTCGAATTCAAAAACCCCCATTTTTTTACTGATTCTAATATTTCGTAATTGATCAAGAGAATCCTTGTGATACGACACTTTTGTCGCTTCCCTAAACTACATTTCTTTTAAATACATTTTTTGACCCGTGTGCGACAGCGGATCAAATTGGCGCCGTTGCCGGGGATTCTCTGTCAATTTATAGACAATATTAGATTCTTAGTTTGTGATTTCTTACGTTCTGGCCTTGCTTACAGTTTGTTAGGCCATTAACCATCCTAAAAGCTAGTTTTCGTAAAAAACCGATTTTTCTGAAAATTGAGTTTGTTTCAAATTTCGTCCGAGCCATTTTCATTGAAAAAAATTCAAGGATTAAAACTCACTTGTTTACAAAGTAAACAAGTGATTCCACCCTCTCAACCCCAAATTCATCATTTTTCTATTTTTAAAGATTTATTTACTGTTTTCATAGTTTCAGAAAATTCCAAAAAAATTCTCAAAATTCTTATTTGTCTTGATTAGATTAATTTTCGTGTTCTTGTATTTTTCTGAATTTATTTTAATCACCTTCCTTCTTTCATTTTGTTTCTGTCTAATAGGGACATTGTCGGCATTTTCGCAGTTCTGGCTACTACTAGGTCCAGTCATTCTAATCTTTTTGATCTTAATCCTGAGATAGAGAGAACTTTTCACACACGCCGTAGAGCAAATCAGGCTAGCACTAGTTCACCACCTGTTATCGATCCTATTTCTTTGTGCAAATTATTTGATTGTGATTCTGAAGTTGTTTTTAATAACATGGCTGCTGAACAAAGAACACTGAGGCAGCTTGCTGCTCCTGATGTGAATTACAATGGTCTATGTATCGAATATGGTGATGTTGCTATTCCATTTGAATTGAAATCTGGTTTAATTCACTTGCTTCCAAAGTTTAGTGGTCTTGCAGGTGAAGATCCGCACAAGCATTTGAAAGAATTCCAGGTTGTTTGTTCTACACCATTGAGGCCTGAAGGAATAACAGAAGATCATATCAAACTCAGAGCCTTTCCTTTTTCGCTCCAGGGTGCTGCAAAAGATTGTCTATACTATCTTGAACCAAATTCTGTCGCAACTTGGAATGATTTGAAGAAAGTTTTTCTAGAGAGATATTTTCCCGCCTCTAGAGCTGCATCAATCAGAAAAGAAATCTGTGGCATTAGACAGGGAAATGAATCATTGACTGAATATTGGGAGAGGTTCAAACATTTGATCTCCAGCTGCCCTCAACACCAGATTACCGAACAGTTGCTTATTCAGTATTTCTATGAGGGATTGCTACCAATGGATAGAAACATTTTGGATGCAGCTAGTGGTGGAGCACTTGTTGATAAAACTCCAGCTGCTGCAAAGGCCTTGATTGAAAACTTGTTGATAAAACTCTACGGTATGGGAACCCAACAGCACAACAAAACACACCACCACCACCACCACCACCAGCTGCTGCCTCCGGACCTTCATTGGAGGACCTCATGAAGCAAATGATTGCAAGCAATATGCAATACCAGCAGCGAACAGATTCTAATATGCAGAATATGCAGACACAGATTGGGCAACTTGCTACTTCAATTAATGTCCTGCAGCAAGCTCAAGGATCGAACCAACTACCTGCTCAAACAGTGGTGAATCCTAATGTTCCTAATCCTAATGTGAGTGTAATTAACTTGAGATCTGGAAGGGTGACACAACCAGCCCCCGAAGAAAATAAAAAAATTCAAAAAAAAGTTCTTGAGGTAACACCTGAACCTGTACCTGTTGAAGCTCCCGTTGTTGTCGAGGCGGCTGAAAAATAGTATGTTCCAAAAATTCCTTTCCCTCACAGAGTACAGAAAAATAAAAAAAAATTGATGAGGAGGACAAAGAGAGAGAGATACTCGATGTATTCAACAAAGTGGCGGTAAACATTCCGCTTCTTGATGTGATCAAGCAAATTCCGAAATATGCAAAGTTTCTGAAAGATTTATGCACCCGCAAGAGAAGGTTGAAGGGTAATGAGCGAGTCAATTTAGGGCGAAATGTTTCTGTCCTTATTCAGCCTAAGCATTCATCTGAGCCCTCACTTGAGAAGGGCACTGTTTCATCTCTCAATCAGGCTATACCACAAAAATGCAAAGATCCAGGAACTTTTTCTATTCGATGTACCATTGGGGATAGTAAATTCGAAAATTGCATGTTAGATTTAGGAGCTTCTATTAATGTTATGCCTACTTCTATTTTTAATAATCTTGATCTTGGTCCCTTGCAGCTTACAGGTCTCACTATTCAGCTAGCAAACAGGAGCAATGCTCGCCCTGTTGGAGTAGTGGAAGATGTTCTTGTTCAGGTTAATGACTTGATTTTTCCTGAAGATTTTTACATTCTTGACATGGCTGGAGAAACAGAATCAAGCAGATCGCCAATCATTTTGGGCAGACCATTCATGAAAACAGCAAAGACAAAAATTGATTTTGGGTGACATTGTCGCGAAATTTAACATTTTCGATGCTATGAAGCATCCCTCTGAAGAGCACTTCGTGTTCCAAATGGAGTTGCTCTCTGAAATTGTTGATGAATTTAATTTTGATTTGTTTTCTGCTGATCCATCTTTATCTGGTTTTGATGATGATTATTCATGTGATGATTGTACTAACACTGACCTTTGTGTTGCTTGTGCTGAAATTGATGCTCTCTTGTTGGATGACAATTTTCCTGCAGGTGAAGTTGTTGGTCTTGACATCATGGTTGCCCCCGCCAAACCATCCATTGAACAACCACCCTCCCTTGAGCTTAAACCACTCCCTGAAAATCTGAAATATGCTTATTTGGAGAGTCATAAAAAACTCCCGGTTATAATTTCTTCTAACCTTGATTTTGATCAAGAAAATAAGCTTTTGCAGGTTTTGAAGAAGCATAAGAAGGCTATTGGGTGGACATTGGCTGATATTCCGGGTATAAGCCCCTCCACATGTATGCACAAAATTTTACTTGAGGATGGAGCGAAAACGGTAAGGCAACCACAAAGGAGGCTTAATCCCTTGATCCTTGATGTGGTGAAGAAAGAGGTAACCAAACTTTTGCAAGCAGGTATCATATATCCTATCTTTGACATTAAATGGGTAAGCCCAGTGCAGGTTGTACCTAAGAAATCTGGTCTCACAGTGGTAAAAAATGAAAAGAATGAACTTGTTCCCACTAGAGTTCAGAATAGCTGGAGAGTTTGTATTGATTACAGGAGACTAAACCAGGCTACTAGAAAGGATCACTTTCCTTTGTCGTTCATTGATCAAATGCTTGAGCGGCTAGCTGGTAAATCACATTATTGCTTTCTTGATGGTTTTTCAGGTTATTTTCAGATTCATATTGCACCTGAAGATTAAGAAAAGACCACTTTCACGTGCCCATTCGGCACATTTGCTTATAGGAGAATGCCTTTTGGGCTTTGCAATGCTCCTGGAACATTTCAACGATGCATGATTAGTATTTTTTGAGTTTATTGAAAATTGCATCGAAGTGTTTATGGATGATTTCACCGTTTATGGTTCCTCATTTGATTCATGTTTAGACAGTTTGGAATTGATTTTGGCAAGATGCATTGAAACTAACCTTGTTTTAAATTATGAAAAGTGTCATTTTATGGTTCAACAGGGAATTGTTTTGGGACATATAATTTCTGAAAAAGGGATTTCTGTTGACCCTGCTAAAATTGATGTGATCTCTACACTGCCTTACCCATCTTGTATTCGCGAGATTCGTTCTTTTCTTGGCCATGCAGGTTTTTACAGGCGCTTCATTAAAGATTTCAGCAAGATAACTCTTCCACTGTCAAATTTGTTGAAGAATGATGTTACTTTTGATTTTGATGACAAATGCAAAAAAGCGTTTGACTTCTTGAAGAAAGCATTGACCTCTGCCCCCATCATCCAGCCTCCTGACTGGACCCTTCCTTTTGAGATTATGTGTGATGCTTCTAACTATGCTGTTGGGGCGGTCCTTGCACAAAGGGTTGACAAGGGTGCCCATGTTATTTATTATGCTTCTAGAACTTTAGATTCTGCACAGTCTAATTACACCACTACTGAAAAGGAACTTCTAGCTATTGTTTTTGCACTTGATAAATTCAGATCATATTTGCTAGGTTCCAAGGTTGTTGTTTTTACTGACCATGCAGCTTAAAAGTACTTGTTAAAGAAACCAGAAGCAAAGCCGAGACTGATTCGGTGGATGTTGTTGCTCCAAGAATTTAATGTCGAGATTAAAGACAAAAGTGGAGCTGAGAATTTAGTGGCCGATCACTTAAGTAGAATAGAGTTTGATGAGGATCCTTCCCCCATTCAGGATAACTTTCCTGACGAACATCTTTTACTCTTACATGGGGTAACTCCTTGGTTTGCTGATATTGTAAATTATCTTGTTGCTAGTGTTTTTCCTACAGGTGCATCTAGGACACAAATTCACAAGCTTAAGAGTGATGCAAAATATTATGTTTGGGATGACCCATATCTTTGGAAATTTGGTAGTGATCAGGTAATTAGGAGATGTGTTCCCGATTACGAGATTGAATCCATTTTGCATTTTTCTCATGCTTCTCAAGTAGGGGGACACTTTGGTCCTCAAAGGACTGCAAGAAAAGTCCTAGATTCAGGTTTCTATTGGCCTACTATTTTCAAGGATGCTTATGAGACTTACCGCACTTGTAAAGAGTGTCAGTTAGCAGGTACAACCATCACTCGTAAGAGTGAAATGCCTCAACAATCTATGCTTTTTTGTGAGGTATTTGATGTGTGGGGAATTGACTTCATGGGTCCTTTTCCTGTATCATTTGGTTTTCTCTACATTTTACTTGCTGTTGATTATGTTTCAAAGTGGGTGGAAGCTATCCCCACTAGGACTAATGATTCTAGAGTTGTTGCAGATTTTGTCAAGTCCAATATTTTTTGCAGGTTTGGAATACCTCGAGCTATCATAAGTGACCAAGGCACACATTTCTGTAACCGCACTATGGAAGGTTTACTCAGAAAGTATGGAGTTGTGCACAGAGTTTCTACTGCATATCATCCCCAAACTAATGGGCAAGCTGAGATCTTAAACAGGGAGATTAAGCAAATTTTAGAAAAAATGGTGCAGCCAAATAGGAAGGATTGGAGTCGTCGTCTAGAAGACGCACTTTGGGCTCAGAGAACAGCTTTCAAGACACCAATTGGGATGTCTCCCTATAGACTCGTGTTTGGTAAGGCATGTCACCTCCCTGTTGAAATTGAACACCGTGCTTATTGGGCGGTCAAAAGCTGTAATTTGGAAATGCAAAAAGCAGGTATGGAAAGAAAACTTCAATTACAACAGCTTGAAGAGCTTAGGCTAGAAGCCTATGAAAACTCTAGAATTTATAAAGAGAAAACTAAGCACTTTCATGATAAAATGATTTCTAGAAAGGAATTCTCTGTGGGCCAACAGGTTTTATTGTTTAATTCCCGCCTAAAAGTAATGGCTGGGAAACTTCGATCTAAGTGGATTGGCCCTTTTGTTGTTACTAATGTTTTCCCTCATGGTGCGGTAGAAATAAAAAGTGCAGGTACTGATAAGGTGTTTAAAGTCAACGGACAGCGGCTGAAGCTGTTCCATGAAAATTCGATGCCCATTGAAGAGGGACTTGTTGAAGAGATCTCTTTGGAGAAACTGTCCTACCCACCAGCTGCTACACCTTAAACTCTCGGGTGTGTTCCTTCCTTTTTCTCACTATATGCTTATTTTTACATTGCGGACAATATCTGATTTAAGTGTGGGGGGAACAATTTACATCTAGTTGTTTTATTTTATTTTTAATTTTAGTCTTTCTTTTAAAAAAATAAAAACCAAAAAAAATCAAAATATCAAAAAAATCAAAAAAAGTTTTGGCATGCATGCAACTGTTATGAGTAGTTTCATTGTTCTAGGCCTAGAGGTGTATGTCATGATATGAATAACATTTTTGCTTGTGTAGTGTGATGAGTTGACTTGATACTAGATTGTGCGTCATTTGTGATAGAACATTGAAACCTTGTGAGATTTTGAGCCTCCAACAATTCGTTGTTTCTTGTGTGGTTCACTCATACTGTTAGTAACTTCTAGAACTTGACTTGACTCTTGAAGCACTTGTTTCACATGCATGTACTGAAATGATCTAGGCAATTTTCTTTCATAAGCTACTTTTAGCCAAATAAGCCTACCCTGATATTTCATCCCTTGTTAAGCCCCTTTGAGCCTTTTATTCTCATTCTTGGTTTTATAGCTCATTACAAGCCGATTAAGCCTTTGTTTATATCCATTCTTTTTGTGTCCCAATCTAAGGGATAAAGAGCTTGAATTTTACTTATGATAAGTGTGGGGGTGCTCAAAATTTGGTTCTAATGTTGATATGATTTGTGAAAGGGAAATGTCTTGTTTAGGTTCATATGTTTATATGTGGTATGGAATTAAAAAAAAAATATACAAAAAGAAAAAAAAGACAGAAAAAAAAAATATGAAAAAAAAAAAAGAGAAAAAAGAGAAGAAGAAATGGGCAAATTTGGATTTCAAGGTGTGAAAAGAAAAATATCTTAGGATGTGAAGAAGTTATGTTGTTTAGTTCAAATATTTTGGGTTTAGTTGACATGTTCTACTATGTCATTGCACTTTGTTGAGCTTCATTAACCCTCATGCTTATTAATATTCAATTGAATTTCATGCTTCTTTATCTTCTTAGATTTTATAGCCTAGTCTCCCTTAGGATCATCCCACCTTTACCTTGGCCCCGTTACAACCCGAATAAAGACCTTTTGATCTTTGCATGCATGTGCTTCATTGTGTGGATGTCCTCCATCTTTGGGGACGGAAGAGACTTGTCAAGCTTATGGCAGTGCTAACTTTGATGATGTACTTTGAGCGTAAACACTGTCCCTGACACTCCATTTTTGAGTGATTGAGTGCACTTTATACACATATTCCGTGAGGTTCTATCATTTTTTAAGCACTTTTTAGTCTTATAGGCACCTTGTTCATTGCACATGTGTTAAGATGTTGTTCATGATTGTTATATACCTTGAATCTTGGAATGTGTTGATTACTTGTGACTTTGCATTATGCCTTGTTTTCTTTCTCTTCCATCTTTTTGAAGTCTTTTTCTTAAATTTTGCTCAGGGGTGCAAAAGTTCAAGTGTGGGGGAATTTGATCAGTGCATTTAGATGCACATTCTTCTACTATTGTACTTAGGCATTTCTCTAGTTTGTGTTAATATTTTTACTATTTTATTATGTTTTTAGAATTAAGTTTATTTTAGCCTTTATTTTATTTTCGTATTTTATTTTTCAGTATTAGCAATCTACACGAATAAATTCATAACTGGAGCTTCGAGTATCGTATTGCGGCGCGGTCAGTTGCGTTGGAAAGCTAAGAGACAAAGCTACAACATTTATGTTCAGTGGAGAAGCTGTTTCAGAGTGCAAGGGTCTCTAATTTTCGTGGAGTTCCAGACTTAAATAATTAGTCTAATGGAGATTTAATTGTTGGCCTTTAGTTTCTTTGGCCTTGGCCTTTGGATGTCACTCTTTTCTCCTATATATAAATAACAAAAACCAGAAATAAGGTGTGTAATTTTCGATCACTATTCACAACAAAAACTTGGAGAAATGTTGCTTGCTATGGAGAACTAATCACCAAGGATTAATCTGCTGTAATCGGTTTCCACTTTGAGGTTCTATAATTTCCAATAAAATTGCTTTTCCCTTTTCAATATTTATGCTATATGTCTTGTTTGCTTTATTCAAGTTCTATAGAATAAGTGTTGATTAATTTCGATTGCTATATGTTCTTGTACCTTAATCGTGTTTGCTTAATTCGCGTTCGATCATGTTTGCTTAATTCATGATTGCCTTAATCCGTTTGCTTAATTCGGAAATCAGGAACATATGTCTTGTAGTGACAATTGCGCTTGTTAAGTGATACTATAATCGAAAGGGGATTAGAATCTGCTTAGGGCTCGGAAATTGTATGAATCAATGATAAGTTAGGAACCGAAAACAGTAGATTAATCGTTTTAAGTTTATTTGATAATCACTTATTTTAATTTCTTCTTTGCAACTCGAATTCAAAAACCCCCATTTTTTTACTGATTCTAATATTTCGTAATTGATCAAGAGAATCCTTGTGATACGACACTTTTGTCGCTTCCCTAAACTACATTTCTTTTAAATACATTTTTTGACCCGTGTGCGACAGCGGATCAGTGATTCTTGGTGAAGTAACGTTACAACAAATGCGAATTTTACAAAATTTACCGTTAGACGGAAATATTATATCATATAGATCATCCATAAAAGAATTCAGAAAAATTGAAAATCATATGATATGTTATTGAAACCATTAAAATTAACAATATTTAATAAACCGTTAGGTTTTATGGGTTTCAATAACATATCATTGTAAATGTTCATCATTCTAATGTCGGAAATTACAATTGTAAGACCCATAATTCCACTGTACCATTTGTGTGAGGAAAATAAGTAATGGCTAAGAATATTGGGGTTTCTGTTAAGTTGTTTTGTGAGTATCGTCGCAATAATAGCATTTTTGCTGAGTTGGAGTCTGTTTTGTGCTCGTGCGCTGGAAAGGCACAGACTTTTGTTTCTTAGTCTTCTTTTATATATGAGAATGTTTCTGCGAAGTCAGAATTGCGAGTTTTGGTTTTTCTCTGTTTTTAAAAAAAACGAGTGGAAATCTTACCCGCTGTTTGAAAATTTTACGGTTTTCGATTTCCTTAAAAATTTAAATAGAGACTTTATATATCGGCACAAGTTAGAATCTGGTTTCAGAATATTTTTGGGAGCTTAGAATAAAAATTTCAGTCGGAGAATCAATTTTAGCGATAATTTTTAGAATTGATTTACGACGAACTTTTATTTCGTAGATTTTCTATTTTCGCAATTTTAGTCGGTACGTGAGATACGACTCGTTTAAGAGTGAACGTTGGGACTGGGCGATGAAGTCATAAATATCTAGATATTTATGTTAAGTTACTTGGTGACCAAGATTGAGATGAATGGCTAGGATTAGTCTAGGAACCTTTACACTATTTGATCCAATGGTTCTCATGCAACAAGACCACATGACTTAGGGAGACTTTTGATCACTTTGTAGACTTAGAAAATAATCACAAACTTCTCTCTTCTCTCTCCCATTGCCGTGAACCTTCCCCCCTTTGCCTCCACCATCTTAAATTCTTCATTTCCTCACCAAAGCTAAGGATTTTTGTTTTGTTGGATCATAGAACTTGCAAAGAATCATCTTCTCTTGAGGTAACTAACATCTTCCCTTCTCTTGTTGGCCAAATCTCTTAGATTTTAGGATTTTGATAAAATTGTTCTTGAGCACAAATAATTCTAGAATCTAGTTTTAATTAGTTTATGGTTTCATAGAAGTGTGCATGAGTAGTAGACTAACTTGTTCAAGTTAAGTAGTATTGATTTCCATGGTGATTTGAGTTCTCACAAAATTTTGCTCTAGGGTTTTGGTTGTGAAATTTTAAATTGATCATAAACATGATTTTGTTTTGTGATTTTATTTTTGAAGTTAGTTATGAGCTTTATGACAAAATGGATGTTAGGATAATGATTTTGTTTTATGAAACAAGAAAATTTATATTTTTGTGTTCTTGAGAAACTTATGAACATTCTTAGAAATTTTTGTTTTCATTTCTAAAATGCTTGGATTGATCAATTAAATGATTTTGGGAATTAGTAGATTATCCCTAAGGTTTTGAAATGAAAAAAATTGAGTGTGGCCTTGTTTTTCATTGGTTTGGCCGTGGCATCCCTTTGGACAAGGGGAAAGAATTTCAAATTTTGTTAAGTCATTTTTAGGAGGACTTAATCATGTTCAAAGAGATGATCAATTATGGTTTTGTTTAGAAAAGAAAATTAGTTGATTATGTCTTAAGGAAAGAAATTTAAAATTTGTTAAAGTTTGTAGTTTTGTCTAAAATGTTTTGGATTGTTAGGGTAAATGATTTTGAGGTATTATGAGATATTACTATGCTTTTGGAAGTGAAATTTTTTGAGTGATAATGTGTTTTCCACATTGTTGGCCGTGGCATATATGTATGAATAGCCATGAGGTTTCAAATTTTTCTAAGTCCACAATTAAGAGAAAATGATCATTGTATTGGTGAATGATCATAGGTTTTTAAAAGAATGATTAAAGGGTTTTTAGTTGAAGATAAAACTTGTAACTTGCGACGCAAGAAAACTCTAATTTCTTTGAAATATTTTTGAAGAGTTTTTAGCTTGTTTTAAAATGTTTTTTTGTATAAGAGCTTGATCACTTTTGAGTTGTTTTGAGAAATTAGTAATGATTCAAGTATTTAACTAGGCTTGGTTTTAGAAAATAATATTTTGGTGTGATTTCAAAATCTGGTCGAAATCTTTAAGGGCATTTAGGTCATTTTAAAATTGTTGTTGTGACCTAGAACCTTGACCATTTGATCCGTCTTTGCGAGACGAAGATTTCGGCGTATGGCTCGTCTCGATCAGATAAAGATTGAATGAGTTATGGCCATTTTATTGGAAAATGAAACTTGTAACTTGTGATGCAAGTAAACTTTTATTTTTGTGAAAATTTTTGAAGAGCTCATGGGTTGTTTTCAAATGGTTTTATTATGTGTAATTGATTGCCTTGGAGTTAGGAATCAAAGTGTTTCATAAATTGTTTTGAAACGAAAATATTTTCGCGTAGCGAGAAATAGTGCATTTAACTTCGTGAAATTTTAATCACTATGGGGAGAACTCGTAATCACTATCCGAGAGTGTTAGAAAGTAACTTAGACCCCTCTAGATTTTTGGGTTTTGGTTTCGTTTCGATAGAATACAGTGAGAGTATTTTATTGATGTTACGCTGCTTATATTTTAGGTAGCGTGAATTGTAGAATTGAGCGAGAAATTGTTGTGGAAGCTTGCCGAGGTAAGGGCACCTTTCTTTTTGTATTATTTCCGTTGATAGCATGTATGTATGCTTTGTTTGTGGTGTGTTTGAGTGCTTGGCATGTATGTGTGATGTATTCTCGGGATGAGAAATTGTTTACAATACGTGTGTTGTTTACATATGATTGGAAATATATGTATGATTGTTGTAGTTGTTTACATATGATTGGAAATATATGTATAATTGTTGTGATTGAATTACATATGCTTGGAAGGTATGTAATTGTTGCATTAGCATATATGGAAAATCGTATGCTCATGCATTCATAGTACGTGGTTGCGGGAGTGGACCACGGGGTGAGGTTGCGGGAGTGGACCCACCTTAATCCTGCGGGATTTTATTGAGTCCAATACGTGGTTGCGTGAGTGGACCACGAGGTGTGATTGCGTGAGTGGATCCACCTTAATCCTTCGGGATTTTATTGATTCGCCCTGCGGGGTATAGTAGGGGTTGGACCTACGACTCTCTGCAGAGAGGTTAAATTCCGGAATTTCATGCATGTGGCAGCCAGTGATTGGTGTCACGATCATTTTAGAGTCTGCATTGATAGGTGGTGTGTGCATTTAATTATATTATGCACGTGATGTGAACTTGCTAAGTGTTTACTCGCTTTTTTCCCATATCTGTTATTTGTATTATGTGGTACTTGTGGTAACCCTTACAATGAAACATGAACGGGTTACCCCCATCCAGACGATGGACCCTTACACGCTGTCGTGGGTCGTGAGGACGATGGTGAGTTCGTGGGATTTCAGTGATCAAGGAGTTGTACTTCTTAAGTTAGGTTGTGCGCCAGTGTAATTTGTACACCGTACTCTTTTGGATGATTGTATTCTGAATATTTACTTTTGTGGTTGTTAGGCCCTTTATCTTTAGGGTTGTAAATATTCAGGTACAACACTTTGCTTCTCTGAAGCACTAATGTTTAATTAGCCCTGTTGTATGATTAATGTCAGCTCATCATGAAAATTTATGCATGCTCTGTTTTGTTTTAAAAAAAAAAAATAATAATGCCCCTTTTTGGTCTTTGAAAATCGGGGTGTTACAACAATACTCCAGGGATGTGATTCGTTGACTTAGACTTTATGTCGTTGGCAAGTTATAATTATCTTTATTATATTTAATAGGAATAACATACAACAAGGTAAACCCTAATTTATCTTAATCTTAATCTTAATCTTATCTTAATCTTAATTTTAATCTTAATAAAAGTAAAGTTTTGTTACCTCTTAAACCCTAACTTTTTTCCTCCTAATCTCCCTCTTAATGACCACCCCCAACTACCACCTCATTTATTATGTATCCAAATTTGAATTTTAAATACAACTTTGAAAAACTAAGAAAGAAAATGCATTGGACTTAGACTTGCATTCGAGAGTAAAATATGGACTTAACACTCAACTTCCTAATTAAAAGCCTTTATAATTTTTATTTACCTAAAAATTAGGCATTTCTCTTTCATCTTTCACAATCTCTTTTTCTCCCTTATGATTTTTCTTTCTTTCTCTTTCTATGACAAATTTAACATATGTTGTTGTGTTCTCATATTTGTTTTTCATGAAAAGGTAGGTAGATATTTGAAACAATTTTAGTGTGGCAAGTGATGTTAAAAATTATTATTATGCCTATACACTGATGTTATTGTATGATTATAATAAACTCCAAAAAAAATTTAAAAAATATATTGTTTTAATAAGTTTGAAACAATTTCTTTGTCATAGTAAATAACCTCTTTTTTATTTAAAATGGATGTGTTTGTTTTTTGGTAAATTAGTTACTTTTTAATAATCTATTGTTTGCAATTATAGCTTATGAGATGAGGTTGTGACTATCTGAAAAAATTGGTGTGTAACAATGAGAACTTAAATTCGTTTATAGTTTATTAAAATTTAGATCAAGTTTGTGAATTTGGTCAATGTTCATCGTTGTTGTGGAATTATGATAGGCTTTTATGGAAAAAACATTGTTGATTTTATGAAAAATTATATCTTTCCTTTTAGCAGGTCTATGTCTATTATTATAAATCAACTATAAAAAGGTTCAGTCGTATTCTTTTGTACAATATTCATTAATATCTTATTCTCTATCTTCCTTGGAGAGTCAATTCTCATCTATGATTTATGTATATATATGGTTATATAGGATTTTATCGTTCTATTTTGCTTGGTTTCTATTTCAAATTTTTATTTCCGTTGCATTTTGACTCCATATGGGTGTTTGTATTTCATAAATTTTTCTCACAAAAATTATACAATTTTCTCATATAATATAGTGTAACGAGCTATTTAAATTATTGCAATTCTTTAACTATTATCATCTTATGCAAGTTGTTAATGTAGGTACCTACAACGATATTTAATATCATTTAGTGTCAATGTAGCTCCTCTTATTCAAGCTTCTTTCTATTGGATCAACATTAGAAGTGAAGTACTTTTTTGCATTTGATTTATAAGAAAACACTTAGAAGCTTAATTAGTCGTTTGATAAACGTATAATAGTAGCTTATACAAAACTTTATTTTAATCCCAAATGTATTGGTCTTATAATTTTCCAAATGTAATGGTAATTGTTTCTCACAACACTATTTGCTATTGTCAATTTAAGCAAACAATATATAACTATATATATGATGATCTTCATGATTTTGAAACGGGTAATCAACGATACTTTCTGAAATTGTCAATAATATTGTAATAGTTTTAAGTAATTTTTTTTTGCTATTTTTTATGTAAGAAGATTGATCATTTTATGAGTTGTTTTTACAATTTAATGGCAGCAAGGGTTATTTTGTTTTTATAGTGACTATTTATCATTTGTTCATTTGATTTCTTATAGCTAATTTGTAGGTATCAATATTTATAGATAAATTGTAATTTGCTCTGAAAAAAATTTGTTCAACAAATCACTTTATGAATGTTATCAGAATTGATAATGTATGCATTACAATAAATACTTTTAAATTTCATGATATACTAATATAACTTCAGGCGTGATTTTTAATTATTTTTTTTCATAATTTATAATAAATAATAATGACAATATATTTACATAACATTTATTGTTTATATTGTTATGTTTGTCAAAACTAATATTATTATAATTTGTGCTACAATTTATCTATATTTTCTTAAATTTTTTATTTACAATTTTTTATTATAAGAAATTAAATCATAAATATGTATTCTACATAACCCGTGTGATGCACGGGTGGTAGTCTAGTTATATCTAATTTCTAATTATATCTAATCTAATCTAATATGAATAACATGCATGCAACAAGGTAAACCCTAATCTTATGTTTACAAAGGGAGGGAAAACTGTAATTAATACATTGTTTTGCCACATATTTTGTTTCATTAATTATTCTAACTAATCATGTCTCTCACCTAGAAGATTGTCTATCTTATGCTATGTAAAATATGTATCATCATATTAGTAATGCATATATCAAGTAAAATTGTCATACTCCAATATGCCTTGAAGTATAATATTATTGGAGTATGTATTATAAGACCAAATCAGTTTTTATTTTATTTTATAATAAGACAAAATCATTTTAGACATTTGTTATAATACATAATACACCCACTTATTTTTTAGAACGTGTGTGTTAGCAAATGACAACTAAAAAGTGGTTAAATACACCCTAAGGTATATGTTGCTAATGCACACATTTATAAAAAATGGTAGGTGTACATTTTCTCTTTATTTATTTTTATTTCTTGTAAGTGCGTCTAACAAATATTATTTGAACTTATGCCTATATAAGTATTTCTTCTTCGGTAGATAGAAATATCAAAATTATTAAATTGTAATTGAGATTTAAATTTTGATTTTTTCTCATGTGTAAATTTTTTAAAACTATTTTTATATATAAAAAACATTGGAATTTATATATGATTCATTATGAAAACATATAATATAAATATAAATAAACTATGAAGCACGAGCATCGAATACGATACAGACGTACATTGACATGTCGACGCCGATAATAATTTTAAAAAATAACATAATTTAATATAATAATAATTGTAGGTGTTGTGTCGGTGTCTGACACCAACACGTATTCGATATGAACACGTCTAATTCGAGAAGTGTCAAATCCTAATCGAAGTGTCTATATTATTGCCCACGTCTAAAGAAGCAACACTTATCCTAATTTCTTTGTCAACTTTGAATCATAATACTGTGACAAGTTTTTGTTGGAAACCTTGTCTCGGCTTTTTAATAATTTTTTTTATTCTATAAAAAATAAGGCAAGGGAATGTGTTCAAGATAAAATTTGAACTAACAATTTGTTATTAAAAAAAACATCACATAATTTAGGGGGTATAAACTTCACAATACAGGAGTTTAAAAAATGGATTGGGTTGAGGAAGGGGCCAACAAATTGAACATTTTTTCTCTTTTCCAACCCTATCTGTCATTATTTTTTTCTTTTTCTTCTTATTCTATCGAAGAGGGATGATTTTAGGTCAATTTTGGCCTAAAATGATCCCTCCAAATTGTTTTTCTTTCTCGTTATAATAAATAAGTGTGATTTTCACATATTTATTTGTTTTGATTTTCCGTCTTTGTACGGTGTATTTGTTTTCCCGTCTTTGTGTGACGTTCATTTGTTTCAGGTTGAAGGAGTAGATATAATCTAGTGCAAATCCAATCAATGTCGACTTTTGTGTCATCAATGCTACAGATCCGGAGACATGGGCATTCCGAACACTTCAATATAGTCATATTTGTAGGTATACGTAATTTACCGTTTTATGTTATTAGCATGGACACAGTGAGTTTGTTTGCATATTTATCCTTTTTATTTTTAGCGATTATGAATTTATATTACATCAATGTACTCTATTTTATTTGAATGAATGAATACTATTTATTTTGTAAAAAAAATAAAACGGATTGGGCCTTATGGGTCATTCAATTCAAAAATGTTGTAAAACATACCAATAAACTTTAATTAGTGTGAGCCAAACAAATCAAACAATCAAAACAAAATGGAAGAGCAATAACCACACACAATTAAAAGATGAACAAAGAAAAGCAATAAATAACACAAATCAAATTATTTAGCTAGTTCGGTATTAACCAACCTACTCTGGGGGAGAGAGAGCTCTTCAATCCACTATCAAAGTTCTTTCTTCTTGATTACATTGAAAATTCATACAAGAGTTACAAGAAATTAGAGTTATCCTGAAATTTCGATTTTGGAGGAGAGATGTGGTATGCAGTGGAGATGTGTGGTGATTTGGTTCGGGGAAAAATAAAGCAAATCCTCACAGCAAGTTAAGAATAAATCTTATCAATCAAATAATTTTCTATACCGATAAAAAAAACTTTCAACCCTAATTTATATTTATGCTTAGAATGCTCTTAGAATTTTTTCATTATTTAAATATTTAAAAATATAATTTATAAATATATTTTGTATTATAGTTTTATATATAGAATCGTGAATAAAATCTTAGAATAAAATATTTCTTGTATATTTTCTTAAAAACAAAACATATTCATCATGTGAACTTGAAAATCATTGAATCATTTACCAAGTTTATAACTAATGTTAAGAGCTATCATTGAATCATTTATATTTACACTAAAGTCGGTAGCATATCGAATAAACTTGAAAATAGTTTCAAATTTGATTTAATATATAATTATCTCATAAACTTAAAGTTAATTCGATAGTAAAATAAGAAAATAAGATCTTATTTACATTTCACACCATTTAAAAGTTAATAGAAATATCTATCACCTTTATAGGAAAACCAAATTCAAACTCGTAAAATATATGTTACAACAAGTCTGAGACATGTTTTTGCATTTGTTGCACATAGTAACTGCAAACAGCCTATAATATATAAGGCCTTCACTAGTGAAATTAAAATTTACAGTTTTCTCTCGGCTCTCTCTTAATCCTCTTCCTTTCTCTTAGTTCAACATAGATCAATTTCTTAGTTTGTTCCAACTAGGGGTGAGCATCGGTCGGATTCGGGTCGAAAATCGTCAAATCGATGAAAACCGCGGCCTCTTAATCTGGACTCAATTCCGACCGTTTATATCTTCGATTTGTTCGGGTTCGGGTCATACGTGTGATGGGTATAACGGGTCGGTTTTAACGGGTTAGACTGAAACGTTCTTGTTACATTTAAAACTTCATTGATCAAATTTTTTAAATTTTTTTAACAGTTCGTTCAATATTTCCTACACACCGCAATAAAAGATACAATAAAAATGATGAGATGCAGTTAATTTGTTTTAAATTTGTAAATTCAACGACAATAATTGATAGTAGATGATAACTAAAAATTAAGATAAATCTAAAATATTATTTTTTACATATCTTTTATCATCATATTACAAGCATAAACTTGTAAAATACAACTTTTTTTCTCTATTATCAAAGATAAATAAAATTAACAAAGTGAAGAGTATAAGATAATAAGAGATAGAAGAGGTGCTCGAAACAAGAAAAAAATTAATTTGTATTTTAGGAATTATTCGGTCGGTTTCGGTTATGAAGAGACGAATTTTTAGAGACCCGTACCCGCCCGTATACAACCGTTCATGACCGATTTTTGCGCAATTATTGACCTGAGACCCGACCCGCACCCGACCGAGTGCTTCCATATATTGGCGGTTATATCGGTTTCGAGTCGGGTTGCGGGTTCGTGCTCACCCGTAGTTCCAACATAGTTAAATTCAACAACTAGACATCTCACATTTATCCCTAATTTTACTTTACTACTCATCATTCAAGTTCCACGTCAATCTTTATTGTCTCTTTTATATATAAAAAATTATTAGAAAATTTCTGTTTATAAATTTTTTTATCATTGAGCATAGTCTAAATTATACAGCCTTAATTAATTTTTTATTTGATTTGATTGATATTTGAGTTGAATTATTATTTTTTATTTTATTTTATGTTTTGAAATATTACAAGAGTTGAGAACATATTTGAGAGTGGTTTATAGCAATAAAGACAAATATAAGAGTTTACTCATTTTTAATATGACCCACTTGTCTGAAAAATGAATTTTAGTTTAAATTGACAAGAATTATCATTTGTCACATTTTTTTTTTTATAAATTTTCATATAAAACTATTCCTTTTTTGTCCTTGTTGACAAACACGTATTATATTCTCTAGATTAGACACAATATTTACTAATTCCACTTGTTTGATGTATTGTCTAATCACATCCAAAATGAATTATTTTTTAAATCCAATTTGCCAATTAAACACCCAAACCAAACTCTCAATATTTATTAATTTATTATTTATAGTTGCTCTCCCACTCATTTTCAAAGAGTGGATGCGGCATATAAGATAAGAGCATGTGCATGTCCTATATGTGCAAAATTGTAACCGCATTCATTCACCTGCATCTATTGCAGATTAAGGTAAGGAGAATGTGGTTTGGACAAAATTTTGTTGATGCAACCAATGAACATGGACTCTTTCAGTTTAATCAGATATTTTAAGCTTAAATTCGTTGCAACAGTGTTAAATTTTTTAAGGAGAATTTTATCGTATATTATAATATATGATATTAGAGATTAATCTTTACAATTATGTATAAAAAAACTTAATTTATACCTAATTTGCACTAAAATAATTGTTGATATAAAAAATGGACGGCTGAGATGTACCTTGTTTGTCTTTTAATATGGGCCAAGAGGATGTCGATAGAAATTGAAAACTAAGAACTACTATTTAAAAAAGCATAAATCTCTGAATATGTCTGAATTGAAAGTGATTTTTCTCACTTTGATTTGGTGGTGGGAACAAGGTGTCAGGAAATGGACTCTTATCTTAATTAACACCTCATTCTTGTTGGATTGTGACTTGGAAAATTAGGCCGGCTACCAAGGTTCCCTATCATTGGGACCAAATGGGGCCTCTTTTATTTCTTAGCGGACACTTGTCTTACCCTCACTCCATCGACGGCTTAAATCACAATTTACTACCATCAAGTTCCATGTTTGATTCCAAATTCACTTCAATTAAAATCAAAGGAAAAATTAGACAGAATGACGTTAAACTCGAGTGATTAATAAATTATATATAAAATAAATTGTTTGACAAAATGTAAGTTTAATTTATGATAAAAATAATTATTTTTTTAAAAAGTTAAATTAGTTCACTTAAATTGATATTTGAGAAAATTGAATTTAAGACCTTAAAATAAGTATATTCATAGATATTAAATCAATATTATAAGACCAACTCAAATGGATTATGATGAAAATAATTTTTAATCAACATCTCAATTGAACTCTGAATTATAAAAAAATTCTAAAAATTTAGAGGGTTAATAAAAAAAGAAAAGAATAAGGGGAAATGTATTATAATAATCAAGAATCAAAGATATACACTCGTGCTTGCATGCGGGACAAATGAAATTTGATTTATAATTACATGACCATGAATCCAATATAATCATATGAACATTGCTTTATCCATGAGCTCACTAAAGTGATTTGTAATGCAACAACTTATAATTAAAAGGATCTTCCTAACAAGTGCACTCGGTGTACTTTTTAAGCATACTATTTAAAGAAAATTTTTAATCAAAAAAATTAAACAACATAATTTCTAATGAGTTAACTTTATATATTTTTATAAAAATTATATACAAACTTACTATTTAAAGGACTTAAAGAATACACCATATACAGTCTTTAGCATTTGCCTAATTAAAAAAAAAATTCATGTAAAGCAACCACCTAAAACACTCTCTAAAGCAATATGGCAATTTCTTTAAAAAAAATGCTCACACATTCATATAGAACATTATCCATGGCGGCTTCTAGAGCGTGGTACAATGTTACATGGGGTCTAACATGAACCTCACTCATTTAAGTAATTTATTATTATTAAGTTCTTTTAATTTTATAATAATTATCTATCTTTTAGGTTTTAATATAGGATCTAACCCATTTTATTAAACCAATATGTAAGGTAGCCAGGGATAACCCTATAAATTAATTTAAAATATATTCATGTGGGACTTGAGTATATTTTCTATTATTCATCACTCATATCACTATTTTATTGGATTTGGAGTGTTGTTAATTATAGTAAATTAGTACCTAGACTTGCGCCAAATATGGGTAAAAATGCGTTTATAGATTTATTGACTTATAAATAATATATTTTAATATATTTTACTTTAATTTCAAAAATTAAAATTTTAATTGTTAATGAAAGAGTTAATAACAACCACATAAATATTTATAATTTTATATAATTTAATAATTAAAATAATCATCTTTGATAAAAACTAACAATAATGGATTATGAGGAAGAGACTTTGGTGTTTCGTAAAAAGACTTTAAGGTGGACATGACTTACAAAAAAATAATACTGAATAACGATTTATTATAACTTTGACTCAATTACATGGCCCAAGTATTCATAGGGGAGTTCATCTTCTCCACCACAACCTAAGGCATCTATTACAAAAGACTAAACATAATTAAATTACAAGAATCTAATAAAAAAGCCTAAAGAAAACATACCTCGCTGAGTATAGCTATCCCGTAAGGGGAGAAAACTATGCCCTTAGAGCTCCTCTGAACCTCTCCAGTAGTATAGAGAATGTTATTCTATTTCTGAATGAATAAAATGAGGTTTTGGGAGCTCTATTTATACTTTTTGTATTGGGCCTCAACAAGTCATCGTGACATGATAAGCCCATCGTGCTGCGATGGAAGGATTAAATTCAAAATTATAACTGATCCTGTGCATTTCATCAGCTTGGCCGCCAAGTTAAGTCATCGTACTGCGATGGAGGTCATCGGGCTGCGATGAGAAGATTTTCTTCAATTTTATTGCTTCTGATTTCTTGGCAAGCAAGCAGCTACCATCGTGGTACGACGGGAGCCATCGTACTGCGATGAGGTGCACATTTCTTCTCTTTTTTGGTTTTTTCTTGTCTTTTCTGTATCTTTGCTTTGTCTTGATGCTTTTCCTCGATTCTGTAGGTTTTTCTTCTTATCTAGGTCTGTCTTGGTCAATTTACTACTAATATAACTAACTAAAATACTGTAGAAATTCTTGTCATCAGTTGTCATAGAAGTTGCCTTAGTAAATCAACATTCATTTGCTCTCCATGCATTGGTTTATTGGTTTCCTCATTTAATGTTGCCTCCTAGGTCTCCATCTATATAATGTCTTCACTCCCAAGCCAATTTCTTCACTCTTCCCATCGCCCTAAACTCATTCTCTTCCTTTTTATTGTAAGTTTTTTTTTTTTGCCATTTTAGTGTTTTCATTCATCTATTTGGTTGTGCTGCTAGCATGTGTTGTGTGCTATTAATGTTAATTCATTGATTTTTGGTTTCTCAGCTTATGATCATTTGGTTTTGAGGGTGTAGCTATGTGTTAGCCCGTATTTTCGACAGACATTAATGAATTGGAGTGAGAAGATGAATTCTCATTTAATGTACATTATTGTATTTTAATATTCTCTTGGAAATTGGTTGATTAATGAAACAAGAGAAGATTAAGGCATTCGACGTCGAAGGCCTGTTAGTATGTAAAGTTCGCTGTCGAGTCTGAAATGCTGTCGAATTCGACAGGAACCTATTTTAATAAGTACATGATTGATTGCTTCGACATTGCTCTGTGTTTGTCGAATAATATATATATATATATATATATATATATATATATGTGTGTGTGTATGCTTGTATAACGTACTGTGCAGTACGGAGAAAGCATACTCTGGACTTAGCAAAATATTCAAAGTGGATAACGTTCGAAAGCCTCGCCAGGTGTCCAAGAAATTCAAATGGTCGAAGACACGTGAAGTTTAGTTAGACGTTATGTAGGTTTTTGACGGTTATTTTAGTTTGTCTATAAATATTAGTTTCTCATATGAGAAACGGGTTCACAATTCTCATGCAAATTCCTGACAAACTCAGAGTACCCATGTCAACGAGCGAAATGAGTGCAAAATGGAACATGTACGAATCTGTGTACCAACCCTTTGTAAACGTTTTACAATTATGAATGCAATTTATATTTTCAAGTATTGATTACTTGCCTTTCCATTTAAAGTTTCTGCACTTTAAAAACCTTTCTGCAATTTATTTCATTGCATGTTTAAACCTTTTCTGCAATTTATTTGTTGCATGCTTTTACTTTTCAAAGTTCTTCTTTAAACTTTATCTGCAATTCATTTACAAGTTTTCTGCAAATTTAACTTTGAAAGCATTTTACTTTAAGCAAACCCATTCGACCAAGTCGAGTGATTTTACTGTTTTTATTCAACTTATCCGATTCAACCCAGAAAATATGAAAATGTTTTCGTCAATTCTGCACAATCCAATATGTCCCAGGATTTACTAGTTGATCCTTCTTGTAATAATTAAACTAGCGGTTGTTTGCTAAAAATCGGGGTAAACAAATTGGCACGCCCAGTGGGACCAATTGGATTGTGTGATTTATTTTGTTTATTTTTGAAACTTTTTGCAAAATTGTTGTTTGGTGTTGAAATTTAATTGTGTGTGTATCTTTATATGCATTTGAGAAGTGGTAAATCTCTCGCAGAATTCTCACAAATACCAACTCGTCCTCGTACTAGAATGGTGAGACCACCAAGCAATTCTTCTAATAATAACAATAATAATGGATCAGAAACGAATCTGAATCCAAATCCCCAGAATGTGACAGGGCAACCTAGTCAGCCAGCATCTGGCGTTTCTAACGCCAATTCTACTGGTGGGCCAACAGGTCCTGCATTAAATTCTACAACTTCTGAAAGTATCCCAAATAATAATAATAATAATAATAATAATAATAATAATAATAATAATAATAATAATAATAATAATGGCGGAAGTTCGAACCCTGCAATGAATTCCAGTACCATTGGTGCGAACGCCAGTGGATCAACAATGTCTGCCGTTACTTCAAGTATGACAGGAGGATTTCCTCCTCCAAATCCTAATGGTGCAGCAATGACATAATTAAACATGTCATCCATGCCAACAAACGTATCACACACACATGGATACACAGACGGTAGTCAAGTTGGTGGAACACCGTCAAGACCCCCATGGTTGCCTAGAAACCCACAATTTGGAATGCCAACAACAACAATGGCAAACCTGTATAATTGGCCTTCAATAGAAAGTTCTCCCTCGTCTTCTGCGATGGGAAATAGGGGAAATTCGCTTAACTTGACAAATAATTCTATGGCAGTACTAAGGCAACAAATGGATGAGAGCAACCATGATATGGTGAATGCGTTGACCCAACAGATTGACACAATCTTTAACCCTATGTTACAAACAACCAATGATAGTTACTTGCTATTAGCCAATCAAATGGGAAGAATGGCAGATTTTTTTGGAGCCCCTGATGCTCCAAATAACCAAAGGGTTCCTCGTGCAAACCCAGAAATTCAACCAGAAGTTCAAGCCCAACCACTACGCATTGAAGGAGAACAACCAGAACAAGGAGTGGTGTTGGTTAATAGAAACCAAAATGCTGATAATGTTCTTAGGAACGTTCGACAAGATAACATAGCAGGGCAGAATAACTTGGCCAACTTAGTAGAAAATATATTGGCCCAAAATGGTTTGAATATAGGATTGCATAGGCCAAATTTCGTGTCAGCATTGTCTGAGTACGTTTTGCAGGCAGAACTGCCAAGGGGATGGAAAATTCCCAAATTTACAAAATTTGCTGGTGATACAAATGAGTCTACGGTCGAACACATTGCCAGATATATGGCAGAAGCAGAGAATTTAGCAAATAATGAGGATTTAAGAATGAAATTCTTCCCTAATTCCCTCACGAAAAATGCTTTTACGTGGTTTACCACGCTTCCCCCTCATTCAATTCATAATTAGACTCAGTTAGAAAGGCTATTTCATGAACAATTTTATATGGGACAATCTAGGATTAGCCTCAAAGAATTAGCCAGTATGAAACGTAAAACTTCAGAGGCCATTGATGACTATCTGAATAGATTTCGCCTCCTTAAGGCAAGGTGCTTTACTCAAGTGCCTGAACATGAATTGGTTGAGATGGCTGCTGGTGGCCTTGACTATTACATTAGGAAGAAGTTAGATACTCAACATTTAAGAGATATGGCCTAGTTAGCAGATCGTGTTCGACAGGTCGAACGCCTCAGGGCTGAAAAAGTCAGAAATTCTAAATTCCATAAAAAAGAAAAAGTGGCGTATATAGAAACTTATGAAAGTGAAAATGAGTTCGACGATGGTCAGGATTACATAGAAAATAATGAGGTCAATATTGCTGAATTGAAACCAGGACCTCCCTATACTTGTAAAATGTTAAAACCATCAAATGGAAATAATCCCGTCGAACCAAAAAATGATAGATTTGTTTCTAAGACATATCCGTTCGACATTACTAAATGTGATGAAATTTTTGACTTATTGGTTACTGATGGCCAAATAATTGTACCAAAGGGTTTAAAAGTTCCACCTTTGGAACAACGTAAGAAAAGAGGTTTTTGTAAATACCATAATTTTTTGGGTCATAAAACCTCACAATGTGTTCTTTTCAGGGATCTGGTCCAGAAGGCCCTGCAGGAAGGAAGACTCAAATTTGGCGAAAAGCCAAAATCCAAACAGCAGGTGGACGAGAATCCATTACAGATTGCTGATGCTGCCTACACAGAGCCATTTGAGTGCTTGATGTTAGAAGCATTGAATCTCACTGAAGGGGGGCAATTGGTTTCCATTCCTGAGGAAGAATACGAAAACAAAGTGGAAGAGGTGTATCCACAAGCTGGAGAGAAGTTGCTAGATTTCCTTCAACGCTGCAAAGAGAATGATGGCGAAGCTACATTATGTCCTCATTGTAGTGCCATGTTCGACAAAAAGGCTGCTGCAGGCCTCACCAAATTTTTGCCTCATAGTCAGGGCAGAAACAATTGGCCAAGCCAAAGGCCAACTTATTCCAACATTCTGAATAGCCAACATGCACCTGTGCATCAAAGGTTGGGACCACAGAAATCATTCGTCCCCTCAAACAGGACACCTGTCAATCAGTGGGTTCATGGGAGAAACATGGTCTCTGGCCAAAGGAATTTTGAAAAAGGAAGTTCCTGTAACTCTAATCCCAAGAAAGATTCTGAATCAAGGAAGTATGATTACAAGAATAACGACAAAGGGAAAAACCTTATGACAAGATCTCAATGGCGTAGATATCAACGCCAGAAAAAGGTGGCTGCTTAGAAATCCCAGATTACTGCTGATGGTAAGGGAAATAAGCCTATGGAATTGGCTAAAAAGCCAATGAGCGAAAGGCTAGTTGAACCAAAAATAGAGTCTTCAGTTGCTGATGATGTCGAAGACGAACACATGGAAGCTGATGATTTTCTGGATTCTGAACCTGATCTCGACATAATAGTGAATGTCGTGTCAATTCTTCCAAGAGAGTTCGACGTCTGTTCTGAAATAACAGATGAAGAAGAAGAATCTGGAATGCAAATGGCCCTTCACAGGCCAGTCTGTTACTATGTCTGAGTCCCAAACTTGGGCAAAGATTTCGGCCTATATGGCTGAAAATAGAATCAAAATGGCTTTGGAAGCCAATTCTTTGTCAGAAAATATGGCTGTTGCAGCCAATGATATAAAATTTGGCAAACACAAGCCAGAAATGCAAAAGCTGGATTGCATCTATGATGACGGACCCCTAGGATTTGAAAAAGATCCAATCAGTCAAAGTCACAAGATGCAAGCACAGGATCCTTTGCAAGAAATTGACCTTGGAGATGGTCTGACGAAAAGACCAACGTACATTAGTGCAAACATTCCTCCTGATTTGAAGGCAAAAGTGGTGCAACTCCTGATGGAATTCAAAGATTGTTTTGCTTGGGATTACAACGAAATGCCAGGTTTGAGCAGAAAGTTGGTGGAACATGAACTACCAATTCGACCAGATAAAAAGCCAGTGAAACAATTACCTAGGAGATTCGCACCAGAAATCATGTCAAAGATCAAAGAAGAAATTGAAAGGCTGCTAAGGAGCAAATTTATCAGAACTGCAAGGTATGTCGAATGGTTAGCAAATATAGTGCCTGTGATTAAGAAAAATGGTTCTCTTAGAATATGCATAGACTTTAGAGATTTAAATAATGCTACACCAAAAGACGAATATCCTATGCCTGTGGCAGAAATGCTAATAGACTCAACAGCTGGGTTTGAATATTTAAGTATGTTAGATGGTTATTCTGGATATAACCAAATTTTCATTGCTGAGAATGATGTACCAAAAACTGCCTTTAGGTGCCCAGGAGCATTAGGCACATATGAATGGGTAGTAATGCCCTTTGGTTTGAAAAATGCTGGGGCCACTTATCAAAGAGCAATGAATTTAATTTTTCATGAATACATAGACACTTTCATGCAAGTGTATATTGATGACATAGTTGTCAAATCCTCGTCGAATGATGATCATTTAGATCACTTGAGAAAATCTTTTGAAAAGATGAGGAAATATGGATTAAAAATGAATCCATTAAAGTGTGCTTTTTGTGTTAATGCAGGAATTTTCCTTGGGTTTGTTGTGCACAAAAAGGGCATTGAAATAAATCAAAACAAAACAAAGGCTATTATGGAGACAAAATCTCCAACTACAAAAAAGCAACTTCAGTCCTTACTTGGGAAAATCAATTTCTTGAGAAGATTCATCTCAAATTTAAGTGGTAAAGCTCAACCGTTTTCGCCATTACTTCGACTCAAGAAAGAAAGTGTTTTCACTTGGGGGCAAGATCAACAACAAGCTTTTGACGAAATCAAGAGTTATTTGTCAAATCCACCAATGTTAATGCCTCCAATAAGGAACAAATTCATGAAGTTGTATATATCAGCGTCAGATTCGACACTGGGTAGTATGCTTGCTCAGGAAGATGAAAATGGCGAAGAAAAAGCCATTTATTACTTAAGTAGGGTTTTAAATGATGCTGAAACTAGATATAGTAGTATTGAAAAATTATGCTTATGTTTGTATTTTTCTTGTATGAAACTCAAACATTATATAAAGCCTGTTGATGTTTTTGTTTATTCTCATTGTGATATCATCAAACATATGTTGTCTAAACCAATTCTGCATAGTCGAATTGGAAAATGGGCCTTAGCCTTAACAGAATATTCACTAACTTATAAACCTTTAAAGGCAGTTAAAGGCCAAATTGTGGCTGATTTTATAGTGGATCATTCTGCATTAGAAACTCCACAAAATTATGTGGATTCAGAACCTTGGAAATTATATTTTGATGGTTCTAAACATAAACATGGAGTTGGAATTGGGATTTTAATCATTTCTCCTTCCAGAATTCCCACCAAGTTCAAATATAAAATCAATGGGTTCTGCTCAAATAATGAAGCAGAGTATGAGGCTTTAATAACAGGCCTGGAAATTTTATTAGACTTGGGGGCAAAAAATATTTTGATCAGAGGTGATTCAGAATCGGTGTTGAAACAATTGACAAAGGAATACAAATGCATAAAAGAACACTTGATGAAATATTTTGTCATGACAATTTCTTTGTTAAAACGTTTCGACTAAGTTATCTTTGAACATGTACCTCGTATAGAAAATCAAGAAGCCAATGATTTGGCTCAAATAGCTTCTGGTTATAAAATCTCTAGTGTAAAACTAGAAGAGTTGATTGAGATCAAAGATAAACTCATTGTTGATCAACCTACTTCAATGGAATTGTCAATGCCAAAACTTGTGGGGGCAGACTTACCACAAGATAGTGGTCAAGACACCACTTATGAATATGATGAAAATTCAGAAATTTTTGAAATTTTTGCCATTGACAATCTATCTGATAATGATTGGAGAAAACAACTTGTCGAATATTTGAAAGATCCAAATGGAACGACCAATAGGAAAATCAAATATAGAGCCTTGAGTTATGTCATCATTGGTAATGAACTAATGAAGAAAACACCTGAGGGAGTTTTGCTAAAATGTTTAAGTGAAACTGAAGCTTATTTGGCTATATCTGATGTGCACAGTGGTGCATGTGGATCTCATCAGGCAGGCCACAAAATGAAATGGTTGTTATTTCGACAAGGTGTATATTGGCCAACAATTTTAAAGGACTGTATAGAGTTTGCTAAAGGTTGTCAAGAGTGTCAAAGACATTCAGGTATACAACATGTGCCTGCAAGTGAACTCCATTCAATAGTAAAACCTTGGCCTTTTAGAGGATGGGCTTTAGATTTAATTGGTGAAATTAAACCAAGTTCGTCAAAAAACCAACGTTATATTTTAGTTGGTATAGATTATTTTACCAAATGGATAGAAGCAATTCCATTACCAAATGTTGACCAAGAAGCAGTGATTAGTTTTATACAAAGTCACATCATTTATAGATTTGGTATACCTGAGTCTATTACTACAGATCAAGGTTCAGTGTTTACTGGACGAAAGATGGTTGAATTTGCCCAACAAACTGGTTTTAAACTTTTAACCTCTACACCATATTATGCCCAAGCAAATGGTCAAGTAGAAGCTGCCAATAAAATCATTATTGGTTTGATTAAAAAGCATATTGCCCAAAAGCCTAGAAATTGGAACAAAACTTTAGATCAAGTCTTATGGGCATGTAGAAATTCTCCAAAAGAATCAACTAATACCACACCCTTTCGACTAACATATGGGCATGATGCAATCTTGCCTGTCGAAATACATCTGCAGTCAGTTATAATTCAAAGGCAAGCAGAAATCCCAAGGGATCATTATTGGGATATGATGTTAGACGAATTAGTTGATTTAGATGAGGAGAGAATAAAAGCTTTAGAGATGTTAACTCGACAGAAAGAAAAAGTTGCTAAGGCTTATAATAAAAAGGTTAAGTCTAAAACCTTTAGTGTTGGAAATTTGGTTTGGAAAGTTATTTTGCCAATGGATAAAAAAGATAGAGTCGTAGGCAAATGGTCTCCAAATTGGGAAGGACCTTTTAAAGTTGTTCAAGTTTTTTTAAATGGTGCTTATGAAATTGAAGAATTAACAGAAGAACGACGTTCGTTAATTATAAATGGTAAATACTTGAAAAAGTATAAACCAGCGTTGCAAGAAATAAAAATTAATGAAGAATAAAGCTTAAGACATAACGAAAATGGTGATCATAAAGAGATTCGCCACAAAATGGGCATTGTCAAGATTACAAACCAAAGAACCATAACAAATTGTTCGAATAGTCGAAGCAAAAACTAAGAACAATAAAAACTAAGACTATTACAAAGTCAAAACTTTTTCTTCAGGTCTTCATATATGCTTTTGAATGAGGCAACCTCTGCGTCGAGAATCATGTTAGAATCCACCAAGATTTTGATCTCTTCTTCGACAGCTGCAGAATGGCTGAAGTACTTGATGCCAGCATTCGCCTCTTTGTCAATCATAGCTTTGGTTGCCTTGGAAATATTAGCTTTGGCTTCCTCACGCTTAGCCTTTTCATTGGTGATCTTGGCATTGAGACTTTGAATTTTCAAGTTCAACTCAGCCACCTCATTCTCCCAGTTAGCAATGTTCTTGTCATATCCTGCAATCTCTGCGTTCGACTCAATGTCCTTCTCAAGGCGTTCGACATTTGCCTGAGCAGCCTTTGCTTTTTCGACCAATACAGCGTGGGCTTGAGTTTGAGCTTCCAACCTTGAGGCATTGCTTTGCCTTTTCTGGATGGCTTTGGTGAAACCATCAATAAGGTTTTCAAGTTGAATGACCTTACCAAGAGTAGCACCATCAGTCATGGGGTTGTGAAATTTCTTCAGAAAGCCTAAGTGGGCGAAGGCGCTGCTGGGGTTAACTTCAATCAATGAAAAGACGTCCTGGTCGATGTAATCTGTATGCAACTTGAGAATGAGGGAGTCTTGTCTCACTGTCGAATGAATCTCTGAGTCAGAAGCTGTCGAACTGCTGTGATGTGAAGCACTTTTTTCTTTATTACTCTTACTTGAGAGGAGCATCTTTAGTGCTGCAGCAGGATCAGAATCTTTCATGGCGATGAATTGCATTTCTGACAACCCAACGTCAGCAGACAACTTTGAAGTTGAGGAAACTGGGAGTATTTCAAAACCTCCCTCAGCAGCCTCTGGCATAGCCTCTTCTTCTTCATTGTCGAACGCCATTTCGACATCGGTACCCTCAGATGAATGAGTAGACTCAGCAGGACGATCAAGAATAGTTTCTTCAGAGTCAAGATTGATGGTGGGATTTTCTTCAGTCTCTGGACCTTTGTCACTTTGATTTGGGTTGACCTCGACATCATTGGTACCAATGCCTTGGGTCAGATTCTCTTCATTGTCAACATTCATGTTGACATTCTCATCATTAGTATCCTGTCGAAAGACAAGGCAAAATGAAGTTAAGAGAAATGTCATGAAGGAAATAATTTGTTTTATTGACAAAGTCCTAAAGATGAGAAAATTTTTACCTTAGCACCAAGATCATGTGAACATGAGCTGGTATTTTCTTGCCTGGGGGCAGGAACTTCAATGTTGGTGGTTTCAGTGTGTGGTGCTGGTTGATCTTCGACAGGAGGATTAGAAGGAGTAATCTCAACCTCTTTTTCTGGTTTTGCAGAAGCTTTAGAGCTGGACTTAACTTTCTTCTTCTTCTTCTTCTTCTTCTTCTTTTCCTTGTCAACTCTATTTTTTGGGGGTTTGTCAGCATCAGATTTTGTTGGTGGTGTGCTTGCCTCACTAGTTGCTTCATTGGCCTTTCCTTTGTCTCTTTGGCCTTCTCCACTAGGAGTAGCAGCAGTAGGATTTACTTGAACATTACCAGCAGGCTGAAATGAGACATTAAGACTATTAACACAAAATTTCTTTGAAGTTAAAAAAAACTTAAAGGATGTGTCGAAAGGTCTTACTGGTGGTTCTTGGATGGTTAGAGTCTTTTGTTTCTTCTGAATGGTGGGCTCTCCAGTTTCTTTTGAAGCCACATTGACTCTCTTTCGACTCTGCATTTCAAGTTAAGTGTCGGAATGTTCAAAAATGTTTGTAAAAAACTGAAAATTGAAACTAAGTGAAATACTAGTTTGAGATTTGATACCTTAGCCCCAGTATTTGGGAGTGATTTCTTTGAAGTCACAGCAGGAGCACTGGAGTCAGTAGAGACGTTGGTTTCTTTGGTCTTTGTGACATTGGAAACACCTGCTGTCAAAATAAGGAAAATCAAACATCAATGATGAGTTAAATTTACAAACATTATAAAAATAACTTTGTTTATTTTTAGTCAAGTTACCTTTGCCTTTGGGAGTCCTTGGCTGCAAAGCGTCGAATCCTGCATTCAATGCACGCAATAGCAGTTTCTCATCTTTGGCATGCCTCTCATAGTGCAAGCTCCACCATGCAGCAAATTCATAGGTGCAGTATTGAGAGGTTTCAAAGGCAACAGGTGTAAGGTTGCAAGAGTGCTCGTCAGCAAGCTTCAAACGACGTTCAAAGTACTCGACAGACATTCCAGAGTTGCCCAAGACAATATCATCTTTGTTCTTGAACAAGCTCTTTGGCCTGAACTGACTTAGGCCAAATTGGCGAGCAACCAAATTGGGTTGGTATCCAACCAAGCCCAAATGTCTCTTGTCAATCCCTTGCCTTGAGGATAGGATTGTTGGGTTCAAAAACATTCTCCAAATGTTGTTTGTATCTTCCTCATCATTTGGATTTGTTGCAGGAAATGGTCTTTTAAACCAAGCTGGTCCAATGGTTCTTTTGATAAAAGGGGTGTTTTGAGGGGTAATCTCGTCGAAGACGAGAAGAGTTTTGAAGTAGTGAAAGAAGAGTTGTCGAGTGGTCAAATTTGTTTCTCTCTGCCTCAACAAGGCCAACCTAGCGCCTTCTGATTGTCGAGAAGCAATGGAGGTTTCCATATGAGTAGGGAGGAAGAGTTTGAAGTTGGTTTCAAAAGTGGCGTTTAGCCATAGTTGCAGAAGCCAGATAGGTCCAGAAAGAGTTAGCTGTGATCCTTTGTCTGTTTTTTTAAGCAAGTCACTAGCTTGTCCTAAGGAATCATAGAGAGATGCCAAGATAAATCTTCCTAAGGCCACATCTAATCCTTGGTGAAGCATAATGGCGAGAGGAACTAATCTTTTCACAACTTGCAGAGAGCAAGTGCAAAGGACAAAATGTGATAGCCAGTAAGTCAAGAAAGCTATGTGTTCTTCATGTGATACCTCTTCACTACTGAGGTCATGGTGATTTTTGAGAAATCCTGAAAAAGATAGGACTTTGAAGTCGAATTGATGATTGGCAGTGGTGTACTTGGGGTCGGAAGTGGGTCCTGTGGGTCTCAAGCCAGTAATGACAGCAACGTCGAATAAGGTTGGGCTCATCATGCCTGCTTTCAGGTGAAACGTGTGTTGGAACAAAATTATGATTTTGTATCTCCTTAATTGATTTTGATGATAACAATGTATTTAAGGTTAAATTGGAATACTAATAATTTAATTCAGTGTGCAGGATTAAAAGTTAAAATTTGCGTACTAAAGAACCTTAGAATTTCTGAAGGAATTACTTCTGAGCTCACCAGATCTGAAGCAAGTGAAACTCTGAAGTTATTATCTGAACCTTAGAATTTCTGAAGGAATTACTTCTGAGCTCACCAGATCTGAAACAAGTAATTCTGAGCCTATCAAAATCTGAAGAACATCTGAGCTCACCAGATCTGAAACAAGTAATTATGAGCCTATCAAAATCTGAAGAACATCTGAGCTCACCAGATCTGAAACAAGTAATTCTGAGCCTATCAAAATCTGAAGAACATCTGAGCTCACCAGATCTGAAACAAGTAATTCTGAGCCTATCAAAATCTGAAGAACATCTGAGCTCACCAGATCTGAAACAAGTAAATCTGAGCCTATCAAAATCTGAAGAACATCTGAGCTCACCAGATCTGAAACAAGTAATTCTGAGCCTATCAAAATCTGAAGGCTCGTCAGATATAAGTGTTAAGCTACATTTGAGAGTACAATTTTATTGAAGACTGTGCCTGACTAAGTCCAAACGCAGAAATCAAGAATGAAAAGGTTTGACCATGGAAAGGTCCTTTTCAAGTCAGGCTTCAGAAACGATTATTTCCTTATTTGGCTTTCACCAAGGTTCAAATATCAAAAGCCAAAAGGAATCTCTCATTTTGTAGTAAACGTTAAGCTCCTAAGCTACTGCAAATCAGAACAGCTAATAAGCTCACTGATCTATACAAAGGAGCGTCTCAATTCTTCAAACGGCTATAATCTTCAACGTTCATTTTATCATCTATAAAAGGAAGAAGATTTGTGAAGAAATGGAATCAAGACTTAAGCTTCTGAACGTGCTGAAACTCTGTCAAATTCTGAAGCTATCAAACACTTAGAAACTTTGTGATAATTTTCTAAGTTAGTCTTGTAACTGAGTTGTATTTTGTAAACACCTCTGATTGTATATCAAGTGTTAATCTCTTATCTTTATTAACATTAAAACCAGTTAGAAGTCTCTTGCTTTGTGCTTGAGCATTGGAAGTCTCTTGCTTTGTGCTTGAGCATTGGAAGTCTCTTGCTTTGTGCTTGAGCATTGGAAGTCTCTTGCTTTGTGCTTGAGCAGTTAGAAGTCTCTTGCTTTGTGCTTGAGCAGTTTGAAGTCTCTTGCTTAGTGCTTGAGCATTTGTAATCTGAGTGATTATAGTGAAATCTCTTGTGAAGGACAAGAGGACTGGACTACTCCTGTTAGTGGGAGGAACCAGTATAAAAATTCTGAGCATCTCTCTCTAACCCTATCCTCATATATTGTGTGTGTTATACCTTATCCGCTGCAATTTGTTTTAACTTAGAAAAAGTCTCACACAATTCAACCCCCCCCCTTCTTGTGTGTTTTTCAACCTTCAATTGGCATCAGAGCTCCGGTCTGTTGCTCTTCACTTAACAGTGAAACAGTAAAAGATCTAGGGGTACTTAGTTGAAAAACATGTCTGGTGTTACCTCTCCTTCTGCTTCCTCTGGACCTGATCACTCTGCTGTTCCACCTCCTCACAACTATGATAGGGAAAGGAACAGTGATAATCACAGAGACAAACCACCTTACTTCAACAGTGATCCTACTACTTTTCCTTTCTGGAAAACCAAGATGTATAGTTATATCATTGGGACCGATGATGAGTTATGGGATATCATTGAAGATGGTATACATTTTGAACACATGGATGATGAAGGTGTTGTAAGAAATACCTACAGAAAGTTCTTTGATGCTGAAAAGAAGAAACAGTATAAGAAGCATCATACTGTTAAGAATATGCTTATTGGTGCAATATCTCATGCTGAGTATTTAAAAATATCCAACAAGTCATGTGCCAAAACTATCTGGGACTCTCTATGTTCCACCTATGAAGGAAATAAGCAAGTCAAAGAAGCTAAGGCAAACTTATTAGTTCATCAATATGAGCTGTTCAGAATGAAGGAAGATGAAGATATTGAAACCATGTATTCAAGGTTTCAAACCCTTGTCTCTGGTCTTCAAGTTCTGAAGAAAAGCTACACTGCATCTGATCACGTGAAGAAAATTCTGAGGAGCTTACCTTCCAAATGGAGACCAAAAGTTACAGCTTTTCAGGAATCCAAGGATTTGGACAATGTGACTCTTGAAGATTTAATAAGCTCACTCAGAAGTCATGAGCTAGAACTTATGTCAGATGAACCTGTCAAGAAGATGAAGTCCTTGGCTCTAAGCTCTGTTCAGACTTCCTCAAAAGCTGCAAAGATCAAAGTGTCTGAACAAGAGGAAGAAACTTCTGATGATATGATGGATGAAAATTCTGAGAATGAAGAAATGGCACTAATGGTTAGAAGGTTTCAGAAATGGAACAAGAAATACAAAAGGTTTCCAAACAAAGGAAACAACTCAAGAAGTTCCTTTTCAAAGGACAAAAAGGAAGAACTGAACAACTGCTATAACTGCAAGAAATCTGGACACTTCATTGCGGACTGTCCAGAAATGTCATCCAAGGACAAAGGAAAGAATAAGAGCTTTGGGAAAGAAAAGTACAAAGAAAAGGTAAGGAAGAGTTTGTTAGCCACTTGGGAGACCATTGAGAATGACTCTGAAGGAGAAGATGATGAAGAAGGCAATCTGGCTTTAATGGCAAGAACTTCTGAAGGTAACAACTCTGATAGAGATTCTGAAGATGACTCAGATGATGAAAATGAGGTATACTCTAACATGACTAAATCTGAATTAATTGATTCTCTTAAGATTGCCGTGAAACATTACTCTCGTATAGTAAGTCAACACAAAATTCTGAAGAATGTTCATGAATCATTGAAAAAGGATGCCAAGATTCTTTATGATGAAAATGAATCGTTAAACATTCGTATTTGTCATGTTGAATCTAATTATGTCTTGGCAGACAAGCTCAATGATGATCATGAAGATGCTCTTCACGAATTTATTCGTTGTACCTTCAATAGGAGTAAAATGGCTTCCATGATTTATCATATGACTCGTAACTATGGTGAAGGCATTGGTTATTCTCGGTTTAAGAACTGGGATAAACCTCTGAAATCATATAGTGAGGATGATACTCCACCTGAATTATTCTCTACCTTTGTTAAAAGTGGTACACTTGATCTGAAGGCATCCAACTCTGAAGGAGGTTCTGAACCTGAACCCAAAGACTCAGAAGTTCCAAGTTCTTCTGAACCTAAAATTTCTGAGTCCAAAAGTTCTCAAGTTAAGGCTCAGAAGTCATCTGAACCTCTGAGAAATCAAGGTAAAGTTACTTCAGATCCTTGCTTGACCTTTGGAACTGTGATATACTCCAGATCAAAATCCAAGAATCAAATTAAGCCTAAACATTCTTGTCAAAGCTTAATTAATTCTAGATCTTGTGTTGATCATAGAAAACAAAGAAGGAATACTATTCAGAAGACTAACTCTAAAGGACCCATCAGAATATGGGTACCAAAATCTGAAATAATGTTTGCTTCAGATGCTCATGCAAGGAAAGGTAAAACAGCAGCCCTGGTACCTGGACAGTGGTTGCTCACGACATATGACGGGAGAAAAGCATATGTTCCAAACCCTAACTCTGAAAGAGGGAGGCTCTATGGGATTTGGAGGAAAACAAAAAGGGAAGATCATTGGTACAGGTACAGTTGGTAATTCTTCTCTTTCCATTAAAGATGTTTGGTTAGTTGATGGACTTAAACACAATCTATTGAGCATTAGTCAATTTTGTGACAATGGGTGTGTTGTTACATTTAATAAGGAATCATGTACTGTATCAAAAGACTCTGACAAATCTGTAGTATTCAAGGGAATGAGAGTTGGCAATGTTTATAAAGTAAACTTTTCTGATTTGGTTGACCAAAAGATTATATGTCTTTTGTCTCTGAGTGATGAGAAATGGCTATGGCACAAGCGTCTTGGTCATGCTAACTGGAGGTTGATCTCTAAGCTTAGCAAACAAAAGCTTGTTAGTGGTTTGCCTGACATTGATTATCACTCAGATGCACTTTGTGGCTCATGTCAAAAAGGAAAATTTGCTAAGACTTCATTCAAGTCTAAAAACATTGTCTCTACTTCCAGACCCTTAGAATTGCTTCACATTGATCTGTTTGGTCCTGTTTCGACAGCCTCTATCAATGGTAAAAAATATGGATTGGTCATGGTTGATGATTTCAGTAGATGGACTTGGGTGAAATTCCTACGTTCTAAGAGTGAAGCACTTGTGGTGTTCAGTGACTTCTGCACACAAATACAAAGTGAAAAGGATCTTCGGATTCTGAAGGTTAGAAGCGACCATGGGGGAGAGTTCGAAAATGACTCTTTCGAATCTTTCTGCTCAGAGCATGGAGTAATCCATGAATTCTCTTCTCCTAGAACACCACAGCAGAATGGTGTTGTAGAAAGAAAGAATAGATCTTTGCAAGAAATGGCTCGTACCATGATGCTTGAGTCTAACCTAGCTAAGTTCTTGTGGGCAGAAGCCGTGAGTACTGCTTGCTATGTTCAGAATAGAATCTACATCAGACCTATTCTGAACAAAACTGCTTATGAACTGTTCAAAGGAAGAAAACCAAATATTTCTTATTTTCATCAGTTTGGATGTACTTGTTATATTCTAGACAACAAGGTCTATCGAAAGAAATTTGATGCTAGAGCTTATAAGGGTATCTTTATAGGCTACTCTGAACGCTCAAAAGCATACAGATTGTATAATTCTGAAACTCACACAGTTGAAGAATCTATACATGTTAGATTTGATGATAAAGAGCCTGACGATAAAATGTCAGAGCAAGCTGAGACTTTTGCAGAATTTCAAGTTTCCTCAAATTCTGAGTGTGAAGATCTCTCCATTGCTGTATATCCATCTGAGACTCAAAATGAAGATATCTCTGAAGGCCTTGAAACTGAAGACCCTTCAGAAACTGAACCCTCTCAGACACCTGCTCCACCTAAGAGTAAATTCAAGTATAGATCATCTCATCCTGAAGAGCTAATTGTTGGTAACAAGGATAGCCCAAGAAAGACCAGATCTGCTTTCAAAGAGGATGAATCCCTAGTTGGGTTAATTTCATTAATTGAACCCACAAACATAGAAGAAGCACTCTCAGATGATGGGTGGATTGTTGCAATGCAAGAAGAACTCAATCAATTTGAAAGAAATGATGTTTGGGATCTGGTACCAAAACCCAAACACAAGAACATTATTGGAACAAAATGGGTATTCAGAAACAAGTCAAATGAAAAGGGAGAAGTTGTCAGAAATAAAGCTAGACTGGTTGCACAAGGTTATAGTCAGCAAGAAGGCATAGATTTCACTGAAACCTTTGCACCAGTAGCAAGACTTGAGGCAATTAGACTTCTCTTGTCCTATGCAGTTAATCATGACATCACTCTATTTCAAATGGATGTTAAGAGTGCATTTCTGAATGGAGTAATTTATGAAGAAGTCTATGTTAAACAACCTCCTGGCTTTGAAGATATAAAGTGTCCTGATCATGTTTACAAATTGAAGAAATCTCTGTATGGTTTGAAACAAGCTCCAAGAGCTTGGTATGAAAGGTTAAGTATATTTCTTCTAGAAAATGGTTTTGAAAAAGGACATGTTGATAACACTCTCTTTAGAAAAACCTTAAAAACTGATATTTTGATTGTTCAGATTTATGTTGATGATATTATCTTTGGTTCAACTAATGCTTCTCTTTGCAAGAATTTCTCTAAGCTTATGCAGGATGAATTTGAAATGAGTATGATGGGAGAACTAACATTCTTCTTGGGAATTCAAATCAATCAAAGAAAAGAAGGAGTATATGTGCATCAAACCAAATACACAAAGGATTTACTGAAGAAATTTGGTCTTGAAGATTGTAAACCAATGTCAACTCCTATGCATCCCTCTAGCTGTCTTCTGAAGGAAGAATCTGAAGGCAAAGTAGATCAGAAATTATACAGAGGTATGATTGGTTCCCTCCTTTATCTCACTGCATCTAGACCAGATATCTTGTTCAGTGTATGCTTCTGTGCTAGATTTCAATCAGATCCTAGAGAGTCTCATCTAACTGCTGTTAAGAGAATCTTTAGATATCTGAAAGGAACCACTAATCTTGGATTACTTTATAAGAAATCCTTAGATTATCAGCTTATTGGATTCTGTGATGCTGACTATGCTGGTGATAAAATTGAAAGGAAGTCCACTAGTGGAAACTGTCAATTTCTAGGTGAAAACCTTATATCATGGGCTAGTAAGAGACAAGCAACTATTGCTCTATCTACAGCAGAAGCAGAGTACATCTCAGCTGCTAAGTGTTGCACGCAATTGCTCTGGATGAAACATCAGTTGGAGGACTATCAGATAAGGATAAGTAGTATACCACTTCTCTGTGATAATACTGTTGCTATCTGTTTGTCTAAGAATCCTATTTTGCATTCAAGAGCTAAACACATTGAGATCAAACATCACTTCATTAGAGACTATGTTCAGAAGGGAGTAATTAAGATTCAATTCATTGATACTGAGCATCAATGGGCTGATATCTTTACCAAACCTCTTGCTATTGATCGTTTCGATTTTATCAAGAAAAATCTGAACATGGTTTTTATTTCTGAATGATATCTCTGAATGCTGTTAACTCTGAATGAATAAACTGGTTCTGAAGGGCCTCAGAAGTTTGGACGGCTCAGAAACTATTATATAGGTTCTGAAGCACTCTCTCATCTGAAGCAATCAGAATTATTTATTATTAAATATGATTTCTTGTGACTCAGATACCTACTCTAAGTGTTAGTTGACCACTCAGTTTCTCTAACTGACAGCTGGCTTCTGAAAACACTACTTATCTGTGTAACTTCCCATCATGTCTAGTAACCGCTGGGTAATGAAGGAGAGCTAATGATGATTTTATTAAAAGTAACTGCCAAGCCCCCATTACGTCACTATCTTGTTTCCCCAATATTTTGAAACTTCCACTATAATCACTTAACTACACACTAGTCACTATCACTTCTCACGTTTTCAATATTTTGAAACTTCCACTATAACCATTTCTGACACTCCTAAATCCCCTCAGAAATCTCCTATTAAAGATTCTGAGTCTACCCCAATAGCAATGGACGTAGACCAATCTGAACCCTCAAATGTTCAAAATTCTGAAGTCCCTGCTGAATCCCAAACTGAACCCCTTCAGACTTCATCTCCTAAGCCAACCACTTCTGAACCAAACCCCTCATCCATTCAAACCACTCCACCTTTTCCTGGAACTGATTCAGATCTTGAAGAAACTCGTCTTCATTCTGAAACAATTCCCTGTTTCACCATGGTACTTAACAATTCCCTTTTACCGTTGAATGCATTTACTGCTGGTGGTTGTTTGCTGTGTGCATTTACTACCCTGTAACTTGTGCTTTGACTGACCCGTTTTTGATAATGACAAAGGGGGAGAAAATATTATTTTATTTCCTATGGCAGTGAAATTATTTCTGAAGCTCTAAAGATCACATTTTCTGAACTCTACTCTTGTTAAGTTATATTAAAGTCTTTTAAACTTTTAATGAGGGGGAGTAATAAATTTTGTCCAACATAAATTCATATAATATAAGATACGCTTGCAAACCATATCTTATATTTGTCAATCTGAAGAAATAGAGCTTGCAAACCTCTAATTCTGAAGGTAGAATATATGAAATTATATTTGACATTAAATATTACTCTTAGACTGTTTTATATTTATCATTGATAAACTTTTGAAGCTTATCAGACTCAGGGGGAGCTTGCAAACCTCAGAACCTGAAGTCAAGATGTTAAATAAAAACAACAACAATTGATTTTAAATACATATAGTTGTCATCATCAAAAAGGGGGAGATTGTTGGAACAAAATTATGATTTTGTATCTCCTTAATTGATTTTGATGATAACAATGTATTTAAGGTTAAATTGGAATACTAATAATTTAATTCAGTGTGCAGGATTAAAAGTTAAAATTTGCGTACTAAAGAACCTTAGATGTTCTGAAGGAATTACTTCTGAGCTCACCAGATCTGAAGCAAGTGAAACTCTGAAGTTATTATCTGAACCTTAGAATTTCTGAAGGAATTACTTCTGAGCTCACCAGATCTGAAACAAGTAATTCTGAGCCTATCAAAATCTGAAGAACATCTGAGCTCACCAGATCTGAAACAAGTAATTATGAGCCTATCAAAATCTGAAGAACATCTGAGCTCACCAGATCTGAAACAAGTAATTCTGAGCCTATCAAAATCTGAAGAACATCTGAGCTCACCAGATCTGAAACAAGTAATTCTGAGCCTATCAAAATCTGAAGAACATCTGAGCTCACCAGATCTGAAACAAGTAATTCTGAGCCTATCAAAATCTGAAGAACATCTGAGCTCACCAGATCTGAAACAAGTAAATCTGAGCCTATCAAAATCTGAAGAACATCTGAGCTCACCAGATCTGAAACAAGTAATTCTGAGCCTATCAAAATCTGAAGGCTCGTCAGATATAAGTGTTAAGCTACATTTGAGAGTACAATTTTATTGAAGACTGTGCCTGACTAAGTCCAAACGCAGAAATCAAGAATGAAAAGGTTTAACCATGGAAAGGTCCTTTTCAAGTCAGGCTTCAGAAACGATTATTTCCTTATTTGGCTTTCACCAAGGTTCAAATATCAAAAGCCAAAAGGAATCTCTCATTTTGTAGTAAACGTTAAGCTCCTAAGCTACTGCAAATCAGAACAGCTAATAAGCTCACTGATCTATACAAAGGAGCGTCTCAATTCTTCAAACGGCTATAATCTTCAACGTTCATTTTATCATCTATAAAAGGAAGAAGATTTGTGAAGAAATGGAATCAAGACTTAAGCTTCTGAACGTGCTGAAACTCTGTCAAATTCTGAAGCTATCAAACACTTAGAAACTTTGTGATAATTTTCTAAGTTAGTCTTGTAACTGAGTTGTATTTTGTAAGCACCTCTGATTGTATATCAAGTGTTAATCTCTTATCTTTATTAACATTAAAACCAGTTAGAAGTCTCTTGCTTTGTGCTTGAGCATTGGAAGTCTCTTGCTTTGTGCTTGAGCATTGGAAGTCTCTTGCTTTGTGCTTGAGCATTGGAAGTCTCTTGCTTTGTGCTTGAGCATTGGAAGTCTCTTGCTTTGTGCTTGAGCAGTTAGAAGTCTCTTGCTTTGTGCTTGAGCAGTTTGAAGTCTCTTGCTTAGTGCTTGAGCATTTGTAATCTGAGTGATTATAGTGAAATCTCTTGTGAAGGACAAGAGGACTGGACTACTCCTGTTAGTGGGAGGAACCAGTATAAAAATTCTGAGCATCTCTCTCTAACCCTATCCTCATATATTGTGTGTGTTATACCTTATCCGCTGCAATTTGTTTTAACTTAGAAAAAGTCTCACACAATTCAACCCCCCCCCCCCCCCCCCCCTTCTTGTGTGTTTTTCAACCTTCAACGTGTTGGTAGAGCTTTCCCAAAAATGAAGGGCAGCTATTAGCATTTCTGCATTATACTTGGGTTCTTCTCTCGACAGCTGAATCAAGTCAAATATACCACTTTCTTTCCAGAACTGGCCATATTGTTTTTCGACCTTATTAAGCCATTTAAGATAGCCCTCACCAACTATTGGTGCAGATCTAAAAGTCCTATAGCCAGGTTCGAAAAAACTCATGTCGAATACAGAGTTAGCAAATATTTTTGGCTCACAAGTGACATGCAAGGGGAAAATACTACCTATCTCTTCAGTAAAGTTATCAGAAGAAGGGAAAGGGCCTGCAAAGGCAAGAGTTTTACCTTCAAGTTTATGAGGTATCAGCAGCTCTTCTCCCCATATGGTGCTTTCGACAGCAGTGATAGCAGGTTCCGTCACGAACACTGAATCTTCAATTATGATAAGCTCTTTGTCATCTACAGCAACAGGGACAGCGTTTATGGTGGAAGAAGATGAAGCCATTGTTGTTCTTGGTGTTCTTGGTGTTCTTGAAGTTTCTGGTGATTTTGACAGAGGCAAAGTGACAGAAAAACTAAAACCTCCAAAACAAACTCGTTTCTTGCTCAAATGCAGTGAAAAGAACGATGATGATGAACGAAAATGCTTAACAATCGTTTTGGTTGGTTTAGATTCAACAGAAACACAAGAACAATGCAAGATTTGGAGTTTGTTTTGATTACTTTTGAAAGAGAATGCGTGGATGCTCTCTATTGAAAGGAAGTTCAAGGTTTGGAATTTCAGAAAAGTGAAAGTGTTCGACTATGCTTGCTATTTATAGACTCTGCAGATTTGCATGCAGTTGGTAACTGAAGCACCACCATTTTCCATCTCAATCGTCCCGATCCTGCCACATGTCCCACTATTGTGCTAAAAAAGTGGAAATCATGGTTTGAGGGGATTGAGGTGACGGTTACATTTTTGTCATGATTGATTTGACATTAATGTGACGTTTGCGCCGTCTTTGGTAAGCATGCAGAAGTTGAAAAGAAAGAGAATCTTCAAAACTGCCATTTCTTCCTTTCGTATTCGACATGCAGTCGAAATTGGCATTTTTGAGGGGGCAATTTGTTAGCCTGTATTTTCGACAGGCATTAATGAATTGGAGCGAGAAGATGAATTCTCATTTAATGTACATTATTGTATTTTAATATTCTCTTGGAAATTGGTTGATTAATGAAACAAGAGAAGATTAAGGCATTCGACGTCGAAGGCCTGTTAGTATGTAAAGTTCGTTGTCGAGTCTGAAATGCTGTCGAATTCGACAGGAACCTATTTTAATAAGTACATGATTGATTGCTTCGACATTGCTGTGTGTTTGTCGAATAATATATATATATATATATATATATATATATATATATATATATATATATATATATATATATATATATATATATATATATATATATATATATATGTGTGTGTATGCTTGTATAACGTACTGTGCAGTACGGAGAAAGCATACTCTGGACTTAGCAAAATATTCAAAGTGGATAACGTTCGAAAGCCTCGCCAGGTGTCCAAGAAATTCAAATGGTCGAAGACACGTGAAGTTTAGTTAGACGTTATGTAGGTTTTTGACGGTTATTTTAGTTTGTCTATAAATATTAGTTTCTCATATGAGAAACGGGTTCACAATTCTCATGCAAATTCCTGACAAACTCAGAGTACCCATGTCAACGAGCGAAATGAGTGCAAAATGGAACATGTACGAATCTGTGTACCAACCCTTTGTAAACGTTTTACAATTATGAATGCAATTTATATTTTCAAGTATTGATTACTTGCCTTTCCATTTAAAGTTTCTGCACTTTAAAAACCTTTCTGCAATTTATTTCATTGCATGTTTAAACCTTTTCTGCAATTTATTTGTTGCATGCTTTTACTTTTCAAAGTTCTTCTTTAAACTTTATCTGCAATTCATTTACAAGTTTTCTGCAAATTTAACTTCGAAAGCATTTTACTTTAAGCAAACCCATTCGACCAAGTCGAGTGATTTTACTGTTTTTATTCAACTTATCCGATTTAACCCAGAAAATATGAAAATGTTTTCGTCAATTCTGCACAATCCAATATGTCCCAGGATTTACTAGTTGATCCTTCTTGTAATAATTAAACTAGCGGTTGTTTGCTAAAAATCGGGGTAAACACTATGTTTCTTTTTTAGATTTTTGTTTGGTTTTGATGGTTTTGGTCTTTCACATGTCAAGCAATGTTGTAAGTGCATGTTTCCATTTTTTTGAGGACCGTGGTTCTAATTTACTTTCGGAAGTATGAGTTGCCTCCGCTTTGTAAGTTGGGATAATTTTAGATTCAAGAAACAGAGAATATAAACTAGAAAAGAGAAAATTTGAGAGCATAAGTTAAGTAGTTGGAATCCCTCCCTTATTCCTGTTGGGTAAGTGGTGCTATATCGTTGACTATTCCTTTTTATTATTGACGAACTAATATAAATAGTAATAACTGCGTACGAGAATTACCCTAATTACGAGTATAAAAAGCATTAATTACTAGAACAGGGACCCGTGTTAGACACGTTGTCACATCTCTAAGCTAATAATTAGGCTCTGAATATGTAATTTAAGTTTGATTTCATAATTTTTTTAGCCCTTAGTCACAAATAGTGACTAAGCTATTGCCTATTGATCTGGGTAAGCTGCCGACTTTTTGAATAAATCCTAAGCCCTTGCGGCACAATACTAGGTATCACTAACCCTATCCAGGTTAGCTGCCGACTTTTTGAATAAATCCTAAGCCCTTGTGGCACAATACTAGGTATAAGTAACCCTAAGTGTGCTCCCTAATTGTAGCTTTCAATCAGGTTACGTAATTAAAATTGAATAAGTAAAACTGAATAGAAAATTATATATACTTAGTACCAAATTACATGTTTCCAGCATTCCTGAGGGAGTTCATCTTCTCCACCTAACCTAAAGGAGTTTAGCTAGTAAAAGACATAATTAAATTACAAGAATTATAAAAATGCATAAAAATAACGTAGCTACCTTGCGGAGGAAGTTACCTTTCCCGTTGAAGGGGGAAAGTTCCTTCCCTAGAGCTCTTCCTCCTTTGCTCCTTAGAGATTAGTGTTTCTCTCAATTTCTGAATGAATAATTATGAAGGAGATAAACTCTATTTATAGTTTTTCTAATGGGCTGCAGGGTCGCCATCGCAGTACGATGGACCCATCGTACTGCGATGTGTTGATTGTTTCAAAAATAACACTGCAGATTCTGTTCTTTTCTTGGGCGTGACGTTTCCTTCCCATCGTACTACGATGAATGCCATCGTACTCCAATGGGACTTCAAAATTAAGTTTTTGCTTCAACATGAGAGTTGTAGCTTTCTGTCTTAGCTTTCCAACGCATGGTGGCGGGCCTCATTCAAGTTATTATACAAGAAGAAGGATTATTAGAATAATACCTGAATTTTTTTATAAGGGTCTTTACTGTTTCACTGTTAGGTGATAAGAACACAAACCGTACTCTGATACCAATTGAAGGTGAGAAATTAAATTAGAAGGGGGTATTAAATTGTGATGACTTTTATTGCTTTAATATATATATATATATATAGAGAGAGAGAGAGAGAGAGAGAGAGAGAGAGAGAGAGAGAGAGAGAGAGAGAGAGAGAGAGAGAGAGAGAGAGAGAGAGAGAGAGAGAGAGAGAGAGAGAGAGAGAGAGAGAGAGAGTAAAATCAAGAATATTAAGATACATTAGGAAACTAATTAGGAATGTCAATCAATTATGTGTGGCTACTTGAAAATGTGGATGAGGAAGGAATTGTGAGAAACACAAACAAGGAGAGTAAAATTAGAACAAAATTGATTTGTTAACAAAATAGATTTGTTAGTTTCAAAAGAATGGTCAGATGGAAATTGTGAGCACCGCCAACAGGGTGTATGAAAGATATTTTGTTATGTGAAAATTCAAAAGAATATTTCGTTAAAATCTTCTTTGGAAATATTGAATTTCCTTTGCTAAAGAAAATTAAATAAAATAATAATTGGTCAAAAAATGGTAAGATATTAAGGAAAAAAAGGAATCACTTATAAATATGGTCAAAAAGCAAAATAATTTTTTGATTTAGAAATTAATTTATAAATCCTATTATATTATTTATTTAATGTTTTAATTATGCCTATAAATATATACATTTTTTTAACATAAACCTCAAGAATCTAAACACTTAAGTATTCTTTAGAAAGAAAGTTTGCATATGATGAAGATGGTGAAGTTGGTGGTGTTACTGGTTGCTATTGTGAGTATTCAGTCGGGATATGCACGAGATGTGCATAACACACAAGAGATTGGTAGTACACAAGTGGTAGAAAGTGCACAGTCGATTAAGAAAATGCCCCCATAAATACTTAAGTGTTTAGATGAATACTATGTTGTCCCTTAATCATAGTTCTTAAATTATACATAGTTCAAATATTACATACGAAATAGATTTGTCTTAAACACTTATTTATGGGGGCAACAATAGGTGATTAAGGGATAACATAATGGAGAAAACTTAAAGGAAGCCTCATTTGCACTTGTGTATTACCAATCTCTTGTGTGTTATGCACCTCTCGTGCATATCCCGACTGAATACTCACAATAGCAACCAGGAACACCACCAACTTCACCATCTTCAATGACATCTTCATCATATGCAAACTTTCTTTCTAAAGAATACTTAAGTGTTAGATTCTTGAGGTTTATGTTAAAAAAAATGTATATATGTATAGGCATAATTAAAACATTAAAGAAATAATATTATAGGATTTATAAATTAATTTCTAAATCAAAAAATTATTTTGCTTTTTGACCATATTTCTAAGATATTAAGGAAAAAAAAAGAATCACTGATAAATATGGTCAAAAAGCAAAATAATTTTTTGATTTAGAAATTAATTTATAAATCCTATTATATTATTTATTTAATGTTTTAATTATGCCTATAAATATATACATTTTTTTAACATAAACCTCAAAAATCTAAACACTTAAGTATTCTTTAGAAAGAAAGTTTGCATATGATGAAGATGGTGAAGTTGGTGGTGTTACTGGTTGCTATTGTGAGTATTCAGTCGGGATATGCACGAGATGTGCATAACACACAAGAGATTGGTAGTACACAAGTGGTAGAAAGTGCACAGTCGATTAAGAAAATGCCCCCATAAATACTTAAGTGTTAGAGAAATACTATGTTGTCCCTTAATCATAGTTCTTAAATTATACATAGTTCAAATATTACATACGAAATAGATTTGTCTTAAACACTTATTTATGGGAGCAACAATAGGTGATTAAGGGATAACATAATGGAGAAAACTTAAAGGAAGCCTCATTTGCACTTGTGTATTACCAATCTCTTGTGTGTTATGCACCTCTCGTGCATATCCCGACTGAATACTCACAATACAACCAGGAACACCACCAACTTCACCATCTTCAACGACATCTTCATCATATGCAAACTTTCTTTCTAAAGAATACTTAAGTGTTTAGATTCTTGAGGTTTATGTTAAAAAAAATGTATATATGTATAGGCATAATTAAAACATTAAAGAAATAATATAATAGGATTTATAAATTAATTTCTAAATCAAAAAATTATTTTGCTTTTTGACCATATTTCTAAGATATTAAGGGTAAAAAAAAGAATCACTTATAAATATGGTCAAAAAGCAAAATAATTTTTTGATTTAGAAATTAATTTATAAATCCTATTATATTATTTCTTTAATGTTTTACTTATGCCTATAAATATATACATTTTTTTAACATAAACCTCAAGAATCTAAACACTTAAGTATTCTTTAGAAAGAAAGTTTGCATATGATGAATGTATCACATGAGAGAGAGAGAGAGAGAGAGAGAGAGAGAGAGAGAGAGAGAGAGAGAGAGAGAGAGAGAGAGAGAATGTATCACATGAGAATGACAAAGATATATGAGAATGGTGAGAATAATTACTAGCCTTTTGATTAAAATTCAAAGGCAATATATGTAGACAATTATTTCTCCTAAATTATTTTCTTCACTTTGTTTCTCAGTTCAACGCTTCTTCTTCTTATTCTATTCTTTATTTTATTTTTAATGGATGGATGAAAGGCAATTTGTCAAACCATTCACATCATGATACTAATTTTGGATCCTTGATGAGTTATACATAATTCCACGATGACCCATACCAGCAACCTGTAAATTGTTTTAGTAGATCAGATATTTTCCTGTGGGAACAGATGCAGTGATTATGAATCATCAGGTGGAACAAGTTCGTGATTGTGTTCTCTCACAAACCCTTCCATTACACACACGAGTTGCCTTTGAATTATGGTGCCGTTTAACGCGTCTCACCGACAAGAGTAGTCGCCGTCATTTTTCCGGTTAAGCATTGGTTGATGTTGTTCACCGGAAGGAGCACAGGGTCGCCGTCGTCCGACCCCTACCAGAGAACTATGAAGAAGATATAGATCGAGATCTTTGTTGTTGTTGATTAATTTGGAACTCCAACGAAAAAAACAGGACGAAGAAGATGAACAATTGAATAATAGAAAACCATCGCTAAGAAGAAGCGTTGAACTGAAACAAAGTGAAGAAAATAATTTAGGAGAACAATCAGATTCATAGGAGTGAGGAAGATGAACAGTGGCGAGAATAAGAAAGAGGGGCGCGTGAATTTCAAAATAAATAATAATAGAGTATGAGAGGTACATCATGAGATTTTTTAATCACATCCATCCATTTTTTATCTAAAGGTCAATATGTATTCTCATCATTCTCACATAAGAAAAGCATTCTCACAAGATATATCCTCATATATATATATATATATATATATATATATATATGTGTGTGTGTGTGTGTGTGTGTGTGTGGGTGGGTGGTGGTGGGGGGTGATAACTCACTTTATGTGAGTATTATTACAGTGTTTTACTTGCTCTGTTACCTGCTAATATGGTTTTGTATTCAATATTTAGGTTTATTTTATGCCATTTATGAGTCTAGCATGTATTTAAGATTTTTATGTAATCTATTGATATAAAGAGAGCTCTAGAGTCATTTGGTGTCAAGACAGACCACTGGACCATTGAAAAGGTTCAAGAGTCAAGGCAAATGATAATTACAGTCAAGACAATCATTCCGTACAACCACAAGAGCCGGCTGACCAGTCAACGCAGTCAAAAGCCGCCACGTAAGATGAAGAATATGAACGGGCGCTAACGCGAGGAAAGACAGCTGGCAGATTTCCCATGTGCTGATAGTGCTGTCATTGTACTAATCATTGGGGAATATGCTTTATTCCTTTGAGCTGTCTTATCCTCGGATTTAGGGAGGCCCATGATCCAAGAGAATGTCCTATATAAAGGTGCCTTAAACCCTAAAGTTAGCATATGCTGAAAGGTGATAGATGCTTAGAAAGTTCCGCCGTTGTGAAGAAAGAAGAACCCTAAGACGTTCATGGTGCGCCGCTGCTGCTGATAACTGAAGTCTAGTCTGCTGTTGAACTTGGAGCTTGAGACATCAACTCTAAGGCCATCTCAGTTGTAGGTTTACATTTAAGAATTCATTTTTATGTGTAATCTTATATCTTTGGTTGTTATGGTTTCTATGCTCATCATGAGCTAAACTCTTAATGTTGAAATTATGTGAAGTTTAATTGAAAGTTTAATATGTTTAAGTGATGTGATGTGTGTTTGTATGCTCTTTTAGTTCATTTGTTATTTTGCTATATATTCATATCCAGGACTGATCAACTTAGGTTTAAATACAAGTTTGTTATTAAGAGGCATCTAATAATGAATGGATTGAATGAACTAATGTGGTTAAGTGAGGTATAGACATATATTCTCTACGTGAAGTCTTAGACATAAGCTTTAGGGCCATAGTAAGAATACAACCACGTGTTTTCTGAACTGTAATGAAGTAAGTTTGACATAGACATAGGATTCATCTTATCACGCATTGCATTATCCAACGTTGTAGACATACACCATAAGGCAAGAGTTGCTTGCAGGAGTCTTGCCTACACTTATCTCATCACACACATATTAAGCTGGATATTAAATGGATCATAAGTTCAACATGCTTTCACAACTGTTTTCTCACACTCTTTTAATCAATTGTTCCTTTAATTTATTTGCAACCCTAAACTGTTATTTTGTTACTTTAATCACTCATAAGTGTAAAACTAATTGAACTAGACTTGGAGCGAGATTTCCTTATCACAATCCCTGTGGGAACGATACTTTTTCTTATTACTTGTGCTACAGATAAGACTGTGTATACTTGCACATTGCGAACAATTATATCACACCTAAAATACGCAACAAGTTTTTGGCGCCACTGCCGGGGATTGTGCGAAATTTAGTTCCATTTTTAGTTTATTAGTTTTTTAGCTTATTTGAGATTTAATTTGTTTTCTGTCAAGTGGTGTTAAGACAGGTGTACGAGAAAATTGTATGCACAGGTTTTTATCACCAGAATTCAGAGCAGATCCTAAAATTGAAAGAACATTCAGAATTCTAAGGCGTAATAGAAGAAGTAACCAAGAGGGGGTGAATCTAGCGGAGCAAGAAGATTTTCATAACTCAGAATCAGAATCAGAAGAAGAAATGGCAGATCTAGAACAACCAGGAGACATGCCTGACGTTATCGGTATTGCTAATGACCGAGGAAGGAATCTAAGGGATTATGCCATTTTTGATCCAAATGCTATGAACACTGGGATAGTAAGACCTGAGATAACAGCTGCTCAGTTTGAATTCAAACCAATGATGTTCCAAATGCTTCAAACTGTCGGTCAATTCTCTGGTGCTGCTACTGAAGATCCTCACCTCCACTTGAAGCAATTTCTTGAGGTAGCTAGCAACTTCAAAATACCTGGAATAACGGATGATGCTTTCAGATTATGGCTTTTTCCTTACTCTCTGAGGGATAGAGCTAAAGGTTGGCTAGACTCTCTAGAGCCTAATTCCATTGCTACTTGGAATGCTCTAGCTGAGAAGTTCTTAGCTAAATATTTCCCTCCTGTCAAGAATGCAAAGATGAGGAATGATATCACTTCTTTTAGACAAGGAGAGGATGATACTTTGTTTGATGCTTGGGAAAGGTATAAGGAGATGCTAAGGCAGTGTCCACATCATGGTATTCCTGTGTGTATTCAGCTTGAAACTTTTTACAATGGTTTAGTGCCATCTTCAAGAAATATGTTGGATGCATCATCAGGAGGAGCCTTACTTTCCAAGTCCTACACAGAAGGTTTTGATCTCATAGAGAGTATCACTGCAAACACCTATCAATGGCCTACAGCCAGAGCAAATCCTACTCCTACTCAATCAAGGAAGCCAGCTGGAGTCCATGAAGTTAGTGAAACAACAGCCCTTGCTGCTCAAGTTGCTCAAATGCACAACATGTTGAAGACTTTACTCACGCCACCTGCCTTGCCTGCAGTTGCCAGTGAACCTGTCAAAGTAGTTACAGACTTAGCTGAAGTAGCCTGTGTTTATTGTGGTGGAGTTCACCTCTATGAAGAATGTCCTGCAAACCCTGTGTCAGTCAACTATGTCAACAATTTCAACAAGAATAACAATCCTTACAGTGATCGTTATAATCCTGGTTGGTGGAACCATCCTAATTTCTCTTGGGCAAATGCACAAAATCAACAAGTTCATCAAAAAGCACCTGTTGTTGTCGCGGTGATTTTTGGATATCAAGCTATTGAGGAGCATTGAATCTCAAAATTTTAATTACACCACCGAGCTTTGATTTTTCCGAAGAAGGGAGAAAGTCCGTTAAATACCCTAAGTAAAGAGATCGGGGTAAGGGGGTTGGTTACACGAAGGGAAGGTATTAGCACCCTAGGTGTCTATAGTATCCTATAGGAACCTCTTGTATTTTTATCTAAGCGCTTGATTTTATTTGTTTGCAAAAATGTACAAGATTTAGGGAAAATTGAGTGATGATTAGGAAAGTGGTTTTTAATGACAAAATGCTCTTGGTTTGAGATCCAAGGTTTTGACCTAAGAAAAATTGATTTTGATTTGAAAATATGACTTGATTTGAAAAACCAAGTGTTTTCACCTAAGGAAAATAATTGTTTGATTGATTGAATGACTTGGTTTAAAATCCAAGTGTTTTGAAAAATGTTTTTGATAAGTGACATGTTTTGGATATTTTTGAGAAGAGGTGTTGACCTCTATTTTTTGGCTAAAAAGAGGTAATGGTTCTAGCGAGGATTCTATCGTTTAAACTAACAACCTAAAGTATTAGATCGCGCAAAGACATTTCGCAACGACATATAAGTCGAGGCGACTCCCTTTCTTTGGATTAATATACTAATCATACAAACGAGTAAAGATAAGTGTAAGAAAAACTTTAAACCATACAATACATCCGGGGGGGAAACATGCAAAGGGGATTGAATGATAATAACAATAATAATGAACGAAAATAAATTGCGCCAATTGTGCGCATTAAAACATACAACCAGGGGGGAAACATGCAAAGGGGATTGAATGATAATAATAATAATAACATAATTATAAATAATGAGAGGTAAATATAAGGCATACACAATATAATATAAATGCAAAACATAAATATAAAACATAACAAACATAAAACATGAAATGAATATAAAACATATGATGAATAATAAATGTAAAACATGTAATAAAATATAAGCGTCATGGATAATAATGTAAAGCGCGGAAACAAACGACATTTAATGACAAGATTAGCATACAAGACATACATAAGGTAGGGGTGACCAAGAACAAACAAAATAATAATTTATCATGTCATGAGAGATAACCTAAACAATATCAAGCATTTTCAATCCACACACATGCATATATTTATCTTATTTAAATAAAAACATAAGTTATAAATTAAACAAGGTATTTAGGACTAAAATGTCATGCCATAGGTAGTAACATAAAAATATCAAGCATTTTTCAAAACCATATACATATATACTTATGAATTTAATTAAATGGAATATACTTTGCAATTAAATCAAAATACTTAGGACTAAACACATTTCAAACCAAAAACCTAGAACTAAATCATGGGAACAAGATTCAAGCATATCAATAAGCATAGAACAAATTTAATAGCAATTAATAAGTAAAACATCAAATAATCATTTAAAACCTTAACATATAAATCCTATGATTAATTAACACTATTAAAATAAAATAAGCAAAGAAAATCATGAAATCATGGTAAAATGAACTAAAGGCAGAGGGCACTTTTAATAAAAAAATATTTAAGAGTTCATAACAAAATAATAACAAAGAGAAAATGAATTTAATATCATTTAAAAACTAATTATTAACATTTAAAATTTATCAATTAGTGACAAAAATTAAAATATCACATAATTACATATTTATCAAGACAAAATTCTCCAAACATACATATATCATGCATATCACATCATGGATCAATAAACAAAATTACATTATCAAAGATTAATTAATTAAAACCTAATTTATGTACTAATAATAAAGAAAATATGAGAAAAATAGCAAATAAATGAATTAAAAATTTATTTTGTGATATATCAGTTTATAATAGCCAAAAATATAATTAAAATAAAAATTTGCATCTCAGAAAAATAAAAATAAAATTTAATGCAGGGGAGGTTCAAATAACAAATAAAAAATAGAAGGGGGTGCAGCGCAGCAAAAAGGCCCAGAAGCCCACGCAAAAATAAAAAAAATCTGAAAACATTTGGGCCTGGATTGTGTGTGACGCGCAACAGCGTGATCACGCTTTACCACCGTCTGATCTTTCTCAGGAAAGATCAAACGGCTACGCTCATGCTCACGCGCGCGCCATTGGATCAAACCAAGGGCAGTGATTAAATCTGGGTAAAGGCGAGGAACGCGCGTGCAGATCAACAGAGTTGGATCCAGTGTGGACGCGTATTGTGGGTCTATCGTCTTATCACCGTCAGATCTTCATTATGAAGATCTGACGGTTGCGATCAAAGGCGCACACGCGTCACACGATTGATCCAACGGATGCGATTTAAACTTGGTGAGGACGAAGACTCACGATGGATCACCGTCTCCGTTCGTCCCTCACCGTCGCCAGCGCCGTTTCCGGCACCGGAATTACAAAAACAACCCAGAAATCAATGAATCATATATTTTTTTGCTCGTTTTTTCACAAGGCACTACAAGAAATAAGTTTTTTTGCAGCGACTTTTTTGCAGCAACATTCAAATTGTTGACAAAAATATACATATAGCAGCAACTAATTTAAGTTGTTGTTGTAAGTTAGTTTTTTTCTCAACAATTATGTTATCGCTGGGAAAATTTATTTATTCCAACAATAATTATTGTTGTCGCTAATCGTATAGTTTTTTTGCAACAAACCTTGTAAAGTCGCTGAGAAACCAACAATTATTATTTTTTTATACGTAACTTTTATCATGGTTTTTGTTCATATATTTATGCGTAGATTTGTTTTAACTTAAAATTTTTTTTTTTTTTTTGGTTTTTTCTTTCTATTTTTATATTTTTAATACTATAGATTATTTCCAACAAAACTTTGTAAAGTCACCGAGAAACCAAGTAATTACTATTTTTTGATACATATCTTTTATTGTAGTTTCTATTTCTATTTTTTTGTGTAAATTTCTTTAACCGAATATTTTTTTCCCTATTTTTATGTTTTGTATCTCCTTTTTGACAACAACGTTATAACGTTGTTGGAAAATCTTATAATTATACTAACAACATAACTTGTCAATGAATATATTAAAGAATTAAATTTATTTTTGAGTAATTTTAATATACATAATTTTTTTTATGCATAAAAAAAAACTACCAAATTTTTATTGTTTTATTCCTACTTTTATGCATAGATTCATATATAATCTTTTATTGTTTGTTTTTTTCTATAATTGTTTCACTAAACTTCCTCTAATCCTTATTGTTTTTTTTTTCTTCCTATTTTTATACATATATTGTTAATAGAGTAAAATTAAAATGAAAGATACAAAATTTAAAAAATTATTAAAATTGATAAGGACAAATTAGTAAATATATTAGTTATCAATTTTAATATATTATTAGAAGTAGATTAATTAAATTAAGTTTATTTGGATTAAAAAAATAGTGGTTTGTTTTAATTTTTTCAAAATTCGACGGTAGCACTCCATACATACCCACTATCACTATTGAGATAATCAAGTAGTGTGACGGTTAATTGAGTAACGATAATCCATTAATTATTTTATTTCCCATGTATTTTGGAATATTTGTTAATTAATGAAATCTATTTACTAATGGCTATAAATTCACCCACTGGATCATATATTGCAAACTTTCTATATGGTAGATTATTATTCATCCAACGCTCCTCTTTCTCTTTTGTTCTTTGCCCAAAATTTAATCACTCGATCTCTCCAAAATTTAACCGATCCAGTTCGCCATCATGTCATCATTATTCTTCAACTTATATAATTTTCCCTTTCAAAATCACTCCTCTCACTTTGTTCCACACATAACCTCATTAAATGTTGAGTAGAATTTCAATAAAAAAAGCTACGACGAGAAGGTACGTATTTAATATTAAAAAGCTTTGAAGAATACCGACGCAATTCAAGAAAAGTGTGAAGACTATGAAAGAAGATGATGAACAATGGAGAACAAGGGGCAAGCAATCAAGTCATCGGTGTCTTAGAAATTTTTGTGGGGTTCTTATAGGATTAAGTGATAAACATTCAAAATAGAATTGCTCTTTTATGTTTATTAATTTAATGTTTTGATATTATGTGAACGGCCACTTGGTTTTGTTACGATCTAAATGACTTGTAATTTGTATTTTGGTTCTTTGTAATTGAATTTTTGTATAAATAAAATTCGTTGATTAAAAAAAAAGATTGAACAAGAAACATAACTTATAAATAAAATTTAGCAATCAATTGTTGATATTGAACGTTAATTCCTAATATCTTATTTCATGGGAGATTAAATTAATATTTGAATTATTGACAAACACTAGTTATGTCAGCAACCAAAACTTTTTGCAACGGCATGCAACAACAATTTTTCCGTTGGGAAAAATACTTTTTTGTCAGCGACAATAATTGTTGTTACAAAAAACACTAGTTATGTCAGCGACATTAGTTGTTATTGAAAAACATTAGTTATGCCAGCGACATTAATTGTTGCTGCAAAATACTAGTTATGGTAGCGACATTAATTGTCCTTGCAAGACTTTTCGCATCGGCACTTATGCCAACGACATGCAACGACAATTTTTTAGCTGCGGAAAATACATTTCGTAGCAACTTTGTATTTTTCGCTGCCAAAAATCATATTTCTTGTAGTGAGGATCTCAAATATGCAATTAGTTTTTCAAAATAACTACTGTAACTTCAAAAACGAACGAAAAAAGAAAAATCAATCAAAACTCAAACTCATAAATAAACAAGAATCAAGTTCAAACAACAACCCAGATAGTTTTATCATGTCAAAATAAGATGGAAGGAGTTAAAAAGGAAGAGGAAAGCTACCAGAAATGAGCTGGAAAAGCTTGAGATTTTCACGAGCTTTCACCTTCTACACGAGCTTCAAATCACCACTGGAGCTTCAAATTGGAGCTTGGGTTTTGGTTCTGAAGGCTTATAGAAGGTTATTTAGGTGCTAATTGCAAGAAACAATGATGAATTCGTGTTTGGGAATTTTTGAAAAGTGAGAGAAAAATGAACTTGTTCTAGCTGCCTCCTTCTCCAATTCTTCCAACCTCTTGCTCAAAAAAAATGACTTGTTATTTATAGGAGAGGTTTAGGTTAAGATAAGAGTGATTTTGTGTGAATGAGAGGGGTATTCTTGAGTTTTTGCAAAATGGATATTTGTGATTTTTGATCAATCAAGTGTACACTTGTTTTGATCTGATGCATTGAGTTTTTGAGAGTATATTCTGAGATCAAATGGCTAGAAAAGGATCAAGGGATTTTTGGGAATTAATTTGTGGTGAAAAATAATTTTAAAACAATTTAAAACCATTATTATAAATAAATAAATATGTGAAAATAAAAATATTTATGAACAAGGGCAAAAGTGTCCATTTTTAGTGTTTATAAGATGCATGAATTAAATTGAAAATGATTGAAAAAGGTTTGAATGAAAAAGGTTACTTGTAGATGAAGAAATCAATTTTTGAATTTTAAATGTAATAATAATATGAATAAAATAATATAAAATAAAAATGTGATTAAAATATTTTTGGCATATTCATAAAATATAAAGATAATAGGAATAAAATTATAAGTCAAAATTATGAAGAAAAGACAAAAATGAGATTACTTGCAAAAGAAGTAACCTATTTCTTTGTAATTTTTGAAAAGGGCAAAATGGGAACAAAAAATGGTTTATGTGCAAATTTTGATACATGAGTATATTTGGAAATATATGGTGAAAGAAAGAATTCAAAAAGTCACATGATTAATTATCTAAAAATAAAACAGTTAAGCAGCGTAAACAGGATAAAATACTATTTTTTGACATTTTAAATAAAATAATAATAAATGATAAAAACATGACACTTTAGAAATGAGCAAAAATATATAAGGGGTAAGAAGGTCAAAAAATGGGGTATGACAGTTGTACCCCCAGGTTTTTCTCGACAACCTGATAGTCAACTGGAAACAATACTGAAGAATTTCATGTAAGAGACAAAGAATTTCATTGTTGAAGCCAAGAATCAAATTTTAGCCCAAGGAGTTAGTATAAAAAATCTGGAGAATCAGATGGGCCAAATAGCCACGACTCTTACTCAAAGACCAAGTGGAATTTTGCCCAGCACTACTGAAACACCTGCCTCTACTTCAAAAGATAAAAGCAAAGAAACATGCAAGATGATAACTTTGAGGAGTGGAACAGAGTATGAAGGACCAAGCATGGGGACAATTCAAATTGAAGATGCTCAAGAAAGGTTGGCTGAAGACTCAACTGTCTCACAGTCAAATCAACAGTTATCCCCTGCTGTCAGTTCAAAGAAGACAAGTCTTGATAAAGCACCTGAGTCACCAAAAGACAAGACTCTGGTTGCCCCTGAAGCTACTACCAAGAGTAGCCCTGTTTTAGAAAGAGAAAGACCACCACCTCCGTTTCCTCAGAGACTAAGAAGAGCCAAAGAAGAAAAGCAATTTGATAAGTTCATTGAGATCATGAAGCAATTGCATATCAACATTCCTCTCATTGAAGCTATTCAGCAAATGCCAAACTACTCTAAGTTTATGAAGGATGTGCTTACAAAGAGGAAGAGGATTGGTGAGTTTGAAACTGTAGCACTTACTCAAGAGTGCAGCCAAATGGTATAAGGGAAAATTCCACCCAAATTGAAGGATCCTGATTCGTTTACCATCCCTTGCACTATTAGTGATGTTTATATTGGAAAGGCACTGTGTGACCTTGGAGCTAGTATGTATCTTATGCCACTTTCCATATTCAAGAAATTGGGAATTGGAGCTACAAGGCCTACCACAGTGACACTTCAGTTAGCAGATAGAATTCTATGTTACCCTCAAGGCAAAATTGAAGATGTGTTAGTAAAGGTAGACAAGTTTGTCTTCCCTGTTGATTTATCATAATGGATTTCAATGCTGATGATGATACCCCTATTTTATTGGGAAGGTCATTCCTTGCAACTGACAGAACACTAATTGATGTAGAGAAAGGAGAACTCACAATGAGAGTCAATGCTCAAGAAGTCACATTCAACATTTTGAAAGCAATGAAGTACCCCGTTGAAGAGATAAAAGATGTTTCCTTACTATAATGCTGGGATTCATTGGTTCAAAAACAATTTGAAAAGAGGCATGACACATTGGAAAATGAGTTAGCTGTACTTGAAGACAAGGAATTGGCACAAGAAGTTAATGAAGATGAAGATCCAACTCAGCCCAAGGCACTTTGGGTTGACAAGTATGAAGCTTTAGAGATCCCTAAAGAAGACCAGAAGGTGAATATCCCCTCAGTTTTGAAGCCACCTGATCTGGAGCTGAAACAATTACCAAGTCATTTGAAGTATGCATTCCTGAAGACTAGTCAGCAGTTACCTGTTATCATAGCTGCTGAATTGACAGAAGAACAAGAGTCAAGCCTGTTGGTCATGCTCAAGAAACACAAAAAGGCCATAGCTTGGCAAATGGCAGATATTCAAGGGATTAGTCCAACTGTTTGTATGCATAGAATCCTGCTGTAAGACAATGCTAGGAATAGTGTGGAATGCCAAAGAAGACTCAACCCCATCATGAAGGAAGTAGTGAAGAAAGAGATCATTAAATGGTTAGATGCTGGTATTATATACCCTATTTCTGATAGTGTGTGGGTAAGCCCTGCTCAATGTGTACCAAAGAAAGGAGGCATGACTGTGGTTCCAATGAGAAGAATGAATTGATTCCAACAAGGTCTGTGACTGGATGAAGAATCTGCATGGACTATAAGAAGCTGAACAAAGCCACAAGGAAAGATCATTTTCCCTTGCCTTTTATAGATGAGATGTTAGATAGATTGGCTGGTAAGGATTTCTACTGTTTTCTAGATGGTTATTCTGGTTACAACCAAATAGCCATAGCTCCTGAAGATCAAGAGAAGACTACTTTTACTTGTCCCTATGGTACTTTTGCTTTTAGAAGAATGTCATTTGGACTTTGTAATGCACCTGCTACATTTCAAAGGTGTATGATGACACTATTCTCAGATTTAATTGAATCAGCAATGGAAGTTTTCATGGATGATTTTTCTGTCTTTGGAGAATCATTTCATGATTGCCTCTCCAATTTGGAACTAGTGTTAATCAGATGTAAAGAGAGCAACTTGGTTCTCAACTGGGAGAAATGCCACTTCATGGTCAGAGAAGGTATTGTGTTAGGGCACAAAATTTCAAAGAAGGGATTAGAAGTTGATCAAGCCAAGATAGAAGTTATTGAGAAGTTACCTCCCCCTGCAAATGTAAAAGGAATTAGAAGTTTCTTGGGTCATGCTGGTTTCTATAGAAGGTTTATCAAAGATTTTTCTAAGATTACAAAGCTTTTATGCCAACTGTTGCAGCATGATGTTCCATTTGATTTCAATGAAGACTGTATGAAAGCTTTTAATACTCTGAAGACAGCTTTAGTCACGGCACCAGTTATCATTTCACCTGACTGAACCAAGCCATTTGAACTTATGTGTGATGCTAGTGACTATGTTGTTGGAGCTGTGTTGGGGCAGAGGCAAGACAAGACTTTTCATTCCATCTACTATGCAAGTAGAACACTTAATGAAGCTCAACTAAACTACACAACAACTGAAAAGGAATTGCTGGCTGTGGTATTTGCCTTTGATAAGTTCAGATCCTATTTGGTTGGTACCAAGGTGGTAGTCTACACTGATCATTCAACCATCAAGTACCTCATTGCAAAGAAGGATGCCAAGCCAAGGTTACTCAGATGGGTTTGGCATTTACAAGAGTTTGATCTGGAAATCAGAGATAAGAAGGGAGTAGAAAACCAAGTGGCAGATCATCTGTCAAGACTCCCAGATGAAGTGCAGAATCAAGAAAGGTATGTGATTAAGGAAGAATTCCCATATGAGCAATTACTTGCGATAACTGGAGACATGACTCCTTGGTATGCTGACATTGTCAATTATTTAGTTAGCAAAGTAGTTCCCCTAGAACTTAATTCCCAACAAAGAAAAAGATTTTTCCATCAAGCTAGGGATTATTTATGGGATGAACCTTTTCTTTATAAAAAATGTGCTGACCAAATATTGAGAAAATGTGTAGCGGGCCAAGAGGCAAGTCTAGTGTTGACTAGTTGGCATTCGGCACCTTATGGTGGGCATTTTGGAAGCACTAGAACTGTTGCTAAGGTATTGCAATCTGGATATTTCTGGCCTACCCTGTTTAAAGATGCTTATGAATTTGTGAAACAATGTGATAGATGTCAGAGGATAGGTAATGTTTCCAATAGACAGGAGATGCCTGTTACCAACATTTTGGAAATTGAATTATTTGATGTTTGGGGCATTGACTTCATGGTACCATTTCCTAATTCCTTTGGCAATCTATACATTCTTGTAGCTGTGGATTATGTTTCCAAGTGGGTTGAAGCAATTGCTACCCCCACTAATGATGCTAGAGTGGTAACCAACTTTTTGAAAAAGAATATTTTCACCCGTTTTGGCACTCCTAGAGCCATCATCAGTGATGAAGGTTCTCACTTTTGCAATAAAATATTTGAGGAGTTGTTGGCCAAATATGGGGTAAAACACAGAGTTGCCACTGCTTATCATCCTCAGACTAGTGGGCAAGCAGAGCTATCCAATAGAGAGATAAAAAGAATTTTAGAAAAAGTGGTAGACCCTTCTAGAAAGAATTGGTCTAAGCTCTTGGATGATGCTCTGTGGGCCTACAGAACAGCTTATAAAACACCTTTGGGAATGTCCCCATTCAGATTAGTTTTTGGTAAAGCTTGCCACCTACCAATTGAACTTCAATGTAAAGCCTTTTGGGCTACTAAAAAGTTGAATTTTGACTATGAGGCAACTGGTAGGGCAAGACTGCTGCAACTAAATGAGTTGGAAGAGCATAGAATGTTTTCATATGAGAATGCTGAGTTATATAAAGCTAGAACCAAAGCTTGGCATGATAAAAAGATTCAAAAAAGAGTTTTAATTGAGGGACAACAAGTATTACTTTTTAATTCTAGATTGAAGTTGTTCCCTGGAAAGTTGAAATCTAGATGGTCGGGCCCATTCAAACTTTTAAAAATTTATCCTTATGGGGCTGTTGATCTTTTAGATGAGTCAACTGGAAAAGAATTTAAAGTTAATGGTCAAAGAGTAAAACACTATTGGGGTGATGACTCAAGGTTCAGAGTCACCACCACCCTTGATGAAGTTTGATTTATGGTTACAAGTCTGGCCGAGGACTTAGTAAAACCAAGCGCTGCTGGGAGGCACCCCAGACTACTAATGTAAATAGTTTTTGTTTTTGTTTTTAGTTTTTGTTTGTTTCAGAAAAGGAAAGATGATTGGAGTCAACTTTGTTGCATCACAGTCTTGACTGTAGATGACTGATGCTTTGCTGGGTGCGCGCTGTGAGCACCAAGTGTCAAGTCACGTGGAGGTTCCTTAATGAAGTCTTTGAAGAGTTTGTGGAAATTAGCTGTCAAAGCACCAGACACTGATTATTGACACCTGTCCGATAATTATAGCCGTGTCAGGCGAGTTATCTCACGCGCCGGATGTGACTAATGCTTTTCGATAGAGTGACCGGTTGTAACTGTCACCCACTACTTTTTCAACTGCCATCATTACCTCAATTACCTCACCGGTTTATTATTTTGCAACGGATCTTTTCTAAGATTTACTCCAATTATTCATCTTCACCCACAATTATATAACTACCCCTCTCTCAACCCTAAAACACTTTCACAAATCCTATTTTTGCTGCACTGTACTACTGCCCTGCAGTATGTTAATGTTGGAAGGATTATAGCCAAGGAGATAACACTCTGTTCTCAGAAGAAGGAAGGTATGTTGTACTACCCATGTTTGATTTTTGGGCTGTGTAAGAAGCAATTAGTACCCCATGGTGAAAGGGACGAAGTTTTCAAGCCAACTGTTGGTTTTGATGTGCGAGCAATTAAACTGTTGTACTACCCATGATGACGGAAAAGGTAACAGCTGTGGATGAGTCCCAAACCCTTGGGTTCATTCTAAGGAAAAAGCGCACGACAAAGAGAAAAGTTGTGCCACAGGCAAAAGCTGATAAGCATGTGGGTGCCGATCCTGAGCCATCTGTCTAACGTCGTTGGCACCAAGAAGAGAAAGCCTAAGGTTCACGCTGCTGGAACCAGGAAAAGGGCTAGGCATCTTGCCTGAGTGGTATCTGTCTTACCCTGTCTTTTATTTTATGTTTTTAGTTTTTAGGTTGTCTGTTTTGTCTGTTGTTGTCTCTTCCCTTGTCAACAGTGGGGACACTGTTTAGCTTAAGTTTGGGGGAGAGGCATGAGTCAAATAATTTGAGTCTGTCCGTTTTAGAGAGTCAGATCGCAATTAAATTTGTTTGGCTAAGCATTCTATTGATATGACAACTGAGTTTTAAGGTTATAAGTGAATTTAGTCTAGGATTGTTGAAATTTTTGGAAATTCTTGCTCGGATTTTTTATGTGATAACCATTGCACCTTTTATGCACAACTGATTGATAATTGTTGACCTTAGTAATCGCTAAATAAGTTTTTAAAATACATAGTCATGAGGTTAGGTTTTCTAAGTATGGACTATAATTAAGGGAATGAACAAAGAACATGTTTGGGGGAAAGGAGTTAGGAAAATAATGTATAAGCATGGCTAGATATAAAAGTGATGGGGCGTTACATAATTATGTATAAAAAAAAAATTTAATAATAATAAGTCCTTGTGCCAACTACTGGAAGGACAATAAAGGGTTCATGTGCCTAAAACTGGAGGAACATGTGTTGTGTAGGGTGCTCTACTCGGAGTAACAGGTTGGACTCATTACAAGTGAGATCCCGTCAGGTGAAAAGGTAGAGTAGCACCTAAAGCACTATAAAATTGAACCTAAGTAATGTCCCCTGCATATAATGATCAAAAAGCTTGTGTAAGCATGAAAAGAATAGCTCCCCCCTTAGGCAAGTCTCTAAGCTCAAACCCTGAACCTATAGGAAAGAAAAAGATAACTTACGTCTTGACTATGTAGTTTTAGAAAAGGATCTTGTCATGTCTCTGGTTGACAATAGGATATCAGTTCACACACACACGCATGGTTATTATTGATTTTTGAATTGCAAGATTTATGCCAATCTTTGAAATATAATCTGAAGCTTGAAGCTTATGATCTGAATGTGCTGTTGTCATGTCAATAAGATGAGTAGCCTCACAAAGTCTTTGCTTTCTACCGCATTACCTGAGGACAGGTAATAGTTCAAGTTTGGGGGTGTGATAACTCACTTTATGTGAGTATTATTACAGCTTTTTACTTGCTCTGTTACCTGCTAATATGGTTTTGTATTCAATGTTTAGGTTTATTTTATGCCATTTATGAGTCTAGCATGTATTTAGGATTTTTATGTAATCTCTTCATATAAAGAGAGCTCTAGAGTTATTTGGTGTCAAGACAGACCACTGGACCATTGAAAAGGTTCAAGAGCCAAGGAAAATGATAATTACAGTCAAGACAACCATTCCGTACAACCACAAGAGGCGGCTGACCAGTCAACGCAGTCAAAAGCCACCACGTAAGATGAAGAATACGAACGGGCGCTAACGCGAGGAAAGACAGCTGGCAGATTTCCCATGTGCTGATAGTGCTGTCATTGTACTAATCATTGGGGAATATGCTTTATTCCTTTGGACTGTCTTATCCTCGGATTTAGGGAGGCCCATGATCCAAGAGAATGTCCTATATAAAGGTGCCTTAAACCCTAAAGTTAGCATATGCTGAAAGGTGATAGATGCTTAGAAAGTTCCGCCGTTGTGAAGAAAGAAGAACCCTAAGACGTTCATGGTGCGCTGCTGCTGCTGATAATTGAAGTCTAGTCTGCTGTTGAACTTGGAGCTTGAGACATCAACTCTAAGGCCATCTCAGTTGTAGGTTTACATTTAAGAATTCATTTTTATGTGTAATCTTATATCTTTGGTTGTTATGGTTTCTATGCTCATCATGAGCTAAACTCTTAATGTTGAAATTATGTGAAGTTTAATTGAAAGTTTAATATGTTTAAGTGATGTGATGTGTGTTTGTATGCTCTTTTAGTTCATTTGTTATTTTGCTATATATTCATATCTAGGACTGATCAACTTAGGTTTGAATACAAGTTTGTTATTAAGAGGCATCTAATAATGAATGGATTGAATGAACTAATGTGGTTAAGTGAGGTATAGACATATATTCTCTACTTGAAGTCTTAGACATAAGCTTTAGGGCCATAGTAATAATACAACCACGTGTTTTCTGAACTGTAATGAAGTAAGTTTGACCTAGACAAAGGATTCATCTTATCACGCATTGCATTATCCAACGTTGTAGACATACACCATAAGGCAAGAGTTGCTTGCAGGAGTCTTGCCTACACTTATCTCATCACACACATATTAAGCTGGATATTAAATGGATCATAAGTTCAACATGCTTTCAGAACTGTTTTCTCACACTCTTTTAATCAGTTGTTCCTTTAATTTATTTGCAACCCTAAACTGTTATTTTGTTACTTTAATCACTCATAAGTGTAAAACTAATTGAACTAGTCTTGGAGCGAGATTTCCTTATCACAATCCCTATGGGAACGATACTTTTTCTTATTACTTGTGCTACAAATAAGACTGTATATACTTGCACATTGCGAACAATTATATCACACCTAAAATACGCAACAGGGGGCGTTTCACACAAAGATATGTATGATGTGGGAATAGTGAACCTAAGCTAAATCCTCATAACTATTTGTCTTCTATGATTCACATTCTTTTTGTATCAAACTACACCTCTAAATGAGTACCGCGCAAAAATTATAACCCTCTCTATACATATTTAGAGGTTGATAATTTTTACACAAAATTTTTAAACTTATCTATCAATAATTAGAGGTTGACATAGCGCATAAAAATATAAAAACTCTCTATAAGTGGTGTGCATAAATTATAAACATCTTTATAAGTAGTGGGTAAAAAATATAAACATCTTTTATTATGGCGTTCCAGTAAATCCGTGAGAAAATTTAATCAACTTAGTTTATATTATTTGAGATGCAAACCTAAACATGAGAAAATTAAATTAAGTTTGCTCTTAGACAAAAATTACTAAATTGTATACATGCCACATGTGCTGGATGCTTCACTATAAAATTCGGTGTGATGTTTCACTTGATTTGTTTTATTATGGCGTTCCACAAAATCCATGAGAAAATTTAATCAACTTAGTTTATATTAAACATGAGAAAATTAAATTAAGTTTGCTCTTAGACAAAAATTAAATTTTATAATGCCACGGGTTTTGAAGGCTTCATTATAAAATTCGGTGTAATGTTTCACTTGATTCCTTTTATTATTGCGTTCTACAAAATTCGTGCAGCGCAGAAGTTATGAATCTCTCTATCGATAGTTAGAGGTTGGCGCACAAAAATTATAAATCTCTTTATAAGTAGTGCGTAAAATTATGAATCACTATCAATACTTTGAGGTTGAAGTATCGCGAAAAAATTATAACCCTCTATCGATACTTAGAGGCTGACATAGTGCACAAAAATTTAAAAACTCTGTAATTATATATTCTTTATAATTTAGAGATCGTTGATAAAAATATTTAAATCACTATTACAAGTTAATACTAATAAAAGTTTATAATTAACAGCGAGATGACATTTTTTATCGCTAATAAAAGTTTTAAATTACTATTACAAGTTATCATTGATAAAAATTTATAATTCACGGGGAGATGATAATTTTTATTGTTGATAAAAATTTTATAATCACTATTCCAAGTTATTACTGATAAAAATGTATAATTCACAGGAAGATGATAATGAAATTTTATACATTGGAGTATGATAATGGTATGCTTATGTGTCTGTGTTGATAGCATGATTTAATTGTGATATCATGCTTATGTGATGATGTATATATGATTGAATCATGAATGTGTATCTTAGTTGTAAAATGATTAACTATGAGGATTATGTATCTTGAAATGAGATTATCTTTTATGATAACATATATGATGATAATGATCTTGAATGTGTAATAACTCGAGAATATTAATTAATGTGATTTAATTAATAAGAGAAGATGTATTTCTTTAACAATAGTGTTAGAATACATGGATTATGTATCCTTTGATGATGAGCAGATACTTTAGATGAGTCCTAAAGTATAGTAAATATTTTAGTAGCCGCGGTTGACTAAAATATGTAAACCATATGTTTGGTATTTGTACATTCATGCATTCATATATGTATGTTGAGCAGATACTTTAGATGAACCCTAAAGTATAGCAGATATTTTAGTAGCTGCGGTTGACTAAAATATAATTGGAATAAGTTTTCCAATAAAATGATGAAATGGTACCACATGCATTCGTCGTGTCTAGGGTGACATGACATGACTAATTGACATTAGTTGCATTAGGAATATGTGATTAAATGTGATAATTGATACTTGTCATTGATTGATAATCCTTAATAAAGTGATTAAGTGTATTATGAGATGTGTGATAAATGATTGATAAACGATGATGATATGTATACTTTGTTAATTGATTAAGAATGTGATATCATTGTGATGTGTTATACCTTTTATGGTTATGAGTTATAAATAATATGGAACGAACGTATGCTTATGAATTTAGTTGTATGATTAAATGATTAGTGGCATGATTAGATGATGAGTTTATTAAGTGTCAGCACCGAGATTGCTTATACTTAATGTTGAGGTTATTTCGCTAACTCTCTGTTTTGTGTATGTGCTGAACCGTTGGGTGGTTCAGATTCACAGGTTATGTTTATAAACGAGTCGTCGATGAAGCTCCGCTCTGATGTGACACGGTGATGGGTTCATGTATATAATATATATTGAGTCTCATTTCTTATTTCAATTTATTTAAAGTTGTATCATTTTTAGAAAAGTATTTTGTATAACGGTATTTTACTAATTAAGTTATTAATAAGTGTTTTGTAAGTAGAATGTAATACTCGAACCAAACATTTTTATAAATCAAATTTTATTTCCGTTGTGTATTTTCAAATAATATATTACAAAGGTATGATTTATTAAATAAATGGGTTTGGGTGTTACACTCGCACATGAATCTCTCCATCAATGGCAGCTGCTGCGACAAAAGCATCAACAGATGCAAACAATAGCTCTGTTACGTTGCAGAACGGTATGGGGAAAGATGAAGGAGAGTTTATAGTGCATTGTTGCCTGACCAAGGAGAGTTTATATAGGGTGCTTGAGAATGGGGAAAGATGCCAATTATTCATCTTCATGACCTCATATCCCTGTATTCAAGTCCTCAAGAAGCAAAAATACATGATAGTCACCATACCGTGTCTTTCTAGACAAACCATTCGTTCAATTCTCCAAGTCCCAATTTTATAATTGATGGCCTTGCTTTCTTGCATACACCTTGCACATTAAGAACATCTCTATAAAGTTAATGAAAATTTTCATATTTACAAAAGGAGAGATAAATTCAAATAAGAAAAATCACATGAGAATGCATTTGATAGTCGTAGAACTTTTTATTTATAATAAACACATGTTTACCTTTCTAATAAGTTCCACTTTAGATTGTTTCTTAACCATTTCGAAGCTTTAGCTATTGAAACAATGCTTGTGAAATTTTTGATGAGGCGTATGTCTTTGTTGAGGTGGAGTTTATCCTCCTTAAGTATGACATCATTGTGTCATGGTAATCTAATAAGAACATCTTCCTTTCTCTAATTGCCTATTCAGTCCAAATTATCCAATAAACATAATTCAGAGATAAAATTAAAAGAATCATGCCTATAGTGAAATAGAATTATGCAGCTTCCAAATATCTAGGGAATAAAATTAAAACAATGTACTTCATACCTTTTTAATCTAAACTTTATTAAGGATGCAATAAGCCACTGTTTTTTTTTTTTTTTTTTTTTTTTTTATTTTTTTATATCTTGATAATTCTAGACCACCCATACTTTGACTTGCAGCCAAGCATTCCCTGTATGATTAGTGTCACCATTTGTATCAAATTTATCAGACACACAATCAAAATAGCATATGAGCAAAGGGAATGTAAAGAATCATGCCTGTGAAATAGAATTATGCAGCTTCCAAATATGTAGGGAATAGAATTAATACAGTGTACTTCATATCTTTTTAATCTAAACTTTATTAAGGACTAGACTTTCACCCGTGCGTTGCACGGATGTTGCGGAGTGATAAATATACGATTTAAATTGCTATAATTAAAATTACAAATAAAAAATAAAATGAAATCAAAACATAACATAACATAACATAATTATATTGACACTTAAATTAGCTCGTACAAATGGTGGCAGAGAACAATAAATCATTAAGTAGATGAGTGAAACAGATAAATAAATAAATAAAGTTCCATAAAGTTTAAACTTACTTGATAATAACAAAGGTCACTCATAGATTTTTTTTTCAATTATGCAGTAGTAGAAAAACCTTATTAGCATAACAAAAATAACAAATATGATAGCTGCCTCATTCTCACATAGGAAAGAGATTGAGCGAATCAAAAACAAAAAGTAAAATGGCGAAAAGGTTGAGAAAGAAGAATAGGTGGGAGATAAAAACGAAATTCGACGACGATGAGATCAAGAAAAAGAGTAAGATTTAACACGTAAGCATCAACAAAATTTCTATGTTAAGATCAATACTGCAACAAAACGAAGCAAAAAATCAAACCTACAAATCAAACACATGAAACTATTTTAGATTTGACACTTAAAAATTATAACAATAAATAACTATAAAAAAAGTAATCACTTACAAATCTAGATTGGTATACTCATCTTCTTCGCCAATAACAAAAATCGGTACTGTATTGTCTAAAGAGAGGGTGTGCGGGTTGATGCCGATCAAAATTTGGGTTGAGATGTAGAGACAGAAGAAGGAAGATATTGAGGGGAGAAGATAGAAAAAAAAAGTGGGTTGAGAGAGCGGTGAGTGAGAAGCCGGAAGAGAAAAACGTGGATAAAAGAATCAGAGCGTATAATGATAGAGAGATAATGGAGAGATGCCACATTTTTAAGTATAATATTCTATTGTGTTATTTTTTTGGTGAACATTTAATAATATTTTATTTTCAATGCATAAAAACTAATGAAGGCTTTTGTCAATAAAATAAAATAGAAACTAATAAATGTCAATTCAAAATTCAAATTGAGGAAGATTTAATAAGTGGTGGGGTCATAGCAATTAATATGTGGTTGAAAGATCAAGAGAGAAATTAAGAGGGAAAAAAATTAGGGTTAACATGAAGTAAAACCTTACTTTTATTAAGATTAAGATTAAGATAAGATTAAGATTAAGATAAGACAAGATTAAGATAAGATTAAGATTAAGATAAGATAAGATTAAGATTAAGATAAGATTAAGATGTAATAAGCCACTATTTTTTTTATCTCTTGATAATTCTAGACCACCCCTACTTTGAGTTGTAACCAAGCATTCCCCGTATGATTAGTGTCAGTAACATGATTATAAATATTAGCTTATAAACCAATATGCTTTTTCATAAACCAAAGCTAAAGAAACATGTGTAAAGAGGCTCTGAGTTAAAGGTGTATCAACACATACATTCATATTTATTGTAGGAAAAAACATATAATCAACACCTATATATTCATATTCATTGTAGGGAGCAACATATAAACATCGGTGTAAATGACATGTGAGGTTGGTAAAACATGAGGGTATGCAATAACATGAGGTTAGTAAAACATGAGGGTATGAAATCACACCTTGTATCCATCATCACTGAAGTTGTTTCAAGCAGAAGATGTAATGGATGATGGATGTTATAGAGTTTGCATAATCCACCTTTTCTTGATCTGTTTGTGTCTGAAGCTGCTAATAACTCCTGTATGCAGCTTTCACTCGCAAACTGCACGTACCTTTTAACCGAGTCTTCACCAATAATTTCCCACAAGTTGTTATTGAGACTGCAGGAATGATGATTTAGTTAAATCAAAATATTTAATTTCATGAAGAAGCATACCAACATTATAAAAAGAATAGAAAAAGTAAAAGAGTAGATCAACCTTTTATTTACAAACTCAATATTCAAAGCCAATGAACCAAAATACTAAACTATAATCATAATAGAATATTCAAAGCCAATGGGCCAAACTACTAAATAATCTAAATCTAAATATGAAACATTCTTATAATCCATTGTGGTCAGAAAAAGAAAGAATAGAATGTATACAAACCATAAAGTGCTCATGATAGAAAAATATTATGCCACAACTAGTTAAAAATCATAAGTATGAGGAATGTGCAAGTTGGGATTCCAAAAATGTCATCAATCCAAACCTGTAAAATTAAGGGAGATAAGTATTAAATGCACATTTCAAAGACACAGAGCATAAAACCTATCTAGCATTCATTATATCTATCTGCTAAAATACCATAGCTCAAGCATCATTAACGATCAATGCATGATTATGAGACAACAAAGGGACTATGGAAGAGAGGAAAGGCTCACACATTGTGGAGCGGAAGCTAATGATTGAAATGAAGCCTATTTTCATTTTAGAGAATTTAGAACCTCTTATTAGCAGCACTCAGGGGCTGCTATGCAGCGCCGTTAGAATGGTTCAGTACATTGAAGCAGAACATGCATATTTTCTATGGCAAATCTATCAACCAGTGGGACTGGGTGATGATAAACCAGTGTTAATATGAAATTCAATGGCAAACTAACAAGTAATGAACCTGACATGACCTGAATGCAATCATCGGTGAAGGAAACTGAACACAAACCCAGTGTCTAGAGCTATGAATGCAAACCTTGTGGCGAGATATCAACTTCACTGTCCTCCATTACAAAAAGCTAATCCCTAAATCAATTTCTAAACCTGATTGAAAAGCACAAAAATAAGAGTACATCACTATTAACATGACAAGAATATAGAAACAGAACCTCAAAGCGGTACTGCATGTTAACCTCTGCCAAATAAGAGTGGCCTTCGCCATCAATGTAGTAAACATATGTACTCAACTAATGATAAAGAGAGTAAAGCTCAATCAAATACACGTTAATTTGTATAATTCATACATTATTCTAACTTTATCTACACATATTAAATAATTGATACTAGCTATATACATGTTGAAAAAGTAAAATAATACTCAATTAATTAATTTAAAAAATTATGCAGATCATCTAACTCAATTATGTTGAACTGGTTATTCCAATCTCATGTATTGGGAAACAAAGTTAACTTAAATAACTACACAATTATGCAGAGATTATGACAAGTTATTAGTAAAAAATGGGAAGCAGAAAAGTTTTTAGTAGAATAGTGTTTCCCATAAAGAAGGTCTCAATCAAATTGGACTTTGTTATTAGTAGTACTCGTACTAGTTAATTATCTTGTGTTTCAAAAACAACCCTCTTAGAAATAGAACACTATTATACTTACTTGCAAGTCAGACACCAATACCAAGTTAGCCTCACAAATAGTAGTACAAAAGTTGCGCAATCTTTCTGCATATTCATCTGCACATACCATTTAAAAACATCAAATTACACATTTTTTAATAGCTTTACATATACACAATAGACTATTAGATTCATTATAAAAGAACTCACTCGGCATCCTCTAAAGTAATATCAAAAAGCTTCTTCTTGTTGTTATTCTTCTCGGTTTCATTCAACTGGTCTTTTTCTACTATGTGTCCAATAATGTCTTCAATATAAACAATGACGTGTAAATACGCATAACATGTTAATTTTAAGTATTAGATAAATTTCAAATCAAAACTAAATCGTACAAAAAACAATTCAATTAAATAGAAATTATCATTGCCTTTATCACATCCTTCTAAAATCATTCCTAGAACAAAGCAAGACAATCAATAAAATACTGAAACTATGGAATCAAAACAACACAAACAGAAAAAATTTAAGAAACCCTTACATGAAAACAAAGAAAGCAGTAGGAGGATGCTTGAGCATGTTATGATCCTTACCCTTTTTCCCTTTCACAACCTCAACCCTTTTAGCAATTTGTTCTTTTGATTTAGGCTTCTTCCTACAAAATTTTAAAAAATTAAACTGAATCATAAGCCAATATAACCCGTATTAGAATTTCACACAAACAAATTAGGGGAAAATTTCTCCTCTCAAGTTTCTTCACTTCAACAGCTTGCTCAACTGAACAAACAAATCAAATTAATGTTGTTGTTATATCACCTTAAAAATAAAACAGCAATTGAAGACAAAGTTACAGACCGAGAGAGTCAAAGTTTCGATCGACTTGGAGAGTGTGAAACCTTTTGTTATTTTGATTGAAAGATGAAATTAACTAAGTAAGGGAATGAAAATAAGATAAAATATTCTTGTAGGAATGCGGAGGCAGTTCGTAACCGCCGGTAAATGGAAAGCGGCGGCGGTTACTGTTTGTCCGCCTCAAATTGACCGTAGCTATGTTCCATTTTTCTTGTAGTGATAGATGACCGTAGCTATCTTATCTAAGCATATGGGAAGCTTGTATCAATCCTCCGTCTCACTGCCACTGCATCCTTTAGTCCAGCAGCAACTTCCTAACAAAATGGGAAGCTTGTATTAATTGAAATTTGAAACAATGGAATAAGCAAGGATGAAAACCATTCAAGGAAAATCATGGTTTTAAATTGTGGTTTGAAATCCCAAATTCTCAAATGTGACTACAATATTAATATTGCAATTTGAAACAATTACCAACTCTACTTATTAAAACTATATCACCTTTTTCATCAAATCCACTCTTTAAAGTGATTCACTAAAAGAATGATGAAGCTCATCAATAAGATTCTTGCTATCACATTCATTTTCTAATTTCATCTCTAATTCACCAATCTCCGATTGAAGTTCTCAATGCTTAGATTCGTGATCAACCATGAAGTGATTTTCATTCCTTTCAAGATCCTAAACTATAAATGAATACCATAAGCAACACATAATATTCAATTGTAGTGCAATTATCAACTAAAAAAATCAATTAAATCCCCTACATTTTACAGGTAGCTTCAAAATTAGAATATTAAATCAATTGAAAATAATAATAATTCACCTTCAAATTTGGAATAGAAATGCACAAGTTTCAATAAAATATTACCTTATTTGAGGGGCATATGTTAACATTTTTCAAAAGGAGTTACTAATGATTTTCTCTTTTCAACCTATAAATGAGTACATATATAAAAATTGTTTTAGAAAATATTTTAGCTTTATTAGAATTTGTACAACTTCTGTACCAAAAAAAAAAAAAATTGTACAACTTGAATATATTTATTTATAATAATTTGTACGACTTATAGAAAAATCTTATTGTATTTGCTCTATGTTTGTTCTTTATCTTCATCGTTTATTATTTTCCTTTTTGGTTTTTTGTTTTGTAGAAAGTAACTCAACAATCCCCTAGACCTTTGCTTACAAATCATCATCAAGATGACGTACAAATCTTTAGAAGAAGGAATAGAAAGTTGCACCCAAACTCATCAATTAGAAGAAGCAAGTTCCACCAAAATCTTTTCTGGAATTCTCACTCTTATTGTCTTTGGCCTATTAATTATTGGCATACCTATCAGCCTAACTAAAGAAACGCCTCAGACCAAGTTCAGCATAGCTGAAGCCTCAATCGTGCAATTTAACCTCACAAGCAACAACACCTTATATTATAATTTTAAGGTCACACCATTACAACAAAAAACTTCGAAGACAAAATAAAATCTTATGATAAAGTCACTGCAATTGTTTCGTATAAAGGTAATCAATTAATTTCGGTGAAAATGACACCCTTTAAGTTAAGTGGTAATAATATTGTTAGGCTTGAGCCCATGGTAGAAGGTTGTTGGGCTAAAAGTGACGTGGCGGATGATGTGGATGTTGAGGTGTAAAAGGTGACGTGGCGAGATGGTACACGTGACAGACAATGAATGAATGACATGAATTAGATGATGTCATGACAACATCGATGATGCATGATAGTAGGGTTTTGGAAAGTGTATTAGGATTTACCCTTAAGGATCTTTTGAATATATAAAAATAATGTAGTGTCTCACTTTCTTTTCTTTTACTTGTAAGAATAAATTGGAGAAGTGTAAAACTAAAGTTCACAATTCAAACTTTAATAGACGTTACACTAAATTGATATGCTTCCCTCCCAAATGAATTGGTAATAATTAAAGTAAAAATCATCCATATTAGTAAAATTGTGTGTTGTTGTCACAACATAAAATAAGTGGGAAGCAAAAACTACAAAATATGACACATATGGATGTCACATTGTGAACTTGTAAAGAACATAGTAAACTTTTAATCATACGCAGTGACTAAGTTCAAATGAAAAATCTAAATATAAAAAATATTCGTAGTTACAGTCATATGGACATCAATTAGAAGCATATAAAAGTAATAAATTAAGTTGTAGTCCATATATACACACTCGAAAGGGCATGGAAAATCGACTAATGATAAGAAAAAATTCCATTAAATATATTAGTGTCATTTAATGTCACCATATATCCTTTATCTCTTGATAACAAGAAGATTAACTCAGTTTAAACTAGAGGAAAAAATCGTAGTATTTGGTACTATTATCGTATCATGATATATGAAGCTCAAACACGTGATACGATATCAATACGAATTTTTTTTAAAAATTTCTGATACGATATGGCCAAGATACGATATTTAAAAAATAAATATTTAAATGCATAATATATAACATAACTAAAATCGATAATGATAATAAATTAACATTCAAATTATTTAAAATAAGCAAACAAGTGACAATTACATATTTTAAGTTAAGTTTTATCCAAAAAAAACATAATATTATCCAAAAAAATATCTTAGTACTATTCAAAAAAGACTGTTAATTATTCATAAAGAACATCATACTTTAGCATTCACTATTTAAGATGAAACACAAATTATATCGGTCTTCTCTTCCCCGTATTCATCATCAAAGAACATTAATGACCCGATACTTCTTTGATATGCATATCAGAGAAGTACCCGACACGTATCAGTGATTTTTTTTTTAAAAATAATATTAATTGCTCGATTCGTGTATTGAAAGATATTGAACGTGTATCGGTATCGAATACATGTCAGACACGATACTTAGTCATTTTTGAAGTATCAAAACTATATTTTTCAGAGATTGTTTTTTAGTTATACTCAAGTTAGTCGTTCTTTTTTGTCGAATAGATTGGTAGTTCTCACTTTTCAACTAATTTTTTTTAGTTTGATTTTTGACGGTAATTCTATATAAGAAAAAAAAATTACGAACAATTTTCTATCGATATATGAACACCACTTTTACTTTTAGTGGGAAATAAAATCAATGGAAACATGGGTTTCATAAAACGTGAAAAAAATTATCAAGACTTTCAAGTAATGTTATTTGCACACAATTTCTTCACACAAATTTGACACAATACAACATTGTCCATACTAATTTTTTTTCCTAATAACTTTACAATCTCTCCAATATCTTGACCGAGTCGATCGTCGATTCATATTTTAAAACTATGCTTGCAGATGAGATCAAATTAAGATAAACAAAGTTTTTGGTATATGTATTAGAAAACAATAGAGATTGACATAAAAAAATATAGATAATTAAAAAAATTGATTCAAATGGTTAATGAACTAATCATAAAATAAATTGTTTAAGAGAGACCGAAGCTGAATTATAAATTATTGGTCCCTTTCTCCTAAGATCTAGAAGATTAAATAAAAACAAATGCATATGTCACTATAGAGAGGGACCTATTTTAGCATCACCCCCATTTATTTTTTATATTAATGAAAGATGACAAATTTTTGGTTCGATCGTTTCACTCATATATGTCTATAAACCCAAATATTATAATTTTTTTCAAAGAGTGGAGCAATAGAGTGCTGCTTTTACCAAATATTAAAAGTCATATGGTACAAAATCGGGGGCTCAAAGAGTAAATCTAAAATTAGGAAATCCAAGCAGGTTTCTATTATAATATTGTACAAAGGAAGGGAGGGGGCAATATCTGCACATTTATTAGGTGACAACTTGACTACCCATTTCATAAGATTGGGTCAAGCCACCCATCCTAAGTGTCTTAAATATATTGGTTCATAAAAATATCATTTATAATATTATTAAAATGTAATTAATTTTCAATTGTGACAACACAACTTTTAATAATTGTAAATATACCCATGTTCCAAATCATGTTTCCTTTCATCTTCTTCCATTTTTTGTTTCACGGTTCATTCATTCATTCACTCACTTCCATCTTCTTCTTCCTCTTGATATGCATCTTTAGTATGCTCAAAAATCTCTTTTTACTTCTTCTTCTTCTCTAAATGCATTTCTTTCTTCTTACCCAAATTCTTCTCTTGCATAACAACTAACATGGTTTATGCATCAAATCCAGAAATTTTATACAACAAATTTGAGTAGTTCCTTAGCAAATCTGGGTATTTGTTTTTCATATTTTGTTAGATTTTTTTATTTTAGCTATTTGATTTCACACATTTTTAATTGAAATTAAAATCAGAAATATATTAGAAATGATTTGTATGATGTTTATAAGTTATTGATTGTGATTTTTTATGTTAAAATTGACCTGCAACGTGCTAAATCTACTTCTGCGACGGATCCGGATTCGGGTTAAAACGACCCGCTAGAGGTTGAAGATGAAGTGTTTTTCTTCTGTTGTTACTACTAACGTATATATAAATCCGGAAACGGTTTTAGACACAAAAGTCACTGTGGCGCAGTGGCCACTCATTTGCTTATCCAACCCAAATGTTGTGGGTTCAAACCTTGGTGAAGGCATTTTTGTGGTATTTTTTGATATTTTTTTCAAACTATTGGTTGTGAGTTCCAATCTTGGTTAAACTAATTTTTTTTCAATTTTATTAATTTCTAGTTTAAATACTAATTAGATTTGTTCCTTCTTTTTTACAAAAATGGCTAACTTGGACTAACAATTAAATATAAATTTTAATTTTAAATTAATAAAATTGAAATGTACGAGTGTCGAAATTTAAATGTTTAATCGATTGCTAGTCCATTTAGATAATATATCAAATTAATAAAATTGAAAAAAAAAATTAGTTCAACCACGGATTGAATTCGCATATACTCCGATTTAAGTTACGTAATAAGAACCTTAGTATTGGACCAACACATATACTACGATTAAGTTACGTAGTAAGAACCTTATAATTTGACCTAGACGTATACTCCGGTTTAAATTACAGTAAGTTATATTTAAGAAGTAAGAGCTTTTGTATTAAAATTTATATTTAAAAATTGTATTTAATAATTTAATTAAAATTATACTTAATAAATAAATTTAAGGAGTAAAAACTTTCGTATTGGACCAACACATGTACTTTGGTTTAAGTTACGTGGTAAGAACTCTAAAGTTTGACCTAGACGTATACTTCAGTTTAAGTTAAGTACCAAGAACTCTAGGATTTGACTTACGCGTATACTCGGTTTAACAATTTAAAAGATTAATATTTATATTTAATAATTTTATTTCATAATTACATTTAATATTATATTTAGAAATTAAAATTATTATTTAAAAATTGTATTTAATAATTAAATTTAAGGAGTAAAAACCTTCGTATAATTCGATTTAAGTTACGTAGCAATAATCCTGGATTTTAACCTAGACGTACATTACGATTTAACTCAAGTACTAAGATCTCGACAATTCGATTAACACGTATACTCTTGTTTTATAATTTATATAATAAAAAGTTATATTTAATAATTGTATTTAATAATTAAATTTAATATTATATTAACAAATTTAAATTTATATTTAAACATTTTATTTAATAATTTAAATTTAAGGAGTAAGAACCTTCGTATTGAAGAAACCATTTACTCCGGTTTAAGTCACGCATTAAGAACCTTAGAGTCTGATCTAGACGTACACTCCGATTTAAGTTAAGTACTAAGAACCCTATAATTTGGCTTACACATATACTCCGATTTAATAATTTAAATAAATAAAATTTATATTTAATAATTGCATTTAATAATTAAAGTTAATACTATATTTAGAAATTAAAATTTATATTTAAAAATTGTATTTAATGATTATATTTAAAAAGTAAAACCTTCGTATTGGAACAATGCATGTACTCAGGTTTAAGTTACGAAGTAAGAATCCTAAAGTTTGACCAAGACGTACACTCAAATTTAAGTAAAGTACTAAGAATCCTAGAATTTGACTTGTAGTATACCCTGCTTTAAGAATTTAAATAATTAAAGTTTATATTTAACAATTGTATTTAATAATTAAATTAAATATTATATTTATAAATTAAAATTGTTTTTAATAAATAAATTTAAGGAGTAAAATATTCGTATTGGACCAGAACATGTACTTTGATTTAAGTTACGTAGTAAGAACTCTAAAGTTTGACCTAGACGTACACTTCAATTTAAGTTTAGTATAAAGAACTATAGAATTTGACTTACACGTATACTTGATTTAAATATTTAAAAAATTAATATTTATATTTAATAATTTTATTTAATAATTACATTTAATATTATATTTAGAAATTAAAATTTAATATTTAAAATTTGTATTTAATAATTAAATTTAGGGAGTAAAAACATTCGTATTGAACCAACACATCTACTCCAATTTAAGTTACATAGCAAGAGTCCTAGATTTTAACCTAAACATAAACTACGATTTAAGTTAAGTACTAATGTCCCTAGAATTTGATTTACACGTATACTCTGGTTTAAAAATTTAAATAATAAAAAGTTTATATTTAATAATTGTATTTAATAATTAAATTTAATATTATATTTATAAATTTATATTTATATTTAAAATTTGTATTTAATAATTTAAATTTAAGGAGTAAGAACCCTCGTATTTGAGCATCATATATTACTCTGGTTTAAGTTACGCAGCAAAAACCTTTGAGTCCGATCTAGACATACACACTGGCTTAAGTTAAGTACTAAAAATTCTAAGAGTTGGCTTACACATATACTCCAGTTTAATAATTTAAATAAATAAAATTTATATTTAATAATTGCATTTAATATTTAAAGTTAATATTATATTTAGAAATTAAAATTTATACTTAAAAATTGTATTTAATAATTATATTTAAGAAGTAAAACCTTCGTATTGTAGCAACACATGTACTCAGGTTTAAATTACGTAGTAAGAACTCTAGAGTTTGACCTATATGTACTCTCCAGTTTAAGTAAAGTACTAAGAATCCTAGAATTTGACTTACATGTATTCCCTAGTTTAAGAATTTAAATAATTAAAATTTATATTTAACAATTGTATTTAATAATTAAATTTAAATTGTTTTTAATAAATAAATTTAAGGAGTAAAACATTTGTATTGGATCAACATATGTACTTTGGTTTAAGTTACATAGTAAGAACTCTACGTTTGACCTAGACGTACACTTCGATTTAAGTTTAGTATAAAGAACTCTAGAATTTTACTTACACGTATACTCTATTTTAGTCTTTAAAAAATTAATATTCATATTTAATAATTTTATTTAATAATTAAATTTAATATTATATTTAAAAATTATAGTTAATATTTTAAAAATATATTTAAAAATAATATTTAATTTGTAAAAATATTCGTATTGAACCAACACATTTACTTTGGTTTAAGTTATGTAGCAAGAACCCTAGAGTTTCACTTAGACGTACACTTCGATTTAAGTTAAGTACTAAGATCCTTAGAATTTGACGAGTATACCCTGGTTTAAGAATTTAAATAATTAAAATTTATATTTAATAATTAAATTTAATATTATATTTATAAATTAAAATTTATATTTAAAAATTATATTTAATAATTATATTTAAGAAGTAAGAAACTTCGTATTGGATTCTTACTTCTTAAATATAAGAATTAAATACAAGGTTATTACTACTTACTGTAATTTAAACCGAAGTATACGTCTAGGTCAAATTCTAGGGTTCTTACTACGTAACTTAATCGAAGTATATGTGTTTGTCCAATACTAAGGTTCTTATTACGTAACTTAAATCGGAGTATATGCGAATTCAATTCGTGGTTGAACTAAATTTTTTTTTCAATTTTATTAATTTGATATGTTATCTAAATGGATTAGCAATCGATTAAACATTTAAATTTCGACATTCGTACATTTCAATTTTATTAATTTAAAATTAAAATTTATATTTAATTGTTAGTCCAAGTTAGCCATTTTTGTAAAAAAAAAGGAACAAATCTAATTAGTATTTAAACTAGAAATTAATAAAATTGAAAAAAAATTAGTTTAACCAAGATTGGAACTCACAACCAATAGTTTGAAAAAAATATCAAAAAATACCACAAAAATGCCTTCACCAAGGCTTGAACCCTCAACATTTAGGTTGGATAAGCAAATGAGTGGCCACTGCGCCACAGTGACTTTTGTGTCTAAAACCGTTTCCGGATTTATATATACGTTAGCAGTAACAACAGAAGAAAAACACTTCATCTTCAACCTCTAGCGGGTCGTTTTAACCCGAATCCAGATCCGTCGCAGAAGTAGATTTAGCACGTTGCAGGTCAATTTTAACATAAAAAATCACAATCAATAACTTAGAAACATCATACAAATCATTTCTAATATATTTCTGATTTTAATTTCAATTAAAAATGTGTGAAATCAAATAGCTAAAATAAAAAATCTAACAAAATATGAAAAACAAATACCCAGATTTGCTAAGGAACTATTCAAATTTGTTGTATAAAATTTCTGGATTTGATGCATAAACCATGTTAGTTGTTATGCAAGAGAAGAATTTGGGTAAGAAGAAAGAAATGCATTTAGAGAAGAAGAAGAAGTAAAAAGAGATTTTTGAGCATACTAAAGATGCATATCAAGAGGAAGAAGAAGATGGAAGTGAGTGAATGAATGAATGAACCGTGAAACAAAAAATGGAAGAAGATGAAAGGAAACATGATTTGGAACATGGGTATATTTACAATTATTAAAAGTTGTGTTGTCACAATTGAAAATTAATTACATTTTAATAATATTATAAATGATATTTTTATGAACCAATATGTTAAAGACACTTAGGATGGGTGGCTTGACCCAATCTTATGAAATGGGTAGTTAAGAATTTGCCCATTTATTATCGTCTCTATACACATGAGAAATCATGGCAATATCTACACATTTATTATCTTCTCTATACACATGAGAAATTATGAAACTCATGTTCCTAATCAACACCTGAGAGTCATCCAACAATTTCTTAAGGGCCAAGAAATTAAAGAGTGAAATTTGAAAGTCTTTACCACTAGAATCGAATTAGTTAGGTCAATATTTAAAAACTTGGAATGTTAAAAAACAAAAGATAAAATAACCAAACAAAGAAGAAGAATTTGGAAGTATATGGTGTAGTTAGTCCAACATTTAAATTTAGGAAAACTTTTCATTTTTATTTTCACAATTATCTATATAAAATATTTTTTATTATATTTATATTAATCTTTATCATCATAACAAATATATTAGTATTTAATATAATATAAATAAAAACAAAGTGAAAAATAGAATAGTGTTATTAATTAAAACATGAAACCAATATATTGAACTCAAGTGCTTAATAAATTTTCCCTAAAAAGAATTGTTCGGGAGAACACAAATTTGATTTCTAATTAAAATAATTTTTTGTCGGACTTTACTTATCTTGCAATTAAAAAAAAAAATATATCTTATGCATTCTAACAAGTTACTGATCAACACTATAAAATAATAAGACTTAATAGATCTTTCGGTTCCTGTATGTTCACGAATTTTTTATTTTAATCTTTGTCTCTTGTTTTGTTGCAAATAAATCCCTGAATGTTTTTTTTTTAATCCCTAAAGTCAAAATCCGCAGGAAAATCTGCAGTTTTCGTGGAAATTTTCCTTCAGATTTTCCTGCGGATTTTGACTTTAGTGACTAAAAAAAAATAAAAAATTCTGTGACTTATTTGCAACAAAACAAGACACGGGGACTAAAACCAAAAATTCGTGAACATACAGAGACCAAATGATCTATTAAGCCTTATAATAAATTAAAATATAGTTGTGAAATTCTGTTCTCTGACAGGACAGATGTCGTACACAATGTCTAGGACAATGTGTCTGCAGTCCAGATGTACTAGACAACTGGTTATGAGAATCACGATTTATTGCAGTACTGAAGTAAATAAAAACAATAAATAACACCAGTAATTTGTTAACCCAGTTCGACGCTAAACAGCCCTACTCTGGAGGATACCAAACTAGGAAGTGAACACTACTACTCTGAATCAATACTTAGTCTTACAACACTACCAAACACCTTTTGGCATGTATGCCTTTTCTTAATCCTAGTAATCTTCTACTCAAGGGCTAAGTCCCCCTAAATATGAGAACATACTCAACTCCCTCTAATCACTAATCCCAAGTGACGAAACAACTTTAAACTTCACAGTTTAAAAGACAAAGTTGAATGGCAATATTCAACGACACAAAGCTTCAAAGTATCAAGAACAATACTAAGAGCCACTAAGTGTTTTGCACAGTGGGTACAAAACTTTGGACTCACAATCTTCAGTTATTGTGGGTTGAGTTTTAAGCTCCATGTTGAGTCATTTATATAGGCGTGCAAGTCTTCAGATAATCTTCAGTCTTTCAGATGCACTCCAATAAAAATTAGTTTTAAAACAAACTTGTTTTAAAACAAACTCCACAAAGACAAAGAATTAATCTCTATCCACTAATTAAATACGAATACAATCGTATCTAACACATAGGATTAATAACAAACTTTATCATTAATCATATTCTCAACTTGTTACTAAAAGATTCGCGTTTTATTCAAATTAAAACAAACATGCGTGCTTAATGGATAAACATTATCTTTTAAGCTGAACTGGGTTAAGATGTCCTACCCACATGTCTTGGGACATTTGTTCGACATGCTGCCTAAGCATGCTCTGAACCCAGTGACAAGATGTCTAGGACATCTTGTTCAACATGTTGCATCTGCACATCTTCAATATGCACAAGTGATTTAGACTTAATTACTTCAGCATTGGTGCTTCAGTTAAGTCACTCTGACCAAGTTGGAACTACAAGTTGCATAAAATGTACAAGATCATCAATCTAAGTTGAACTTGCCGCTGCTAAACAATCATGGACCAGTGCTCAAAAAAATAATCTCGGGCCATGTATTTAGTGATTAAATTTGCTCTTTTTGTCTCCCAAAATTCTATTTTTAGTTTTTACCCTCAACTACAGTAAGTATAGAAGTTACGTTTCAAAATTGATGTTGGTTTATAACATAGTAACTCTCAAACCAATTTCATGTTGACAATTTGAATTTTATCTTCCGAAACCAATTTTGCTCTGGTTTCTTTTTGATGTAAAAATTTTGCATGTTTCTAAAGTCCATTATCATTTTATGAAGCTGGTTTCTAAATTGATTCAAAAGGGAAAGGTTCTTGTGTTTTGCAAAATCCGTTAGAATCACACACGAGAAAAAGCATGGTTAGACAAATAATTCCATCATCCTTATCATCAATATATATTAACTCTATTAGGTTAATTGAGTTGAGTTTGTATTTTATAATATAGGTCAAAAAAAGAGAACTCATTAATAATGGATTAAGATTTTTTTAAAAATAAAAAATTGGTTAGACCCGACGGGCCAACCCGCCCCGCCCCGTCGTTGTCCCGTGTTTTTGCGGGTTAGGCGGGACGGGCCTCGCTATTTTTGCGGATTGAAAATCTCGACCCACCCCGCCATAAATGGCCGGTTAAACAGGCCGACCCGACGGGCTTGGCCCGCTTTGCCATCACTAGACAAATTGATAGATTTCAAACTCTTTAGGTGTTTATGAACTCGTGTGTGGAGATTGAAACAAGGTTTCCGAACTGCTGTTGAACAGGCTTTACAGAATACGGCCTACAAACAAGATTGTGGTGTTCTTAAATTGCATATTTCTTTTTTAAGATAAAATAATTACATATGAGCGAAAGACAAACGCACAACAAGTTGCGCCGCTAATCCTTTTTAAATGGCAAAACTAATTCTCTTAAAAAAGCTCACAAGATTGCTTCGAAAGATAAAATCTGAATTTTGTCAATGTAAAATTGGTTCGGAATTTACGTTTCAATCATCATTAATTTCATAATGTAACTTCCGAACTAAATTTAAGGACAAAAAAGAATTTTGGGGGGCTGGGAGCAAATTGGGAGTTTAAAGAGCGAAATTATTTAGTGAAAGGTAAAGAACCCCAGTTTTAGTGAGATGGTTACACAACCCCTTAAAGTTCAAATTGCAAACCGTACTGTCTTTCATAACTAATTCGAGGGACTATTTGCACCGTCATTATTTCTAATACATCCATCCTTAGTATATAAAGTATTCTTTAAAAATTGATCTTGTAGTGTGTAATGTAATTTTATTGTGACTATTATTATTTTGAGTTTAAAGAGGGTAGACAGACGGTGTAAAAGATGTTTACACGGAGAAACAATAAGAAATTACTATTCTTCCATGTCATATAGGTAATTTCAAAATAATCATACATGAGTGGGATGATGTGGCAAATTAGTAGATTTTCATTGGATGTTTATGTAAAAATATTTTACACTGACCGTGCATATCCATTAAATTCATATTTTTTTAAAAAGCTCTCTCATTGATCCTCATAAGAAAATGCTTATGTATCAATTTTTCATAGTCTTCTCAATATAATTAATTTAGTAATAAGAATAAAATCTCTATAATATACATTACGAGATTCCCACGAAACTTTTTCGTACATACTCAATAGTAATTGCTTAGGTTACATTCAATTAGAACTTCTCAAACATATTATTTTTTTTTTTTTAAAGTTGATGGTTTATAAGTACCACCAACTTAATTACAAAGAAAATACTACATTTGATGCTGTCAAGGATCGAACCCCTGACCAACAGTCTACATCCGCTCAGTCAGCAAGTGCCAACTCAGCTACCCCACCCACCCTTCTCAAACATATTTTATATATATATATATATATATATATATATATATATATATATATATATATATATATATATCACTACTAGAAATTTGCAATTTTCTTGCGAATTTGGACCAAAAATCCAAAGAGCTTCTCTACCTTCTACAAGCAAAAAAACGATCTAAGTTTATATGCTAAAAATTTAAAAAGAAAGTAGCATAAGAACTAATCACATGTCATGTACAAATGTGCACATATAAATGTAAAATTTAAAAGCATGTCAGTTGCAGCAACTCACGTCAAACAACTAAATTAGGTTTCACATTGAGCATATAGATTAATTTGGTTTGAGTGTAAATGATGAGATTGTGAGCAGAATTGCAGATTGATTATCACCAATGATGAGAAAGGAGCAATGCAGGGAACATATAACTCTTGTAACAGAGTCTGAAACCAAAGTAAATTAGAGTTAGCTTTGAATCTTGATTTCTTCACACTCAAGTAATTCTCAAGTCCCCCGAATCAAAAACAACAACAAAATCATGACTCTAATTCTCAGATTTCTTATTAAAGGCATTTTGCCGGTTTTAGGAAACGAGGATCATACCATTCTCCTAATTCGCGGTTCTTCACCTTTTGGGAGAATTATGTGACTATAGATTGAACTATATATTTAAAACCATAAGCACACTCCTCTTTCCTAAACCTTCATTCATGGTATCAGCAGCTGCTACCATTATCAGTGCCTTTTTACAATCCTACCTTCCTCTGCAGTGCACTGCTACATTTCCTTCTCCATCCATCCAAGACAACAAATTGGACTTCTGCTCCACTGAGTTACTGAATACTGGAATTTCATGATCTTACCTTATCCATTAGATGTTAATTTGAAACAAACATTAAGAAATTCGCATTTGCACCAATTAGCAACAGATTTATTATTAACCAGTGATTTCGCATAACATCTAAATCCTAATTTCAAGCTTAGAAAATCAAACTAACAAACAAATGAAAATAACAAAACAATTTCTCAAGCTGCAAATTTCATTCGTTAATAATTAAAAATGATTAATGATCCATAAAGCCGCCAACGCTCAAAACAAACATAAAATCAACTACATAGCATAAACAAACAAAAAATGGAAATGAATCTCATACTCAGGTGACACAGCACATCATCCACATTCTAATACTATAAACAAGGCGATATCAAACTTTCAACATACTTTTGATTTTGCGCAGCCTACGTTATCTTGAATCTTGAAACTCTTTATAGTATCATTTTTGAAATCGCAAACAACCCACTTGAAATTACGATCCTCGTTAGAGACAAGAAGCGCATGGTTGTTGTCTTCAGAAATATATACTATATTATTGATAAAAGAGTAGTAATCACCAAAGCAAGGAATACGAATAAATTTAATCCAAGACTCTTTATTTCCATATTCCTTCATAAGCCAAACATCAATAGGAGAGTTAGAAGAACCCTGTTGAGAAAGTAAGCACAAGCAATTCCTCATCAAGTCCAATGTCAACATGTTTGATTTTCCATAATAAGGCTTCGGTATTTCTTGATAAAATTCCTTCCCCAAATGAAGAGAAACAATGGTGTAAGAGACATAACCGAAATGATCATAATAGGTCATCCAATTAACAGTGCCATTCACAAATATTCCACCATTTGACACTCCAAAACGAAACATAGAAGGAAAGTCCTTAATCCTTTTCCAAGAGTCTGTGCCCAAAGTATAACTATGAACTATAGCTTGAGTTTTGTAATCGCCATAATAAAAATCATATTTATACCAAAAAACAGCAATAACCTTGTAATTATGAATGAAAGGATCATAGCCAAAAGCATATAGAGTTGAACCGTGTACTCGTGGAAGAACTATATAGGGTAATTTTTGTACTTTTCTAATGGAAGGGTTATAAAGAACAGCAAGACGTTGATTGATGACAAAACAAAGGAGGCCGTCGCAAGAAGCAATGAGACCATCCTGGTACGTTGAAATAATAGGAGAGTAATCGAGTTGTGTAGCTTTAGAGGTGAAAGTAGACTGGAGATGAAGAGAGTCGAATGGATATGACATGACAGTTAACTCTTTAGTAATCTTCCATGTGGTAGTGACTATGCGGTGGTGTTTGGGGGATACGAGAAAGTGTTTTTTGGCGAATCTGTGATCCATTGAAATTAGAGAATTCCATGAGTTGCATACGCAGCGGAATCGTAGGAGGGACTTGACAGGGAGTCTGCACAAGATTGTTTCCGGTATGATATCCAAAGGAATTGTAACGCCTCAACTAAAAATATCTAGAATATTCAGTCGAAGCATTAAAACTGGAATCTGAGTACATTAATTAAAAATAATATAGCTGAATAATACATTATCATTAAGATAAGAATGAATATTCGATACAGACAGCGGAAAAGAAACTACAATAGAACAAGAAGTTAAATAAAACAAGGAAGAAGACAAGGTCTTCTAAGCTGACAATCCAAGCATAGCTCCAATTGTCAGGTCCAACCTGGTCCCTGCTCCGAAATAACCTGTCTTACCTATATCGAAAAGGGAGTGGGGTGAGACAGTCACTTCGTCTCAGTGAGTTCTACTACCCTCCTAATGGCTATTAAGTCGGGGCACCTAATCAGTCGTAACATATACATTTCATAACATAATATTATAAAGCATAATTTAAAGGTGTATCACAGATTATTAGTCTTGTTGATTTTATCCGCAAGGCACACTGAGGTGAGCATCTCTCAGAGGCCCGCCTTGTCCGCTGAACACGACGTGTTTTCGGCATACAACTCACAAAGTATTCTCTGATGGAAGCTTCCGACGGAAGTCCATAAGCGATATCATAATCGCACATAATTCGACTGATGCTAAGTAAATTCATAAACTACCATAATTATCCCAAAACCCGGGGAACATGCAATCTTAATTTCTAAGTTATACCCTAAGATTCATATTGTGCTTGACTTCCCGCTCTACATTATATTTATTACATGACTGTGAAATAACTGAGATAATTTGAGGATATAAAACGAGTGTGAATTTTCAGGAAAATGAAAAAAATAAGGTTTTCTGCACATTGCTCGCTACAGCGAGTAACTTAGTTCGCCATGGCGAGTGATCTTGTAATGGCCTGAACAACTCGCTAGGCGAGCAGATGCTCGCCATGGCGAGATTCCTCAGTCTAGAACTTGATGTCTCGCCATGAGTGCTCGCTAGCAGCTCGCTATGGCGAGCTCATGCAGTAGACCCTCTGTTTTGCGATTTTCAAATAAATTTCAAGAACAACACCTACAATCCTCATATTAAAACATCACAATCAATAATATATATAATGTAGGACAGAATAGACGAGAATTTGGGAGCTAATTCTCATCACACAATTTAATTCCTAATTTTCCTAAGTTAACATGCAAGGTTCATAAAATTGAGAAAGCTAAACTAACTAGCCTAAGAACCCACCTGGAATTGAGATTAACTCAGAAACTTTAAACACCAAGCTAACAACTTTAGAGCTCTCCGAGAAACTGAATTTGCAGCGAAATATTATAAATCCCAAAACAGAATTTTCTTGTATAATTGCTGCATCAGGTCCTCTACTTTAAATTCGTCCACAGACCTCAAAACTGAACCTAAAATTACGAAACCTACATCGAAACGACCGGAATTGAGTTATCTAACTATGACAACTGGAATCAGTTCAATCAGAGTTACAGGGAGAGAGTAGTGATCGATTTAGCACAGACCTGTCCAAATACAAATTCTGCAAAATCCTGTGTTGAACATCCAACTTCAAAAATTCGCCCAGAATTCGTTTCTCGATGAAAATTCATGAAACCAAATCCAAAATGAGCGTATTCAAGTTAGCTTTCTAGTCCAAAAAGAATCATTCGAAACGGAGTTACGAGCAGAGAGCACTAACCGTTTTTCTGAGGGTGTATTTTCAAATACGGGTTTAATCAACTTCCTTCCCTTTCCTACCATAACTCCCATACCAAAATGAGTTTGAATCCCTCACAAATCAAACAATAGAACATCAGAATTAAGGCTAGAAAGAGGAGCACGAATTTGGAGAACAAGAGGAGGGTTTTGAGGATTTGAACTTACCACTTATGATGAACACAACCTAAGGTACTAGAATTTCCACTTGCATGCACAAGGCCAAGAGAATTTGTATGGATAATTTGAGTGATAAGTGATGTTAGTGTTGTTTGTTTGCTGAACGAGAGAGAAAGAACAAGGAGGGAGTGTGTTTCATTTCCTTAGTCATATGAAAATAGAAATGGGAAGGGTAGTGCTTTGGGTGAGTCATGGTTTAATTCCATGAGTGGAATAGTGAGTCACTTGTATTATGAGGTGTTGGCATGAGATTAAAAGTGAGTGGTGAGGTGTTGTGTTGTGGGGAGTGAATTAATGAGTCATGGTTAAGAGTGTTTGAGAGAGAGGGAATAATAGATCTCTTGTGTCAATTAATTCCCAAAACCAAATTAACCAATCACCTCTAATTAATTGTAATTTATTAGACAAGCTATAATTAAAATTAATTAGGAAATGTAGAAGTCGGGATATTACAATCTACCCCCTTAAAGAAATTTCGTCCTCGAAATTTGAAACTTCACTTAACACCAGGGTATTTTTCCATGATTACATCTAAATTCTCAACTTCAGTCCATATTACATTTCTCAGATGCCCTTTTTGCGCTACTTCTTCTTAGTTTAGTCCTTCAGGCACATAAGTATCTCCGCTTTTCCTTTCACACACATAGATCCAAACTTCCACTTATACGTATCATCTCTTCCGTACGTTCATTAGTCATCCTACATTCACAGATTCCCAATCTCTTGGAATAGAACTTTCCACTCTCAAAGGGTTGTTGGCCTAAAGGCTGGTCATCTGACTACATTCTCACATGATCCTGTGCTGCGCACTCTGATTCAACTGCCCACTAACATTCTCTTGACTGTGTCAGTACAACCTTAGTTTATACTTTCTGAACAAAGTAACACGCCATCTCGTCTTACCCGACTTAACTTGTAACATCCCCAAATTCTAGATTGCCTAATTGATTATAATTAGAGTTGTCTAATTATTTAAAAATTAATTAAGTAGTTAATTCATGGAGGTTAAGAGTATTAGGTGTATTTATTTAGGAATTCATGGAGGTTAAGAGCATCTGCTCGCCTAGCGAGTTGTTTAGGCCAGTACATGTAAGTTCGCCATGGCGAGCTTGGTGACTCGCCGTAGCGAGTAAACCCAGAAATGACTCATTTTCCTTATTTTCAAAGTTAAATGAAACACTCGTTTTATATCCTCGTTAGAGATTGATATTCTGCAGAAGCGTATATAATTTGATGTTAAACAGGAGGTCAAATACAGTGGAACACTTAGGGCATTAACCTAAGGAATTAGAATTTTGTATGCGCCCCGGGATTGAGAATTATTGGTAGTATGTTGTGAACCTAGTGATCAGTCAAATAAAATATGGTTATGATATCAGTTGGACTTCGTTTTAGATGTTCCATTAGAAATCCATGTGAGCTTTATGCCGGAACGCTTTCTGTTCGCGGATAAGGCAAACCCCTGAGACGTGCTCACCTTAGAGGGTTTGCGGTTTAAAATGAACAAGATAAACTTTGTGTTACACCTTTATATTATTGCTTATGATAATTATGCTATGGATATAGATTATGATATGACTGATTAGGAGCCCCGGCTTTATAGCCTAGGAGGGTAGTAGAATTCACTGGGACGAAGTGACTGTCTCACCCCACTCCCTATTTGAAACAGGAAAACAGGTGGATTAGGTAAGCTGTGTTGTGGAGTAGCTGCTGCTGTTTGGAGGATCGTGTTAGTGTTTGTGTGTTGGCTGCTTTTTGGTAAAACAATATGTTACTACAATGTTGGACACAATGTTTCAACATCTGGATACTAATTCAGGATATGCTGAAAGCGCGCCTCTTTAATGCGCTGTTGTCTATTTTTGGAATCCACGCCTTTATTCCAGGATCCTAGCTCGTATGCATGGTCAAAGTATCTCAAGCTTTTATTGCTCTATCGTATCTTCTTTTATGACTAAGGATACTCATGATACCTTGTGTTTATGTGACATGGATTTTGTTGCTGAAGACTTGAAGCCCAACATGTGCAAAGGCCCATTTCTAGACTTTGTATTTAAGCTACATTGTAAACCTAGCTAGGGTACGTGTGTGTATTGTATTGTGCTAAGTACAGCATTTCTAGGGTTGTCAAGTGTTTTATGTTGTGAGCCTATCTTGTTACTCATTTACAAGATTAGGACTTAGTTTGATTTGTATTTGTGTTTTACTTCTCCTAAGCTTTTAAGTACGGAGAGAGTTTGTTTCTGAAAGTGTTTTCAAATCTCTATAGTTGTGTCAGTTACAATCACTTGTTCAGTGGTTGAGTAGGAGGTGAGAAGGGTTCTCAATCTTAGGAGTTCCTAAGGTGAAGTTTCATTAGATAGTGTCTAAGTCATAAGTATAAACATGGGTGTTTGCTGAGAGCTTAGGATTAGAACTATCATAGTGGATTTCTCTCCTGGATTGGTATCCCCCAGACTAGGGCTTGTTTAAGCGCCGAACTGGGTTAACAAAGATATTGTGTCCTTTACTTGTGCCTTGTTTTTATTTTCATATATTACTGTCTGTTTGTGAATGTTCCAACATTGCATTCAACATCCCTAAGGTTGGAACATTGTATCAAACATCCTACTTCGTACTAGTGGAATTTCAATTGGCATCAGAGCAGACACCCTGCCTGTTACTAGGGTGAGATCTAGGGAAACTAATTCCTGATACTATGGAGAAGGATGGAGGATTTGTCAACAGACCCCCACTACTTGAAGGTGGGAACTATGACAACTGGAAGTCAAGAATGGCTGCTTTCCTGAAGTCTATTGACTCTCAAGTCTGGAGGGCCGTCTTAACAGGGTGGGAACATCCAGTAATCACTGACAAAGATGGCAACAAAACAGGAGTACTGAAGCCAGAACTTGATTGGAGCAAGGAGGAACAGGACTTGTCTACCTACAACTCAAAGGCTATCAATGCACTCTTCAATGGAGTAGATAGAAGTATGTTCAGACTCATAAAAAAATGTGTTGTGGCAAAGGAAGCTTGGGACATTTTAGAAACAGTACATGAAGGTACTTCAAAGGTAAAAATGTCTAGACTCCAATTACTTACCACAAAGTTTGAAGGTTTGAAAATGAAGGAAGAGGAAATTGTTCAAGACTTCTATATGAACATTCTTGACATGGCAAATTCCTTTGATGTGCTGGGTGAAAAGATGACAGATGCAAAGCTGGTGAGAAAGATTCTCAGATCTTTACCAAAGAGGTTTGACATGAAAGTAACTGCTATAGAGGAAGCTCATGACATCAACAGCATGAAAGTTGATGAACTGATTGGCTCCTTGGAAACCTTTGAACTGGCTATAAATGAAAGAGGAGAAAAGAAAGGTAAGAGCATTGCCTTCATGTCTAATACAGATGATAATGAGGCTATAGAAGAAGCAAATGAGGATGATGGTTTTGCTGAAGCACTGGCTATGATTGGGAGAAAATTCAAACAGGCTTGGAAGCAAGCTGATGGGAGACAAAGGCCAAATGGGCAAAACATCCGATTCAACATCAACACCCAGTCAGATAAGTTCAAAAGAAACAAGGGTGATGAGAAGCCATCACAATCTAAAGGTGTTCAGTGCCATGAATGTGAGGGTTATGGACACATCAGAACTGAGTGTGCTACTTACCTTAAGAAGCAGAAGAAAAGTCTAGTGGTGTCCTGGTCAGATGAGAGTGATTCTGAAGGTGAAAGTGAGTCAGCTAGACATGTAACTGCTCTAACTGGTGTTTGCAGTTCAGATGTTGAGTCTGAAAATGGAGATCTATCTTATGAGGATCTTCTTGCTACCTACAAAGAGTTGTATGAGAAGGATGTGGAAATCTGCAAGACACTGCACAAACAAAAGAAAACCATTAGCCAACTCATGTCAGAAAGAGAATAAGGACTCAAGAAGATCACTGAGCTAACTGATGAGGTGACACTCTTGAACTCTCAATTGGAGAATACCCTCAAATAAGTAAGAATGCTGAATACAGGTACAGAAGTGTTTGATGAAATTCTGGACATTCAAGAACAAAGAAAAGGGAAAGGGATAGGTTTTGACTACAGAAATCTGAACAACAAACAAGCCAGGAAGGTTGAGAAGTTTGTACCTGCTGAGAGTGAATACAATCCCACAACTGGCACTCAGATGTTGAAGCGTCCCGCTCAACATCATGGTTCTTCACCCAGAAGAAGACCTAGAAGGTGGGTGTGTCATCATTGTGGTAAGATAGGTCACATCAGGCCCTACTGCTTTCAACTATACGGCTATCCCAAGTGGTATCATCAAGAGAAAGAAGAAAGAGGTCATCCAAATGCTAAGGTATGGAAACCAAAGGACAAGGAAGTCACTGCCTTGATAGCTCACATTGCACTAAGAGCTTCATCCAAGGATTGCTGGTACTTTGACAGTGGGTGTTCTAGGCATATGGCAGGTGCCAGTGAATATCTTGAAGAAGTGAAACCTTATGCTACCAGTTGTGTCACCTTTGGAGATGGTGCTAAAGGACAGGTTGTTGGAATAGGGAAGCTCAAGAGGGAAGGTCTGCCTAGACTTAATAATGTTCTGTTGGTGAAAGGACTAACTGCTAACCTGATCAGCATTAGTCAGCTATGTGACCAAGGGCTAAAGGTGAACTTCACGCAAGTTGAATGTGAAGTAACTGATGATCATAACAATGTCCTAATGAAAGGAAGAAGATCCAAGGACAACTGCTATCTGTGGTCATCCCCTGATGATCAAATGAGTCCCTCAACCTGTCTCATGAGTAAGGAAGATGAGGTCAAGATGTGGCACCAAAAGTTGGGACATCTACGCTTCAGAGGTATGAAGAAAGCCATCAATGCTGGAGCTATAAGAGGACTGCCAAACTTGAGCATTGAGGAAGGAAAAATATGTGGTGACTGTCAAATAGGGAAGCAGACCAGGATGTCTCATCAGAAGTTGGAACATCAGGTAACATCTAAGGTTCTTGAACTACTACATATTGATCTCATGGGACCTATGCAGGTTGAATGCATAGGAGGTAGGAGATATGCCTTGGTAGTGGTTGATGATTATTCAAGGTTCACCTGGATAAATTTTATAAGAGAAAAGTCAGACAGTTATGAAGCTCTAAAAAATCTCTGCCTGCAACTTCAGAGGGAAAAAGACACAGGAATAGTAAGAATAAGAAGTGACCATGGTAGGGAGTTTGAAAATGTCAAGGTTGCTGAATTTTGTGAATCTGAAGGAATCAAACAGGAGTTCTCATCACCAATTACTCCTCAACAGAATGGAGTAGTTGAAAGGAAGAATAGAACAATACAAGAGTCGGCTAGAGCTATGCTTCATGCCAAGAAACTCCCCTATCATTTTTGGGCAGAAGCAATGAACACTGCATGTTATGTTCATAACAGAGTGACCTTGAGGAAAGGAACATCTTGCACTCTTTATGAGATGTGGAAAGAAAGAAAGCCAACTGTAAAACACTTCCATGTGTTTGGGAGCAAATGCTACATCCTGACTGACAGAGAACAAAGAAGAAAAATGGATCCTAAAAGTGATGAGGGAATCTTTCTTGGATACTCAACAAATAGCAGGGCTTACAGAGTCTACAACTCTAAGACTCAAGTCATGATGGAATCAATCAATGTGGTGATAGATGATCAGTATGAAGAAAAGAGTGCGGATGTTGAACAAGATGTTGAAACATCACTAGAAACTGAATCTGGTGAAGCAGTCAAAGCTGATGATGGTGAAGAAACAGTTGACAGAGGCACCTCAACTAACAACAGAGGACCTTCAGTCAGGGTTCAAAAGAATCATCCTCAAGACCTTATCATAGGAGATCCTCAGACTGGAATCACTACCAGAAGATCAAATGAGGTAATTAGCAATTCTTGTTTTGTGTCCTTACTTGAACCAAAGAATGTCAAAGAAGCACTCACTGATGAATGCTGGATAGAAGCAATGCAAGAGGAACTTAATCAGTTCAAAAGGAGTGATGTTTGGGATCTTGTTCCCAGACCTGCAGCGGTAAATGTGATTGGTACCAAATGGGTGTTTAAAAACAAGTCTGATGAAAAGGGAGTGGTCACTAGAAACAAGGCACAAGTAAAGGACACAATATCTTTGTTAACCCAGTTCGGCGCTTAAACAAGCCCTAGTCTGGGGGATACCAATCCAGGAGAGAAATCCACTATGATAGTTCTAATCCTAAGCTCTCAGCAAACACCCATGTTTACACTTATGACTTAGACACTATCTAATGAAACTTCACCTTAGGAACTCCTAAGATTGAGAACCCTTCTCACCTCCTACTCAACCACTGAACAAGTGATTGTAACTGACACAACTATAGAGATTTGAAAACACTTTCAGAAACAAACTCTCTCCGTACTTAAAAGCTTAGGAGAAGTAAAACACAAATACAAATCAAACTAAGTCCTAATCTTGTAAATGAGTAACAAGATAGGCTCACAACAGAAAACACTTGACAACCCTAGAAATGCTGTACTTAGCACAATACAATATACACACGTACACTAGCTAGGTTTACAATGTAGCTTAAATACAAAGTCTAGAAATGGGCCTTTGCACATGTTGGGCTTCAAGTCTTCAGCAACAAAATCCAAGTCACATAAACACAAGGTATCATGAGTATCCTTAGTCATAAAAGAAGATACAATAGAGCAATAAAAGCTTGAGATACTTTGACCATGCATACGAGCTAGGATCCTGGAATAAAGGCGTGGATTCCAAAAATAGACAACAGCGCATTAAAGAGGCGCGCTTTCAGCATATCCTGAATTAGTATCCAGATGTTGAAACATTGTGTCCAACATTGTAGTAACATATTGTTTTACCAAAAAGCAGGCAACACACAAACACTAACAATCTCCCCCTTTGGCGAAATTTTTGGCTAAAACAAATTGGGGTCATATAGACAAGCCAATGGAATATTTAGTACATAAGTCCTTAGATCAACTCAAGCACACAAATCATAAGGCAGTTATGTAACAGAAGAAATATTCAATGGTTTGTATCAGAGGCAAAAAAAAATCAGCCGAAGCTAAACAACTAATTCTTGACCTAGATCCATTAGACAGTGTTTCAACATTATTCAAAGCATTGAGAATGCTCCCCCTCAATCTTATCACATCATCAGTAGGAGTTTTACTCCCCCTCAATTCAACTTGACTTCCTGATGGTTCAACATCCCATCCAACATGCATTCATACAGATAGGCAGAGACAGATATAAACATAACACAAATAACACAGATATCACTCCCCCTTTTTAGTCACAAAATTTGCCACAGGGGCATACAATAAATAGCCAAAAGTATCAGGTGTCATAGCAGAGAAACAAAACAAAACCAATTATCCAGGGCTGAGCCCATAATAACAACCCAGAAAATCAACAGGAATGAAAAATAGCACACAAAAAAAACAGTAAGGAGCAATAAACTAGTCTTCAGAGCTACTTGCATTTGAGTCTCCAGCCTTCTCATCTTCTGCCTCAGCATCAGTGGCTTCATCAGCATTTTCATCATCAGACCCATCAACCACATCTGTTGCAGCATCTTTACCACCACTAGCCTGTGCAGTCTCAACCTTTTCCTTAGCACAAGCTGTAGCATTCTGCTCATCTTGCTCCAGAGCCTGAATCATAAGTTCAAACTGAGCCTTCCTTTCATCCATCTCAGTGTTGGTCTCTCTAAGTGCAGCCACAATCTTCTGCCTAGTCATGACCACTGCAGGTGCTGCAGACCCAGATGCTCCATCAATGTCTGGAACATGATGTTTCCCAAACAGCTTGTAGTGTAGAGACAGAGGAGATTCCCTCTTTTTAGGAACATCAGATGCAATCTTGACCTGAGGGACTTGGTCCAAGATGATATCACAGAGCAGTGTTGGAAAAGCAATAGGAAGCTTCACAGCAGAGTTCTTGGCTTGCTTCACAGTCTGCTCAAAAATGTAGTCTCCAAAATTTGTTTTGTGACCTGTCCCAATGAGATAGATCATTTTTCCAAGCACACTAGCCACATCAGAGGAGTGGGTTGTAGGAACCCAATTGTAAGCCCCAATCCTGTTAAGAATAGCATACTTAACAGAGAGTTTACCAGCAGAAAGTTTCCCCTTTTTAGGCCAGATCTTCACCTGATTTGCAGTTATCACTTTGCAAATCTCATTCTCAGAAACAGTAGGACTAGTACATTCAGCAGCATTAATACCTAGGTAGTTGTTGATCACCTCAGGAGAGAACTTCATCCTTTCTCCTCTCACCCAAACAGTCTGAAATTCTGAGCTAGCTGGATCACACAATCTTCAGGGATGATCACCAGAAATTCTTTGACCAACTGTTCATAGCAGTCACCCATCTCAGTTATAGTTTTCAACAGCCCAGCATTCTTGATTAGATCAATTACCTCAGTCATTTTCAAGGCATCATCACCCAATTCTCTTTCCAGGGCCAATCTCCTGTGAAATATGAACTTCCATCTATGGCCATAAGCAGGATTGTGGAAGGAGATTTTGTCAGTGGGTACATCTTTGACAATAGTAGGAACCCTCTTTGCAGCAGATTTCTTGACACTAGAGTAGGTAACTTGGATGTTTGCCACATCCTCAGAAACATCCTCATATGATTCACTGGAGGCAGCAGCCTTTCTCTTCTTTCCCTTAGAAACAGATACCTTGGGAGTAACCTTACTCCACCCCTTCTTGGGTCCAATCATCACACCTTTTCCTACACCCTTCTTTACAGCTTTGGGTGTTTCAGACACACTAGGAACAGCCTTCCCTTTACTACTTCTTAGCCTTTTACCAATACCAAAGGCTTGTGATATAGGAACTTCATCTTCCAAATCCTCTATGTCAATAACAGGAGCTTCACCCTCTTGGTGAACAGAAGTTTCTTCTGGATCAGTTTCAATCTCAACAGTCTTCTGGGGAGTGGCATGCTTAGCAGCATTGCTTACTGTATGAGTTGACAAATTGTCATTCTCATTTGCAGTGTGAAAGCCAGAATCATTTTTAGTACCAGCAGGAGCCACAGTTGGCTGAACATGTTGTTGGTCCAAGGACGTTCCAACATCCGGTCCAACATCCTCTACACCAGTAGGAATCTCAAGGGTTTCATGAACAGTATTAACCCCCTTTTCAGCAGCACTTTTGACAACAGAGTCCACATCCATATGATCTATTGCAGAATTTAAGGCATCTAACCCTATGTTTTCATGAGATTTTAGAGTTTCAACAGTATTACCTTTTTCAGAATCTGAAGGGATAACCTTGTCAAAAGGTTTTGGTGATGCTTCAACATTGATGTTCTTCTGCACTTGACTGGATGATTCAACATTCACCTTGGCATTGAGGTTGAAAGAATCATCTTTCGTGAGTAAATCATCCATATTCAGGTTGATTTTGCATTGACCCTTTTTCGGTTTGGTAAAGAACTTCGAGCCCGGGTTTGAGAAAGCCTCTTTCTTTGTGTTCTTTGAGGTGGAATTGGCAGGAGTTGCATGTGACATTTCTTCAGGTAAAATAATGGTAATGGGTTTGACATTCAAGGGAGCATTGGTTTCAGAGGTTGGAGAGACAGGGGTTTGGTCTTGATCATTGACATGTGTGGTGTTTTTGGCGGAAGACATGGTGGTTGTGTGGTAAGGTTCGTATTTGACGAGATGGTGAGGGAGTGTGAGAATAGAGACGGCAAGAATAGGATTAGTGTTATGAGAAGTTGAGAGAGTGTGAGGTAGTGAGAAAGGGCTAAGTAACGTGTAGTAGGTTAGTTTTAAAAGGAAAGAAGTTATTTGATATGATTTACCTAGGAGATCGTGCAGCAAATTATGGGAGAGACAAAGAGCGGTTGCGCGCTGCTCCTTCCTTAATTGCTATAACTCCTCATGCAAACAAATTCCCAACTTGCCCCTCAAATTTTCAAATTGTTTTGCATCCAAGGCCTTGGTGAAAATATCAGCAATTTGTTCTTCTGTGCTCACATGATCCAACACTATAATTTTGTCTTCAACCAAATCTCTGATGAAGTGATGACGGATGTCAATATGTTTGGTTCTACTGTGTTGAATGGGATTTTTGGATATGTTTATGGCACTAAGATTATCACAGAACAATGTTAGAACATCCTGTTCAACATTGTATTCTTGAAGCATCTGTTTCATCCACAATAGCTGAGAACATGAGCTCCCTGCTGCTATATATTCAGCTTCTGCAGTAGATAGAGCCACACTATTTTGCTTCTTACTAAACCATGAGATCAAGTTGTTACCAAGGAAGAAGCAACCACCAGAGGTGCTTTTTCTATCATCAGCACTTCCAGCCCAATCTGCATCACAATAACCAATCAGCCTTGAGTCTTCACCATGTGTATACAATATCCCATAGTCACTTGTCCCATTCACATACTTTAGTATTCTCTTGACCTGAGCTAGATGGCTAACTTTTGGATCAGCCTGGTACCTAGCACAAACCCCAACAGCAAATGTGATGTCAGGTCTACTAGCAGTTAGATACAATAGACTTCCAATCATACTCCTGTACTGACTTTGGTCAATAGATATTCCACCTTCATCCTTGCTTAGTTTCAAATGTGTAGGTGCAGGTGTTCTCTTATGTGTAGCACTGTCAAGTCCAAACTTCTTCACTATATTCTTAGCATATTTGCTTTGTGAGATGAATATGGTGTCTTCCATTTGTTTGACTTGTAAACCAAGGAAATATGTTAACTCACCAACTAGACTCATTTCAAACTCTGACTGCATTTGAGAAATGAAATGTTGGACCATCTGATTCGACATCCCACCAAAAACTATATCATCCACATAAATCTGAGCTATCATAAGCTTACCTTCTTCTTCCTTTACAAATAAGGTTTTATCAGAATCACCCTTTCTGTATCCATGTGTTACTAGAAATTGAGTCAACCTTTCATACCAGGCCCTAGGTGCTTGCTTTAAGCCATATAGAGCCTTTTTGAGTTTGTACACATGATCAGGGTAATTTGTTTCTACAGATCCCTTGGGCTGTTCCACATACACCTCTTCTTGTAGATACCCATTCAAGAAGGCACTCTTTACATCCATCTGGAATAGTTTAAATTTGAGAATGCAGGCAACTCCTAGCAGTAGTCTTACTGCCTCTAACCTTGCCACAGGGGCAAAGGTTTCTTCAAAATCAAGTCCTTCCACTTGAGTATATCCTTCACCATTTGGAATTTCAGATCGCATTTTAGACTTTCTTGCTTTCTTCACGTTCTAATCGTGTTGTTTTGTTTCCACTGTTATTTATCTGTACTCTCGTGTATTTGGCACCTGTGTGTGCAATAAACTTCTGTTGTAATAATAATGAATTCAGTACCTTTAATAATATTCCATGATTATTCTAGATTTATCTATGGGGTGTTATATAACTTCTACCGTCAATACGCCTTATGTTGGATAACATCACAAAGTAATACTTGTTTCACTTTGTGAAGACAGATATGCGACTGCATTCTCAACACTCAACTACAGTTCCACATGTTCGTGACACCTTAACATACCGTACTCATTATTATCTCACACTACACTTCGACAGGTCGGTGTCTGGCCTAGTTGTCGCTATATGAATGGCTGATTGGTATAGGCTTGAGTATTGATATAGACAAAATCTTTCTCTTCAGGGTTTTTCTCAATTCCGAACGCTGCAGCTCGTGATACATCACACGCACCACTGTCCCGTTCATGTTGTTTAAAATACTCCAGGATAGATCAAAATATAAAACGAGTGAGAAACGCTAAGGCACTATAGATCCTTTTGCCAATGAGTTAGACTCATCTGCAACCGAGTCCATAGTACTACAGAATTTTCCACCTACTATTTCAATCCATCCTAGCACAACACTGTGGTCGAGTAGCACATTTAACATATCAAGAACTGAGGTTCGAATCTTCCTTCAATGATACGGTTAGGTTGGCTAGATAATTCACTGATAGACTGACATGAAAGAATCTAGCTAAAATGATTGGATTCTAATGGCGGTTAACTGAATACGGAAAGTGTGCACAATCGACACAGGAATGGATTTAAATCCTTTGTCCAAGAATAGTCAATGTGCAATTGCAAGAATGGAATTCTCAATAAGGAAACTCCTTTTCCCTTCTCGAGAATTTGATTTATGATGATCTGAATCTTTCGTCGATAATGTACAGAGAAACTGAATCAGTCAGCTGAGAATGAAATAGTTCAAACTTGAATTCAGAGAATAGCTTGATGAGGTATCTAGATATTTAATACTTCTACTAGCTCCTATTTCTACGTAACTGGAAGATCTGAAACTTAACTGGATTTTAGCTGATATGGCCTCGAAGGATTTAACAACACGATTGAGTTACTGATGAGTCGTTCAGGTGTACAAAGACCTATATGAATAACTGATACTGACATTGAGTATAATAGTTTGGCGGATAATTGACTAATGATACTGATTACAAGATCGATAAGATGAGTGAGAGTTTAAACTGAATTTACACGTGTCCTTTCTAGATGAACTGAATTCCAAGGTTATATTTAGTTACTAACAGCGTAACTGAAAAGGCTGAAAAGATTTGAACAGGATTACTCGTAAGCACAATTTCACAATGTCAGTTTAACTGACCTATGTCGAGAAATTTGGAAAGTTTACCTTCCAACTACTTCGAGTGATATCTACGACTAACAGATGATAAGGTACGAGAGGAATCATCTGTCCTAGACATAATCAGACAGATTAGGGAGTGAACCCGTTCCATGTTCCCATGTCTAATGGATACCCAATCCAGTATGATTTGGTTCGAAGAACTTAGCTTATCGAAGGTCTGAAAGAATGGTCATGAATTTGGAATTTTGACTTCTATTGGTTCAGGCTCAAAACGAAGTATTGAGGGCACTCTTAAAGGAAATCCGACTAACTCTACAGATTCCTAACTCGAAGGTCTGAACAGTTACAAGTGCTGAGTGGTTGGTAAAGGATAAATCCAACTTAGTTATTTTCGATACCAGGGAACTCACATAGGTAATCAACGATTGCTCTAGATGGCTGAAGGCGCTAATGATAGCTCTTGAGTTACTAATCTTATTGAGGCTTGAATGCTAGTGATACGACAATAAGGTTGATTTCAAGAGACTGACTGCTTATAGTAACGAGTTCCTATTAGTAATGTACTAGATGATAACATAGTGGCTGGCGTTTAAGGAAATTAATGACACGGGTGGTTAGACTGGATTTTTCTCTCACAAGGTATCTACCTATGTCCCGACATTAAGCTGCTAATGTAGTAGATGTATGATAGTGTTAAGTAAACTACCGGTAACTAAGTATGGTCGAGAACGTTTCTACTTGTCATTTCGGATGAGGTTACGCTTCAAGTGATTTGGTAGGATCTCTGGTATAGTACTTAGGCTGAGACTATATAACTAGACCTATAATAATTTCCTAAGTGGCAACAGGACAGACCGAAAGGTAAGAAGGTGTTGAATCGAAGGCAGTCTAATTCAATTATTTCCTATATGCTTGGTTGGGTAGTTGGTGGCACTAAGTTACTAGCTCAAGATAAGATAGTTGAATAACTACACCTATTAAGTCTATACGGGTAAAAGTTTAGAGGATGAAATTCTTAACTGTTGCATCTAATACTGCTCAACCTCTAGTGATAAAGTACAACCATTGGTTGTTATTTACAAGGGCTAATTCGGTTAATTCTTGTTTCTACTGCTCACGAATGATGCCTTATGAATTAAGTCAGGTATCTACATGGTGTTGAAGAAAATAATTCCTAATTGTCACTCTAATCAAAATTGGTCTCTATTAGTTTGCTGAGTTAACTGACCTAAGCTGGTATCGAAAAAAAAATAAAAATCCTATTTATTATGCTAAACAGATCTTGGCTTCTCGCGGTATGGTAGGAATACGAGTTACGATGTTGAAATGCTAAGTTATTCTTAGGGAAGCATTAAAAGTTGGCTTCCTATAGGATAATCTATTGGAAAGTTCTCAAATAAGTGTTGTTATGGGTGAATATTCCAACTTGGTTTCTCTAGTATGGTATTGAACAGATCTAACATCACTGATGAATCTCACGGCTGACAAGTAAGGTTAAGTATCTAGGAAGAGTTCTGTTTTACTATAGGCTGAATCTTACTTGGCTTTCGTGTTTCTTGTAAACATGTTCGCCAGAAGGTATGGTTACTCTCAAGTCCGGGGAATTTACCCGACACACGGTGTCAGTTGGATACCATAATGACCTACACATTTACGCTCTTCCATGAACAATTCTACTTCGAGCGATTAATACTTCCATCAAACTGTTCTTACTCTCAATAATCTTAACAACTGCTTCCTTATAATTCTCCAGAATTTCCTACTACTATTGATCTTAATCCATATAATCCATCTTAACTCTTGGTATTCTCGTTGGCGTTGTACCACTTTACTCCTTCAATCCTAACTATTTCAGCTCTAACATCCGGTTAGAGAGAATTCTCGCCAACGATCGCTTCTGAACTGCATCTCCACTACGATATTCTTACTTAACCACCATGGTCCACTTCGGTTCTCAACCGTAATACCCTGCCTACCATGCACAATACTGAGTTGATCAGACTCAGCACGCGATGGTTTCAGCGTAAACAGTCCAGACTCCAAAGGGTCTGTACTTCTTAGGAAGGAATTATAATGACTCACAGCAAGGTTCGATACTAGATCGACCTGCTCTGATACCAATTGTAACGCCTCAACTAAAAATATCTAGAATATTCAGTCGAAGCATTAAAACTGGAATCTGAGTACATTAATTAAAAATAATATAGCTGAATAATACATTATCATTAAGATAAGAATGAATATTCGATACAGACAGCGGAAAAGAAACTACAATAGAACAAGTTAAATAAAACAAGGAAGAAGACAAGGTCTTCTAAGCTGACAATCCAAGCACAGCTCCAATCGTCAGGTCCAACCTGGTCCCTGCTCCGAAATAACCTGTCTTACCTATATCGAAAAGGGAGTGGGGTGAGACAGCCACTTCGTCTCAGTGAGTTCTACTACCCTCCTAATGGCTATTAAGTCGGGGCACCTAATCAGTCGTAACATATACATTTCATAACATAATATTATAAAGCATAATTTAAAGTTGTATCACAGATTATTAGTCTTGTTGATTTTATCCGCAAGGCACACTGAGGTGAACATCTCTCAGAGGCCCGCCTTGTCCGCTGAACACGATGTGTTTCCGACATACAGCTCACAAAGTATTCTCTGATGGAAGCTTCCGACGAAAGTCCATAAGCAATATCATAATCGCACATAATTCGACTGATGCTAACTAAATTCATAAATTACCATAATTATCCCAAAACCCGGGGAACATGCAATCTTAATTTCTAAGTTATACCCTAAGATTCATATTGTGCTTGACTTCCCGCTCTACATTATATTTATTACATGACTGTGAAATAACAGAGATAATTTGAGGATATAAAACGAGTGTGAATTTTCAGGAAAATGAAAAAAAAAATAAGGTTTTCTGCACATTGCTCGCTACAGCGAGTAACTTAGTTCGCCATGGCGAGTGATCTTGTAACAGCCTGAACAACTCGCTAGGCGAGCAGATGCTCGCCATGGCGAGATTCCTCAGTCCAGAACTTGATGTCTCGCCATGAGTGCTCGCTAGCAGCTCGCTATGGCGAGCTCATGCAGTAGACCCTCTGTTTTGCGATTTTCAAATAAATTTCAAGAACAACACCTACAATCCTCATATTAAAACATCACAATCAATAATATATATAATGTAGGACAGAATAGACGAGAATTTGGGAGCTAATTCTCATCACACAATTTAATTCCTAATTTTCCTAAGTTAACATGCAAGGTTCATAAAATTGAGAAAGCTAAACTAACTAGCCTAAGAACCCACCTGGAATTGAGATTAACTCAGAAGCTTTAAACGCCAAACTAACAACTTTAGAGCTCTCCGAGAAACTGAATTTGCAGCGAAATATTATAAATCCCAAAACGGAATTTTCTTGTATAATTGCTGCATCAGGTCCTCTACTTTAAATTTGTCCACAGACCTCAAAACTGAACCTAAAATTACGAAACCTACATCGAAACGACCGGAATTGAGTTATCTAACTATGACAACTGGAATCAGTTCAATCAGAGTTACAGGGAGAGAGTAGTGATCGATTTAGCACAGACCTGTCCAAATACAAATTCTGCAAAATCCTGTGTTGAACATCCAACTTCAAAAATTCGCCCAGAATTCGTTTCTCGATGAAAATTCATGAAACCAAAGCCAAAATGAGCGTATTCAAGTTAGATTTCTAGTCCAAAAAGAATCATTCGAAACGGAGTTACGATCAGAGAGCACTAACCGTTTTTCTGAGGGTGTATTTTCAAATACGGGTTTAATCAACTTCCTTCCCTTTCCTACCATAACTCCCATACCAAAATGAGTTTGAATCCCTCACAAATCAAACAATAGAACATCAGAATTAAGGCTAGAAAGAGGAGCACGAATTTGGAGAACAAGAGGAGGGTTTTGAGGATTTGAACTTACCACTTAGGATGAACACAACCTAAGGTACTAGAATTTCCACTTGCATGCACAAGGCCAAGAGAATTTGTATGGATAATTTGAGTGATAAGTGATGTTAGTGTTGTTTGTTTGCTGAACGAGAGAGAAAGAACAAGGAGGGAGTGTGTTTCATTTCCTTAGTCATATGAAAATAGAAATGGGAAGGGTAGTGCTTTGGGTGAGTCATGGTTTAATTCCATGAGTGGAATAGTGAGTCACTTGTATTATGAGGTGTTGGCATGAGATTGAAAGTGAGTGGTGAGGTGTTGTGTTGTGGGAAGTGAATTAATGAGTCATGGTTAAGAGTGTTTGAGAGAGAGGAAATAATAGATCTCTTGTGTCAATTAATTCCCAAAACCAAATTAACCAATCACCTCTAATTAATTATAATTTATTAGACAAGCTATAATTAAAATTAATTAGGAAATGTAGAAGTCGGGATATTACAGGAATATAGGTTGACTCGGTGGCGGTTGTTTCCTCCATCAGTGAAAGAGAATTATTAACCTAATGTTGGCTTGGTAGACAGCAGATGAGTGCAGTTTACCTGAACATTGGCGGATTTAGGCGGCGGTGTGCAGTATGCTTTTAGTACGGACGCTGGCTGATGAGGGCTTTACGTGTTTGGGGTTTTGTTACCTTACAACTGGATTTAGCATTCCTTAAAAAAAAAAAAAAAAAAAAAACTAGATTTAGCATTAATAGGGGTTTTTCTGGTCGGATTTGGTCGAATTTAAAGTCCGTTTGTTATAGTTTATTTTATGAAAGAATTGTTTTTTCAATAAAAATAATCACTTTAATGATTTTGTATCTATTTGTTACAGATTTTAAAAATAATCAAAATCTAAAAATAATTAAAAAAAACAGTTAAAAAGAGAAGCTGCTAACTAGTAGCTTCTCAAAAAATTGATTTTTTTTTAAAGGAGAGAGGAATCAAATTGTTAGAAGATTTTAATAAAAAAATCACTTTCACATTGTATCTAAACAAACTAACGATTAAAAAAAAAAAAACTAACGATTATTTTATTAAAAATAGTTATTCTTAATATAATAAATAAACATAAAATAAATTATACTTTTCTATAAAATCTCTATAAATTTATCTTTAAATTATTTTATATCAAAATCACAAATTTTTTAATCTGTAACAAACGAACCCTTAGTCAAACCTATTACTCAATTCAATCAAAGTTAATTATGTTGAATAGTGTAAAATCTGTATGTTTTAAGCTATAAGCTCAAACATTATTTGAAATAATATTAAAAAACTACTCTTTTGGTTCTATTGATGTTTACTTTTTAAAATCTGGAATGTTGGATGTATAGTCTAGATACATCAAACGTTGTATGAATCGGAAAAAATAAACATCTTTTTCTATTAATTAAGGACCAGAGGGAGTATAAGCTAATGAAAAAATTTGTTATCAAATACATCTACTTACAATATATTAAAAGAAACTACTATTAAAAATCTAAATTTGTCCTTATCACTTTTAACGGTGTTTCAAGTTTTGTGCCCTTAAAATAACTTTTTTTAATGAAAAAATAGTAACTCAATCTAACATATAAAAATTTATACTCCCTGCGTTTACTTGTCTTTTTAGAATAGTAACACCAAATTAAGGAAGTCTATATTTGCAATTTATCTTCCTATTATACCCTCGTTTTAATCCACCAATAAATTACTTTTTTTTTTCACACACTTTCTCTTTCAAATAAATTTAATATATTATGTTAAAAAAAAAAAACAAAATTTAATATGTTATGTTCCAAAAAAAATAAAAAAGATTTAGTTTTCCAAATATATAGCATTAATTTGTTTTATTGAAAAAGATAAGAGCAGTTGACAAAGAGTATAATTGACAAATCATACCGATGAAATACCAAAAGGACAATTAAATAGAAACGTTAAATCTAACCCTAAAAGACAAGTAAAAAGGAACGGATGAAGTATATAAAAAATAAAAATAGAAGAACCTAAAAAAAGATATTTATTTATTGTAGTTCTTCTGAGATTGGCTGCATCATAAGGTTAAAACAATTTGGTCAGAGTGACTTAACTGAAGCACAAATGCTAAAGTAATTAAGTTTAAACCACTTGTGCATATTGAAGATGTGCAGATGCAACATGTTGAACAAGATGTCCTAGACATCTTGCCACTGGGTTCAGAGCATGTTAAGGCAACATGTCGAACAAGATGTCCCAAGACATGTGGGTAGGACATCTTGACCCAGTTCAGCTTAAAAGATAACGCTTATCCATTAAGCACGCGTGTTTGTTCAAATTTGAATAAGGCGTGAATCTTTAAGTAACAAACTGAGATTATGATTAATGATAAAGTTTGTTATTAATCCTATGTGTTAGATATGATCGGAATCGTATTTAATTTGTGGATAAAGATTAATTCTTTATCTTATGGAGTTTGTTTTAAAACAAGTTTGTTTTAAAACTAATTCATATCGTAGTGCATCTAAAAGATTGAAGATTATATGAAGACCTGCACGTCTATATAAAGGACTCAATATAGAGCTTAAAACTGAACCCACAATAACTGAAGATTGTGAGTCCAAAGCATTAGTAACTCTTAGTATCGTTCTTGATACTATGTAGCCTTGAGTCGTTGAATGTTGTCGTTCAACAAGTCTTTAAACTGATAAGTTTAAGTTTCATCACTTGGGATTAGTGATTAGAGGGAGTTGGATAGGTTCTCATATTTAGTGATTGGTGTGGTTGTAAGACTAAGTAATAATTCGGAGTAGTAGTTTTCACTTCCTGGATTGATATCCCCCAGAGTAGGTGTGGTTTGCATCGAATTGGGTTAACAAATAACTGGTGTTATTTATTGCTTTTATTTACTTCAGTACTACAATAAATTGTGATCTTCATAATCAATTGTCTAAGACATCTGGACTATAGACACATTGTCCTAGACATTTTGTACGACATCTGTCCTGCTAGAGAACAGAATTTCATTTATGAGTTTAAAAGTAAAATAATATAAAAACAAAATTAAAAACACAATGGGCCCGTTTGGATTTACTTATTTATGATCTTATGCGAAATAACTTATGCAAATATATAAGCTTTTATGTATTATTAATATTATAAGTTTTTTAATGTTGTTTATGAAAACAGTTTATAAAGATATAATTTTTATCAGTGAAATCTTATCAATTAACATGCGTAAAAAAACTTATGAAATAACATAAATGTTTATTTATAAATTATAATCATAAAGTATTTTCATAAGCTTAAAAATAAGCCAAGTTCAAACGGGTCAAATACATTAAAAGTATTACTACTAAAAATCTTAATTTGTCCTCATCAATTCTTAAAAATATTTCAAATTTTCTATTTCATAAAAAAAAATTTATATTTTTCAATTTACTATTTTTCTATATAATAGTTAAAGTGCACTCTATATTTATTATAAAAAAATCTATTCTATTTTTTTTACTCTTATATAAAAAAATACAGGAGAAATATATTATTGATGAATATATATTATACTAATAATAACTACGGGGTAAATATATATTATAATAACACACGGGACAATTGTTTTAATAAAAAAATTAATCATACACGGGACAATTGCTTTAATAAAAAAAGGAATTGAATAATATATTATAATGATACACGGAACAATTGTTGATAAATATATTACGTCAAAAAAATATATTATTGATGAATGTATATTATAATAATACACGGGACAATTGTTTTAATAAAAAAAATTAATCATACACGGGATAATTGATTTAATAAAAAAAAATTGAATAATAAATATTTGTTATTATTAATTATAATTTATTACACAAAACTCATATACGGAACAATTAATTTAATAAAAAAAATTATTTAATTTAATAAGTTTTACAAAAAAATAACAGAATAACGTCACTTTTTTTGTACACTACGATACGTCACTTATATTTTAATAATATTTTATAAATAAAAGTCAATAAACTCGTGCGTTCGCACGGGTCTCAAAACTAGTTTAATTTATCAAACAAACTTATAAACTAATCTAATAAGCTATGATATAAACTAACTTATTACACTTAAAAGAAATTATCAAACCCCTTTCAGTCTCCTTTGCAATATTCTTATGAGTACTGTAAAAAAACATGTTAGGATGACAATTTTTTAATTATCTAGAATTCACAATTACGTGATCCAAAAACACACTTTGAGTAAGATTCTTGCAACCATGGTGTATGTGTTATAGAAATTTCAGAATCTTATGTTCAATTTCTACTCAATCTGTAACGGTGCCAACGGGAAATACTATCACCCTAAGAATATTGCAAAGTATTAAACTTTCAATATCAATCTTATATCTGGTATTAAATCTATATTGCAAAGGGAAATACTAGATTCATCTTTGTGATTCAATATAGATTTAATACTACCAACGGGAAATACTATCACCATAAGATCCTTTTCAATATCAATCTTTTAATTTCTTTTAATTTCAAACTTTCTAGGATTTGGGGATTTTCTCAACTTTAAAGGGAGATTCAATCTTCTATTTTTTTTTTAATATCAATCTTATATGTGTTGGAGATGAACCAAACAAAGAGAACAACTTAGAAAAAATTTTGGTAATTGAAAAGAATTGAGAAAATGAAAAGTGTTAAATTTTATTGATCAATGAGATGTATATATACAAGAGTTTCCTAACTACCTATGACAAAAAAAACTAATTGAAAAATACAGCTGTACATAGCTCACTGAAACAGAGCTTAAAAAAAAAACAGAGCTTCAGAAGATGCGAAGCTCCAGAAGCTGCTGAGCTTCAAAACCCAAGGAGCTCCGGAAGTTGAAAGGCTTCAAAACCTGAGACACTTCAGAAGCTTGTGAGCTTCAGAAACTAGGAGCCTTCAGAAGCTGCAACCATATTTCAGAGCTTGGCTTACAAAACCAATAATATGTGGTATTTATTCAAATGAAAGTTCTTACTCTTTCTAGTTTCTATATGGTAGTATTACATCTATATTGAATCACAAAGATGAATATGTCTGCATATTGCAAAGGGTCTTTCCATTGAAATTAGAGATTTGGAAAAGAAAAAAAAAACCTAACAAAATCAGCAAAGGAAAATTGGATGGAGAGTTAATTAGGGGTTTGATGATTTTGTTTAGAAACTCAAACCATGTTGTTGTGGGTGTTGAAGCTTTGACACAGAAGAGAGAAAGGTTATCGATGAAGGATAAGAAGGAAAGAGTGTGATTGTGGTTGTTGATTTTTTAGAGATTAAATTTGGACCATTAAAATGTTTAACTGCCACGTGACTGCATTTGCTAGAGGGAAATGGAGCATAAGGCAATGGAGCATATCTGGACTCACTTACAGAATACGGCCTACAAACAAGATAGTGGTGTTCTTAAATTGCATATTTCTTTTTTAAGATAAAATAATTACATATGAACGAAAGATAAACGGACAACAAGTTGCGCCGCTAATCTTTTTTGAATGACAAAATCAATTCTCTTAAAAATGCTCAAAAGATTGCTTTGAAAGATAAAATCTGAATTCTATCAATGTGAAATTGGTTCGGAATTTACGTTTCAATCAACATTAATTTCATAACGTAACTTCCAAGCTAAATTTAAGGATAAAAAAGAATTTAGGGGGGCTGGGAGCAAATTGGGAGTTTAAAGAGCGAAATTATTTAGTGAAAGGTAAAGAAGCCCAGTTTTAGTGAGATGGTTACAACCCCTTAAAGTTCATAACTAATTCGAGGGACTATTTGCACCGTCATTATTTCTAATACATCCATCCTTAGTATATAAAGTATTCTTTAAAAATTGATCTTGTAGTGTGTAATGTAATTTTATAGTGACTATTATTATTTATGTTGTTTTTCTTCTTAGTAATTATTATTCTAATTACTCTTAAATGTGCACAACAGTTTACTTCATTTCTTTTCACATCTTTTATTATAAAAATATTTATGTGGCCATTATAAGTCTGATAATTTAAGCTAAAAATTATTTTTTATATTAAAAAATTCTAACAATTTGTACCCAAAAAAAATATTTCTAACCATCTTCTTTAAGAGGATTACTAAGAGAAGAGTCATCCATATTAACTTTAATATAGCGTTCAGGAGGGGGATGCCACCGAATTTGACGAATTACATGTTGCTTTTTTATAGGACTAAGAGCATGGACCATAGAGGAATGATACGAGTATATATATATATATTATTAACTGAAGCCCAATTTGTTGGAACAAAATTATGATTTTGTATCTCCTTAATTGATTTTGATGATAACAATGTATTTAAGGTTAAATTGGAATACTAATAATTTAATTCAGTGTGCAGGATTAAAAGTTAAAATTTGCGTACTAAAGAACCTTAGAATTTCTGAAGGAATTACTTCTAAGCTCACCAGATCTGAAGCAAGTGAAACTCTGAAGTTATTATCTGAACCTTAGAATTTCTGAAGGAATTACTTCTGAGCTCACCAGATCTGAAACAAGTAATTCTGAGCCTATCAAAATCTGAAGAACATCTGAGCTCACCAGATCTGAAACAAGTAATTCTGAGCCTATCAAAATCTGAAGAACATCTGAGCTCACCAGATCTGAAACAAGTAATTCTGAGCCTATCAAAATCTGAAGAACATCTGAGCTCACCAGATCTGAAACAAGTAATTCTGAGCCTATCAAAATCTGAAGAACATCTGAGCTCACCAGATCTGAAACAAGTAATTCTGAGTCTATCAAAATCTGAAGGCTCGTCAGATATAAGTGTTAAGCTACATTTGAGAGTACAATTTTATTGAAGACTGTGCCTGACTAAGTCCAAACGCAGAAACCAAGAATGAAAAGGTTTGACCATGGAAAGGTCCTTTTCAAGTCAGGCTTCAGAAACGATTATTTCCTTATTTGGCTTTCACCAAGGTTCAAATATCAAAAGCCAAAAGGAATCTCTCATTTTGTAGTAAACGTTAAGCTCCTAAGCTACTGCAAATCAGAACAGCTAATAAGCTCACTGATCTATACAAAGGAGCGTCTCAATTCTTCAAACGGCTATAATCTTCAACGTTCATTTTATCATCTATAAAAGGAAGAAGATTTGTGAAGAAATGGAATCAAGACTTAAGCTTCTGAACGTGCTGAAACTCTGTCAAATTCTGAAGCTATCAAACACTTAGAAACTTTGTGATAATTTTCTAAGTTAGTCTTGTAACTGCGTTGTATTTTGTAAACACCTCTGATTGTATATCAAGTGTTAATCTCTTATCTTTATTAACATTAAAACCAGTTTGAAGTCTCTTGCTTTGTGCATGAGCATTGGAAGTCTCTTGCTTTGTGCTTGAGCATTGGAAGTCTCTTGCTTTGTGCTTGAGCATTGGAAGTCTCTTGCTTTGTGCTTGAGCATTGGAAGTCTCTTGCTTTGTGCTTGAGCATTGGAAGTCTCTTGCTTTGTGCTTGAGCATTGGAAGTCTCTTGCTTTGTGCTTGAGCATTGGAAGTCTCTTGCTTTGTGCTTGAGCAGTTAGAAGTCTCTTGCTTTGTGCTTGAGCAGTTTGAAGTCTCTTGCTTAGTGCTTGAGCATTTGTAATCTGAGTGATTATAGTGAAATCTCTTGTGAAGGACAAGAGGACTGGACTACTCCTGTTAGTGGGAGGAACCAGTATAAAAATTCTGAGCATCTCTCTCTAACCCTATCCTCATATATTGTGTGTGTTATACCTTATCCGCTGCAATTTGTTTTAACTTAGAAAAAGTCTCACACAATTCAACCCCCCCCCCCCCTTCTTGTGTGTTTTTCAACCTTCAATTGGTATCAGAGCTCCGGTCTGTTGCTCTTCACTTAACAGTGAAACAGTAAAAGATCTAGGGGTACTTAGTTGAAAAACATGTCTGGTGTTACCTCTCCTTCTGCTTCCTCTGGACCTGATCACTCTGCTGTTCCACCTCCTCACAACTATGATAGGGAAAGGAACAGTGATAATCACAGAGACAAACCACCTTACTTCAACAGTGATCCTACTACTTTTCCTTTCTGGAAAACCAAGATGTATAGTTACATCATTGGGACCGATGATGAGTTATGGGATATCATTGAAGATGGTATACATTTTGAACACATGGATGATGAAGGTGTTGTAAGAAATACCTACAGAAAGTTCTTTGATGCTGAAAAGAAGAAACAGTATAAGAAGCATCATACTGTTAAGAATATGCTTATTGGTGCAATATCTCATGCTGAGTATTTAAAAATATCCAACAAGTCATGTGCCAAAACTATCTGGGACTCTCTATGTTCCACCTATGAAGGAAATAAGCAAGTCAAAGAAGCTAAGGCAAACTTATTAGTTCATCAATATGAGCTGTTCAGAATGAAGGAAGATGAAGATATTGAAACCATGTATTCAAGGTTTCAAACCCTTGTCTCTGGTCTTCAAGTTCTGAAGAAAAGCTACACTGCATCTGATCACGTGAAGAAAATTCTGAGGAGCTTACCTTCCAAATGGAGACCAAAAGTTACAGCTTTTCAGGAATCCAAGGATTTGGACAATGTGACTCTTGAAGATTTAATAAGCTCACTCAGAAGTCATGAGCTAGAACTTATGTCAGATGAACCTGTCAAGAAGATGAAGTCCTTGGCTCTAAGCTCTGTTCAGACTTCCTCAAAAGCTGCAAAGATCAAAGTGTCTGAACAAGAGGAAGAAACTTCTGATGATATGATGGATGAAAATTCTGAGAATGAAGAAATGGCACTAATGGTTAGAAGGTTTCAGAAATGGAACAAGAAATACAAAAGGTTTCCAAACAAAGGAAACAACTCAAGAAGTTCCTTTTCAAAGGACAAAAAGGAAGAACTGAACAACTGCTATAACTGCAAGAAATCTGGACACTTCATTGCGGACTGTCCAGAAATGTCATCCAAGGACAAAGGAAAGAATAAGAGCTTTGGGAAAGAAAAGTACAAAGAAAAGGTAAGGAAGAGTTTGTTAGCCACTTGGGAGACCATTGAGAATGACTCTGAAGGAGAAGATGATGAAGAAGGCAATCTGGCTTTAATGGCAAGAACTTCTGAAGGTAACAACTCTGATAGAGATTCTGAAGATGACTCAGATGATGAAAATGAGGTATACTCTAACATGACTAAATCTGAATTAATTGATTCTCTTAAGATTGCCGTGAAACATTACTCTCGTATAGTAAGTCAACACAAAATTCTGAAGAATGTTCATGAATCATTGAAAAAGGATGCCAAGATTCTTTATGATGAAAATGAATCGTTAAACATTCGTATTTGTCATGTTGAATCTAACTATGTCTTGGCAGACAAGCTCAATGATGATCATGAAGATGCTCTTCACGAATTTATTCGTTGTACCTTCAATAGGAGTAAAATGGCTTCCATGATTTATCATATGACTCGTAACTATGGTGAAGGCATTGGTTATTCTCGGTTTAAGAACTGGGATAAACCTCTGAAATCATATAGTGAGGATGATACTCCACCTGAATTATTCTCTACCTTTGTTAAAAGTGGTACACTTGATCTGAAGGCATCCAACTCTGAAGGAGGTTCTGAACCTAAACCCAAAGACTCAGAAGTTCCAAGTTCTTCTGAACCTAAAATTTCTGAGTCCAAAAGTTCTCAAGTTAAGGCTCAGAAGTCATCTGAACCTCTGAGAAATCAAGGTAAAGTTACTTCAGATCCTTGCTTGACCTTTGGAACTGTGATATACTCCAGATCAAAATCCAAGAATCAAATTAAGCCTAAACATTCTTGTCAAAGCTTAATTAATTCTAGATCTTGTGTTGATCATAGAAAACAAAGAAGGAATACTATTCAGAAGACTAACTCTAAAGGACCCATCAGAATATGGGTACCAAAATCTGAAATAATGTTTGCTTCAGATGCTCATGCAAGGAAAGGTAAAACAGCAGCCCTGGTACCTGGACAGTGGTTGCTCACGACATATGACGGGAGAAAAGCATATGTTCCAAACCCTAACTCTGAAAGAGGGAGGCTCTATGGGATTTGGAGGAAAACAAAAAGGGAAGATCATTGGTACAGGTACAGTTGGTAATTCTTCTCTTTCCATTAAAGATGTTTGGTTAGTTGATGGACTTAAACACAATCTATTGAGCATTAGTCAATTTTGTGACAATGGGTGTGTTGTTACATTTAATAAGGAATCATGTACTGTATCAAAAGACTCTGACAAATCTGTAGTATTCAAGGGAATGAGAGTTGGCAATGTTTATAAAGTAAACTTTTCTGATTTGGTTGACCAAAAGATTATATGTCTTTTGTCTCTGAGTGATGAGAAATGGCTATGGCACAAGCGTCTTGGTCATGCTAACTGGAGGTTGATCTCTAAGCTTAGCAAACAAAAGCTTGTTAGTGGTTTGCCTGACATTGATTATCACTCAGATGCACTTTGTGGCTCATGTCAAAAAGGAAAATTTGCTAAGACTTCATTCAAGTCTAAAAACATTGTCTCTACTTCCAGACCCTTAGAATTGCTTCACATTGATCTGTTTGGTCCTGTTTCGACAGCCTCTATCAATGGTAAAAAATATGGATTGGTCATGGTTGATGATTTCAGTAGATGGACTTGGGTGAAATTCCTACGTTCTAAGAGTGAAGCACTTGTGGTGTTCAGTGACTTCTGCACACAAATACAAAGTGAAAAGGATCTTCGGATTCTGAAGGTTAGAAGCGACCATGGGGGAGAGTTCGAAAATGACTCTTTCGAATCTTTCTGCTCAGAGCATGGAGTAATCCATGAATTCTCTTCTCCTAGAACACCACAGCAGAATGGTGTTGTAGAAAGAAAGAATAGATCTTTGCAAGAAATGGCTCGTACCATGATGCTTGAGTCTAACCTAGCTAAGTTCTTGTGGGCAGAAGCCGTGAGTACTGCTTGCTATGTTCAGAATAGAATCTACATCAGACCTATTCTGAACAAAACTGCTTATGAACTGTTCAAAGGAAGAAAACCAAATATTTCTTATTTTCATCAGTTTGGATGTACTTGTTATATTCTAGACAACAAGGTCTATCGAAAGAAATTTGATGCTAGAGCTTATAAGGGTATCTTTATAGGCTACTCTGAACGCTCAAAAGCATACAGATTGTATAATTCTGAAACTCACACAGTTGAAGAATCTATACATGTTAGATTTGATGATAAAGAGCCTGACGATAAAATGTCAGAGCAAGCTGAGACTTTTGCAGAATTTCAAGTTTCCTCAAATTCTGAGTGTGAAGATCTCTCCATTGCTGTATATCCATCTGAGACTCAAAATGAAGATATCTCTGAAGGCCTTGAAACTGAAGACCCTTCAGAAACTGAACCCTCTCAGACACCTGCTCCACCTAAGAGTAAATTCAAGTATAGATCATCTCATCCTGAAGAGCTAATTGTTGGTAACAAGGATAGCCCAAGAAAGACCAGATCTGCTTTCAAAGAGGATGAATCCCTAGTTGGGTTAATTTCATTAATTGAACCCACAAACATAGAAGAAGCACTCTCAGATGATGGGTGGATTGTTGCAATGCAAGAAGAACTCAATCAATTTGAAAGAAATGATGTTTGGGATCTGGTACCAAAACCCAAACACAAGAACATTATTGGAACAAAATGGGTATTCAGAAACAAGTCAAATGAAAAGGGAGAAGTTGTCAGAAATAAAGCTAGACTGGTTGCACAAGGTTATAGTCAGCAAGAAGGCATAGATTTCACTGAAACCTTTGCACCAGTAGCAAGACTTGAGGCAATTAGACTTCTCTTGTCCTATGCAGTTAATCATGACATCACTCTATTTCAAATGGATGTTAAGAGTGCATTTCTGAATGGAGTAATTTATGAAGAAGTCTATGTTAAACAACCTCCTGGCTTTGAAGATATAAAGTGTCCTGATCATGTTTACAAATTGAAGAAATCTCTGTATGGTTTGAAACAAGCTCCAAGAGCTTGGTATGAAAGGTTAAGTATACTTCTTCTAGAAAATGGTTTTGAAAAAGGACATGTTGATAACACTCTCTTTAGAAAAACCTTAAAAACTGATATTTTGATTGTTCAGATTTATGTTGATGATATTATCTTTGGTTCAACTAATGCTTCTCTTTGCAAGAATTTCTCTAAGCTTATGCAGGATGAATTTGAAATGAGTATGATGGGAGAACTAACATTCTTCTTGGGAATTCAAATCAATCAAAGAAAAGAAGGAGTATATGTGCATCAAACCAAATACACAAAGGATTTACTGAAGAAATTTGGTCTTGAAGATTGTAAACCAATGTCAACTCCTATGCATCCCTCTAGCTGTCTTCTGAAGGAAGAATCTGAAGGCAAAGTAGATCAGAAATTATACAGAGGTATGATTGGTTCCCTCCTTTATCTCACTGCATCTAGACCAGATATCTTGTTCAGTGTATGCTTGTGTGCTAGATTTCAATCAGATCCTAGAGAGTCTCATCTAACTGCTGTTAAGAGAATCTTTAGATATCTGAAAGGAACCACTAATCTTGGATTACTTTATAAGAAATCCTTAGATTATCAGCTTATTGGATTCTGTGATGCTGACTATGCTGGTGATAAAATTGAAAGGAAGTCCACTAGTGGAAACTGTCAATTTCTAGGTGAAAACCTTATATCATGGGCTAGTAAGAGACAAGCAACTATTGCTCTATCTACAGCAGAAGCAGAGTACATCTCAGCTGCTAAGTGTTGCACGCAATTGCTCTGGATGAAACATCAGTTGGAGGACTATCAGATAAGGATAAGTAGTATACCACTTCTCTGTGATAATACTGCTGCTATCTGTTTGTCTAAGAATCCTATTTTGCATTCAAGAGCTAAACACATTGAGATCAAACATCACTTCATTAGAGACTATGTTCAGAAGGGAGTAATTAAGATTCAATTCATTGATACTGAGCATCAATGGGCTGATATCTTTACCAAACCTCTTGCTATTGATCGTTTCGATTTTATCAAGAAAAATCTGAACATGGTTTTTATTTCTGAATGACATCTCTGAATGCTGTTAACTCTGAATGAATAAACTGGTTCTGAAGGGCCTCAGAAGTTTGGACGGCTCAGAAACTATTATATAGGTTCTGAAGCACTCTCTCATCTGAAGCAATCAGAATTATTTATTATTAAATATGATCTCTTGTGACTCAGATACCTACTCTAAGTGTTAGTTGACTGCTCAGTTTCTCTAACTGACAGCTGGCTTCTGAAAACACTACTTATCTGTGTAACTTCCCATCATGTCTAGTAACCGCTGGGTAATGAAGGAGAGCTAATGATTTTATTAAAAGTAACTGCCAAGCCCCCATTACGTCACTATCACTTCTCACGTTTTCAATATTTTGAAACTTCCACTATAACCATTTCTGACACTCCTAAATCCCCTCAGAAATCTCCTATTAAAGATTCTGAGTCTACCCCAATAGCAATGGACGTAGACCAATCTGAACCCTCAAATGTTCAAAATTCTGAAGTCCCTGCTGAATCCCAAACTGAACCCCTTCAGACTTCATCTCCTAAGCCAACCACTTCTGAACCAAACCCCTCATCCATTCAAACCACTCCACCTTTTCCTGGAACTGATTCAGATCTTGAAGAAACTCGTCTTCATTCTGAAACAATTCCCTGTTTCACCATGGTACTTAACAATTCCCTTTTACCGTTGAATGCATTTACTGCTGGTGGTTGTTTGCTGTGTGCATTTACTACCCTGTAACTTGTGCTTTGACTGACCCGTTTTTGATAATGACAAAGGGGGAGAAAATATTATTTCATTTCTTATGGCAGTGAAATTATTTCTGAAGCTCTAAAGATCACATTTTCTGAACTCTACTCTTGTTAAGTTATATTAAAGTCTTTTAAACTTTTAATGAGGGGGAGTAATAAATTTTGTCCAACATAAATTCATATAATATAAGATACGCTTGCAAACCATATCTTATATTTGTCAATCTGAAGAAATAGAGCTTGCAAACCTCTAATTCTGAAGGTAGAATATATGAAATTATATTTGTCATTAAATATTACTCTTAGACTGTTTTATATTTATCATTGATAAACTTTTGAAGCTTATCAGACTCAGGGGGAGCTTGCAAACCTCAGAACCTGAAGTCAAGATGTTAAATAAAAACAACAACAATTGATTTTAAATACATATAGTTGTCATCATCAAAAAGGGGGAGATTGTTGGAACAAAATTATGATTTTGTATCTCCTTAATTGATTTTGATGATAACAATGTATTTAAGGTTAAATTGGAATACTAATAATTTAATTCAGTGTGCAGGATTAAAAGTTAAAATTTGCGTACTAAAGAACCTTAGAATTTCTGAAGGAATTACTTCTAAGCTCACCAGATCTGAAGCAAGTGAAACTCTGAAGTTATTATCTGAACCTTAGAATTTCTGAAGGAATTACTTCTGAGCTCACCAGATCTGAAACAAGTAATTCTGAGCCTATCAAAATCTGAAGAACATCTGAGCTCACCAGATCTGAAACAAGTAATTCTGAGCCTATCAAAATCTGAAGAACATCTGAGCTCACCAGATCTGAAACAAGTAATTCTGAGCCTATCAAAATCTGAAGAACATCTGAGCTCACCAGATCTGAAACAAGTAATTCTGAGTCTATCAAAATCTGAAGGCTCGTCAGATATAAGTGTTAAGCTACATTTGAGAGTACAATTTTATTGAAGACTGTGCCTGACTAAGTCCAAACGCAGAAACCAAGAATGAAAAGGTTTGACCATGGAAAGGTCCTTTTCAAGTCAGGCTTCAGAAACGATTATTTCCTTATTTGGCTTTCACCAAGGTTCAAATATCAAAAGCCAAAAGGAATCTCTCATTTTGTAGTAAACGTTAAGCTCCTAAGCTACTGCAAATCAGAACAGCTAATAAGCTCACTGATCTATGCAAAGGAGCGTCTCAATTCTTCAAACGGCTATAATCTTCAACGTTCATTTTATCATCTATAAAAGGAAGAAGATTTGTGAAGAAATGGAATCAAGACTTAAGCTTCTGAACGTGCTGAAACTCTGTCAAATTCTGAAGCTATCAAACACTTAGAAACTTTGTGATAATTTTCTAAGTTAGTCTTGTAACTGCGTTGTATTTTGTAAACACCTCTGATTGTATATCAAGTGTTAATCTCTTATCTTTATTAACATTAAAACCAGTTTGAAGTCTCTTGCTTTGTGCTTGAGCATTGGAAGTCTCTTGCTTTGTGCTTGAGCATTGGAAGTCTCTTGCTTTGTGCTTGAGCATTGGAAGTCTCTTGCTTTGTGCTTGAGCATTGGAAGTCTCTTGCTTTGTGCTTGAGCATTGGAAGTCTCTTGCTTTGTGCTTGAGCATTGGAAGTCTCTTGCTTTGTGCTTGAGCAGTTAGAAGTCTCTTGCTTTGTGCTTGAGCAGTTTGAAGTCTCTTGCTTAGTGCTTAAGCATTTGTAATCTGAGTGATTATAGTGAAATCTCTTGTGAAGGACAAGAGGACTGGACTACTCCTGTTAGTGGGAGGAACCAGTATAAAAATTCTGAGCATCTCTCTCTAACCCTATCCTCATATATTGTGTGTGTTATACCTTATCCGCTGCAATTTGTTTTAACTTAGAAAAAGTCTCACACAATTCAACCCCCCCCCCCCCCCCCCCCCCCCTTCTTGTGTGTTTTTCAACCTTCACAATTATCCTTTTTTCACATTTTGAAAAATATATTCATTTCTATTTTGCCGAATCTCAAAACAAGTTACTAGAAACATAGACCCCGGCTCAGTAATAACAGGATTTGGATCCTCTCCAATTTTCTCTCCAATGTTTTCTCTCATTTTCTTAATCCAATGGTTATTACATTATAAAGAATAAAATAATACTTAATAAGAGAGAGAAAATAAGCAAATGAATGGTTAAGATCACATTGAAGAAAAAATATTGGAGATAAAATTGGAGAGGATCCAAATCCGTAATAACATGGTGCTTGAACTAACTCTGAAAGTCTTGCATGTAAAAATCATTAGGATAAGTGGGACAAAAATACCTCCAAATAAACATTGCATTGGGACAATCACAAAAAACATGCATACATAAAATTCATTTTAATTTAAACCGTGTTTAACAACAATTATATATTAATTCAGCAATGCTATATAAAATTCCTTTTAATTAATCCCCAAAACAAATCACCTAGGAGAAATGTCTGCTGAACTACAAAGAGCTACCATGAGGGTAATCAGAAAATTAGTTTCAAATAGATTAAAAGGGTAAGTTTTTTTATATTAAAAACACTAATTACCATTTGAGAAATTCTTACATGGTCTCTCCCCTAACAATTAATGCTTAGGCCCAACCAACCATAATTGGACACATCATTCATTTAAAAATAATAACAAAAAATTAATTAGGTTGAAAGAGGAAAAGATAAATAAATGGAAATGGATCCTCTCAATCTCCAAAAATAGATACAGGGTATAACAATTCAATTCTTTTTTGTTTTGAAATTTGCCTTTTATTATATGATTTCAATTCTCGGATTTTTTTTCTTCTTCTTAAGATTTTTGTTTGATGAAAATTCAAAAGGAATACAATCAATGAGAAAACCAATTTATATTTGCTCATAAAAACAAATAAACAAAATAATTTATATTTGACATGTTATATTTTGTTTTAGAAAAACATGTTATATTTTGTTTTAAAAAATTATTCCACTTATTTTACAAAAAAAAAAAAATTATTCCACTTATTTTACAAAAATTATTCCACTTAGTTACATATGAACGTTCATAAAAAAAATATACCAGGTGATAATCTAATTTTTTTTTTTGACAGGAGGTAATAATCTAAATTAAAATTTGACAAAAACGTTAAGCAAATATATCATATTTCTATTTATGGATTTCTATTTATGGAGATTGAGAGGATCGATTTCCATTTATTTATCTTTTCCTCTTTCGACCTAATTAATTTTTTGTTATTATTTTTAAGTTAATGATGTGTCCAATTATGATTAATTGGATTTAAGCATTAATTGTTAGGAGAGAGACCATGTAAGAATTTCTGTTAACATTTTCCTATTAATGTATTGTTGCCTCCATGTTATGTATACCAAAAAGTGGTAGCATTTCTACAATGTTATATTTATACTGTGTCACTTAAGATGATACCATGTATATTAAACTAAACTATTAACGAGTTTAATCACTAGTGGGTCTATTTTGTAAATGAGAATTCGTGAAAGGGAAAAGGCCACTTTATCATTGCATGCATACCTTTTCACACATAGTTTAAAATTGTGAATTATTATTTTATAAAAAGTGGAGAGATCAAAAGAGAATCTCTCCCTTCTTTATTTGCTTTTGTACATCTCCTAAAAGAATATTTCATAGTCTGCTTTAAACATATTGTTATCATTATAATCTTATATTTTCCTTTTGTTAATCATGTAGAGTGTGACTTTCTAACCCGTCTAATTGTAGTTAGGGTTTAGCTAGCCAATACCATAATTCATAGGGTATTAAATAGTTTTGGAACAATAGTTTTTTACTGCTTTTGTAAACGGGAAATAAAGCCTCAGTCCACGTTAGTACTACATTATTTTTTTAAATTATCATGTTATTAATATATATAAAGTTTTAAAAATCGTTTAATAGTAATTAATCTCTATAAAAAATTAATTGAACACATAAAATGAATTTTAAATTCTCTTTCAGTTAAATATAAAAATCATAATCGAATTTATGATCTAAAGAGTCTAATTTTTTTTTAGCACTTTAACCAATTGAATGTTAATATTATTATACTACTTTCTCTTCCTTTTTTGTGAAATATTATACTACGTTTCTTTAATCTGTCTTGTACATGAAAGACTACAGCTATAAAGATTTAGGATGGCATAATGTAACAAATATACTAGTAATTTAATATATTTGAGACATTAAATATTAGGTTTAAAAGTTCCCCACTAAAATTATTTGAAAGCGAAGTCGTCTCAAATCTCAATGTTAGGGACCACACTGTCATGAATGGTTATTTGGACTCCATTGCTGCGGTCCTTATGGATTGTGCTAAAGGCTCAATTTTGTGTTTGTTAATTAGTTTGTCATGTAGGGAAAATTATATGGCTAATATATTGTGGTCAATGAATTTTCTAACTTTGCTATAATTTGACATAGTTTGGATTGGAAATGTGCCACGTTGGATACAATATTCAAAAACTTAAAGCACCAATAAGGTTTAATCATGGTTCATGTACTATGAATTTGGGTGGAATGAAGAGGCAGATTACTTCTTGGAAAGGAATCAAATGTCAATTATAAGCAACAAATTGTTGGTGTGTAGGATGAGATATTTTTTCTATAAAAAATGTGCACTCCAATATACATTTAATTTGAATATTAGTAATTTGTTTATTGTTAATTAATCCTCTTATTCTCGGATAGATGTTCCTCAAATAATTTAGAGTTTGATTGGTCAATAATTATTTATCTCTAAGCCTTTTTCTTTTAAAAAAAATTATTGCTATGAAATATTTGATATTTTAAGTGGTTCATCGTGACTCATGTTTTTCCTGGAAATCTATCATGTGCACAATTTACATTTTTCATACAATTACAATGACAAGTTTTTATTAATAGAAAAATTTGTCGTGTGAAAAACACAAGTCAATAATATATAGATACAATCAAGATTACACGATGTGCTAAAAGGAAATTTTCCAATATGGAAAATGAAAATGGAAGGAATTATATTTCAGAGTTACAAGTGCAATTTGCATGAAATTTTTGGTTAGAATATTCTTGCCAATGTGCATATATATGACATGCCGTCAACCAAATTTGAAGGGATATATCATACAAAGGGTATTTCAGATTGTTGTTGAATTGAATAATCAATTTTGTAACTTACATGTGAGAAAGATGAAAGTTTATGATCATCTAAGTCCTTGTAGTGGTATTATCTAAGAATTAAAAATTATTGGAGTTGAGATTAATCGTGAAGATAAAATAATAAGACTTATATGGTCTATTCCATCTTCCTATGTGCATATTATTAGGCATGTTTTGTCAATTTTAATAGTATATGGAGTTGAGATTAAGGTCTGACAGTGCAGTTTGTTACCCGTTTGCCTTTAATTCATATGTAATTACTTATTTATTAATATATATATATATATATATATATATATATATATATATATATATATATATATATATATATATATATATATATAAATATAATAGTAATACAGTAAAAAAAATAATATATAACGAGAGGACTTGTGTTTAGCACTCAATATATAAAGGTTTTGAAAACATGGAGTTGTAGATGGACTCCCTTGAGGATTAGATGCATGCTTCATGAAGATTGGAATGTAAAATTATTCATGTTTACCGAAAATGCAAATAATGTCATGGCTTTTTTGGGTGCTCTTTGAATGGTATTAGCTTCTTCAAGGAACTATTAATCGAATAGTAAACCACCAAATTAGTTCCTGACTTTGTAAGACACTCTCAAATAGGTTCCTGACTTTATGAATATTTCAAATAGGTCATTGACTCTGATAAATTTTGTTCATATTAGTCCTTCAAAAAATAAGTTAGGGACTAAATTGAGAATAAGTGGATAAACTTAAGGACCAAATTGACAATAAGTTGTAAAATATAAGGACTTAATTGATAATAATTGATTAAACATAGGGATCAACTTGACAGTTTAACAAAGTCAGAGACCTTTTTAAAATATTCATAAAATCATGGATCTATTTGAGAGTGTCTTACAGAGTCACGGATTAATTTGACGGATTACTCTTAATTGAATTTGAGCTATTATACTTATCACATGTTATGGGAGTTTCTACACTCTGTTAGTTCATCTTGGACTTATGCCCTTTCGTTGAAAAAAAAAGAAACTAACTTTTATTCTTAATGTCACAACCAAGAAAAAATTGTTGTAACTAAATATAAAAGAATGTATAGTCAAGAAGAATGCAATAAAATAGCTTAAAAATACCAGTTTTTAATAAATAAATAAAAATTTGCATTTTAGATTTTTAATATATATAACAAGATCCTACTTCTTTTGGTCTAGTAGTAAAAAAAATGGAAATTCAGAATTTAAACTATAATTCTTGCATTAATATTTTTAGTAGTTATGAAGTGTACCAACAACATGTGACCACATAATCCTTATTTAATTAACTCCGGGAGTTTATGGTAAAAATATAGGTTTTAAATTCGGAAACTTATGAAGGAGAGAAATAAAGAGTATGGGTCGAGAGGAGAAGAGGATTGGAGTAGTATATGGAAAATGCATGCCCCACCTAAGGCTAAACACTTGTTATAGAGAATTTGTAAAGAATGCTTACCGACCCGAATCCGTTTGAGAAACCGTTTTGTCCAATGTCCGGAGGAGTGTCCCTTATGCTTATCACATGTTGAAGAAGATTGACATTTGTTTTTTAATTGTGAGGCTACTAGAGAAGCTTGACATGTTATGGAGTTGTCTCACATTATTCAACCACAGCTGCTTTTGTTTAATACCTCTAGAGATTTAATTTTTGATATTTGCAGGAAGGAGTCTGACATAGAGGCAAGTAAAGTGGCTGTGCTCTTATGGTTCATATGGCAAAATCGGAATAATTATGTGTGGAATGATAGCAAATCAAGTGCACAACAAGTTGGCATGCAAGCGGCACATTATTGGCACCAATGGGCGACGATAAATGGTTGGTTACAAGACCAACATCAGCTCGGCCAACAACAAATAGCTGCTAACAGTTTGGTGCAGTGGCAGCAGCCCCCGTTCGGGTTCTTGAAATGCAACGTAGACGCTAGTTTTTACAACTCGGGTGGAGCTACCGGGTGGGGTTGGTGTTTGCGTGATTATCATGGCCATTTTAAACTTGCTGGAACAAACTTTGTGAAGTCGCCAATCAACATTATGGAAGGAGAAACCATGGCTATTATAGAAGCAATGGAAGAGATGATGCATTGAGGTCTATCCTTTGTAATTTTCGAAAGTGATTCAAAACTAGTGGTGGATGCTATTTCGTCTAGACAAGTTGGTATTTCTGAATTTAGCATTTTGATTTCGCATATTCAATCTTTACTTAGTATGAATAATTACTTTGAAGTTAAGTATGTAAAGCGACAAGCGAATATGGTTGCTCACTCGCTAGCTAGAGCGGCCTTTTCTATGTCCAGTCGCTGTATTTTCGATTCGGCCCCTCGTTGTATTGACTCTTATTTGATTAATGAAATATGTTAGATTTGCTTTTGTCAAAAAAAAAAAATTTCGGAACATCTGAATATGAGCCCTGTTAGTGCTTATGGAAAGAGACAGATTAATTATCTTTGTAAATAATTTAAGACCAAGTTTTTTTTTTTTTTTTTTGATAAAGTGGAGGGTCTAATTCCGGAAAAGAAAAGATTACAAAGAAATTAATCTAAGGGTGTTTAAACCCATACAATTTCCTACTATAAAATTAGGACATCGAGAGTTAAAAAAAACAAATTAATTACCATTATAAATATATTTTAAAGAAAATGTTAACATGGACCAATCTTCCCTAATTTAAGTTTTTCTTATGAAATAAAATCCATATTTAGTTTACCTTCTCATCCAATCAAAATGAATAAGAAATTTTGTCAAAAATAAAATAAGAAGTCAAAAGAATACTCAAAAGGAATTAATTAATTCAAAAGGAATAAAGATCCACAATAAAAGCAATTAATTAATTAACAATAATAAAGTAAATTCCTTTTTTATTCACCAAAAAAAAAAAGAGAGAAGTAAATTCCTTTTCTTCTTCTTCCTTTTCTTCACTTTTTCTTCTTCCTATTATTCATCTTCTCCTCTTTTCTTCTTTTCGCCATCACCATCCATTCCAAAAACTCACCCATCATCTTCTTTTCTCTCTCCATTTACACTCACATTGCTCTCTTTCTTCACCCCATTTCCTCAAAAAACTTTACAATTTTCATTCCACTTTTCATCTTTCAAATCTAAACCACAACAAGCTTCAAAACACCATCATCAAATACACCCCATTTTCACTTCTTCAACCCCACATTTCACTTACTCACACTGTTCAACTTCAATTCCAAAAATCCAAGTTCCTTTCCCAACACACTTAAAAAAGAAACTATTTTATTCATATTTCAAGTGTTTAAGTAAAACAAAGGTACCTATTTTCTCTTATCTTCATTACCCTTTTCACCTTAGGTGCTAAGAAAAGAAAGAACAAGAAAAAGTTTGAAACTTTTCATCTGGGTCATGAAATTTGGTGTTTTTGAGTTTAACATTTCCTAGTTTTTAGCTTAAGCTTTTAATTTCCACTGTTTTTTTTTTTTTTTTTTTTTTTGTTTACATAGATCTCTCTAACTTGGAAAATATCAAGACTAGCTTTTTCTGTTTTTCAATCTGTGATATTCAAGGTTGCACGTTTGCAAGCACTTTCTTTGGTTGATGTTTGAACCTTGAAAAGTTATTATGTATTATTCTACAGAATGAGTTACTTTTTGGTATAGTTTGGGTCCCATTTGTGATAAAGTTTCAATTTTTAGTCCTCAAATTCATCTTTTTGCTGTTTTTTTACCCAATAATCAAAAGGGTTTCCATTTTGTTATCTATTTTCCTCTTTCTGAAGCTATAAATGGGTTTTAACACTTTTCAATTTCAATTTGTTTAGTCAAATTCATGGTGGTAACTGGTAATTGGTAAATTTCCAATTTGTTGCAAGATTCTGAGATGTTCATGGTGGCTTATTGAGTTTCTGAGCTTTTGACTAAGGTACCAAACTTGCACATTTTTTCCACTTTTGATTCTATTTGGATATTTGTTTCATGTCCTTCAAATTTGACTTTATAGTTTACCTAATATTCTTAGAAAATTGTGTGTTTTTGTCTTTTAAGCTGTTATCATTGACAAAAATCTCTAACTTATCTTATGATTTTCACAGGTGTTTGGTGTAAATGTGAGTTTATGAAATTGAACTCATCATTAGATATCTTAGTTTTGTCCTTCTGGGAATATATGGATATGCTTCAAAAGGAGTGTCTCCTTAGGTTAGGACTGTTGCTATGTGTTTCATTTGGCTTCTTGCTACATCCTGTTGTAACAGCTGTGATTCCATTAGGTTCCAAACTTTCTGTGGTTGATAATGATTATTGGGTTTCCTCCAATGGAGATTTTGCATTTGGGTTCTTTAGCATTACCGATGAACCTAACCAGTTTAGTGTCGGCATTCGTTTCAATTCAAAGTCTATTCCGTATAATCAACAAACACTTGTATGGATTGCTGGTGCTCATGTCAAAGTAAGCAACATGTCCTATTTCCAACTCACTCCACAAGGGGAACTTGTCTTGTTTGATTCCTTACACGGAATCACTGTGTGGAGCAGTCAAACAGGAAATCGATTTATTGTTTCGGCTGCGCTTCATGACAATGGAAATCTTGTTCTGATAGACACAAAACAAAACATTATTTGGCAAAGTTTTGATACTCCTTCTGATACACTTCTCCCAGGACAGAGTTTATCTGTTTATGAGACGCTTCGTGCTTCAACAAAGGACCCTCAGAATAGTTACTACAGTCTTTACTTGAATGCTTCTGGTCGGTTACAGCTTCGTTGGGAGAGTAATATTGTATACTGGACTAGTGAAAGCCCTTCTACTGCAAATCTCACTGCATTCCTTACAACTGATGGATCTCTTCAACTTCGAGACCAACAATTTAAATCTGTTTGGAGTGTATTTGGAGAAGACCACAACGATTCTGTGAGTCATCGATTTCTTAGGCTAGATTTGGATGGCAATCTCCGGTTGTACTCATGGACAGAAGCTTCACAATCATGGAGATCTGTTTGGCAAGCTGTTGAGAATCAATGCAAAGTCTTTGCTACTTGTGGCAAACGTGGTGTCTGTATCTTCAATGCTTCAGGTTCTGCTGAGTGCAGGTGCCTTTTCAAGGTAAACGATACTAACAATTGTTTGGTTCCGTATGAAAAGGACTGTGCTTCTGGCATCAGTATGCAACCATATAACAACATATATCTATATGGAATTTACCCTCCTGATGATAATGTCATCACAAGTAGTTTGCAGCAATGCCAACAGTTGTGCGTGAAAGACTCTCGGTGTACGGTTGCGACCTTTTCCAACAATGGTAGTCCACAATGCTCCATAAAGAAAACTAATTACATAACTGGCTACGAAGATCCATCTCCAAGCTCAGTATCATTTGTTAAGAGCTGCTCAGGTCCATTTGCTGTAGATCCTGGTCCCAAGAAGTCGCCTCCACCAAAACCGTCTCCTCGAAGGCTTTGTATTCGTTGCATGGTAGGGGCAGCCTCAGGAACATTTGTGATCTTTGCTTTTGTCCAGCTGGGAATTGTTTTCTGCATCTGTAGAAGAAAAAGCTCTACCATGAGAAGAGTTACATTAGCATTCACATTCCCGAATTCAAAAGGCTTATTGGTGTTATCCTTTGCCGAAATCAAGAGCATCACCGGAGATTTTAAGAATCGAATAGGGCCAAATATGTTCAAGGGTGTGCTACCGAGCAATTGTCTGGTTGCAGTAAAAAACCTGAATGCATCCATAGAAGAAAGAAAGTTCCGGAGCGCTGTGCTGAAGATAGGGAGCATCCACCACAAGAACCTAGTGAAGCTGGAGGGCTATTGTTGTGAGTTCAATAATCGATATTTGGTGTATGAATACGCCAAAAACGGTTCGTTGGACAAGTATTTAGATGACTCTACTCTTTGCAAGAGGCTAACTTGGAGAAAGAGAGTTGAAATATGCTCGAGTGTGGCGAAGGCCATCTGTTATTTGCATTCGGGGTGCAGGGAATTTATAAGCCACGGAAATTTGAAATGCGAGAATGTGATGTTAGATGAAGATTCAGTTGCTAAGGTATCCGAATATGGATTTGCAAAAGTGGATGGCGAAGCTACATACTGCGGCTTTTCAGCTGAAAAAGATATAGGAGATTTTGGCAAATTAGTATTAACCTTGTTGACCGGGCAGCAAGATCACGAACAAGTTTGTGAATGGGCTTACGAAGAATGGATGGAAGGAAGAGTAGCTAATGTGGTTGATAAGAGAATCGAAGGTGGTGCTAACTCAGAAGAACTCGAACGTGCGGTAAGAATCGCATTCTGGTGCATTCAAATGGATGAACGTAAAAGACCATCGATGGAAGAGGTAGTGAGAGTACTAGATGGTACATTGAATGTTGATCCACCACCATCTCCATTTCATTTGCCTCGTAATCCACTAGAAAATGGTTCAGAATCAGAATTAGAATCAGTGGTTTAGTAGTTATAAGAAGCACTTTTGATTAAGTTTACATTTGTAGTTGCCTTCAGATTGAACATGTATAGTAGGACTAGACTAACATCTAGGGGAAAAATAGGCATGCCCTTTAATTTTTGTCCCTCAAAACTATAAGAGGCACTGATTTTAAAGTTTGAATACCATGTTCATTTGAGATTTGTGGCATCTTGTTTATTTAAGTCTCTATTTGACCACTTACTACTTGCTTAGTTTTGTGTTCCCAATCAATATTTTGTAAGAGCACAATATTCACAAATTTTACCTCAAGGTTATGAGTCTTATGACTTGGTACTAATAGTAATTACTATCTCCCTTCTTAAATATAGGATAGGATTTCATTAATTAAATAAACTACATAAATTAATAAAGTTTGCATTATAATTTGTTAACTATTGATACTGGCTTTTCAATTCATCCTTCATACAAGTATTTATTTATAATTATTGGTAATAAAATGATAGTATACAATATTGATGAATATTTGTTTGAATGAAGAAATAATTGACATAGTTAAAAATTTGAAAAAACATTCTACAAAAAGAGGCAAGAAACATTTCCGAGAGACCTAGTACTAGTAGTAGCATAGTAACACTTAATAGTTGCTATCACCAATATTTTAATTGGTTAAGTAAAAAAAATACTTGCTAGTTGCTAGTCTCATATATATATATATGATTTTTCCAATAAATAAATTTAAAAAATTAATTTTGATCTGAAGCCGGATGGAACAAATATTTAAATTGGTTTGGAAGACAATTTTATACTAATAATAATGTATGTTGATACACAATTTCATAGTTGCACGAGTGGGGGATATAGTAGCTCAACAGCTTTAGTTGAAAATGGTCTCTCAACACAGCTTTTTACAGGATGGCCCCGTTTGAACTTTGAATCCAATGTCGATCGTTGACTGAACTAAACCAATAATTGACTGAACTATGAAGTTTTATAGTATTAGTTATGTATGACGGGAAGTCGACACAAGAAGCCCGTCTAGCTCAGTTGGTAGAGCGCAAGGCTCTTAACCTTGTGGTCGTGGGTTCGAGCCCCACGGTGGGCGATTTTTTTATTTTTATTTTTTCAATTTTACAACATCCTTAATGGATAGACACGGTTATAGTACAACACATTTAAAGCTGAGTCGGGAAAGATATTTTCAAAATATTGAAATAATAATATGATGAAAAATATAATATTCTCTCCGTTCCATTTTATAAGGAACAATTTGAAAAACAAATTTATTTCTTTTCATAAGAAACAATCATTAAATTTATGCTTTATTAATTAAGCAATCTCATTTTTACCTTTTATCCATTTCAATATTACGCATTAATTACAGTAACATATTTCCGGGTTTGAGTTTGCTCCATTTACTACTCATCCATTTGTTGTCCATTTATGAGAGAGATAGACACAAATGAATATTAGTGGGACCCATTAAAAGTGGACCCCACCAATTAGTGGATCCCACTAATATTCATTTGTGTCTATCTCTCTCATAAATGGACAACAAATGGATGAGTAGTAAATGGAGCAAACCCAAACTCCATATTTCCTATGCATTAAATACACCAAGGTTATTTTTGGAATAGATTATAAAATTTTAGAATTTTTAATAAAACAATAAGATTTCTTGGTATGTGTGTTTTTTCCAAATTGTTCCTTATAAAAAGGAACGGAGGGAGTATAATACTTTTAATCTGTTATGATACCTAATTTAATTAAAAATATATTTTATAGCGTATAAAAAAGAAAAATATGCCCCTTCTCTCCTTTTTAAAACTCTCCATCTTAGAAAATCAAAACTAAATATATGTATGGATGATTTAGTGGTTAGGGTTGAAGATTTAAAAAGAGAAATAACAATCAAGTTGATGATTCAATCAACCCTTCCAGGTTCCCACAAAAGAAAAATTTATATAATAATTCATACCATTAACTTCAAATTTAATATAAGCAGAGTGTAGTGCTCGTCTAAACACTAATAGTATATAAACATTTACTTCAATTAAGATTCAAACATTTATTTACTATTTACTATAATTTAAAATTCTAGTCTTTTCTACTTTACCCAATTTCTATTGATATTTTTTTTATTTATTAAATTTAAGTGGCACTAATGATCATTTTACCATTTGCCCTAAACTCACAACTTGAGGTTATGAGACTAAGCTTTTACCCCTAAACTAACACCTCAAGCAATTAATACAATTCAAGATTTGTTTAGTGTAAAATAAAACAACCTTAATTTATTTTTTGCCTAAGATAAAATAATTTTAAAATCTTTTTATTATTGAATAACCTAATGGTTAAACTCTCGTACACACACATCTTAAATGTTAAGAATTCTAAATTTTAATCTAATCCTCTGCATATCAACATTCTTGCAAGATACCCCAACACTCAAGTAAGAATAAGCGTGAAGTGGAAGATAGGAAACCTTAGTATTCAAGATCAATGAATCCGATGTCGGGTGTTAAAGAATGGAGATTACCGTTGATGTTGAGGACGTGGCAGTAGTTGGATATTTTTGGATCGAACATGTTTGATTGAAATCTTGACCCAGTTTAGAACAATATTAAAAAAGTTCGATCAAAATTACTAATAGTTTCGAATAATTTTTTTTATTAATAGTACTCTCTCCGTTTCTTTTTAACTATCCGTTTTAAATAGTAACATCAAATTAAAAAAATGTATTTTTTGCATCTTATCTTCTTATTATACCCTAATTTTAATCTATCAATAAATTTCTATTTTTTTGCACACAGATTCTCTTTCCAATAAATTTAATATATTACGTACAATAAAAAAAATAATTAATATGTTATGTACCAAAAAAAGATTTTTTTTAAAAAAAAAATTGTTTTCCAAATATATAGCATTCGTTAGTTTTATTGAAAAATATAAGAGTAATTGACAAAGAGTACAATTGACAAATTGTACCCTTAAAAAATGGACAGTTAAATAGGAACGCTAAATCCGACGTTTTTGGACAGTTAAAATGGAACGGAGAGAGTAGTATCTTGTATTGTACCGTATGAAATTTATACCAATATATAAAGAGAATAATTCCTCTTGGTGCAACATTTTTTATTGTCACTTTTGCCCTTCACTCTATTCAAATTTTTGTATATATTTTTTTTGAAAGGAAATATTTGTATATGTCAAAAAACAACTAACTTTCACACAAAAGTTTGTTTTCAGTTTTTTTTTAGTAAATAAAAAAATTTTCTTTTTTTTCTTAATAACTAACCACAACAAAAAAAAAGATTATGTAGTTATCATCATCATTATCATCGATAACCTTTATAAAGGGCACGAAACGATAATAAAATAAAAAAGACGGATTGACGAGCACGGTACTATCTGTCAAGTCGCTAGTATAAATAAAGTGGTTTTGTTATTTTTTGGTATAAATGTTTTGTTCTTTTTTTGAAATATACGATAGTGATTTTTTAAAGACTAACGATAAAGTGGTTTTGCTGTTTTAAAGGAAAACTGAAAAGATATTTTTTCTAGGAGAATAACATAAAATATTCTCTTATAAAAAAAATAGAACATATTTTTTTTTATAAGAAAATATTTTATTTTTCAAATAAATAGTTATTCTCCGTGTGTGTAATTGGTAGAGGCCGGAGGATTTGGAACAAAAAAATAGTGATCCGGTGTATATATATATATAATCTTTCAAAACAAAAAGAAATATGGTAGAAGATGTGTAACAAATTTTATTTGTCTAGGTATAGTTTAATTTACCTTTATACTTTATAGTATATAATATAACTTGTCTAACTTTTCAACCTCTTAAAATAGTTATTTGTTTTCAAATTTCTTTGGTAACGTGAAGACCCTTTTAAAATTTAGTTTATGGCTACAAATTCACCAAGAACTCCTCCAAAGGAGTATGAAAACATTGATGAAACAAATAAGGAAGAATCAATGAAAAGGTCTTGTGAGCATGCTACTTCACTCGACTCTAAAGTTCAACAAGAAGTTAATAATAGTGATGATGTTGAAGAGGTTATCGATGAAGAAAATAGTTCTCCAAGTGGCTTCACTACACCAAAGGATGAAAGATTCAAAATACCAAAAGTTTTAGAAGATGATTGTCCACCTGCACCTGCTCAAAAGAAGAGAAGATCACTATTAGTGAATGGTTCTTCACAATTCAAAACAGAAGAACAAGGTGTTAAGAGTAATGTTGAGGAGGTTGATGAAGAAAATATGTGTTCAAGTGGCTTCACTACACCAAAAGGTAAAAGATTCAGAATACCAAAAGTAAGCTATGACGATTGTCCACCGGCTCCAATGAGGAGCAGATCGGTACGAACGCTTGATCATTTACCATCGAGTACAAAATTATTTGCTTCACCAGAAATAGACTCATTCTTTATGCACTTGAAGTTGAATTCTAAAAGATTATGAGTTTGTTGGTTTGTTTATTTGCTAAGTTTATGGTGTAAAGACAAATATTTTACGATGCACAAAATCTTAGACAACACGTTATTTAACTTAAATTGTTCAATTTTTTTTATTTTAAATAATAATTTTCAAAGTTAATTCTTTGATGAGTATCTACACCGCTGTGCAACATGTTTTTCATTTGCGCTATGTCTGAAACTGTCATTACTCTGTGGGCAGGAAGCATTCCACAAAGTACATCACTAAGCAGTTTATGGTTGTGGTCATATGAAAAACGTGTAATCCTCCACCCATTTGTGTGAATGTCAATATGGACCCGAAATATAGCTCGACATCCACACCGAGTGTCAGATTTCGGCGCATGATGTCGTTTCTTCGGAGTTAGTCATATGTCCTCCACAATCTCTCCTTTCTTATCGCAAAGGATCTTGCTTTTTTGTACTGAAAATCCATTCGCTATTCCGTATTGTTTATAAAAGAAATTTACAATTCGAAGGCTTCCAAATTCAAAATTTCTAGTCAAAAGAGGCCCTAAGCCCTTCGGTTGCAGTTCAACAATGTCATCAATAGTATTAATAACATTTCCATCTTGTTCTATATCATTGACATGTTCACATTGAGTATCACTTCCATAGTTTTCGTCATCATCACCATTCGCTATTCCGTATTGTTTATAAAAGAAATTTGCAATTCGAATGCTTCCAAATTCAAAATTTCTAGTCAAAAGAGGCCTTAAGCCCTTCAGTTGCAGTTCAACAATGTCCTCAATAGTATTAATATTTACGATGCCCTCTCCTTCATTAACATTTCCCTCTTGTTCTATATCATTGTCTTGTTCACCTTGAGTATCACTTCCATAGTCTTCGTCATCATCAAGGTCTTCGTCATCTTCTGAATCACTTCCATCATCAAGGTCTTTTTCACCTTCAAATTCAGCATGACTTCCATGTTCTGCAATATCACCATTGGAATCTTCCATAAAATCATAATAGTCAGCATCAACACCATGTACATCACAATCATATTTGTTTCCATTTTTAGATTCATGTGTCAACTCATTCTCTTCCATATGACTCATATCTTCCATATCACTCCTAATGGATTGGTGGTTTGACTGAAAAAATAACACATACTAAGAATTTATTTAATATCAGACTAAGTAGAATTGAAATATAAATGTATGAATGTTTAAGCTCTCAATTCAAAATTTACGTAAAACTTTATTGTTTACGGTATGTTTCGATACAAATACTATATGTTTCTATGCATATATCCAAACTGTCTCCGTATAAATACTATATGTTTCGATGCATATATCCAAAATGTTTCCGTACAAATACTATATGTTTTGATACATATATTTGTATGTATCGACGCAAAAATAGAATGTTTCGAAACAAGATCGGAATATTGGAATCAAAACTGAATCGATGCAGAATAAGTATTTCTTATAATGTTTCCATACATATATTACATGTTTCGCTGCAATATGCGTATCAACGCAAAAACATATGGTTTCGAAATAAGTTTTTACTGTCGTTAATATACCAATGAAAAACAAAGAAGTAACCATCAGAATTAACAAAATAAACTACAAAGTAATTAAATAATAACAATGATGAGGGCATGGAAGATTTCACACAGATCTTTACAAAACAAACAAATTAAAAATAATTAAATCCAAAATATACATACTAGAATGTTGTTCGTGTGGATCTGATAAAAATAGTATTGGGGTATAAAAAATTCTAGGATCGGGGATCGTCGGTGTTTAGTTGTTTTGTCGCTGGTGGCAGTTTGGGTTGTTAGGTCGTCGCTGGTGGCAGTTTGTGGTTTTGTGGGGCTAATCGCAGTTCTTGATATTACGAAAAATTAGAGTCAAATACGAACCTTGATGTTGTGACCGATTTAAGTTTCTGATGTTGGATCGTTGCTGGTGGTTAATTGTCGCCGTTGGTGGTGTTGAGAAAGTGAAAGTGGATGTTCTCCGATGTTAGATTCGTAGATTGAGTGAAAGTGTAGAAACACATTGAAATCATGTATTGAAAAAATAGATGTTCTCGTTTTTTTAACAATTTTTAACCATTGATTAGATCTCAATAGTTAACAAAATTTACTGAAGTCCCTCACCAATGAGGAATCTATTCACTCCCTCACGCTAGCATTCACCTTATAATGTAACAAAAAAAGTGATATGAAAATGATGTTAGTTTTGGGTTTATTATAGGATGAGTTGATGACCCTATTGATGTCCTACAAGAGAAACACAGGATGAGAGAAGATGGAGAGCATGTGGATAAGGAGAATCCAATGAAAAGTTAGTCCGTGTGTGTGGTGATTAAGTGAATATTTGAAATCATTATTCCCATGGTCATGACACAAAGAAACGAGGTAATACAATTCAAGGAGACTGGAAGGAGCGTTGCTTAAAAATTCTATAATTTCATTTTCATAAGTTTTTTCTTTGTTACATATATTTTTAGAGGTTGTTTGGTTTGAAAAAATATATATTTTAAGATGTCATGATTGCTTTATTTTCTATATATGAAGTTTGCTCTGTTTGTCATAAGACATGTCTGAATAATTATGGGAGCATGCAATACATTGTAGAGAAGCTCAAATTTCAAATATAGATATAACTTTATTTAGGATGTCTTTTTTGCTATATTGAGGCGCGCTGAAATATTTGTGAAAAAATATGTATCTGTGAACTTTTTGACCGATCCACATGAGATATGATCGACTTTTAAGTATGCAGATGTTATAATACATGGGTGGATAGAATGAAATCATGTGTGGACTTGACTTGGGTTTCGTCACTTGTGAACTTGAGGACTGAGACTTTTACCGCAGGACAAACAACACACTAATGTCATAGTTTGCTTGCGTAAAAAAAATAATGTTGCTATATTATTTTGAATGTTATTCTGAAATACAACAATTTCAATCAATTTAATGTTATTCCGCATTATATTGTTTCTACTGTATTATTTTGAATGAAATGTCATAAGTTTACTCGCGTCAAAAAATCATCCCCCAATCCTTCTAAAACTCTCTTTTGTACCCCTTAAGTTTTAAAAATCATACTCAATCACAATTCTCAAAAGTTAATTTCAAAAATTCATGCCATTTATTCCTATTTTCTTTATGAGAACTGCACCCTCTCTCCATCAACCCCTCCCCATAGAACCTTCCACACTCTACACAACGTCCCTTGATGGCACCTTCCCCTTGCAGTTTTTTGTCCAATTTTAATTCTTAAAAAATTGCATGAAACAATAATTATCATCGATTAGTCAAAAAATAAATAAATAATCATCATATCTATTTAGTTATATAAAATACACAAATGTTTGAAAATAACTTCTATAATTCCTATTTTTATGTGTTTTGAATTTTTTCTCAAACAAAAATTGATAATAAAAAAGATGTATAAGGGAGAACTAAATTTAGGTGGAGGGGACTGTATTTTATATTCAAGGGCTGCAAATATCAATATTCTCCTTTATTGTTTTTCTCAAGATAAAGTTTCGCCAATAGTATTCAATTACTACTCGTTCTTGTTTGGCCCATTCTCAGAAATGGGCCTTCGAATACTTACCAGCTTCGTTCTAACTTCTGCTTATAATTTTTTTTCTTTTTCATACTTCTTATAAAAATTATATTTTCAGCGCCTCTCAAAAATTATATTTTTAGTCTTATACCCTGGAAAAATTCGGATGAAATTATCCGAATTAAAAACTTTGGTAAGTATGAATATAGTTGTCCATTTTTTCTTTCATCCTCATTGAAATTCAAGTAATTGAAAAGGTAATATAGTATACTTTTCAATGGTGTTATTTCTTTTATATACACTACCAAATTGACGAATCGGGTAGTGTAATTTCTCTAATAATAGAACAATTATATTTTTAATTTCACTTAAACCGAACCTGAATCAATTTGCACTCGATCCAAATACATATATCTTGATAAAAAGGAATTTATAGTCATATTACATTTTCTTTTCAAACGAATATAGTTTTGATGGAGTCGATGGATTGATTGGTTTGTGTATTAAAACACAAATTTCTCGAAAAAGGATTATGTTGAGGAGAATATTGCATTCCCATTATATTCTCAGAGGTAGTCGGGCAGGGTTAGTCCTGACAAATTGAAGGCCTGAGACGAATAATAAAATTAAACCTCTAATAAAAAAACACACAAAATCCAAAATGAATAATTCCCTGTTTAACTTATAAATAACATCAATAAAAAAAATAGTCATTCATCTATTTAATTTGGGTATTCTTCTTCTTTCATATTGGACCCACATAATATTATAAGAACCACTCTCATAATAATTTAGAATTTTTTAAATAAGATAAATTATTTATGGATTTTTATGCGCAAAAAATTTAAAAATTCATATTTAATTTATCTTTTGTTTAAAAAATTTAAACTTTTGCAAGAAAGATTACTATAATGCAATAAACATGTCTGCGGAAAAGTTTTTTAAAATTTTGAATGATATACACGAGTTGACTGAAAATCAAGAACAAAAAATCACAGTAAGAAATATTTTAGGGACTAATAAAAAAATTTATAGAGACTAAATATAAATTTTAAGATATTTATAAAGATAAAAAATATATTTAACCTTTTATTTTTTTTTTCTAATTGTTTAGATTGAGCTATAACTATACATAAAATAAAAACTTTGGGGTCCTGGATTTGGAGTCCCAGGGCTACAACCCTGTTTGCCCTAGCCCAAGACCACCTGTGCTTAGAGGCCCTTCCAAATTTGAGTTAGAATGTAGAAGAATAACATGAGTTTCAAAATTTTGATTAAACTTAATTATACATTAGATTCGGCTATGTTGGTTAATTCAAACATACTTAGCATGAAAGAAACATGGTTGTTAAATTATAAAGAATAAAATAATACTTAAGAAGAGAGAGAAAATAAGCAAATGAATGGTTAAGATCACATTAGAGAGAAAATTGAAGAGAATCCAAATCCGTTGATTAGCTATTTTTTTTTTTGGTGGATAGATTGACAACTAACTTCAGTCTATCTTTAAACTCTTTTAATTTGTATGTTTTAGAGGCTTCTTTTAAAAATCTTCATATATTCTGGTTTTATGACATATTTAAAATTTGTATCACTCAAAATATTCATTTAATTTTGTAATCTATCTTTTTTTTCCTCCTTAAAGGCTCCACCCCTTTATTTTTTACCAAAAATAAATAAATAAATAAATTTGTGATAAAAATAACATTGTTAAAAGGACAAGACTTATATACAGTACCATAGGTATTGTTTTTACTGTTCTCCAATCAACTACAAACACGTGTTATCATTATACATCACACTTTAACGCCGTGCCGTTTTCAATTTTTTTTTCTTTGATCCACTTCTTCATTCTCTCTATGTGTTTTAAATTCGTTTCTAGATATTGATTTTCTAATCACCGCCACTCTTTTCTCACTACTCACAGCATGTTTTAAGGATGAGTAGTTATTGGATATGAAAAAAAGCATGAGTAATTGTTGGAGATGGAAAAAAAGGATAAGTGCTAAATCAATTAAAATTCAAAATACACACACCTTAATAGAAATTTCACCCATAACCTTTTTTAAAATTTATTTACTCTTAATTTAAGAGAGCCAAGTGAAAGGGGTTTTTCAATTTGATCAATTGACTGGTTATTTGTGGTGTGTTGGTGGATGATGATGTTATTTGTGCAGTGCAGAAGACTCCACCAGAAATTTTTAATTGGTAAACATTGTATTGGTTGGAACATGGAAGCCATGGTTGTTGAGGGATGAGAGAGAACGAGTGAAGAAGTGCAGGCGTGTTGTTGTTGTTGAAGGAGAGAAAGATACTTGGTTCATAACTAGTTGCCGTCAACAAAAGAAACGGAATGTTAACGTGGTAAAATAGAGAATACACGTGTTTATATTTTAGTGGAGAACAATAAAAACAGTACCTATGGTACTGTATATAAGTTTTGTCCTTGTTAAAATGAATCCAATAACAATTCTTTTATCAGTTATCAACAAAAAAATATTTGTAGATAGCTATCAAAACCAAAATAGCTATCAAAACCAAAATATGATGTTTTCCTTCAAAAAAAAAAAACAAACCAAAATATGATGGACATTTATTAAAAATAAAAACTAGTATATTTTATGATGAAGATTTCTTTCCCCACCCCCCAGCTTTCTTTTTCACACCCTGGGTTTCCATTTTTTATTTTTTTTTTGGTATAATAGAGGGCATGACGCCCAAAAAAAAAAAAAAGAGAAATTACAACCGGATTAGCCTAGGGGTAGAAATCCCCTTATTGTCGTTAGTGAAAATCTCACAAATTGAGTCGGGACACATATCATAAAAAACTATATCATAATCAAGGGAGCATCCTAAATTTGCCATTGCATCAGCACACTTGTTAGCTTCACGGTAGGTATGCGAGATTTCTATAGTCCAATCCATATCTAGAAGCTTCCATATCCGCTTTGCTAAAGCATTACCCGTGTGGCTGCTTGTACGCCTCACTGTAAGTACCTGCACCACCGCTACAGAATCAATATTTAGCTCTACCTTCGTAAAACCCATCCGCCGTACACACCGCAATCCTTCAAAAACTCCCCAAAGCTCTGCGGTAAACGCCGAGCACAAACCAACACACTTCGCGTATCCACCTAACCATTCACCTTGCGTCCCCCGGATCACTCCACCGCAGCCAGCAATTTGACCATCCTTGTGAGCCCCATCAGTATTTAACTTCACAAAGGAAGATTTAGGAGGATTCCATTTGATATATGAAACACCCATGTCACGCATTATGACTACTTTGGCATTGCGATTTGCTATCTCATACTCGGTAACAAGTTTCAGAATGAACTGTGCAGGATTACTTGGTCGAATAAAACCATCCTCGTGAGTTTCTTTGTTTCTCCACGACCAAAGAGAGTGACACGCAACAGCCCAATAATTACACCATGTGATATTATAACTCCAAGTTACAGTATTACATAAATTGAGTTGAAACCAATTTTCCAATCCACTCATGTAAAACTCCCCTCTGTTATTATAAGGTACCACTTGCTGCCAAATTTCCATAGCAAGTGGACAGTCTCTAAGCACATGTAAGGTTGATTCCTCTGTATTACCACAGAAAGCACATAAATCACTATGCAGCCCCATTTTTCTTTTAAGAAGATTAGTGAGTAATCTGCCGTGTTTAGCCATCCACATGAAAGATCGGACTCTCTCAGGAACTTGTAGTTTCCAAATTTTGCTCCATGAAGATGAAGCTTCTTCATGTTGAAAACCACAAAGCTTATGATACATACTAGTGACAGAAAATTCAGTATTATTTCCACATGCCATAATTCTTTCATCGCTACCATACTCTTCCCTTGGAGGAAGAACCGAGGCAAATTTATGAAGAATAGTTGTAGGAAGATAAGTCTGAAGAAGGTTCCAGTTCCATTTTCCTTCACTATCTACAAGCTCCCTAACTGTCAAGCCCAACAAGTGTGAGGGAATATCAACATGATCATTAATGCAGAACCCGTCGTCAAGCCAAGCTTCATTCCAAGCATCTATCAACATACCATTACCAACACACCAAGAGCTATTCATGTTCATAGCTTCCTGTAACTCATGCAATGTCTTCCAAAGGCTTGAACTTGATGCTTTAACCGTACCAAGCATCATATTGTTGCCACTTGCATATTTTCCATGTAAAACATTGCACCAATAGTCATTACTACCAACATGAATTCTCCATCCAAGCTTCATTAGACAAGCACGGTTCATAACTTCCAGCTTTCGTAAGCCTAAGCCCCCCATTGATTTTGGAACGGAAATACCATCCCATCCCACTGCATGAAAACGTCTTTTATTCTCCGTATCACCCCAAATAAATTGTCTTTGCATCTTATGAATCTCTTCAAGACAAGCCTTGGGGATTTTGGTTGACATCATAGGATAAATGGGAACTGCCTCAATGACACTCTTAGCTAGTGTAACTCTCCCCGCAAAAGATAGGTGCTTTGCTTTCCATGCCGTTAACTTAGCGCTTACTTGATCAATAATATATTGAAAGTCAGTTCTGCGAGGAGCTCTCCGGTTCAAAGGCACCCCTAAATACTTGCCGAAGTCACTAGTTTCCTTAACACCAGACATTGTTATCAACTTATTCCTCAAACCTCGCTCTACATTCCTGGAGAAGAGAATACTGGTTTTCTCATAGCTCACCTCTTGACCCGACATGTTGCAGAATTGTTGAAGTGTATCAGTCACACACCTCATTTGCCTTTCACTAGCTTCACCAAATAAAAGTAAGTCGTCGGCAAACATTAAATGGGAGACCATTGGACCATCTCTCCCTGCCTTAATGCCAATCCAATCACCTTCATCCACCGCATGAATGATAAGATGAGATAATTTGTCCATGCATAAAACAAATATGTAAGGAGATAGCGGATCTCCTTGTCTAATTCCTCTCTGCGGTTTGAAATAATCAGACCTAGTACCATTCCACTTCACATTAGTCATAACACTAGTAATTCCATGCATTATAATATTAACAAGAGTTGTTGGGAGATTTATCTCCGACAAAACTCTCCAAATAAATTCCCAACTTATCTTGTCATAAGCTTTAGCTAAGTCAACCTTAACAGCAAAAACTCCTTTTCTACCTTTCATGTGATGCATAGAATGAGCCATTTCTTTCGCGACAACAATATTCTCATGGATATTTCTCCCCGGTACAAAACCAGTTTGAAAAGGTGAGGCCAAATCCGCGATGCACTCCTTCAATCTTTCAACAATCATTTTTAACCCTTGAAAAAAAGTTCAATACGCGCGTACCGAACTTTTTAACACCTATTTTTCAATATCGAAAAAGTTCAGTACGCGTGTACCGAACTTTTCGGGAGTAAAATCAAGGGTAAAGTTGGATTTCTGGGGGGTGAAAAAAAATGACGGGCGGTGGGATGAGAAACCTTCTTTTATGATCATATGCCGCTTACTTAAGACGGGTCCGTTTAGCCTGGTCCATCCATAGAAAGATTTTAACTCTTTCTGGCCATAATTTATCAGTGGTTGGCTAAGTGACCTATTAAACTTAACCTTGTGGGGCATTCCATTTCCATCATACAACTTCCAATGACTTTCAAGTTCATAAAAAAATTCCCCTATAAAAAAAGGTCTAATTCTACAAAATTCTGAATAAAATTTTAAAAAAGTTAGTAAAAATATATTTGCATAAGAAATATGTGCTCATATACTAATTAAAATTTGAACCTGATTTGCAAAATGTGTAGCAAAAAGCATTCCCTTAGGACTTCCTCTAAGAATTGAAATCCTTCCTAGTAACATGTTGCATGTGCACAAAAGTTAATTAAATTTTTTATCAACGACAACTTGTTCTCCATGTATGGTAGTTAATTCAAACTTTTTATAAACAACAAATTGTTCCCTGAATCATTTGAATTTTTCATCAACAACAATCTGTTCCACAAATCTTTTAAATATTTCATGAGCATAAATTAAATTTTTCATCAGCAAAAACTTGGTCTCCGTATATAATAATTGAATTTTATTTTTAAATTGTCCCGCATATGATATTAAGTCTAAAACATAGTAAAAAAAAAATTCTTTTTAAATTGTCCCGCATATAATTTTAAGTCTAAAATATTGTAAAAAAAAATTAAGGTTAAAATTTTAATTATCATGTGTATGAGATTAAGTATAAAGCATTGTCAAAATTTAAAAATATTTTAAGTTTAAGTATTTATTATTTTAATTGTCCCGTGTATGATTTTATGTCTAAAACATCGTCTAAAAATGATAAAAAAATATTATTATAATTGTCCCGTGTATGATATTAAGTCTAAAATATTGTCAAAAAATTAAAAAAAAAATCATTTTAATTGTCTCGTGTATAATATTAAGTCTAAAACATATTTAAATTTTATTTTTAAATTGTCCTGCGTATAATTTTAAGTTTAAAATATTGACAAAAAAATAAAAAAATTAGTTTAAAATTTTATTATGTTAATTATCATGTGTATGATATGAAGTCTTTTTTTTTTTTGGTCTTAGATGAAGTGGTAAATCCACTGAAATTAAACTCACACAACTGTGAGATCCCGGGTTCGAACCCGGGTCATGACATCCGGCCTAACAATTAAGTCTTTTTTTTTTTTTGAAGAAACTAAATTAGCCCACTCTAATTGGTGCCCACTCTAATTGGTACATGTGAGAATCGAACCTGAGATCTTAAGAGGAGAACACTTCCAGGTTCCAAGCTAATACCACGTCAAAAAATAAAAATGTTTTAAGTTTAAGTGTTTATCATTTTAATTGTCTCATGTATGATATTATGTCTAAAACATTGTCAAAAATTAAAAAAAATATATCGTTTTAATTGTCCCGTGCATGATGTAAAGTCTAAACCATTGTAAAAAAAAAATCATTTTAATTGTCTCGTGTATGATATTAAGTCTAAAACATAGTAAAAAAAATTTAAATTTTATTTTAAAATTGTCCTGCGTATAATTTTAAGTTTAAAATATTGTCAAAAAAAAAATTAAGTTTAAAATTTTATCATGTTAATTATCATGTGTATGATATGAAGTCTTTTTTTGAAGAAGTTAAATTAGTCCACTCAAATTGACAAAAGTGATAATCGAACCTGAGACCTTAAGAAGAGCACACTCCCAAGTTCCAAGTCAAAATGTCTAAAACATTGTAAAACAATTAAAATATTTATCTTTTTATGAACAAGAAGGGGGGTGATGACAGGAATTTCTGCAGTATTTTAGGTAGTATTATTAGTAGTAAAATGACCAAGACATGCCCAAATATCAATAAAAACCTGAAGAATCGAGAAAAAGCTTCAAGACAAGGTGAAGATACGCAAAAGACAAGAAAAAACCCAAAAATGAAGGAAAAACAGCCCATCGTGTCGCGATGGCACTCAACGTGACACGATGGAAGCTACTTGCTCGCCAAGACAGAATCAATTATATTTTTGAAGAGAATCTTAGCATCGTACCACGATGAAGCTCAACGCAATACAATGGCTTTGCTTGGTGACCACGCTGATCAAACGCACAAGATCAGTTATACTTTTAAACTGAATCTTCTCATCGTGACACGATGAACCTAGCGTGTCACGATGGATTGCTGAGGCCCAATACGAAAAGTATAAATAGAGCCTCCATAATTCATTATTTTTCATTCAGAAATAGAAGAATTTTCTATTCCTTTTGGAGAGAAGTTCGGAGGAGCTCTAAGGGCATAGTTTTCTCCCCTTACGGGAAAACTAACTCAGCAAGGTATGATTTCTTTAGGCTTTTTATAGTTGAATTCTTGTAATTTAATTATGTAGTCTTTTGTAATAATTCCTTAGGTTGTGGTGGAGAAGATGAACTCCCCGATGAATACTTGGGTTATGTAATTGAGTCAAAGTTATAATAAATCGCATTTATAAATTATTATTTGTTATTTGTTTTCTTGCTTTAATATCGTTAGTCGGAATCTGGCCGGATAAACGGCAACACCTTCGAATAAATAATTAGGGTTTACTTTAATAGTAGCATATTAGGGTTCTCACTATTATTTGTCCGGAACTAGTAATAAATAACACTAGATTAAAGAAACGGCAAAACAATCTTGAACTAGTTATGACTTAATAATTAGAGGAAGAATCAGGAACTAGTTGTAACATAACAATTAGAAACTGAATAACCGTAACTAAGATTTAGGGGTATTGGATGGTCGATGGTCATAATGCATGTAAGTAAATAACTCTACCTAGTAATTTAGGGTATGTGATAAAGCGAGGTTAGACTCTCGTAGGTACCTTAGTTGCAAAAGTAGGGAGATTTTGCCTACATAGGGTAGCAGTAAGGTGCTACTAAAACAAGGATAGAATCGACGCCCGATAATAATACGAATGACTATGTTATACACCGATTATGCCAAGTATGAAGGAGGGAGTAAGTTCAACCACCATACCTATCCTCCATGTTTTTGAATCAAAACCTTTATTTTATTGCAACGCATATCGCTATTTTTTATAAATTAAAACCTTTTTTCCTAAAAACCAAAGCGAATACAAAAACAAACGAACTAGAATAGCACTAGCGAAGGTTTGACACGATCCCTGTGGATACGAACTCATTCTACACACCTAGAGTGTGAATTATTGCTTGACGACAAACTGGTCCACTTGCCAGAACGTAGTCAGGGGGTTGAATTGTGTTTTGAGAGTTTTTGAAAACTTCTTCTAAGTTTTGCAACTTATGATCACTAGCAGCGAAAAATCAAACACAATACTTTCTGGAAGATAATGTAAACAGTAAGAGAGAAAGAGATAGACACAGAGTTTTTATACTGGTTCCCCTCACAAACCGAGAGTACTCCAGTCCTCTTGCACTTCCAAGGGATTTCACTATAATCACACAAGATTACAATTGCTCAAGCACATAGGCAAGAGACTTCCAATGTTCAAGTAACAACTTACAAGACACTTCCAATGCTCAAGCACACAAGCAAGAGACTTCTTACAAAGTAACAAAACAATTCTTGAACTTCTGATAATACTATCAGAGTTCTGAACAAAATAATACAACTTTGAAACAAGACTTTTCTTAGAATCCTAATAAAAGAATACTAAGGTTCAACAACTGAACTAATCAGAAGCTGAAACTGTTTGTCTTGAATATTGAAATAAGTTCAAGTTGTATTTCTCAAAGTGTTATAATGCTCTGTAGATTTTAGCAGAGTAACAGCGCTTTTGTTCGTTGGTGTGTCTTCTATAGAATCTTCAAATTCTCCCTCCTTTTATATACGATAGTGGAGCGTATGAATTTGAATAGATTAGACGAAAATAGCTAATTGGAGATGTACTATTCTTCTTCTTCAAATGTGTTTATCCATATCAAGTAATGATCATCTTTTCCTTCCTTGATCTCGAATATTCGCCTATATCAGGTAATAGAAGGTAGTACAATAGTACAAACGTCATTATAATGATGATAACGGTCTTGTACGATGATTTCTCCTTTCATTCTGAATTTGCCAAGATGATGATAGTCATTAAGCATAGAAAGTTCTTCTGAATATTCTTCTGAAAAATTCTGCTATCTTCGTAATGATTAGAATCTCGTGTTTGCAACACAGGTTCTGATGAGGAGAACTTCTGATTGACTTTGACTTACAACTTCTGGTTGGTATAACTTCTAGTGTTACGTATCAAAACTTGCTTGAGTCAACTTCTGGAGTAGCTTTTTAGCGCGAATCAGAACTTCACTTAAGCTCATTAGTGTACATAAAATTTTAACTTATATACCTGCACACTTAGAGTAAATTATAAGTATTCCCTATTGTATATTAATACTATTGTTATCATCAAAACTTACTTGGGTTTCGTTAGAACCAACTTTGTTCCAACAGTGTGACTGTGGAAAGTTTTGGGCTTTACATATGCCTTGTTCGCATGTTATTGTTGCATGTTCAAAATATCACATTTCCTATCAAGACTATATTGATGACGTGTACAAAACTGTTAGTGTATACAATGTGTATGAGAAACTCTTTCCAGTAATTCAAAGTGAAAGTTTGTGGCCAACATATGAAGGTGACATGGTTTTCGCCCGCTCCGATATCAAAAGAACCAAGAAAGGACGTTCACAAAAGAACCACATTAGAACTGAATGGACGATTATCACAAAACTGAGAACTTATGTGGCTTATATTGGATGTCGGGTCATAATTATAACGTTTATCCTAATGTTGGGGGACCCTCTAAGTACCACTAGTTTATTTGTTTATGTAATTTTTTTTCATGCGTGTTTCTATTACATTATGAAGATATTTATAATAAATTATAAATTTTACTTCAAAATATCTTAAGTGTCTACAATCATACGAAATTAAAAAAATAAAATAAAATTGCACAAACATAAAACATAATAAAATTACATAACATAAACAAATTAAAGTATAGAGTGTGATATTTATAAAATGGATGATAGTTGAATCAAAATAATAATTTAAGAATATTTATTATTAAAAAAAAAAAGCTATGAATATGTGAATATGTATATTGTTATTTATAGTGGTAACTGATGTGGTTGTGGTATAATAATGTTACTACTCCGATTTGAATATAAGCAAAAAACAATTTTTTAGGTTCATTGAATATAAAACATGTATCTAGATGATAAAATGATCCAAATACATACTTTATTAACCTATAAAGTTTGTTTTTGCTTATATTCAAAACTTGAGGGAGTATTAATTATTATAAGATTTTGTGGGTTTTAATTGTTTTTGTTATATAATGGTAAATGGTTTTGTTATGTTGTTTTTATTGTAGACAGTTTTAAAATGGTTTAATAGAGTTTGCTCTGAAGTCAAAGACAAAAGTGCCTAAGTTTCATTCGCACAATGAGGGACAAAGCCATGCACCAAAGTTTAGATCTAGTGTGATTGTGGACGGATTGATTTTCACGACCGAGCAAACTTTCTTCCATCGAAAAGCTGTGTTGAAGAAGTATCTAGGAATGCATTGGGGTGGCTTTCCAACAAGATTATACCGAAAGGGTACTCTCTTATTTCCAAGGTTTGTTATGATAATATCGTTGTTATTATATTGATATTGAGTCGATATATGTTGACAATGTTATGATTGTAATGCTTTGATTTATCCAAATATCACCTCCATGATGTAATGATTTGATTTTCTGTAGTTGTTATAAATGTTACGAAAACTCGTATTAGGAAGGATTAATAAATTTGTACAATATCTTCGGTTGTCTTGTAACACAACACAGTTGAAGAGAAAAGAGAAAAACGTGTGTTGCATTATGTTACAATCAACCTATGATGCGTTGACATTGTTTTATCCACAGTTGAAGAGAAGGATTAATTATAGAACTATGTGATTTTGCTATAACATAACAGTATTCAACAATGTTTTAAACATAATGTAACATACGATTTTTTTTAAGTTCTTATAACATCTCTAAAAGTGTTTAGTGAAACACTAAGATTTATTTTAATTTTCTACTAAAATAAAAATAGAACACCAAACCTAACAATCATAACATTGTCAACATACATTGACTCAATATCAATATAATAACAACGATATTATCATAACAAACCTTGGCAATAAGAGAGTACCCTTCCGGTATAATCTTGTTGGTAAGCCACCCAACGCATTCCTAGATACTTCTTCAACCGCAGCTTTTCAATGGAAGAAAGTTTGCTCGGTCGTGAAAACCAATCCATCCACAATCACACTAGATCTAAACTTCGGTGCATGACTTTGTCCCTCATTGTGCGAATGAAACTCAGGCACTTTCATCTTTGACTTCAGAGCAAACTCTATCAAACCACTTTTAAAACCGTCTACAATAAAAACAACATAACAAAACCATTTCAACATATTAGATATACCATTATATAACAAAGCAATAAAAACCCACAAAATCTTATAATAATTAATACTCCCGCAAGTTTTGAATATAAGCAAAAACAAACTTTCTAGGTCAATAAAGTATGTATTTGGACCATTTTATCGTCTAGATACATGTTTTATATTCAATGAACCTAAAAAATTGTTTTTTGCTTATATTCAAATCAGAGTATTAACATCATTATATCACTACCATATCAGTTACCACTATAAATAACAACATACATAAATATTCACATAATCATAACTTTTTTTTTAATAATAAATATTCTTAAATTATTATTTTTATCCAACTATCACCAATTCTATAAACATCACACTCTATACTTTCATTTTTTCATATTATGTAATTTTATTATGTTTTATGTTTGTGCAATTTTATTTTATTTTTTAATTTCGTATGAATGTAGACACTTATGTATTCTGAAGTGAAATTTAAAATTTATTATAAATATCTTCATAATGTAATAGAAACACGCGTGCAAAATATTACATAAACAAATACACTAGTGGTACGTAGAGGGTCCCCCTGCATTAGGACAAACGTTATAATTATGACCCGGCATGCGACATAAGCCACATAAGTTCTCAGTTTTGTGATAATCGTCCATTTCAGTTCTAATGCGATTCTTTTGTGGACGTCCTTTTTTGGTTCTTTTGATATCGGAGCGGGCGACAACCATGTCACCTTCATATGTTGGCCACAAACTTTCGCTTTGAATTACTGGAAAGGGTTTCTCATACACATTGTATACACTAACAGCTTTGTACACATCATCAATATAGTCTTGATAGGAAATGCAATATTTTGAACATGCAGCAATAGCATGCGAACAAGGCAAATGTAAAGCCCAAAACTTTCCACAGTCGCACGACTTTTGGATCAAGTCTACTTTGAAAAATGATCAATTGGTCGTCCTTCATGGGGATCCTCTGTTTCATTCGCCGAGAAAGTAAAACCCGCCTATCAAAATGGGTGACTTTGTGTGTGTTAGCCTTTTTCAGTGCATCTATTATCCTTTTCTGACACGCTTCAGCATACCCTTAACCATAAGCTAGCACGGCTGCTGAATCCTTTCCACATTTTGCAAATAGTGTCCCACACTTATAGTAGGTTGCTTGGACCAAAGCTGTGATGGGTTGGCTACAGATATCATTGAACACCGAGTTCATTGCCTCCGCAAGATTACTTGTCATGTGACCCCACTGGCAACCTCCATCATATGCTTGCGTTCATTTTTCGTTGGGGATATTTTCAAGCCACCTTAAAGCCTCTCGACTTTCCTCGGCAATTTTGCGCTTCAGTATTGGAATGTAGGCACACTTGGTGCATACCCTATATTGAAATAGAAAAAATGTTAGTGACCTTAATATGTTAGGGGCAAAATACTAGAAAAGTTTACATAATTTTAGATATTTACCCATATTAACATCACATTTCTGAAGTTTCTTGTCTTTGAATTGCCTCGTGAAGTTTTGGACAACGTGACAAATGCAGTACACATGCCTGTTGGTCAGCAAGCACGTATCTCATAAATTTTTATATTTGTGAGTACCATCAAGCCAATAGAGTCTCACTCTAGTATGGACTTTCTCTGCCGCCATCAGAGGACGCACAAATCATGCGGCATTACCATAAAATGGACTTGCGGAGGGGTATTAATGATTGGTCCACAAAATTTATGTCTGAATGCCAAAATTGGAATAACCGCAATCTCTATGTTATACAAGGAGAACAAGTTGCCGATTTACTTCCTGTGCTCCCAGCCGAGTATCTTGATCCATATAGAAGAAACTACATGCCATATCTGTCTGGGGATTATTTCTTGAATGACCCACGTCCTGTAATATCCCAACTCCTAAATTACCTAATTAATTTTAATTAGAGTTTTGTCTAATAAATTGGAATTAATTAGAGGAGATTAAATTAGTTAAGTCCTGAGAAATTAAGTGAATTATGTGTAAAAATTAGGAGCTCAAGTGAACCTAAACTACACACTAATACATTTATCTCACACTTATGAATTTGATTATCACAAGAAATTCAATCTCTTCCTCCCATTGCTCCCTCACGTGTCTCTATCTCTCATTCACTTACATCAACAACTCTTTAAGCCTTTATTCAAATAGAATTGCATACAAGTTATGACTCACTCATTCTTTACACCACAAGCTAACACCTCAACCTACTTCCAACCACCTCATCACTCTACAATGTAAAACTCACTAGAATGCATGCAAATCACTTTCACTTATCACACTACACCAGAATTTGAAGCACAAAAACACTCCCCTCTCATCTCTTCTCACGGTCAACAAACAAACAACCACAAAGCTCCTAAACCATCAACTCCCTCATGCTACATTTTGTTAGTTACTACCCACAACTCACCAAACACTCTCTTATTTCCAGAATTTCTCATCACCTGCAGCAAACAACAAGAATCATTATTAAGCCATTCCCTTTTCACTTCTTAAAACTCATCAATGTAGCTAAACAACAACAACATCAATACCACCCTTTTTTACCCAATAAGATTACATGCAAGCCAAGTTCTAAACACAAACCTGCACTGTTTTACTCTCAGAAACCTTCTTTATAAACCACCAAACTCAGTTGGTTCAAACCTCAAACAAGATCAAGTCATAGAAGCAAAAATAGGATTTTCTTCATTCTTCAAAAGTTCCAAATCTGTCTAAAGGGCGTGGGTATTGCTGGAGGTGCTGTAGCAGAATTAAAGAACCCAGAAGCAAGGATTTAAAGCTTCAAGCAGGTGGGTTCTTAGGCTAGGTAGTTTAGATTCCCCAAATTTACACATGCATGCCAACTTAAGAAAAATTAGGGAATTTATGTGTGAGAAGAAATAACTCTCAATTTCTTCTCCAAACAATCGTAATTTATGTTTATAATATTGTTACAATGGTTTGATTTGAGGATTGTAGGTGTTTGATTTGGAAAAATGAGTTTTCTGCAAAACAGGGGCTGAAATACGCAGTTCTCGCCCAGCGAGCAGCCGGCGAACCTTCTAGCGAGAGAACAATTTCTGGGCATAGTTTGAATAGTCCGGCGAGCCTTTACTGGCCCGGCGAGCCTTGTTAGCCCGGCGAGCTTTGCTAGCCCGGCGAGCATTGGCTGGCCCGGCGAAAAAAGCTCAGAACAGAACTTGTCTTTGGCTTGGGTTCGTTGGAGTGCTCATTGGGCAGGGCTAGTATGATCAACCTTAATTTTCACTATCATCTTAAAGCCATGCACTCGTTTTATATCCTCGAATTGAATTGATATTTTGTAACAATGGAATTAATATAAAATGCGAGTTGTTTGTAACCACGATGCAGTCTTAGGGCTTGACTTAGGGAATTTAGAAATGATGTATGCTCCCCGGGTTTGGGATAATTATGGTAGTATGAATTAAATTAGCATCAGTTAGTTATGTGCGATTAGTAATATCGCTTATGGACTTCATTTCTGAAGTTCCATCAGGAAAACTTTGTGAGCTGTATGCCGGAACGCTTTCTGTTCGCGGACAAGGCAGGCCTCTGAGATATGCTCACCTAAGAGTGTCTTGCAGTTAAAATCAATAAGAATAATTATGTGTTACACCTTTATTTTTATGCTTTATGATATTATGATATGAATATGTTATGACTAATTAGGTGCCCCGGCGTAGTCACCATTAGGAGGGTAGTAGGACCCACTGAGACTTAGTAGTCTCACCCCACTCCATTCAATTTTTTTTTTTGTAGACAGGTTACTTCGGAGCAGGGACCAGGATGGACCTGACGATTGGAGCCGAGCTTGGATTGTCAGCTTAGAAGACTTTGTCTTCTTCCTTGTTTTTACTTAATATGTTGTTCCTTGTCATTCATTTCCGCTGTTTGTATTGAATAATCATATTGTTATTCTAATGATAATGTGTTATTCAGTTAATTCTTTATAATTAAATGTACTCGGATTTCAATTATGTATGCTTCGACTAATTATTCTAAACATTTTAGTCGGGGTGTTACAATTGGTATCAGAGCAGGTCGATCCAGTATCGGACCTTGCCGTGAGTCATTACAATTCCTTCCTAAGTAGTACGGACCCTTTGGAGTCTGGACTGTCTATGCTGAAACCATCGCATGCTGAGCCCGTACAACTCAGTATTGTGCATGGTAGGCAGGGTATTACGGTTGAGAATCGAAGTGGACCGAGGTGGTCAAGTAAGAAGATCGTAGTGGAAGTGCAATTCAGAAGCAGTCTTTGACGAGGAAGTCCTTCTAACCAGATGTTAGAGCTGAAATAGTTAGGACTGCAGAAGTAAGTGGTACAATGCCAACGGGTATACAAAGAGTTAAGACGGAGTTATGGACTGAAATCACTAGTGGTAGGAAATTCGGGAGGTTGTAATGAAGCAGTTGTTAAGATTGTAGAGGGTAAGAACAATTTGATGGTTGTACTAATCGTTCGAAGTAGAATTGTTCATGGAAGAACGTAAGTGTGTAGGTCATTATAGTATCCAACTGACACCGTGTGTCAGGTAAATTTTCCGAACTTGAGAGTAACCATACCTCCTGGTGAACATGTTTACAAGAAACACGTAAACCAAGTAAGATTCAACTTTCAGTAAATCAGGACTCTTCCTAAAATACTTAACCTTACCTGTCAGCCGTGAGATTCGCCAATGTTGCCAGATCTGTTTAGTACCATATTAGATAAAAATAAGTTGAATTACCCACCCATAACAATACTTATCTGGGAACTTCCCAATAGACTATCTTATAGAAAGTCACCTCTTAATGCCTCCCTAAGTATAATTCAGCTTTTCAAAATCATAACTTGCATTCCTACAATACCGCTAGAAGCCAGAATCCGTTTAACATAACAAATAGCATTTCCTTTTAGCGATACCAGCCTAGGTCAGTTAACTCAGCAAACCATTTGAGATCAACCTTGATTAGAGTAACAATTAGGAATCATTTCACAACACCATGTAGATACCTGACTCAATTCATAAGGCATCATTCGTGAGCAGTAGAAACCAAAATCAAACCGAGTTAGCCCTTGTAAGTAGCAACCAATAGTTGTACCTTACCACTAGAGGTTGAGCACTATCAGATGTAACAGTTAGGAATTTCACCTTATAAACTTATCACCCATATAGACGTATTAGGTGTAGTTATTCATTTATCTTGAATCAGTAATTTAGTACCATAAACTACCCAACCAAGCATATAGGAAAATAGTTGAATTAGACTACCTTCGATTCAACACCTTCTTACCTTCTGGTCTGTCATGTTACCACTTAGGAAATTATTACAGGTCTACTAAGATAGTCTCAGCTTAACACGTTATATTAGAGATCACACTAAACCACTTGATACATAACCTCACCTGAATGATAAGTAAGAACGTCTCTTGACCACACTTAGTTATCAGGTAACCTACTCAATACTATCATACATCTCCTGCATTAGCAGCTTAGTGTTGTGGCTTAGGTAGATACCTTGTGAGAGAAATTAAGTTGAACCACCCGTATTATTAATTTCCTTAGACGCCAGTCCGCTATCTTATCACCTAGTACAATATCAATAGAAGCTCGTTACAGTAGAACAGTCTATCAACCTTAGAGCCAAATCACTAGCATTCAAGCCTCGATCAAGTTAGCAAAATTAAAAGTTATTGTTAACGCCTTCAGCCACCTAGATCAATCGTTGAGTACCTATGCAGTTATTCCATATCTAAAATAACTAAGTTGGATTTATCTTTTACTAACCACTCGACACTTGTACCTGTTCAGACCTTCGAGTTAGGAATTTGTCAGTAATAGTCAGCCTTCATTAAGAATGTCCGTCAATAAACTGAATTGAGCCTAGTTCCAGTGGGGCTCAAATTCCAAATTCATGACCATTCCTTCGGACCTTCACTAAACTAAGTTCGTTGAACCAGACTAGGTTGGATTGGGTATCCATTTGACATGGGAACATGAAACGGGTTCACTCCCTAATTTGTCTGAGTATGTCTCGGATAGATAATTCCTTCTCGTGCCCTATCATCTGTTAGTCGTAATTATCACTCGGAGTAGTTGAAAGGTAAACTACCCAAAATTCCTCAATATCGGTCAGTCAAGCTGACATTGTGGAACTTTGCCTATAAGTAATTATGTTCAGTCCTTCAGCTTTTCAGATATGTTGCTAGTAAATAAATATAATCCGTGGAATCCAGTTTATCTGGAGAGGACATGTGTAAATTCAATTCAAGCTCTCACTCATCGTATCGATCTTTTAATCAGTATTATTAGTCAATTATCCGTCGAACTATTCCGTTCAGTATCAGTATCAGTTAATCATATAGTTCTTTGTGCACTTGATCGACCCATCATTATTTCTAGTGCATTGAGTAAACTTTCGGAGTCTTATCAGCTAAATTCCAGTTAAGTTTCAGATCCTTCCAGTTACATAGAAATAGTAGCTAGTAGAAGTATTAGTACCTAGATACCTCATCAAAACTATTCTCTGAATTCGAGTTTGAACCATTTCATTCTCTGCCGACTGTTTTAGTTTCTCTGTACGTTATCAACCATAGAATCAGATCATCATAAATCAAATTTCTCGTGTAGAGTAAAAGAGCTTCCTTGTTGCGAATCCAATCTTTGCACTGACACATAGACTAATTTGGACAAGGGATTTAAATCCAGTCGCTGTGTTAAATGTGCAAAATCTTCCGTAATCAGTTAGCCACCGTTAGAATTCGATCACGTTAGCCAGATCTCTTCATTTTAGCCTATCAGCAAATTATTCAACCAACCTAACCGCATCCTTGAGGGAAGATTCGAACCTCAGTTCTTCGACAATGTTAAATGTACTACTCGATCACAGTGTTGTGCTAGGATGGATTGAAATAGTAGGTGGAGAATTCCGTAGTACTATGGATTCGGTTGCGGATGAGTTATCTTATTGGCGAAAAGATCTATAGTGCTTAGGCGTTTTCCACTCGTTTTACATTTTGATTAATCCTAGAGTTGTTTATACAGCACTATGGGATAGTGGTACGTGTGACGTGTCACGAGCTGCAACTGCAGCGTTCGGAATTGAGTAAAACCCCGAAGAGAAAGATTTTGGATTATTGACATCAACACTTAAATTTATCCCATTCAGCTATTCATATAGCGACAACCAGGCCAGATACCGACCTGTGGAAGTGTAGTATGGGATAATAATAATAAGTACGGTATGTTAAGGCGTTGTGAACATGTTGGACTGTAGTAAAGTGTTGAGAATGTAGTCGCCTACTGCTTTCATAAAGTCAAACAAGTGTTACTTTGTGGATTTATCTAAGGAGAGACGTAATAATGATAGAAATGATATTGGAAAAGAAGAGATGGTGTGTCACTGTGTTTAATAATTTGGAATAAGACAGTGATGACGCAGATAAAAAGGATGACTATAAGTAGTCGGATCAGAGTGCGCAACGCGAGATCAGACGAAAATATAATTAGATGATCAAATTTGGACGAATAACCCTTTGAGAGAGAAAAGTTTTATTCCAAGGAATAAAGGTAGTCAAGTGTTCTTGAGAAAAATACCAAAGTTGGAACTACGAGGTGTTTTCAAACGAAGAAATTCCATCCGAAGTATATAAGACCTTATCAGATCCTTCGACGCGTCGGTTCTATAACCTATCAGTTAGTTCCATTTCCATCCATGTCAGGGTTACACGACGTGTTTCATGTGTCTCAACTTCGGAAATTCATTCCCGATCTTTATCAGCCTATAGAGATTAATCTTCAGCCGGACATAATTTATCAACCGAACTCAATTTGTATAGTTGAACGTGATGTTAATATCCTTCGGAACCGAGAGAATTCCTATAATCCAAGTCGAATGGGCTCAGTCTCAAGACGATTAACCCACTCCGAAATGGGAATCTGTCATGGGAAAAGTTATTCTTATCCTCTCTAAAGTAAAATTTCTCAATTTCGAGGACGAAATTTCTTTAAGGGGGGTAGATTGTAATATCCCAACTCCTAAATTACCTAATTAATTTTAATTAGAGTTTTGTCTAAGAAATTGGAATTAATTAGAGGAGATTAAATTAGTTAAGTCCTGAGAAATTAAGTGAATTATGTGTAAAAATTAGGAGCTCAAGTGAACCTAAACTACACACTAATATATTTATCTCACACTTATGAATTTGATTAACACAAGAAATTCAATCTCTTCCTCCCATTCCTCCCTCACGTGTCTCTATCTCTCACTCACTTACATCAACAACTCTTTAAGCCTTTATTCAAATAGAATTGCATACAAGTGATGACTCACTCATTCTTTACACCACAAGCTAACCCCTCAACCTACTTCCAACCACCTCATCACTCTACAATGTAAAACTCACTAGAATGCATGCAAATCACTTTCACTTATCACACTACACCAGAATTTGAAGCACAAAAACACTCCCCTCTCATCTCTTCTCACGGTCAACAAACAAACAACCACAAAGCTCCTAAACCATCAACTCCCTCATGCTACATTTTGTTAGTTACTACCCACAACTCACCAAACACTCTCTTATTTCCAGAATTTCTCATCAGCTGCAGCAAACAACAAGAATCATTATTAAGCCATTCCCTTTTCACTTCTTAAAACTCATCAATGTAGCTAAACAACAACAACATCAATACCACCCTTTTTTATCCAATAAGATTACATGCAAGCCAAGTTCTAAACACAAACCTGCACTGTTTTACTCTCAGAAACCTTCTTTATAAACCACCAAACTCAGTTGGTTCAAACCTCAAACAAGATCAAGTCATAGAAGCAAAAATAGGATTTTCTTCATTCTTCAAAAGTTCCAAATCTGTCTAAAGGGCGTGGGTATTGCTGGAGGTGCTGTAGCAGAATTAAAGAACCCAGAAGCAAGGATTTAAAGCTTCAAGCAGGTGGGTTCTTAGGCTAGGTAGTTTAGATTCCCCAAATTTACACATGCATGCCAACTTAAGAAAAATTAGGGAATTTATGTGTGAGAAGAAATAACTCTCAATTTCTTCTCCAAACAATCGTAATTTATGTTTATAATATTGTTACAATGGTTTGATTTGAGGATTGTAGGTGTTTGATTTGGAAAAATGAGTTTTCTGCAAAACAGGGGCTGAAATACGCAGTTCTCGCCCAGCGAGCAGCCGGCGAACCTTCTAGCGAGAGAACAATTTCTGGGCAGAGTTTGAATAGTCCGGCGAGCCTTTACTGGCCCGGCGAGCCTTGTTAGCCCGGCGAGCTTTGCTAGCCCGGCGAGCATTGGCTGGCCCGGCGAGAAAAGCTCAGAACAGAACTTGTCTTTGGCTTGGGTTCGTTGGAGTGCTCATTGGGCAGGGCTAGTATGATCAACCTTAATTTTCACTATCATCTTAAAGCCACACACTCGTTTTATATCCTCGAATTGAATTGATATTTTGTAACAAATGGAATTAATATAAAATGCGAGTTGTTTGTAATCACGATGCAATCTTAGGGCTTGACTTAGGGAATTTAGAAATGATGTATGCTCCCCGGGTTTGGGATAATTATGGTAGTATGAATTAAATTAGCATCAGTTAGTTATGTGCGATTAGTAATATTGCTTATGGACTTCATTTCTGAAGTTCCATCAGGAAAACTTTGTGAGCTGTATGCCAGAACGCTTTCTGTTCGCGGACAAGGCAGGCCTCTGAGATATGCTCACCTCAGAGTGTCTTGCGGTTAAAATCAATAAGACTAATTATGTGTTACACCTTTATTTTTATGCTTTATGATATTATGATATGAATATGTTATGACTGATTAGGTGTCCCGGCGTAGTCGCCATTAGGAGGGTAGTAGGACCCACTGAGACTTAGTAGTCTCACCCCACTCCATTCAATTTTTTTTTGGTAGACAGGTTACTTCGGAGCAGGGACCAGGATGGACCTGACGATTGGAGCCGAGCTTGGATTGTCAGCTTAGAAGACTTTGTCTTCTTCCTTGTTTTTACTTAATCTGTTGTTCCTTGTCATTCATTTCCGCTGGTTGTATTGAATAATCATATTGTTATTTTAATGATAATGTGTTATTCAGTTAATTCTTTATAATTAAATGTACTTGGATTTCAATTATGTATGCTTCGACTAATTATTCTAGACATTTTAGTCGGGGTGTTACACGTCCACATCCATATGTCCAACTACATGATACCACTACACAATCGTCTTCCCAACAACAACAGCAACCCTCCCCACAACAATACAATCAACATCAACAACCACATACCCTTTTTCCAGACCTATCATTATACACCAACACTCACAATATACCAACATCCCAGATCCTCCACCATCTTATACCCTATAACAACAACATACCTCGATCCCACAACCACCACCATATACTCAATCATTTAATGATTTAGTTTATATGACCCCAATGCCACAAACGTGTAATCTATTCGACCACGTGAATTATTTGTCACCGGGAACTCAACGTTTTAATGAAGATTACGCACATATTTACGGCACAACCCCCAACCAACCCACACAAGCCCCACAAACCCAAGGAATCTCCCAAGATTTGATGTGGATAAAAGATACGAACGATATTGTAAATTCATCGTGGGCGGCTCTTGTTGGTCAAACTTCGACGCCGGCTCATGGTGGTCAAGGTTCGACATCAGTTGCGGAACAAAATAGTCCAATAACAGAACTCCATGATTTTTTTGGATTGAGTCGCGAGGAGGAGGGTGGACAATTATATAGACGAGGACATCGGCAAGGTCAACCTCCACCGTGTGGCACCGATTCACATAGAAATAAAGATGAGCATTAGTATTAGGACTATTGTAATAAAATATTTTTTTAATATATATTATTTACTTTTTTTATCATTTAATTTTCTTTTATCATAATTTTTTTATCATTAATTATATTTATTTATTGCCATTTATGATAAAATAAATAGAAAATGAAAAAAGTGAAAGATGAAAAATATGAAGTTTGTGAGTGAAAAATAAAAGTATACGGTGTGATATTTATAAAATTGATGATAGTTGAATAAAAATAATAATTTAAAAATATTTATTATTAAAAAAAAAACTATCTGTCCATGCAGGTGTCACGTCTGGCTGGATGGGCCAGGTGGCGCCATTTTGAATTTAGCCATTTGCGGTGTGCAGATTTTGTTCAAATGAGGGGTATCACAAGAATTTTTTTTTAAAGGGGGAGGGTATTGTGTAATTTTTTAATTTTTTTAAGTGTAGTCTCTCACAATAAACCTAGCCTCCGCAGCCGCTACTGCTACCGCCACCATCACAACTTTGTTCAACCATCACCATCTTCTCCTTCTCATATTTAACCGTAACCACAAAAGGAACAACATAGAACAAACAAACCCTTTCTAAACCCTTCTTCAAAAACCATAACCACTTTTCTTCATTCTCTGAACAATGTCACCAAGCTTCATCTTCGATCCTCAAAGCGACGAAGAAGACAAATTCTCCGAACACGAATCAGACGAAGAAGAATCACAATCACAATCAGAATCAGAAGGAGGAGAATCAGAAGATGAGCGCATAGAACAGCGAGTTTCAAAGAAGAAAACAGTGTCGCCATGGGACTTCACCAAATACACTGAGTCAGTTGCTGAAGAGCATGCTCGCAGAAGTACAACATCAGTAGATGATAAAATTTACGCCGTCAGACAACGTTCAGCGTCGGTCGTTGCTTTGCCCGACTCCGACGAAGATAGTGGCTCCGACGCTGAAGCTGATAAACAAGTAATCTTAGGTTTTTATTTTTCATATTCATAATGGTTAAAGTGTTCATTGCTTCAATTTGGTCATGTTTGAATTGACGTATCTATAAGTTGTTTGGGAGATAGCACTTGCGAGAATGTTTGGTAGAGCTTATGAAAACAGCTTATGACGTATCTATAAGTTATTTTCAGCTTATTTCAATAAGCTCTCTATGATAGGTTATGAAAACAGCTTATAGGTTATGGAAATAGCTTATATGAAATCAATTTGATTTGATTTGATCTTATGTTATATAAATAAATAGCTTATACATAACCACTTATTATGTAATAAACACTTAATTTAGCTGTCTATCCAAATAGAGCATTAGAGGAGGCATATTGTTTCGTGTTACAGAAGTTGTTTTTTGAATCATGGTAGAAGTTTAAAAAAAATGACATATTGGGTTTGGTTAGGATGATTATAGAAGAAGTGCACATTTTATCTTATTTTTAGAAGTTGTTTTCCAATTAGTGGTAGAAAGTTGTTATTTTGAAAATTGATTATTTTTTTGTGGGATTTGGTTTGTTTAGGAAGATTATAAAGAAGAAGAAGATGAAGAAGAGGGTAATGCTGGCGACAAAAAGCCCTTTTTTGCTCCTTCTGATGGAACATCTTTCAGTGCTGATTCCTTCTTGCAACTCAATTTGTCTCGCCCTTTACTTAGGGCTTGTGAGGACTTGGGGTTTACTAAACCAACACCAATTCAGGTTACTTTTTCGCTTTGTTTTTTATTTTGATTTGATTTGATTCTTACCATTATTGGTTAATGGTTATTTACTTATCTAATTACACACATGAGCCTTTGTCTTGAAAAATTTACTTTGCCTCGCCTTCTGAATCTTAGCATTATTGGAATTGGTTACACAGTTTCGTGCTCTGTACAACAGTCCAGATTGAAAAATTTACTTGTTTTTTGCATTTTGAATCTTGATTTTAGGCGGCTTGTATACCATTAGCATTGACCGGTCGTGATATATGTGGAAGTGCCATTACTGGATCGGGAAAGGTAGTCTTTCTGTTAACATTTATTTTGGTGATTTATAAATTTGTGATACCGAGCTTCTGTGTTTTGGTGCCTTATCTTTACACAACAATGTTTCTTGTAACGCCCATTGTCCGTATCCTGCTATCATGCAGACTGCTGCATTTGCACTACCTACTTTAGAGAGGTTGTTGTACCGTCCAAAACGCATGAATGCGATAAGGGTCCTTATTCTTACTCCAACCAGAGAGTTGGCAGCCCAGTAAGTATCCATATAATTGTTTTTTATAATTTTTGGATCACATATATCATGTAATAAAGGCATTTTAGGTTTGCCAGGAGGGTTAGTGGCATATAGATATTGAAATGTAATGTGAATATTTGTTTCTTTTACTTGGTTATGTATATGTATGAACATGTACGATGAATTTCTATGACTATGCATTCATGTTCTTCAGTGCTTCACAATCAAAAGCTTAAGCTTCTACGAGTATATGTAGCTCAGTTCATGATTGTGCAGTGAATGAATCTAGTTTTTATTTTTAACAAATTCTGCCTTTTTCTTTTTTTCTGTTGTGTTTTTTAACATACTCTGCCGTTTTCTTTCTGTTGTGTTTTTGAATAAATGAAAGAAAACCTTTGTTTTTTTTTTTTTTTTTGTAAATTTAACTAATAGTTTGTAGATTTTTTATTAGTCAAGAACTTCCATTGGAAGACAATTGGTGTAGATTTTTGAAGTACTTCTTTGTGAAGCTAATTGGTGTAGATTCATGACAACGTTTTTCTAAATATACGTTTATTCCTAATTATTTTTGGCAGAGTTCACAGTATGATTGAGAGGCTTGCTATACATACTGATCCAAGGATAAGGTGTTGCGTGATTGTTGGTGGTCTGTCAACAAAGGTTAGGTTACTGTTTCAATTTCATGATGCCTTATTTAAGCAAGAATAGAGATATGTGCTTCTTGTGATTCTCTCAGTGTACTGTTTGGGTTCCAAGGATCCTCTGCTGCCTTCTATCTCTTATGCAGTTCCATCAATAGATTTCCAGCCTATTTGACATGCAATAATCCTTTGCTCTTTATTTGTGCTTTAAAAGTGGTTATTTCTCATTCTAGGACCAAGAGGCTACCTTGAGAACAATGCCAGACATTGTTGTGGCTACTCCAGGACGCATGATAGACCATTTACGCAATTCTATGTCAGTGGATTTGGATGATCTTTCTGTTTTGATACTTGATGAAGCAGATCGTCTTTTGGAGCTAGGATTTAGTGCTGAAATTCAGGAACTTGTGAGTGTTTGTAACCCTATGATGAAAAAATCATTGTTGTCACATATGCTATTTCACAATTTATCTTGACATGTTTTTTGGAATAAAATGTGAAACACTTGATTGTTTAACAGGTTCGATTGTGTCCCAAAAAAAGGCAGACCATGCTTTTTTCAGCAACCATGACTGAGGAGGTTAATGATCTTATTAAACTTTCCCTATCAAAACCCGTGCGTCTTTCTGCTGATCCATCTGCAAAACGGCCAGCATCCTTGACTGAGGAGTAATTTCTTCACGTTCCCTCTGTATTTTCTGATTTAATCATTCATCTCATTTTATGATATTTAGATATATGTTGTATGATAAATGACAATCACAAATTATGGTGGTATGAACATGAAGGCATTTTGAGCTTGAAAAATAAAAGTGTTCTGATGCATGTGCAGAACTATTTTTTTTCTTCCAAAAACCTTTGCTCTGCAAAACTATTAAGTTAAGCTTTTTTGTAGTTTGCATTTTTTAGCATCTAGCAGTATCCCTTGAGCTTTGTTATTAACTATTGCTATTACTTTTTCAGGGTGGTTAGATTAAGAAACATGCGTGAAGTGAATCAGGAAGCAGTTCTTCTTGCAATGTGCTCCAAAACTTTTACTTCAAAAGTTATCATTTTCAGGTTTCATTTCAAAATTATTTACAATGTTTACAGGCACAGCTTGTGATAGTTGATTTCTTGAGTTGTTAGTGAAATCTTTTGTATAGCTAGCTATTTAATATATATAATGGTAATAGAAGCTATGTGGTTGGTTTTACTACGATCCCCTGTGTACTGTGTTAATGTTCATTATGAATTGGTCATCATATTGATAGTTGTAGATTACTAGTTTGTTGTGTGGAACTTTCTATAATCTTAATAAACTGAAAGTCTTTAGTCTTTATTTGAGATTTTCAATTTACATTGTTATTAGCACTGCTTTTGAATTTTTAACTTCTTTTTCACTGTTCTGCTACCTCTACTTACTTAATATTTTCTCATCTTGATATGCAGTGGAACCAAGCAAGCTGCACATAGGTTGAGGATTATATTTGGATTAGCTGGATTGAAAGCTGCTGAGTTTCACGGAAATCTTACTCAGGCTCAACGTCTTGATGTATGTTGCTTATTTTGATTTGCATGTTTTAACTCTTTGTTCTGCTAAGAGGAATTGCAGCTTTGAATGCTATTGTGGCAATATTTTCTCACATCTGGTTGTTTGTATAGGCTTTGGACCAATTCAGGAAGCAGCAAGTGGATTTTTTGATTGCAACTGATGTGGCTGCTCGTGTAAGAATTTATTCTATAAGAATTGAAGTTTATTTCTTCTTTTATCACTTTGCATATAGTAGTAATATTAATATCTTTTATCATATACTCTCAAATCCCAACATAGGATAATGATAGTGAAACTAGGTTATCGAAAGAGATACATAAGTTTATCAAGGGCGTGTTTGATTCATACAAATAGAGGTGTTTAAAAGGAAGAGAAGGGAGAGGAAAGATTGTATTAGATGGTGTTTATATGAGAGAACAGAGGGATTTTAATGGAGGAAAATGATAAATTACTTTTTTACACCCTTATCATGTGAAATTTAACATAAAGGATATTTTAGTCAATCATCTAAAATTCTATGAACACCACTTCTCCCCCCTCCAAATCCCTCCAATATTGGAGGGTACCAAAATTTAGTCAAGACTCCGGTGATTTTTCTCCCATCCTCTCCTCTAAAAAAACAAGAAACAAAAGTTTAAAAAAATCCCTCTCCTCCAACCCAACATATTAGTGTATCTGTGTATGTAGTTTAACCTTTGTAATATTAGTAGTTAAGTATTAGTTAGTCTGTCTGTTATGAATTCTCTGAAAATTCACAAAACACTACCTAAATTTACGGCTATTAGCATTTTCTTTTGCCATCTTGGATATATATATTATTATTATTACTACTACTATCATCAGTATCATCATCATTACAAATCCTAAATAGTTGTGCTACCACTAATCCTAACCCTAATTGTATTAATCAATCATAGCCTTTAAATCCTTTCCCTAATTCCACAATTTTAACTAAACAGCTCCCTCTTACGTGAGTTAGATAGTAAGTGGAGTGATTAAATGCTTTAATTCATAGCATAAATGCAAGAATCCAAAGCCAATAAAATTGCTCTAAGCGTAATGCCTCTCAATAAATCCTTACTGTTCATCCTTCTTCACCTTTAAGATTATTTGTAGGTTCATCATTCTTTAAGATACTGTTGCATATAAAAGTATTTCAAAATGCATACAGACATATATCGATCTATGTTGTATTTACGTAAGTTTTATTGTTTATATTATTTTAATAATATCTATTGTTTCAATTACTGATTTACTATTTATGCAAATAATATTTTGACATTACGTTATAAAACAGCGCATAAGACCCATGCGTCGTACGGGTCGTCTAGTATATATTTAACAGTCACTTAATTTTACTTATAGGGGCTTGACATTATTGGTGTTCAAACAGTTATCAATTTTGCATGTCCACGCGATCTCACCAGGTATACTCTATGAACCATATCGGTGGTAACTGAAAACTCTGCTCTTGATAACTAATATTTTGACGTATTAGCAGTCTTGTAATTTTGTTGTACCTACAGTTTGTCACTGCTCTGTATTGCTAATAGGCCCCAATGTCTTGTACACGATAGATAACATGTTGATCTCACCTTAAATATAATCTCATTCTCTCATGGCTAATGACTTTCATATCTTTATCAACTCTGAAGCTATGTTCATCGAGTGGGTCGTACGGCAAGAGCTGGAAGAGCCGGATCTGCTATTACATTTGTTACCGATCGTGACCGATCACTTTTAAAAGCTATTGTGAGTACCCTTTGGAGAATTTCTGTATTTGTTTCCAGCATTCTTTTTGCATTGGCTATGTCTACTGATATTAATTTTCCTATAGAGAAATAGCCATTCATTGTATATCTACTTTTTTTTTTAAGTGGCTCATTGTATATCTACTTATTTTAGTTTTCTCATGGTCTGGATTATATGGACCTTTAATGTTGGCCACTCAATATAATATGCAGGGAAAATCCATTATTTATAATTCTTTTCATGGATAGTTGCATGTTTAGGGAGATAACAGATAACATAAAATAAGAAAATGAAATTTGTGATGTTAATCTGGCCACTATATAATCTTTCACGTGAATGTTGATTTTCAATTAATTAGATAAAAAGGGCTGGTTCAAAGCTGAAAAAACGCACTGTTGCTGAGCAATCTATATTAAAATGGTCTCAAGTAATTGAGCAAATGGAGGATCAGATTTCTGAAGTACTTGAAGAAGAGAGGTTCTGATTACATTTAATTGTTAAGGTTTCATTGTTGTTTCTTTTTCTTTTATATATTGTACTAAATTCTGACTTTCAATTTCTTCAGGGAAGAAAGGATCCTAAGGAAAGCTGAAATGGAGGCCACAAAGGTATCAGTTACTTCGGCTTTACTTGTCTTTAATCCTTGTATAACACAATGTAATTATGCTTGATTTTTATCTATTGACATCTTATCTTAACAAACACCGTTTCCAATTACTTAGAATATTGTCTTAATAGTAGTACTCTACCGTATTCTGTAAATTTGATTACTTTCATCTTCTCATTAATAAATCACACTTTTATATGTTATATTTTAGGCCGAAAACATGATTGAACATAGGGAAGATATCTACTCCCGCCCGAAAAGAACCTGGTTTGTTACAGAGAAGGAGAAGAAGCTTTCGGCAAAAGCAGCAAAGGTACAAATGTTGTTTTATTTTGTTGATACGCCTCTAAGAACAATCTGATTATGGATCAATTGTGTCCATACAATTCCTTAGCCTATATATATGGGTTAATGTTAATTAAAATGATTCAATTCTGACCATAGCGATACAAATATGCTATCCTCTAACGCCTACACATGATATGATACCGTCAACGCCTAAGTATTATGCATGTGAAAAAGGCTGGCCATTTTCCTTCTATGTTCTCCAATCTTTAGCAGTGAAGGTGGCATGCTGCCTGCCGAACTAGTGATACAAATATGCTATCCTCTAATGCCTATACATGATATGATACTGTCAACACCTAAGTATTATGCATGTGAAAAAGGCTGCCCATTTTCCTTCTATGTTCTCCAATCTTTAGCAGTGAAGGTGGCATGCTGCCAGCCAAACTAGTGATTAACTGACATATTTTTGGTTCCAATTCTGCTATTGATTGGTAAAATGCAGCCTGGTGTTGATAAGAAATGAAATGAATGTTAACAGGCATCCTTGGATAAGGAAGACGGTTCTTCTCATAAGGTGGTTAGTGCCCAGCAAGCTGAAGACCTAAAATTGAAGGAAAAGAGGAAGCGGGAACGAGAGGTATGTGTTTCCCAATCTTGTTGTGCATACAGATCAGTTTGATTTGTTAGTTGTTATATATAAAATGTACATAAGGTTGCCTGTACTCTTTGTTTATTTGATGGAAATATCTTCGATGCAGAAAAATTTACCTAGAAAGAAGCGCAGAAAGTTGGAAGCAGCTAGAGAGATGTTGGAGGACGACGAGCAAGATGACAAACCAAGAGTAAGCACTCCTTTCACCTGTTAACTTTCACTATATGGTTAAGGTTGGGATGTATTTCTTATTCCTCATTTTCTGTCCCACTGAAATTGAAATGCATAAAATTGCAGGGTAAGGGGACAGATAAGAATGAGAAGGCTCGATTGACACTTGCTGATCTTGCATACCGACGTGCAAAAGCAGTAAAGGCCACCAAGAGGGCACTAGACTCTGGCAAGATTGTGAAGAAGCCTCAAAAGAAACCTAATAAATCTAATTCTTCACGAAAGCCTTCCTCTTCAAAGACAGAAGACATGCGGGAGGCATTCCAAAATGACATGAAGGATAAAAAGCCAAAACAAAGAGGTTCCGGAATAGGAAAGAAGGCGAAGAAATCATTCAAAAGCAAGTCAAGGTATCAATTAAAAAATCTATCTCATTTTTTAAACTATTATCTGATCTTTTTAGGCATCGATAGAAATATTAATTTCATTGTTGATCGACTCATAAAAATGTCTTCTGTTTCTGTTCTGTGATTGATCATTGATGTGGAGTTGTGGACTGAGGCTTTTTAGAGGGCAACTTAACAAATAATGATATAATCCTTTTCATTTTCTTTGTGATAAAAAATGTGATATTTCATTTCGGTTAATAAATTTGTGATATTTCATTTTATTTTCTAGTGTAAATATGGTTTATCATTTAATGCACTTCTATAACTCTCCCTTGTATTTATGTGCCTATAGTAACTATGATGTTTATGGTTGTAGGTACCGTTTGGCCTAGCTGATTTCAAATTTTTTTACTCAATAAAAGAAGAAGCTAGGCTTTTGTCAAAAAAAAAAAAAAGAAGCTAGGCCAAACAGAAAAAAGTTGCTTAACTTTTGAAGCTAAAAAAAACAACTGTCAAACAGTTTTAACTTTTTCTAAAAGCTTGTATTATCACTTTTAGCTTTTAGATAGCTTCTAAGACTTAAAAAAGTCAGGCCAAACGATACCGTAGTCTTAGTAATGAAGTTCTACTCACTCCACTTGTTTATGCAAGTCTAATTAATTAATGAAATATTATTCAAATTCCCTTTCAGGTACAAGAGGAAGTAGTCTGAGGCTAATAATCCTTGTCATAGATATATGCATGGAAAGTCAGGAAACTTGCAATGTGTGTTCTTTTGCTAACCTCACAGTCAGATCTTGTCTATTGCTTATGCCATATCCATTTTTGTCACACTTGTAATTGCACCTGATGCCTCCTGTTTAAGACGTGTAATCAATGAAGAGGGTGGTGCACTGCCAATATATATTTAATTTCTTAATTATATTGTATAACCTTAGCTTGATTCTTGTCAGAATTATATTTATAGCAAATCAATTTTGTAATCCTAGTATGTGATTGAGTTCCAAATGCCATCGATAGAAAAATATTTATGAAAGAAGCTCATAATTTTGTTGCTCTTGAGTCTGCTGAACATCTGTTAAGACACCCACCATTATGTAATGATTTGGCATGCTTGTTGGATAATCAAAACAAGTGCAAATTCAAAATTCGATTGCATGAAAGGAATATATTTTGACACATACAAATAAATAATTTTTTTTAATATCGTGATTAAATTTATTTATCTTTTTAGTAATTATGTTCATTTGTATGTATTCAAATATTTTTTTATTTGGGGTTGTGCTTAAGTATGATTTTCTCCCAATGAATAATAAATGGCTCTATACAAAATAAGGGGGATTAAAAAATAACATAATAATTTTATTGTTTTTAGGTTTACTGAAAAAAAAATATGTATCTAGATCATTTTAATATCTATATATATATATATATATATATATATATATATATATATATATATATATATTATTTAATATATTTAAAAAGAAATTAGAAGTTGCTCCAAGCGGCCAGTTTTGATTGTTCCTATGTGCGATTCCATTCCCTTGGTTGTCTTTGTTCCTCGCGATCCTCATCCTCTTCTTTTTAACGAACTTTCTGTTACCGCCGCAAATCATCAACAGACATCTTCTCTGATCATGTCAAACTTTTCTATCCCCTGGTCTTTTCTCCGATCTTAGTTAAGCAACCTCAAAAACAACAAAAAACCTTTGCTCAAGTGGTGAACAATATTTGCTATATTCCGACGAGTCAATTAACAAAACCTTGTGTAAAAGGGAATATGATATATATCGCCATTCCAAATGATGATTATGAAGCTGGGATTGACGATTGCAAGCATTGCCTCCATGGGAGAGTTATTTGGCCTAAGGGTGCAACCCCTGTATCTGTCGTTGCCTTATGCACTATGCTAGCTTCAATGTGGAAATCAATTGGAAGATGGGGCATTACATCATTTGGTAAGGGTTTTTTTTAATTCACTTTTTCCTCTGTTGAGGATGTTAGAAGTGTAAGAGCTGTTAATTCATGGAATTTAAATCCTGGATTTCTTAAACTTTTCCCTTGGACAAAAGATTTTAATCCTAGTGTGCAAAATCAATATTCTATCCAAGTTTGGGTGTGTATTCATGGCCTTTCTCAAGAGTATTGGCGTCCAAAGATACTCTTTGCCATAGCTAGTAGTGTTGGAACCCCTTTGTGTACGGATGCTGTAACTAATAAGCCCAAATTTGACCTTACTTTTGGTCGTTTTGTTAGGGTTCTGGTTGATTTGGATATTTCCAATGAGTTGAGTTATAAGATCATTGTTGAGAGAAAATGATTTGCTTTTTTCATGTAACTAGAATATGAAAATTGCAAGATCCTTGTAAGAATATTGGTCATCACTTTGAAAATTGCAAGAAGAGAGTTTCTACTTTTGCAGCAGATAAAAAGGACTTATCTAAGAAAAAATCTAGACAGGAACCGAAGCAAATTTATGTTCCCGTGGCAGGAAAAAAAAACACTGAAATTGTGGATCTTGAAGTGTCAAGTCCATCGAAAGGAAACATTGATACTAGTAATATTGTCACCCCTCCCGAGCCTAAGTCAAGTATCGGTGATAAGGTCACTTCTCCTAGAAGGGGTGAATCTAGTTGTGATAGAGAAATGCAATTGCAAGTTGGCTCGCCTGTTTTAGAGCCTTGCAAGCTTTCAAGCTGCGACAACTGAAGTTATTGTGAATCCTACAATAGATATTGAGCTAGTGCAAGTTGAGGATGTTCTTGCTATTGAGCTAGCTAAGAAACCGAGTGTGGAGCCACAAAGTATCATTCCGAACTTGCGGATTGTTGGTTCTTGGAGTGACGCGGTGATAGACGCAGACTACATCCAAGATCCCTCTTCTTGGTGCGGTGCGACTTCTTCCAACGTCATTACTTCTGATGCTATTATAAATCCTCATGTTGCTGATGACTTAGAGATTTTAAGAGTTTGGAAGGATAAGGAAGCTAGTAACATTTGTCACAAGGTGTATACTGATGTGGAAGAACATGCGGCAGCTATTAATTATTTGAAGAATCGCCCTCCTGCTATGGAAGAGCCTTTCATTGAGGTGGTGTCTAAGGCAAAAAAAAAAAAAAATATGCAGAAGAAATTTCAGGTTCATAATACCCGCTCTAGGGGTAGGCCTCTGGGTTGAGTTTTACTTGGTTTGTTATGCTTTTTTTACTTTCTTTTGGTTTGTTACACTTTTTATTTTCCTGTTTTTTTTTTATTTCTTTTTTTTTGTTTTTGCTTGAGAAGGTTTTGGTCTTTGTCCCCCTTCTCCTTTTGTTTTCGATCACTTTTTATATATTTCTAGGGTGCTTCAGATGATTCTTCATCTGCGCCCTTTTGCTTAAAAAAAAGTATTTAAAAAGTTATTTTTTACTTATATTTAAAATCGAATAGAATCAAACGATAATGTGGTGCCCACATAAGAATAAGGATTAGATTATGAAATTCAATTAAATAAGATCCGTTATAAAATTCAACGTAGCCCCACAAAGAAATAAGCAACTACATTATTTATTTAAAAAAAAAACATATTTTTAATTTTGTATGAGTGATCAAATTTTATGATCAAACTTTTGTGATCAGACAAGAGTTTCTCACGATGAAATGATTAGTACCTCCGTTTCTAAATGTAAGACATATTTGAGAAAATTACTAAGATTAAAAAGGTTGTCTGTGATATTAAATTTGTTAAGAATTGATATTGTTTTTACAATTTTATCTTTTAATAAAGAGAGTGAATTAATGTCTTCTTTAGAGTATTCATTATAAATTATAGAAAAATATGTGTTGTAATTAGTAGTATATTGATAAAAAAATAGAATTAATATTTTAAAAATTTTGAAAGGAATTTTATAAAGAGACCAAGAAAATCTCAAAAAACGCTTACATTTAAGGACTGGGGTAGTGGTGAAAGTGATGTAAGTCAAAGACAAGATAAACAAGTCTAGGATATGGGTAAGTGGTATATGTCTCCCATGATGGGAGATTAATTTTCACCCTTAGATTACAATGATTTACAATAGACCATAATAATATTTATACACTTTCACTTCCTCTTCTTGTTTTTTAACAAAACATCCCAATTTTTTTTTAAGAAATAAATATATTTTATAAATAATTTCTATTAATTATATATACATATTCGTACAAATATTAATATAAATATTAGTTTAAAATTTGTATCACTCAAAATATTAATTTAATTTTGTAATCTATCTTTTTTTCCTCCTTAAAGGCTCCACCCCTTTATTTTTTACCAAAAATAAATAAATAAATTTGTGATAAAAATAACATTGTTAAAATGAATCCAATAAAATTCTTTTGTTTTTCTACTTGTTAACAATTCTTTATCAGTTATCAACAAAAAATATTTGTAGATAGCTATCAAAACCAAAATATGATGGACATTTATTAAAAATAAAAACTATGATTTTATGACAGAGAAAAAAAATTAAACAAAGAATTGTATACAGCATAATCATATGCAGCTTACTTAAGACTAGTACAAACGTACAATGACACGTGAAATGCTGAGCAGGAAAATGCGCACCATAGCTGTAGTTGTTGGCAGAGAAGGACAACAAATTGGCGTGTGTTTCTAATTTGGTCCCGTGAAGAAATGAATAAGCTCTTTCAGTTTCAGGGTCCCCCCCTACAGGCTACACACACAAATAGCTCAGTGAGGAGATGGCAAGTTGCACTGCACCACCTTGCTTTCCTCATTTCTTTCATTCATTCATTCCCCCTTTCCTACTTTGGTTCAAAGCCACGCCACATAGGTCATAGGTGTCCCAAAATTATTTGGTATTATAAGCCAACCATTAATTTTTTGACACCATATATTAGTTAACTTTATGTCTCTTTACGTTTTACTTTTAAATTAACAAAAAAAATATTAAGCAAAGTCTACATGTTGTCAACTAAGACATTAAACTCAAGTGGTTAATGACATTCTGTTCGAATATGATGAGAAAATTGGAGGAAAATTTGGTATGAAAATAAACACAAGTGTTGGAGCTAAGTTTGGTATGAATTGAAAAAAAATATTTCTAAGTTCCACATAAAAGAGATCACTCAACTTAATAGTGTTTACATATTATAAAGTGGCCTCTTCGGGTGTGCCCTAGGAGGTACCCCGTTTTGTAAATGGTGGACCACATATGCGTTGTTTCGAATATTGTGCGCACCACCATCCGGCCACATGTTAATTGTGCTTAAGACAAACGGTCATGTGTACGTGGCCTTAAAAAAATAGTTCCTCAAATCATTCTCTTCCTTACTCCGATCAGTTTTTCTTTGCAAAAAATAATTTTCGTTGTTTTATTTTTGAGTGGCTTTGTCATTACAAAATTGATACTTGCTTATTAATTATTGAATTGATTCATCGAATCAATAGAGGGTGTGTTTTTGTCTGAATTCTACAGTGCAATAGCAATTCAATATTGAAATCATAAAACTGTTTGATAATCTTCCTTGCACAATTTGGATAGTGCCGTGAAATGTCTTTAAGAAAACGACCTAGTCCGCGACTTAGCTATAAATTCTTCAGTGGTGACTTTTGAAAATCATTTTTTCTAAATCCGAAAACATCAGATTCTTTTAGGACGAATTATTTGGTAGAACTGGAGTTTGAGTTCGATTCTTGGTGGAAATAATTATTGACTAGACTTTATTTATCTCGTGATTAACCTTTGAATTACCAAACTACATTCTCCTGAAAATCAGAGAGTTAACACCAATTTTTTTATATATTGTGTTTTATTGTATTTACCCTTGCCTAGTCAATAATCAAGAAAATTGGACTCAAACTATTAATTAGTTTTACTAAAGAACGGATCATTTGAAAGAATTCAAGTTTAATTTATGAGTAAAATAATTCTTAGTTATATCTTATTTATCTCACACTCAAACTTATCTACCTTCTTTTCCTAAAAACTATAACAATTGTTTTTGCCTAGTCAATAGATTAGATTTTAGTGATTTAATCGGTTCTAATTAATGTCAAATCAATTAGAAGTATTCAAATTCAATATCTCTAAAAAGTAAATAGTTAATAAGAAGTGTTTCTTTAGGATCTGGATTCCGCAACTTCAACGATAGGTGCAGTCGTACAGTCATGCAATTTAAACCGTACGATCTTGATCGAATGGTTCAAATGTTAACTCAAACTTTTATATTAAAATAAAATAAAAAATTATCTTAAAATATAATCTGTCTGATCATGATCAAACGGTTCACAATCCATGACTGCATGCAGTCACAACTGCACAGAATTTGTTTCCGTTTCTTTAGCATCTCAATGAATTTGACAAGATTATAGTGAACCATCAATCAAACTCAACTCAAGTCATTATAGTCACTTTTCTTAAAAAAAAACTAAAGAGGTTAAAACGAATGTTTATTTGATATCACGGTGACCTACCCTAATTTGCAAAAACTACACTTTATAGCTAACTCACCAAACATGTAGCAAGTAAATATTGTATTCAAATTTCAAACCTACCTTCCTAACATTACCATAATATCAATATGTGTATGGAAAAATATAGACCATACAGTTGCAAGTTGTACAAGAGCAAGTTGGAATAGCATGCTCTTCTACCCCACATGATGTTGTAAACCAACTAGATAACTAATGGCTTGTTAGAGTCCATTTGGGTGTGAAGTTATGTGGGTCTCATTAAGCCAACTTTTATTTAATTGTAACATCAACACCTCAACAAAATTCAAGCTCCCTTATGTTATATCGATGTGACAACACTTTTCTTCTTTGTGGGCACTCTATTCACAACTGAAAACTGCTTTAACGGTCATTGCATATTGTCTTCTCTTGATCTCCACCACCAACTTATACTACAACTTAATTACAAGATGGCAATGGATCATCTTTTATTTTTTCTCATTTCTTTTTCTCTAATATTAAAACGTTGAATGATTTAAAGTGCCTTTCAGTCTTTAATTATAAATATTTTTTTTTAAATTAATTGAATAACTGATGTATGAATTTGAAAAGTTGATTTTTGCTTACAATTAAGTTGCAATAATGTATATGATAGTTGGACATCAATCTATCATGTTTATATTTTTAAAACTATAATAATCGAAGAAATGAAAAGAAAAAAAATAGATATCTTTCATTTTTAAAAAAAATACCCAAGATATAATTTAAATCTTGATGAACTCAATTACTCGAACGAAATATGGTTGTCTCCGGTTAATCTACATGTAAAAATGTGATAGACGGATTGCTTCTTAACAAAGAGGATTAGGTTGAGAGTATCATTCGAAGTTTGTTAATATGAAAACCGAGTAATTTCATAATTTTTTTAATGAGTCAAGTATTCCGAACACACAACTATGAAGACCGACTCTTTGAACTCGGTAAAACCACATCAGCAAGAAAGTTTAATCTCAAAAGTTTAACACTGCTACATTCTCGAAGTTTAGATTTAAGCTTGGAAGGGAATAGCGATCATCATCCGTTGCATATTTGAGAAAGAGAACATCACAAAAATGTTTAGGCAAGAACAGTTCATCAATACTTAAATAGGTTCAGGACAACCAAACAATAGGGTATATGGTTCTCACTGTCTCACTCAATGTAGGGCTAAAATCATTCCAACTCCTCCTTAGGCCTTAGGAGGTTGGGGCAATTATGGTACGCTAAATGTGGGGGTACCCTCCATATTGAAAATGTTACCCAAAAAGGAGAAATGCATGTTGGCACAACACAAAATGTCTGTTAAATAGGCATGAACAAAACATAGAACATGTATACACAACAAAATTTAGGCGTTCAACAATATTTTGCTATTCATGATGATGAAATAGAGACATAAAAATCACAAAATCATTTGATTGCCCATGTAGGGAATAATAATAGTACTAATAAATGTGTCATTGCCAACACTACTCAAGTCAATTCAATTGCCATAACAATCAAAGAACGGCGGTAAGAGAGAAAAAAATGTTTTAACGCATAAATCTAATGCCTTATCGAGTGTCGCATTTTCTGAAGTTACATTATGAATGGAGAAAACCAAGTTAGTTGTTGCTAAAGTTCGTAAACTGTTAGCAAAGTAGATCCAAAGAGGCCCCTATGACTTGAAAATCAAGCCCTCTTGTCCTTCCAGGTGCACCGCCTTTTAGCGAGGAAACATCCAACATGATCCTGTCACAAGTCAAATGCAAAGTTAGCACATTGCCCTTTAGTGCTAAATAAAGGAAAATTATAGGACTCGGGTAAATTTGGTTTCTTAAATCGAAAAAATTCCAAAAGGTGATCCAAATGAACTAATATGATTCAGTTTCGTGGATCATTTTGAAATTTTGTTAATCTCAGAAATGTCATGGTCCAACATATGCGATTGCAGAAACTAAATTGAAGATTCGCTCAAAATTTTAGAAGGCTTACAAATTCTTTGTCTCCTTCTCTAGTCCGGAAGAGATGATGATTTTGTCATCAATTTTAGACACTGAATGATCCACTGGTAGATTAATCTCTCTAGGTGCTGCTGGATTGACAGATTTTATACATGTCAATATATTTTGATTACTTTCATAGCTTTAAAAACTGAAACTATACATTTAGTTTGACTACTTTAGAAAAACTCTTACCTGATTTAGGTGAAGCAGCGACAAAACCATCAAGTCCCAATAATTTCTGCACCAATGGATATACTTGAATTAATTAGCATGATACAAACTTTTTCAGGATTTGAAAAGTTTTTGCTTTAGCAGAAGTTACCTTAAGTTTTTCATAAGACTCCTCAAGGTTGTCATTGTATAACATGAAATCAAATATATTAGAAGATGTCCCCTGCTCAATCTCAGCTTTGGCATTACGCAGTCGCTTCAGGATCTGTTCCTCTGTCTCAGTTCCTCTGGTATCCAAGGATTAAATTAAGCCCAAATTTTGAACTGCTTGCGAATTAAAAACGCATCATTAAGCTCAAGACACAACTCACCTGTCACGAAGGCGCTTCTCGAGCTCTTCCATTGATGGTGGACAGACAAAGATGAATATGGCTTCAAGAGAACTAGCCCTCACAGATTTTGCTCCTTGAACATCAATATCAAGAATACATCTCTGCAAGTATTATAGAGAAAGGCTTAGGCTTCATTTTGATTAGGTAACAGCTACGGTATATCAGCTCTAATATATGGCATTGATATTTAGCCTAATGTAATGTGAGGTTATGATGTGCCTCTAACACAAAGCTATAATTCACACAGTTCAGCAATGACAACTCTAGAAGTTGAGAAATCCTTACATTCAAGATTTCATAGGTGTTTTTATAAAGCAAACAATTCTTGGAACTTCATGGAAAACAACCATATATATAATCAAACATTTGGCTGAACTAAGAATGAATAAATGCAAAGCAGAATGAACTTACTTTTCCTGCATCTGCTACCACTTCAACAGCTTCAACACTGGTTCCGTACAAATTACCATGGACAGATGCAAATTCGAGAAATTTTCCATTTTTAATCTCTTTCTCCATCACACTCTTCTCGGTAAAATGGTAATGGACACCGTCTTTCTCCATATTTCTTGGACCACGGGTTGTATGGCTCACAGAAAAACCAAACATTGATGGGAATTCCTTCATGAGCATTGATATCAGTGTTCCTTTACCAACTCCCGAAGGACCACTAATAACAATAGGTTTCTCGGCATTGCCTATCATACCCTTACTCCACGCAACAACCTCAGTCCCCAATTTTTTTCTCTGCTGCCTAACATATTCAGTGTCCACCTAGAAATAATAATAGAAAAATCAGCATTTATTAATCTCTATAACACCGACACTTCAGATCAAAAGCATGCCAATGACACTAACAAGACACCGACATATGTGATTACATTCAATTGTGTCATTTTCTCAAATCATTACTAGTGTCAACGTGTCAGTGTTGTGTCTATGTCAGTGCTTCATAGTTCACTATACAATATAGAAATCTAATTCTGTTTTAGATCCTTTTTATACAACTCACCTCTAGGAACCATATTTGATCATCTAATTTAGAACCCTTCTTAAGAACTAGTATCCGGTTTTCACAAAGCACTGTAGAGTGACCTTTGCACGACAAGGGTTTGGTGCCTAGCACAGTTGGGTGAACCCTGCAATCCAAAACAGATATCAGAAAACAAAAATCCTTATAAAAACATTGATGAAGCTAAGAAACTTCAAACTGACCATTCTCCAAGACTACGGTCAAAAATTTGAACGTCAATGGACAAAGTTCCATCACCAGCTCCAACAGTGACATACTGTCAAACAAATGGAGGCCCAGTTTTTGTTTTAGGAATAAATTGGCTATATCTAACTAACCTAATTAATCAATCAATATATAAAATTAAAACATGATCTTCAAACATAAACCATAATCTTACCGTTTTATCGCCAACGGTAGTAGTTGTTTTGCAAGTTCCATTTTTCAATTCAAGACCATTAAGAGGTCCATCCTGAAGATCCTCCACAAGAAATGCAGGTGCTTCTCCCTATTGATCACAACCAAACAAAAATCAAATTAAACACATGAAAACAAAACCACTTTGATCCACATTTGAAAATCACAATCTACCAACATTCTCGTTGAAAATTAAACATTTTTTTTACATCAATGAAATAGTAGAGAAGAGAAAATATATGCTTACCATATAGAATTATGTGTATATAATCCTGGTTTAAACCCTGACCAAAAACCATAAACAAAAAAATAAAAATTATTAAGAGATCTAGAACTATATTCAAATTTCCATTAGAAAACAAAATCTCAATTGAAATTATCACACATTACAAGTAGTAGCATAACAAATAATATCCAATGAGATTCAAATAGAGACAAATCAAGATTCCATCAACTTCCATGAAAAAAGGAGCAACAGAAATTCATGGAAGAAATCATCAAGTTTGGATTTTTATACAATATATGAATCATTCTGATCCATCCTATTTAAAATATGAAGAAAAATTATTTAAAAAAACAAAAAACAAAGCAATGCAGAATTTTATGACAAGTAAACTAGACCAACATGAAAATTGAAAAAAAAAAAAAAAAAAAAAAAAAAAAAAAAAAAAAGAGAAAACAAAAACATAAAAAATGGGAAATTTTTGAGATGGGGTTATGAAATAAGAAGAAATTAGATCAAACAGAACAAAACCCAGATCACAATGTGAAAAAAGATTAAATCTTGAACAAGGTTTAACCGTGAACCTTGAAGTTACCTTAAGAAACGAAGCAAGAACAAGGTGTTGGAAACCTTAAAAATATGATTTTGTTTTTGGTTGAAGAGAGTTATTTGTTGTTGTTGTTATAAGAGTAAAAGGAAAAAAGGGTTTGAAGAAAATGTGAGAGAGAAATTCATATTTGTAGGCGCAAAAGAAAAGAAAAAAGGGGCGGCTTTGATTTTACAAACCTTCAATTTCAAGGACAGGCAAGGACCTCTTTCCGTTTTCTTGTGGGGGTGCTTATGAAGCTTCTTCTTTTTGTTTTCTTTATTCATTTTTGGCAAATCAAATATTTTCTTCTTTTCTTTTCTTTTCTTTTTTTTTTTTGTGTTTGAAACTCTTAGCTCAACCGGTAAATATCGATATTCAAATTATTATTATATGAAACATTTTATTTGATTTAAAATTTTGATTTTTTTGTTGGGTTTTATATTGGTGTATCATGGATCTGGATTAAGTGAATTCAAAAGTAGGTACAGTCGTCCAGTTAGTAGTTTTAGGCTGTATGATTATGATCGGTCGATCTAAATATCACATTAGAATTTTATATTGAATTAAAATAAAAAAACTGTTTTGATTCTAAATCGTTTGATCTTAATCAAACAATTCACAATCATTGCCTGCATGCCTCATGAGTGCACTGAATCTTATTCCGTGTATCATGTATGTGAGTTTTTAGTGGTATTTATTATTTTGTCTATGAAAAAAGAAATTCTGTTTTTATTTTAAAGGAAAATTAGGGTACCCTTAAGTTTAGTCAAAGGAAAAATGAAAAAGGAGTATCCTATTCCTGGTTTGAGGTTTTCCTTGAGGCACTGGAAGTTCCAATGCAATTCACAAGTGGTGAAGTTGGTTGTGCCAGGTGGGGATAAAAGAACCATTTTTTTGAAGTGACGTAGAGAAATTTATTTTCACAATTCTTATTCATTTCTAGTACTTTACTTTACTTTCTGATTTTCTTTTTTTGGTTACAAAATTATTATTTTTGTTACATACTTTTTGATTAAATATACATTATACATACATACCCCCAAATATATAAAAATTCAGCACATATAAGTGGCAAATGATTGTAAGAAAAAAGCATAGAGGAGCCTCTTCTAGTCAAAGTCCTAACACATTATTATTATGTTTTTCATAAAGGTCTTCTTTTTGTTACCATATTATTTGTCTCTCATAAAGGTCTTTTTTTTTTTTTTTTCCTTTAATTGGATATCTAAAGTTATTTGTATGTAACATTGAGATAAAGTGTTAATTTTTTATCTGTTTAAATAACACAAATAAAATGAGTTGAAAAAGGAAAATAGAAGCCTAATAATCACAATAATAGAACTCACATAATTGATACTTAGGCTCTGTTTGGCAAGCAAAAAAAGATAGCTTATAGCTTATGTCTTATAGCTTATAAGCTAAAAGACCTGTTTGGTAACAGTCTTTTCATAGAGAGCTTATAGCTTATTTTACTGACTTATAGCTTATTTTTCAGATGCTATTTCAAGTAGCTTATGAGCTTATAGCTTATCATTTTTTCTTCCAATTTTACCCTTATTATTTTAATATAAACCCACTTTTACCCTTAATTAATTATAAATGTTTCAGCATTAGAATCCTTTTTTTTAAAATTAATCCATCTATACATGTATGCATATATGTACAGTATATATACATGTCCAATATAATTTATTTTAAATTAATGACTAATAATCTTATAAAAAAATTAAACACTAATAATTAATTTTTTTATTAATTAACACACTTGTATTGTATTTTGAGGTAAGATTTTTTTTTACAAACGAGGTTAGAACTTAGAAATATATACAAATAAAATAAATTTTGAGGTTAGAACTTAAAATGTCTTACAATACTATAAAAAAAAAAAAAAAAAAATTTCTTTCAGAATACACAAATTAATTTAATAATAAAACATAAGAGATATATTACAATATTTTTTTTAGAGATATATTACATTAATAAGTTTAAATTATTATCTTAATTAATAACGCCCTTTTATGTCTTTTTACATTTATCAGTCAGTTGAACCGCTAATTTTATCAAACACTTCAATTAGCTTATCAGCTATAAGCTATCAGTCATCAGTCATCAGCCATAAGCTATAAGCTATCAGCCATCCGCTATTTTTGCCAAACAGAGCCTTACACATTCTTTATGGAGTCCTCTACATATTTTCAAGAGCATCCTCCTAAACATTAATATTCGAAACCCCACTTGATACTAGAACTGACCTCCGAACCAGATTCAACTGGTGGTGAAAACCGAAAAAAAAATTCATTGTGAAATTAATTCTATATCTATACTAGATAGTGGAAAACTTTCATCAGCATAAGCAATTATTGTTTAGGCACAAACCCAAATAAAATATATTTGGGCGCACACACACACAAATCAAAAAGTTTAAAAGAAAAATAATATAGTCACGTCAACTAATATTATTTTAATTCTTTTTTCTTTAATTTTTATTATTCTTGTGAGTGTGTGCCTAACACCATATCTTTTGTGGTTTTGTCTATTGAAGAATTTTCCAACTAATTAGGCTAGAAATGGGATTTGGAACTTCTCTTTCATCAACTATTTTCTTCTCCAAATCTTAATCGGTAGATCAATTTTATGGTCCAAAATTTAAAAAAATATTAAACAATTAAATCCCTCATTCTGCATGGTGAAAAACACCTCATCAAAGCATTTCTCACTACCATCAACTTGTACGACTCTTCATCACGGTGACTAAAAATGCACCGACGAAATGCACCACAGTGAATGATGCAGCGGCGAGATACACGGCGGTTGGCAACGCGGCACGAGATTCGCGTCGGTTGAAAATGAAGAAAATTGCAGATAATGTGGTTAGTGATTTATCATAAAAAAAATTCACTATGAAGAGATATTGTGCACTTTTTTTATTTTTGCTTGGAAAAAATGTTTTTTTTTTTAATCTCTCATCCATTGGATTCATTTAGCGGCCAAGATTTGAGAAGGAGACAATTAGAGAATGAGAGGATTTGATTCCCTTGTTGATGTGTGGAAAATCAAGGAGCACTTAGTCTAATTTGTGGAATTCAAGATGATCACTAGAACACGCATTACCTTATTTTGAAAGAATTATTGGTTGTAAGAGAGAACGTATAATAATAGTTATATATCAAATGTGCACTATTTTAATTTTAGTAATTTTAAATTAAACGGATAATTTTTTTAAATAAAATAAAATAAAAATTATTACATATAGAATTCATTCGCTAACTCAATCACAACAAGTCATTTAAATCTTTGCATCAAAATTTAACTCTAGATTAAAATGTCTCTTTTTAATATTATATACAATAATATTATTTTTTATGCTGCTTATAATTTAAACAAAGGATAATTATTTTTAAAGTTTTTATGTTTTTTTTTATCAAGAGACCATTTTTTTTTTATGTTATACTGCATCTTTGCTCGTCACCACTCTTTTAATATGTTTTGATGATAAATTAAGGCTAATGCTACGGTGGATCACCTTCACAAGTGGTCCACCGTGGACAAATGATCTACCGAATACAAATTTTACGAAATTTATTGGTAGATTGAAAGTTTATATCATATAGAGCATCCATAAAAAAATTTAAAAAAATTGAAAATCATTTGATATTTTATTGGGATTTATCAAGATTTACAGTATTTAATAAACCGTTAATCTTGATGGATCTCAATAACATATCAAATGATTTTCAATTTTTCTAAAATTTTCTATAGATGATCTATATGATATAAACTTTCAATCCAACGGTGGATTTTGTAAAATTCGTATTCGTTATAGGGTTTTTCATGAATGGTCCACCATGGACCACTTGAAGTTAGAATTTTCCGATAAATTAAATCTTCTAGCCAACATGAAAATCTGATTAGCATCATAGAATCAATGCCAAGAGGTGACCGGTGAGTGAGGCTAACCAGATTTGGGTAGGCAGGCCACGCAGACGCAACACGAAGGATTGATTTTAGGTAGCTTTCGATAGGAACAAAACAACCTTCTTAAAAATCTTATAAGCATGAATCATGATAGCGTGGCTAACGGTCCTTCTCAAGTTAATATTTTCATATTAAAATTAAAGGTTAAATATATTTTTAATCTTTGATTTTACGTGAGTTTTGACGTTTAATTCCTACATTATTTTTATTATATTTTTAGTCCTTACATTTTTTTATTATATTTTTAGTCAATTTTTTATGACTAGGATAATAGAATTGACCACATAGGATAACTCAAATTGACTATAATAACATTTGCATCGAATGACGTGATATCTATGTGTCATCCTATGTGACTATTTCGTTATCCTAGTCACAAAAAATTGACGATAGAGACTAAAAATGCAAACAGCGAAAATGTAGAAACTAAAAATATAATTAAAAAATGTAGGACTAAAAGTCGAAACTCACATAAAAGTAGGGATTAAAATCATATTTAACACTATAAAATTAAAGTAAAATGACTTAGGAAACTTTTTTTCTTTTTTAACAACTAATGTTTTGTATATTAATTTGTTACTATTTGTTGTTGGAAATTAAACTCGAGATGACGCTTATTATTTTACTTTTTAACTCTCTCACCCTCAATAGTTAAGAAGAATCTTTTAATTTTGATATGAATTAGATCGGAAACCTATAGTGATGATTGAAAATGCGAGGACATAAGCTTCCTCATAAAAGGATGGTATACCTATAATTACTTTGACGATAAAAAAGATAAATAAGAATCACAAATGTGTGATTTTTAGGGTTAGGAATATGTATTTACATAGATCTTATTCACTTGAACTATCGACTAGACTTTCTAGAATGAAGGTTCAAGTTTTAGAGCCCAAAAACTAATTAGATAGTTTCCCCTAAGGATGATTACAGACAAATAATCATGATATAATCAAAAGGAAAATGCTAACTAGTGTCCTGGGGCACTAGTTAAGGAAACAAATATAATAAAGTTTTATTGGAATTTGTATAGTCAACTTTTACAAAATTGAAATTGTGTTGATCAATTAAATAATCATGAATTTTCTTTTTTTGGTATCCTTAACTAGTGCCCCGGGAGCACTTAGTTAGCATGATTCTAATCAAAATCACACAACCCTAATAAGATCACTGATCTAATTAAATGTGCTTTATGGCGAATCGACAATATGTTTGAGGTGATCCACTCCATGGGTTGATTAAATTTGGCCCAATCTATTAATTTGAAGTTTGTAATCTGTTTCTATCGTCTTATTTTCTTAATTTCTTAAGTTGATCAATTAAATATTAAAAGGTTATGCTAAACAGTGCATTCGGTGCATTAGTTAAGCATACTAAAAAAGAAAATAAAAAGATAAAATTAATACTAAAAAAATAATTTTTTACATTAAATGCACAAATTTCAAGAAAATATTTCTATATTAATATGTTTAACTAGTGCATCATGATTCATAGTGCACCGGGTACACTGTTTAGCATTTTCCAATATAAAATAATAAAACATTAACATTTAGTTTCACTTTATTGTTTCAAATTAATCTATTAAGTACTTAAAAAATGACAAATTAGTGCTTTAAGCTTATGAAAAAGTTGGTTTTGTAGAAAAGAAACAAATACAAATAGCAAAATAGAAAAAACAGATACATTGGTGAGTAGTGATCACTCCGGTCTCCTCAGGGCCTAATTATAGTGATCATTTGCAAGGAAAGTTCTGCTTTGTGATTGATGTTGAAGTGGTAAATGGTCCTTATACAATGTTCCTTTGATCCCTTGACCATAATTAAGCATGTTTATTTTTTATGGAAATTGTTAAATAGTGCATCCAGTTAAGTATATAAATATAAAAATATTTTCGTGAAAATTGTGCATTTAATGTAAAAGGTTTTTCTTTTAGCATAAATTTTATTTTTTTATTTTATTTTTAAATATGCTTAACAAATGCATCAGATGCACTGTTTAACATGATTCTTATTTTATTTCACGAAGACAAAAACAAAGAAGCAATCAATTATTCTACAATACAATTGTGGTTGGTAAGTCGGCAGAACAAGTCAGCTGAATTAATTCTAAGCAAGTGTGTGTGTGACCAAATTATTGTATCTTTCCTTCCATTTAATATGTTTGACCCAAGAAAGTTGTATTCATGTATTGTATTCTAGCATTGTCTCTTTCAATTTGTTTGGTAAACAGCATTTTCTCTTCTATGTTTTTTTTTTTTTATAAAAAAAAACTGTTTAATAATTATTGTTTAATAATTAGAATTTCATCCTTACTTAAGATAAATAAATAAAGTGTTTGTAATTCGAAGAAGGATTATTTCTGCACATAAAATACAATACAGTATTTCTATAATATATTCTCTTCTTCACGTTGAATGATGCACATAACACATGCCACTTTTGTCTTGGTTTCAAGTTTACGCCATTTTGAATATTGGGTACGTAAGATTTTAGCAACCTTAGGAGAATTCAACATAAACAAAATAATAGTGAAGAGATATTAGTTAACCTTGCTTCAAAAAAAAAAACTCCATCTAACCATAATTATAAGGGAATAATCCACTTTTTAAATTGAAAAAATATTTGATGTATTTAGTTCATATTATAAGTTAAATACATAACACATACTATAAATTTATATTATTTTTCTTATATAAAAAAAAAAATACTTTTTCTTATAATTTGAATTAGAAAGAGTATTAATTAACTCAGAGAGATCTCAAAGGTAAATACATAATGCTGATATTAATGTTTCCATTAAAAAATTAATTGGTATCAAGTCAATGCTTCTGGCTATATGCCCTCTATTGTACTACCAAAATAAAAAGTCAATGGTTCAAATCTTTACAAACAAGCATTTTTTTTGTTCCAAAATATAAGAAAAAGTTAATTAATAAAAAGTGAATATATTTGATCTAAATTTTAAACTAAATATATTTAGTTTATTTGACTTACTTTTATTTATATTTTGGAACGGATGAAGTAGTTTTATAAAGTAAAAAAAAAAAAAGGTAATTTAATAGTTTATTTTATATAGATGAAACTCTAAACTCTATACTTAAATAAAAACTACTAATATTTCTGGAGTAACTATTTCTAAGGAGAGATTCTCTAATGTTGAAAAACACTTGCATTTAGATTCTCTCATACTTTTTTCTTTTGTTCATCATTACTCATATTTTTCATCTACAGGTGATTAATTCATTAAGAAAAAAAAGATGAGTCTAAAAAAGAGAAAAAAAAAATATAAATGGATGGTTGAGATTAATATTAAATGAGCAACATAAAAATAAAAATAAGAAGATCTAAATCTCCACAATTTAATCTATATATTCATTTATGTATTTAAACACATTATCTTTCTCGTGACCAAATATTAAAATTCAACATGACAAAAATTGAATATACCAACATAGTGTGGCATAAGTGGTAGATGCTTGGGCCCCCCAAACATTTGGTCATAAGTTCGATCCCTAGTGCGTATGGAAAAACATTCTCCAACTTGTGCAGTCCATGATTCACTAGATCCCCAATTCCAAGAATTTCTCCTTTAGCACCATCTCCAAAAGTAACAAAACTGGTCTTGTATGGCTTTATATTCTTGAGAAATTTTTCTTCACCAGTCATATGCCTGGAGCATCCACTATCAAAGTACCAATCTTCCCTTGATGAGGCTCTCAAGGATGTGTGGGCAATCAACCCTACATTATCTGTCTTGGGCTTCCACTCCTTCTTCACAGGCACATCTTGCTTCACATCTTCCTTTGTCTCATTTGCTTCAGGCTGCTGAACAGGATATCCATGAAGTCTGTAGCAAAAGGGCCTAATGTGACCTCTTCTTCCACAGTGATGACAAACCCATCTTCTGTATACTCTCTGAATTTTAGGCCTTTGATGACCTTTTGGATTGGATTCCAGAGCAAACTTGGGAACAGGATAAGTTTTAAAATGCTGTGCAGGATGCTTTAGCATCGTGGCCCCAGTGCAAGGATCAAAAACATCTTCAGCAGATTTGAACTTTGTCTCAAGATTCTGTTGGTACTTATTCAAATGAGAGTAATCATAACCTACTGCTTTAGCCTTACCACTGGGCAGATTCTCAAGAATCTCCTCTAATAGATTTGTTCCAGAGTTTAATTGACCCACACGCTTCTTCAAGTCCTCCATTTGAGCATTGACACGGACAACTTCTTCTTGAGCCTCTGAAGCCTTCTCAGTTTGAGCCTTTACTTCAGATTGAAGGAGATTGATTGTCTTTTTCTGCTTCTCAAGTAATCTGCACATTTCTTCAAATCTTGAGAGTAGCTCTTTGTAAGTGCTTGCAAGTTCATCATAAGCCACATCACCTTCTTCCTCAGTATCACTGTCTGGAGTACAGATTCCAGTTAATGCAGTTACATGCTTAGCAGATTCATGCTCTTCCTCTGAATCTTCATCTGACCAAGATACATTCAAACCCTTTTTCTGTCTTTTCTGGTAAGTCCCACATTCTGTTCTTATGTGTCCATATCCTTCACACTCATGACATTGAACACCCTTGCTTTGACTGTTCCTCTCTTCAGGTTTGAATTTCTTCAAATTGCTTTGTTGTTTGTTGATGTCGAGTCGGATGCCAGGAGCATTCTGACGATTCCTGCGACCAACTCTCTTCAGCACTTTGTTGAATTGCCTTCCAAGCATGGCTATAGCATCTGCAATGCTTTCTTCTTCTTCATCCTCATCTTGGTCATTATCCTCATCAGCATTAGAGACAAAAGCGATGCTCTTGGTCTTTTTCTCACCACGCTCATCAAGTACAGTTTCAAAGGTTTGAAGTGAACCAACCAATTCATCCATTTTTATAGTGGAAATGTCATGTGCTTCCTCAATAGTTGTCACCTTCATGTCAAATCTTTTGGGAAGAGATCTGAGAAGTTTCCTTGACAATTTCTCATCAGATACTTTTTCTCCCAAGGCTTCAAAAGAATTGGCAATATCCAAGAGAGTCATGTGAAAATCTTGAATGCTCTCATCATCTTTCATCTTTAGAGTTTCAAACCTAGATGTGAGATGTTGATTTTGGATTGCTTTACCTTTGTGGTACCTTCATAGCAGGTCTTCAAGATCTCCCATGCTTCCTTGGCTGACACACAGTTTTTGATCAACTTGAAAACATTTGTGTCCACCCCATTAAACAAAGCATAAATGGCTTTGTTATTGTAGAGGGCTGCAACCTCTTCTTCTGTAGTCCACTCAACCTCTGGTTTCTTTGCTCCTGTTGAGGTTCCTTCCTTGCTAGCAACAGTGGGATGTTCCAATCCAGTCAAAACAGCTTTCCAAACCTTGCTATCAATGGATCTTAGAAAAGCGGTCATTTTTGATTTCCAGTGATCATAGTTGTTAGATCCATTGAGCAACGGTGGTCTGTTCATGTATCCTCCTTCCTTTTCCATGATGCCAGAAATATAAGGTCCTGGATCTCACCCTTGAGACAGGCAGGGTGCCTGCTCTGATGCCAATTGAAATTCCTGGCACGCTAGTTACGATGCTGTATGCAATGCTATAGCTTCTTAGCACTGAAGACGTAATGCTGTAAACAATGCTATAGCATCCTACTGCGTAAAAACTTAAGAAGAATAAAAACAAATATCAGAAAGCAAGTAAAGAACACGGGATATTTGTTAACCCAGTTCGGCGCTCAAAGCAAGCCCTAGTCTGGGGAATACCAATCCAAGAAGGAATATCACTATAATAGTCCTAGTTGAAAGTCTTCAGCAAACACACGTTTACAACTTAAAACCTAGGCATCTACCAATGATTCTTCAACCTAGGAACTCCTAAGTCTGAGATCCCATCTCACTCCCTAACAACCTTACAAACAGCAAGGATTTCAAACACACAAGAAAAAGTATTTTGGAGACACACTCCTAAAAACCAACACTCGTACCTAAAGGCTTAGAGTGCACAAACACACACAAACCTAACTCCGTACTTCAAAGCTTAGGAGAGGATCACACAAAGTACAACTCAATAACACACGTCCTTAGCTTGTATCAAGGTGACACAAGAAAGGCTCACAAAATAACACACGCAAAAACCTAGGAGACTAGACACAAAATAACAACGGCGTGAACAACCACAAATTAGGTTTTGCATAACATATATATACTCCAGCAAAGTCCTTGATTCTGAAATAATCATGAGCTTGATTCTTCTTGACTCAAGCCTTTGACCACATTAATTAAAAATGATTCTTTCCTAAAATATTCTTCAAGGATATTCTTCATAGAAATATTCTAGTCAAGGATCTGAAGTAATAAATGATGATCCTCAATAAAAGCCAAACACAAAGGCGCCATGCAAGATTCATGAGAGAGAAAAGCGAATCGTGCCATAATTAGAAACGCGCGCCTTCATAATACCAAATGCCGAATACGATGTTGTAGCATCTTGCACCGCATCCTGCTCACCAAAAATGCAGCCAATACATAGGACTCAACAAACTCCCCCTTTGGCAAATTTTTGGCTAAAACAAAATAATGACCATACATACACTTAAACAGATACTTCAACTACATTTCTTTTTCTCAACACAAGCACACATGGATAAAGATTTGTAGAGACTATTCTTCAAAACCGATTCCATACTACTTCTTCATGGAGACCAGTAAACAAGAATATACATGTATCTTTTAAGAATATCAGAGAGGCATGCAACAGCGGAACATATAAAACAACTTAGCCTTAGATGGTCAGAGCAATCAAAATTGACAGGATGCTGTAGACAATGCTACAACATTTCACACTACATCTCCCCCTGCACATATGCATAGGATGTTGGAGCATCTTATCCAACATCTCCCCCTGCAGATCATATCTCAATATTCTAGGGTACTCATGCACATATCATACAGGTCCACACATACACATACTTCATGCACTCAATTTTAACAAACATATCATTACCATAGCAGTGCAGACTAACAACAGGCGAGATCAAATAGGAAGACACTCAGATAAACAAACAAAGTACCAAATTTATACTCCCCCTTTTTGCCATAAATTTGACAAATATAGCAGTACAGAATTATGAGGTTCGGGAGCTTATTACAAAACAGGAATTAGGGTCATCAGAGTCTCAGCCCATATAACAGAACAGTAACAAAAACACCAAATGAAAACAAAGGAAACAAAAATAGCAAAGCAGCACACAAATCATTCTTCAATAAGAAGCACTGGAATCAGTCACCTCCAGCTCCTCTGTATCACCACCAGCATCTTCATTCTCTGCTGCATCAGATGCTGCAGCATCATTCACAGCATCAGTACCCACATCAGCACCAGCACTAGGACCTGCTTCCTAAGCCTCCTCTTTCTTCAAGGCAGATATTACCAGCTCAAGCCCTTTCTTCTGCTCATCCAGAGCTTGCACAGTAGCTTCCAATGAGGCAATCATATCCTTCCTACTCAGAGTTGAAGGAGGATCTTGCCTAGGCACAGATTTCCCTGTCATAGGCCCTGCTATATCAGTAGCATGGGTCCCTTCAAACAGTCTAAAATGGAGAGACAGGGGTGCTTCTCTCTTGAGAGGTTCATCAGCAGCAGTCAAAATATGGGGGTGTTGATCAAGAATGATTCCACAGATGAGACTAGGGAAGGCTATAGGCATCTTGATTGCCCAAGACTTGCCATGAGCCATGGTTTGCTCAAAGATATAAGTTCCATAGTCAGCAACAGTACCAGTACCAACAAAGTAAATAAGCCTAGCTAATCCAATGGCTATATGAGATGTATGGGTTGTAGGAACCCAATTCAAAGTTCCTATTCTGTTCAGGACAGCATACTTCACAGAGAGCATACAAAAGGGTACCTTACCTTTGGATGGCCACACCTTGACCTGATTGGCTGTGATGGTCCTGCACACTTCATTATTGGTAACATCAATGGCAGTGTAATCATCCTCCTGCCTACCCAGATATCTATTGATGATTTTTGGGGAGAACTCAACACATTTGTTCCTAACCCAAACCTTCTGATATTCAGTGCTGAGAGGATTGTCACAGTCCTCAGCAATGTTGACAACAAACTCCTTCACAAGCTTGGCATAGCAGTTGCTCAAGCCACTAACAGTTTTCATTAAGCCAGCATCATCCAACAAGTCAACAACCTCCTTCCAAGCCAGGGTTTCAGCAGACAATTCCCTTTCCAGTCCTATCCTTCTTGCAAATACATACTTCCACTTCTTTGCACTATCCACAAAGTGAAAAGATACTCCATCAATGGGCACATCAGGAACATTAGTTGGCACTATCTTTCTGCCAACTTTCTTCTTGGATGCTGAGATGCTTGGAGCATCATGTTCAGCATCATCATCATCATCAGACACATCAGTAACAACCTTCTTCTTCTTCAGAGATCTCTTCTGAGGTGAGGGTGTGATGCTAGGAGCATCTTGCTCAGCTTCATACTCAGAGTCACTACCATTTTTCCTTTTAGAAGCTTTCTTCTTTGGTTGAGCAGGAATCTCAACCTTGCTAGAGCTTTTACTGGGTCCCACAACTTTCTTCTTGGGTGACTTCGTGGGCACACTCTTTCTCTTCTTGACAGACTTTGGTGCTTCTTTTTCCACCTCAGGCTCTTTGCCTTTCCTTTCCCTTAGACGCCTACCAATGCCAGTTTTTCCTGCAAAGGATGACCCAACAGATTTGACCACAACAATGTCTTCTTCCTCACTTGCTTCCACATCAGCAGTATTCAGAGCTTCACCTTGGTCAGGTTCAGCATCAGATGCCACAACATCTTCAACCACATCCTTGTCAGCTTCTTCTCTTACCAGAGATGCTGAAGCATCAGGGGTAGCATCCTCTTGAGAGATGCTATTTGCCAGAGATTGAAGCACATCACCAACAATATGATCCTCCTCATTGAGTTCATCTTCCTTAAGAGAATCAGGAACAAGAGATTTTGGCTTTTCAGTTTCCACAACAGTTTCCCCCTTTTCAGCATTAGGGATTTGAATAGTATTAGTGTCGATCTGCTCACTTTGAGAGGTTGCTGTAGCATCAACACCTACAACCAGTTTATCAGAGCCCTGATTGGCCAAAAGAAACCCTTGCATGTCGAAATCGGAGTTGTATCGAGATTTGGACTTCTTGACCCTTGGTTTCTTACTTCCCGTTGTCATACCTTTCTTTGAGGACTTGGGTTTAGAGGATGATGATTTGTGTGGTTTGGTGTTGAGAGCGGATGCAACAGAGGGATGAATAGTGGTGATGGGAACGACATTGGTGACAAAGTCTGGTTGAGGTTCATGAGATGGTGAGGATTGATTTGGAGAAGCGGCGATGGGAGAGTTAACAGGGGATGAATGAGACATGGTGACGGCAAAGGTTAGAAAATAGGATTGAGAGTGAGAGATATGTGAGGGTTGAATGTGGAGGTTTGGTAGAGAAGTGGAGAAGTTATAGTGAGATGTGAAATAAAAATGGAAAGAATCAAGATGAGAAGATATGAAATAAAAATAACCAACAATGTGTAGTGGCGTGTCAAGGGAGTAATTTAGGCTATGATTGCCAGAAATATAAGGTCCTTGATCTCACCCTTGAGACAGGCAGGGTGCCTGCTCTGATGCCAATTGAAATTCCTGGCACGCTAGTTACGATGCTGTATGCAATGCTATAGCTTCTTAGCACTGAAGACGTAATGCTGTAAACGATGCTATAGCATCCTACTGCGTAAAAACTTAAGAAGAATAAAAACAAATATCAGAAAGCAAGTAAAGAACACGGGATATTTGTTAACCCAGTTCGGTGCTCAAAGCAAGCCCTAGTCTGGGGGATACCAATCCAGGAAGGAATATCACTATAATAGTCCTAGTTGAAAGTCTTCAGCAAACACACGTTTACAACTTAAAACCTAGGCATCTACCAATGATTCTTCAACCTAGGAACTCCTAAGTCTGAGATCCCATCTCACTCCCTAACAACCTTACAAACAGCAAGGATTTCAAACACACAAGAAAAAGTATTTTGGAGACACACTCCTAAAAACCAACACTCGTACCTAAAGGCTTAGAGTGCACAAACACACACAACCCTAACTCCGTACTTCAAAGCTTAGGAGAGGATCACACAAAGTACAACTCAATAACACACGTCCTTAGCTTGTATCAAGGTGACACAAGAAAGGCTCACAAAATAACACACGCAAAAACCTAGGAGACTAGACACAATAACAACGGCGTGAACAACCACAAATTAGGTTTTGCATAACATATATATACTCCAGCAAAGTCCTTGATTCTGAAATAATCATGAGCTTGATTCTTCTTGACTCAAGCCTTTGACCACATTAATTAAAAAGGATTCTTTCCTAAAATATTCTTCATAGAAATATTCTAGTCAAGGATCTGAAGTAATAAATGATGATCCTCAATAAAAACCAAACACAAAGGCGCCATGCAAGATTCATGAGAGAGAAAAGCGAATCGTGCCATAATTAGAAACGCGCGCCTTCATAATACCAAATGCCGAATACGATGTTGTAGCATCTTGCACCGCATCCTGCTCACCAAAAATGCAGCCAATACATAGGACTCAACATGCCCAATATTGGCCTCCAAAAAACCGCTTCTAGGGAAATATTTAGCTTTGAGAACTCTAGTGAGAAGAGAGGAAGAGTTTGTAATGAGCTTCCATCCTTGCTTACCCAACATGGCTAAATTGAAGCCTTCAAGGTCCCGTAAGTTAAGTCCTCCGTTATCTTTGCTAACCGTCATTTTATCCCACCTTAACCAATTAATACCACAACCTCCATTTTTCTTCGTGCCCCAATATAAAGAGTTCATCATGCGTTCTATCTGCTCACCAAGAGTAGTCGGTAGAAGAAAAGCACTCATACAATAAGATGGAATCGCTTGCGCAACCGCTTTGATAAGCACTTCCTTACCGGCTCTAGAAAGTGACCGCGAGTTCCAACTCTGAATTTTCTTCCAGATACGGTTCTTAATAAAAGAGAAGATAGATTTTTTGTCACGACCAATTATGGAAGGGAGACCAAGATATTTACCATGTCCCATGGATTCCACAACTCCCAAAATATTATTGATAAGTGAGCGACAATTTGCCTCGGTGTTACGGCTATAAGCAATGGCCGATTTTTGATAATTTATAGCTTGACCACTGGCTGCCTCATAGGTATCAAGAGAGCAACACTTACATGGGCACAAGTATTTGGACACAACACTTAGGCACACACACAAAAGTTAAAATATTTAAATAAAAAATAAAATTGTCACATCAATACACATCACTTCAATCTTTTTATCTTTGTTTTTTTTTTTGCTTCATGTGAGTGTGCCTAACAATTAATATTTGGGCTTGTGCCCATATAAGTATTTCTCGGTATCAAGAACATGCTTAAGATTAGTGACCTCTGTAACGGAAGCTTTACAGAAAAGGAAGTTGTCGTCTGCAAATAAGAGGTGACTAATAGATGGATTGCCTCTACATATACGGGCACCATGTAACTGGCCACGTGACTCATGGTGATGGATATAGGAAGTAAGACCTTCAGAGAAAATAATATACAGGTACGGTGAGAGAGGATCACCTTGGTGGAGGCCACAAAGAGGAGTGATAGGACCGACCCGATCATTATTAACAAGAACATGATAATTTACCGTTGTAACACATTGCATGATCCATTTTACCCAAGTATTTGAAAAACCCATCTTTTGCATCACCGCTTGTAAATAACTCCATTTGACACGATCAAAAGCTTTACTGACATCTAACTTCAGAGCAATAAGTCCTTCTTTCCCACGACTTTTACACTTCATATAATGGAGAACTTCAAAGGCTGTTAATGCATTATCAAGAATATCTCTTCCAGGTACAAAAGCAGCTTGTGAATCTGAAATACAAGTAGGGAGGATACGCTTGAGACGGTTAGCTAGAACCTTTGAGAGAATTTTGTAGATGACATTGCAAAGAGATATAGGACGGAGATCCTTCATGCTTTCGGGACGGTCAACTTTCGCCACCAGCGCAATATTTGTATCATTGATATTTGGTGGGAATTGCCCATCTTCGAGCCAAGAGCAGCAAGCTTCAAAAACTTCTCTTCCGAAAAGGGGCCAAAATTTGTGGTAGAAATTCGGGTTAAGGCCATCAGGTCCCGGAGATTTATCTAGATGCATAGAAAAAGCTGCTTGACGGAACTCTTCTTCGGTAAATGGAGCAATGAGCATTTGATTATCTATATCTGTAACTCTTTGAGAGATAGTAGCAACAATAGGAGCGTGGTCACCATGATTGGGAACAAACAAATTTTGGAAATAACTTTGAGCAATGTTACAGAAGCCGATTTGATCTTCCACCAAAACATCATTAGTATCTCTCAACTTTTTGATAGCATTTCTCTTCTTTCTTGCACTTGCAGAAGCATGGAAGAATTTACTATTTTTGTCTCCATCGGTAAGCCAATAAACCTTGGCTCTTTGCTTCCAATACCTATCCTCCTGCAATAAAACATTTGAAAGCTTATTTTGAACATTAATAATAGAAGCATCAGAAAGATGGTCATGAGTGGAACGAATAAGTTCAAGCTCACGCCGAAGCTTGTTGGCTGTCTCACGAAAATTAGGAGAGTTCTCTTTGCTCCAAGCTTCCATATCACCAATACAATATTTAAGCTTTTGAGGAATATTGCTAGCAGGATAATAAGGCCAGTTTGAAGTAATCATATCCACCAAACTATTTTCAAGTAGCCAAGAATTTTCAAAGCGAAAAGAGCGATTTGGCTGAATGTGAGGCTCGTGCTCAAGCTTTAGGAGAATAGGCGAGTGATCAGATGTGGCAGCAACCAAATTGATGAGTCTGGCCGCAGGAAACATTAAGGACAATGCATGAGTATGCATAGCGCGATCAAGACGTTCTTCTAAGGCCCGGTTTGTCCCTAGACTTTTAAACCAAGTGTACTGGTAACCTTCAAGTGGGCATATCAAGTAAGGAACAATCACTTACAGCGTTGCGGAAACCGTTATAAAGCCAAGACGGGCGCTCGGGACCTCCTTTTTTGTCTTCACTAGAGAGAAGATCATTGAAGTCCCCTATAATGCACCAAGGGTCGGTAGACATGGAAGCAAGATCACGAAGGAGGTTCCATGACTGTCTACGTCTAGCACTGTCAGAGTAACCCCAAAAAGACGTGAGGCGCCAATCCCCTCTCGTGGTGTCATGGACATGGAGATTAATAAAGTTAGAAGAAAAATTAATAATGTTGCAGTTGAAAGTAGATTTCCAAAGGACAACAAGACCACCACTTCGACCATCTCTATCGACAACAAAAGAACAATCATAACCAAGAACGTGACAAAGATCCTTTATTTTATTAGAGTGAACCAATGTCTCTATAAGAAGAACAATTTCCGGTTTATAAACACGGACAAGGTCTTTTAAACTAGGAATTGCTTTAGGATGACCCAATCCGCGACAGTTCCAACTTAGTATACTCACGGCACACGACAAAACTCCTTATTGAAAGGGAAAACACAACTCCTTATTAAAAGGGAAAATCATAACTCCTTGTTAAAAGGGAAAAACCAACTTTGATTAATAAAATCAAGTCAATAAACTGCACTCAAATTAACACAATCCAAGAGCTATCATTCTTCACAAGCAATTTATCGAACATATTGAAGGCATTCTTTATAAGCAATTTATCAAACATATGGAGGGCATCTTCGAAACTGAGAATAGGAAGTGCATATAGCTACCATTTTAATTGCACAAAACCAACGTTGAGGCAGCAAGAAAAATTGGGACAATATGACCTCATAACTGATTTTGAAGACAAACGTTAGTTGAAGCACAAAGGCCTTGGGAAGTTGAAAACGGAACTCAAAGAGATGTTGGCACTATGTGATCATCCATTAATTCACTCTTGTTTGGTGTATAGTTGCGGAATTGGCAGACTTGCAGACTGCGTTTTGAATTATGATGATTGCTGCATTTTTTGACTATGTATATTGTACTATAATATTCACGTCAAGCTATTTTTTTTCTTCTCTTATTTGTTTATTTTTTAAATGCTTGTAGAAGAAAATTGAGAGTGACTACCGACATAAATAGAGTGTGAACAAAAGAATCATAGCAAATCGGTGATAAAAAAAGTGTGATGTAAACAATTAAATAAAAGAGAATCAAGAGATATTTGAGGTGGACAATGTTAGAGAATTTCCAAAATATATTTGAAAGGTTGCAATGGTTAATTTAAAATTCAAATTTACTTTTATTGATGTGAGTTTATCGTCAAATTCACAACAAATATAACTTTTTAATCAAACGATAAATTTTATAAAAAATATACTAATATTTAATGCAAAACTAGTTGATGTGATTTGATCTTTACCTATAAAAAAACATTTGTAAAAAGAGTAGAGTACATTATTTTACTCACCCGGGTTTAAAAAAAATTTATTTTACTCACCCGGGTTGTCTCTTGTGCACCAATTGAGTGTGTAGGCTGTATGCACTTTTTACTTTATTTTAACTTAGAAAATGTTTTAAGATCTTGAATTGAATGGTACACTTGGACTTGGTTGAGCCCTTCAAATACGTCAACTTTTATTGTACGGTACGTTTTGTTGATAGTCAAAATACTAGCATTTGAATATGAATATTCACCAGCACCAGTGAGAGTGATTGGTGGAGCAAACAAAGGAAATCAATTTGAACTTTAATTATTCCACTATATTTTCATTGGCCTATCCTATCAAATTGGATTTGCATTCAAGTCACAATTCAAAGTCTCTAGTACTAGAGGACCCCATCAAGATGTGATATTGGATTTTTTCTTTTGAGAAACCGGTAAGTTGATTATGGATCATACAAAAAATGTCGACCAGCAAACAAATTAAGTTTTGGCTAAAGCTAAACACATAGCTATCGCAGTTCATCTCTCCCAAAAGACTAGAAAAAAAAACATCTTAAGATGACAATTCACAAAGGTTCTAGAACACAAGGACATTAGAACTAGGACTAGGAGGAAACAGACAGCCAAACAACATTGAAGTAAATTTCGGGTGAAAGACATGGAAATAAGAATGGAAGAAGCTTATGGTCAATCTATGAATTTGGAGCCAATGAATTTTTTCTTGAAAAAGAATATTATTGTATTCCCTCTGATGAAAGAGAAAATAATTAAAATTATGCGACAAATTTATTTTTCTTTTAATTTTTTGATTTATGTGTCTAAATTTTATGGCAAAATGTTCATATTGATGTAAGACTTTCTTCCACCTCTTACAATAAAATACTTTTGTTTTTTTTTGGTACAAACAATAGAATACTTTCTATATGTCAAAAATTGACGAAAAGAAATAAGCACTTTTTCACGCGCACACAAAATGTCTCGAAAAAGTATTGCAATAAATACTCTCACTATTTCAAAATTGACAAAGAAATAATCTTATTAAATTACATGATTACAACATGTTTGAATCAGCGATGAGATTATAAATCACAATATAAAATTATAAATCACTACAATTTTGACAAAAACTATATATTTTGAATGGATAATAAAAATCAAAGAATTGAGCCGCTGCTATTCAAAACCGATAAGAACTAAAAGACGATATGAAGATGGTGTTCACTGCGCAAAGGTTTTGCTACAGCGGAGGAAGGGCCAAGCACGATATAAACTGGTTTTTGACGATGGTGAAAGGTATCTCAAAAAAAAAAAAAGTTAGCATTCTAACCTCGAGTCAATGTATGATAGAGATAGATAATATGTAACTAGTGAGTGAATCGTATATTTGTGTGACACGCTTCTATAGATAGAGACATCTTAATCGTTTTCGATTGATTCGACGCAAAATACTAAACACTGTTTAAAGTTGATCCAAGGATCTCAAGATCACTACATCTTGTACAGGTACTGCAAAGTGTACAGATGTGCCATGGTCCATTGACTAAGCGAGTGTTAGATGAATTGAACCTTGATGAATTGAGTCGATAATATCATAATATGGGCCGTGGCAATGTTTGTATTAGTTTAGGCATGTTTGAATTTTATACATATTTATTCATTATTTATTTGAGATGACTTTTATTTTAATTTAATATTTGATTTTTTTTTTAAACAAATAGTTTAAAAGGTTAAAGATCAAATTTTGACAAAAAAACTGACTTTAAAATATGATTTGACTTAACGAGTTGAATTTAACGATCCGAACCGAACTATTCGTGAACTTTAAACGAGTCGAATTCAAACTAAAAAAATAATTTGTGTCAAAATTGAGTCGAATTTCAAACCAAAACAATTTCTATGAGCTGAGTCGAGCTCAGACAAATTCGACTCAGTTAGACTCATTTCCTATCCTAAAATGTGACACTAGAATGCCTCGTGACTGGCTGGGAGTGAAACCATGTGGATGACTAATAAAGTTAGGCATGCTATTCCTGCGCTGCTGGACACTGATTGCATGCCCTCTTTGAACTTTTCTTCTTGGAGTATTGCATCAAACTCATTGCATATGCCAATTATTTTTACGGTCTGTTTGGTTCGAGGGTTTTGAAGGGGAGGGAAGGGGAATTGAGGTAATATTTTAAAGTTTTTATGTTTGGTTCAATTTTTTAGAAGGGGAGGTGAGGAGATGAGAGGAATTCAAAACACCTTTTAAACCACTTTTTGCTTCCCCCCAATTTGGGGAGGATTCGGAGGGGAGGGGAGACAATAAATGTTATTACAATATTAATTATATTGACATAATTATCCTTATATTTATTTTAAAATACCAAAATTGTCCTTACCTTTATTTTGTTAACTTGCTATTTTTTTCCCAATGATTTGTGTTACGTTGATTTTTATCTATAGAATTTAGGCATACCACTTTCCAGTTAAGACCAATTTTTAGTTTTTTTACGTTAAATATATTGCTATGCTTTTTCCATATTCATATCCTAGTTTTTTAACTTCGTTGTTATATACTACAATTTTGTCATTTTTTTTTTTTTTTGCATATTGTGTTTGATATATATATATATATATATATATATATATATATATATATATATATATATATATATATATATATAGTCAGGATTCATTGACACCAAATAGTTTGACATCAAATATTACACCTCTCAATAACGTTTTAACCGATATAAATTTTATAAAATCCATCGTTGGATTGAAAGTTTATATCATCTAGATCATTTGTGTAAACTGTCAGACAAATTCAAAATCATTTGATATGTTATTGAGACACATAAAGATTAACGGCATTTAAAAAAACGCTCAAATCGTTAATTTTGATGTATCTCAATAACATATCAAATGATTTTAGATTTGTCTGACAATTCACACAAATGATCTATATGATATAAACTTTCAATTCAACTGTGGATTTTATAAAATTTATATCAATTAAAACGTTATTGAGAGGTGTAACATTTGGTGTTAAATTAATTGGTGTCAACGGATCCTGACTCGATATATATATTAAAACAACATTTTAAATTTTTTGTGTAGAGTTTTATTTTATTAATTATTTATCATCAACTGTCAAGTTCCAAAAAAATTATATATTATCAACAAGTAATTTGATTACGAGACTTTTGTATATTATCAATTAATTATTTTATAAAGCGAACAATTTTAAAATTACGAGACTTTTGTAAGATTATAAGGGTAAAAATGTAATTTTATTATATCAACCCTCCCCTTCCCTCGTGAACCAAACATATTTGCAATTAAAATGTCTTCCCTCCCCTCCCCCCTTGTTGTGAACCAAATATATATATAATTAAAAACATCACCTCTCCTCCCCTCCCCTTCATTAAAATCCCTTCCCTCCCCTCCCTATTTTTTGAACCAAACAGATCCTTAAGGTCATTTAAAGAAGTTATTAAAAATTGGGCTTCGGCCCTCTTTTGTACCCAAAAAAAAATTTATTTTTTATACTAAAATAAGTATTATTTATATTTTTAAAAAATAAAATACATAAGTTTTAAAACGTATTTATCATATTTAATTTCTTAACTAGTGTTTTAGTTAGCATTTTTTTTCCTTTTAAAAATTTGTTTTAATGAAAAGATGAAGAGGGTAGTATAATGTGTTAAAAGGTTATAAGACTGGCATGATGTATGGATATGTGAGACAACTCTTTTGACTTTGTTTTGTGGGAAGAATTGAGGATTTTGACAGGCAAGAATTTTGGGTGGTTTATTTTTTTAATAATATAAAATCTTTTTGATTTGGAGATATTCAAAAATTGTATTGGAGGAAACTTTTAAGAATTTATACGAATTCTTCAAATTAAATTTATCTTGTTGTTTGGTTATAATAATTTTAAAACTCTTGAGTATTTAATGGGCCGATAGAGTTGTATATTTTCTTTATAGTTTTCCTTTTCGTATTCATTGTGCGTTTTAGGAAATTTCAAAAATACCTCATTTGCTATTTAAGCAGCGAACTCAAGGGACATAGAAATAAAAAAATTTGTATCCTAGGATGTGAACTGTTTGCTACTTATAAGTAGCGAATTTTATAAAATAGGGGCGAAGGAAGGATGATAGATACAAAAATATTAGATTTGTAAGGTTCGTATTCTAGAAAATGAACTGTTTCTTTCATAATTTTTTCTATTTACATACTCGCATCCTACATTACGAGGGGGTTGAATTGAAAGTTCGAAGGCGAATGCAAGATTCGGGGGTACGAAAAGAAATACTCTTTCTTTATTTAAATAGACATATTAAAAAAAAAAGACTAAGGCCCAATAGAGCCTAGAAGCAAATTAATATGTCAGGAGGGGGTGTATTAAGATACATCCTTACTCCTTCCAAATTTACTTAATGTATTTTAGGCATTGGTGATGGAGAAATTGGAGATAGCAATGATGTTGATTTACAACTTGAAATTCCATCAAATTTATTCATTTCAAATTTAGGTGATCCTCTTGCTTCTATCGTTGAAAGCACATATATCCACAACTTTTACAAAACATGAATGATATAACATTGTTTCCAAAAGAGCTATACTAGCTCCTAAAAATTCCATAGTCGACACAATAAATGATTATATATTGGATTTAAATCTCAGTGAAGAAAAAACATATTTGAGTTATGATACTCCACACGCACGCAATGTAGATGGTGATGCAGTGGATGATGTTAACACTCCTAAATTTTTAAACATGATTTCCGCGTCGGGTCTTTCAATTCACAAGTTGACAACTTGCAGCAAAAATCATGATTATGCAATGGAACAAGACTTATTATTGCAAGAATGGGAAAATATGTTCTTGAAGGAAAAATTATTTCAGGAAGTAATATTGACGATAAAGTTTTTATACTTAGATTGACTCTGAGACCATCTGACGTAAGAATTCCTTTTAAATTTCAACGGAAACAATTTCCTATAATGGTTTCTTTTGCAATGACTATTAATAAGAGTTGGGGACAATCTCTTAAGCATGTTTGAATATATCTTCCGTCGCCATTGTTTTCACATGGTCAGTTGTATGTTGCGATTTTCAAGAGTTACTTCCAGAGAAGGATTAAAAATATTGATTATCGACCAAGACAGTGAAGATACGAATAAAACTTCCAATGTAGTCTATAAGAAAGTATTTCGTAATATACCATAATTTTTGTTTTACGGACATTTTTCCAAATTTAAATTTATTGTTGAACTAATGTGATGTTACTCCACTTTTCATATACCTTTTAGTATTAAAATTTTTATATCATATTTTTTATTGTTATATTGTGGTTTTTTTCTAGTACCAAAAAAAAAAAAACATTCACTATTTCTTCTTATTTATAAAAAAAAAATCAAGATATTTTTTTTATCCAAATCAAACATATTCTATCAACCTTTGACATAGGTCTCTATGCAGGATCAAAATAATTTCGAATAGGAAAATGATCAATTTATAAAATAAAAAAAGTAGGAAGACAAGACAACCATAAAACATTTCAACCGGGTTATAAAGATATTATGTAATTTAATATTATTTTTACTTTTTTTTGGTTATAAAAAATAACTTATGTAATTAATTTTTATACTGAAATAAGTATTATTTATATTTTTAAAAAGAAAAATACATAAGTTTTAAAACGATCATATTTAGTTTCTTAACTACTGTTTTAGTTAGAATTCTTTTTTTCTTTTTTTAAATTTTTTTTTTAATGAAAAGATGAAGAGGGTAGTATAATGTGTTAAAAGGTTATAAGAGTGGCATGATGTATAGATAAGTGAGAAGAACTCTTTTGACTTTGTTTTGTGGGAAGAATTGAGGCTTTTGACAGGCAAGAATTTTGGGTGGTTTATTTTCTTCATAACATAAAATCTTTTTGATTTGGAGATATTCAAAAATTGTATTGGAGGAAACTTTTAAGAATTTATATGAATTCTTCAAATTAAATTTATCTTGTTGTCAGGTTATAATAATTTTAAAACTGTTAAGTATTTCATGGGCCGATAGAGTTGTATATTTTCTTTATAGTTCTTCTTTTCGTATTCATCGCGCGTTTTTGGAAATTTCAGAAATACTTTTTTTGCTATTTAAGCAGCGAACTCAGGAGACATAATATCTTGATAGAAAAAATTTGTATCCTAGGATGTGAACTGAGTTTGCTACTTATAAGTAGCGAATTTTGTAAAATAGGGGGTGAAGGTAAGATGATAGATACAAAAATATTAGATTTTGTAAGGTTCGCATTCTAGAAAGTGAACTATTTCTTTCCTAATTTTTTCTATTTACATACTCGCATCCTACATTATGAGGGGTTGAATTGAAAGTTCGAAAGTGAATGCAAGATTCGGGGGTACGAAAAGAAGTACTCTTTCTTTATTTAAACAGACATATTAAAAAAAAAAAAGACTAAGGCCCAATAGAGCCTAGAAGCAAATTAATATGTCAGGAGGGGGTGTATTAAGATACATCCTTACTTCTTCCAAATTTACTGAATGGATTTTAGGCATTGGTGATGGAGAAATTGGAGAAGCAATGATGTTGATTTACAACTTGAAATTCCATCAAATTTATTCATTTCAAATTCAGGTGATCCTCTTTCTTCTATCGTTGAAAGCACATATATCCACAACTTTTACAAAACATGAATGATATAACATGTTTCCAAAAGAGCAATACTAGCTCCTAAAAATTTCATAGTCGACACAATAAATGATTATGTATTGGATTTAAATCCTAGTGAAGAAAAAACAAATTTGAGTTATGATACTCCACATGCACGCAATGTAGATGGTGATGCAGTGGATGATGTTCACACTCCAGTCCCGTTCCTGACATTTTATGGGCCTTAGGCCAAACATAAAAAAAATCTCTTTCATTCAATATATATAGCATTAATACATAATAAATTTTCACAATACATAATAAATCCTGCTCTAGTGATTGAGAAACAGGCGCGTTGAAACTCTCTAGGTTTTCCTGGATTGAGTTTTGCAAAGTCTGAGTCCTTTCTTATCACACGCATAACAGGTTGAGTCCTTCAATTTCATCCTTGGCGCTGCCTAATTGGCCCTCCTGAATCGCAATTCATCATCGAGCATCCCTCTTTTGCTCTTCTGCAGAATCGTTCCTCGCAGGCGCGCGCTCGTCCTTCTCTGACTGCAGGCTTACAGCTAGGCGCGCGCGTCCGTTTTTCCCTGCCTGGGCGTCCGTTTGCAGGCTTGCTGCTTAGGCGCGTGGGTCCTTCTGCTTAGGCGCAGCGTGGCCTATCATGGCTTCTTTCAGCATCCCATGGAAGTTCCTTGACGTCGCCGCTGCTCCCATGGTTTCTAATGAGGAACCCGTCAAACAAGCCAAAACCTTTGTGCAAGCTCTCACCAATTTATGTGATATTCCGTCGTCACAACTGCAACAACCGGTTGTTAAAGGTGATCGATTGGCAATTGAAATACCGGATGAAGCTTATAATGCAGGTCTGGATGCATGTAAACACAATCTTCATGGTCGGATCATATGGCCCAAGGGTGCAATACCATTAACTGTCGTTGCCTTGAAGCAGAAGCTTTCGATGATTTGGAAAGATTTATCAAAATGGGGTGTTATATCCCTAGGCAAGGGATTCTATGAATTTACTTTCTCCTCTCTAGAGGATGTTAAAAGAGTTCGGTTTGTTCCCTCTTGGAATCTTAACCCGGGTTTACTCAAGTTGTTTGCATGGACTCGTGACTTCAACCCTAAAATGCAACAAAATACGTCTGTGCAGGTTTGGGTGCGTATATATGGATTGGCTTAGGAGTATTGGCAAAAGACTATTCTCTTTACTATAGCTGGAAGTCTAGGCACTCCTATTTGTATGGATTTGATCACTGCTAAACCGATGCATGAGCGTACATTTGTATGGTCAATATGCTAGTGTTTTGATTGACATCGATATCAGTCAACCCCTCAGACACAAAGTTTTGGTTGAGAGAAAAGGTTACGCTTTTTTTGCGGAATTGGATTATGAACACATTCCTGAGTTCTGCAGTCATTGTAGAATTATAGGACATCACGTTAACAACTGCAAAAGAATCAACAAGGATATGGAGCAGCGGACTGTTAAAGATGTCAGCACAGCTAAGAAAAATATTGGGGACACTAGTAAGACATGGATACCAACTAAGAACAATGGGAATCAAAGCACGCAGGAGGCTATTGCTGTGAACAATGATGCAGATGGCCTTCATGTTGAGAATCACACCTCTCAGAAGGACAAATCTTCTAGTCAGGTTAATTTGGTAAGTCCTGAAGCTGATATTTTGATTGATCAAATTCCTGTTAATACTGTTGTCACCAGGTATGAGGGTCCTGCTTTGAGCCCTGTTCCTGCCATTCAAGAAGCTCCCTTGGTGGAGGAGCTTAATGATACTAGTTCTGAATCTAGCTCTCATGGTACCTTTGTGGGTGCTACTCAACACCAATTGATCATACATGAAGATGCTGTTATCAACAAGGTTATCCATACTCTTGAGAGAGTGCAGAAAGATATGAATTTTCTTAAAGAGTCCTGGGCTAACATGGTTGAAGAGGATGATGACAATACTATTAATAGTGTTGAGAATGTGGGTAATAATGATGGATTTCAGGTTGTGCAAAATAGGGTTCAGAAAAGAGCCCAAAAGAAACAGTCTCAAGCTAGTAGGGAAACATACACTACCAGGTCAAGGGTTCCCTCCAAGCCTTTCAAATAAAGTGCATTTTCTGGAATGTAAGGGGTTTGGCTGACTCCCCTACAAGACTAGCCTTAAAGAAGATTATTCTCCAGCATAATCCCGACATTGTCTTGCTTGCTGAGCCTTGGATGGATTTTGTTGATTTACCAAGAAGGTGGCTTACTAGCCTCAATCTCAAGCTCTTTGCTACTAACTCTAGACATAACCAGTTGCCCAATCTCCGGTGCTTATGTAAGGTTAATATTTCTCCTACTATTCTCTCTTCTGATTCTCAATGTGTCTCCTTTTCTATTGTTGATAATAGTAAAACTATTGCTATTGCTGCTGTTTATGCTTCCACTAATTATCTGACCAGAAGACAGTTATGGGATTCTCTTAATCATCTCCAATCCCAATATACTTTACTTGGTGTTTTATGGGGGATTTTAATGTTATTCTTGGCGCTCATGAGCATAGGGGTAGAACTCTTCCTGCCAGGTTGCCTATGGAGGATTTCTAGGTTTGGACTGACACTTCTGACCTTATCCATCTTCCCACCAGAGGGGTGGAGTTTACTTGGTCTAATGGTAGAGGGGGTGCTGGTCATACTGAGAAACGTTTAGATAGGGTTGTTTGCAATCAAGCTTGGATGGATTTGTGTACTACCACTGCGGTGTCTACTCTTACTAAGCACAGGTCTGATCATTTTCCCCTTTTGCTTGATTTTGCTTTGTCTACTCTCACTTTTGCTTCCCAGTTTAAGTTCATGCGCATGTGGACTTTACATCCAGATTGTAAGAATGTTATTCAGGATAGTTGGAACACTAATATCTTGGGCTCACCTATGTTTGTCCTTAGTACTAAATTAAAGATGCTGAAGGGTAAGTTGAAGAGCTGGAACAAAGCCATTTTTGGTAATGTTCATGATCAGGTCCACAATGCTGACATGCAGCTTCAACACATTCAACATCAAATTCAACAGCTCGGGCATTGTGATTTGTTACTTCACCAGGAGAAATTAGCTAGCATTGCTTATGAGGAAGCTTACTGCAAAGAGGAAGCTTTCTGGCAGGAGAAAGCTAGAGTCAATTGGCACTTGCATGGTGACAGAAATACTAAATATTTTCATAGATTGGCCAAAATCAAAACCTCTACCAAATTTATATCTTCTTTGCAGGATGGTGAAAATGTTCTCACTAATCAGGATCATATTGCTAACCATGTTGTTAATTATTATCAAACCTTGTTTAGCTCTAACATTGTGATGCAGGATTCTTTGCTTGCTGAGGAAGTTATTCCTAACTTGGTTACTGATGAGACTAATGCTATTCTTACTGTCCTTCCCTCCCCTGAAGAGATCAAACAAGCTGTCTTCTCCCTTAACAAGGATAGTGCTCCTGGTCCTGATGGATTTGGGGCTATTTTTTATCAACACTATTGGGATATTGTGAAATCTGATGTTGTCAATGCTGTTTTGGAGTTTTTCACTAAGAGTTGGATTCTACCTGGCTTCAACTCCAATATAATTGCTTTGATTCCCAAGTCTGCTGAAGCTACCTCCATTGCTCATTATAGGCCTATTGCTATGGCTAATTTCAAGTTCAAGGTTATCTCTAAAATCCTTGCTGACAGGTTGGCTGCTATCCTTCCGTCTATTGTCTCTGATGAACAAAAAGGCTTCATTCATGATAGAAATATTAAAGATTGTCTTTACATAGCCTCCGAAGCTACCAATCTCCTTCATAATAAAGCTTTTGGCGGTAACCTTGCTCATCAGATAGATATTACTAAAGCCTTTGATACCCTTAACTGGAACTTTTTGCTCAAGGCTCTCAAGACTTTTGGTTTCAATGATATTTTCATCAACTGGATTCATGTGATTCTTAAATCTGCCTATCTTTCTGTGTCTATCAATGGTCGGGCTCATGGTTATTTCAATTGTACTAGAGGTGTTAGACAAGGGGATCCTCTTTCCCATCTTCTTTTTTGTATTGCTGAAGATGTTCTGAGCAGGAGTATAACTAAGCTTGTTACAGATGGTGTTCTTAATCAAATAAAAGGCACTAGAAATGTTATGGTTCCCTCTCATTCTTTTTATGTTGATGACTTGATGATCTTCTGTAAAGGAAACCTCAATGGTTTAAAAGTTCTTAATTAAGAATTTATTTAATACTTATGCTCTGGAGTCCGGTCAGATCATTAACACATCCAAATCCATCATTTTCTCTGGGTTTATTACTCCTGGCAGGTTGGCGTTAATTGCTCAGCTCCTTGACTTCAGGATTGGTTCCTTACCTTTTATCTATTTGGGGGGTTCCTATCTTCAAGGGCAAACCTAAGGTCTCCCACCTTCAACCTATTGCCGACAGAATCAAGCTTAAGCTTTCCGCTTGGAAGGCTTTCTTATTGTCCATTGCAGGTAGAGTTCAGCTTGTTAACTCTGTTATTCAAAGTATGCTTCTTTATAGTATGTCTCTTTACTCTTGGCCTATCAACTTGTTGAAGGATATCGAAAGATATATTAGAAATTTTATTTGGAGTGGGGATCCTGAGAAGAGAAAATTGGTTACTGTTGCTTGGAAGAAAGTATGCAGGCCTTATGCCCAGGGTGGTCTTAATATTAGATCCCTTATCAGTTTGAATAAAGCTACTAATCTTCATCTGTGTTGGAAGCTTCTCACTTCACAGTGCTCTTGGGCTAATTTGATTAGAGATAGAGTTTGCAAGAATCACATTTATATCCATCACCATATCTCTTCCTCCATCTGGAGCAGTGTTAAAGAGGAAGTCAGAGAGATTGATAGTAACTCTGCTTGGCTTATAGGAAATGGTGAGCAGATAAATTTTTGGAATGACAAATGGTGTGGAGACTCCCTTGCTCATCAATTTAATATTTCTCCTCAGATTAGTCGTCTGCTTACTTCTAGGGTTAGTGACTATATTACTAATGGTCAATGGCACATTCCTGATTATCTTTCTCATCTTTTTCCTGACCTTAATCGCATTGTTCAACAAGTTTCCATTCCTCTGGAGCCTAGTGTTGACACTTTGATTTGGGGTAAAGCTGATGATGGAACTCTGACTCTTAAACAAGCCTATTTCTCTAAGGTTCAATCTTGGCAGGAACTGACTTTGGGCAAGTGCATTTGGAGTGCTGACATCCCTCCTTCAAAATCTTTGCTTGTTTGGAGACTCATGCACGAGAAGTTGCCTACTGACGATAATCTCCGGCTCAGGGGCTGTCACTTTCCTTCTATCTGTAACCTTTGTCACAAACAGGAAGAATCTTCTTTTCATTTATTTTTTAACTGTGATTTTGCTATTAGATTGTGGTCTTGGTTGGCAGGTTGCTTGGATACTACTCTTCAATTCTCCACTATTGATGACATCTGGGATATTTGTAATTCTCATAGATCTCCCCAGTGCAAGCTGACTCTTACTGCTGCCATCATTCACCTCTTTAACACCATTTGGTATGCTCGGAATCAGGCTAGATTTCAAAATAATCATGTTTCTTGGAAATCTGCTATAGCTCTTATTATGTCTAACACTTTCTCGACGGGGAACAATACTCATAAGCCCTCTTCCAATTCGATCATGGATTTCACCCTCTTGAAGAAGTTTGATATTAGATTGAATCCTCCTAGAGTCACTACTGTAAAGGAAATTCATTGGCATCCTCCTTTAATCAGCTGGATTAAATGCAATATTGATGGCGCTTCTCATGGCAATCCCGGGCTTGCTTCTTGTGGAGGAGTTTTTCGAAATTATCAAGCTAATTTCCTTTATGCTTTTGCGGAACCACTTGGGTTTGCCTCTTCCTATCATGCTGAACTTTGTGGTGCCATGCAGGCTGTTGATATAGCTTTTCGTAGGAATTGGAAGAATCTTTGGTTGGAGACTGACTCAACCTTAGTGGTTCTTGCTTTTAATTCTAACCCTCAGCTTATTCCTTGGACTTTAAGAAATCGGTGGAAAAAAGTTTTGGTGAAAGTTTCTAGTCTTAATTTCAGGGTTTCTCATATTTGTAGAGAAGGTAATCAAGTGGCTGATCTCTTTGCCAATCATAGTCTTACTTTGAGCTCCCTTACTTGTTGGAGTGATCCTCCTTCGTTTTCTCAGGATTTTTTGTTGAAGAATAAACTGGGCCTGCCTAGTTTTAGGGTGTGTTTATCTAAATGATGGTTTTTATTTTGTTGTATTTATTTCTGGAGCACTGCACTCTTTTTCCCTTCACCTGATTTTTTCCTTTGGGTCTTACAGGTAAGATTTTTAATGAGGCAGTTGTCATTTGTTGGCTCCCACTTGGGTTTTGGTCTAGTCCCCCCAAGTTTGTACTCTCCTATCTTTTTTTATTTATATATGAGTTGGAGTTAGCTTGATTTGTTAAGTTTGTAAAGGGGTGCCAACCTAGTTGAGATGTCTTTACCTTCTTAACTAAGCTATCTCTTTGTTTTATAAAAAAAAAAAAATCCAAATCAAACATATTCTACCAACCTTAGAAATAGGTCTCTACGTAGGATCAATATAATTTGGAATAGAAAAATGATCGATTTATAAAATAAAAAAAGTAGGAAGAAAAGACAACCATAAAAAATTTCACCCGGGTTATAAAGATATTATGTAATTTAATATTATTTTTACTTTTTTTGGTTAGAAAATATATAAAAAATAAAATAAATTATTTTGATATAGGGATTTGTTCTCTTTCATTTTTTTCTTTTTTATTTACCAATAATTAATTTTGGATTTTATATCAACCTGATTTAGGAAAGAGTGAATTAAGAGTGAATTATACAGAGTAATAAATAAAAACCATAAATAAATATTGTGAGAATAGCTAAGAAAGATAGGTCACATGATTACTAATAATGATCACGTTGAAAAAAAAATACAATCTTGATTGCTTTTAATATGGTGATTACATTAGAATAAAAATAATAATTGTGATTAGTGATTTGCTCCTCGAAATTTATATATGTTAAAATATACAATTTTAAATTAAAGTGAAGATATCAATATATTTTTTTTTATATAAAGATATAAGATTTTTTATTCTACATATTACGGCGCACGAGTCAAAGTTAGTATTATTAAAATTGATTAATACTTGACCAAAAATAAAATAAAATTGATTAAGACAAATTAGGGTTTGAAATACGGCTAGTAAGAATTAACAAGGATAGGAAATAAGAGATTAAGACAAACTCAACATCCAGCAATCAACTGTCTTAAGCAATAAGCATCCCGGCATCACTGTTCTCGTCTCTTCTCCCAACCTCAGGTACCTTTCTTCAATATATTTCTCTGTATTTCAATTTTTTTTCATATTTTTTGTATGATTGTAGTAATCCATCATGCTAGCTTTTGCTTTGTCAATAGTTTCTGTTCTGAAATCTGATCCTTATTTTCATAAATTCAGAAAATAACAATGAATTTTGGAGAAGATTTGGAGATAGAGATATTATTGCGTCTACCATTGAAATCATTGATGAGGTTCAAATGTGTTCAAACATCATGGAACAACCTCATCAAAAGTCCCTACTTCGTCGATAGAAAAACCAACTTGTCTATCTCTCAAAATCGTAGTCTTCTAATCATCGAAAATTCCAAACTAAAACTTCTCCCATGTGAAGGTGGTGACAATGAGAAACCAATCCATGTCAACTCTCTATTTCCAAACAACTTAGAACGAATCGAATCATATGGAAGTTGCAACGGTGTTTTCTGTCTTAATGGTCATATGATTTTAATGTGGAACCCAACAACTAATGAGGTCCACCGTATTCCTCGTGCTCCCTCTCACGAAGAGGAATTTTTGTATGGCTTTGGCGCCGTTGACGGGGATTACTTTGTCCAAGCGCAGAGTGAGCGGAGGAAATTACTTTGTCCAAGCGCAGGAGTTTATAGTCTAAACACTAAATCTTGGACAACTATCCACACTCATTGCCCTCGTATTGATCTCGCATTTTACCATCCTTCAAGATATATTATTGGACATCCAATTCTTTCTTCGAGATATAATGCTCTTGTTAATGGTGTTTATTATTGGATTATACGCTCAAATCTACTTCTTGATCGATCACCAAACGCAGACATACTTAGCTTTAACTTTTGCAATAATGAGTTTCGGCAACTTAAAGCTCCAGTCGTATTTTTTCTGCCCGCCTCTTATTACGATGACCTCATCGAGATTAAAGGTTCTCTTGGTTATATTCTGCAAATTAATTATTCGTCGGATAATGTGTGGTTCGAAATATGGGTTATGGATCAAAACATGTGGTCTAAAAAGTATGCAATTAAACGCTCGACAATACTTAATTTGCGTCGTTTTGGGAATGATGCTGCTGAAATCTTTGAAGGAAATGCTGGAGAATTGCTCAAGTCGTATGATCATCATGGAAACAAGCTTCGCCAATTTCAAATTAAAATTCCAGAGGGTTATGCTGTTGATGTGCATGATAATTATAGTATTTGCAAAACATATGATTATTTTAGGATTTATGAGTATGTGCCAAGCATAACTCTCTTGTCTAAGTAGCTGTCTATATTATTGTTATTATATTTTATGATGTTAATTAGCATAAGTGTGGCTTAATTTGTCTTAGTTTCAAAACAAGAGTTGTTATCATCGACCAATCTCATGGAATAAATTGACTTTTTTACCTTTCATTGTTGAGTTTTCTAGTATTATTTGAGAATCGTTAGTATCATATAAGAAAAAAAAAAAGTTTGAAGTCTAAGAAAAACATGCATTTCAAAAAGAATTTTTAGAATTTTTCCAACTTTAACATATCTTAAAGTGATGATCAAGTAAAGTTTGAGGTGGGCATGAAATTAAATTCAAAAGTTCTAGTCAGAGATGTTGTTAAAGACATTGCTATGAACTATGAAGACTAAGAAAAACATGCTTTTCAAAGAGAATGATTGTTAGGTATGATCTCGTATGTCCATTTTATATGAGAATTAATGGTCCGTTAATTTTTTTTTTTTTTTGAAGAAGTTAATTTAGCTCATTTAAATTGGCACTAGATAGAATTGAATCTGAGAAGAAGCACACTAGACAAACTCAAATGGATTGATCCATTTTGTTAGATGAGCCACAACGTCTAATTTAACTATAAAATCCTAATAATATTTTTTTAACATTCTTTTTTTATTAGAAAAAGATTTTCCTTATTAAGACTGCTATTTTTATCTTCTTTCCTTATTAAAAAAGATCATCATAAATAATAATTTTTTTAATGTATAATTTTAGAAGTTAATTAATATCTTGAATGTAGTATAATATTTAAAGTATTCACCTTCCATTTCCACATTTCTTAATTCAATTTCAAAAGTCACATTTAAGACCACTTACAATGGGAAGAAATTTTGGTGTTGAATGATACATTAAACAGTTGAAACCATTGCAAGGTGGGTGTTGAATGTGTGCTGGAGGGGAGAGGTGATGAAAGGATTCAACTGTGTTGAATGCTGTCCGGAATGCCACGTGGCGCGTCGCCAATCGCTGGGACGCGCGCGTGTTTACCATGCGCGAGTGAGGGAGAGTGACGGAGTCTGCACGCGGAGAGAGAAATTCTGGTGGGACAAGTGGCAGAATCTGATTGGCTGCTTGAATTTTTATCTTATCAAAATTTTGAACTCAATTATTTCAATGCAAATTAATTTTTAATTTTTTAATTTTTTTATCAAAATTCGTAATTTTTTTTCCTCTATAAATAGAGACTTGGTTCATTTGATTTGGACACAAAAAAAAAACTAAGTTTTTCACTATCTTAATCTTGTTTATCTTTCTATTAGTGTTTAATTTGAAGTTTTAGTCTTTTTTTTTTTTTGTGAAATGGATCCCAATAATAATTTCAACACCCAAAATTCTTCTAATTTTCCATTTGGCTACCAAAATCCCAACAATTATTTAATTTTTTTTTGTTAAGTGTTTATTATTTTAATTTAATTTTAATCGATAATTATAATTTTATTGAATCAGAAAAACAAAAACTTAAATTTAAATAAAAATATGAAATAAAAAGTGGTGGGGTAGAGAAGGTTGTGGGGTAGAGTGTTGAATGAAAAAACTATTGGAGAGGGTAAAAGTTGAATGAGGTGTTGAATGATTAGGTGGAAGAGAAAGAAGATGACGTGGGGTGTAAAAAGTGAAAAAAGTTGGTGTTGAATGAATTTGCCATTGTAAATGGTCTAAGAATAACTAGTATCTTGCAATGCACACGTTAAAATAATTCAATGAAAAACATAAATTATTAAATATTTTTTATTTTATTGTACAAAATTAGATTAGTATATGTGATTAAGATTAAAGTCGATTAGTTTGTAACAATTAAAAAAGTCGATTAGTTAAAATTATGATTTTTTTTATGTAATTTTAGTTTTTTTATTCTTATTTTTAATTAATGTAATTTTTGTCAAGTAATCTAGTGATTAAAATTTCAACTTTTTTAGGTGAATAAATAAGTGTGTTAGAGCTCGAATCCTTATATTTTTAGTTATTGTATTCAATTTACAGTCTTGATCTCCCGTTCCCAACAGTACGGTGTTTTCTCTAGCTTTTCCGTGAAAATTATAAAATAAAAAAAGTATGACTCATGTTTTGATATATGGATATTATATAGGTCAAATGTAAATTACAAAAAAATTAGACATTATATGAGTATAAATATAAGCATTCGTGTAAATATTAGTCCCAGAAAAATTTCCATAAAAAATAGGTTTCATGTAATAATATCTGTATAAATATAGGTTTCCAACTTTCCATAGAAGGAAATAAATAAATAGGCCCTCCATATTAATAAACTTTATATTAAACCATCCATAGAAATATAACTCCTTACAAATTACAAAAAAGTAAACCCCGTACAGGAGTATAAATAATATTAAATATTAAACTTTGTAAAAATTATTAAATATAGGTCCCTAGATATTTCAAAAAAATTGCTACATGTGGGTCCTCTTAAAAATATAGGTACCCGTAAAAATTATAAACAAATAGGTGTTAATTTATTTTGAGTTTTTTTCTAATTACTTGTGAAATTTATTTTATATTTATTTAATTAAAATTAAAAAGGCTTAAATGCACTTTTGGTTCCCCTATTTTAAAATTCAACTTTTTGGTCCTCCAATTATCAAAATCAACATATTTTTTGGTCCCCCTCCAATTTGAATGGTGTGCTGCTTAGGTGGCATCAATGAATTGAACACTTGTTTTTCATGTAATTATTATTTAAATTAATATTATTATTTATTTTCTTTATAAATTAAAATATTAACCTGAAATCCGGCTGAAAAATCGAAAATCGACCGAAAACCCAAAAAACACCAGAAAATCTTAAATTCGACCGAAAACCCAAAAAACGGCTGAAAACTCAAAAAATCAGCCGAAAACCCAAAAAAAAACCCGAAAATCCATAAATCGGATGAAAACAGTCCATAATAGCCGATTTTCGGGTATTCGTGTGTTTTTTGGGTTTTCGGCCGATTTTAGAATTTTCGTCCGATTTTTGGATTTTTTGACCGATTTTTGGGTTTTCGGCCGATTTTTGGTTTTTCGGCCGATTTTTGGATTTTTTGGTGTTTTTTGGGTTTTCGGTTGATTTTCGATTTTTCAGCCGATTTTTTTGGGTTTTCGGTTTAATATTTTAATTTATAAATAAAATAAATAATAATATTAATTTAAATAATAATTACATGAAAAACAAGTGTCCAATTTATTGATGCCACCTAAGTGACACCCCATTCAAATAGGAGGGGGACCAAGAAATATGTTGATTTTGATAATTGGGGAACCAAAAAGTTAAATTTTAAAATAGGAGGACCAAAAGTTCAAAAATATCAAAATATGGGGTCCAAAAGAGCATTTAAACCAATTAAAAAATAATACAAATTTAGATATTTTAAAGGGATAGAACACGATTGAAGGTGATCTTTCTATTTGGATCTCATCCAACTCATCCTCTTATGCTGTCTATTATGTTCTAATCTAAACTACTCGTTTATTTTATTTCTCTCTCTTTAGTTATATTCTTTTTTTTATTTGTGGATATTCAACAATTGAATTAACAAAAGAACAGGGCGCTGGACAATAACAACCGAAGAGGATCCAAATTCATGATCTCTCAATCTCCGTTCCCAACAATATGGCATTCTCTCTCCTTATCCCCGTAATTTTTTTATTTTAAAAAAGGGGTCTCCCGTATAAATATAGGTGTCATGTAAATCACAAAAAAATAATAAAATTGGCACATAGATTAACATATGAGTATAAATATTGACCCATGTAAATTACAAAAAAGACACTTATATTAATATGAATGTAATTATAAGTCCCGATAAAAATTACAAAAACAATAGGTCTCCCATATTAATATGAGTATAAATATAGCTTTTCATAGGGAATATGAAAAAAAATAAAATTAAATTATCGTATTAATATGAGTATAAATATAGATTTTCATAAAAAGAAAAAAAAAGTCTTAGCCATATATAAGACATTCGTATAAATATAACTCCGGAGAAATTTACAATTCAAATGTGGGATGATGGAAATAATATTGTAAGAATAAAAAAGATAGTCATATATATATATATATATATATATATATATATATATATTGTGCTGAGGAGTCTACCATTTCTTGTGTTTAATTTATATATGATTCATTTTTGCTTGTTCAAAAAAAAAAATAGATAACATAAAAATAAATAGCAATTAATAATTTGGGCTCTTGATTTATAATGTGAGTGGGAATGTAACTTTAAAAAAACTTGAGTGACAATTGTAGGAATAATATTCGAATTTGAAAGTTTAATTGAATTGATTTTGGCTCAAATTGAAATATTTTATTGATAGTCGTATATTTTATTGAATTTTATTTGCTAGTGGAAATAAAATCATGTTCCTATCAGTAAAACATTACATAAGTTATATATAGGTTAAACTAAAGAGGATAGACCCATGATGGATAGAACTTTTGGTCACTATGCTAGAGTCTTAGTGGATTTAAACTTGTTTCATGAGCTTAGGTATCGGATTCTAGTTGAAAGAGTTGGATTTGCATTTTTTGTTGATATTGAGTATGAAAATCTTCCTGATGTTTGTTCTAATTGCAATATCATTGGTCATCATGTGGGGAATTGTAAGAGGAAAAAAGGATTTAAACAAACCATTGCAAGCTGCTGGTGTAGTTCAAAAGGATGGCATTGTTGCTGCAAAGACTTTTGTTCCTGTTGTGAAAAATACAGTACATGCTAAAGATAAGTCTTTAGAACCTGTGTTGGTTGATGTGGCTGGTAATGGATAAACACAAACTCTTCTAGACTATCATTAATATTGCCAAGCTGTAATATGCCAAGGAATATTATCATGCTATCATAGTGATCCCAAGAAATATGCTCATGACAGTTACTACAAATCGTAGGAGTATAATGACTATTGATTCATTCCTTCCTTATTTAGCATATCACCTTAATTGTAAATGATTAAGTGGTCTAGGGTTCGATTCCCGCTCCCCTCACTTTCTAATTAAAAAGTGGAATTTAAGCATATGGTAGGTGGACCTATGCATTATCCACGCTTCAAGCTCAAGTGGGCTCTTGCGTGAGGGGGCGTGTTAGAAATAATATAAAACCATTGATGTGCCAAATCCTAAAAGCTTAAGCTTTTGGGATAATTGGTTATTTGACATGGTATACAGAGCACTAAAGCTTCACAGCATTTTCGATCCAATTTTTTTTCTTGTTTTCATTGCCATGGCTTTTGTACCTGCCTCAGATGACAAAATCATTGTGTTGAATGCTAACTCACAGTTGCATATCAAACTGGATGGCGATAACTTTCCGGCATGGAGAATTCAATTTTTGGCTTTGCTGACAGGATATAATCTTATTGGTTATATTGATGGTACAACACCATGTCCAGCAAAGATCATAAGGGAAGACCCTGCAACCATCAATCCTGAGTTCACTACTTGGACGAGACAGGATCAACTCATTATCCATGCTATTGCTTCCTCTGTGACAGCGACCGTGGTGACACACCTTGCGACTGTCAAAACTGCTAAACAGGCTTGGGACACTCTCTCAACCATGTACGCCAACAGATCAAGAGTTCGAGTGATGGATCTCAAGCACAAAATCTCGACCTTTGTCAAAGGCACTCAAACCATGGCAACATACCTTCAAGGTATTAAAGCAATTTCAGATGAACTGTCCATCATTGACCACCCTCTTGATGAAACTGATTTAATCATTCATACACTCAACGGACTCGGCAAAGAATACAGTGACATCGCTGCTATTCTTCGGAGTAGAGAAACTCCAATTCACTTTGCTGAGCTTCATGAGAAACTCATGGACTATGAAACTGTCCAGAATCGTGACCAATCATCATCAAATGACTCTATCATAGCCACTGCAAACAATGCGTCCCGCAACAAAGGCTAGCTTCAAAAGGGAAATTTCAACAACTATTCTCAGTCATCCCAAGCTGTTGGGAATAAGGTGGTCTGCCAATACTGTGACAAACCTGGACATGTTGCCCGCAACTGCTTCAAAATTAAAGGATATCCTAAGAGAAATGGTCACAAACCAGTTGAAAATGTAGCAACTCATCCACAAGCACTGCAGAATTCTAGCTGGATCATGGACACTGGTGCTTCTCACCACATCACTCAAGATCTACAGCAGCTGACTTTGGCAAATCCTTATTCAGGTTATGACAAAGTAACCATCGGTGATGGCTCAGGTTTGAAAATTACTCACACTGGTCACACATCTTTTCATACACACACAAAACCACTTCATCTAAAACAAGTGTTATGTGTCCCAAACATTCAGTCAAATTTATTATCTGTTTCCAAACTTTGTAAATCTAACAGCTGCTCAGTTGAATTTTTTCCTGATTGTTTTCTTGTGAAGGATTTGATCTCGGGTCAGGTGCTGATGCAAGGACCACTTAAACAAGACCTATATCACTTGCCCAACCCGTCCATCATCCACAACTCCCCTCAAGCTTTCAACACCAGCATCCAATCTTCCACCACCTGGCATCATAAACTTGGGCACCCCTCCTCCAAAATTATGAATCATCTGGCAGCTAGTAGTCTTATTCCAATAAAGTGTCCCACATCTCATGAATGTAGCTCTTGTTATTGTGCTAAAAGTCACAAACTTCCATTCTCAAATCACTATATAACTAGTAACAAACCATTAGAGCTTATTTATTCTGATGTATGGGGACCAGCTCCAATTAAGTCTTTAGATGGTTACTCATATTATGTAATCTTTGTTGATCATTTCTCCAAATATGTATGGTTATATCCAATGAAAAATAAGTCAGATGTATTCACTATTTTTATTCAATTTAAGTCTATTGTTGAAAAATATTTTGGCTTGCCTATTGTCTCTTTCTTCTCTGATAATGGTGGTGAATTCATTAAATTAAAATCTTTCTTAGCCAACCATGGCATTTCACACTTCACCACGCCTCCTCACACTCCTGAGGTAAATGGCACAGCTGAAAGACGCCATAGACACATTGTCGAAACAGGTCGTGCCCTCCTTCATCATGCTAAACTACCTTCTCAATTTTGGTCATTTGCTTTTACCACCGCTGCCTTCTTAATCAATAGGCTACCAACTCCCACAATCAAAATGAAAACACCTTATGAAGTCTTGTTTCAAAAAAATCATGACTACAACAAACTTCATTCATTTGGTTGTCTGTGTTTTCCTTGGTTAAGACCCTATACTAAAAATAAACTCCAACCAAGATCTCTCCCTTGCATTTTCCTAGGCTACTCAACCTCTCAATATGCATTCCTATGTCTTGAGCCTACAACCAATAAAATTTATGTGTAAAGACATGTTAATTTTATTGAGGACAGCTTCCCATTTCAATCCTTAAGCTCCCCTTCCAAAAAAATCCACCCAGTACAACTAATGACACCCTTGTCCACACCATCATCCCTATATTACAAAATAACAACCATGTTGAACCCATTGCCACTAATAGTCCAGAACCTGTTATCATAAGCAACCATGAACCTGCTACCATAAACAACCTTGAACCTACAACCACAAATAATTCTACCTCTACTTCTTTTCAAACTGAAGCGGTCCATGCAACAGCAACTGATCAGACTTCAAATCCTGCTCAAGGATCTCAATCAGGTAATGGCTCTTCTACAACCACTGTTCACATTCCTATCTCTTCAACCTCTTGCACTAATAAAATTGTTACTAGGTCCCAAAATAATATTTTCAAACCAAAGAAAATTTTCACAGCTACCAAACACAATCTTCCTGAGAACCTTGAGCCATCTACCATATCTCAAGCACTCAAAATTCCACATTGGAGCAAGGCATGTTCAGAGGAGTTTGATGCATTAATGAACAATGGTACATGGACCTTGGTGCCAAGGAATGAGTCCAATAACTTAGTAGGTTGTAAATGGTTGTTCAGAATTAAAAGAAATCCGGATGGTAGCATTACTAGATACAAGGCAAGACTAGTAGCAAAATGGTACACTCAATTACCTGGACTTGACTACAAGGAAACATTTGCACCTGTTGTCAAACCCCAAACCATCAAAGTTGTACTCACTATTGCATTGGCTAGGGGCTGGTCACTACATCAAATGGATGTTAATAATGCTTTCTTGCAGGGAAATTCATCTGAAACTGTTTATATGCAGCAGCCACCAGGTTTTGTCCATGCTGAATTTCCCACACATGTGTGCAAATTAAAGAAGGCAATCTATGGATTGAAACAAGCACCAAGGGCTTGGCATGATTCCTTGAAGTCATTTGTTGTTGCCTATGGTTTTAAAACCAGCTTAACTGATCTTTCTCTATTCATCTATGATAAGGAAAATGTGCAGGCATATTTATTGGTTTATGTTGATGACTTGTTGCTCACGGGTAGTACATCGCAGTTTCTGCATCAGTTTATGTTTGAGCTATCAAACAAATTCTCTATCAAACAACTTGGTTTTCCACACTATTTTCTTGGTATTGAACTCATTCCTTGTAAAGATGGATTGCTTCTCTCTCAGCATGGCTACATTCGGGAAGTATTAGAGAAATTTCATATGTCTGGAGCAAAACCAACAACCACACCTTTATGCACAACCACTCCTCTAAAACTTCTTGATGGTTCAGCCCCTGGAGACTCCAAAGTATTTCGTAGCATTATTGGAGCGTTACAGTATGCCACTTTAACTTGTCCAGACATCTCTTTCTCCATAAATAAATTATCCCAATTCATGCACCAGCCAACTGAAATTCACTTTCAACAGCTAAAGAGGGTTCTACGGTATCTTAAGTTCACACTCAATCATGGGTTGATGCTCAAGAAACCCATTCATCTTCAATTACAAGCATATAGTGATGCAGATTGGGGAGGTAACATCGATGACAAAACCTCCACTTCAGCCTTCATTATCTACCTTGGTGGTAACTCCGTTTTTTGGCTATCAAAACGACAAAAGACAGTGGCAAGGTCGTCTACAGAAGCAGAATATAGGTCCGTGGCAAATTCAGCGGCTGAAATCATGTGGTTACTTAATCTCTTAGGTGAGCTTGGCTTAAAGTCTCAACTTCCTTCGCTCTTTTGTGACAACATTGGGACCACGTACCTATGTGCCAACCCAGTTTTTCATTCAAGGATGAAACATATTGCACTTGACTACCATTTTGTTCGACAACTTGTTCAAATGGGCAAACTTCGAGTAGCACACATCTCCACTAGAGATCAGCTGGCGGATATCCTAACTAAACCGCTTTCAAGGGCAAGATTCTCCCTTCTCAGAGACAAAATTGGTGTCACTAATGGCGATCCAATTTTGCGGGGGCATAATGGATAAACACAAACTCTTCTAGACTATCATTAATATTGCCAAGCTGTAATATGCCAAGGAATATTATCATGCTATCATAGTGATCCCAAGAAATATGCTCATGACAGTTACTACAAATCGTAGGAGCATAATGGCTATTGATTCATTCCTTCCTTATTTAGCATATCACCTTAATTGTAAATGATTGTATACATTTAATTTCATTCAATTGTATGTGTATACATTCAGCTATATAATGGCTGAAACATCAATAGAAAAATTATACAATTCAATTACCTTTTAGCTGGTTCATCTAATAACAATTATGAACAAGTTGATCATGCTCGTAAGCGTAGGGAAGAAGATAAGGTGCTTGAAGATGAGTTAAACGTAGAGATTAATTCTGTCCAACAGGGTAAAACTGTCGAAATTCCTCATCAAGAAGAAACTCAAAGTAATGAGGATAATGATTTTGTGGATGCGACTCATTAACTTGATGGTACTTCTATTGTTCAAACTCACGAAGTTCCTTTAGTTGTGCAAAATGACATTGAGTTTTTAAAGGAATCTTGGGCTAATCTTGCTGAGTTAGACAATAATTGTGCTATGGTTACTCCTCCAACTGCGATGGGTAACAAGTCATTGTCTAAATCTACTGCAACTTATTCTTCCACAAATCCAGTGCCTCAAATTGATTGGCTTCAACATGCTGACAAGGTTATTCCCTCTGTGGATGATAGTCAAGAATTTCAACTTGTAGTCTCTAAGTCGGCTAAAAAATCTATCAAAGCTAAGCCTGGGCTTCAAAAGCTTTCCAACCCCTACACCACAAGGTCTAAGGCTGTCACTTCTAAGCCTTCCAAATGAAGTGTCTTTATTGGAATGTTAGAGGTTTAGCCAATTCCCCTACAAAATTGGCTTTAAAAAATCTTATAACTATAAATAAACCTGACTTTTGTTTCATTTCAGAACCTTGGATGAATTTATCTAGAATATCACAATCATGGTGGAATAGACTTGGTTTGAAAGTTTTTGCTGTTAATAGTAGGAATAACTTACTCCCTAATTTGTGGTGTCTTTGCGCTACTCATCTTTCACCCTCCCTTATTGCTGCTGATAACCAACAAGTGTCACTCTCTATTGATGTTGGTGGTGTAATTTTGGCCTTACTGCTGTTTATGCCTCAACTTGTTATTTGTCTAGAAGATCCCTATGGTCTAACATTACTAATATTCAAACCCAACATCCTATCCCTTGGTGTTGCATTAGGGATTTCAACACCATTCTTGGTGCTCATGAACACAAAGGAACCACTACTCCAGCTAGAACTCCTATGTTAGACTTTCAAAATTGGAGTGATTCCAATAATCTGCTCCATCTTCCTACTCAAGGAGCTTTTTACACCTGGTCCAATGGTAGGCGAGGCAGACATGCCACTCTTAAAAGGCTGGACAGAGCAATTTGTAACACAAACTAGATCAATGCCTGCAGCACTGTCAAAGTGTCAACTCTCACTAAACTCAAGTCAGATCATTTTCCAATTCTTCTTGAGTTTAAGAACCAAGATTTTCCTGTTGCCTCTAATTTCAAATTCATGAAGATGTGGACTGCTCATCCTAACTGCATCAACATTATTAAGCAATCTTGGAAATCTATTTTCATTGGTTGTCCTATGTTTATCTTAAATCAATAATTGAAGAAAGTCAAAGATAACCTAAAGGTTTGGAATAAGAATGTGTTTGCTAATATTCATTCCAATGTGAAGAATGCTATTGCTAAAGTTGATTCCATTCAGCAAGACATAGATACTTTTGGCCCCACTGATGATCTTATTGATCAAGAGAGACTTGCCAGAATTGATTTGGAAAATGTCCTTAACATGGAAGAAATTTTCTAGAAAGAGAAAGCTAATGTTAAATGGCATTGTGATGGAGACAGGAACACGGCCTATTTTCATAGATTAGCCAAGATTAGAAACACCACCAACCTAATTACCTCCCTTAATCATGGAGAAAGCACTCTCATTGACCCAAATGATATCTCTACTCATGTGGTTGATCATTTTTCCAATCTATTCAATCAAAACTCCAATGTCACAGATAATGGTATTATTGAGGAAGTTATCCCTAATCTTCTCACTGATAGAATTAATAACATGTTATGCATGCTTCCTTCTCATGATGAAATTCATAATGCTGTTTTTTCTTTAAACAATGATAGTGCCCCACGTCCTGATGGTTTTGGAGCTCTTTTTTTCAAACTTATTGGGAAATAATCAAGCATGATGTGTGTAAGGCTGTTCTTCAGTTCTTCACCACTGGTTGGTTATTGCCCAATTTTAATTCTAATACTCTTGTTCTTATTCCTAAGACTAACAATGCAGATTCTCTGAACCAGTTTAGGCCCATTGCCATTGCCAATTTCAAATTCAAGATAATATCTAAAATTTTAGCTGACAGACTGGCCTCAATCATGCCTGCAATTACATCAGTTCAGCAGAGAGGTTTCATAAAAGGGAGAAGCATTAAGGATTGCATATGTACAACTTATGAGACTATCAATGTTCTTTATAAGAAATCTTTTGGTGGAAATCTAGCTATCAAAGTGGATATTGCAAAAACCTTTGATACCATTGATTGGAGTTTTCTTTTAAAAGTTCTCAAAGCTTTTGGATTCAACCAAGTTTTTTGTAAGTGGATTCACTCTATTCTTCTATCAGCTAAAATCTCTATTTCTTTTAATGGTAGACAACATGGTTTCTTTTCCTGCGCTAGAGGGGTGAGACAAGGTGACCCCCTCTCGCCTCTCCTCTTTTGTCTGGCTGAAGAAGTTATCAGTAGAAGTATAACTAAGTTGGTTAGAGTAGGCAGCCTTAAGTTGATTAATGGTAGCAGAAATTTCAATGTTCCTTCTCATGTGCTTTATGCGGATGATATAATGCTTTTCTGTAAGGGATTAGCCTCAAACATTCAAGTTCTATCTTCCTTGTTTAGCCAAAAATCTTCTATATTTGCAGGGTCAATTCCTCAAAGTAGGTTAGCTAGTATAGCCAACTCTCTTGGATTTCAGATTGGTACTCTTCCTTTCACTTACCTCGGGGTTCCAATTTTTAAGGGTAACCCTAAAAAGTGTAATTTACAACCTTTAGCTGATAAAGTTAAGCTCAAACTTGCTTCTTGGAAAGCTTCTCTGCTTACTCTAGCTGGTAGAGTAGAGCTTGTTAAAAGCGTTGTCCATAGCATGCTCATTCATAGTATTACCATCATTAACTAGCCTGTCAGTCTTATTAAGGATTTAGAGAAATGGTCAAGGAACTTTATTTGGAATGGAAATGTCAATCAAAGAAAATTGGTCACTGTTGCTTGGCACAAAGTTTGTCTTCCTTTCAATGAAGGAGGCTTAGGACTTAGGTCCTTGTCAAAAATCAATGAAGCAGGTAATTTGAAGATGTGCTGGGAACTTGTTCATTCAAATCTTCAATGGGCTCGGCTTCTCAAATCTAGAGTTTTTAAAAATTCCAAACTTATCTCTTATCATATTTCATCTTCTATTTGGAATGGCATAAAGCATAAATTTCCTGATATTGTCATGAATTGTTCTTGGCAAATTGGTAATGGTGACACTATTAATTTTTGGACTGACACATGGTGTGGTGAACCATTGATCAATCTTCTCAATATCCCTCAAAATATTCAACATAATCTAAAGTCTACTATTAGTTGTTTCATTCATAATGCTTCTTGGCAGATTCCTCATGCTATTATGACAACTTATCCTTCTCTTCACAATTTTATTGATCATGTTACTTTACCTGTGATGGCTAGAGAGGATAGTTTTTTGTGAAATTATTCTCATGATGGTATTTTATCTTTTAAAGATGCTTACAGCTTCCATTCTCAAATCGGTCAACATCTAAATTGGGCTAAATTGATCTGGAATTCTGCAATTCCGCCATCCAAATCCTTCCTTATTTGGAGATGTTTTCATGGTAAGCTGCCAACTGATGAGAATTTATCTAAAAGAGGGTGCTGTTTGCCTTCCAGATGCAGTTTATGTGGCTCTGCCACTGAATCATCCACTCAGCACATCTTCATAGATTGTCCTTTCACCACACATCTTTGGAATTGGTTAGGTGATGTTCTTGCTAAGCAGTGTAATTTTGTCAACATCGAAGAGCCTCTCAAGCTTTGCTCAGCCCAATACTCTCCTCTATGCAATTTAGTCATCCTTGCTGCTATCATTAACACGTTCAGTGTTATATGGTTTTCAAGAAACCAGTGCAGGTTTAATGATAAAAAGATCAATCCCAGATCAGCCATCAATTTAATTATTTCAAGTGTCGCTCTTTCAGGAAACAACTCTCAGTTGAAAGCAAAATCCTCTATTGAAGAATTTGTCATTCTTAAAGCTTTCAATGTCCTCTTTAAAGGCTTTCCTCCTCCCTTTATAAAAGAAGTCTTGTGGCAGCCTCCAGTCTTTAATTGGATTAAATGTAATAGTGATGGAGCTTCTTTAGGTAATCCCGGGCCCTCTTCTTGTGGAGGTATTTTTAGAAACTCAAATGCAGACTTCCTTGAGGCTTTTGCCTATAGCTTAGGCATTTCAAATTCTCTTTGTGCTGAGCTTAATGGTGCAATGTATGCAGTGGAAATTGCTCATCAGAAAGGTTGGAAGAACCTTTAGCTGGAAACAAATTCCATGTTGGTAGTTTCAGCTTTTAAATCTTCAAAGACCATTCCTTGGCAACTCAAGAACAGATGGGACAACTGTATCTTGTTGTTAAACTCAATGAATTTTTTTGTTACTCATATCTTTAGGGAAGGGAACATTTGTGCAGACAAATTTGCTAATCTTGGCCTCTCTATCCTTACTATTAATTGGTGGAGTCAGCCTCCCTTTCATATTAGGGAAGATATTGTTAGGAATATGTTAGGCTTACCATACTTTAGATTTGGTTAGCTTTTGGAGGGTTTTGGTGTTGTCCCCCCTCTCTTTGTACTTTATTTCTTTTTCTTTCATTATATATAGCTTTCTCGGGGCTTGCCTTCTTGGCAAGTTTCCTTTGTTTAAAAAAAATAAATAAATAAAAAATAAAATATTGGGCTTAGGCCCTCTTCATTATAAAAAAAAAAAAAACTAAAGAGGATATGAAAATTTTATAATGAGTTATGAGGAGGAATATATTGACTCAAAGAGTAAGTTTTATAACTTACTCCAAATCTTAACCTTTAATTTTAAAATCAATTAATGGCTAGGATTGATTGTAAATAATTACTATGATGAGACTTATTTGTTTATTACATTGGAAAACTATGATTATCAAAATATACTATAAATATAATCGAATGAATTAATTATGGTCAATTGTCAAAACAAAATTTCCCTCTCTCTTTCTTACATATATAATTTTTTTTACATACACCTATCTTGCATATTTATTTACGGGAAAAATTTAGAAAAATTAAATTATAAATGGTTGGTTAATTAAAAACAATTAATTGGTTTGTACTAAAAAAACAAATAATTGATCTTGACCAAAAAATAATTTCATGGGATAAAAATACAAATAATTATTCTTGACAAAAAAATAATTCATTTCCTAAAAAGGAAAAAAAATCCGTCGCAATACAAGATTCACTATTTAATTACTCGCTACCATCGAGAGAACCTGCTAAAATATTCTCACGAGAAATTTACACATCTAAAGCAAAATCCCTTCATTGATTTTTTTTTGTCAAGACCAATTATTATTTTATTTTTGGTAGTCAAGTAATTATTTTGTATTCTTTTTAAATAATTTGTATTTTAATTTTTGCTTATTATTTAATGCGTAAAAAAACAAGGAAGTAACTACTTTGTATTCTTTTTCAATCATTTGTATTTTAATTTTTGTCAAATATTTTATACATTAAAAAAATTAATGAAGGAAGGGAATCGTTGATTTGATGACAATAGTTAATTCATTAAGTTTATTTGAAGTATGTTTGGACAATTATAGTATTCTAGTGTAGCAAACAAATTTGTCTCATCCTAGCAATTATTATCAACCAATCTTAACCATTAATTAATATTAAAATTAAAGGTCAAGATTTGGAGTAAGTTATAAAACTTACTCTTGGAGTCAATATATCCCCTTATAAGGTTAAATCAAAGTGTGATTCCGAATAATTTAGTTGTCATACCAAATATCATTATCCTAGTGTCAATGTGTCAAATAGTGTCAATGTATCCTAGTGGAGAAAGAATACATTTTTAAAAAAGGAAACAATAGTAAAAAAATAATAATTATCATTTATGATAAAATCGTGATTTATTTTAATATGATGATTACGTTAGAATAAAAAAAAAATCATGATTAGTGATTTGCTCCTCGAAATTTGTATTTGTAAAAATATACAACTTCAAAATTAAAGTGAAGATCAAATAATTTATTGTATATTGGTCAAAGTTAATATTATTGAAATTGATTAAGACAAATAAGGGTTTGAAATACAGCCAGTAAGATTTAATGATAGGAAATAAGAGATTAGGACAAACTCAACACCCAGCAATCACCGTTCTCTTCTCAGGTCCTTCCTTCCATAGATTTCTCTATATTTCGATTTTTTTTTCCATATTTTGTTTGTATGATTGTAGGATCTTTGCTTATTTTGTTCTGAAATCTTGCTATTTTCATATATTCAAAAAATAACAAAGTAGACCAGCAGCCACAATGAATTTTGGAGTAGATTTGGAGATAGAGATATTGTTGCGGCTACCATTGAAATCATTGATGAGATTCAAATGTGTTCAAACATCATGGAACAACCTCATCGAAAGCCCCTACTTTGTCGATAAAAAAACAAAGCTGTTTATCTCTCGTAACCGAAGTCTTCTAATCATCGAAAATTCAGAACTAAAACTTCTCCCATGTGAAGGTGGTGACAATGAGAAACCAATCCATGTCAACTCTCTATTTCAAAACAAGTTAGAACAAATTGAAGCATATGGAAGTTGCAACGGTGTTTTCTGTCTTAAAGGTATTTACGCAGACACTAAAAGTAATGGTCATATGATTATTATGTGGAACCCAACAACTAATGAGGTCCACCATATTCCTCGTGCTCCCTCTCAGAAAAAAGATTTTTTGTATGGTTTTGGCGCTGTTGACGGGGATTTCAAAGTTGTTAGAGTCACTAGCTATCGCAGTGTGTGGACGAAATTGCTTTGTCTTTTCGCAGAAGTTTATAGTCTAAACACTAAATCTTGGACAACTATCCCCGCTCATTACCCTCATATTGATGTCACACATTACCATCCTTCAAGATATAGTAATGCACATGGAATTCTTTCTTCAAGATATAATGCTCATGTTAATGGTGTGTATTATTGGATTACAAGCTCAAATCTAACTATTAATCCAAATGCAAACATACTTAGCTTTAACTTTTGCAATAATCAGTTTCGGCAACTTCAATCTCCTTTCACATTTGTACTGAGCAGCTCTTATTTCGATGACCTCATCGAGATTAAAGGTTCTCTTGGTTATGTTCTGCAAATTAATTCGTCGAATAAGTGGTTTGAAATATGGGTTATGGATCATAACATGTGGTCTAGAAAGTATACAATTCAAACGTTGACAATGCTTAATTTGTGCCGTTTTGGCAATGATGCTGCTGAAATCTTTGGCGGAAACGCTGGAGAATTGCTCGAATCGTATGATCATTGCGGAAACAAGCTTCGCCAATTTCAAATTAAAATTCCAGAGGGATCTGCCATGCATATGAGTATGTGCCCAACATATGATTCTTTTAGGATTTATGAGTATGTGCCAAGCATAATTCGCTTGTCAAAGTAGCTGTTTTTATATTATTATAATTATATTTGATTGTGTTAATTAATTAGCATAAGAGTTGCTTAATATTTGTCTTGGCTTCAAAAGAAGAGTTGTTATTTATCATTGACCAATCTCATGGAATAAATTGACTTTTTTTACCTTTCATTGTTGAGTTTCTATTATTTAAGAGTTGTTAGCATCATATTAGTAACTTGTTGTTGGCCATAACTTGTTATTTTTTAATTCAAACTTTTCGGTAAAGTTTATTAAGCGACAAACAAATATGATTGCTCACACCTTAATCAGGGTGGCCATTTCTTGGCCTGGTTGTTGTATTTTTGAGACATTACCTTTTTATATTACTTTTTTATTACTTAATGAAATGATATAAATTTATGTTTATAAAAAAAAAATTGTTAGTATCATATAGGGAAAATAAAAGTTTGAAGTCTAAGAAAAGTGATGATCAAGTAAAGTTTGAGGTGGGCATGAAATTCAATTCAAAAGTTCTGGTTAGAGATGTTGTTAAAGACATTACTATGAAGACTAAGAAAAACATGCATTTGAATTGAATATTTTTTCCCCGTTCACTTCCTTTACCACATCAGCCACTACTGCCTCTCTGTCTAATGAAAGTTCAAAGAGTCTTTCGAACAATTTCTTTAAACTATCTCCGTCTACTCATGGATCGCTCCAAAACAATGTTTCCTTACCGTCATCTATATCCTTTCTAAGTTGTTCATCAAACCAATTCATCCCTCCCCTTCCCGGACGCCTCATAATGGAATTAATTCAGCCAATAATTAGCTAATTAATTCAGCCAATAAGTACACTTTTTTTTCTTTCTAAAAATAGAACTTCTTATTAAATAGAATTGTTTACAAATTACAGATTTATTGCCAATAATTCGGCAATAATTATTTTATATTATTGTTTATATTAATAATCACGCGTTTAATCCTATTGATTACTTAATCAAACAAATAATAAAGTTATTAATTAGCATGATTAATTGTAAACCAAAAATTAGCGTAATTAATTCAGCCAAATAAGTATAATTAATTCAGCCAAATAAGTACACTTTTTGTTTTCTAAAAATAGAACTTCTTATTAAATAGAATTGTTTACAGATGAGATTTATTGCCAATAATTCGGCAATAATTATTTTATATTATTGTTTATATTAATAATCACGCGTTTAATCCTATTGATTAGTTAATCAAACAAAAAATAAAGTTTTTAATTAGCATGATTAATTGTAAACCAAAAATTAGCGTAATTAATTCAGCCAAATAAGTACACTTTTTTTTTCTAAAAATAGAACTTCTTATTAAATAGAATTGTTTACAGATTACAGATTTATTGCCAATAATTCGGCAATAATTATTTTATTTTGTTTTAATAGAGTAGACATGTTATAATAATTATTATTAATTAAATTAAAAAGAGTGTCAAAAAAAAATTATATTAATTCCAGCAAAAAAAATTTATATTAAAAAGAGAAGAAAATCTATAAATTATAAGAAAATAAATTTAACCTAATTACTTTTAAAAAATAAATAAATTTTGATAAATAAAATGAAAGAAATTTAATAACTATGTCCAACTCCAAACAATAAATTTCATAAATGAGAAGAATTCAACTAATTAATTGATCCAAACAATAAATTTTGCAAATGAAGAAAATTGAAATGAAGCATTTGAATTTCATAAATTTTTAAATTTTTTTGACTTGCAAATTGTTTCATCCAAGCACGCTCTTAAAGTTTTAATAGCCTGCACAAAACCACCAAGCAAATAACATGAAAATGGTAAAGTAGGGAACCACAAAAAATATTCATGATAGGTATGGTAAAAACCCGCATTTTGGGTACGAGCATGGGTATGGGTAATTATCCACAAAATTGAGCGGGTATGGGTGTGGGTACAGGTACTTTAGTACCCACCCCATATACCCATATAGTATATATTTGTTTATTTTAATTATATTATTATACAATAATATATGTAATTATTTTTAAAAAATACAACATTATTATACCATTACACATTTTAAATAAAAAAAAAAGTTTATTTATAACATAATGTAAATATGTCAATAAAGAAATAAGCTTTAGCATGATTTTACTAATAATTTTGTTTTTAATTTTCATCAATCAACATTAAAATCTTTGATTTTTTTCTTATATTCTATTAAAATGATATGATATATTTTATAATTGATCAATTTGTTTTTAATAAAATTCGGGTAACGAGTACGGGTATGGGTACTTAGGTACCCATAGGACATGTGTACGGGGACAAAAATTGTCATCCACGTGGGTATGGGGATGGGTACGAATATTTTTTCAAACTGCGAATATGGGGATGAGGACTATAGTACCCTATCCATTGTCATCCCTATGGTAATGAGGAATCAAAACACATCAAAAGTTTGTTATTCAATCGGTCCAACAATGACATAAGTCTGAGGAAGAGACTTAGAGCAATTATCTAATTAATTATTTCAAATTTGTTTACAAAAGATCAAATGATTTACTCCCTCTGATCCTATATATAATTAAGAATCATTTTACTTTTTAGATTCATGTATTTATATTACTTTTTTTTTTGTACAAGATTGGTGAGATTACTTTTGTTTTTTGGTACAAGATTGGTGAGATTCCTTATTAAATGAACAGTATTAATTTACTATTTGTGTTTATCTCTGATAAATAGAAAACGAAATAATTGTAATTAATGGAGCAAACCTACACTTATTATAAGCACTCTAAATTAATATATATTCCAAAGACATCCTTTGTATGTGTAATTTTAATTTTTCAAATTCCAAGACAAACAAGAAGTATTCATAAGGGTATTTTTAAAATTAAATTAAAATAAACACAAGTAAAAATTTGTATATGGACTTATATTTTGGGACCAAAAAATACTTCAAAAAAAAAAGATTTATGATAGAGGGCATCATTCTATAAATTTGCAATTTCTATACCAAAAATAATAAAATGAAGTTCTCCGATCCGATTTATGATGAAAACAAATTTGGGAACCATTTTTTGAAAAAATATGTAAAAAATACTAAAGATAAAAGTTGATATATTTATATTTTATATAAAAAAGAAATTATTTAACTAATTAAATATTGGTTTAATTACATATTTGATTCCTTATTTTTATTATATGTTTCAAGTTGATCATCTATATTTTAAAAGTTTCAATTTGATCCTTACGTTATTGATTTCAACATAAATTCGTCCTTTATATAAAATCTTGAGTTAATTTCTTCTAATTTTCTGTTAAATTTTGAGTCAATTTCGTCTAAAACTTAAAACTATACGGACGAATCAATAATCTTAAGTTGTTCATGTATGCAAATTTATTAACTATACGGACGAATCAAATCGAAATTTGACTAAAAAGATTAACTTAAAACTTTTTAAACTTTATAGAAACAAAATTGAAATATAAAATAAACATAAATGACCAAATATGTAATTAAGTCTTCAATATTTAATCTTTTGAACAATACTACCGATAAAACATAATTTCTCACCTTTCCTAGTTGGAATTATTGAATTTGAATTCAAGAGTTCATGATCTACAATATTTCTTGCAAAGATACTTTTTATATTTATATTTTTGTAATTCTTCCGAATTAAAAGTAAACATTACTCCTGCATGTAACATATACATACTAGTTTTTTTTTTTTTTTTTTTAATAAAACATACATACTAACTTAACTAACTTATCTTAAATTAATGGCTTAAATTCATTACTACATGTTGTAGCATATATTTATGGCAGAGGATCCCTGATCCCATTATTTACATGTATATTTGGATGAGCAGTAGGTTTAAAACAATAAGAAAAATTACAGTAAGTTATTAAATTTGATTTAGTGGTGATGAGGAGTTTGGATAGTATACACATCAGCCACGGATGCACGTTGAAGCCATTGGGGTCAGCTGCCCCCACTCATTTATTACGTTTTTAACCATCTTATCTTAATCTTAATCTTATCTTATCTTAATATATATAAAAGTAGAGTTTTGATTAATTTTTTCCCTCCTAATCTTATGACCCCTCCAACTACCTCATTTAAATCTAATGCAAATTTGAATTTCAAATCAATTTTTTGTTCCTTATGAATGTCTAGAATATAGAAAAAGTTGTTATTATTCTCATTTATCATTGCACTTACTTTTCTCTCACACTTTTTTTTTTCTTTCTTTTTCTTTCTTTTTCTTCAACTCTCTCTCTCTCTCTCTCTCTCTCTCTCTCTCTCTCTCTCTCTCTCTCTCTCTCTCTCTCTCTCTCTCTCTCTCTCTCTCTCTCTCTCTCTCTCTCTCTCTCTCTCTCTCTCTCTCTCTCTCTCTCTCTCTCTCTCTCTCTCTCTCTCTCTCTCTCTCTCTCTCTCTCTCTCTCTCTCTCTCTCTCTCTCTCTCTCTCTCTCTCTCTCTCTCTCTCTCTCTCTCTCTCTCTCTCTCTCACCACACCAGACACAGCAACACGTTTTTTTTTTCCATTCACTTCAATACATTCATCTTCTTCCCAAAACTACCACCACCACCACTGCTACTTCTCTCTAAGATTCTAGCTAACTCCGGTCAAGTCATACAAAAAAGAAACCACTATTTTGATCACCCTAAAATCCTTCTTTGTTTTATTCCGAAAATCCATCTCTTTTTAAGAGTGTTTTGTTACTATTTAAAATTCATTTCATTAAATAATATGTGTTTCATAAGTAAGAGACCTTATTATTTTTCAAGAATTTCAGACCATTGCCATTACTTTGATTTATTTTTTTTAATGATTTTGCTTTGTGAATATTTATATATAGAAACTGAAATAGCACCTAGGAAGAAGGGAGGAGCTGCAACTATTAAGCTTTTTGAGAATTGTTGTTTTGCTAGGTATGAAGTTTATAGAATTAATTTGATATTTGTGATTTGGAAAAGTTTGTTAGAACTTTTATTTTTACGTCCTCATTACTTCAGTTTTATTTGCTATTTCCTTTGTATTTTTGTTCTTTATGTTGTTTTGTACGTGTTAATGGCATTCTTAGAAGTTTCACAACGAATGGTTTCCACTTTCTACTCATATATAATGTCTCATGATTGAATTTTTTTAAACCTAGCAAAAACAATTGCATATGTGGTTTTCTCATCTTAGGTTACGTTTGGCCCAACTTTTTTTTACTCGGCACATCAAGCGTCTAATTTTTAACCATTAAAAGTTAGCTATTTTATCGTTAGTTAGTCTTCGGCACATATGATGTGAAATAAACACAAGTTCTTTGTTACCTTTATTGTAATGCTGTATTTTCTATTTTACTTCTATAAAAATAATGATAACCCTGCCTGGAAATGCATGCTTCATTTTGGTATTGACAGAAATATGACTTGCAAACTTTTTGGTGATTGGCAAAACATATGCAAGGTGTGCAAATTGGTTGAAGGTACGACCATTAAACTTGGTGTACTCGAAGCATCTAATAATAAGGTTGCTCTGCAAATAAGATTGATTGCACCGTTGCCGAATTCTAAGGCAAGGCCTTATTATTAGATTGAACAATTTGTTTTTCAATATGCAATGTTTTTTTTTTCAAAATCCCGACTCGACTAATCGGGTATTTTTTTATCTATTTTTTATATTGGGATTTTTAAGATTTCTGATTTGATAGATTTTAAATTGGGGTTTGATTTGTGTTTAAAACCAAAATAGAGGTTTATAATCAAGACACATAAGAGATAATAATAGAAATCCTCTATCTTTCTCTGTCTTGCAGATGTATTTTCTTTTTCAACTTTTGAGTATATAGTTGGCTATAATGATATATAGTATCTTATGTGATTGTTTATAGGAAAAAGGTTTGGAAAATATGGTGAGGTGATGAGAGTTTGAGTTTCTATGATTGTAAATGCGAGTGTTTGTCAATATTTGAGTGATTCAATCACAAGGGTTGAACAATTGCTTCAGCTTCTACTTATCTCATTGATATATTTTGTGATCTTGGATATCAATATTGATGGTATATTATTCTACTATTTTTTTATAGTTAAATCATAATGTGAATCAAGATATATAGTTTGGTATGAGGCTATCGAGTTCTTTTGAGGGTGTAGTGGTAATGATAGCAATGAGGGGAGTTTTGTTGTAGTACTATGCATTTAGCGTATCGCATCACATGGCTCAAGAAATATTATGCATACAAAGTGTGAATAATTCTTAGGTATCACCTACCTTATACAAAGTGTACTATCCATGAAAACTAATTAATGCACTTACCTTATGCACTTTTTGGTTCTAAGTATATGTGAAATTTTTTCTTTATGATTGTAGTAACAACTAACAAATGTGTATGAGATTGTTTATTAGGTAAAGTGTTACTCTTCTATGTTGTTGGATTTTTTTTCATTTGCTTTGTTTTACGTTCCTTCTTCGTTTGTTTGTTTTGTTCCAACCATTAAAACTATTTTATGATTTTTTTCATATTCTACTTCACATGTCTTCTTTGCTTTGTTTTATTCGAGTTAATTTCGATGATTGTGTTGGCTTCCTATCATTTTAGTCTCACAAGACACTATAATTTTGGTTCTTTACATTTCTATTGTAGAGCGGGATATAAAGTTTGTTATGGCTTATGATTATTGCATCATATTTTAAAATAATTGATGAAGAAATGTGATTCACTACTATGGTGATAGTTATTCCACATGTTTAGTTACTCTATAAGTGTAAGTATGGCTGACACACTCCACCAACAATGTGTACTTGAAATAAATTCAAGTATTAAATTTGATTATATTATGTTTTGGTTTTTTATATTTTAGATGGAATAATAAGGCTTATGTTGTCTTTGTTCCATTGTTGGCATCTTTGGAGGGAGGGAAGTTGACTTATTTTTTTAAAAAAATCATGATAGGTATGCAATTAAAGGACTCTGGATAACATTTTTGCAGAAAATTAAGTGGGAAGAAATCGCTAGATAGCTTGAAGGATTGTGGTGTTCTTGATGACAAATCTTCTACCTCCAAACAACGAAATATGACTTTAGTTATGACTGAACTTGCATACATGAGAAGTTCAATCATTGGCTAGATGTGTTCATGATTGGAATTATTTTTCATTTTACATTTAAGTTTGTTTATTGTTATTAATATGTAATGATATACAAACTTCTTATAAAGTTGTGTGTTCCAAAAGTGCTTTCATTTTGGAACAAATATACTTCCTATAGCTTCCATATACTGCCTGGGAAAGTTAGTTGAGAAATGACTATTAGTATCTCTCATTGAAATTATCTTATACAAAAAAGTTGTGTGACTTTTTCTTCAGCCTTTTAAATGGAAATCCTCAATATTGAAAAACTTATCATGTTGATTTTTATCGTGTTTTCTTGAAGATTTGATTTGAGAAATTTATCGAGAAATTTAAAAAAGAAGTTGATTTTGGTCGTGTTTTCTTACCTTCATCACTATTCTAAATTTGTTGTTGATTTTTACCTTCATCACCATTCTTAATTTTTGATGCTAACTTGACTTTTTTTGTACTTCATACAATAACAGATCCTTTAAATCCTAATCATATAAGTGATCAGGATGATTTACTTTTGGGTATAGAAGTAAGTCAAGTAATCATGGGATGGAAAGTGATCAGGATGTATTATTTAATAGTATATTATTTGTTACCAAATTATAATATTTTCATCTCTTTATATGTGTTGTTTTTTGGTGCTAAAACATCCAAGATCCAGTGAAACCAGCGATGTTTGCTAAGACAATTGATTTTTGTTCATAGGTTTAGGTCATTTGTTGATTCTATTATCAAATGATGATATATTTGAATGATTTGAAAATTCTCTTACTCCGGTACATATCTCAAATATGAGAAAATATATGACATTTCATTAATTTATGTTATGACATAATTTATGTTATGACATGTCATTATAGTTCAAGTTTGATCAAATTGAAAATGATTTGTTGCATTGTCATTATAGTTCAAGTTTGATCATATAGATATTTTAACTCATACTTAGATATATCTTTTAATGGTTATTATGTCATGATATTATATTGACTATTTGTATATGCTGTCTATTTTAAATTTTAACACAGTTATTTATAATTTTTAGTATATAAACTTCTTTTATATATCTATCATACAACCAAAGCTCGTGCATCGCACGGGTCAAAGACTAGTTAATTTAACATTTATATATTTTGACCCATTTGCATAGCACCATTGCCCCCACACAGACCCGTCTCTGAGTTTTTGGAGGCTATGCGCGAAAATTAAATGTGGCCCTTTAATAAATAATGTAAAAAAATTAATAAGAAAAATCATTCTTGATTTAAATTGTAAATAACATAAAAAAGAATCATCCTTATAATTAACACAAAAAGTATTCTTTTAATTTTTTCTTGTTTTCACGTTTTGTAAGGTACTTATTTCCCTTTAGGTCGTATTTTCAAACAAACTGGACTTGCTGAGTGCTAACATGCAAGTTGTTTCAAATTGGACCTAACAGTGTTGGACTTTCACAGTTTAAATAAATCTTTTAAGTTTCTACCCCCTTATTTAGTGATAGTACCTACTATATAATTTTTTTTAGGCCTTCACTTTTTTGAGGCCCAATGCCATGGCTCATGTGGCACATAGGCTTGGGCCGTGCCTGCCCCCACATAGTCATTTCATTTGTTTTTGCTAATGTTGTATATGGTTTTACCACTGTAAACTACTACTAGCTAGCGGTCGTATCTGGATCTGTGATTGACGGGTGGGAAGCAAAACTATTTATTTAAGGTTATAAAAAGGATAATTTCTTTTTAGAATCGTTGTTTGACTTGTTTGTTTCTATGACTTCAGGAACAAACTTTACCGTTGAAGTTGAGATGCTTTTTTAGTTGCGCAACACCACCATACATACTATTAAAAAAAAAAGTATTATCTATTAAATTAGTTCTTGTTTAACATTTTTAAATTGATCACTGATTTTATGAATATTTTAAAAAGGTTCTTGATTCTATTAAATTGTCAAGTTTGGTTTTATATTTAACCACTTATTATCTATTAAGTTTACAATATTTACTATCATTATTTTTTTGAAAGTAAACACATTTCATTAGCAATTTACTATCAACTTGATCACTAAGTTTAAACACTTATTCTTAATTTAGTCTTTAACATATTCTACAAAAGATTAATCTGAGTAAAATTTATCAAGGTAATGGACCTTTTTAAAAGAATCATAAAGTCATTGACCAATTTGAGATTACAAAGGTGAAACTAATTTAGTTGTTTACTAAAAAAATACAAATCTTTGTAATCTCTCTCTAAAGTTAATGAAGTGAAAAATACACCCCTTGGTTTTGGATATACAATGGTACAATTTGTATAATCTCAAATTTTATGTTCAATGATAATGATGTTATTATTTTATTATTTCTTATTAGTTTATATATTTTTGTATAAATTTTTATATTAAATAACACTGACCCCACTCGTTGAGTTTTCTGGATCCGTCCCTGGTATACATAAGTATTTTGTTGAAATTTTAAAAATTTCGATAATTCTGACAATTTCACTTTCCAATTCAAAACACTACATAATCTCTTTTTTGTTATACTATGGCATGAAACATCTCATGGTAACAAGAAACATAGATGGTAAAGAAATTGTGATCCTATAAGCCCTTGTTCCATGTAACATCCAAACCCTTTTAATTAATAAAACACTACTCTTATAAAATTCGATTCAAAATGCGCAACGAATATAAAACTTGGATTATAAAAATAATGTGATTTGAGTATTACATTCTTCATCAAAATAATTACTAATTACTTAATTAGTAAAAATACCATTTATTACATTCTTTATAATCATACTTATCGCCACATAGGTAAACACTCAATCATATATCACATTGAACACTTTCAATTAATCACAATCGCACACAATATTAATTACCAAGTATCAATTAGGAATGCACAACTTCCTAATGCATCTAATGCCAAATATTCATGTCATGTCACCCTAGACACGACTAATGCATGTGGTACCATTTCATAAATTTATTGGAAAACTTATTCCAATTATATTTTAGTCAACCGCAGCTACTAAAATATCTGCTATACTTTAGGGCTCATCTAAAGTATCTGCTCAACATACATATATGAATGCATGAATGTACAATTACCAAACATATGGTTTACATATTTTAGTCAACCGCGGCTACTAAAATATCTGCTATACTTTAGGGCACATTTAAAGTATCTGCTCATTATAAAAGGATAATATAATCCATATATTCTAACACTATTGTTAAAGAATACATCTTCTCTATTAATTAAATCACATTAATTAATCTTCTCAAGTTATCACACATTCAAATCATCATCATCATCATCATAAAGCATCATCATAATTCATCAATATAAAACATCATCTCAATTCATCATTATGAAACATCATCTTAATTCATTATCATAACACATGAACCTCATAAACTCATGTGAATCCAAACATAACATATCGTTACTAACTTCTAATCATCACACATCATTAGCTAATCAACATATATTATTAACTAATCCTCATATGTCATTAATCATTACACATCATTAGTAAATCAACATACACACACATCATCACAAATCATTATTAATTATCATCTCTTATTCGCACATGAACATACACTTTAATTCATCATCTATTCATCGACATGCACATAATTAATCAAAGTCTCAAACACTGCAAAATAGCATTCCTACTTCAAGTACTCTTCGATAGCTAACCATAGAAACAAACGACATCGAAAACGGATTAGAAACGACTCCGGAATCATAAAACAAACAAGAGTGCGCGACTGAAAATCAGGGACGCGTGGCACGCCTACTAGGGCGCGTGGCACACCAAGCAAGGTGCGTGGCACGCAATACCTGGTCCTAGGATCTGTTTTGGTGCGTGGCACGCAGCCAGGGGGCGCGTGGCACGCCTGTAGCAATGCAGGAACGCGTTTTTACTCGAAAATGATCACTTTTAACATGTCATAAGCACTTATTTGACCCTATAACTCATATATAACATATCTAAACATGTTCATACTCAAAATCACTTATTTTGACTCTTAAACAACTCAAGAAACAACTTATATAAAAGCTTTAAAAACTCTTTGAATCATAAAACCCATATTTCAGCAACAACCCATTTAATGTATCAAAAGCTCAAATCATACAAGTTCATATATTATAACAACATGTTGATGAAAGAATAAAATCATAGAAGTTCACATAACATATTCAATGATTCATAGCATAACATTTATTCAAACATCAACACTTAATGAAAAGAAAAGCACATTCCCTTAATCCCTCCCAAACCAAGAGATGAGAGAGTTTGGGTATGGAGAATAGACATCTTCCCTCTCTTTATTCATCTCATTGAATTGTAAAGCTATTCTCTTACCTTCAAAATTGTTGAAAGCTCTAGTCCTTCTCTTCACCGCTACTTCCTTCTTCTCCTCCTCTTAGCCTCCACTTTCTCTCAACCTCTTTCTTCACAAATGATGAGAATGAAAACTCTACTCCCTTCATCTCATTCTAACCTGATAGTCAAAAGTCTAATTTATCCTCCTCATAAACCTAAGCCCATTTAACATTAAGCCCAACTATTTCCTTAACAAAACACTACTCATTCCTCGAAATTTTCTCATCCCACCCCCCACAACTCTTTTTCACCCCCCAATATTCCGATTTTGCCCTTGTTAAAAAGTTCGGAAAACGTTTTTCGAACTTTTTTTGCCTTGAAAATGAACTTCGGATTGTGTTTTCCGAATTTTTGCTGAAATTGCACTTGGAAAATTTCGGAAAACGCGTTCCGAACTTTTGAATCAAGGGTAAAATTGGAAACCCGGAGGGTGAAAAAGAATTGTGGGGGGTGGGATGAGAAAATTTATCATTCCTCATTAAACTAATTGTCTCTACTCTTTCCCAAAATGGACACCTCTCAATCAAATCACTAACCAAGTATAAAATACTATAAAAGACTAATAACTCTAGTTAATTCTAATTAAATAAAATTACGGGTGTTACATTCCAAGTCTTCTCTTATGCATCCCTCTACCACTACAAAAAAGAGTCTAATTTGTTGGGGGGGGGGGGAGGTTTAGCCATTTAGCGGGGATTTTTAACCTCCGTAAATTGATTTGCGGGAATTTGAAAAACTATCGCCTATTAGATTAATAGATTCCCATAGAATAACTGCGGTAGTTTTAATTTGGGCAACCGCTGGTATCTTGTTCAAATACGCAAATTGGTAAAAATGAGTAAAAAAAATAAGACAGATTTTTGTTTCACAGATTGTTGCATGCTTAAACTTTCAGTAAAAAAATATAATCATAATAGCAGAAAATATACAACACATGATAAGAAAATGTAATAATACAATTCAAACTTCATAATAGCCACATTCACTTCATTTACTAACATTTTCAGCTTCTCCTTGAAACTGATATTCTCTCTTTCCAAATTGAAATGGTAACTATTCAGAAATGCTTGCCTTGCGTACCAAAATTCGCGACCGCACAAAGACCATGATCAAGTTGCAAATTTGGTGTTACTTGGAGATGAAGGGAGGTGTCACTAGAAGAATTTGCATAAGAATTGTTGGACAATTTGATGGGTCGAACTTTGGAATTCTACAATGAGAAGGAATAGTGAAAATGCAATGGCTTGTACAAAAGGATTTATAGATAAACGATTTGTATTTTAATTTGTTTTGATTTTTGCTTTGATATTCTTAACTAAGTGGTTAAACCATACTACAAGAAAACAGGGTATTTAGGTTTGGTTGTTTTGCTTAAAAAAAAAAGGTTTGGTTGTTTTGTTGCACCCAGACTAACAACCTTAAAGTTAGGTGTGAATAAATTCTTCTTTATCTATTGGCAATTAATTATTCTGATGGTTGGTTTCCGGAGTCTTTGATTGTGATTTCTCCTTCTTGAACGTGGAAATTATTTGTTTTTTTATTAAGTAGTGTTATTATAAGTTTGGTTATGCGAATGAAAAATTTGATGGAAAATATTAAATAGTGTCTGAATACTAGTTAAATATATTAAAAAGGAAATTATGTTTTAAAAATGTAAAAAGTTGTCTTATCATTAATTTTATTTTTTATTTATTAATTTGGTATGCTTAATAAATGTCTCGAAATAAAGACCCAAATTTGAATTTGATAAAATTGTTTTTAGTTAAAAGTGAGTTAAGCAAAATTGATTTATGTTTAATTAAAATATTGGGTTCAAGTCATTAATGAGTTCCTCCTATAACAAATCGTCCGGAAAAAACTTGAGTTCAATTTTTGATGGATACAATTTTTTTGTCAAACTTTACTTATTTTACGACTGAATTCTAAATAACCCGAGTCTCATTCCCCTAGGAACTAGAGGATAAATACCTAAAAAAAATTATTTTGTTTAAATATATCAAGATAAAAGTAATTCTTATCAAATTATAAAATTATAACTGCTTCAAACACTTGAAATTAGAACCAAACCCGCTAGTAGTTATGGTTTTAACAATGAATTAAGTGACTGACTTGGCAATGCACGTTGCAGCTAACTCAGGATTTCATGAATGCACAAAGCATAAAGATATGAATTGTCGTGTTGTGCGAGACAAAATAAAAACTGTAATTAGCCTAAAAAAAAAGGAAAATGTTATTTAATAAGAATTTTTTAATGAAAAAAAAAAAATAAGAATTCTATATGGTAACAATTAACACTTACAAATTACAATCACTCTTTTCTTCACATATAGTTAATCAATTTTTAATTGATCAAATTTTCTAATTTTGTAAATTTTTTTTGTTTTTTTGTTTTTAAAATATTTTTTAGCAAATAACAATACTAAAAAAAAATGCAAACCGTAATTCTTCACCTTCTCCCCAATTGTAAGAATATAATTTAATTATAATTAATTTATAATGACTCGTGTGAAAAGATGGTGAGTATTTGTGAAAAAATACAAGTGAATTTCTATAAATATATACAATTTGAAGGAAGTTATTTACTAATGCTAAGAAGTAAAAAGATATTTTGAAAACTTTTTTGCGGAAGACGGCATTCATAGACCAAGGTTGGATGGTATATCATTTAGTGAGTTATCGGTGTTTGATGCAGAGATACTAACAACACCGTTTGAGGAACAAGAAGTTGTTTGGAGTTGCGATGGAGATAAGAGTCCAGGCCCTGACGGATTCAACTTCAATTTTGTCAAGGATTGTTGGAAGATCATAAAGGAAGATATCATGGGATTCTTGGGTGAATTTCATAGAAATGGAGTGCTTCTTGAAGTTGTGACTGCCTCTTTTCTAACACTAATTCCCAAAGTGGATCTTCCGCAGTGTCTAACGGATTACCGGCCCATTTGTTTGATAGGATGCATATAGCAAAATTGTTCGCAAACAGGTTGAAGGGAGTGATAGGAAAGCTTATCTCAACATGCCAAACTGCGTTCGTTACCGGAAGACAAATTTTAGACGGAGTTGTGGTAGTAAATGAATTAATTGATCTGGCAAAAAGAAGGAAGGATAAAGCTTTGTTGCTAAAGGTTGACTTTGAAAAAGCATATTTGGATTTTGTGCTCCGAAAGATGAAGTTCCCAACAAAATGGATGCAGTGGATGAAGGCGTGCATTTTTACGAGCTCTATGTCTATATTGGTGAATGGAAGTCCAACGGAAGATTTTGCGGTTGGTAAAGGATTAAGGCAGGGTGATCTGCTTTTGCCTTTTCTTTTCCTACTTGCAGCAGAAGGATTAACTCGGTTGACTCATAAAGCGGTGGAGATAGGAATGTTTAAAGGATTCAGAGTTAGTGAAGAGCTGAAGTATGACATTCTACAGTTCGCCGATGACACTATTTTGATTGGAGAAGGGTCATGGGACAATCTTTGGAGCATAAAAACAATCTTGAGAAGTTTTGAAATGGTGTCAGGCCTGAAAGTGAATTTCTTCAAAAGTAAACTATATGGCTTGAACTTGGAGGAGTCATTTATGGAGGCTGCAGCAGATTTTTTGTGTTGTAATACCGAGAGCATTCCTTTCCGCTTTCTTGGTGTACTCATTGGGGGAAGCCCCGAAAGGTGCTCTACATGGAGTCCGGTAATCAACCACATGAAAAAAGGCTTTCCGATTGGAGTAGTAGGCAGGTATCAATAGGTGGAAGATTGGTTCTCTTAAACTCAGTGTTGAGCAGTATACCACTATTTTACTTCTCAAGGCCCCTAGGAAGGTAATTGAAGAAATGACACAAGTGCAGAGAAGATTTTTATGGGGGGCTGGAGGAGAAAACAGGAAAATTAATTGGGTAAGCTGGGATAAAGTGTGTTTAGGTAAAGAAGATGGAGGACTTGGAGTAAAAGATCTGCATACCTTCAACATAGCTCTATTGAGTAAGTGGTGGCGGCAGTGTTTGACAGAGGAAAATAATATTTGGTCGAATTTAATCAAGTTTAGATATGGCCCAGTTCATAGAAAGATTCTTAATCCGGAAGGGAAGAGTTGTTCAAAGAATGACTCGATTTGGTGGCGCGGTTTAATCTCATTAGGAAAAGACACTGAATATGGTTCAAATTGGTTTGGTAATTTAATAAAGAGAAAAATTGGAAGTGGTGACACGGTGATGTTTTGGGAGGAGAATTGGTTAGGAAATTTTAATTTATTGAGTGAGTTTGAGGATCTTTATAGGATTGTTGCAGACTACAATATAACAATTGCAGATAAATATATTAACAACGGAATAAGGCTTCGTTGGAATTGGCAGTGGGTTCGGGAGTTGTGTTGAACTGTAATCCATAACTGTTAGTGACAGTTACATAACTACTAATGTGTGGTTAGTTAGTTAGGTAACTGAATTATGTAGTTAGAAGTTTAACCACATTGGTTAAGACTTGGTCAGTTTTTGTGTGTGTGATTACTTGACTTCCAAGTAATCTATAAATAAGTGTAAAACTCATTATGTTTACAACTCAATAAAATTTTGAGATTACACACATATTCTCTCTTCTCTCTTATCCTCTTTATCACTCATTTTCTCTAATTCATTTTTCTGTTACAACATCTTCAAGTTCGACATAACTGGCAAGGCCAGGCTTTCGATTGAACGCGCCAGGCAAGGTTTTGCTAGCTCAGGTGAAGCACGCGTTTGCACGCTGCTTGCAAGTGAAACTTCCGCGCGTGCCAACAATTGGTATCAGAGCCTGGTTCTGATTTGGGGTTTGTGTATTAATGATTCGAAGTGAAGTGTGAATCTTTGAAGCGTTCTTGGTGAAATCTTGAAGGTTGAAAAATGAATTCTAGTGGCTTTCCTTCGACAAGCTTGATAATTCTTGATGGGAAGAATTGGGAAAGGTGGAGTGCTATGATGAGGTCTCTGTTTGGATCACAGGACGTGTATGAGATGGTTCAAAATGGATTAAAAAACCTTGCAGCAAACGCAACAGAGGCTCAAAGAACAGCTCACAAAGAATTGATGAAGAAAGATTGTAAAGCTCTGTTTTACATCCAACAGTATGTGGATTCTCAGAATTTTGAGAGAATTGCGAAATCAACAACATCCAAAGAGGCCTGGGACATTCTAGCAAAGTATTATGATGGTGGCGATAAGGTGAAGCAAGTGAAGCTTCAATCTTTGAGAAGAAAATATGAACTGGTGCTCATGGAAGAAGGTAAGAAAATTGCGGATTATTGTTCGAAATTGATGACTGTGGTGAATCAGATGAAGACTTGTGGTGAAGTATTCACTGATCAACAGATAAATGAAAAGGTATTAAGAACTCTCACTGCTAAGTATGATTTCATAGTTATAGCTATTCAAGAAGCCAAAGATGTTAGTACTATGAAAATTGAGGATCTGCAGAGCTCTCTCGAAGCACATGAGCTCATGGTCACAGAAAGAAGCTCTGAAAGAATAATGCGGCAAGCTATGCATGTTCAGATCAAGGGTGATGGGAAAGAAAAGAGCAAGTGGAAGAAAGGTAAAGATAAATGGCTCAAGGGAAAGGGAAAGATTGATGACAAAACTGAATCCTATAAGGGAGGAGGTTCTGTGAACAATCAAAAGAAGAAATTCGATAAGAGTAAGGTGAAGTGTTACAATTGTGAGAAACTTGGCCATTTTGCTGATGAGTGCAGATCAGGAAAGGGAAATAAAAGGCCAGATGAAGAGGCTAACATTGCTCAAAGCAGTGAAAGTATGAAAGAAACTGGGAAGGACAGTGTGCTCTTGATGATGGCAACAACTTGTGATAGTGATTCGACAGGCCAGGAATGGTTTTTGGACTCGAGGTGTTCAAATCACATGACTGGCATGAAGGAATGGATTACTGAGCTTGATACTAGCAGAAAAACTAATGTGAAGTTGGCTGACTCTAGTAGTCTTGTTGCAGAAGGCATTGGTAATGTGATAATCAAGAGAGGTGATGGCAAGAAAGTTGTGATAGAGAATGTTCTCTATGTGCCAGGAATGAAATGCAACTTGATGAGTATTGGACAGTTGGTGGAAAAGGGATTCACTATGAGCATTGATAGAAGTTCCTTGAAGCTGTTTTATAATGGAGGCAGGTTGATATTGAATTCTATTCTGTCGAAGAATAGAGTTTACAAGTGCATTATTCCTCATGGAGATGAAGTGTGTATGGCAAGTACTTCGACAGATGATGATTGGCTATGGCACATGAGGTATGGTCACCTGACCTTTAGAAGTTTAAGGCAGTTAAGCTCGAAAGAATTAGTGATTGGCTTACCTTCATTCGATAATTCAGCAAGAGCCCGTGAATTTTGCTTGTAAGGGAAGCAAAGTAGGTTACCATTTATATCTGATTTACCTATGAGGTCGAGTGGACCATTAGGGGTTGTGCATTCAGATATCTGTGGACCATTTGAGAATACTACAATGGCTGGCAACAAGTATTTCATCACTTTTGTTGATGAATTTACTAGGATGATTTGGCTGTACACCATCAAGCTTAAAAGTGAAGCTTTCGATGTGTTCAAAAGGTTCAAGGTCTTAGTTGAGAAGGAGAGTGAAAAATCAATTAAGATCCTTAGAACTGATGGTGGTGGGGAATACACATCGAAAGAATTTGAAGCTTATTGTGTGAATGAAGGGATAGTTCATGAGGTTACTGCACCCTACACTCCTCAGCATAATGGCTTGGCAGAGAGGAGGAATAGAACTATACTTGACATGGCTCGAAGCATGTTGAAGCAAAAGAAAATGCCACATAAGTTCTGGGGTGAAGCAGTTAACACTGCAGTCTACATCTTGAATAAGTGTCCAACTAAGAAGCTAAAGCTAAAGGTGCCAGAGGAGGCTTGGAATGGTAGAAAACCAAGTGTGAAGCATTTCAAGGTGTTTGGATCTTTATGCTACAAGCATGTGCCAGATGTGAAGAGAAGTAAGCTTGATGATAAGAGTGAGACAATGATCTTCATTGGCTATCACTCTACAGGTGCATACAAGCTATTCAATCCCATAACCAACAAAGTTGTGTTCAGCAGAGATGTCAAAGTGATCGAATCAGAAGCATGGGATTGGGAGAAGGGTGAGAGGTGCAACATTGATCATAGTCAGAGTGTAATTAACATTGAGCATGGTGACTGGTTCGATAATGAAGAGGGTCAAGCTGAAACTGAGGGTATTCAGCTAGCCAACAATGATGAAGATGAAGCTCCAGCACAAGCTCAAGCACCAGTTCAAACACCAGTTAGGCCTCAGAGAAATAGGCAATTGCCTAACAGGCTTGTTGACTGTGAAGTGTTACTAGATAGCATAGTTAGTAATGAAGGTGAATTAATTAATTTTGCACTTCTAGCTGATGCAGAGCCAGTGAGTGTCAAGGATGCCTTGAAGAGTAATGTGTGGAAACAAGCCATGATGGATGAGTTGAAATCCATAGAGAAGAATCAAACTTGGACATTAGTCAAATTACCTGAGGGTAAGAAGACTATTGATCTCAAGTGGGTGTTTAAAACGAAGTTGAATCCTGATGGTACTATTTCGAAGCGTAAGGCCAGGCTAGTAGCTAGATGATTTCTTCAGAGACAAGGAATTGACTACAATGAAGTGTTTGCACCAGTGGCCAGGCATGAGACTATAAGGTTGGTGGTGGCCTTAGCTAATTTGAAGAATTGGCCGATGTTTTACCTGGACGTTAAGTCAGCATTCCTTAATGGCCCCCTGGAAGAGACAGTGTATGTGACTCAACCTCCAGGGTTTGAGATAGCTGGGAAGGAAGGCTTGGTGTACAGGCTACACAAGGCCTTGTATGGTTTGAAATAGGCACCAAAGGCATGGAATAAGAGGATAGATCAATTCTTAATTCAACTGGGTTTCAAGAAGTGTGCAGTTGAATATGGTGTATATGTGATGAATTCTGAGAAGCTAGGATCAATTATTGTGTGCCTGTATGTTGATGATTTGTTGATCACAGGCAGTAATTCGAGGGAGATCGAAAACTTCAAGCTGACTATGAACAAAGAGTTTGAAATGACTGACTTAAGGGTCTTGACCTATTTTCTGGGGTTCGAATTTGTGAAGACAGAAGGAGGCATGATTATGCACCAACATAAGTATGCTTCAGAGATACTTGACAGGTTTGAGATGAATGAGTGCAATTCAGTCTCAAATCCTTGTGAAACAAATTCGAAATTGGAAAAGTGCAGTGAAGAGGAGCTAGTGGATGCAACTCTGTACAAACAGCTAGTTGGATCACTTAGGTACCTATGCAATAGCAGGCCTGACTTGTGCTATGCAGTAGGTGTCATAAGTAGGTTCATGAACAGTCCTAGGAAATCTCACCTGATAGCTGCAAAGAGGATTCTGAGATATGTTAAAGGAACACTGAGATATGGTGTATTGTTCCCTAAACATGATGGTGAAACTCAGGTAAAGCTGGTAGGCTACTCAGACTTTGATTGGTGTGGAGACAGGATTGATAAGAGAAGCACTTCAGGTTATGTATTTTTGTTGAATAGTGCTGCAATCAGTTGGTCTTCGAAGAAGCAACCTGTGACTGCATTATCTTCCTGTGAAGCTGAGTACATAGCAGGATCTTATGCAGCATGTCAACTGATTTGGTTAGAATCATTGATTGAAGAGCTGAACTGTGACTTAGCCAAGCCTGTGCAGTTATTGATTGACTACAGGTCAGCAATAAACTTGGCTAAGAACCCTGTGTCACATGGCAGGTAGAAGCATATAGAGACAAGATTCCATTTCATAAGAGATCAGGTGGTGAATGGAAGAATTGAGGTGTTGCACTGCCCTACTCAGAATCAGCTGGCAGATGGTTTGACAAAGGCTATCAAGTTGGATAGGTTTGAAGCACTAAGGGAAAAACTAGGCATTGTGCAGATTATGGATTAAGGGAGGGTGTTGAACTGTAGTCCATAACTGTTAGTGACAGTTACATAACTACTAATGTGTGGTTAGTTAGTTAGATGTTTAACCACATTGGTTAAGACTTGGTTAGTTTTTGTGTGTGTGATTACTTGACTTCCAAGTAATCTATAAATAAGTGTAAAACTCATTATGTTTACAACTCAATAAAATTTTGAGATTAATTACACACATATTCTCTCTTCTCTCTTATCCTCTTTATCACTCATTTTCTCTAAATCATTTTTCTGTTACAACATCTTCAAGTTCAACATAACTGGCAAGGCCAGGCTTTCGATTGAACGCGCCAGGCAAGGTTTTGCTGGCTCAGGTGAAGCACGCGTTTGCACGCTGCTTGCAAGTGAAGCTTCCGCGCGTGCCAACAAGTTGAACGATAGCGAGCTGATTAGAAAATCTGAACTGGAGGGTTTGCTATCAGGAATTGTTCTGCATGAAGGAGCAGCAGACGAGTTTTGTTGGGTGCAAGACGGAGAGCAGAATTTTTCTGTTCAAGGTTGTTATAAATTTATGTATAATTTGCAAGTTCGCGATGACTGTGAGGACGATCTATTAAAAGCGGTGCAGCAGCTGTGGAGTACATCAGTTCCAAGTCTTATTACTTGGATGGAGACTTCTTCATGATAGAATGCCAACTACAATGGAGCTTTGGAGAAAAAGAGTACTCAATGATGCGCAGCAAAAACTTGTGTATTTTGCTGTCATGAATTTGAAATCTCAACTCACTTGTTTGCTGTTTGTGGTAAAACAAAGATGATTTGGGACAAGATATTCATGTGGCTGAATTGGAAGGCAACCGATTAGTGTGATGATGTGATAGAGAATTTCTTGCAGTTTAACACTTTGTGTAGAGGAAAGAAAGTATCTCATATTATATATGGCTTGTGGTGGCTTGGTGCATTTGGTTAGAACGCAATGACATTATTTTCAGGGGCAAAATTTTAAACATCTCAGAAGTAGTAGATAGAATCAAAAGGTTATCATGGTCTTTTTTTTTTTTTTTATATAGAAGAATTGATAAAGTAAATATAAGAAATTCTCACACAAGTGAGAGAGCCGGGGTTCGAACCCCGGTCATGACGTCCATACCTTGCAATTTCGGTAAATTTTTGCCAATTAAGCTAGGACTTATAGGACATCTTGGTCTTGGTTTATTTGTAGAGAAGGTGGAAATAAGAATTTTGTTTTCTCAAATTGGTGGATTGATCCTCTTACTTGTCTCCAAAGTATATGTTTTTGTTTTTTGATGGAATCTCCAAAGTATATGTTGTAGACCTTTTGTAATAGGTTTGTAATAGGTTTTGAGTACCTCTTGTACTCATATTAATAAATTTTGCTTAAAAAAAAAAAAACTAAGCTAAGAGTTATATGTCTTCCATAAAATTTCTCTATCATATTGTCATTAAAAAATGGGTAACATAGAATGAACGATAAATTTATATATTGAAATCTACCATATTATCGTAAAAAATGAGTAACAGAGAATGAACGATAAAAAAAATGAGTTTCACCATTAGTACAAACTGCCTAATTTAGTTCGGGCTCGGTTCTAATATTAAGTGGTTTCAGCCATCTTCCGATTACAGTTGCGGATCATAGTCCTTCCTACCAAGTCCAATAATAATCATCATTGAATCAACTAACGATTGATGTTCCTAATACTATCTATTATCATAAATGAAAAAAAATGTTTTATTATGTGTGAATAGTATATTTTTATATCCATACATAAATGTGAAAACTACAATTTATACCCATTCTTTCGGCTGTCCAAATTGCTGCATATTCGCTAAAATGATAACTTATATCAATCTCATATTGTGTTTTCTAAGTTGAATTTGTATTCAGATAGATGAGTTTATTCATTTTGTTTCTATACCAATTCTTAATTTAGATAAGTGGTTATAAAATGAACCATTTTATTTTATCTAATATTTATAAAAATAGTACTGAATTAGTAAGTGGTGAAAAACAGTGAAGGAGTTTGGATTGCTGTAAAACAGAAAATCATTTTTTTAGCCATCTGACACGTTTCATAATCCCCTAAAAATCCACACACACAAACAAATATAGGTACCCTACACACAATACCTACAACACAAAACACCAAATATTCAAAAAAGAATCTAAAAGATCAGTCACTACCATTACTTTAGAGAATCTATCATGTGCTTAAAGCTTATAACTTACAGAATAAACTATATATTTTAACATTTTTCGAAAAATGAAACTTACTTGGGGTTTTCAGATTTTTCATCAGTAATCTTCTTCTCCGATATCTTCTTGGTCGTCGCCGGTTTGTCCTGCAACGTTTTCACCGTCGTCAATTTGTTGTTCTTCATGTTCGTGGATTGTTCTTCTTCATCGTCAGCGTTTTGCCTTTCTTCTTCATCGTTCTCTTTGTTCTGTGCACTTAGGGCAAAATGCAATACAAGGGGGCATTACGAAAACCATTTCTATTTCCTTCGTTTTTCTTTTATGTTTAATTTAATTTTTTTAAAAACACTTATATTTAAGAAAATAAAAATAAGTTTTTAAAGACAAATAATATTTTAAGAAAAATAAAAATTGTGATTTATAATGAAGTGACATTATAAATGACGTGTTTATTGATGTGACATTTAAATTTATATTAAAAATGCAAATATTTTCACGTTGATATGCCACTGGAGATTCTATCCAGTCAGATGCCATGGTGTGCACTTAGAGGGCTAAGGCAAATAAAAAAAATATTTGCAAGGGGGGAATCCTTCAAAAAATCTTTGCAGGGGTATTATAAATCTCGCCTATTTTACAGGGGGAAAAACCTATTTACCCAAAAAATTACATCATAATAAATTTGGTTAGACAAAAAATTACATTAGTATTAAAATACACCTCTAAACCAAATTACATACACCGCAAAAGCAATAAAAGAGATATATGTCGAGGTGCAGACAACTTTTTAGTTCCCTTTCCAGCTTGAACTCGGCCGGTTCGGACCTGTGCATGAAGCAAAATTTGAAAATTTGTCGTGAAGGTTGAAAAACACAAGAAGGGGGGGTTGAATTGTGTTTAGATTTTTTTTTCTAGGTTTTCATTCTTTTCACAGCGTTCAGAAATAAACACACAATATAAGAGGGTAGAGACAGAGAGACACACAAGATTTATACTAGTTCCTCCCACTAACATGAGTAGTCCAGTCCTTTTGTTCATCACAAGAGATTTCACTATAATCACTCAGATTACAGATGCTCAAGCACTAAGCAAGATACTTCCAATGCTCAAGCACAAAGCAAGAGGCTTCCAATGCTCAAGCACAAAGCAAGAGACTTCTTACAAGTTTAATGATAATAAAGATGTGAGGGGGACACTTGATATACTATCAGAGGTGTTTACAAAATACAACACAGTTACAAGACTTCTTAGAAATGTTTCACAAAATTTCTAAGTGTTTGATAGCTTTAGAATTTGACAGAGTGTATGCACGTTCAGAAGCTTAGAGTCTTCTTGATATTCTTTAAAGGTCTTCTTCCTTTTATAGTTGAGAATATGGACGTTGAAGATTATAGTCGTTTGAAGAAATCTTGAGACGCTCCATTGTATTGATCAGAGTGCTAATAGCTGTTCTGATCTGCAGTGTTTAGGAGCTTTGACGTTTACTACAAAATGAGTGATTCCTTTTGGCTTTAGATATCTGAAACGCAGTTTAAGCCAAATGAGGAAATAATCGTTCTTGAAGCCTGACTTGAAAATGACCTTTCCATGGTTAACCCTTTTTCTCCTTGATTCCATCACTGAGACCAAGACTAATAGACACAGTCTTCAAGAATTTAGATCTGATGTAGCTTCAGAAATTTAGCTTCAGATTCCAGTGAAGCTCAGAATTACTTGCTTCAAAATTTATTGAGCTCAGATGAATATGCTCAGAAGTAATTCCTTTAGAATTCCAATGTGCTTAGATATGCAAATTTTAACTTTTAATCCTGCACACTAGAGTAAATTATTAGTACTACCAATTTAACTTTAAATACATTGTTATCATCAAAATCAAACGAAGAGATACAAAACCAATTTTGTTCCAACAATCTCCCCATTTTTTATGATGACAAACATATGTATTTAAAATCAATTGTTATTGTTTTTATTTATCATCTTGACTTCAGGTTCTGAGGTTTGCAAGCTCCCCCTGAGTCTGATACCCTTCAAAAGTTTATCAATGATAAATACAAAACAGTCTAAGAGTTATTCATAATGTCTAAGATTATTTCACATATTCAACTTTCAGAATTAAAGGTTTGCAAGCTTTATTTCTTAGGTTGATAAATATAAGATATGGTTTGCAAGGTTATCTTATATTATGTGAAAGTACTTTAGACAAAACTTATTACTCCCCCTCATTAAAACTTTGAAAGAATTAAATAATTATACACGAGAGAAGAGTTCATAAATTATTAATTCTTTGAAAGTTTTAGATTTAATTTCACTGCCACATAATAGATATTTCTCCCCCTTTGTCATTATCAAAAACGAGACAGTCAAAGTGCAAGTTGCTGGGCAATAAATGCGGTACAGAAAACAACCACCAGCAGTAAATGCATTCAAAGGAAAAAAAATTTGAAAACGCTAGGTACAAGGTAAGAAAATGCACTATAAAAGGAGCACACCCGGTGGCAAAAGATATCTCATTTCAAAAACATTTGAAGCAATGGAAAGAGAGAATGAAGAGCCAAGAGAGTCAGAGAAAAAACGTTTTGAAGAGGAGGTCAAAATGATGCAAGAGAGGAAGAGGCGTTTGGACAAACGTCTAGAGGCAGCGCTGGAGCTGGAGAGGAAAGCTAGCCAACTGGCGGAAAGCTTAATGAAGTTTGGGAAGAAAGAATCACAGAATGCAGGAACATCAAAGTAGATTTTAGCAAATATTTTGTCCAACTAATAAAACAACAAGTAAATAATGTTGGAGCCTTCATAATTCCTTACAACATTAAGACATGGTTATAAACTCTATAAATCAAATGAGTTTCAATTTGAATTAAATAACAAATTCATGAACATAACATGTTAAAGATACCTTGCTTGAGATATAGTGCAAAGCCAATAAAATTGACTAACCTCTCTTCCAAAGACTGTGAACATATTTCTCATGTCATGGTTTGATTGCACATGATATTGCTACAGTTTATTAACAATATTGCAACATGAATTAATCAAGTATAACATATTGTGAGGAGCCATTTTTTTTTTTTGTGTTTGTGAGCACCTGGCCATCGGGTTTCTTTATAACACACTTATAAAGTGTAGAAAAATAAATAATATAAAAATGAGGTATTAAATCTCACTAATGTGGAATTTCATTACACAATTTATTTATTTTTCGGTTACAAACTAATATGTTATTCACACACTATTATTATGTTCTAGTACCCGGCCAAATTTTATTTTCAATTCACACACCAATGTGAACTTTGTTCCAACAATAACTATAGTCATTCTCATGAATTAAATATAACTATAGTCATGTATTTCAATAACAAATAATACCAACATCTGGTTTTGCAAATAAAAATTAAAACAATTCAACAGCATTATATCAATAAATATATCTTGTAAATATTAATATCGCTTTCATTTTTTCATATATTAAATATGACTTATTGGTCTTGACAAAAAAATAATATGACTTAACTTAGACATTGCCTTTTGGGAATGAATATTATATAAGATTGAAATACAAAATAATTGTAATTTTTTTTGGATAAACCTAATTGTAAATTTAAAGCCTTATTATTTTATAGGCTTAAATATGTTTTTGGTCCCTGCAATTATGCCTTGTTTTGAAAAGAGCCCCTGTAAAAAAAAAAAAAAAAAATTGATTTTAGTCCCTGCAATATCTTAAAACTTTCAAAATAGCCCCTGACTGGATTTAGAGCTGACGTGGCCAATTTTTAAATATGTTTTTGGTCCCTGCAATTATGTCTTGTTTTAAAAATAGCCCCTGTAAAAAAATAAAAAATTGATTTTAGTCCCTGTAAAAAAATAAAAATTTGATTTTAATCCCTGCAATATTATGAAGAAATCCAGTCAGGGGCTATTTTGAAAGTTTTGAGATATTGCAGGGACTAAAATCATTTTTTTTTTCTACAGGGGCTCTTTTCAAAACAAGGCATAATTGCAGGGACCAAAAGCATATTTAAACCTATTTTATATTATATTTGTGAAACCACTATTACAATTGTGTCATTTCTAAGATAAAATTGAGCTTTTAAATTGGTCAGAATTTCTTTATTGAGCTTTTAAATCATTTTAGTAGGTGAAAACATGAGTTTAAATAATTTTATTAATTATAAAGAGTTAAATTGTGAAAAGTCGATTTAATTCACATTTTTACTCAGTAATTTTAGCTCTGATTTAACATTAATCATACTTTAAAAGAAAATGTTAAACAGTGCACCTGGTGCACTAATTAAGCAAATTATTATGAAAATATTTTTATGGAGCAAATTGTGCATTCAATATTTTGAAAGTGTAAAAAGTTTTATTATCACTATTACTTTTATTTTTTATTTCTTCTTTTATCATGTTTAACAAGTGCACCGGGTACATTGTTTAACATTACCTACTTTAAAACTAGAATTGATGGAGATTACAATTTAAAGTGAGATTCTAACAATCTTGCATATACAATTTGCATATACCACATGTTGATGGCTCAAATTGTGAACTAATTCATACTTAAATAATGGAAAAACCTAAAGTGCACGATGTCGTCGGTTGCACGATTTAGCTAATTGTTACAATTTGAATTCTTCATTATCACGATTTGACTCCAAATGATATGTTTAGTGTAGTGAATGCGCTTGTTCATGAAAATCATCCATAGTTTTCTATTCCTTATGAGATATTGATCTCAATTGGTTTCCAGGCGGTGAAATGTGTGGCTCCACACAAAACTATAATATTACCACTTTTTGTCTTTTTTGGATGTTTGTATGCTAGGAACTAGGCTTTTGTTGTATTCTATAACATTATTATTATAAACCAGCACTCATTAAAAGAGAAATTCACTTGTAAATTAGCTTGTCGTACAAATTCGTGCACTATTTCTATCGTGCCGTATAGCAACTCTCTTAAATAATATGTTAAAAAAATTACATATGTGAGAGTCATCAATAAAGTATATAAACTTACCTTTAAAATAATTAAATAAATTACTTTTATTCATGAAAAAAAAAAATATAGCACTCCTTAATTTATTCTCAAGCACAAATCATAATTTATTATTGGCTAAAATGCACTTTTGGTCCCCCTATTTTCATATTTTTAAAGTTTTAGTCCCCCTATTTCTAAAATCAACTTTTTGGTCCCCCAATTTTAAAAATCAACAAAAAAATTTGGTCCCCCACCAATTTTAATGATGTGTCATTGAGATAGCATTAATGAGTTGGAAAAAATGTTTTCCATGTCATTATTATTATGGTTAATCTTATGATTTATTTTTGTATTTATTAAAATATTAAAAATAATTTTTTTTACAAAAATATTGAAAAATAAAATAAAATACACCTACATCATCATCAACACCAAGATCAATTCATCGTCATCAACACCATTGATACCCAAAAACTCTCTTATCTTTATCCACTCACCATCAAAACTCTTCATCTCACTCCCTTGTTCAACCACATTTTCATTTCTATGGCATGAATAACATCAACAGCCGACTAAGAAACTCTACAACAACAACAACAAATTCATAAACTCAAAACCTGAGTAGTATAACAACACCAACAACATAAATTTAACTACAATAAACCAAAATCAATTCCAGTATAATAAAAGATCTGAAAATTCGTCCAACAAATTCATAGGCTCAAAATCAAAAAAAGGATTTGAAGATTCAAAATTAAATTTTGTAATCAAAATCCAATCCAATAAAAGATCTGGGTTGGACAAAGTTGATGAAGACAGTGTTGAGAGATGACGAAGGCGGTGCAGAGTTCGGAGTAGTTCTGGAGATCTAAGAGCAAAGAAAGATTTGAGAGATGGAGATCTAAGTTTTAGTTTTAGTTTTTTTTTTTTTTCTAGAACAAATTTTTTGTCTTGTTAAATATTTGTGTGTTTGTGAGTAAGGATGATAGTGGTGGTGGTGGTTTAGATTCAACTGAATGTGAAATAAGGAAGCTGGGTAATAGAAGAAGATGAATCCGTAATGAATATGGAGTTTGTGGTGATTTGTTAATTTTTTTATTTGATTTTTAATATTTTAATCAATAAATAAAATTGTGTCAAAAAAAAGATTAATCATGATAATAATGACATGAAAAATATTTTTAAAATTTGTTAATGCCAACTTAGCATCACATCATCAATGAGGGTGCCATATCATTAAAATTGGTGGGGGATCAAATTTTTTTGTTGATTTTCAAAATTGAGGGACCAAAAAGTTGATTTTAAAAATAGGGGGACTAAAACTTCAAAAATATGAATATAGGGGGACCAAAAGTGCATTTTAGCCCTTATTATTTTAAAAGAAAAAAAATTGGACAATAAAATCCAGGGAAGTCGGAATAAAAGACTTGCGAAATACAAATATATGCTAAATTTAAAAAAAAAAAAAAAAAAAAAAATCTAGGACTTTCCAAATATAGCATTAATTATAGCTAGTAAGCCACCCGTCATGAGAGCCTTCATAAATCTCATCTTTGTCTTGGTATATGGTGGATATCTTATAGAAGCATCGCCGAAAAAACTGCGATACAAAACTGCTTTTTTGTGGCTAAATGCATCGAATGAGAATTTTCCATGGTATGCACCAACTCCACTGTCTCCTACTCCTCCAAAAGGCAAAGTATGAACTGCAAGCTACACAAAGTGAAAAGCGAAGATGAATAATAAAAACATAAAGATTAAATGCAGCAAAGATTTTGCGCTACGAAATTTACTAGCATAGAAGTTGTTTTGTCCGCATATAAAAATTACCTATAGAAGGACACAAACTAATGAATTCAAGGATAAAATGTAAGAGATAAATGAAAATTACATGCAGAGCAGTGTCATTGATGACCAAACCACCAGCAGAAACAAACTTAACAAACCGCTCCTTGAGTTTTTTGTTGTTTGTAAATAAATATGCAGCAAGTGGTTTTGGTCTTGAATTTATCACATCAAAGCTTTCTTCTAGTTTATCAACCTGTTTCAAACAACGTAAAAATAAAGTAAAAAAACATATAATTGATCAACTGTGAGTTTAATTTACCAATCCATACTTCACAATTTATGTATTTTCAAGTTGGTGTAAGATTTGATTTCATGCTCTTCCAATGTTATATTTATGTGATTAATGGACGAAAAAGTTAAACAACAAAAACATAGAAATTAAGTTTGCAAGAAAAGAAAAAAAAGAAATTAAGAATGTTCAAGTGTCATATTAGTTCAACATAGTAAAGAGCATGCATTCAAAATCCACTTTTTCTGTTTGAATAAATTTCAAGTACAATAGAACCACCAGAAAAGTTTTATATCTTGAGTTATTTATCTTATAATAAAACATGGAAATTGTAAACTGTTATTTTTCACTCTATTCATATCATTTATTCTTGCAGCTTTAAAGCCACTTAAAAAAAATGATCATATGGAAGAAAATATCAAAGAAACATTTACCATGGTGCCTTAATTCCTACCGTGATGATGGGAAGCAATGGACCGAATATCTCCTCGCTCATAATCAGAGAATCTCGAGGAACATCCAACAGAATAGTAGGGCTAATCCTCCTGTAATTTAAGCAGAAAAACAGATAAACTTTAGTGTCAATATTGTATTTTTCACTAAATCAAGACCTCATCAGTGAAGTACTTCAGAAAAAGGAAAACAGAGAGCTTACAATTTGCTTTCATCCTTTTCACCTCCATAAACGGTCTTACCAGAAACTTTATCATCATCCAAAAGCTTTGACAAGCGAGCAAAGTGATTCGAGTTTACTATACGGGACAAATCTTTTGATTCCAATGGATTCTTTCCATAAAAACTCTCTAATTCGATCTTTAGAGCATCCACCTAGAAACAACAGGCACCAAACACTAAACAAAGAGACATTTATTATTTAAAATGTTATTTACACTTAGGAAAAAACTTATTACCAGCTTAGGGGCATAATCTTTTGTAGTTATAATATAATCTGGAGAAATGCAAGCTTGTCCATTATTGCAACCCCATTTTCCAGCAATTATTCTTCTAGTTGCTACCTTTGAATTGAAATAAATTTAGAAGTCTTAGATGAGGTGAAAAGTAGCTATAGTGAAAGTGAGCTATGAAGCACAGAGACTTCTTGGAATAAGCATGTCCTGTTGTTGGACATGCGACAGTGTTCGACACCGGCACAACACCAACACTTATGATTACCTTGAATTTATGACATTTTCTCAAATAATTATCGTTGTCGACGTGGTAGTATCCATGTTATATCCGGTGCCAATGTCTGTGTGTCTGTGCTTCATAGATAGCAAGTATAGTTTTTAAATACAAAAAGAGAGAATAAGGATATACCTGCAAGTTGATATTTGAATTTGAATCAACAATAACTGGTGATTTTCCTCCAAGCTCCAGTACAACTGGTGTAAGGTTCTTAGCGGCGGCAGCCATCACTATACGTGCCACTTTTCCATTACCTAAATAACCAAAAAATTACATACACTATTTGAGTATATGATACCTTTAGATCCAATTATCATTTAACAAACTTCCAAGCAAACGTGAAGTCGTGTTCGTGACAATTTTTTTGACAATTAAGATCAAAGATCTTATACTAGTTTATAGGTATTGGTCGAGAAAACAAAGATAAGGAAAAATTTTGTAATTAGAAATGAAGGTAGAAAAAAACATTTAACAACTTTGTAGAATTGAAGATTAAGATCCATAAAGAAAGAAAACAGCCTCCTTTAAGTAATATTTGAAGGTTACAAACATAATTTTAACACACAAATATTAATTATTCGATGTTATCTCAAAATTCAAAATAGTAATGATAAAAATATTCATGCTTATTATATATCTAAAACTTCAATGAGAGAAATAATAGAACACCAAAAATGAAATAATGCACTTTTGGATCATTCAAAAGGGATATATAATTTACACATGGATAATAATCTACAAGAATTCAAACAATAAAGAAAATTTTATTTATGAGAAAAATAGAAAAACCAACTAGGAATTTATAAACCATATATAAAAGAAAACCAAAGTGAGAAACAAGGAGAACCTGTGTAGAAAATTTTGTCCCACTTTTGTTGCAGTAATGCAGATGTTTCATCAACTGCTCCCTCAACAACTCTTATAGATGAGTTATCCATGTATTCTCCTAATAGTTTTGCTAGCAATGATGATGTGGCTGGAGCAATTTCTGATGGTTTTAAGACCACAACATTACCAGCTGCAATAGCTCCAATGACTGGATCAAGTGATAGCACTAAAAACACAGAGAGAATGCAACAATATATCATTATAGATTTTTAGGATAGAACTTGGAGCAGTGTTGTGAAATAGTGGCTATAGTGTAGCGGAATTTTCACAAACCATTTTTGTTCTATGATACATGATTTAGTACAAAGTGTTGCAAAATATAACAACATTATAAGCTCGTAGCATTGTAACGTGGCGGAACTTGATCAAAACAATATTTTCCGCAATCAACAATTGACAATACTAAAATGAAGAGACGAGAAAAAATGGGGATTTCAATTAAAAGCATAAATAATTTAACATACAAAATGGATAGTTCCATGCGGAGATGACCAGAACAACTCCAAGTGGTTCAGATACTATTTCAGCCGACGAAGGAAAAGTTGTGAGCGATGTTTTGACCTGTATTAAAAGGAAAATTCAATGATGAATGAAAAGAAATTATGTATAATAATCTTCGTCTAAGAACTTCACATAAAACATACCTTTTCTGGAGCCATCCAATGTTTCAATTCCTTGATTGCAGTTTTACACGAGTTTTTTAACATAGAAATCTGCAATACAATTATAGAGATAGATATATCATATTTAACATTATTGTATACATTGGTACACCTACTCAAAAATCTAGAGAAACTAAAGGCGAGGGCACTACGCAAGTGCAATAACACATCTAGTGACAGTAGTTTAATAAGAAGAACTTCATCATTTTATAGTTGGGAGATGGTTGGATACTTCATGGGTATGTGGAATAGAATAAAATGGTTTGAATATTTCTAGAACTAACAAACAATTACTACATGGAATAGCCTCTATATGGTTGCATTTTTTATTCATGGGGTTGCATTTTGTTTTGTAGTTTACATGAAATCAATAAGATTTTATTCATGGTAACCGAGATTTTATTCAAAGAATTAATCTTTTCCAACGACATACTAATATATTTTTATACACTAAATAGTTAAGGATTTCTAGCCCTTATAAACACATGTTCCACACCATATCACAATTACTGTCGGACTTTCAGCACACACCACTTATGCATAAGATCAAACATCTAAAGGGTGTCCCAAGAGGCCAATAACAAATTACTAGTATGTTCGACTCTCTGCAATTTTAAAATTCAAAGGCATCGAATTTAATCATTTGACCACAAATCAAACTCCCAAAAATATCCATCAATATGAACACTTTTATCAGAACACATCACATTTAATGCGTGACTCTGAAAACTAAAACTTAAGAACAGAACACAGAAACCACCTAGTATGAGCACAACCTTGGCCCACTTCAAAAAGTGGTAGTTCCTCATTAATGCTCACATCAAACCATAGAAACCCATATGGCGAAGTTTCAACTACGGAATCATACAAACAGCAAAATCATCCACTAGGAAACTCCTAGGATAAATTGAACAAAACAATCACAGAACACATAGCACTATCATCATCAATTCACTTCATTTATTCATCAAATAGAAGAGAAATTCTTACATGTCTCTCCCTTAACAATTAATGCTTAGGCTCATTCAACCAAAATTGGACATATCATTCAATTAAAAAATAATAATATGTAATTTATTTATCTTTTCCTCCTTCAATTTCAGTCACCATCTCACTAAACCCTCCAACATTAAGGACTGCGATGGTAATGTGGCGACGGTTTGCAGCGGTGGTGTGTTGGGGTTGTTCAGCGGCGTTGATGGTATTAGTTCCATTGAAGAAGATAAAAACAATCCCTTTCTTCATTATTCCTTTTGATCTGTTCTATTTCTTTGTTCTCTGCTTCTTCTTGCTTGTTATGGTTCTGTTTTGATGATTGGTGATGGTGATGATTTATGGTGTTGTCGCTTTTGTGCGGTAATGTTGTGATGATTGGCGGTGGTGTTGTGTGGAGATGGTGATGAGTACGTGATTTGGTGAGTGAAGAAGATGACGATATGGTAAGAAAGGGGGGCTGCACTGTGTTATGCAGTGTTCTCTGCTTTTCCTTTGTTATTTTCATAGTTAACCTAATTAATTTTTGTTATTTTTTTAATCGAATGATGTGTCCAATTTTGATTGGTTGGACCTAAGCATTAATTGTTAAGAGAGAGACCATGTAAAAATTTCTCCAAATAGATAAAATAATAAAATATTGCAGTCCCTATTGTTATTATTATTATTATAATATTCACTTTTCAGATTTATTCACTTCACTTTTCACTTTTCAGATTCTCGGTTATTGAATCTGGAAAGTGAATATTGTGACCGAAGGGAAGAGTAAAAGATAATTGAAGCAAACAGAAAAGAATATAACCGAACCTCATAAGCCACGGTTTCAAGCGGAGGTTTATCCATGTCATTAAGAAAAGCGTCGATGATTTCTTTTTCGTGAAAGTTCAAAAGCTTAAAAAGTTGGTTCAATTGTGAAATTCTCCATTCGTAACTTTGTGTTTTACCTGAAGCGAATGTTGCATTCAGTTCATTCACCAGAATGGATCCAGCTTCACGGTCGAACTTTTCCATTGGCTTTGACTAATGGTGTTATCTGATGATTCCGGAGACAATGGATAAGATAGTTTATATGTAATCGGGGTGAAATTGATGGTAGGGTTGGTGAATTGAGTTGCAGGGTGGTGGTGATGGTTTGACTCTTATACTATACGTTTTCGTTGCGTAAACTCCTCACCCTTGATGCAATTAATCAATTTTATTATTTCAATTAAAATAAAATACTCCTAATTTTTACTACCAAAAACGACAAAAAAAAATACTCCAATTTTTTCCTTTCATGTACAGCACGTATAAATAAATAATATTTTTTCTTTATGTAACAACAAAATATATTTTTTCTTTTATTTGTACGTATAAATTTAGGAAACTAGCTATAACTAGAAGTAGCTAATTAAACTCTATTTATCACCGTCAAACCACTAATTTATGGTAGATGCATCAATTGTAAAAGCAATTAACTAGTATCTAGATATGTTTAATCTGACTTTTTTAGATTTTAAAAATTATTTTAAAAAAAGATAAAAATAATATCTTAAAAACTAAGGTTGTTTGGTTATTGTCGTTTTTTATTTTCAAAAATATTTTATTTATGTATTTTACGCATATAATTTAAGTAATTTTTTCTATTAAGAATTTATTGAAAATCTGTTGGTTAACTTCTCCTTTTATTGAGTAAAAAATTTAAAATAAGTTAGACCAAACATTATTCTAATATAGTAACTTCTTCGACTCTAGAGTCCCAAAGAAAAATATTCTCTCAAAATTTTTATGATAAACAATAATTGATAAAAACTGACTTTATCCTAAATTCACTACCATTTAAATTTAAAAGATAATTATTAAAGATAATAACAAACTTAAAATAATAACAATTAATCTTAACAAGCGGTAATTAACTAATAAAACTGAAATTAAAATAAACTTAAAAATAGATTATAGAAAAAAAATATTTTAATTATCATTTTTTAAGTTTATTTTTATTTCAGTATTATCCGTTGTTATTATCTTTTTTAAGTTTGTTTTAAGTTCAGTATTACTAAAAGTTATTATTCTTTTTAAGTTTGTTTTTATTTCAGTATTATCTTTTTTTAAGTTTGTTATTATTTTTAATAAATTTAGTTTAATTTAGTTTGAAGTTAAATAAAACAATAATTACCAAGCTATTTTATCTTTTTTCTAAAAGTTCTTATTTTAATTTTTAAATAACTTCTAATATCTAAAAAAGTCTGACCAAACAAACTCATAGTATATATGCGAATGCAGGCCCGACCTCCATAGGGGTGCAGAGTGAGCGACAGCATCGGGTCTCAAAATTTTGGATGACTCAATTCAAAATTTTAAGGATCCAAAATTTTAAGGTTCTATAATAATAGTTATATTTTGTTATTGGTTTTTATAAAATATTCGATGTACTCAACATATTAACTTTGAGGCCCGATAATAATGGTTAAATATTACCAATGTTCATAAAATATCATATGTTTGGTAAAAAAAAATTCAATAAAATAAAAAATAATAATTTAAATAAAAAATAATTTTTTATATTTTTTATCAAAGATATGATCCACTTTTAATATATAAACCGAACTTCCAAATAGTCATGATACTGCGTGAATGCACGTTCCATGGGTAGGTTTCTGTTTTAGTGGCAGTGGTATAATTAAGTTGGAAACTATCTCTTTAGCAATTAACGCAAAAATCAGTTCGGTGATTTTGTATTGGTATCGATGGGAGTTTGGTCGTCTTTTCCTGTCAAACTTAAATTGGATATGAGGCTTGTTCAGATTTTGATCATTTTTGTGGTTTAACATGCATGGCGTATCATAACAAGCAGGTTTTCGTCTATCAATTAGGGAACATCGATACCATTATGATTAGATTTGACGCGATGTTTGAAACTCATACGACACAGTTGGATAAGTGTAAAAAGAGATATTTTTCTTTTTATTTCGAGACTTCTTATATCGGTTTCCGACATCTAAAAGATACTCGTACAAACATGTTGGATAAATGCTCCTAAGTATTTTTTTGTTTTTATCCTCCTTAGACATATTTACGAGGATTAAAGTTTAAAAATGTGTGATGTGTCGAAATAATAATATTGATTAATGTAGAATTAAAGAGATTACATTTTGATTACATTATTTTTAATTTTTTTATAGTAGATGGATGAATAAAGATCAAATATATTATTATATATTCTCTTAAAACTTTTTTCAATGAAAATTTGTTTAATTTAGATACATATGTATGTATTTTAATTCAAAATTTAGATTTCTTATAAATATTTAAGGGCGTCGATGTCATATATTTTTCATATTAGCAATGTTGAAGTGTATATATTGTGTTGCGGTATCCTTGTCAAAATTTTTGCTTCATATCTATTGAAAGCATCGGTTCAATTATAGTTTTCTATGGCGATGCTACATTTTGAATTTGCACTTATGATAATTTATAAGCACAATATGATAAAATAAAACTAAAAATAAAATCTAATTTATAATATTTTTTTCTCACTAATTCATTCGTTTATTTTTATTACCTTATATTTTTTATAAGCTAAATATTCAATTAGTTTTTAGCTTTTAACTCAATTTTATCATTGTCATCTTACTTTTAAAAAATAAATATTAATTAAATCTTTTTTTTGTCATTCACATTTATAAGTTTTGTTTTTTGAATGAGCATTCACATTTATAAGTTAGTTGAACAGATAAATTTATTAACCGCTACAAATTCAATCAATTAACGTATTTGCTATAAATTCATCTAGTATTATAAATTAACTTATCAGCTAGCATTTTTTATTAGTGACCCTAAGTCTTGGAATTGGATGGGATCGAGAAAATGTGAATTATTTTTATATATTAATATATTATTAATACAATCAAATTATATCAGCTCAATAAAGAGGTTAATAGTTCAAACCTTGACAAAAGAGAAAAAGAATATTAATGCGTATGAAATTTTTTAATGGTGATTTTTAGTTAAGAATGAAGAAAAATTATAAAAATCATTAGTTGTTGTTCATGTATGTAAACACAACGTTGATACAAAAGGTGAGTTGCCCTAAAGAGTTCTAGAGCACTCTTGAAAATAACAGTTACAATACATTATTTTTTCCATCAGATGGATCTCTCCTTTTTCCTTATAAGTATCTTTTTTTATAGTCCAACATTCATTGACCTAATGAACCTTTTCTTGGGTTGAGATGTCCAAGCCCAAAAAGTATGACATTGAGATCCATAAATAGCTCGCCCGTACAAGACACGTTGAGTTAGAGCACACATGACTCACGTCACTCATCCATGTAGATCACATGGTGGTGGTGGAACACACATAGTTGACACCACTCTTTCCTTTATATCAGTTCGAGGTAGATAAGGTGAAGGTGGAGCTCAAAATGTAGTTTAAATAGGTTTGTAGGAGTGGAGCTCATGACATGGTTGAGCTATGCATGTAGGAGCGAGGAGGAGGAGGAACTCACGGTAAAGCTGAGCTGGATATGCTGAAGGAGTAGCTCGTGATAGAATTGAACTGGGGATGTTGAAGGTAGAACTCAAGGTTGAGTTGAGTATGCTGAAGGTGGAGCTCGTAGTTGGCTGAGCTAAGAATGCTGACGGTTTGGTTGAGCATAGCATGTTGAGCTGAGTATGCTGAAGGTGGAGCTCATGGTCGAGTTGAGTTGAGCATGTTGAAGGTGAAGTTTATGGTTGAGGTGAGCTGGGTATGTTAAAGGTTGGGTTGAGTTTAGCACGTCGAATGAGGAACTCTTGCTCGAGATGAGCTGAGTATGTTGAAGGTGAAACTCATGGTTGAGCTGAACATGCAGAAGGAGAAGCTCTTGCTTAAGTTGAGCATACAGTCAAATGAATAGTCAAAATGTAATAGAGTTCACATGGTATAGTCGTCCATATCAGTTCACAGTTCCTCAAGCATTAAACATGTTAAAGCGTAGATGATTTTTCTTCATTTGGTCGACCTATATTAGTCCACTTGCTTTCTTGAGATGTTGATTTTATTATAAGATATATACTTTAGGAATTATGTTTATTTTTCTTATTTGATACTAAAGAATTTAAAAGAACTGCGTAAGGAAATTAGTATTCTGTTTGAAAGATTGTGATACATTCCATATGTAAAAGTAAGACATAATTCAAAATTGTCATCAAATAAGAAAAATATTACTATATCAGTACATTATTTTATTTATTTCTTTTTAAAAAATATTTGCTTTAGAAATATTTTATCATTTCCGGCATAAATATTTCAAACGAGAAATAAATTAAAATAAAAAATATGGTAGTGATTATGCATTAAATATGGTAGAGCTTTAAATTTTTTTAAAATTTATGTGTGTGCCCAACACTTCTTATTTGGTGTTGTGCCTAACCAAGTGTTCCTCTTTCGATACGAGCAATTCTTACTTGGGCACAACCCCAAATAAATTACATTTAGGCACACACACATGAAAAAGAAAAAATAAATATTAAATAATTTAGTCACATCATCTAACATTAACTAATCATTTTATCTTTAAATTTTTCTAAAATGTGTGTGTGTACCCAACACTTCTTATTTGGTGTTGTGCCTAACCAAGTGTTCCTCCTTCGATACGAGCAATTCTTACTTGGGCACAACCCCAAATAAATTATATTTAGGCACACACACATGAAAAAGAAAAAATAAATATTAAATAATTTAGTCACATCATCTAACGTTAACTAATCATTTTATCTTTAAATTTTTCTAAAATTTGTGTGTGTGTCCAACACTTCTTATTTGGTGTTGTGCCTAACCAATTGTTCCTCCTTCGTTACGAGCAATTCTTACTTGAGCACAACCCCAAATAAATTACATTTAGGCACACACACATGAAAAAGAAAAAATAAATATTAAATAATTTAGTCACATCATCTAACATTAACTAATCATTTTATCTTTAAATTTTTCTAAAATTTGTGTGTGTGCCCAACACTTCTTATTTGGTGTTGTGCTTAACCAAGTGTTCCTCCTTCGATACGAGCAATTCTTACTTGGGCACAACCCTAAATAAATTACATTTAGGCACACACACATGAAAAAGAAAAAATAAATATTAAATAATTTAGTCACATCATCTAACATTAACTAATCATTTTATCTTTAAATTTTTCTAAAATTTGTGTGTGTGCCCAAGACTTCTTATTTGGTGTTATGCCTAACAAAATGTTCCTCCTTCAATACGAGCAATTCTTACTTGGGCACAAACCCAAATAAATTACATTTAGGCACACACACATGAAAAAGAAAAAATAAATATTAAATAATTTAGTCACATCATCTAACATTAACTAATCATTTTATCTTTAAATTATTCTAAAATTTATGTGTATACCCAACACTTGTTATTTGGTATTGTGCCTAACGAAGTGTTCCTCCTTTGATACTCGGTTGGTGAGTGACTGTTATAGAAGGATAGTACTAGTGGTTGAACATTGTTGGATATTTAATCTTATCTCATTGTTGGATATTTTTTAGGTTAACTATACCTATACAATTGCTTCATCATTAACTTGCACTTTTGAAAATAATCTTCAATTTAAAACAAGTACTCACAAAAAGGGTGACTCTACAAATGGTCAGTTTGAGTTAAATTATTTTTAAACTTATGTAAATAGTTATATAATTTTTATGTATTATTATAAATTTGTTAAGGTATTTTATGATAGAAAAACTCAAAAAAAATATAATTTTTATTAGTTTAAATTTATAAAATAGCATAAAATCTAATTTATATTAAATAAGTTTAAAAATAAATTAATCTAAATAGATCCAAATTTGATCATTAATATTTTTAAATATATATTATTAAAAATTATAAAGTTAATATTTAAAAAATACTCATCGAAATAAATCAAATAATATCTTATATATTAATATTTATCTTTATATATTGGTAAAAAAAATATAGTCCAAATAGTTATGTGAATAATGCAATAATCAAAATAGTGTCTTAAGTCTTAAAGAGTTAAATAGTATTAAGAGATACATTAGAAATATATACGTAAAAAAGAAAGAAAAAAAATACTTTTTTCAAATTTATTTCTTTACTAATATTTCAATGACACTTTTTTTGTTAGCATCTATATGAAACACGGACATGATCACAACAAACATTGACACATCATCGCCGATAATAATTTTAAAAAATACACAATTCAATAAAATTATCGGTGTCCGACACTAACACATGTTCAATACCAAAACACGCCTAATCCGAAAAATATTTGTGCTTTATGAGTTATCATTATCCTTTAAATATAAGCATATGATTCCATAACACAAGTTAAGATACCTAAAAATAAAAATATTGCATTTAATGATACAAATAATTTAATGCTTAGAGAATTATACACACCACAATCCAATAAATTTTTTCCATATTTATCTTCTTAACATTCCCCTTCATTTTATCCCATGCAAAGTGTCAATTCACCAATTTCTTTTTTTTTAGTTGAAGATCCAATTTATATTTTTATTCTGACTAATTCAATCTTCAAATTTTTTTAATTTTGTTTTTGACAAAAATTCAATCTTCAAATTAATCCCTAATATTTTTATAAAGTGTCCAACTCAATTTTTGAACTCATTGCAAATGAGACTAAATTACCTCTATATGAAATTATCATATCAATATACTTAACTAGTATTTTAGGACTACTAATTATTTTTTCATTCATTTCTACTCTTTTGGGCCAACTTGCATAGTAGTAATCGCTAAAAATTCAAAATTTCATGTGGTAATAGTTAAATGGATTTATGTTATTGCTATGAAACTATGTGGTAATGTGAAATTCATAAGTTTCTAGTATCATGATTTTTTCGTGTATCTCACTATAAATCAAACGTTAGAATTGTGTGATATTAAAATTAGAATGATTTGCATTATATTAGAAAGATTAATGTTTCGTTATTTAGTTATGCAAATTAGAAAGATTTGCATTATGTACCAAAAAAAAAAAAAAAAAAAAAGAAAGATTTGCATTATATTTTGTTCCCAATTGTTGAGAAAAAAATTAATGTTTATTCTATATAGTTTGTGATACTAATATTATTTTTAGTTTTTATTTGGTTTAAAAGTGATATTGTATCACTAGTTCCTTCAAAATTAAGAATGATCTTAACATCATTATCTCTTTGATTTGAGATTGGTCTTAGTACCATTGATAAATTAGAGTCTTAATATAAAAAATAAAGCATGAGTAAAAGCTAAAGTGAATCACCAATTTAGTCCTCGAAATTGTAAGTATCAATCAATTTATCCTTCACAATTTATAAAATGAAAAAACCATCCCTTAACTTGAAAATTGCCAATCAATTTAGTCCCTCCATCATGAAAATCATCATAAGTAGAGGAATCCAAATCAATCAATGGTAACACTTTCTTAGTTTTTATTTGCACTCTAAGTCTCTAACCCCTGCTAATCCAATGATTTTCAAGGAGAACTAAATCGACCAATGATTTTCACTTTTTTTTTTTTGTATTAACCATCTAGTTCCTAGGGGAATGGGGTCCATTAGTTCAGAGTTCAGCTGCGAAGTAAGTAAAGTCTGACCAAGAATTGTTCCCACCAGGAATCGAACTCGGGTTCTCTATAACGATTTGTCCTAGGGGAACTCATTAACATTAACATAGTGATTCACTCACATTAACATTATAATTATACACTTAAACTATTTTTCTAAAAGATCATGAAACCAAAACAAGATACTACCACCATACCAGGGGAAATGTAAAATCTGCGGGAGGAGGAAGAAGATGAAGCAGTATTGGAAACACGAAGAATGAAACGAGCAATTGGAGGCTGTTCCTTAGAAAGTCTTGAAGGTTCAGGAAATAGATGTATATATAGATATCTATTTCTCTCTATATCTTGAAGTTTTCAAAGATGGTGTATTTCACCATTGGAGATGAAGAAGAAATGAGAGAAAAGTGAGAAAGAATCAATATGATTTCATAGATTGTGAAAATGAATTAGTTACAATGAACCATTTATAGGTAGTTCAACATCTAACTAACTTCTAACTAACTCTAGGCTAGGCTAAGCTACATAGTATGTACGCTAGTTAATCATGCAACCTCATTAAAGAAAGCTTGCATGAGAAGAAACTAGGAAGCTTGCGTGAGAAGCAAGCTGTGAGAAGTTACACTGTAATACCCTCCCTCAAGCTAAACATGGTAAATATTCAACATGTTGAGCTTGGAAATAAATGATTGAAAGTTCTTAGGTGGTAAAGGCTTGGTGAAGAAGTCTGCAAGTTGTGACTTAGTGTTCACAGGCATCAATTTGAACACTCCTTGTAGAAGCTTCTCCCTAACAAAGTGGCAATCGATCTCAAGATGTTTAGTCCTCTCATGAAAAACAGGGTTAGCAGCTATATGAAGGGCGCTTTGATTGTCACAGTAAAGCACAGGAGGCTTGATACAAGGCGCGCCTAGGTCCTGAAGCAAGTATACCAACCACTGCAGTTCACAAGAAGCAAAAGATAGAGCCCGATACTCAGCTTCAGAAGAGCTTCTAGATACAGTATGTTGCTTCTTAGCACGCCAAGAGATAAGGGAAGAGCCAAGAAAGAAGCAATAGCCAGAAGTGGATCTTCTAGTGTCAACACACCCTGCCCAGTCTGCATCTGTAAAACCTGATAAGTGAATAGGAGCATCTCTGCCAAAAAACAAGCCTCTGCCAGGTGAGCCCTTCAAGTATCTAACAACTCTACATGCAGTATCATAATGTGTGTGAGTGGGACAAGTAAGGAACTGACTGAGTTGTTGAGTCACAAAGGCAATATCTGGCCTGGTAGTAGTAAGATAAAGCAACTTTCCAACTAGTCTCCTATAACTGGCTATATCTTCAAAAGGCTTAGCTTTGTCCTGATGTAACTTGACTGAGGGGTCAAGTGGTGTCTTGGCAGGCTTGGCGCCAAGTAAGCCTGTATCCTGAAGGAGATCAAGGCAATACTTCCTCTGACAAATGCTAATGCCAAGCTTAGACTGAGCTACCTCAATCCCTAAGAAGTATTTCAACTGGCCAAGGTCCTTGATTTTGAATTGTGTATCCAACAGCTGCTTAATTCTAGTGATTTCAAGAAGACAATCCCCAGCTAGAATAATATCATCCACATAGACAAGGAGAGCAGTGAAATGTGAATCTTTAGTCAAGGTAAATAGAGAGTGATCAGAGGAGGCTTGTTTATATCCCTGAGCAAGTAACACACCAGTCAACTTTTCATACCACTTCCTACTTGCTTGTTTCAATCCGTATAAGGATTTGAGAAGCTTGCAAACTTGATTAGGCTTAGAAGTGTGTATACCAGGAGGAAGGCTCATATAAACATCTTCATGCAAGTCACCATGAAGAAAAGCATTATTTACATCAAGTTGATGTAAATTCCAATGCTTGATAGATGCCAAAGCAAGCAAACACCTCACAGTAGTGATTTTTGCCACAGGAGAAAAAGTTTCAAAGAAATCAATCCCTTCAACTTGTGTATAACCTTTGGCAACTAATCTTGCTTTATACCTCTCTATGGAGCCATCAGCTTTGTGCTTAACCTTGTAAACCCATCTACTACCAATAGGTTTGATATTAGGAGGCTTATCAACTAAAATCCAAGTGTTATTCTGCTGGAGAGCCTCTAACTCTGCATCCATTGCCTGAACCCAACATTCCTGAGTACTAGCCTGACTGTAGCTAGTAGGCTCAACATCATTGTTAACAGACAAGGCAAATTTGCTATGTGGAGCAGAAAGGTTAGCACAAGAGTGAAAATGAGAGATAGGATAAAGTGTACCTGAAGATGATGACTTGGTAGAACTCACAGAAAGATTGCATATGTAATCAGAGAGGTGATGTGGTTGAGATTTCAATCTGGTAGAGTGTCTAAAAGGTACAACATTAGTATCAGGAGAAGGAAGGTTAGTAGGATTAGGAGAACCCACTGGGACAATGGTCTCAGAAGAAGAAGTTGGGTTAGGAGAAGGAAAACCTGTGTCAATAGGAGGAGGTGAGGTATCAGTATCAAGTAAAGTGGAGTCAAGGTCACTAGATACCAAGTGGTCAGAAACAGGCTTGGGAATAGGATGAGTAGAATGATAAGACCATTGAGATTTAGAGCTAGAATAAGGAAAAACATGTTCATGGTGAGTAACATGTCTGGAAATAAAAATGGATCTAGTTGTGAGATCAAGCAAAACTGCACCTTTCACACCTTGCTTGTGACCCAAGTAAACAGACTTTCTAGCTCTACTATCAAATTTTGATCTATGGCTATGAAGTGTGGAAGCATAACACAAAGATCCAAACACCTTGATATCATTTAAATCAGGATCTTTGTTAAATCTAATGTAGTAAGGAGATTGATTATGTAAAAGAGGGCTAGGAATTCGATTAATGATGTATGTAGCTTGCAAAACTGCATAAGACCAAAACTGTCTAGGCAATTTTGACTGAAAAAGTAAAGCTCTTCCCACATTTAAAATGTGTTGGTGCTTTCTTTCAACACGACCATTTTGTTGTGGGGTCTCAACACAACTAGTTTGGTGTTCAATGCCTTTAGAAGCATAAAAGGAAGGCATTAAAAATTCTGGCCCATTGTCAGTTCTAACAACTTTAATATGACAGTCAAATTGGTTTTCAATCATGGTTAAGAAATTTTGAACAAGGTTTGAAACTTCAGATTTAGATTTGCACAAAATAATCCAAGTAAATCTACTGTGATCATCTACAGCAGTCACAAAATATTTATGGCCATGAATAGAAGGGATAGAAACAGGACCCCATATATCAAAGTGAAACAATTCATAACATTTTGAAGCTCTACTAGAACTTAAAGAAAATTTGGATTTCTTGTGTCTGGCATAATGACACACATCACATACAGAATCATTATCAATATCTACATAAGGAAATTGTTTATGTAACTGAGAAAGCCTATTATTTGACAAATGGCCTAGTCTAAAGTGCCAAAGAGCTGCTTTGGGAATGATAGTGGAAGCAGTCTGAGAAGAAGCAATAATAGGTGAGGTAGATAGGTTGGTGAAGTAATACAATCCTTCTTGGAGCTTAGCCAAACCAATCATCCTCAAGGTCTCCTTTACCTGTATCAAACATTTATCACTATCAAAGGTTACAATTAAACCAACATCAAGGCATAGTTTTGGAACAGAGATAAGGTTCAAATTAAATTCAGGCACATAAAGAACTTGAATGAGCTTAAAATCTGAAGCAAAGGTAACTGTGCCAGCATACTTAGCTATGGAAGCATTGCCATTAGGTAACTTAATATGAATGGGAGAAATGGAATGATAAGAACTGAAACACTTCAAATTAGAGCAAATATGATCACTTGCACCTGAATCAACAATCCATTGATTTGGATTACTATCAACTAGGCAAGCAAGTTTTGAGATACCTGAGACAACATGACCACTTGCAATGTTGACCTGAGGAGAAGGAGTAGTTTGTGAATTTGAAGCTTGGAGTAGATTAACTAGCTGGCTATATTGTTCCTTAGTGAAAGTGAAAGAATCATTCCCATTTCCTTTGATACTTCTATTGTCATCCACATCTTCCCTCTCCTCCATGGATTCAAGAGAAGTGTGATTAGCCGAAAAACCTCTTCCATAGTTGGGAGGAAAACCATGCTTCCTATAACAATTGTCAACAACATGATTCTTCATACCACAATAAGAGCATTCTCTGTTCTTTGCACCAAAGCTATTTGATCTATTGCCCTGAGAAGAGCTTGCAGAACCAGAACCACGACCCCTTCCTTGAGGCCTTCTAGAATCATGTGCATTAACTAACACCTTGGATTCATCAGAATGAGTGGAATTGTACTGCCTCTCATGTTGTAAAACCATAGAAAAAATCTTATTGAGAGCAGGCAAAGGGTTCATAAGCAAAATTTGAGCACGCACAGGATCAAACGATTCATTCAAACCGGTCAAAAAACGAATTGAATGAGTGATATCATGTTGATGTTTAGCATTCCTAATACCAGATTCACAGGTACAACGCATAGGACAAGAGCAAACAGGCGCAGGAAGATAAGATTCAAGTTCTTCCCATAGAATTTTCAACGCAGTGAAAAATTCAGATGCAGATCGTGATTCTTGCTTCAAGCCAAAAATCTCACATTGAAGCTCAGAAATACGTATGTAATCTCCTTGAGAAAAACGTTCACGAAGCTCATTCCAAACATCAACAGCATTATCAAGAAACACAATACTTTGTGCAATGGAATCATCAACAGAATTCATAATCCAAGAATGAACTAACATATTACAACGATTCCAAGCCTTAAAATTGGGATCAAAATCAGTAGGAACTGCAATGGTACCATCAACAAAATCAAGCTTGTTCTTACCTCCAAGAGCACGTTTCATAGATCGCGCCCAAGCTGCATAGTTGGAATGGTTAAGAACAGGCTTCACTGCAATCGAATTTGGACCATCTGAAGCATGAACATAGTAAACATCACCAGGATTTTGAGAAGGATCGGTAACACCAGTAGAAGTGTTACCACGAGCCATAGATGAAGAAGACGATGCGCAGCAGAGCTCAGAAGAGCTCTGATACCATCTTGAAGTTTTCAAAGATGGTGTATTTCACCATTGGAGATGAAGAAGAAATGAGAGAAAAGTGAGAAAGAATCAATATGATTTCATAGATTGTGAAAATGAATTAGTTACAATGAACCATTTATAGGTAGTTCAACATCTAACTAACTTCTAACTAACTCTAGGCTAGGCTAAGCTACATAGTATGTACGCTAGTTAATCATGCAACCTCATTAAAGAAAGCTTGCATGAGAAGAAACTAGGAAGCTTGCGTGAGAAGCAAGCTGTGAGAAGTTACACTGTAATACTATAGACAAATACCTGAAATTAATCAAACAAAAGAACATATAATAACTCAAAAATTCAACATAGTATAATTGAAAAAATTCAACAACGTGTGTGGTGTTGTTACTTTACCAATTCCAAATACCGAGTTTGAAAGGGTCGGATTTCTTGTAAGAACAAGGTCCGAAGTTGTCGATTTTCCGTTGAGCTAATCGGGAAATTGTTTCTACCTTGGAATCTCCCATGTCTGTTTCTCTTGCTACTACGTTTCACAAATTGTTAGATAAGTTAACACTCTTTTGTTCTTCTTCTTCATTCATCTAAAGTCAAAAGTTAGCTTTTCAATAAGCTGGTAACATCCTTCACCCAAGTTAAAGCATAATAATGTGATGCTTAATACATAAGACACTATACGTAATACGTGGTATATCAAAAAAAAAAAAAATTTTTAGGATGTGTTTGATCCGTTAAAAAATAAATGATTGGACGGGACAATTTTTTTTGTACTCTATTTGATTTAGAAATTGGTTATGGGACAGGACAAAAGGGGTAGTAAAGACAAGACAAAAGCGAGATTTTTTGTCTCCAATAAACCACATGACAATTTTTATCCACGGTAGAACTATAAAAAAATAAGAAAATATTTATTTTATTTTTTAATATAAAAGATATTATCTCTTTATCTCTTTGTAGTACAGTTTTTTCCTTGTCCTGTATTATTTTATTCTGTCTTGTATTATTCTGCGCAGTACTTGCTGTTTTGCGAATCAAAGTGACCCTTAATGTGTAATGCTAAACTGTACCAAAAATAAAAATGTATAATTATGTGAGTTTAACTCAATTGATAGAACATTGCAAAGATAAAAGAACTAATTAGTTATATGTTGAAGATATTTGATAAAAAACGACAATAACCAAACAACCTTAGTTTTTAAGATATTGTCGTTTTTTATCAAATAACTAATTATTGGCTAAACTGTATCATTACTTAGTTATTACGTATATTCTATCAAATATCGTATTTTGATTGGTTAGTTTTTTAATTGTGACGCGTTCGTACACATGGCATATTTTGGTTGTATCATCTCTAAAAAACTCAAGAAAAGAGATATTGTAACACCCCAACTAAATTGTCTAGAATATTTAGTCGGAACATACACAATTGAAATCTGAGTACATTAAATTACATAGAAATAACTGAATAACATATTACCATTAAGATAATATTAGAATATTCAATACAAACAGCGGAAACGAACGACAATCAGAATAACAGATTAAATAAAACAAGGAAGAAGACAAGGTCTTCTAAGCTGACAATCCAAGCTCGGCTCCAATCGTCAGGTCCATTCTGGTCCCTGCTCCGTAATAACTTGTTTACCTAAAAAAAAAATTGAATGGAGTGGGGTGAGACTACTAAGTCTCAGTGAGTCCTACTACCCTCCTAATGGCGACTACGCCATGTACCTAATCAGTCCATATAATATCCTATACATTTCATAACATAACTCATAAATAAAGTGTAACACAAATTACGTCTTATTGATTTTTATCCGCTAAGACACTCTGAAGTGAGCATATCTCAGAGGCCCGCCTTGTCCGACAACCCAGTGAGTTTCGGCATTAAGCTCACAATCATTTTCCTAATGGGTTATTCCAATGGAAGCCCATAAGCAGCATACTAAACCACACATGATACTAATTGTTACTGAGTTTAACTCTACCATGATATCCCAAACCCGAGGAGCATACATATTTACTAAATTTCCTAAGTTATACCCTAAAGTTGCACTGTGATTACAAACTATACATATTTTATATAAATGCTATTATTGCAAGAAATACTAATTTAATTTCGAGGACATAAAACGAGTGTAGAGTTTTTAGAAAATAATAAAATTAGGGTCATTCTGATTTCACCCGCCACGATGAGCAATCCAACAAGCCCAGGCAAGTGATCATGTTCTGGTCTGAGTGAGCTCGTCGGGCCAGCAAGTACTCGCTGAGCGAGCCGAAGCTCGTCGGGCTAGCAAATGCTCGTTGGGACACTCATCATCTGCCCAGAAAATGCTCACTCGCTAGAAGGCTCGCCGGGCGAGATTTGCGAGTATAGCCCCTGTTTTGCAGATTTTCAAATTTTTCACACAAACCACCTACAATCCTCAAAATAAACCTATGCAATAATATTATAAATATATAATACGACAGTTTGGAGAAGAATTTGGGAGTTAATTCTTCTCACACATAATTTTCCCTAAAATCCTATGTTAACATATGCAAAGTTGAAATTTTGGGAATCTAAACTACCTAGCCTAAGAACTCACCTGGATTGAAGCTTTAATTCCTTGCTTCTGGGCTTTACAACAGCAACTGCACACCCCCAGCTAACCCACGAACAGCTCTTGGCAGATTTGGGGAAATTGGAGAAATGATGAACTTCTAAGTTGCTCTAAGTGTGAAACTTGGTTGAATGCTTTGAATCACTGAGTTTAATGGTTTATATAGGAAGCATTCTGATGCACAACAGTAGAGAGTTGTTCAGGTTATGCATGCAACTCTAGTGGGTGAAGAAAAGTGGGATTGGTGTTGTTGTTGTTGTTGTTTTCGTTATTGAAGAGAGGAAGAGAGGGTTGGTGTGGTTTGATCTTCTGTTCCTAAGCTTGCATGTGAAGTCCGCTGCTGAATGTGTTGGTTTGAGAGGAGATTAGAGTTAAATGACCAACTTTGGATGTTAGGGAAAGTTGAGAGTTTTTGGAATTATGTTAATATTGTTGTGTATTTGTGTGAGAGAGGAAGAGAGATTTTAATGATAAAAAATTCTTTAGTTGTGTGATATGTGGTAGTGTTTACATGTTGCCAATGAGTTACTACATGCATGCCACCTAATTGGCTTTAGAATTGGTGTTATAAAGTGGTTTAGTGAGGTGTTGGCTAGAGCATAAGAGTGAGTGATGAGTCATGAGGGAGAGGGAAGAATAGAGGGAAAGTTTGATTCCTTGTGTTAATTAAATCACAAGGGTGAGATTAATGTATTAGTGTGTATTTAGGTTCAATTGGAACTCCTAATTTACACATAATTCACTTAATTCCCAAAACTTAATGAATTTAATCACCACTAATTAATTCTAATTTATTAAACAAAACTCTAATTAAAATTAATTAGATAAATTAGAAGTTGGGATATTACAAATACCAACAAAAATGACTCTATTAACCTAATCCAAATTATTGACGTATTTCTTTTCCTTTTGACATAAAATAATATTCTTTGTGTTAATAAAAAAGTCTTTTATGACAAAAGTGGAGCAGCTAAGGTGCTACACCCACAAAACTTCTATTAAATAAAGTAAACCAAGCAATTACAAAAGATCAAGTGGGGTCCAAACAAAACCCTTTTAAAAGGTAGTGAACTTAAAACTTGGAAGACCAAGTTTGTTCCTGTTGAAGCTATTTATAATACAAACAGGAGCATCATTATAATACAACAAAACATTGTCAATACTAAGACCAAGGTTTGCCAAACAGTGCCGACGATTTCTTTACAACCCAAGGAACAATGGAATTAGATTTGATAGCCATCACTGCAAGTCTAGAATTAGACTCAATCCAAAGATTTATTCAATCATGTTCTTCTGCCAGTTCAATAGCTCTCATTGTACCACAAAGCTCAGCAATGAGCAGTGACGGAACTAGAATTTTTTTTCCGAGGAGGCCGCTAAAATAGTTATAGTATATAAATTAAATAAAAAATTATATTGTGTATACAAATTTGATTATTAGTAAAATATATTACATATTTTAAAATAATATATACTATGCGTGCTAAACTGACTTAAAACAATTAATAATTGACTTTAAATAAATACTTCCACAAAGTTGATTATTAGAAAATAGTTGTATGTATTTTTTGAAAAAAGAAAATTAAAATTGTGCATTTTTTATATTGGTAAATACATATGAAAAATAGGTTTTTAAGAATAAATATCCTTTAATTGCAAAAAAATGTATAAAACTACCCCAGCAGGAGTTGAACTCAGCTCCTTTGAGAACAAGAGTATCAATATTCTCACATAAAAATATATATAATTATATCTATTTGAAATTATATACCAAGGGTATCCTAGTAATTTCTTATTTTTCGGGGGTGGCCGTGGCCACCACCAGCCACCCCCTAGTTCCACCACTGGCAATGAGGGAGGAATGAAATTGAATTTTCTCAGCAAAAGCAATAATAAAGTCAGCTTGATGGTTCCTAAAAATTCCACCACAAGAGGCATATGACTGAGTTATAAGGAGGAGGATGCCACATGTACAACACTTCTTTGATAGAGGGAGCCTTTAAAGGATCAACTGCAATATTGAACTTCTTAAAGGATGACTAAATTTCTCATTGAAGCATGATTAGTCAGCTTAGTCAGAACACCATAAAAACTTCGCCCAATGCAAAGTAGGCAGTTGATGATCTTTAAAAAGGTAGGCCTGCTTAGAGACAAATCACCAGAGTCAGATTCTTTCCAGGCTAAAGAGTCAAGCATAGGCTCCAATGGAATAACCGCTTGCATCGACACTTGCTTCAACCTAGGATACCTTTCATCAAGTTCAGGTGGCAAGGACCATATATATATATATATATATATATATATATATATATATATATAATGTCTCGACCAATTGAGTTAAGTTTACAAGAATCATAAAAAAAAAATATAGAAACGGTTAATGTGTTAATTCTATTTTGTATTAATATAATTGTTTTTAATTTTCATTATTAATAAAAATTGTAACTTCTTCAATTATTAAATAAAATTGAATTTAATAAATGATAGTATAAATTTTTTGCGTTTTCGTATTTAATTAAAAATGTAACGTAATAAAATATTAAATAAAAATTAATGTAATAAATAATGACATGTGTCAGATTCTTATCAACAACCTTTCATTTGTATATAATATAGATATAGATATAGATTCTCAAAAGGCAATGCATGACTCAAAGAGACATATTTAATACATGAAAAAAAAAAAAAAAAGAGATGTTATTGTTTACAAGATATATTTATTGGTATATCGTTGTTGGTATTATTTGTCATTGAAATGCATGACTATAGACATATTTAATTCATGGTAATGAGAGAAAATCAATTGAGTCTGAAAATATTAAAAATTTATATTTTTTATTTATAATGAACATAATAATTATTTTTTTATATTTTCTTTAATTAATATTCATAACACTTAACAACAATGAATTGGTCCAAGTGGTGAGGGTCTTGGTCCCCTTAAACATGTGGTCAGAGGTTTGATCATTGGCTTATGCATATATATGAAAAAAAAATTGGTTGGAAAAGGGAGAACCCACCTTGTGTACCCCACATGTTCCTCGACAGAGATTAGTAACTTTGTACCAATATCATGGAAAAAAAAATCAAATTCATAAAACTTAAATTTTAAATTTAAAAAATAAAAATTTTAGATTACGTTCAAAACTAAATTATTCATTACGAGTATATATGAGACCTTGTGGAAGACAAGGTGGTGACCCTTGAACATGTAAACACTGAGAAAACAGATAACAGATATCTTCACTAAAGCTCTGGATGCGAACCGTTTTGAGGAGTTGAGGAGCAAATTAGGCATCTGTTTATTTGAAGAGCTGTAGCTTCTACAACATGTGTAATGTGGAACTAACTCGATTCTCTCTATTTGTTACAGGTTGCACGGTATATGTGTTCTACTCCATGGTTATTTGTCAATTTGCTTAGCTAAAAAGGGAGAGTAGTATTTGTTGTTGTTTGTTGTTCGTTGCTATGGTTCAGGTGCTGAATTGGAGCAACATATGTGCATGTAGTAATGGTTATTGCTGCAGGTACTGGATTATGGTGTGACACATGTCTCAACATGTGTGGTATATTTTGTGTTGTGATTTATGAATCATGACTTATATTATATGTGTGGTACTGTGTAATCTCAATCATCTCTTAGTTACACATGTACTGTATTAAAGGGGAGTAAGTTGTAATGCAGGTTAATCTAGGTTGACTGATGCATGTAGTAAGGGGGAGTGTGACTCAATACTCTCTTTGTCTGAGAATTTATGAATTTCTTTTCTCAGTATGCATGTCTCCAGGGGGAGTGATATGTAGCTAGTTCTCTTTATCTAGCTGATTACAGGTGTGTGCTCAAACTTAAGCTTGTATTTGTCTTGAAGATTGAAGACAGACGTGGTGACAAATGTAGTCACATCTGGTGTTGCATGTGCTCTCTGCACATATGTTATCTGTTGCTCGTGCTCTCTGCACTTGCTTATCTGCTGAAAATTTATTTTTCTCAGGTTGTCAGGAATTTATTTTTCCTGTGCCACTCTTTGTGGTAGGTTACTGTGTGTGGGACTCATTGTTCCATTTAAAAATTGTATGGAGTTTATTTCTCTATATCTGAATCAACTATGAGAGGCTAGTTCTCTCTAAGTGTTGTTCTGTGTGAGGCTAGTAGTGTTTATTTCCGCTGTCTCTGATGTGCAAATACATTACTTAAGGTAACCATGCAAAATGTGTTTTCCTTCTCTATCAAGTGACTTCGTCAAAGTTGAAGGAAATTGCTGAAGATGTCTCTCCAGAAGCTGCCCAAAGTTGTTTTAGCCAAAATTTTCCAAAGGGGGAGATCGTTGGGTTTTTATATGTTGACTTCATTTTGCAAAAACAAGATGCTAGCCTGATGTGGTGTCAGATGTGGTACACATCTGGGAACAACATTGCCAGCTGATGCAGCTGGATGTGAAACCCTAATAGGCGCCCTATAGCGCATCGTTTCTTAGAAGCCTTGTTTTTCCTTGCCTTCGGGACTAGCTTGCGCGCCAAGACAAGAGAAGATTTTCTGACTTGCTGAAGACTTCATAGGAATATTTTAAAAAAAAATATATGACGATATATTTTGAAATCATATCCTTTTGGTTCAAGAAATATTTTTGTAAGAGATCTTACACACCTTCTCCACAAGGAATTTGAAGCCCTATTATTTCTTATAGCCCACGCAGCTCAAGGCTATATATATGTGAAGACCAAGACCTAGTTTCTTAAGAGAGTCTAGTCGTAATTGGTTATTTAGGGTTTTAGTGTGTTAATTGAGTCTCTTTGTGAGCCTTTCTTGCATTGTCTTAATGCATGTTAAGGATTGAGTTTTATTGAGTTCTATGTGTAATCTTCTCCAAAGCTTTTAAGCAAGGAGCAAAGTTTGTATTTGTAGCACTTAAAGTCTTTAAGCAAGAGTGTGTAGTTTATCTAGGAGAGTGTCTCCACCAATTGCTTTGTGTTTTTTAACACTTTCATATATATATATATATGAGGTCAACTCTGCTTTGTGAATCATTTTTTTATAAGCTTAGACCTAAACCTAACAAATGCATATTGTGGGGGTATTTATATGGAAATTGGGAAACTAGCTATTTCTATAATCTTTTTTAGGACAGTGTTTGTGCATAGGCTTGAGTATTCCTTGAGAAAAATAATACATCTCCACAAGAGCTAGTTGGAGGAGTATAGAACTTGGAGATATCATATTTTTGTGAGCTTAAGTGAGTTGATATTTGATAAATATGCCATATTATATATGTAGAGTTGGAGTTCAAACTTCGAACACTCAGCTTATTCACTTTTAAGATCAAATTTCTAACCACGCAAGATGTTGTGGTTCACGACAATTTTGTAATATTACAAGGTGATTTTCATTGGCCAATATAAATTCGGATTTTGAACTTGGAATACTCAACTCACTCACTTTTAAGATGAAATTTCTAACCTCGTAAAATGTTTTGGTTCACGAAAATTCTATAATACTATAAAGTGATTTTCATTGGCCAATATAGAATATGAAAAAGTTGTTAAAGGATGTACACAAACCAATATCAACCAGAGAAAGTCTATGTTGGGCACAACCCCAACACATCACATTTAGGCACACACTCACATAAAAGTTAAAAAATTAAATAAAAAATATGAAAGTAATATTAATTGATGTGACTATTTTTTTTTTCATTTAAATTCTTTTTATTTGTGAGTGTGTGCCTAAATATGAGGTGTTGTGGTTGTGCCCAACCAAGACTTTCTCTGTCAACCACGGTTTAGCAGCTAGCTATCCCGAGATGTAAAAACCATAGGGTGAAAGTGCATTTTTAATAAGAAAATGATAAATGGTAAAGTGAATTGAATAATTGAGCGTGTCTGAATGAGGAAATGTTTTTAGGTAAAATAATTTTTGAGAAAATTTAAATTTTTTCAAGAATTTTTTTTGTTTAGAGTTAGACAATTAATTTTGGAGATTTTTATATTGATAAAAATTTATTAAGTATTTTCTTCAAAAGATAAATTTAAATAGTATTAAATGACATCTAAAAGCAAGGAATTTGAAAATCCATCCTCCCATATGTTTCAAAATTTTCTAATTGACTATTATGAATTTTTTTTAAAATTGCTAATTGAACCTAAATTTTTTAAAATTGGTTGTTTAAATTTTTTTAAATTGCAGATCCCTATTTTTAATTTTAAAATTTGACTTAAAATGTTTCAAACTTATAAAAGTGCGCAAAAATGTTACGAATGAAAATTTTTATTACTCTATCAAACCACACGTATTCAAAAATGGAAGCAATTCAATTGAATTACTTAAAATTTAAAATTCTTTATAATTTCTAATTATTTCATTTTTTTATATTTTTTTGATACATTCTAATTAGATTCCTAAACATCACGACTATAAGATTTAATAGATGGTTATCAACCTGAACAAAAATACTCGAGGATGTGCAAATAATGCAGTATGAGATTTTTTATTTTTTTTTTGGTACATTACTGTAAGAGATTTTTCCCATTCTACAAGATGTTGGAAAGCTATGCAAGTTGCAAAAATCCATTTAGAGATAAAAACATGTTTTTAAAGTTTGAATCAACAATGAAGACAGTCTTGTGTATATGTAAATGATTTTTTTTTTTATTTACTAAAAATGAAACTTATCGATTTAAGTTGATAAATATATTAAACAATATAAATTAAAAAATCGTTAAAAATTGAAAAGGATATATGTGAACAAACTCACAATAACCACATTAATAGTAGGCTTAATTGCGGTTTTGCTCCCCCTATTTTGCCAAATCTGCAGTTTTGGTCCCCCTATTATAAAATCAAACATTTCAGTGGCTCTATTTTGATTTTTGTTGCACTTTTGGTCCCCCATCCTATTTTTTTAACCAAGTGGCAACACATGTGGCAAATAAAAAATGTAATGTCAGCAAATATTTTAATTTTAAATTTTTAATTTCCAAAATGTAAAATATTATTTTTTTTAAAAATTTGAAATATCTTTTTTAAAAAAAATCTGAATAACCAAAAAATACAATATTTAAAAAAATCTGAAATATTAATTTATTTTAAAAAAACCAAAAAAAATTTTAAAATTTGAAAAAACAAAAAGTATTAATTTTTTTTTAAAAAATCTGAAATATTAATTTTAAAAAAATATCTGAAAATTTATTTAATATTTCAGTTTTTTTTCAAATAATATTTTATTTTCAGATTTTAAAAAGAAAATAATAATTTCAGTTTTTAAAAAAACTAATATTTGAAATATTATATTAAAAAAAATCTGAAAATCGAAAAAATAATTATATTTATTTTTTAAAAAACTGAAAAAACTAATTTTTTTTCAAAAAAATCTGAAATATTAATTTTTTAACATAAATCTATAAAAAAAAATTCCAAAAAAACTAAAATATTAAATAAATTTTCAGATATTTTTGAAAAAATTAATATTTCGGTTCTTTTTTAAAATCAATATTTTTTGCTTTTTCATTTTTTTAAAAATTAATAATTTTGCCTTTTTCAGTTTTTTTCTATTAATAAATTAATATTTCAGATTTTTTTTAAAATTATATTTTTTTGTTTTTCAGATTTTTTTTAAGAAAAAAATCTATTTTTTTTTAAAATTAACATCTTTCATATTGAACATTAAAGAATTAATATTTTAATTAAAATATTTGTTGATATGGCACTGTTATTTGCCACATGTATTGTCACGTAAGCATTTTGGTTGTCATTTGGTCAAAAAATGGGGTGGGGGACCAAAAGTGCAACAAAAATCAAAATAGGGGGACTAGAATGTTTGATTTTAAAATAGGGGAACCAAAATCGCATATTTAGCAAAATAGGGAGACCGAAAGTGCAATTAAGCCTTAATAGTATTAAACAACAAAACTTATTAAACTTTGTTGTATATATCTACAATGTGGATATGAATTAGCGAATAAATTGTTCTTATATTTAGATTGGCTTAATTCATTTCACTTCAATTAAAACTTGCTTTATATCTCACTGCAGTCTTAACGCTTATGTTTAAATCATTAAGGCTCAATTTGGTAAAAATAAGTTATAAGTCAGCTGATAGCTGAAAAACTAGTTTATAGCTGATAACTGATAGTTTATAGCTGAAAAGCTAGTAGATTGAAAGTAAAGTGTTTGGAAAATTTAGCTTTTGTAAGTGCAACGTGACATAAAAGTACACGGTTAGTGTGTAGTTATTATATCTTTAAACAAATAAAAATGATAATAAGGGTAAAAATGAAATAAAATGTAAAAATCTATAAGATATAAGCTCAAACGTTACTTTTAATAGCATCTCAAAAAATGTTATAAGCTAATAAGAAAAGCTCATTATCAAACACATCTATTTTTTTTTTTTTCAAACAAGCTTATAAGTTAGTCCTATAAGCTAGCTTATTGGACTTACCAAACACAGTCTAAGTAAAAAAAGTATGTATTCACCAACAAACTAGAATCTCTCAAAGGCACACCATGAGAAAGAGAAAATCCCTCAAAAAGAGAGGCAAGGATCAACCACATGAGAAAAAAAACAATAAGAGAGCCTCTAATCCCTCTGGTCCATCAGAATGCAACACCCCAATAAAATCTCTCAGTTATAGTATAAAGTTGAGTGCAAACCCCACTCATAAGGAACGGGGGAGTCAAAAAATTTAACTAGAAACCACTTACAAGATAAGTTTCACCCAATCGACCAAACACTCAACATAAAAAGTCTCTTCCAAAAATAAGACGTCATTTTGAGATTTTCAGATAACCCACACAATACTATGTCAAATTAATAATCACCCCAATTTATCTTTTCTACCCATATCCATATCCAAAAAAGCTTCGAAAAACCCTAAAACACCACGAGAAGGTATCAATTGCACCTCCAATTACCGAAAAACACTATACCAAATTGGTGAGATTTGGTTACAAGAACCGAATAAGGCTAAAATTATGTTAATTCAGCTGAAGTTTCATGTGGAACAACAAAAGTTGCATACTTAGGCACTTCATAAGGTTTGGATCCCATAATCTTTGTTCTGCTAGGTGGAGCACAATCTTGAAATCGACCAGCGACATCAACTTGATAGGGTCTTCTTTAAGATGCCTTGTATCTGGCAACACTCCAAACAATACATTTACTCGGTATTTCAAAAAAAAAAAAAAAAACAGCATAGATAAATTCAACGTTCATTTAGCATGTTCACATCCTTTTGATTAGTGAGCTATGAAATGTTCACAACCTTAAGTATATGAATTTGAAGTCCTGTTTTGTACTCGACTCCCTAGCCCTCAAAAGACAAAAGTAACCGCTAATTGTTTACCTTAAACTAAAACTTCAAACTCTAGAAGGGTGGAAAGACTGGTCATTCTATTCAATTATTGGAGTAATTTTAATGGACTGAATTAGTTGGGTCATAGTTATTTCCATAAAAAAATTAATGTGATATTCATAAAAATTATGCTGCAAAGGTCAAATCATAAAGAGAAAAAAATAATATATGAATCTTGAGCAGAACAATTTGTTACCTAGTGGCAGCCTAAGCTAGCACAAAAAACACAAATTTTTGTGTGGATGTGAAGTTGTTTTGGGGCCTTGCTACCGTACGTGACATACTTGTGTTGTTTTTTTTATTTTTGCAATTTTTTTATACGGTTATTATATTTTTGATCTCTACAAAATGGAAATTTTTTAAGTTTAATTTTTATTTAATTTTAATAGTATTTTTAGTCCGACAAAATTATTTTGAATACATTATTTGAAGTTTAAACTATGGGTATTCGCGGTACGGTTTGGTTCGATTTTGAGCATAAAAAGTATTCTAACCGCGAGATAAAATTGCATGTGATTCGGTTTGGTTCGGCTGGTTTTTAAAAAATCATACAAACCAAACCGAACCAATGCGGTTAGAGTTGGTTCGATTTCCGCGGTTTATCACAATATAAAAAATATGACAATATTACTAACATGTTACAAAATAAATATCGAAATTTTAATTTATTTTAGGCAAAATTACATGTTTGGTCATTTATCTTATTTTTTTGTAACATTTTGATCCTTTATCATTTATTTGTAACACTTTGATCTTTTATCTTATATATTTGTAACACTTTGGTCTTTTATCTTTTATTTGTAACACTTTAGTCCTTTACCTTTTATAACATTCACATATAAATCATTTTTTTCATATTTTTTTTATTAAAAAAATTCTGAATTTTATTTGTTAAGATCATTTTTTATTAAAATTAAATAAAAATCACAATTTTGACAAAAATGTTCATCATCTTCATCAATTTTTTCATATTTTCATGTTTTTTAAAGGATCAAAGTGTTACAAATAAAAGATAAAGGACCAAAATGTTACAAAAAAATAAGATAAAGGATCAAGATGTTACAAAAAAATAAGATAAAGGACCAAATGTATAATTTTGCCTTTATTTTATTGTTTTCATGATATAATATGCATATACATAAATTACATAGACATAAGAACTTATTTTTAATACTAATAGTATAATTTTGAATCGCGTGAAATCATATGTTTTGACAACCTAGTGTTTATGGACTAAATTTGGGTTTGGCTTACTAAGTTTGACTAGGTAATAAGTTGATTGCTATTAGTTAATATAGTTACGTTAACTTTTGCGGTTTGATTTTGTTTGGTTTTCTAAAATAAAAACCACAAACCAAACCAAACCGTGTGGTTTAGAAGAAAAACGATCCGTGCGGTTTAGACTAAATGCGGTTTTTTTGCGATTTTCGGTTTGGATTGATTTGGTTTGCTGTTTTACTTTTGGATTGGTTCGGATACGATCACCCCTAGTTTAAACCCTGTTAAAATAAAATTTGTTTATTAATCTTAAACTCTTAAAATTTGTGCGAGATATGTAAGTTCAAGAATAGTGATTCAGTCGTCTAAGAATCTCATAGACATTTATAATTGATATTTAAGTTAGATAAAAGTGATCGAGTCGTATAAGAATCTCATAGACGTTATAACGGATATTTAAGTGATAGATATTAATGTGCGAGGTATGTAAGTTCGAGAATAGTTATTCAATCATCTAAGAATCTCATAGACGTTTATAATTGATATTTAAGTGAGATAAGAGTAATCAAGTCGTATAAAAATCTCATGGACGTTTATAATCATTTAATACTGACATTGCAGTATAATATGATGTACTCCGTTTAATCTAAACCATAAAATTTAAGTTAAAATTAAATGTCGCTCGCGTACGGTATGAGGCTTAGTATGCCTGCATAAAATTGATATTTAACTCATCTCACATTAAAAAATTATAAGTTTTGGTAAATGGACATTTTATAAAGTGATAAACATGTGTGTAAAAAATTATTAAAAAATTTAAGAGTTTAAGATTAATAAACAAATTTTATTTTATCAGGGTTTAAACTTCAAATAATGTATTCAGAATCATTTTGTAGGACTAAAAACATTATTAAAATTAAGTAATGACTAAACTTAAAAAGTCTTCATTTTTTAGAGAACAAAAATATAATAATAACTATATAAAAAACAATTGAAAAAAAAAACTTGCAAAAAAACAAAAAAAAAAAAAAAAAGTATGTCACGTACGGTACATGGCATATTTGGCTCATGTACCGTAGCAAGGCCCGTTGTTTTGGGGTATAATTAATTCGAGTTGTGCTATTTAAACAATAACTTTAAGATAACTTTCTTTTTTTCGATTATTATTGAACAAAAACAATGGAGAGAGAGAGAAACAGAGAGAGAATAAGAATATAATGTAAGTATATTAGAGAACAGAAATGTCATTCATACAATGTTTTTATACAACTTACAACTCTGCACTGTTACTTTATACCCATTGTAATACTTTATTTTTTTGTTTTTTCATTTTTTTTTTTATTTTCAATTGACCATCTCTTTCATGGTGCGCTCTCTCTTGTCTGTTCACCATTGCCGCCGGCAACGCCGCCTGAGTTCGCCACGGCATCACATCACCATCACCATTCTCTCTCTTACACGCCCAAGTTCTCTCACTCTCGTTCACACCCGTCTCCGATCTCCACTACCGTCGTTCAAACAGATCTGATCTCAAAGACTCAAACCACTCACACCGTCTAGCTTCGTTTCCGCCACCAGTCACCACCACTGACCACACCGTCACTTTCATCACCATCTCATTCTTTTATGTGCTCAACCTTAAATTCACTCAAGCTTTGGCTTTTATGTGCATCCAATTTTAATTGTTTTCAAATTAAAAAACAGAGCAAGTGAGCAAGGGAGAAGATATCTCTCTAGTAGCTGCTCTAGCGTCTGCTTCGTCGGGTTCTGCTGAAGCTTGGAGAGTGGGTAGAGAGAAAGTAGTACAACTTTGACTCCATTTTTGCAGGGACTGTTCTTACCAAAAAGCCCTCACTTTTAAAATTGAAATGACAAAAAGCCCCCACTTTTATGTGCAAAGTTGTAAGTTGTATGAAAATGTTGTTGGAATAACATTTCTGATTAGAGAAAGTTGTAAAAAAGTAGACCTTCAAATAATATTTCTAAATTAATTTATATTGTAAGAATTGTAGGGTCTATTATATGTGCACAAATCGACACTGTAATATAAAAACAAATAAGTGGAAAGGGATGCCCAAAACTCAAAATATGTAATTGTGTCATACAAAGTGAAACATAACCATGAGAATTCCCCTAAGCAAATAGAAGGCTAACATTCTCAATCAATACTACTTCTATTGTAGTATCTGAGAATGTTGACATGACACCACCAACATTGGCATTGCCTATAAACTCTCTCTTTTGCTCCCTTTAACCACTAAGAAAACTACAAATCCAATAAGATATTGCATGAATGAATCTTAATGAATTTGTAGTTTGGTTGGTAACTATTTAAAGGAAGTAAAAGAGAATTGTAGGTAATGGCATATGGTGGTGGCGGCATGCCAACATTCTCAGATACTACAATTGGAGTAATATTGATGGAGAATGTTAGACTTCGTTGTTCGTGGGGAACCTTATGGTTATATTTTCCTTCATATACAATTATATATTTTGTATTTTTGCATCTCTTTCCACTTGTTTTCTTATGTTACAGTTTCGATCTGTGCACCTATAGTATGCCCTATAATTCATACAATATGCTACGTTGGGGAAGGGGGGAAGGGTTTAGGGTTTCAACAAGTGAAGGAGTTTAGGTGGAAACATATCGGCATCAGTGAATATAATTTCTTTCAAGTTCATAAACTATACTGAACAATCTCATTTTCTTTCTATTTGGAAATGTACCTAATGACTAACTTCCCGATCCCAATTGGGTCACAATATTAGCATCTAACTTATCAATGTTAGCAACATGTTTTTTAGGAATTTTCGTAGCAATGGCTAAGTCGAATGACAACCAATTTGATAGCGAGAACAATATTCAAGTAAATTTGCAAATCTATATCAGCAAAGAAAGTAGACCCTTATCTTTTAACTAGAATTTTATCTCTTATTTCATCTTGAGATCCCGTTCAACAAGCACCCACGCGAATTGATCAATCGTTCAGTTGTTGGCCACCTCATCTATTACAATTTTTGAGAAATCTACACTTTGAACTGAAATTCTCATCAACATTTATTTAATTACATATACTAAAAATTAAATAATTGTGTGAACTTGTACTAGCTAGTAAACTTACATTCAAAGCTTTCTTTCACTATGATTGATGATCTTATATAAATAATGTTCAATCTTTCGGTGAAACATAAGCACCACAAATATTCAAACCAAACAATTAAATAATATGTTACTAGAGAATTTACAAAGTAAAGTAAATAAAGAGAGAGGTATTTGTCTTAATTTACTAGTTGTAGTCTTGTAGACATATCAATATCATCAAGTATACATAAATTTAAAGGATGTTAGAACATGGAAAAGTTAAAGATAAGAATCTCAACAATAAATATGATCAAATTATAGATCAATGAATAGAACAAGAAAAATTGGAAATATATACTCCCATTTTAGATCTATATTGGATGCGTTTATTTAAGTTTTTAAAAAATTATTTTATTTTGAAACTGTTTTAGAGATTTAAAAAAAAAAACTGAAACTATTCTCCGTTTGTTTATTATCATAAAAGTCATTTTTTTTATCTAAAAAAAAAAAAATAAAAGTCAATTTTTTAAAAATTTGAAGCTCCTACACTTAATTTCTTTGTTTTTAGAAAAATAGATTTTAGAAAAAAATTATTAGGATTAACTTTTCATTTTAAGACTAAAAGTAATTCTTCTAACAATTTTTTTTTTTTTTAAATCCAAAACAACCACTATCAAAATAATAAAAGTGATATTTTTATGAAAAAAATAATGATTTTTTCTCAAAAAATAAAAAACAAACGCAGCCATTGTAGATCGTGTTATTCGACTATTATCTTTATGATAATAGCCGAAATTCACTTTCATGGCTCAAACTCTTGCCACAAATGAGATTTGATTGTGTTATAATTCGGGAAAAAATCATTTGGTTAACCAGACACAATCAAACATGACAAGATTTAGTTAGTATTTGGTGTTGAAAATCAAATCAAAATTATCATAAATAAGGGGAAAAAATATAGATGGAAAAGATACAAGTCTACCTTCAAAGATAGGGTGAGATCGCAAATTTGAGAGGATTGAAGAACAAGATAAAAATAGAAGAATGAAAGTGAAATTAAATATGTTGAGTCTTTGAATTAAAGTGAGTGAGTCTTGATTGTATGGTGGCGACTCGTTATATGAAATATATAACAATTGAAAAATGTCATTTATCACGAATGAATCATGCCCGAACTTGTCCCAAATACACATGTCACATTTTGATTGTATCATTACTTAGTTATTAGGTATATTCTATCAAATATCGTATTTTGATTGGTTAGTTTTTTAATTGTGACGTGTTCGTACACATATCACGTTTTGATTGTATCATTATGTAGTTATTACGTATATTCTATCAAATATCGTATTTTGATTGGTTAGTTTTTTAATTGTGACGCGTTCGCACACATGGCATATTTTAATTGTATCATCTCTAAATAAACTTAAGAAAAGAGATACCTACAAAAATGACTCTATTAACCTAGACCAAATTATTGACGTTTTTTTTTTCTTTTTACATAAAAAAAATAATATTCTTTGTGTTAATAAAAAATATCTTTCATAGTTCTTGTGAACTTAACTCAATTGATATATATATATATATATATATATATATATATATACGGTTATCCAATTCCAATAAAAATATGTTTGTTAATTTGTTTTTATAAGAATATGTTTGTTAATTAATTGATAACTACTAAACCACTTTTTTAGTTGTGTTTAATTATTAAGAAAGAAAAGAAAACTGAAATAAACTTTTGTGTGGAAATTATTTTTTAACAAATACAAATATTAGAATAACGTGAAGGGTAAAAATGACAATAAAAAAATTCTACACCAAAAGAATATTCTCTTTATATATTGGTATAGATAATGTCACCGATTACTAGTTTCGTTGAAAGATACAATTGATATGCTAGACAATTGTTTATCACTAATCAATTGACTAAATTTAGTTTTTTATGCATGTCCTAAATAAAAAAATTATTACATACACATTATTTTCTACAAATGTGTCGCTAAAATATTTAGATTAGATTTTTTTCTAGGAGTAATAAATTTTAAAATAATTAAATTAAATGTTGATATTTAAAATCTAGAATATTCAATAAGTAGCACCACGTGTTGAAAGTTGAAACCAAGGGTTAAAATAGGAGTGTTTATGGGTACGGGTCAATCCACGAATCCGTCAACTTATTATTTATCCGAACCTATTCATTTGTGGATAGAATTCAGCCCAACCCGTCAAACTCTCATCTAATCGGTTCGGATATTGGATTTGAGTTTTTGAACCCGTGTACCCGCGAACTTAACTCGATCATTGAATGCATATTTGAAATATGTTGTCGTACAATACTATATTACTATACATTTTACTTGTTGAATTTATGTAATTTACTACTTTAACTTATTTAGTTTGTTGCTACTTGCTACTGTCTATTGGAACTAATATGTATTTCACATTTTATTTTTGTTGCTAAATATCATTTTTCAAATTATGGATCTAATGAAAATAATGTGTTTTGCGGGAATTTGACACTCTTATTAATGATTATGGATGAATTTTTATTTGAAGTTAAACGAGTGTGTTTTATTCGATTTAAGTGTTAGAAATGTATCACAATCGTATAAAATTGTATTATAGTTTTTTTAGAAGTTTTAAAAAATTGTATTTTTTCTATCATTTTTTTTATGTTTATGAACAACCCGCGAACCAATTCAACCTAACCCGTTCATAATCGGGTTAGCTCGGTTTGAATTTGATAGTGGAAGTGCGGATTTGTTAATGAATCCAATCCAATGAATATTGAACGGGTTGGATAACGGATTAGACCAAATCTGACCCAACTCAACCTGCGCACACCCATAATTGAGCCAAAAGTTTATAGTGCGAAAAGACAATTATACCCCTATTTACAAAATATTTTTCCTTTCCCTCCTATATATATGCAGCAGACACGCACGCACATATCAAACTTCCTTTACACGCAAAACAACAAACAAACGACGGCAAAGCAAAACGTCGACCACAACCACCACCGCGGTCGGTCCACCACACCACTCTGTTCTCACTTCTCAGGTCAGTACCAATTTCAAAACCCTTTCTTCTCTCAAATTTTGTCACAGCTAAACTGATATGAATGTTGTTTGTTACTCAATGCTCTTCCTTTCTTTCCTTATTTTGTTGCTTCAATGTTTGTCTGTTTCAATTCTAGGGTTCTTGTTAAATTCTAGTGTTGATGTTATACTCTGTTGTGGTTTTGTTCTTAACATGAGTAATACTCTATTCTTATTATGATTTGTTAAATTTTTTATTATTATGGCACTAATGTTTGTCTTACTGCTAACCACACCACACAGAAAAACCTTAATTTATACGATGGTGGCGTGCGAGGGAGTTGTAATGACTGGATATTTATGAAGTGGAAAAAATAGTCATAAAAAAAGGGGGGTGATGACAGGAATTTCTGCAGTATTTTAGGTAGTTATATTAGTAGTAATTTGACCAAGACAAGCCTAAATATCAACAAAAACCTGAAGAATCGAGAAAAAGCATCAAGACAAAGCGAAGACACGCAAAAGACAAAAAAAAAACCCAAAAAAATGAAGAAAGCAGCTCATCGTGTCACGATGGCTCCCAACATGCCAAGATGAAAGCTGCTTGTTCGCTAAGACATCAGAAATTTTATTTTTGAAGAAAATCTTAGCATCGTGTTACAATGGTGCACAACGCAATACGATTAGATTACTTGGTGACCACGCTGATGAAATGCACAGGATCAGTTATATTTTTAAACTAAATTTTTCCATCGTGCCACGATGGACCTATCGTGTCACGATGGCTTGCTGAGGCCCATTACGAAAAGTATAAATAGAGCACAAATCCCTCATTATTTTTCATTTAGAAATAGAAGAACTTTCTCTTCTTTTCAAAGAGAGGTTCAGAGGAGCTCTAAGGGCATAGTTTTCTCCCCTTACGGGAAAACTAACTCAGCAAGGTATGATTTCTTTAGGCTTTTCTTATTAAGTTCTTGTAATTTAATTATGTTTAGTCTTTTGTAATAGATGCCTTAGGTTGTGGTGGAGACAATGAACACCCCGATGAATACTTGAGTCATGTAATTGAGTCAAAGTTATACTAAATGTTATTCAGTATATTATTGTTATTTATTTTCTTGCTTTAACAACGTTGCTCGGAATCTGGCCGGATAAACGGCAACGCCTTTAGAATAAATATTAGGGTTCACTTGAATAATAAATTAGGGTTCATTCTAATATTTGTCCGGAACTAGTAATAAATAACACTAGATGAGTAGAGACGGTAACATCCTGAACTAGTTGTGACTTAGCAATTAGAGGAGGAATCAGGCACTATTTGCGACATAGCAATTAGAAGCTGAACAACCCGAAACTAAGATCTAGGGGCATTGGATGGTTGATGGTCATAATGCATGTACGTAAATAACTTTGTCAAGTAATTAGGGTATGTGACACAGCGCGGTTAGGCTCTCGTAGGTACCTTAGTTGCGAACATTTGCTTACATAGTGTGGTATTAAGGTACTACTAAAACAAGGATAGAATCGTCGCCGAATAATAATACGAATAACTATGTTATACACCGATTATGCCAAGTATGAAGGAGGGAGTAAGTTCAACTACCATACCTATCATCTATGTTTTTGAATCAAAAATTTTATTTTCTGCAACGCATCTCGCTATTTTTCTTAAATTAAAAACTTTTTTTCCAAAACCAAAGCGAATGCAAAAACTTACAAACTAGAATAGCACTGACCAGGTTTGACATGATCCATGTGGATACGAACTCATTCTAGACACCTAGAGTGTGAATAACTACTCGACAACAGACTGGTCCACTTGCCAGAACGTAGTCAAGGGGTTTGAATTGTGACCCTTTTAAAAATTAATCCTGCATTCTACAAAACTGATCTCAAGTTGCCTTCATATATTATATATAACATGATTATTATAATATCTTTCAGACATTCCCTGATCGTGTTGTTAACGAATGTTTGCCAAAGGATCAAAAGTCAATAACTTTAACCGATGAAGAAAATTCAAAATCATATGAATGTGATATTGAAATAGTTAATGGTACACAGAATGAAAAATTTATTGCTAAAGGATTGTTCAAATATTCCGAAGACATGGAATTGAAAGATGGTGAAAAGTTGTTGTTCAGTATTGAAAATCCACCAAAATGTTTGTATGTTTCCCGCGCAGTTTGGGATTAAAATTTTTTATTTATGTGTATGCTCTTTAAATTTTTACTATTATGGTGGGTCTGGTTACGGTGCATAAGGAATTTCCTTATGCACCGTGCATAAACATGCATAAATAATACTAAAAACCATTTAACAGCAAAAATGATTTTGGAGTATAACGCTTTGAAACCATTTAATAGCACAAATGGTTTTGATGATTAGTACATTTAATGTGAAACCATTCCACAAAAAAAAATGGTTTCAGAGCGTCATACTGTAAAACCATTAGATGTACTTAATGGTTTTGGCATCTGGAACTCAAATCACTGTTCATCTTCTTCTTCGAAAAATAGGGAAAATCAAATCAAAAGGGAAAATCGAAATCGAAAGGGAAAATCAAATCGAAATCAGAATTATTTTTTTTCGCGAAGATGAACCAGATCGCGTTCGAAATCGGAGTTGATTTTTCGCGAAGATGAATCAAATCAAATCGGAATAGATTTGATTTTTCGATTTTGATTTTCCAGATCGCGTTCGAAATCGAAAAAAGAAGAAGAAGATCGCGTTTCACTGTTTCGTTTTCATTTTTTGCGAAGAAGAAGATGAACAGTGATCGCGAAGAAGAAGAAGATGAACAGCATGATGATGATGATAAACAGTGCGATGATGGATATGAATCTAATGGCTGGGATTAACTTATGTACCATCCATAAAGATTTGGCTTATGGATAATAACTTTTGCCTATTATGGTCTTTAACTATTGTTCTGTAACTATTCTCTTTGAATATTATTCTATGTTTTAATCAAAGTTTCCAAGTTATTTTATGTTGAAGAAATTAGATTCACAAACATATGTCCCAACTCATTTGAAATGTCTATGCTTTTAGTTTATTCAATAAAATCGTTCCGTGAGGTGTTGGTTTGAAGTACTGCCAAATTTAATTAAAGGTATCATATAACACTAACTATGCTCATGTGTATTAACTATTTTTTTTTTTTTATCCAACGACATCAATCAAACAACATCTCATATGTAAATATTTGCATTTTTAACAAATAATTATTTCACTTATTTGTTAATAATTATTTGCATTTTTAACAAATAATCAAACAACATCTCATAGGTACTAAAATTTATTCCACTCAATAATTTACTAACTTTCTATCAAGGAGCGGCGAAGCCGCTCCACCCGTGCGTCACGCACGGGTCTCTCGACTAGTGTTAGAGAATGATAGAAGAGCTTGGTCTGAGAACGTTCTCTACTGCGTGAGAATTCAAATTAAATGTAAATGAAGTGGTTTGTGTGATGTGTGTTTACAGAAAATAAAGAGTTAAAGGTAAGAGAGATTCACACACAAAAGTTATACTGGTTCATCCGAATCCTAGGCTAGTCCAGTCCCCACGCCTATGAGTTTTCCACTATGATCTTTGAGATACTACCGATCTCAAATACAAATCTTCTTTGATCTAAACCAAGATCAAAACCCTTTAAGCCCTACAAGCTTAAAGATACCACAACCCTCCAAGCTAGTAAGGGTATTACAACACTCAAACAATATAGCCCTATTGACTTGAGTAAATCTTTCTTTTACAAAGAGATGTGGATCACAAAGCTTACAAATAAACTCAACCTAGTTGATAAGCTTAGAAAATTACACTCAATAATATTTGATCCATGAGTTGATAGAGAGCTGGAGTGTGAGTAGTAAAAAGAAGAGACAAAGATGCAATCACTTAAAAGTGGATTGTGTTAAAAAGTGGTCTCTTGAAATATTTGTTTGTAGAAACTCAAAGGTTAGTTTGAGAAGAAAATAAAAAAACACTCGGTAAACTCAGAAGTATGATGAGAATGAAGATCTTGCGTTTGAGTGATGAAAGAAGAGTTTTGTGACTTGTAGACAAGAACAAGTGTTTTATGATTTGTAGCTTTAAATCTTACTCTTCAAAGGTAACCAAGTGCTCTATTTATAGCTGAGGTATGTCCTTGTATTTCTTGGTGAAGAAGTATGTCCGTTTGGATCAGAAACTAGCTGTTAAACACCTTTAATATGACAGCTCATTAAAGTTGTTGAAGAAAAGTAAATCTGTCAGAATGTTCTCTAAGATGTTCTTCAACTTCTATAGCAAAGGAGTGTGGTAAATGACCTAGCTGTGAGCTGTAGATGATTCATTGAAGCTTGCTCATCAAGGATAGCCGTTGTTGATCTTTTAAGCACGTGAAACACAGCTGTCCAGAGGTTTGAATATTTAAATGATGAAGAACGTCTTTCTTCAGAACGTTCTCCAATCTGGGTAGAGAATGAACTTGTTCTACATTGGAGATAGGTGGTGAAGGAGGAGGAGGGATATTATGATGTGATGATTTAGAATCATAAGATTCTTCAGAATCAGAGTCAGAAATTTCAATGACTTTTCTGGGAGGTCTGAAGGAAATGGGAGGGTCATTGTTGAGAGCTAAGGTGAAACGAGGGTGGGTTTCAGAGTGAAGAATGATAGGAATGAGGTCAGGATCAGTTTCAGGAGATGAAGGATGGTCAATGGTGATGACAGCAGTGATGGGATTATCAATTGAAATGTTCTGAATGAGGGATTTTGGTTGTTCAGATGGTTGGTCAGAAATAGGTTCAGAAGTTTGTGCGGGTTCAGATATGATGGTGGCAGAAGCAGGAGATTTCTGAGGGGAAGGAGTGGAAGAAGCAAAGTCACCTTGAAGATGTTGTTCAAGGTGATGAAGATTGTCAGAGTCAGGGTTAATGGTGTGGTGTTGTGCTTGTTGTTGAAGATCATATACTTGGGTTAAAGTGTGGAGTTTATGGAGAGTTTCATTTCTCTGAGCTGCTACAGTTCTAAGACAGACTGAAGCATGATCGACAACATTGTTGAGCTCAGATGTGGTTGGGGATTCAGATAGATTATGAAGAGCATGGAAAACTTGATCACTGTTAGGAAACATCATGCTTATTGGTTGTGAGTCATCAATAGGGGGTTCACTGGTTGATGAGGGTAAAGGTGTTTCAAAAGGTAGGGCAGTTTCAGAAGGTAAAGAAGTTTTAGAGGGCAAAGGAGATGATTGAGCAAAGTTAGGAATATCTACAGAAGGATTAGGCAAACCTGATACATCATCTGATGGAGCTTTCTGAGCAGCTTGCTTCCTTCTAGTGCGTCTTGCCAGAGGCACATCATCCTCTGTTTCTGAATCCTCAGTCACCTTTGCTACAAAAGGTTTAACTGTTTCAACTCCCTTCAGAGTTGATCCTTCAGAGTGATCAATTGTTTGAGCTTTCTCTGAACCTTTCAGAGTCTTGGTTACCTTCCTTTTCTTGGTCACTTTCTTTTCTGGACCTTCATCAACAGTGCCAGCCTTCTTCTTAGTAGTGCGCTTCCTTTTCTTGACATAGTCATAGTCAGGTTCAGATTCCAGATCATCAAGTGTGATGTAGATTCCTTCAGCTCTTCTTGCAGCAATATAATGAGCAATTACCTCCATTTGCTCATTTTTGAAGAGAGGAAAAACATCATCTCTTAAGGTTGTACGCTTTTTCTTCCAAGGCTGATCTGGATACAATAGATTTTCCTTAGAAATCTTGTGCACATTGCACAGATTATCAACAGACAAAAATGAGCTCCTTTTCTCCTGAACAGTCTCATGCGCACCAAATTCCCTTAACTTATCAACAAGCCTCCACTGAAAGAATAGCTCAAAAAGTAATCTGGGAAATGCAACCCATGGTTTTCCCTTACCAGTGGAATTCCTGACAAAGAACACAAAGAGTGAAACAAATAAGCAGGCAAATTCATCTTAGTACCATTTACTAAGAACAGAAGAATATGACTCTGATACCATGAAACTTGATCAGTTCCTCCAACCCTTGGAATTAAAGTTGAAATCAGAATTCTATGCAGAAGTTTGACATGCATATGCAGTCCAGAAGTTTTGGCCATGTGTTCTGGATTATCATACAGTGTATCCTTGATGACAGACCTATATTTAGTGAGTGGTGGAGGTTTGTCTGTATCAATCTGAAAGAAACCTTCATTTGGAATTTGGAGAAGCTCAGAAATATGATTTCTGGTAATAGTAACTGGTACTCCTAGTATTGTAGAACGAATCTCATTGTAGATAAAGGGTTTCAAACCAAGTTCCTCTCTTGACTTGTCCTTATTATTGATGGGGTCTTCAGCAATTTTAACCTTAAGTTCTTTCATGGCGTCTTCCTTAGAAAATATTTCAGCGCCAAGCCAGAATTCCTTTACCAACGTAGGATAGATAACACCATTCAGCATCTCAAAGTAGTTCATCCACCCCTGACGCTCAAAATATCCTTACAAATCAAGATTATTGACCCTAAACGATTGAAAATCGACAGGAGTTTCTTCAACTAAGCGAAGTTGATCAAGGGTTAAAGAAGAAGGATCAGGATTCCTGGAGACAAGTTCTTGTGATTCTACATCAATGAGTTTTGAAATGGTACGAGCCGAAGATGATGAAGCCATGGTTAGGTTAAAGCTATGAGGAAAAAAGAATTTTGAGAGTTGGAGGTTTATAGAAGAAGTAAAAGTGCGAGTGGTGAAAGTGAATAAGTGTGAATAAGTGATTATAGTGTAAGTTTTTGAAAACATAACCAATATTGGGGGAAAACACGATAGTGACGTAATGGGGGCGTAGCAGTTACTTTTAAGAAAATCATCATTAACTTCCTCCATTACCCAACGGTTACTTAGACACGATTAGAAGTTACACATATAAGGAGGGTTTTAGAAGACAGCTGTCAGTTGAAGAAACTAAGCAGTCAACTAACACTAGAATAGGTATCTGAGTCACAATAACCAATATTTAATAGGTGCTTCAGAGTCTAAGACATTAGCTTCTGAGCCTTCCAAACTTCTGAAGCCCTTCAGAATTAATTATTTACTCAGATTTAGCAACATTCAGAAACATCACTCAGAAATAAAAACCATGTTCATATTTTTCTTGATAAAATCAAAACGATCAATAGCAAGAGGTTTGGTAAAGATATCAACCCATTGATGTTCAGTATCAATGAATTGAATCTCAATTACTCCCTTCTGAACATAATCTCTAATGAAATGATGCTTAATCTCAATGTGATTGGCTCTTGAGTGTAAAATAGGATTCTTAGACAAACAGATAGCAGCAGTATTATCACACAGAAGTGGGATGCTGCTTAACCTTATCTGATAATCTTCCAACCGATGTTTCATCCAAAGCAATTGTGTGCAACACTTAGCAGCTGAAATGTACTTTGCTTCTGCTGTTGATAGAGCAATAGTTGCTTGTCTCTTACTAGCCCATGATATAAGGTTTTCACCTAAGAATTGACAGTTTCCGCTAGTGGACTTCCTTTCAATTTTATCACCAGCATAGTCAGCATCACAGAATCCAATTAGCTTATAATCTAAGGATTTCTTATAAAGCAATCCTAGATTCGTGGTTCCTTTCAGATATCTAAAGATTCTCTTAACAACAGTTAGATGAGATTCTCTAGGATCTGATTGAAATCTAGCACACATGCAGACACTGAATAAAATATTTGGTCTAGAAGCAGTGAGATAAAGGAAAGAACCAATCATACCTCTGTATAGTTTCTGATCCACTTTGCCTTCATATTCTTCCTTCAGAAGACTACTAGTGGGATGCATAGGAGTAGACATAGGCTTGCAGTCTTCAAGACTAAATTTCTTCAGCAAATCCTTTGTGTATTTAGTTTGATGAACATACACTCCCTCCTTTCTTTGATTGATTTGGATTCCCAAGAAGAATGTTAGTTCACCCATCATGCTCATCTCAAATTCATCCAGCATAAGCTTAGAGAAACTCTTGCACAAAGAGGTATTAGTTGAACCAAAGATAATATCATCTACATATATCTAAACAACTAGAATATCATTTTTTAAGGATTTTCTGAAAAGAGTGTTATCAACATGTCCTTTTTGAAAACCATTTTCTAGAAGAAAAATACTTAACCTTTCATACCAAGCCCTTGGAGCTTGCTTCAAACCATATAAAGACTTCTTCAATTTGAACACATGGTTAGGACATTTTACATCTTCAAAACCAGGAGGTTGTTTAACATAGACTTCTTCAGAAATAACTCCATTCAGAAATGCACTCTTAACATCCATCTGAAATAAAGTGATATCATGATTTACTGCGTATGATAGAAGAAGTCGAATTGCTGCAAGCCTTGCTACAGATGCAAAGGTTTCAGTGAAGTCTATGCCTTCTTGCTGATTATAACCTTGTGCTACCAATCTTGCTTTTTTTCTTACAACCTCTCCTTGTTCATTTGTTTTGTTTCTGAATATCCATTTTGTTCCAATAATGTTCTTATGTTTGGGTTTGGGTACTAGATCCCAAACATCATTTCTTTCAAATTGATTGAGCTCTTCTTGCATTGCAATGATCCATCCATCATCTAATAAAGCCTCTTCTATGTTTGTAGGTTCAATTAAAGAGATTATTCCAACTAGAGATTCATTTCTTTGAATGTTGATCTGGTCTTTCTTGGACTATCTTTATTTCCAACAATTAATTCTTCTGGATGAGATGACTTGTATTTGAATGTTCTTTTAGGCTTAGTCGTCATTTGAGAAGATTCTTCTTCTGAATGTTCTTCAGATCCAGGATTGACATTTCTTTCAGAAGTCAGAGGATCTTCAGATAGTTTTTCATTCTGAGCCTCAGAAGGATATACAACAATGGAGAGATCTTCACACTCAGATGACCTTGGTGGGATTTGAAATTCTACAAAGTTTTCAGTTTCCTCTGACATTTTATTGTCAGGCTCTTTCTCATCAAATCTCACATGTATAGATTCTTCAACTGTGTGAGTGTCAGAATTATACAATTTGTATGCTTTTGAGCATTCAGAATATCCTATGAAGATACCCTTATAAGCTTTAGCATCATATTTCTTTCGATAGACTTTGTTGTCTAGAATATAACATGTACATCCAAACTGATGAAAATAAGAAATATTGGGCTTTCTTCCCTTGAACAGTTCATAAGTAGTTTTGTTCAAAATAGGTCTTATAAAGATTCTATTCTGAACATAGCATGCAGTGCTTACTGCTTCTGCCCACAAATATTTAGCTAGGTTAGACTCAAGCATCATGGTACGAGCCATTTCTTGCAAAGATATATTTTTTCTTTCTACAACACCATTTTGCTGTGGTGTTCTAGGAGAAGAGAATTCATGGATTACTCCATGCTCTGAGCAGAAAGATTCGAAAGAAACATTTTCGAACTCTCCTCCATGATCACTTCTAACCTTCAGAATCCTAAGATCCTATTCACTTTGTATTTGTATGCAGAAGTCACTAAATACTTCAAATGCATCACTCTTAGAACGAAGGAATTTCACCCAAGTCCATATACTGTAATCATCAATGTGAAGCAATTCTAAGGGTCTGGAAGTAGGGACAATGTTTTTAGACTTAAAAGAAGTCTTAGCAAATTTTCCTTTTCGACATGAGCCACAGAGTGTGTCTGAGTGATAATCAATGTTAGGCAATCCACTAACAAGCTTTTGTTTGCTAAGCTTAGAGATTAACCTCCAGTTCGCATGACCAAGACGTTTGTGCCATAACCATTTCTCATCACTCAGAGACAAAAGACATATAATCTTTTGGTCAACCAAATCAGAAAAATTTACTTTATAAACATTGCCAACTCTCATTCCCTTGAATACTATGGATTTGTCAGAGTCTTTTGATACAGTATATGAGTTCTTATCAAATGTAACAACACACCCATTGTCACAAAATTGACTAATGCTCAATAGCTTGTGTTTAAGTCCATCAACTAACCAAACATATTTAATGGAAAGAGAAAGATTACCAACCGTACTTATACCAATGATCTTCCCTTTTTGTTTTCCTCCAAACCCCACAGATCCTCCCTCTTTCAGAGTTAGGGTTTGGAACATATGCTTTTCTCCTGTCATATGTCGTGAGCAACCATTGTCCAGGTACCAGGGCTACTGCTTTACCTTTCCTTGTGTGAGCATCTGAAGCAAACATTATCTCAGATTTTGGTACCCGCATTCTGATGGGTCCTTTAGAGTTAGTCTTCTGAATTACATTCCTCCTTTGTCTTTCATGGGTAACGGAGGATCTAGAATTAATTAAGCTTTGACAAGGATGTTTAGGCTTAATTTGATTCTTAGATTAGGACCTGGAATATATCACAGTTCCAAAGGTCAAGCAAACATCTGAAGACTCTTCACCTTGATTTCTCAGAGATTCAAATGACTTCTGAGCTTCAGCTTGAGAACTCTTGGGCTCAGAAGTTTTGGGTTCAGAAGAACTTGAGACTTCTAACTCTTTGAGTTGAGGTTCAGAACCTCCTTCAGAATTGGATATATTCAGATTCTGTGTTCCACTTTTAACAAAGGTTGAGTATAATTCAGGTGGTGTATCATCCTCACAATATGATTGCATAGGTTTATCCCAGTTTTTAAACCGAGAGTAACCAATGCCTTCACCATAGTTACGAGTCATATGATAGATCATGGAAGCAATTTTACTCCTATTGAAGGTACAACGAATAAATTCATGGAGAGCATCTTCATGATCATCATTGAGTTTGTCTGCCAAGACATAGTTTTGTTTAAACAGGCAAATACGGATGTTTAAAGACTCATTTTCTTCATAAAGAATCTTGGCATCCTCTCTCAATGACTCATAGACACCTTTCAGAATTTTATGTTGTCTTACCATCTGAGTATAATGTTTCACAGCAATCTTAAGAGAATCAATTAATTCAGATTGAGTAAAATTAGAATATACCTCTAGTTCTTCATCTGAGTCTATCTCAGAATCCTTATCAGAGTTGTTGTCTTCAGAAGCATTTGCCATTAGAGCAAGATTTCCTTCTTCATCATCCTCACCTTCAGAATCATTCTCAACTGTTTCACAAGTGGCTAAGAGACTTTTCCTTACTTTTTCTTTGTACTTTTCTTTACCAAAGTTCTTGTTCTTTCCTTTGTCCTTAGAAGACATTTCTTGACAATCAACAATAAAGTGTCAGCATCAAACAACTTTCTGTAGGTATTTCTAACAACACCTTCTTCATCCATATGATCAAAGTGTATGTCATCCTCAACCAGATCCCATAAATCATCATCAGTTCCAATGATGTAACTATACATCTTGGTTTTCCAAAAGGGAAAAGTTGTAGGATCATTATTGAAGAAGGGTGCTTTGTCTCTATGATTATCACTTCTCTCATTTTTGTCATAGTTATGTGAAGGAGGAACATCAGTATGATCTGGTCCGGAAGAAGACATGTTTTTCAACTGAGTACCCTAGACCTTTTACTGTTTCACTGTTAAGTGAAGAGCAACAGACCGGTACTCTGATGCCAATTGAAGGTTGAAAAACACAAGAATGGGGGGTTGAATTGTGTTTAGATTTTTTTTTTCTAGGTTTTAATTCATTTTGCAGCGTTCAGAAATAAACACACACAATATAAGAGGGTAGAGACAGAGAGACACACAAGATTTATACTGGTTCCTCCCACTAACAGGAGTAGTCCAGACCTCTTGTTCTTCACAAGAGATTTCACTATAATTACTCAGATTACAGATGCTCAAGCACTAAGCAAGAGACTTCCAATGCTCAAGCACAAAGCAAGAGACTTCTTACAAGTTTAATGGTAATAAAGATGTGAGGGGGACACTTGATATACTATCAGAGGTGTTTACAAAATACAACACAGTTACAAGACTTCTTAGAAATGTTTCACAAAATTTTTAAGTGTTTGATAGCTTTAGAATTTGACAGAGTGTATGCACGTTCAGAAGCTTATAGTCTTGTTGATATTCTTCAAAGGTCTTCTTCCTTTTATAGTTGAGAATATGGACGTTGAAGATTATAGTCGTTTGATGAATTCTTGAGACGCTCCATTGTATTGATCAGAGTGCTAATAGATGTTCTGATCTGTAGTGTTTAGGAGCTTTGACGTTTACTACAAAATGAGTGATTCCTTTTGGCTTTATATATCTGAAACTCAGTTTAAGCCAAATGAGGAAATACTCGTTCTTGAAGCCTGACTTGAAAAGGACATTTCCATGGTCAACCCTTTTTCTCCTTGATTCTATCACTGAGACCAAGACTAATAGACACAGTCTTCAAGAATTTAGATCTGATGTAGCTTCAGAAATTTAGCTTCAGAATTCAGTGAAGCTCGGAATTACTTGCTTCAGAATTTAGTGAGCTCAGATGAATATGCTCAGAAGTAATTCCTTCAGAATTCCAATGTGCTTAGATATGCAAATTTTAACTTTTAATCCTGCACACTAGAGTAAATTATTAGTACTACCAATTTAACTTTAAATACATTGTTATCATCAAAATCAAACGAAGAGATACAAAATCAATTTTGTTCCAACATGTCGGACTTGTACAATTTTGCAGTACAGATTGTTGCTAGATCGGTAAATGTTTTTTTACACAATCCTACTCCTGCCAAGTTTTTCCAAAGGGGAAGTTATGTAATAATTAGTATCGTTTTCGACTAATCATAAAACTTTCAAATATGACACAAAATGTCCCTCGTCGACTACCATAATACTTTCAATCAAGTTGCCAAAACAACACCGGTGAAAATATTTATGATTAGTCAACGAAAAACTATGCGGCCGTTTATACGAAACTAACTAAAATTATAACTAAGAAAACAAAAAATAAAATATTTGCTAAGAATGAAAGTTTACCGAGGAAGAGAAGAGAAGTGTCAAATTTTTTTCACACAAACCACTTCCTTATATAGATATTTTTTCTGCAATGTGATTGGTTGGTGCACTATTTACCGTAGCCCCGTGGCCAATCACGTGTTGCCACGTGGCAACAACTTTTGACTGCATGGGAGATTGAGTTTTTCACCACCGACAGGTTCGCTGCCTAGTCAGCGAGTGTGTACATAGTTCGCTACGTATGCAGCAAACTAAGGTGCGCTTATTTTTGTTAATTTGTACACTCGCTGCGTACGTAGCAATGGGGTATTTTGAGAAGTTTAGGGGGGAAAGAGAGACGCAGGAGTGTGAAAAGTAAATTTCTTGAGAAGATGCAAGTATATACCATGTTTTAAAAACTGAATCGGCTGTTGAACCAATGAGGGTATTGGATCATTAACTCATTTTCAAACTACTGGGTTTTGTTCAAATTCCATGACTAAATCAGATAACTCTGTTAAATAAATCAGTTTCTATAACAAAACATTATAGGTATTAAATCTTGTTGAATTGAATGACTCGATCTCTAAAATAATCATGACACCTAAAAATTGTCAAAATTTCAAAATATCATAATTTTACAAGTTCATTTTTTAAATTCAAATTGTAAACATAGTAATCACACATATGACAAATAGTACTTACAAATCCAAATAAGTTTTGAACAAAGTCTAATTGCAACAAAGTCTATTCCTATTTTCTAATTAAAAAAAATAAAATCAATACGACGTCATTTTAGATTTGGCAACAAAAAAAATGCTAAGCATTAAACCGGTCGGTTTGCCTAAATCGAAAGTTCTCTAATTTGGCCAATTCGAACCAATTTCCATCAATTCTTTAACACATCCGATCCAACCATTACACTAGCTAGACTGTTTAGATTTCAATTCTCAATTTAACTGATCTGGTTTTTAAAACACCAAATATACAAATATGCACATTCAAAGAGCACTAACAAAAAAGGATTTTTCCTTCCCATACAACAATGAACAATACTAAAAAGAATATTAATGTCGATGTATTAAACAATAATTAGTATTTTTGTTAAGGGTCATGTTAACATGTGCCCTTAGGGCACATGATAAGCTACTTAAAAAAGGAAATATAGCATTTAATGATACAAAAGTATTAAATGATACAAAAACCACCTACAAAAGTATTGCAATAAATTTTTACTATATTGGTCATCTTAACATGTGCCCTTAAGTGCACAAGTTAACATTTCCCTTTTGTTAATATTGTTCTAACTCCAATGTTTACATCACTACTTAATGAGTGCAATCTTGCAAATACTAATTATACTTTTAAGAGTTTTGTTAATGAGCTAAAAAATATATATAAAAATTTACTAAAAGAAATATTATTTTAACTTTTAAAATGTTAAAAACACAACTTCAAAATGATATATGTTATCCTTCTCCTATCTTTAATTACAAAATCAACCTCTATATATATATATATATATATATATTCCACACAAAAATTTAATAGGAACTTGTTACGGAGAATGGATCCTCTCAATTTAAAAAAAAAAATTATGAAATAAAATGAGATTTTAAACTATTGGATTATAAATATAAAGTAATATTTAAATTAAAAAAAAATGAAAAAAAATTGATTGATAATTGAGATATAAAAATTAAAAAAAATTGAAGAAAAATAAATTAAGAGTATCCATTCTCCTTGTTACGTGAGTCATGGGCAAAATTGATTTGAATATTTGATAGAAGCCTCTATAAGAAATTAAGAACAAGGGGAAAATGAAACCGCACACGTGGCCCAATCAGATGACACAACAGCCTATGATGACATCAGTTGTATACTTGTACTTGCATGGATGGAAGAAACATACCTGTCAAGACACAGTGACCCATTTAAGTGTTGACGCGTGCCAAGGATCAACTTGGATTCAAGTGTTGAACATAACACGTGTAAGATCCTAAATAGTCCATTGTTTGTATGTAGTCTGGTTGGATTACAAAGTCTAGCCGACACAATAGTAGTTTAACCTGACAAAGAAAAATATCAGAAACAATCCAAAATAATAATAATGTACTTTAAAATAAAAATGAATCCCATTTCATTTTTCTAAACTTGTTTATCATAAAATTAAGTTTAGCAATGATTTATTAATATTTAGATTTAGATTAATCTGACCTAATGTATGGTGAGTATGCGAACAAGATATATATAAATGACATTATCAACAAAAATAATGTGAAAGGATTGAGACCTAACACATAATATAAACTGATAACAATTTTAATATTCCATTCATATATATATGGAACGTGTCATATTAAGACATTAAATTGACACAATGATCTTAACTAATATTTCACATTATTTTTAAATAAGTAAAGTTAAACAATTTTTTGGGAACTATGAGAGATATATAGAGTTGGAGATAAATTACAAAAATTATAGTTCATCCAAAGTGTAACTTTTTTACTCAAAAAATAAAATAACATAAAAGACTTGTAATTAGTTGAATGACCAAGTTTTTTTTTAACAGGAAGTCCAAAGTTTAATCTCCGCAAAACACATTTTTTAGTACCAGGGTTTAATCTTCGCAAAACACACATTTAAAGAGAGTCAAAGAGTTTTAAGTGGGAATAAAAATAATTATAATTTCGTATATAGTTCACACAATGATTTAAATATATATGATTCACCTAAATTTTTTCATGGTATAAAAAAAATGAAATGGTATGCATATATTTAACATTGACATGTATGCCAAGCTAGCTCCAAAGCTAAAGAAAGTGAATTTTTCACCCTAACATCAAATCAAATTCAAAAGGATAGAAATATATATATATGAAAAATCAAGGGCTAAGAAGCAAATGATAATAAATTCTCCCCTTTCAGTTTTCACATCCTTTCTCTCAAATAAAAAAAGATCTTGAGATTTTTACATCAATCATTGCCATTACTTTAATTATTTAGCAGTACATGATAATAATGTAGACTTTTTATTTTTTTATTTTTTATTTTTAAAAATTTATTTAGAGTCTTTTAAGTCTCCTTTTCCATCTCTCTCATTTTGTGGTCTAGACTCCTCCCACCATTTCCATTCCCTAACAACCTCAAAACCCACACACACTATCATTATACTATGATTGAATGAAATCTCTTAACTATGTTGGTTCATAACAAACTTCCCCTCCATTAATATTAATCACATAAATTCAAATATTCCTCCTACACACAATTAATTCCTAGCCATGTTGAATAATAATAATAATAATCCAAATATTTCCACCAACCAAGAAGATGAACAAATAACTGAAATAAGAGAAATCCATGCCTTAACACCACCACCTCAACCACCAACAAACCGCGGCGGTAGCAGCAGCCATAGCCACCGTTCATCTTCTCTATCAACCGCAAGCACCGACAGCGAAAACTTCACAACTATAAGCAGAGAATTCAATGCTCTTGTTCTAGCAGGATCAACTATTGATCCCCACAACAATGAACTACATGAAGCAAGTAACAACAATAACTTAGGGAGGATTAGAGAAGATGATCATATGATGGAAGAAACAAACCCTTTGGCTATTGTTGTAGATAATAATCCTTTAGATCCTGTTCCATCTTCTGCTAGCAGAAGAAATATGGATGGTGATGGAAGCACTCGTGTCGGTGGCGAAGAACATGTGTCGGTTGATAGAGTGAAGAAAGAGGAAGTTGATGCTAAGATATCAGCTTGGCAGAATGCTAAAGTTGCTAAGATTAATAATAGGTTTAAGAGAGAAGATGCTGTTATTAATGGATGGGAGAGTGAACAAGTTCAGAAAGCTACTACTTGGATGAAGAAAGTTGAGGTAATAAATTTTTTTAATTCTTTCTCAAGGTGTTATTTGCATGTAGTTTTTTTTTTTTTTTTACCCTTGCATGTTATGTGTTTGTGTGGTAATTGTTAAAAATAAATGGATGGTGCAGATTTTGACTGGACATTCTGCAGTGAACTTTTCACTGCATAGGATCTATTTTCCATTTTTACATAATATTATTATTAATTACTATCATTTTATTAAAAAATGTTTAAATTTAAAATTAGGCATACATATGATTAATTGATTGCGTAAAATTATTTTGGACAACTCACCATTTTAATCTTTACAATATATAATAGGTAGATAAAAGGTGAGGGATTACATTCTAATGGTTGTTGAGAAACCTGCCCGGGCATGGGGGGAACTAGCTAGTAATTAATAGTATTATGAATATATAAGAATAAATTTTATTCCCTTCATTATCTTTTCCTTTTGTTTATTACTTAATTTTCAAAAAATAGAGTGAGTCAGCAGCACAGTAGTTACCCTTTTATCTCTGTGGTATTTGCATGCATTGCTATTTGCTAGAGCTTGATAACATAATATTATCGTATCATAGGTTTAACGTCTAAATTAAATGATCAAAGATTGAAAGAAAATGATGTTAATGTTAAGGCAACACAAGAAACATAACCAATTAGCCATTTAAAAGTTTAATTACAATCAAATCTTCAACAGAGAGCTCAATTAGAATTTAACTTCTAAAGTAAACAATTTTATTTAGGGGATTAGTAAGTGAGAAGTCCAGAGTTCGATATATGCTATTAACGTTAATTTCCTCATCCGTTAACAAACTAATAAGTAACCACTACTATTTTTCTAAAAAAAAATTCAAATTTTGGTGAGGAAAACAACTTTTCATGTCACATACATATTTATAAGCACAACAAATTATGGATATGTTAAATAATTAACAGTTAAAATTACTTATTTTATCTTATAAGCTGAATTCTCACTTTAGAAGAGTTAAATATTCTACAATCATTCATAAATTTAACTCATAAAGTAAGTTAAATCCTCTTTTTCTTGCATTGGCTATTTGAAGCTAAAAAACCTTTTTCACCTCCAATCATTTTTTGTAACCAATATGGTGATTACTCCATTTAGATGAACATAATCTTCATTCAATGACAACACACTATTATAGCTATGGTATGCATTATTGTCTCTTTATCATGTTATATATATATATATATATATATATATATATATATGAAGTTTCAACCTCCATGTAGCATATATTAATCTTTGTCCAAAAATTTATGGGGCCTGAATTTTTTCTATACACGAGTCAAAAATCGAACCTCTGACTACTTTCTTAAATGTCTAAGTCCATTATCACTTGTCTTGGACCATTATTGGTGAATTATTGTCTTATTATTGAAGTAACTTTTAGATTGACATAAAAAACAAACAGGTCAAAATATGTTATCCACCAACAAGTAACAATTTGTTTAATGACTTGATTAGCATTAATTAACCACTAAGTGATAACAATTCTAACTGATAATGAACCCACTTGAGTTGATATGATGATATTGACTTGAGACCTGAGAGTGTGCTTCTCTTAAGGTCTTATGTTCGATTCTCATCGGTGTCAATTTGGGTGGACTAAATTAACTTCTTAAAAAAAAAATTCTAACTGATAATGAACCACAAAATTGTGCAGAGAAAGTTGGAGGAGAAAAGAGCAAGAGCATTGGAGAAAACACAAAACAAGGTAGCAAAAGCTCATAGAAAAGCAGAGGAGAGGAAAGCATCAGCTGAGGCAAAAAGAGGAACTAAAGTTGCTAGAGTTCTTGAGATTGCTAACCTTATGAGAGCAGTTGGAAGACCTCCTGCAAAAAAATCTTTCTTCTAAGTTATTTTCATCATATTTTAATTTTGATAAAACACATTTTTATTTTAGACACAATAAAAAGGAAAAGTAAAAAAATAAAAACAACTTTTCCTTTTTAATTAGTTAAAGGGTGCAAGAGTGATTGCAATGAGAAGTATATAAAAATAGGAAGATAAGCATTATCATATAATTAAGGAAAACCAATTATAATGTTTGATTGTGGTGAGTATTAAGTGGTGGTGACAATGACATGCTTGTTTGTTTGATTGTGGTTGTTACACACTTTAGTGTTTTGTGTACATTAATTTTATTTAATACTTTTTGGAAAGCATTTTCTTCCATCACTTGCAAGTGACCACACCACACCTAACTGTACCTAATGCATGCTTATCAACTTATGAATTTTCTCTAAATTATGAATGGGATAATGGCTTATGCAATAGTCCCTAACAAATCCACTTCATCACTTACTAATTCTTAAATATTATTATCTTAGAGGCAGAAAATAATTGTTAAGCTTATAAATTGCATAGAATTAAAATTTAAATCAGACGATTCACATTTTAACTGCATTTTTTAAACTTTTATTTTTCAAATTGAAAATTGAGTAGTCCTATCAAATTTAGAATTTTTCATCTTTATGAAATATGATTTCCTAATAGAACTAAATTCCATTTATAGGTGGGGAAAAACGATACATACATTATTGTTACATTCCAAACAATATAAGCAATGATATGGTGAACCACAAAAACATGTGGGGAATTAAGTCATGAAATATATGATGTATTGTTTTTTGAACATTAGATACGTAGTTGAACGTCCTTTAAGTCAGTAGACATGGCAATGAGTGCCCATGGGTGCGGGTTTGATACTCACCAAATCCACATCCATAATTTCGGGTGCACCCAAACCCAAAGACTGTTTGGGTGGTAAAACAAAACCCACACCCACATCCATTGGTTTTGGGTATTTTCACCCAAACTCAAACCCACAGCTTGATCATGCAGAATTAAAATTCCCGAGTTTTTAAATCCAAACCCAAACTCATTCAAATTTGATAAAATGCAAATTGCATTAAAAAAAGAAAAAACATAATTTGCAATACAATATCACAATTTAACACACTTTTTTCCCAATGCAATAACATAGTTTAACACACTTTGTTTACAACCACGATACATAACCACTCAATATAAAAAAAATTCCACATTATATATATATATATAGATAGATAGAGAGAGAGAGAGAATATTTTTGTAATTTAACATATAAACGGGCGGGTGTATGGATTTCGGGTGTGGGTTTCGTACTACCCAAACCCACACCCATAATTTTGGGTGCCACCCGAACCCACACCCAAACCCAGTCAACTCGGATTTCACCCGTTAACTTGGGTTTGGGTTCGGGTGGGTCTATCGGGTTTGGGTGAAGTTGTCATCCCAATTTAAGTGAACCTCATATGATAGTTTCAGAGACATTTGATGTGTCGGAATGCAAATTTAAGCTTACAATTCTCCACATGTGTGAGATTCTCACCACTAGTATTTGACAAACAAAGAAGTTTAATTTGAACAAAATATGACTTATTAGCCAAACAATATTAGACCATTATCAAACAATTTTGCCATTTGGGCCTCCTCTATTTAAGAAAATTACTTTGTCATTCTACGGCTTACTTGCCCGTCTTACGAAAAGATTAAAATACCCTTCTGTGACTTAAGTCACGAATGTAGGAAAAATAAGTAATTTTAAAAAATAATATTTTTTCTACATACTTAAGTCGCGGATATTATCATTATAGGATGTTTTGAGAGGTGTTCGTAACACAAGTCACAGACAAAAATATTTTGATTATTTCTTAAGGCGCTCTCCAAAAATCATAAGGTTACAAAAGTAATTTTCCTATTTAATTAGTTATTCTTGTGTGGCTATTGCACTTTTGCACCTTTTCCAATAAAAGTTGTCATGAGGCTTGACAGCCCACTAAACTTAGAACCTTACACTCCAACAACTTAATTAACAAATAACTATCAATAAATTTGAAAAACATAATTAACAATAGCAAACTATTTTCATTGAGGCATTTTTCTTTGTTAAAAATTTTTTAGGCCAAAAACCCTTCCTTTAGTAGTTTTGGGCCTTGGGCCATCTCATCCTAAACCACCACTCTTATGGAAGGTTTCTCTCCCCACCCTCCGTCGTTCTTTTTCACCCCCCAAAAATCCAATTTTATCTTTGATTTTACCTCCGAAAACTTCGGTAAACGTGTATCGAAGTTTGTTGATATTGAAAAACAGGTGTTTTACATCGTTAAAAACTTCGGTACATGTTTACCGAAGTTTTTTTTCAAGGTTAAAAATAGAAACTCAGGGGATAAAATTTGATTTGAATTCGTTAAGTAAGACCTCTAACTCAAATCTTGCATATAAAAAAAAATGTGGAGATAAAAGCCTCAAATTAAATTAGGTTGATGCTCATATATTTTTTTTGTCAGGTAGCCTAGCGGCTGGAAATTCATCCTTTAAAAGTGAATAAGTGGGCATACCGTGTTCGAACTTTGATCCCTGCATAAATGTACAATGTCTTTTACCAATTTAGCTAGGCTTATGAGAACTGATGCTAATATTCTTTACAAAGATTAATCATATAAAATGGGCGCATACATATTTCGCACCTATATCCGCTAAAAAAAATCACAATCTCAAAGGTTAATTCTTAAGCATTTGCCTACTCAAAGAAAAAAAACACACTATCACTTATGGAAACTCTTCTATTAGATGTCATACTTTACAATTTCATGAGCTTTAGTGCTTTACATAAGCATGCAATCTGAAAAAAGAACTAAAGTTAAAAACAGTAGAGATAATGTTATGATTTCTGGAGCACTATGAATCATGAGTGGAAGGCTTTTCTGATGATTGCTAATATAGAAAAAGACTTGTTGCCGACAAGGGACACATCATCTGAATTGTCAACATAATTAATAACATACCATGGTTGAGATTTAGATAAAATGTCTCTTCGGTAAGTAAAATATCTATCAACCAAAAAGGAAAAATCACATGTATCATCCACTACCACCGAAATTCTTGCCAATCATATATACATGTCATTCTTAAAGTTTCTATTTTCTCCTTTTATTTTTCTTGATCATAAAAGTGAATATTCTTCACTCACTTTTGTTTTTTACATGCAGGTTTAAGTATTACAAGTTTTTGTAGAAAAATAGTAAAAAAGAAACAGTATACAAGTTTATATTTGAATATACATAATTCTTTTAGCCTGACATTTGCATATACAATATGGTACATCTGTTAACTGAATTATGTTCACAGAGACTGAATCGTGATATAACGGTTAAAATATCACATAAACTACTTTTAAGTTTTGTCCTAAGTTTTAACCTTATGTTTTTGCCAATCCTGAATCCTTGGTGTGGCTGACATATCAATTGGTCTAGTAACAGATTTATCTGTTAAGCAGTATATACTATCAATTCTAGTTTAGTTCATCACATATAATTTTCACAGAAACATTAGTATTGATCCATAAATGTGTGAGTCCGGCCGTATTACTACATATAGTTTCATGTCTGAGCACATTTTATTACTAATTTTATGGACTAAACGACTAAAAGAGGACACATTCGAGTAAGAATGTAATTAACAAATGACATACGAGTTAAGGATTTCACGATTTCAGCTGTTATGGCTGTTGCGTTACGGATTACGGTCGTCGCGATGTGAATTAATCACAATATCGCACAAATCTTATTAAAATTATTTGTACTATAATATATGTATAACAACTTAAATTTGAGATAAATGTAAAGTTTTAAGCTAGGTAAACTTAAAAAAGGTAACATTTTATAATTTATGTTCATATTTGTATTAAAAATGTGATTTTTATTCATTTCTATTGAAAAAAATGAAAGTCTCTATCTACTAGAATTTTGTTGCGGTCGTATTGCGTCTCGTCGTGGTCATATTGCGTCTCGTCACGACTGTATCGGTATTTTGTCACGACCGTACCGGTGTTTCGGCGTGATTTTTTTTCACCATATAAAAACGGTGAAAAGCAGTAACAGTGAGCACCAAAAACTTTTCGTCGCGGCCTTTTTTGCGGTAACGGACCTTGATTTAAAACCTTGATAATAAGTACTTAGAATATTTTGATTAGAATGAAATGCCAAAATTAACATGAAATCTAGTTAATGAACAAAATTAACACAGAGAATGTGAAAGCAGACTTTAGTTTATTTTATCTCCCCTGCATAATTAGAAGACCCTCATGCTTATTTTATCCTTTGTCGAACAAAAAAAAAATTAGTGAAATTGATTACTTTTTTTATTCAAGTATACTATGTATTAGGAAGAAAAAAAATTGTGGAGGTGACTGCAACTACAATTTAAAACCATGTCCACAATTAAAATAACATTGTTACAAATCTACAGAACAAATAAAAGAAGATCATAGGAATAGGTTTGTAGAGAGCATATTGATAGGCATGTGTCGTATGTGAAAAACTAAGACCTTTTTATATCTTTAGCCCATTATATGGATACATGTTTGGTTTATTTTTCTTCATATAAAACATTTTCTCTTATATATATTTCCAACATTTTGCAAAGTCAATTGATTTATGTTATAAATACTCACAAAAAATGTACAAATGTAGATTTTTTTTATATATAAATTACCAAACATTGAAATTGAAACCATCCCATATTGATCTTATTGTGGTGTTGACTATGTGACTGCAAGATTCTTTTGTTGTTGGGAATCCTTTTGACCTAGTCACAAACAAAACCAAAAGCACATAAAAGATCATAATGGTTATGTTGCATTTTTTTTTAAATAGGGTAAATGATCATTTACCCTCTGCAAAATAGGCAAATTTTCGTTTATTTCCCTGTACAGATTTTTTTTACTGTTTACCCCCTGCAAAACATTTTGCCCTCTGGGTGTACAACAGGACATGTGACTATGCACATATGCTGACGTGGCTTGTACACGTGGAAAAAAATCATTTATATTTTTTTAAAAATTCCACGTCAGATAATAAATTTTTTTGAAAAAACTAATTTTGTTTAAAAAAATTATTTTTTTTCCTAAAATTAAAAAAAAAACGAATTATTTTATTTTGCATTAAAAATAAAAATTTACTCCAAGATTTACTCCCAAATAAAATTTATTTCCAAAATAAAGATTTTAAAGATTTATTTTCAAATCTTTTTTAAATAAAAAAAAAAACAGAATCTTTATTTTTTTAAAACAAAACCATTTTATGTTAAACTTTTTGAATTAAAAAAAATAGAAAAAGTACCTTAAAAAATAGAAAAATTAGGTTCAGTCACGTTTTCATCTTCTACCAAAACTATTTGCCCTAGAACTAGAAATAACGAAGTAGAAGACGACTCCGGCGATTGAAGAAGACGACGACGATTACGATCAACACGGTGGAAGCAAATGATTCCGGCGAAGCATGAACCATGAAGAAGAAGACCAAAGCGAAGACGACCAAAAAGAAATAAGCTCCTTCTTTTAGCGATTCCGATTCTCTGAGGTTAGTTGATTTTTTTTTTCTTCGAAATCTTAACCCTTCGTTTACTGACATTCAAATTTTGTAGGGTCAAATTCTCAAACCATTTAGTCATATGGTTGATTTGTTAATGTTTTTTTTATTGTATGCTTTTGTTTGTATGTGTGAGGTTTAAAAAGGTGTTAATGACACGTGTCTAAATAAAAATTGTTCTTTTTTTTTCACAGAAAAAATGGTGTGTTTACCGTTGTTTTTCATCATGCAGGTGAATTTATAAGGGATAACAATGTTGTGTACAAAGGAGGGGTTGAAAATATAGTGTCTGGTCTTGAGATAAATGAATGAGGTATGGTTCAAATTATGAACTTGTTAACCAGTTGGGGTTATGCAAAATCAAGTGTTAGGGTTTGGACAAGAATTGCAGGGTGCCTGAAGTAAATGATAAGTTTTTTTTTCTAGTGAGTAATGACATTGATGCATATGATGTTGCTGTTTATGCACTATGTAAGACCCGTAGAATTACTGTAGCAGAAATTATATTTTTTTGATATATTAATTAGCTTATGTTATTTGCTTTATCGGTGTTCTGCTTGATTGTCTGTTTTGACAGAATTTTTGCTGAGATTGTGCTTGCGCGTAGTTTAACGTTTGAAAAATGGACACAATGATATTATAAGATTTAAATAAGTTTAGAAACATTTTTGTCTCGTCGAAATGTCAAAAATATTTTTCTAGTGGTTTTTGAGGAAATGGGCAAGATATACCCGCTGTTTGAAAATTTTAGGGTTTCCGATTTCCGTCAAAATTTAAATGTAGACTTTATATATCGACTGTGATGAGAATTTGATCTCATTATATTTTTCCGTGCTTAGGAGCGAAAATTTACTCGGAATAAAATTTATTCGAAAGTTTGTGAATTGCTTTTATTATGTGGTTTATGGTAGAATTTTTCTATTTCGGTAAAATTTATCGGTACGCGAAATACGACTCGTTTAAGCGCGAACGCGGGGACTGAGCGATCTAGTGGGGATAAGATCACATAATATCTAGATATTTATGTGATGTTATTTGGTGACCAAGATTGAGTGGTTGGCTAGGATTAAGTCTTAGAACTTTACACTATGCAATCCAATGGCTAGGAATTTATGGAGCTTTCTATTTAAGAATCTTATGACCAATACTTCACAATTTTCTTTCTCTCTTCCTCTGCCCCGTGAGCTTCCTTACCCCTTCTTGTTTCAATTTCACACTTAAACAAGAAGAAGAAAATCCATTTTGTGAGAGATCTAGAAGGAATTAGGAGAAAAGCTTGGAATGGAAATTGATCCTTGTAATTTGGTGAAGCTTTTGGTATGAGCAAAGTGGTAAGAATTTCATTCCATTCTTTTTTCTAGCTTGGCCGTGAGACCTTTTTGGTTGTTAGGAAGAGATTTTAAATTCTCTTTTCACTAGAGTTGTAGATCCATGCTAGAGTAGTATTAGCCTTGCACTTTATTGATGATTTTGGTTAGGAGAAGAGTGTAGTTCTTCATGCTAAAAGAATAGGAGTTAAAGAATTTGAAAAGTGTTGGTTTAGAAGAAAATTTTGTTTATGATTTGAAATGAAATTCCTTTATTGTTTTCATGCAATCAAAACCATCACTAGTTGTCTTATGAGTTCATTTTTCTTGAAAAGAAATTGTGAGAATTGAAAATCCCTAATTTTGATGAGTTTTGATTTTAGGATTTTGGCTTGCTTATTGTGAAATCTTAATTGATTTATGGCTTTTAGAAACTTGAATTTCATGATGGGTGGCTTATAATTGAAAAGGCCTAAAATAAATTTTGTGAGTTCATGAAGAATTATTGAGAAAATTTCTATGTTAGTGATCTAAGACTTAAATGATTTTCATGTGCAATTTAGTGATAATGGGTGCTATTTGTTTTAGGTGATGGTTTTGAAAATGAAATTTTTGGAACTTAGCTATGTTGTTTTGTTTTTGCCGTGGCATTTAGTGGCTTTGAGTCCATGATGTTTTCAAATATTTAAGTCCTAATGGAAGGCATGAATCATGGTTTTAAAAGAATGATTAATGTAGTTTTGTTTGAAAATAAAAACTAATAACTTGTGATTTAAGTAAACAAGTTAATTAGTAATATTTTGAAAAGTTTTATGGCTTGATTCAAAATGGTTTTGGTGTATGAGATTGATCACTTTTGAGTTTGTTTTTGTAAAATTGGTAATTGTATAAGTATTTTGAATAAGTTAGATTTCTAGAAAAATGATTTTTGGTGTGATTTCGATTCTGGCCGAAATCCTTAAGGGTATTTTCATCATTTTAAAATTGTTGTTGTGTCCTAGAAACCTAACTATTAAATCCGTCTTTTTGAGACGATGAATTTGGCGTATGGCTCGTCTTGATCCGATAAAGACTGAATGAGTTATGGCCGTTTTAATTTGTAACTGTTTTACCGTCGTTTTTGAATTTATATTATAGTAGTATTATTTTTCTACGAAAAGAGAATCAAGTTTGGAAATCGTTTTGTGAATCGTAAAGGAAATTCTTTTGTCAAGGATTTATGTGTTAAGAGTTATTTTAAAGAAATGATTTGGCTTTCGAGGTGTTTTAAAATAACCGAGATTTATCTAAATGATGTTTCGTGATGAGAAACTATTTTATTAAAGTGTTATTGTTTTTAAAATAGTCTTTTTGAAAACAAGTCGAGCCTAGTTAGGTGTAAGAGAACAACCATAGGCCTTGATCCATTAGTAGCCGAGTTAGGACTATTTGAGTAACCAATTAGAATGTGGTATTAACTTAGATAAGTTATGTGTTGTGAAAGGTTAAGAGGATTAGCCGATCTGGGAACTTTGTCAGGAGAGACGGATATTGCTCGCATAGCATAAGTTGATGTGTTGGAAGCTTGCCGAGGTAAGGGCACTTTCTAACGATTTCATATACCTCGAAATATCGAGTGCTTTTTATGCATGTGTAATTGTGCTTGAATATGTGTATTTGCTTAATGTGATGCAATATGAATTATGAGCATGGTTGTTTTGTGATGTATTCTCGTGACGAGAACTTGTTGAGAACATGCTATATTCTACACATGTTTGAGTGGTTGTTGTAAATTTCATATGGTTGAATAATATGAAATGTTGATGATTGTACTTGATTGAATATCTTGTGGTACATGATATTTAGTTGTCTTACATATGATTTTGCGAAATATATGTGTTGACATGTGGTTGTGATTAGATATGCTTGTGTGATATGTAAATTGTTGCATGAGCATGTATGGAACGTGTATGTCAGATGGAGACTACACGGGTGATTTGTCTGTGTGACTTCATCAGGGATTTTGTCTGTGTGACTGCCCTATATATGCTGAAATAGAAAGTATGCTCATGCATTTCATAGTTGCGTGTACGGGTGTTAGAGTCTGTGTGGCTTCACCTAAGCACCGGGTGTTAGAGTCTGTGTGGCTTCACCTAATCCTGCGGGATTTTTATTGAGTTGGTGTTAGAGTCTGTGTGGCTTCACCTTGGTGTTATAGTCTGTGTGGCTTCACCTGCCCTGCGGGGTTTAGTAGGTGTGCGACAGCCAGTGATTGGTGTCCACATGAAGGCTACGACTCTCTGCGGAGAGGTTAAATTCCGGAATTCATGCATGTGAAACAGTCCCGGGTAGGGTGATCACAATCATGTAGAGTCTGCATTGATAGGCTGATTGTGCATTTGAATACTGTTGTGTGTGATTGATAGACTACCCGTGCACTTAAATTCTGTGATGTGTGATTCATATGATAAATGAGTATATGCTGCCATGTATTGTATATCTTGTGCTGCGTATTTTTGGTTATATGTTATTTTTAGATCGTGACCCTCTACGAGCATTTTTAGGGATTTATTTGTACCGCGTGGAGAATCGGCAAGGCTTAAAGCTGTTTGTGGGTCTTCGTCACCCAGTCATCTTCCGTTAGAGTTTAAAGATCAGCTTAGGGGTAGTGGTTTAAGAGTCTTGTTTACTCTTCCTTATGCTTCCCTGCAATTGTATTGCAAACTTGTAGTATGATGTTTTATTTGGAATAAATGGTGTCGTTATGTTTGTTTAGACATAGCGTTTGGTTTATATTCTTAAACTTGATTTGTGAAAACAATTTATAAAAGAGGCATTGCATCCCGATCGTTATTTTGAAAATGGTTTACTCTGATTTAATTTAAGTTCGATCGTGAATGTTTTATTTCAAAATTCTTGTTGTTTTAAAAAAAAAAAAAAAAAAAGTGCCTACTTTTGGGCTTCTTGAAAATCGGGGTGTCACACACTATATATGCTCTTTTTGGAATCATGTAATGATATTATGCACTATATTATAAAATTCTCATGTGCTATTTTGCACTATATCTGCAGCAAACTTATTTTGTAATGAAGTTATTCACTTGAAGCTTCAATTCTTATGTGATATTAAATTATGCAGCAACCTTAGCTTGCACTATATCAGCAACACTATATTATGCAGAAAAAAGTAAAGTTTTGTTTTTAAAAAATAAAGATTCTATTTTTTTTAATTAAAAAAGATTTGAAAATAAATCTTTAAAATTTTTATTTTCAAAATAAATTTTATTTGGGAGTAAATCTTTATTTTTGGTGCAAAATAAAAAATAAATTCGTTTTTTTTTTTTATTTTAGAAAAAAAAAATTAAAAATTATTATCTGACATGGAATTTTTAAAAAATATAAATGATTTTTTCCCACGTGTACAAGCCACGTCAACATATGTGCACAGTCACATGTCTTGTTGTACACACAGGGGGCAAAATGAAGGAATCTATGTTTTGTTGGGGATAAACAAAAAAAAAATATGCACAAGAGGTAAACGAAAATTTGCTTATTATACGGAGGCAAATGATCCTTTACCCTTTTAAATATGAGTCTACTCATATTTACAAAAGAATTAACGATGAATTATTTTGGATCCTAGCACCCGAAGGAAATTTTCAATTTTAGTAACTACCAATTGGGTCCAGTTTGGGAATTTTTTTCTAATCTCTATTATATATATAGCGAGATTCTCACGGAGTCTTCTCGTGCATTCTCAAGAAAAATTGCTTATGTGGCATTTAATTAAAGTTATTAGAGTTTTTGCTTAGGTGGCATTCAATTAGAGTTTTTCTATTTTATTTTGTATTTTTTTAATCTTTTCTAACCCATTATTTTTTAAGAAAACAAACTTTTGGATATATACTATTAAATTAATTGGATATATCTCTCTAACCCATTATTATAAAATAAAATTGTTAGATATATACAATTAAACTAGAGCTTTTTTTTTTAATCTTTTTTTTTATCGAGTTTGTATTTGTTTATTTTTGTCACTCAATTAGAGATTCTCTCATTTTTTTTATTGTAAAAACTTTAATATTATGCGAGTATATTTTTTTGTAAAAAATCTAATACTTTTTTTTTAGAATCTCTGTTATTATTATTTTTTTTGTCGAAACTCTTTCTTTTTGTGGGGATTGGTACTTTTTAATTGCAGAAACTCTAATATTATATGTATCTTAATATTTTTATTATTATATTTTAATAATATTGCGTTGGTGAAATTCAATTAAAGCTTTTCTAATATTCTTTTTTTTGTAGAAATTAAAATATTATATTTTAATTACTGACATATATTATATTTTTAATGACGACAAACTTATTTAATCCATGATTAAATATTATATATTTTCTATATAAAAACTATGTGAACACTTCAGCTAAAATTTGATATTTTTAATGACGACAAACTTATTTAATCCATGATTAAATATTATATATTTTTTATATAAAAACTATGTGAACACATCAGCTAAAATTTGATTTAACATGTATCTATTATCCAATCATTCAATTACATGTAATATTTCTATGTTGATTTTTTTTTAAAATAATAAAGAATTAACAACTATTTTTTGTTAATGGAGTAACTATAGTGTCCCGTAATGGACACGGAAGACACATAGAATTAGAGAGAGAGAGAGAGAGTTTCGATGGTGTAGAATGAAAAACGAGGAACATTCTAACCCTCACTATTAAAAATATACATTGACGAATTAAAATTTGAATTTTGAATGTGAAAGTTATCCATAATTTCATATTTTGTCATTGGGAATACTTATTCAAAATTTTATCTAGCACGATGAAACATGATCCCCATGATGAAAACTGTATGTAGATGATAGTGAGCACTGAACACGAGAATTTTATTGATATCCATTAAAAAAATATAGAATTAACAAATTTTTTATTGATAGAACTCCTATAGAGTTTTGAGAGAGAGAGAGAGAGAGAGAGAGAGAGAGAGAGAGAGAGAGAGAAAGAGGGGGAGGGGGGTGGGATTTCTCGGTGGTATAAAATGAAAAATCAGAAGCACTTTCCACCCAACTATTAAAAATATACACTGACTAATTAAAATTTGAATTCTAACAGTAGAGCTTATCCATATTTTCATATTTTATTACGGGGATCCCTTATTCAAAATTTTATTTAACACGATGAAAATTGGTTCCCCATGAAGAAAAGTGTATTTAGAATATAGTGATAAATGAGCACAAAAATTGTATTCATATTCATTTACCATAAATATAATATAGAATTACCAACTATTTTTTGTTGATGGAACCCCTATAAAATCATGTAACTGAGACTAGAGATATATATATATATATATATATATATATATATAGAGAGAGAGAGAGAGAGAGAGAGAGAGAGAGAGAGAGAGAATCTTTGAATGATATATAATGGGAAACAGAAAACACTTTTCACTACACTATTAAAAATATATATTGACTAATTAAAATTTGAATTACAACTGAAAAAATCTATGGGAATTGAAACCTAAAATAAATTAATATAATTTTAATTTTTTATAATCAATGGTTTTTTATTTATAATTTCGATTTTAAGCTTTCCATAAACATTTGTTCAAATCTTTTTATGGATGCTAATTTATCAATGTGAGTGAAAATTCATACATAGATTTTACCATTTGACGCTCACACATGACAATTGATTATTTGTTGTACAATGACAAAAAATAGTTTGAGTATAGAAACACGGTCAAAATATGTTAATATTTATTTGAAAAATATTATAAAATTTACAATTATTTTTTGTTGATGGAGTCCCTATAGAGACGTGAGAGAGAGAGGGAGGGTGAAATAATCTCATATAGTGTTGTTGAACGGGGAATGAGGGAGTACTTCTCATCCTACTATGTCCCTGTAACATCCTTAAACATATATCGCATTTTCATACTCAAGTAAATTAAATAAAATCAATTTCATAAATAATTGAAAGAAAAATATAAGCAACATTCAAAATAATATAAAATGGAAAATGACATAGACAACCTTCAAAAGAAAATGAAGAACATAAGCAAATCAATATTATTAAAAATGAAAATGATCTTGTGGGAGAAAAATAGATAGAGTGAGAGAGAGAGAGAGAGAGAGAGAGAGAGAGAGAGAGAGAGAATCTCTCACGGGTGTAGAATGAGAAACGCGTAACACTTTCGATCCCACTATTAAAAATGCACCTAGATTAATTAAATTTTCATTTGAGAATGAAGTTTATAATTATTTTATACTTAAAGAGTCACTGGATAGTCCTGGAGATGAAGATGAGAGAAAAACTCAATCTCTTAATAGTGTATAACGGGAAGCGAAATAATATTTTTCATCTCGCTTTATCCTATAGCATTATTAAATATTAATCATGCAAAATCTATATCAATTTTATCTTACTATTTTTAACTAAATTGTTCAAATAATATATTAAAATAAATACATAAATAATATTAAAAAAGAGAAAACATATCTCTATTATATATATATAGCGAGATTCCCACGGAGCATTCTCGTGCATTCTCAAGAAAAATTGCTTATGTGACATTTAATCTCTATTATATTATATATATAGCGAGATTCACACGGAGCCTTCTCGTGCATTCTCAAGAAAAATTGCTCATGTGGCATTTAATTAGAGTTATTAGAGTTTTTGCTTAGGTGGCATTCAATTAGAGTTTTTCTATTTAATTTGTATTTTTTTAATCTTTTCTAACCCATTATTTTTTAAGAAAACAAACTTTTGGATATATACTATTAAATTAATTGGATATATCTCTCTAACCCATTATTATAAAATAAAATTGTTGGATATATACAACTAAACAAAAGCCTTTTTTTTTAATCTTTTTTTTTATCGAGTTTGTATTTGTTTATTTTTGTCACTCAATTAGAGATTCTCTCATTTTTTTTATTGTAGAAACTTTAATATTATGCGAGTATATTTTTTTGTAAAAAATCTAATACTTTTTTTTTAGAATCTCTGATATTATTATTTTTTTGTAGAAACTCTTTCTTTTTGTGGGGATTGGTACTTTTTAATTGTAGAAACTCTAATGTTATACGTATCTTAATATTTTTATTATTATATTTTAATAATATTGCGCTGGTGAAATTCAATTAAAGCTTTTCTAATATTTTTTTTTTTGTAGAAATTAAAATATTATATTTTAATTACTGACATATATTATATTTTTAATGACGAAAAACTTATTTAATTCATGATTAAATATTATATATTTTCTATATAAAAACTATGTGAACACTTCAGTTAAAATTTGATATTTTTAATGACGACAAACTTATTTAATCCATGATTAAATATTATATATTTTTTATATAAAAACTATGTGAACACATTAGCTAAAATTTGATTTGACATGTATCTATTATCCAATCATTCAATTACAGGTAATATTTTTATGTTGCTTTTTTTTTAAATAATAAAGAATTAACAACTATTTTTTGTTCATGGAGTAATTATAGTGTCCCGTAATGGACACGGAAGACAGATAGAATTAGAGAGAGAGAGAGAGTTTCGATGGTGTAGAATGAAAAACGGGGAGCATTCTAACCCTCACTATTAAAAATATACATTGACGAATTAAAATTTGAATTTTGAATGTGAAAGTTATCCATAATTTCATATTTTGTCATTGGGATTACTTATTCAAAATTTTATCTAGCACGATGAAACATGATCCCCATGATGAAAAATGTATGTAGATGATAGTGAGAACTGAGCACGAGAATTTTATTGATATCCATTAAAAAAATATACAATTAACAAATTTTTTATTGATAGAACTCCTATATAGTTTAGAGAGAGAGAGAGAGAGAGAGAGAGGGGGGAGGGGGAGGGGGGGGGGGGATTTCTCGGTGGTATAAAATGAAAAATCAGAAGCACTTTCCACCCAACTATTAAAAATACACACTGACTAATTAAAATTTGAATTCTAACAGTAGGGCTTATCCATATTTTCATATTTTATTACGGGGATCCCTTATTCAAAATTTTATTTAACACGATGAAAATTGATTCACCATGAAGAAAAGTGTATTTAGAATATAGTGATAAATGAGCACAAAAATTGTATTCATATTCATTTACCATAAAAATAATATAGAATTACCAACTATTTTTTGTTGATAGAACACCTATAAAATCATGTAACTGAGACTAGAGATATATATATATATATATAGAGAGAGAGAGAGAGAGAGAATCTTTGAATGATATATAATGGGAAACAGAAAACACTTTTCACTACACTATTAAAAATATATATTGACTAATTAAAATTTGAATTATAACTGAAAAAATCTATGGGAATTGAAACCTAAAATAAATTAATATAATTTTAATTTTTTATAATCAATGGTTTTTTATTTATAATTTCGATTTTAAGCTTTCCATAAACATTTGTTCAAATCTTTTTATGGATGCTAATTTATCAATGTGAGTGAAAATTCATACATAGATTTTACCATTTGACGCTCACACATGACAATTGATTATTTGTTGTACAATGACAAAAAATAGTTTGAGTATAGAAACACGGTCAAAATATGTTAATATTTATTTGAAAAATATTATAAAATTTACAATTATTTTTTGTTGATGGAGTCCCTATAGAGACGTGAGAGAGAGAGGGAGGGTGAAATAATCTCATATAGTGTTGTTGAACGGGGAATGAGGGAGTACTTCTCATCCTACTATGTCCCTGTAACATCCTTAAACATATATCGCATTTTCATACTCAAGTAAATTAAATAAAATCAATTTCATAAATAATTGAAAGAAAAATATAAGCAACATTCAAAATAATATAAAATGAAAAATGACATAGACAACCTTCAAAAGAAAATGAAGAACATAAGCAAATCAATATTATTAAAAATGAAAATGATCTTGTGGGAGAAAGGTAGATATAGTGAGAGAGAGAGAGAGAGAATCTCTCACGGGTGTAGAATGGAAAACGCGTAACACTTTCGATCCCACTATTAAAAATGCACCTAGATTAATTAAATTTTCATTTGAGAATGAAGTTTATAATTATTTTATACTTAAAGAGTCACTGTATAGTCCTGAGGATGAAGATGAGAGAAAAACTCAATCTCTTAATAGTGTATAACGGGAAGCGAAATAATATTTTTCATCTCACTTTATCCTATAGCATTATTAAATATTAATCATGCAAAATCTATATCAATTTTATCTTACTATTTTTAACTAAATTGTTCAAATAATATATTAAAATAACTACATAATTAATATTAAAAAAGAGAAAACATACTAGTTTTAATAAAAAGGGAAAGTGTCGAACAGTGAATTCGTGCACGGGTTAACATACTAGTTTTAATAAAAAGGGAAAGTGTCGAACAGTGAATTTCAATGGCAATACGCGTGAGTTAGACTCTATTTACTTATTTAGTCTTAAATATTCTTTTTTTTTTTTTTGTCAAGAGTCTTAAATATTCTTAATTAAGAAGCTTCCATGAACCACACTTTTGTCATCAAATGATTTAGCTAATGTTTGTGTAGGATGTTGGAAGATTATTTTTTGGATTTGCAACACGTGTATATGTCATCTTTCTTCACCCTCGTTTGGTCTTAGTTGGTTTAATTAAATAATGTTGAATTTAATGTTTAGACGGTTTCTAATTCTAGAATCAAATTACTACTACTTAATCATCATCAATATTTTTTTGGGTCATTGAAACCAGTCAGAGAGACTCTAAAAAAAAAGGACTGCCTTAGTTAGCTACAGGACTCTGGGAGTCCATTACAGAAATAATACTATCTACATCACAACTACGAAAGGAAGGAGGTTTTCATATGCATTTTTTTTAGTTGCGGCAGCTTCCACGTGTGCCAGGTGCTCACATTTTTTGTCGTCTGGGTGGAAGCTGGCGGCAGGGCTTGCTTAACCTCCTCGGGAGAGTGAGTTTACTTAGCGAACAGGCAGGACGCACTTGTTAAACATACTCAAAAAGGAAACAAAATGATAAAGTTAATGCTAAAAAGAAATTTTTTTATATTAAATGCACAAGTTACAAAAAATATTTCTATATTTATATGTTTAACTAGTGTATCGGGTGCACTGTTTAGTATTTTTTTTTTTTTTTAAAGTAATCTTCATCAATTAATCACTACTTAATCTTCATCGATTAATCATCAAAATATATTGCAGGTCCATGTCATTATTTTATTTTTTTAAAATTTAATATCCGATCTAAGGACTGACTAATCTTATGAGGTCAATTCCATCGTCCACTTGTGGAACTCCATATAAATCAGAATATTTTTTTTCTTATAGTAAGAATAAATACATGAAGAAGGAAGAGAGAAGTAGTGGCGGGAAAGGTTGAGGGATCTGGGTTTACTACAGTAAAAATATCACACTGTTACCCACAATATTACACCTTGGTCCCTGGCCATCCATTTCAAATCGACCGATTTATATTGTTTCGTAAAAAATTAATACAAACGAATCTCAATCGTTAATATTAGATCTGACGGTCTTGATTAAAAACAGCGTCATTATTGCATGGAAATTTACTGCAGCATATCCAATTCCAATATTGAGAGTCTAAAATTATTAGATAGACATTTTTTTCTAAATTACTTTATATAAGATAGACTCAATTTGATAGACTCAATTTTTTTCTAAATTACTTTATTGCATGGACATTTTTTTCTAAATTTTTTTCTAAATTATTAGATAGACTCAATTTGACCTAGTCTACCCAAGATGATCCCAAGAATAGTTTGCCCTAGGATTCAAAACCCCAGTCTTTTGTGGTGGCCGGCCAATCCCAACTCTCTACATCTTGTCGCTCTCTCAATTTTTTATGAATGAAACACTCCCTATTTATAGAAAAATATGTCTATTATTTTAAAAACAATCTTTCAAAATAAAACCAAATCTCTTTAGGCGTGCAGGCATTTCTGTGAAGAAAGAGGCACTGGTAAACTTCTTGACGGACCCACAAGAAGGGAGATCGACACTTCGTCCAGCGGATATCATGATGTATGGATGGGTAGGAGGAAAATATGCTTTTGTAGACTTGACTGGAGTTTCCCCACTTGTGGGACTAGGAGTTGGAGATTTTATTTTAGGACGGACAGCTCTCAAAGCTGCTTCAAGCAAAATGGCTAAAATTGAGAAGGCGTGCTCTAAAAATCAACATGTTTTTATTCCATTTGCATTCGACACATTTGGTTTCCTAGCACCAGAGGCAGTTGACCTTCTGAAAAGAGTTCAAAGGGTTATGCATAGCAATGTGGTGACGCCTAGGTCTATGGATGTAGTTTTTCGTAGGTTGGGATTTGCTATACAAAAAGGTTTAGCGGCACAGCTTGTTCCCCGTCTACCTCTCGTTGATGTGTAATTATTAAGTATATAAATATATATATAATTATAATCCGTTGATAATTGCAATTTCAGGAATAAAAAAAAATCTCCTATTGTTTTTAAATATATCCAATTTAAAAACAAAACAGGATCCAAGTCAGATATTCTTCAAAAATATATTTTTTTTCACAAAATCTTCAATATTATGACTTCCAATCTTCAGATTTCAAGGCATATCCAACAATTCTCCACCTTTCCTTTATATCAATGGTGATCCAATCAACCACTGCGCTGCTCTCTCCATCTTGAACCTTTATCCAAGATCCCTGGCCAAGTCCATGACCTAGGCGTTAGCCTCCACTTGCTTCCCGCAAACATTACCTCATTCCCTTCATCCCTCGGAATGTCTTCCGCTCTCATGAAGATCTTGCCTTCCATTGCCATAGGATTTTAGGTAGCCCCACAAGATTCACCGAACCCTCTTCAGACTCCGGACTTGTCAAGTCTGTACCCCCTAAAGAAACGCTTGGTCCCCACTATCATCGAATTTTAGATAGCTTAACAAGCTTCACCACCTATCTTCGACCCCATAGTGTACCGCTATGTACTCTCGAAGAAACGCTTGTCTCCAATTGTCCTTCGAATTTTAGGACAAACCTACAAGCTCCACTGTACCCTCTTCAGCTCCCGGATTGTGCCTTTTCCGTCCTCCTGAAGAATCGCTTGCCTCCGACTATCCATGGATTTTAGGACAGTCCTACAAGTCTCAACACCCTTTGACCCCCGGAATGTCTTCCGTACTCTCGAAGTATTGCTTAGTTCCAAACCAACCTTGGAATTTTAGGTGGTTCCACAAGCTGCAACATCAAACTCCCCTTGCACCTGACTACATCCCAACAGTCCTACAAGTTCCCAAGTTTGATGACGGTTGCTTTCAATTGCCTCTCAAGGTATTGAACTTCTTCAGCCACAATTGAAATGTTTCCCACAAGGTCTCCATGGATACACCCCTTTGGTTCAACACTACCACTCTCCTCCCTATCTCCGATTAGATACCCGAAAGTTAATGTTGACTATCTCCCATTATTTGAAGACTCCACCTCAAACTGAGTTTCCACCAAAGTACACCCTCATGCCCTTGTAACAAATAAGACCTCTCCAATTGTGCTTCTCCATTCAATGCCTCAACACATTTGTTTTGAATTAACACTACCCCAATTTTCACCTTCCACAACCCGTAGTCGTTACTCCCGATGAACCTCTCAATATCCCCCTTCAAACCCATGGCACTTGAATCGATTAATCCCCTTGCCCCATGGTGGGCGCCAATTGTTGTGAATTCGACAATAAACACACAAATAACAAACTGATGTGTGGGGCAAACGTAACAAAAACCAAAATAATAAGGATGGTAGAGATGATGATGCAATAATTCAAAGCAATAAACAGTGGAAGATAAAGAACACAATCAATTTGGAGGTGAGAGCAACTCTCTGTTTTATTAGAATCAAATAAGTCACTTTACAAGAAATTTTTAATTGAGTGCAAGGAATTAGCAAATCCTAATTCTACCAAAAACTCAAATCTCTTCCCGTAGCCAAGAGAATCAATTTGACCTAGTCTACCCTAGGCGATCCCACGAATAGTTTACCCTAGGATTCAAAACTCCAGCCTTTTGTGGTGGCAAACCTCAACTCTCTACATCTTGTCGCTCTCCTAATTTTTCTATGAATAAAACACTTCCTATTTATAGGAAAAATATATGCCTATTATTTTAAAAACAATCTTTCAAAATAAAACTAAATCTCATATTGTTTATAAATATATCCAATTTAAAAACAAAACAGAATCCAAGTCAGATATTCTTCAAAAACATATTTTTCCACAAAATCTTCAATATTCTAACTTCCAATCTTAAGATTTCAAAGCATATTCAACTAGTGGTACAAAGCCATTTTCAACAAAAGCGATTATACTGAATTTGGAGCTATTTCACATGATTGTAGAATTTTATAAGTTAATTTTTTTAAGGAGAATGTTAACTTGTGCCCTTAAGGCACATGATAAGAAGATAAATATGGAAAACATTTATTAAAGCATGTATATTATTCAATTATCTAAACATTAAATTTTTTGTATCATTAAATGCTACATTTCTATTTTTAGGTAGCTTATCATGTGCCCTTAGGGCACAAGTTAACAGGACCCTTTTTTTTTAACTTTTTTCGTTTTTCACCACCAGTTGAATTTGGTTCGGGGGTCAGTTCTGGCATCAAGTGGTTCCAGCCCCCTCCCGATCGCAGTTGCGGGGGATCGAACCGTGGTCCTCCCTACCAAGTTCAGCGTCAATCACCATCGAACCAACTAACGATTGGTTCCTTTTTTTAAACTTTAAATTTTATTAGAAGGCGAGCAAATTTTGTTGCTCCTATTTTGGAGCAATTAATGATTGCTATTACTCCTTCTGTTCCTTTTTACTTGTCTTTTAGGGCTAGATTTAGCGTTTCTATTTAATTATCCTTTTGGTATTTTACAGGTATCATTTGTCAATTATGCCCTTTGTCAATTACTTTTATCTTTTTCAATAAAACCAATTAATGCTATGGTAAAAAAAAGAGTTTAATAAGCACTCATCTTAGCAAGTGATGATGATGATGATTTAAAGGAGAAATTTAAGAGCTTCGGGCGATCCATACAAAGATAGGAATGTCACAAGTTTGTTTTAAGAAAAAGAATGTCGTGACGTGAATAACAGCTACATTTTCCGATCTTAAATATAAGAGCAAAATTAATGTCTTTATTTATTTAAAATCTAATATGTCTAAATAATAATATAGATTAAATATATTGTATTTTTAATGAATCTAAAAAATAAATTTTCTTTTATATTTAGCATCGGAAATAGTAATAATTTTCAATCAATAAATAAAAATCACATACTAAAACATAATGTATTGTCACTATATATTTAATATTTTTCTTAACACGTGTTCAATAAAATCTTGCAACCTTGTCATTTATTTTCTAAATTATTTGTATAAAAAGACAGGATGATTAATCTTCTTTGTAAAATGTATTTGCATTATCTATAAATAGACAAATTGGCTACAATAAACCAAAGTTTTGTCTCTAAAAAAAATCATCGTTTGACCATGTAGTGGTGTGTTAGTGCTACTGCATAATAATAATAATAATAATAATAATAATAATAATAATAATTAATTAGGACATTTTTGTTTGTTTGACCAAACCCAAAATGCCACCTTTCAAACTTATAATATTAGTAGTACTCTATTGGGAGTCAAAATTGTCGAGTTTGACCAATACTACGCAAAAAATAAAATAAAAAATCATCTGCATTTTGTAGGAACCTCAAGTTTATAGTCTAATTCTAGTGGGTGTCAAAGTCGTCGGTGTTTGACCGGCAAGTCGCCAAAAAAATTGGATTTGCATTTTTAAGGGTGGCACTTAAACAAACACTTTGTTTCATAGTTTCTTTTCTTAATAGTAGTAATTCAAATTAAAGCTAAATAAAAAACTATATTTTAAATTTGAAAATTATCTCAAACCTAAAATTAGTTTATGTTAGACGTATTATACTCAAATGGTTAATGAATTTTTTAAAATAAATAATTTGAATTTTCTTTCTGGTAGGAATAATTCTTATCAGATTTTACTTAATTAACTTATAGTCGAACTCTGAATTACAAGGTTTTTTTTCTTGAAAATCAGATATTTTTTTAGGGTACAAAATGTTCCTTGTCATTGATAAATCCATATGTTTATGCGTTTATTTTGAATTGTCTAAGAGTTTTAGCCAATTTATATTGATATTATTATTTTGTTGAAATGTTAAAATATAGTTTTTGTCAAAATTACAGTCATATATTGCAATTATGCTAAACACATTAATAATTCAAGCATATATTTTACGGAAAATTCTAACATGGACCACTTCTTCAAGTGGTCTATGGTGGACCATTCATGAAAAACCTTATAACGAATACGAATTTTACAAAATCCACCGTTGGATTGAAAGTTTATATCATATAGATCATCTATAGAAAATTTTAGAAAAATTGAAAATCATTTGATATGTTATTGAGATCCATTAAGATTAACGGTTTCTTAAATACTGTAAATCTTGATAAATCCCAATAAAATATCAAATGATTTTCAATTTTTTTATGGATGCTCTATATGATATAAACTTTCAATCTACCAATAAATTTTGTAAAATTTATATTCGGTAGATCACTTGTCCACGGTCCACCGTAGAGTATGTTAGCAAAAAACAAGTTTGCTTTCAAAAAATAGAGTTTCACTTCTATATGATGTTATGATCATGTTTCAGCGAGCTAATTCAGCAAATGGATTGTTCAAAAAAAAGTTTCAGCAAATGGAAGTTACAAAATTGTTATGATATAAAGGATATATGGGTAAGGGTTGGAGAAGATGTGCAAATTAAGAGTGAACCAAACATGGAGTATAATGAAATGAAGGAAAATTCTAACATGGATCACTTCTTCAAGTGGTCCATGGTGGACCATTCATGAAAAACCCTATAATGAATACGAATTTTATAAAATCCACCGTTGGATTGAAAGTTTATATCATACAGATCATCTATAGAAAATTTTAGAAAAATTGAAAATCATTTGATATGTTATTGAGATTCATCAAGATTAACGGTTTATTAAATACTGTAAATCTTGATAAATCCCAATAAAATATCAAATGATTTTCAATTTTTTTTTAAATTTTTTATGGATGCTCTATATGATATAAACTTTCAATCTACCAATAAATTTTGTAAAATTTGTATTCAGTAGATCACTTATCCACGGTAAACCACTTGTGAAGGTGGTCGACGGTGAAATTTGAAAATGTGATTGAAATTTTGATTTCCTCCTCTTCCTATATGTGATAATTCCCATATCTCTTCTTGTACTTTCATTTTCACTTCTATCTTGTAATGATTGACTTTCTTTTATTTGAGAAATTACATATTTCATTTTGTGTGCTTTCTAATTCTCTGAATAATCTGATGGGAAATTAACATATAATAATAATAGCAGAGTAATATGCAACAGAAATAAAATTTCTCAAACTTGTAAGAACCTTTGAGGATCAACAACAAATAATATAGAAGTCAATAGAACAAAATAAAAGCTTTAACGTGGAAAATCCTCGATGTGAGAGTAAAAAATCACAAGTCGTCCAGACCAAAGATATAGCTCAACTATAATCAAATAATGATACAAGACAGTCTCAAAGTGATGTACAAAGAAGTGCTAACAACCAATTAAACAACAAAGCACTAAAGCTTACAAACCAAGAACAAGAACCCGAAAATTCTCCCCCAAAACTGATGCATTGCGAACATATTTTCTCTTAAACCAGACCTTGTTTTCAAGATCCCAACGGTCAAAAGTTGGCCTCAGGTGTTGCGAATCCAACGGTTAACGAATCGGAAATCAATGTTTTAGTGAGGCTGTTGTGTGGAATACGAGATTTTCTTTCTCTTCTTTTCTCTCTTTTGAAAGGTTGTTCTCTCACAAAATTTACCGACTTTTTTTTATCACTCTCCACTTATACACGTGAGACATAATGAGCCCACAAACTTGAACTTTTCTCCACATAGGAAACGAGCCCAAAACCAAAGACAAAATTGTTGTGGCAAGTGTGAGTGAGTAAGTCCCATATTGCTTAGAATAATGAAGATTGAACACTTTATAAGTGAGAGAATCCATAAACCTAACACCTTAAGATTTTGGGTAAGAGTGTGGTGTCCAACTCACTTGTGAAGTTGTTCTTAAACTCAATGTGGATGATCCCCCTGAGTGTTCCCTCTTGGTGACCCAACATTATCTATTACATATGATTCCTCTCAAGTAGCACTTTATATCTTATTCTCAATAATTTATGTGATTTGTCACGTGAAAATTCTCATAACTCGTGCAAGGATAACAAGGCAATGGACAACATCACAATGTAATTCGATGGAAGAAACCTGAAGTCAGAAGGTATAAATGTAATGCTGATGCTTATTTTTCTTATCATCAAAATCGTGTTGGTTTTGGTGATGATGAGGGTCATTTTGTGCTCGCAAAAAACAATGTGGTATTCACCTATTTGTAATGTAGACGTAGGTGAAACGTTGGATCTGTTACACGCTATTAATTGGATGCATGATCTGCAATTAGAGGGAGTCGATTTTGTCTTGGACTCAAAGAATGTAGTTGATTATTTTTATAAAGGCCTGTAGCCTTCATATTATTTTTTTTTTTCATTTTATTTCGTACTTTAATCCAATAATCACTTAATGAGATCAATCATGGTGGAAACAACTCATTCCACATCATATAATTTTGGTCATTCTCTCATATGTATAGCCTTTTTTTACATGTTATTGAATATTTTTCTTATTTTTTATTCACTTAAACTTCACTTAAAATGTTAGTTAAAGATACTATGACCATGACATTTAATATAATAATAATAATAATAGAAAAAAAATCACATTATTTAAGAATAAACACCTTTTAATTTTTTTTTACAATACCCTTTAATATTAATATCAATAAATGTTCTTATCCACCCATTAGTATTTAGCTTAGAAAACAAAATACATAGAAATAAACTTGTAAAATTGTAACTTTATATATTTCAAGATTATATTTAAAATAATTTCAGTTTTTCTCTATTACACCTTACATCTGAAAATGATCTGAACCCCCACCAAACAACTTGGCATTAATAAAATAATTATACAACGATAATAACAAACAAATAAATAAAATTCAACTTTTAGGTAAGTGATAGTAATGGCATTGGCTGCTAAACTACATTGTTGACCTGCGTTCCTAAAACTGCAATACCTAAATTACCCAAGTGGGAACATAACACTCCAAAAAAAAACTCATATAAAAAAACTCATATGATTGCGAGTTTCCCTAAAAAAAGATTATTCATTATTCATTATTATTACTTATTAATAATATAAATTATTAATTACTAAAAATATAATTGCCTATTCGTTAGCAAGAGCGGCCGTGTTATGATCTACCCGTAATATTATTGAGATAACATCTCATTGTATTGCTACTTTATTGAATAATAAAATTATATAAATTTTATATTTGTTAAAAAAAATATAAATATTTGTCAAAAAAAATTAATTACTTAAAAATCAAAATCGTTATTCACATTATCAGATAATAAAATTACTATTATTAGCTATTTTAAACCATCTTTCCATTTTCCAATATGACTTAAAAATCACAAATATGTCTTAAATTACTCTTTTTTACCAATCTAATTTTTTTTAACAACTAGTATTATATCATCATATTAATTAAAATAAAACAAACAAGAAGATAATTATTACCAAAATAAAAAACAAAAACAAAAAACAAGAAACAGATTTGACAAAAAAAAAAAACCAGCAATATTGAGTTGGCTTTTCTTTCTAACAGAAAGAAAAGCTTTGAAGAAACAAAAAATATTAAAAATCATAACAATTAACAAACAAAAAAAAGTCATCATAAAGAATAAGAAGAGAGAGAAAGAAATGGGTTAATCAAATAGGAAATTAATAAACGACGATTGACGAAGTCTCGGCGAAACAAGTTGAAAATTTTGATTAAACCCATTTTTCTTCCTTTTCTTCACCTTCCCAAACACGCCTTAAATTCATTTCCTTTTCTTTCAAAACCCCAACTCAAAAAAACCCGACAACAACTTTGAAACTTTTTATTTCCCATTTTACCCTTCTCCTTATTCTTCTTCCAATTTCAATTTCAGATCCGATTCAAAATCTCAAACCCAGAATTTTCCAGATCTTAATATCAAACCCTAAAAACTCAGATCATGGGAAATTGCTGTGCTACCCCTGCAGTAGCAGGAGAAGAAACAACAAACAAGAAAAACAAAAAGGGCAAAAAAGAGAATCCATTCGCAATCGATTACGCTTTCAACAACAACAACACGACATCCAAACTAACCGTTTTGAAAGATCCAACGGGTCGTGAAATCGAGAATCGTTACGAGCTAGGTAGAGAACTAGGAAGAGGTGAATTCGGTGTAACGTATTTATGTACAGATAAAGAAAGTAGAGAAGAACTAGCTTGTAAGTCGATATCGAAGAAGAAACTAAGAACTGCTATTGATATTGAAGATGTTAGAAGAGAAGTTGAAATTATGAGACATATGCCACAGCATAATAATATTGTTACGTTGAAAGATACTTATGAAGATGATAATGCTGTTCATCTTGTTATGGAACTTTGTGAAGGTGGTGAACTTTTTGATCGGATTGTTGCTAGAGGTCATTATACTGAACGTGCTGCTGCTGCTGTTACAAAAACTATTGTTGAAGTTGTTCAGGTTGATTATTTTTTTCTTTCTATTTTTGATTTTTAATTTTGAATTTTTTTGATTGGATCTGATTCTGATGGTTTTTTATTTGATTTGAATTATTGTTGTTATTTTTTTAAGATTAGATGAAGATTTTGATTAGGATTTTAGGGGGTTAAGTTGATTTAGATTTATATGCTTAGTGTTAATTATTATAATTATTTTTTTAAATATGTTTGTTTTATGTTTTTATTTTTTAATTTTTAATATTTCAGCTGGAGTTTTTAAGATTATTTTTAATGAATTTGGTTATTAACTGATTTAGATCTTTTAGTGAAGTTGAAATGATTTTTGAGTTTGGTAGGAGTTTTTTTTGTTAAGAAGGTAATTAATTAATGGAGTTTACTTTGTTATGTTGTGTTAAAGAGTTGATTTTTGGGAAGCTTTTTTGTAATAAGGTAGTTTGGTTAATTGAGTTTACTTTGTTAAGTTGTGTTAAAGAGATGATTTTGAGAAGCTTTTTTGTAATAAGTTAGTTTAATGAATGGAGTTTACTTTGTTATGTTGTGCTAAAGAGATGATTTTGGGAAGCTTTTTTGTATTAAGTTAGTTTACTTTGTTTTGTTGTGGTAAAGAGTTGTTTTTGGGAAGCTTTTTTGTAATAAGGTAATTTAATTAATGGAGTTTAGTTTACTTTGCCATGTTGTGCTAAGAGGTGTTCTGTGAAGTTTACTTATTTTTTATATTTGGAAATTAATTGATTTATTATGTGAACAAGAAATGTATGTTATTGGCTGTTTAAATAGGGATTTGACTTTGCATAATTTGGTTTTCGGTTTGTATGCTGTGTGGATTCTTTGCTTTTCATTTGCATTGATGAGCTTTGGCGTGTTCCATTTTTTTTTTTATGCTTTTGTAAAATGGGAATTGGTCATAAACTCATGATTGTTTATTTTGTTGTTTGTTTCAGATGTGCCACAAACATGGTGTGATGCATAGGGATCTCAAGCCTGAGAACTTTTTGTTTGCAAATAAGAAGGAAACGGCAGCATTGAAAGCTATCGATTTTGGATTGTCAGTGTTCTTTAAACCAGGTAAGGCTTTTGGATGGGGATTAAGTTTGCATTGTTGCTTGATTTTCAACGCATTGATTGTTTCAAGGGTTTGCAATTTGCTGAAAGTTTGGCGTTTGATGCAGGTGAAAGATTCAATGAGATAGTTGGAAGTCCATATTACATGGCTCCCGAGGTATTGAAGAGAAATTATGGCCCAGAAGTTGATATCTGGAGTGCTGGAGTTATTCTATACATCTTACTTTGTGGTGTCCCTCCATTTTGGGCAGGTTAGTTTTTGTCTTGTGATTATGTGAATCTTGTTTATCGGCTTCTTAGAGATAGGAAGCTTAATTGGTCCAATTTTTAGTCACTGTGAAGCTCATGCAACTAATGTACTAAAATATGTTCAAAGAATAATAAGTGGATGTCACTGAATTCCGAGCTACTTCTATTTAATCATTACTTTCTTTTTTCGTCTGATTAATCTGGTTTTCTAAATGTTGTCTCTCTTGTTTGTAAAATGAAGAAACTGAGCAAGGAGTTGCACAAGCAATTATACGATCTGTTGTTGATTTCAAAAGGGATCCATGGCCAAAGGTTTCTGATAATGCAAAAGACCTTGTGAAGAAGATGCTCAATCCTGACCCAAAGCGGCGACTTACTGCACAAGAAGTGTTAGGTAGGTAACATGCAGTTCATATTCTGCAGAGTATTGGCATTATTTTTCTGTTTAAAATTTTCAACATAAAAATGTTATGATTGTAACATTACTCGCGTTCACTAAATGCAGACCATCCATGGTTAATAAATGCAAAGAAAGCTCCCAATGTTTCGTTAGGAGAAACAGTTAGAGCAAGGCTAAAGCAGTTTTCTGTAATGAACAAGCTTAAGAAAAGAGCTTTGAGGGTAATTTTCTTAGCGATATTTGAATGTTTCTTAGGGAATCATCCCTTAAATGTTAATCCATTTTACCATTTTCATGAGTCACTCATGTTTCTTCTGCAACTAATGTTTCTTGTATGAACAGGTTATTGCAGAGCATTTGTCAGTAGAAGAAGCTGCCGGACTAAAAGAGGGATTCAAGCTTATGGATACAAGCAACCAAGGCAAGATTAACATTGATGAACTACGAATAGGGTTGCATAAACTAGGTCATCAAATTCCTGACGCTGATGTCCAAATTCTTATGGAAGCTGTGAGTTTTACTTTCACCCTTTGCCTAGATTCCATTCTCCACATTTGATATTTAAAAATTAAGCAGCTTAGTCAAATTTGGAGGTCTCTTTAGTTTTTCCAGCAATACAATCTCTTTTGTTTCTTCAAGTTCTGACGTTTGAGGACTGCTGCTTTTACAGGGTGATGTAGATAGGGATGGATACCTAGATTACGGGGAGTATGTAGCCATTTCTGTTCATCTGAGAAAGATGGGAAATGATGAGCACCTTCATAAAGCCTTTGATTTTTTCGATCAAAACCAAAGTGGGTATATTGAGATGGAGGAATTGCGTGATGCTTTATCTGATGAAATTGAAACAAACAGTGAAGAAGTCATTAATGCAATTATGCATGACGTGGACACAGATAAGGTTAGTGAGTCTATTTTCACTCTAAAAATCATTTTCCTTCTATTTTTTGTGGTTATGCTTATAAAATAGTTTTTTGTCTTGTTTGACTTAACAAGCAGATATTTAGACAACTTTGCTGCATTCTTAAGTATCTTAAATTTCCTGTTTTGTCTTTTGTGCTTTGGAGGATACCTTATAGACAAGCTTTTTATAACTCTAGTGATTTTTCGGGACCAGTTTTTGATCATATACTCCCTTTGTATTGCAGGACGGAAAGATAAGTTACGAGGAATTTACGAATATGATGAAGGCTGGTACAGATTGGAGAAAGGCATCAAGGCAGTATTCGCGAGAAAGGTTTAACAGTCTGAGCCTGAAATTGATGAAAGACGGATCATTGCAATTAAACAATGAAAGCAATGAAGGCAGATGACGATTTTCATTAGAAAAATGCCAAAATTTACTTTTGGAAAAAGAAAACATGGTAAAGAAAGAAGTCTATTATTTTTTAATTTTAACTTTCTCTTCATTGTAATTCTTTTGTCCAACACCACCCCATTTTTGGGTGAAAAAAAGAGAGGATGTTGTCCCCAGCAGTGTTGCTATGCTCTGTTTGTATGTGTTTTTAATTTTTTTCTGGGTTTGTTGAGGTTGTGATGATAGGAAGACAAGGAGAGGGGTGGGAGAGACTGGACATGTCTTTATTTCTGGTTGTAAATATTTCTAAATTATCACGCTTTATGTTAACGTCGCATTTTTAGGCAAACCTTGCCTGTTATTTCTGTTATCAACTGCAATGCTAGGGCATAGCACCCATCAAAGGTGTATGAATTTGGATTGCATTATTTACCAGCTTTTGTAAAACAAGCATGGACTATTTTGATTAGGTAATTGATTAAGTAGAGGTTGTTTTCATTAATCAAATGGTAATGTACTATATTGTCTATTCGTCTTAAATTAAGTTCATTAATTGAACTATTTGTTTATGATGATTAATTATATGTGGGGTACTAATTTCCTACAATCACAAAATGAGGACTAAAAATCATAGTTTTTGTCGGGACCAAACTTGATAGGAAATTATATTATAGGGAGTAGGGACTAAAAATATGATTAACCATTTCTATTGACTATTGTTAGTTACCCTATATATATTGATTAAAGGGTGGAGTTTAACATGGGAAAGTTTAATACTGGGACAATTGATTTTTGACCATTAGATTTAATAAAGAGCACCACACGGGACAATTGATTTTTGACCATTAGATTTAATGGTTCTTTCTCAAAAGCTTCACAAAGCTATCAAAGGTAGGGGTGATCGTATCCGAACCAATCCAAAAGTAAAACCGCAAACCGAACCAATCCAAACCGAAAACCGCAAAAATCGCATTTGGTTTGGATGTATTTGGATTACTTTTTTATTGATCCGCAAACTGCAAAACCGCCAACCGCTAAAATCGCAAAAGCCGCGGTTAACCGCTAGAACCGCATTAAGTTTATATTATATTCCAATACCTCTTAAACTCCTTTAAGTTTCTATTATAATCCAATATACATAGTCTAATTATCAAGTCAGTCCACCAAATTAATGAAACTTCAAGTCGTTCTTATTTTTTGTATTGTAATATTACTTTAGTATTGTAATATTATTTTATATCAACAACTTTAATCGATAATGTGATGTTATTTTGGAACTTCAAGCTCTTTTTTTGGATATTTAAAATTGTAAGGTACTATAATATTATTTTGAATAAACAACTTTTATTGGTGTAATGTTATTTTTTAACAAGTTCATGTGTATGTCAAATGATCATGATAGAAATTTTTTATGCCGTAAACCGCCGCCACCGAACCGATCCTAACCGCATTGGTTTGGTTTGGTTTGGATGACTTTTTAAAATCCAACCGAACTAAACCAAACCGCATGCTTTTTTATCTCGCGGTTAGGATAATTTTTTCGCTCATAACCGAACCAAACCGCACCGCGAACACCCCTAATCAAAGGCATGGTAGAGAAAATCACATGTCCCAAGCTCCACCCACCACCACCACCATGTCTCTAAGTAAGTTATCAGATTACAGTAATCAAATCTAGACTAATCGACCCATTTAGTAAATTATAAAATGAATATCAAATGGATAGAGTAAGAGGTTTTGTTTCGGGGTGACATTACAAGAAAGAATTTGGCAATTTGCAGCACAGCACCACAACAACTTTCACAATGAAACTTTCAGACCATATGAAAAATGGGGTAGAAGATTCTTGTTTTGGTGGAGCAAAGAAAAAGATGAGTTGGAGAGGATGATGGTTGAATCTAGTGTTGAGAGTTTAGGATAAAGATGTGTTCTTCATTTGATCTAATGGTCCAAAACAACTTGTCCATGGTGGGTAATCGAAAAAAATTAATATTACCGAAGGATAAACCAAAATTCACTAAAATTGTAGAAGGTATGATGTCAATTGGTAAACTATTTTAACTAGTTGTGCGTAAAAAAAACTTATGATGTCAATTGGTAAATTATGTTAGTTGTGCGTAAAAATAGATATAAATAAGAGTTTAATAGATGTAGATCTACTTTGTTAATTTTTTCCAAAGTAATTACTCCCTCCGTCCCTTATTATAAGTTTCTCTTTGAGTTTTTCACGCATACTAATGTGAGATCCGTGCCAAGCACGAGCTATCAATTTATATAAGTTAAAATAAATTAGTATATGTTTTTATTTTTTTACACATAAGTTATCATAAATTAAGAATAAATTTAAAATAAACACAAAAGTTAACAATAATATTTAATATTTTAAAATTCGGACCAATCCACTGATTGAATGAATAATTGGTCTAGACAATGTCAAAAAATATGGAAAGAGTAATTTGTAACTGTGTTAAATTTAAATAGTATTTAATATGAAAAAGTGTTGAAAAATTATATAATTTTATAGGTTTAAAGGCATAATGCACAAACAATATAAAAACACTACACATTTGTCGAGATACCGTTTAAATCACTAAAAAATTATATTCCTTATTAATATATAAGTACGAATATAGTTTCATATAAATTAGAAAAAATCCCTCAGTATAAATTACAATTAAATAGACATTCATATTAATATATAAGTATAAATATAGGGTACATGTAAATTAAAAATATAAATAAATAAGATCACCTATTAATATATATATAAGTGTAAATTAGATCGCCATATAAATTACAAAAAAAAAACTCCCATATTAATATATTAGTACAAATATAGGTCCATATACATATAAATTAAAGGGCACATGTGTTATTTTGTGAGTATAAATCTAGACCTCGTAAAAATTACAAAAAATAAAATAAAAAATAAGCTCCCTATATTAACATATGAGTATAAATATAAGTGCTTGTAGCAATTACGAAAAAGGCCCCGTATTAAAATGATTGTAAATTACAAAAAAAGCCGCTCAAATTAAGTTATGAGTATAATTATAAATATAACGCTCATATAAATTACAAAAAAATAAAAACCTACAAATTAATATATGAGTATAAAGATAGGTCTCTTATTAAGCAAAAAAAAAGGGTTTCATATAAATTACAAAAACAAATAAAACCTTGTATTAATATATGAATATAATATAGATTTCCATAAAAATTACAAGAATTATATTTTGTATTAATATATGAGTATAAATATTGGCTTATGTATTTATATGAGTATAAATAGGATCTCGTATTAATATATAACTATAAGTATAAGTCTCATATAAAGTAAAACAATAAAATAAAATAGGCATTGGTTAATATATGACTAAAAATAAATGCCCCCGTATAAATATATGTCCTCGTATTAATATATAAAGTATAAATATATGCCTTGTATAAATTTTAAAAATATAGGGTCTTGTATTAATATTGTCAACATGAAAGGGTCTCGTATTAATATTAGTATAAATATAGTCCCCGTATATATTACACAAAAAATAAGCTCCCGTATTAATATATGAGTAAACATTTCCGATTATTGTCTAAATTACTAAAAAGACCTCCATATTAATATGAGTACAAATATAGACCCCGTATAAATTTAATATATAAGTACAAAAAGACATTTGTAAAGAGTTATGTATTAATATATAAGTACAAATATACTCCTCGTATATATTACACAAAAACATAGGCTCCATACTAATATATGAGTATAGATACAGGTTATTGCATAAATTATAAAAATTATCTCTATATTAATATATGAGTACAAATATAAACCCGATATGAATTTTAAAAAAATACTATTAACATATGAGTATAAATATAGATCACATTTAAATGGACAAGATTCTTCGCTTGTGTATGGTTTGGGTCCAGATTCTTCGCTTGAGGAGTCCTCTTGAGACTTAGGAAATTTTCTTGGTGGCCAAGTTAGTCTAACTTAGTAAGGAGAAGGTGTAGTTTTGTCCTAGGACATCTAGAAGTCTAGGGTTTGCTATGATATTGTAACACTGTTGGGATTTAGTATTATCAACAATGATACTTATATAGGTTTAATTGTATTATTGTCTTCTTAATTTTTCAATTGTGTAATTTTAGCCTCTTTAATTTGTTTAGCGATTATGATCCTCTATATTAAGTGCAACCTCGCTTTTGGGTTTTCTTGAGAGTGAATTTTGAGATGAACATCGGTGGAGGATATTGTATATGTACGGTCTTGACTACCCCATTTTTATATAAATATCTTGATGGAGAATTTTGTCACTCTTTATAGTACTAATGAACTCAATGAATTAATCTCTGCAGTTGTATGTAGAGAATATTCAATCCATAAATAAAAAATCATAACAATGGATTTTAAATGAGACTATAAAGGATTTTATTATAGAGAATATTCAATCCATAAATAAAAAATCATAACAATGGATTTTATTGTCTTCTTGATTTTTCAATTGTGTAATTTTAGCCTCTTTAATTTGTTTAGCGATTATGATCCTCTATATTAAGTGCAACCTCGCTTTTGGGTTTTCTTGAGAGTGGATTTTGAGATGAACATCGGTGGAGGATATTGTATATGTGTGGTCTTGACTACCCCATTTTTATATAAATATCTTGATGGAGAATTTTGTCACTCTTTAGTACTAATGAACTCAATGAATTAATCTCTACAGTTGTATGTAGAGAATATTCAATCCATAAATAAAAAATCATAAATGGATTTTAAATGAGACTTTAAAGGTCTCTTTACTCTTATAAATATTACTATAATAAATGTCTAGCTAGTTTGAGTAATTTATTGTTTATGAATCTTATGGGGATAGCTACCCCTAAAGTCATCTTTGTGTAGTTTTTTTCTTCTTGGGTTTAGGCCCCTTTTATATATAAAAAAAAATGGATCAAGTTAGTAACATTTAAATGAATCATTTCATATATTGTATTAAAAAGTGGTGTAGTAAGTTGTATAAATCTTAGTAGTACAGTTTTATGGATTAAGATTAATTGACACCAAGGTGTCAACATTTATTTGACATCAAATCTCATTCATTCATTTCATTTAATCCAATGATTTAAAACTATCACAAAAATAATTAATGTACATCAAATACTCCCTATCTCACCTAATTAAAAAAAAATCTTTATCATCATAAATGTATAATCAAACATATCCTATTTGTTTGTCCCCCGTAATTATAATTATGATATACTCATAATTTTCAATATATATAATATAATTTTTTTTGCAAATTTTATTTTATTTTTAACAGGCAAAAATGAAATATATAAAATCACAGAAACAGATAGCTTCCTTAGCACAAGGTGTGCAGAAGATAACTACCAAAGTTTACAAAAGAGTACAAATGAAACAACGATTCCCAAACATAACAATAGGTTCGACCACCAACAGTGGAGGTTAGAAACTAAAGTAGCAACCACCGATAACTCTGAATTTCTACAAATTTTATTCTTAGATGATGATTGATGGTTGTACCATCTTGGGTTTCTTTCATATATACCCGTAATCTTTTACAATTAATTCTTTTGTCAAATATAATTAAATAAATTGTAATTAAAAAAAATTAAAATGATTCAGCTAACATAAGAATATTTATGATTTCCGTCAAAAGAAAATGTATATGATTTGCCAGAACAAAGTGAACAAACTATGGTATGATTTCAACTTTTCAATATAAATTCTCAATTTTTAATTATATAAACTTGGCGTGATTTTTATTTTTTAAATATATAAAAAAAGTATGATTTTGTCATAAAAATTGAGCGAATAAGAAAATGGAAAAATATGTTGGGAATGTTTGATTATGCATTTATGTTGATAACAATTTTTTTTAGTTAAGTAAGATATAGAATATTTGGTGTATATTAATTAATTTGGTGATAATTTTAAACCTTTAGATCAAATGAAATGAGTGGATGAGATTTGGTGTCAAATAAATTTTGACACCTTCATGTTAATTGATTTTGTACCTAGTTTTATTCAGTTCTTTTTTGTTGATTCAAAACTCTAATAAAAAAATAAATTTTTGGTCAACCTCGAGTTTTAAATGGAAATTTTAGATAGACAATTAATTTTAGAAATTGTGAAAATTAAATTCTATTCTATAATTATTGCTAATAATTTATTGTTGATTTTTTTTAGGGAAATTTTTTATCTGTCTAGTAAATATCAATGGAGATGATGCATTATCTTGTGACTTTAAAATATTTAATTTTTTTTTTTTAAAAGATTATTTTACGGATATTAAGTATAAGATTTTTTAGTAAAAAAATTGTATAAAATTTTTTTGCACCAAAAAACTATAAGAATTTTTTATTTAGGAAAATATTGTAAGTGCACCAGTTCATCCTCATGTTTTAATAATTGTCAAAACACATGAAAATAGAGTAGAACATATTTTGGCAACATTACAAATGACTTGACAGCGAGAAACCTTTTTTAAAACTTTGAAAAACTGATTTTTAGGTATTATGTATCGATACATATACATGTGTATCGATACAAATGTCCTGAAATTACTTCAGACTGATTTTGAGCAATTTGTATCGATACATATATCACTTGTATCGATACAAAAGTGGTCACTCAGAGGCAGAAGGTCATCTGTGTATCGGATCATGCTTGCATGTATCGATACACACCCTTGCTTCTCAGAAAACCAGATTGTGCTTGATGTATCGAATCATGCTTGCATGATTTGATACATATCAGTCAAGATTTCAAGAAACTGATATATGTATCGATACACATACGTGTTTGTATCGATACATAGGTCAATATTTTCAAATTTACACGCTGGTCAAAGGGTTTGTATCGATACAAACCATCCTTTGTATCTATACATGTTTGTTAAATTTTGCCTAAATTTGCTCAATCCTATTTTCTCTATAAATAGCAATATGGCGTGTCATTGTAAAGTAGAGAAAACTAGTGTGAAAGATCAGAAAATGCTTTGGATACAAATTGAGTGAGAATTTGCATCAAAGGTTTCATTCATCACAAATTCATCATCTTCATCAAGGATTGCAATCAAATTGGATTTTGAGTATGGGATCAATTCAATAAAGATTGAGTTCTTGTGTGATAACGTTCGATACGGTTCGCGGTGAATCAGAATCGTAGTCGGGTTGAATTGTGTGAAGAAGGTTCTAGTGTTTCTCTCAAGTGATTCAAGATAGTGCGTGTCTTGAAGGATTCGACAACAAGAAACGAAGGACTCAGCTGGACGATCGGGTGCGGTTCGGCACAAGGTGGATCGTTGGAATCAGAGGGCGAAGTTTCGTTGTGTGTCGAGGTTATTCGCATTAGTTTACATTTTGTGTCGTTATAGGTGTATAAGATTCAATTGTAAACTGTGCACTCTTAGTTCATCAAGTTTTTGATCTATAAACTCTCAAATAACCCGTTTGGTTATTTGGGGGGAGACGTACTCGGACATACGCGTGGACGACGCGAAATCCGAGGAACTCCCTAATCACATCGTGTGTCTCTATCTCTCTCTCTCTCTCTCTCTCTCTCTTTTATATTTCGTAATTTCGTTAATTTGTTAATCGATTGAATTTTTGGTGTTCGTATTGGTTCACAAAAATTCAATTGATTCTTGCTTGATTGTGATTGATTTGAATATTGCTTGGTAACTTGTTTGGGATTGATTTTTAAATTGTTTAATTTGAATCGATTTTGAACTCGAACATTTTCGTGTCCTTTCAAAACCGTTCAAGGCTTATACTACCTTTCCTTTGGTCAATCGGTGCGTAGACTACCGATCTGGTGGCTCTTCCGCTCGCTTGATTAATTTGAAATAATTTTTTAAAAACCGCATTATTTTAAGGGTCACTTATTCAACCCCCCATTCTAAGTGATAAGCCGAGTAGTCTAACAAATATATGTATACAGTCTATTAAATGTTGTGTAGATGATGATGCCAATTAATAATTAGCTTGTTATATGTGATTATATTTTTGTAACGAAAAAAAAACTTTTTATATATGTAAATTTTTGTCAAAATATATGCAAATTTCTACCATAGTTGAATGTAAAGACTAAAGAGAAAACTTTCAATCAAATATATTACGGAGGAAACTTTTTTCAAAGCACCAAAGAGAAAATCCAAGAAGTTGGCCGATGTACACATAAACTATTTTAATAATAATTAATATTTGACAATAAATGTTGTCTAATTAAGACTACATTAAACAATATATTATTGAGGCATTACAGTTAATCTTCTCAAAAACATTTTTTGACTAACATGCATCTACTTTATAATTCATTTCTCTAAAAAAATCTACATAAAAAAATATGCCAAAATGAAATCATTCATCAATGATTTTTGTTTTCAACTTTGTGACACATCTCAAAGTGATCTTGAGATTGAAGAGACACTTACCTTCTCTTCATATATTTCTTTATGATAACATTATTGAAAAACAAAAGAAGAGAAAATGATCAATAGAATAGAATAAAGAAGAAAAAATTAAATAAAATTATAAAGACAACAAATATGAGTGATAAAAGAGAGAATAAATTGAAGTAGCAAAAATAATTCACTGAATTGTAATATTCGCACAAAGATCATATATATAGAGAAAAAATGGAGATATGAATAATTTTGTCTTTATTATGCAATTAAAATCATTTATAACAAATATGACCAATTAGTCAAAATGATAAATTAAATGATTCATCAACAATCAATAACATTCATATATCACACGTTTTTCAAAAGGAAATTCCATGATTTTTTTTTGTCAAGCCATTATTCATTTTAAAAAAATAAAAAATATTTATGTTTTACCTTTTTTCATTTGTTTAAATCATTTAATCCACGAAAATTAAAACAAAAATTGGTTTTAAAATTTTTTGAAGTTGAAATAATAATTGAAATATTTTAATCAGAATTATTTGAATTATTTCCTTTTTAAGTAGGCAACTTAATGTAAGGCATATTTTATTCCTTTTTGAAATAAGGCATATTAGAATATAAGACATATGCCATTTTATTATTAATTTTTAAATGATTTTGTGAATTATTAATATTAAAAAAATAATTTAACAAATAATTTATTTATATATAATTCGTGAATTATTAATATCAAAAAAATAATTTTACAAATAATTTATTTATATATAATTATATAAACTGGTTAAAATTTTTAGAACATATTTTTAATTCTTTTATTTATGTTTTCAATATTAATCACTTGAAATTAAAAAAAAATCATGATGTATTTATTTTGTTATTAAACAAAATCGAATTTTTTTAATAATTACATGTTTGAAATTTTATTATTTGAATTTGAATTGTTTCCTTTTTAATATAGAAATTGAATGCAAAATCTTGAGAAGCAATGTATGGAAAGCATTTGAAAAAGACCATTAAATAATACCTTATAAAATTTGTCTCATTTGTATAGTATTAAGATTAAGAAAAGTTGATAGTGTAATTAATGAGTACTTTTTGAATATCACAATTACTAAACTGTCCTTGGTGAAAAGATGTATATGTAGTTGACTTTTTGTATTTCAATACAAAGTACGATTATGTTTGGAAAAATAATAATAAATGTCTTGGAAATTGAAAAGGGATTTATATTTAGAGATAAATTTTGTCTTTGAAATGATGCTTATAATCAGGGACGGAGGGAGTATTTATTTAAAACAAAATAATAATATTTACAAGTTTTAACTAGTTTTTTTAATAGTTTTTATTAAAAAAAAAAGTGTCTCAAATAAATTTTAAAACTAAATGAGAAGTTATTTTGAGGTGTTCATCAAGATCATTATATTTTATGTTAGAAATAAACTAGAGTGCTAAAGATAGAGAGTACACGAATTTTGTACTACTCAATTCATGTGTGTGTCTTTATATGATAATAAGAGTCCTATTTTTAGGACACAAACAAGTAAGTGAATGAACAATGGTAATGAACATCCACTCACTAGTGGGAGTTATAGTAAATGGAAGGGATACGATAGACATCCACTAACATTTATACTAATTATTCATAACACTCCCCCTTGGATGTCTGTCAAGGATGCGCCTGATTAAAATCTTACTAGAAAAAAAATCAATGAAAAAAAATTCTAGTGAAGGAAAAAGAGTATACCATCTTTTTACACAATATCTTTATTTCTCCCCATCAACCATACAACCATCTCTAGAACGACGAAGACCAATATTTCTTCCGGCAAATGAACCACAATTTTCTTGTATGTTTTGAATTATAGAATTCAACCAAAAGATCTAGTTTATTTTCACACTCTTCTTTAAATTAGCCGTGCTTGAAATATTATACTCATGTTGAGTGTTTTAAACTTTCAACTTGAAAGAGTCTCTTTTTAGAATGAGAAAACCACAAGTTTATTGTATTTGTAAACTCATAATCCTCAATAAAAAAGCATTCACCGCTTCCTTGATTACATTGTTTCTCCAAGATACAAAACGTATGTTTGCCTATGTTCTGATACATGTATTTAAAAATATTGACAAAAACAAAATACCATACATATAATTAACAAAAAAAAAAAAACACTAATGTCCTCGTTTGATGCACAATCATTCTTGAGGACATGATATATATTAACATCAAGTGACATCACAATCATTCTACTACACAATAAATTAGATTTGTCCAATCAAATTATTTTAATACATTTGCTATATAAGTTTCTCGATGCACAAAATCTCATTTAAATAATAAATTTTCAAAACCAAACAAACTTTCATGCGTCATATGCAATTTCAAATCTTTCTATACTCAACACATTTTAGGATCTCTTCTGGAGTCCTAATAATGTTTACATTATCAAAAAATATATTATAATAAATTCATTTCCAAATATTTAGAATAGACATATGATGTCATTTCTTCAGTTCAATGTATCATAAACATTAACTCTTTCAAAGAGTTTCATATAATCATCAAATCAAGTGAGCCTTACAAATATATTGTAACATATATTTCATATAAATCTAGCCTTTCAAGTGCTATTAAACTTAATCAAGCAAGAATTTTGTTTTTTTAAATTCACTTCAAGTGAATATGTCTCATCAAAATAAATTGTAGACATTTACCATCCACTTTGATGAACATATCAAAATCTATAAGTATGTATCTTGACAGACTTGGTTATGTTTTCCAAGTTAGATGACAATAGCTCTACTTCACTTTGATGGCTAGTTATTTTTGCTAACAGTTGTACCTTTCCTGACTTGAGTTGATTTATGACCACCTTTTGCTTTTCTCCAGTTCTACACACTTCCTCATTTTTGATACACGGAACTTTGTAGGCTAAGGCTAACTCCTCATACGTGAGTTCTTCATCACTAGATTCATTATCAGAAAAGCACACACATATCATGGCACTCATATGGTTTGCTGCTTCTTTCTCCAACTCATTGTCAGAGTCATCTTCATCAGACCAAGATACAAATAAACCCTTCTTCTGTTTCTTCAGATAGGTAGCACATTCAGATCTATTGTGTCCATAGCCAGGGCCGGCCCCGAGTTTTTGGAGGCCTTATGCAAAGAAAAAATGTGACCCTTTTTAATAAATAAAAATGCAATTTTAAAAAAAAAAAATTTATCCTTGATTTAAATTGCAAATAGCATAAATAAAATAAACATTCTTTAAATTAATATAAAAATTCATAGTATAATCAATAATAATAAAATATTTCCTAGCTACTTAAGCTGAGTCATTTTTTGAAGTAAATTCATTAATTAAATACTTCCTACAACCTTAATTATAAGCAAATTTCTATTTTAAATTCCTTGGATAACCAATGTATTTGGCCTTAACCATAAAGTAGATACATTCGTTTTTCAATGAATCTAAAATGTAAAAATATGCTTATAATTAAGGCCGGAGGGAGTAATGTATTAAATTTTACACCCCTCAATCTATTAATACTAGTACTCAGTAAAAGATATATGTATCTAACAATTTGGCATTTGTAATTTTCCGTAATATATTAAATTTTACATACATAAATTTACCAATATTACTATTATATAAAAAAATTGAGGCCTTCGTTTCTAGGAGGCCCGATGCCACGGCACATGTTGCACATGTGTCCGGGCCTGTCCATAGCCTTCACATTCATGACATTGAACACCCTTGCCCTGATTTGACTTGTCATCAATTTTAGTTTTTGCTGATGTATATCCTTGTTTGCTGATGTCAGGCTGAATGTTCTTCACATTCCCCCTTGGTCTTCTATCCACCTTCTTCAAGATCTTATTAAATTGTCCTCCATGTAGAACTATAGCATTTGAGATGCCTTCGTGATTGTACAAGTCATTCTCATCTTCCTCATTATCAGCACTAAAGACAAAGGCTATACCTTTACCTTTCTTCTCAGTCTTGTCACTAAAAATCATCTAAGAGGTTTGGAGAGAGCCCACAAATTCTTCAACTTTCATGCTGGAAATATTTTGGGCTTCTTCAATAGCTGTCACCTTCATGTCAAATCTCTTAGGTAGGGGTGTAATTTGACCAGTTTGGTTTGGTTTTGAGTGAATCCAATGTCTGAACCACTGAACTTTCGATTGGTTCGGTTTTTACTGTTTTTCAAAAATGAATCCGAACAAAACTCGTCGGTTTGGTTCAGATACTTTGATCAGTTTTACATCGTATTTTTTTCCGATGTATTTCATGCTTTTTATTAGTGAGGGATCATAACTTAAAATTAGTTCATTCTTAATATTTTTTTTAAAAATTTCTTCCCGATCACAATGTACATATTCAGTTTCACTTTCACACTATGTATAACATATCTAGATGTAAACCTATGCAATGCACATGTGTATGTGTTATTTGTGTTTTGGTATTCAACGATGTTGATGCCAAGAAAGAGAACAATGAATTGGTTTGACCTGGAAATTTGAAATAAAATGTAAGATATTTCTCTAAATCAGAAAGGCAATTCATGCAGTATGAGCATTTTAAGTATGTTTTTGTATGCCCTCTAAATTCGTTCATTCATTCTCTAGTATTTTTCCAATATCTACTTTAGCAGCTTTCTTATGTCAAACTTGATTAGAATGAATTCGCTTCAAGATTTAAAATTTGATGTCATTGTTCAATCCATGTGATTCATAAAAACTTATTATGCATCCCATGTGCCACAATTTTGGCATGGAAAAAACTTTCTTCATTACTCAACATGTATACCTCAAAAAAGTAACATTAATTTTGTTGATATTCAAAATTACACTTTTAGACAATATAAAAGATTAACGTTTTTCTTAAAGTGAGGGGTAAAAGTAGTGCCTTTAGCTATATTTTTAATTTGATCCCCTTGAATTAATTCTTGATGGTGGTAGTTAGCTTTCATAAATCAACCAAAAATTCGAGGTGAGATGAGGTGAGGACGAAGAGAAGTAGGCAACTGTGAATCTGTAATGAATGTCTGTTTCTAAATTGGTGTTTTCAGTTAAGGTAAATGTAGTGATATTTTTTTATAAAGGTACTCGGGTCAAATGTAGTTGGGTTGACTGCCTAAAATTTTAAAAAATTAACATAAGAATATATATTGGTTTGGTTCGGTTCAATCCAATGGATTTGAAAATGGAACCGAGAACTGAACCAAACCACATCGGTTTTTCATTGGTTCGGTTCGGTTTTTGATTCGAACCAAAAAATCAAATTTTTTTTACCGGTTTGGATTGAATTGGATCATCGGTTCAATTGGATTCTGATCCGCTTACACCCCTACTCTTAGGTAGAGACATGTGGATCTTTTTCTCAAGCTTAGCTTCAGACAACCTTTCTCCCAATGAATAAAAGGAATTTGCTAAATCAAGAAGTCTTCTTCCTTCATTCTGAGAGCTTCAAACTTTGAGGTGAGTAGTTGAAGTCTTGAGATCTTCACCTTAGAGGTACCTTCATGGGTTGTCCTGAGTATTCCCCAAGCATCTTTAGCAACTGTGCATTGTTTGATCAATCTAAACATGTTCATGTCCACTCCATTGGATATTGCATTCAAATCTTTGGAGTTTCCAAGTGATAAGGTGTCTTCTCCTGCAGACTATTCTTCTTCTGGTTTGAGTTCCTCAGTATCAAAACCATTAGTATCTTTGACCTTGGGATGCTCCCAACCCATAAGCACATCTTTCCAAGTTCTACTATCAAGTGACTTTAGGAAGACAATCATTCTTGACTTCCAATAGTCATAGTTGGTATCATCCAGAAGATGTGGTTTATTAACCAGTGCTCCATCCTTGTCCATAATGTCAGAAAGTATCTTCCCTTGAGCTCACCCTAAAACATGCAGGGTGCCTACTTTGATGCCAATTGAAATTCTAGTAGCAAGTAACATATGTGCGACACAATGTGTAGCACTTTAGGAATATAAATATGATGTGCAACCTAATGTGCCAACATCATGGACATACTGAAACATGATGAACAAGGTAAATAAAGTGCAGAAAGTAAAATAACACACAATGAGTTTGTTAACCCAGTTCGATGCAAACATCACATACTCTGAGAGATATCAATCCAAGAAGGAATCCACTATGATAGTTTTAATTCAAATCCCTATGTAAACCTCGTTTACGACTTATCACTTAAACACTACCCGTGCTAATTCTACTTAGGAACTCATAAGTATGAAAACCTATGTTCACTCCCCCTCAACCTTACAGTAGTAAGGATTTTACAATCAATAGACAAACTCAATAATGGAGACACACTCCTTGACAAAGAACCAATTCCTTACTTCAAAGCTTTGGAACGATTCACAAGAGTTTACAACTCAACTAAACAGTCCTTGCACTTGTATCAAACATGATCCCAGAGAAGGCGCACAATAAACAATGAACAACAGAAAGACTAAATCCTAAGAATCAATTTGTAAACAATGGATTCAGTGAGAAATTCAAGTCTTCTGTCTTTCTTTATATAGAACGAGCTTCATGGGCATGGATCTTCTAAACGACAGCTGGCCATAACAAATTTATCTTGAGATAAATTTGATCCTTATCAAAATATTTTGTTTTAAATATTTTGATCAAAGATGGTCATCTTAAAATAAAACAGAATCGATGAAGATTATCTCGTTTCTTAGCGTGCAAGTTAGCGTGAGTTTATTTTTCAAAACAAATCTTTCAAAAGATTACACGCAAAATAATAACAAAAAGGCGCATGTTTAGGACATCCAGGTGTGGATCCTGATGTGCCAAACATCATGCTTCACATCTTGGACATAGACTTATTTTAGCAAATGAAGCCAACACCCTAAAAACCTAACACCATCAAATAATTTCCGATTGATGTTAAATTTAATAGACACCTTAGTCCACATTTCTCTTAAAATAATAAAGGCTTAAATATAATTTTGGTCCCCATAATTATGTATTGTTTTGAAGAGCCCCTGTAAAAAAAATTGATTTTAATCCCTGCAATATCTCAAAACTTTTAAAATAGCCCATGACTAGATTTAGAGCTGGCGTGATTAATTCTTAAATATGCTTTTGGTCCCTGCAATTATGTCTTATTTTGAAAAGAGCCCCTGTAAAAATAAAAAATTGATTTTAGTCCTTGTAAAAAAAATAAAAAATTAATTTTAATCCCTGCAATATCATCAAAAAATTCAGTCAGAGGCTATTTTAAAAGTTTTGAGATATTACAGGGATTAAAATCAATTTTTTTTACGGAACTCTTTTCAACAAGACATAATTACATAGACTCAAAGCATAAGTCAATAATAAATCTAGAGATCTTTGCATGCATTTACATTCAAGCTAGTATTTGATAAAAAAAAATAAAAAAATTCAAGCTGTTATCAAATAATTAAGGCGCCGAAAACTTTTTAAGGTACTGCTAATTCGTCTCACAGTTTTATTTTTTAAAGTTGTGTACTATTTGTATGAAATTTTTTATTGAATTTAAATTTTATTTTTTTGTCATGTTATTTAAAAAACACGATCAATATATTTGAATTGAATGTGTTCTCTGTGTTGTTAATAAAGGCACTTAAATTCATTTGTTTTACAAATTTAAATATACAATGACTGAGAGAAGAATTTCGATAAAAACTTCCTAAAATGTTTCTTATGGTGGTTTAATTCTATTAACTAAAAAAATAAATATGTTGCAACAAAATAAGAAATTAATTTATAAGAATTTAAAATTTCTATATATGTTTATCATTGAGCATTGGTTTGATTTTATTAGTTGTATATGAAATGGCCTTAATAAATTGCCATATAAGAAATGGGTAATAATAATTATAGAATACCACATAGTCAAATCAAATGATAAAAGAAAGGATGACATTTGGAAAATGTATCACGAGAGTAACTCTATAGATAACTCGTTTTATTGCTAATTCCTAAATTTATGATTAGTGTCCGTTTTGTGTTGAAACAATTATCATGAATAGAATACACTAAGTATATTTATGTAAAAAAAAATTGGCTCAATCAATCCTAAATCGAGATTATAATTAAAAAATTTCTGAATTTGTTCCTAATTTTGATTTGATGGACAATTTAATGAAAAATATGTGATAATTTAATTTTTTTTGTCGCCAATAACAAAAGTTCATTATTCCATTACATGATCTCTTTGTCTATAAATAAATTTTTTTTTTTATGCAAGCAAACTTAAATTCCTATAGTATTTAAATTTGCAATAATAGTATTGTAAAAAATTTGTAATAATATTAAAAAAATCTGTGTGATATTATTGCAACAAAACATGCTTATATAATAATAATAATAATAATAATAATAGTAATAACAAAACGTAATTACGATATATTAAAACAAAAAGATAAGAACAAAAACAAAATAAGAAATATTTTTCGATCATCACTAATTAATAAGGAATATATTGCTTGCATAAAACGTATTTTGTAAATATATTATGAAAATATAAATATGGGTTAAAGTGTATGACTTTTTTTTAAAAGATTAAAATATAACTAAGGTTTAACTTTTACAATTTTTTTAAAAATGATTTTTTTTAACAATATTTTTTTTGAATAAGTTTTAACAATATATATATATTAATCAACTAAACTCCCCTCAGCACAAGGTGTGTCAAAAAACAGACTATAAAATTTTTAAAAACATCATGAGAAGAAACAACACGAAAAACTGAGTAAGTCAATTTTAAAATGAATTAAAGAATGTGTTGAAAAGTGTACCCAAAAAAAGGGATGAAATAAAATACATATAATACAAAAAAATATTAAATAATTTTAACGTGTGTAAATATATGGAGTAATCTTATGTAAATATAATTTGTCTAAAATATAGTAAAAAAATAATTATCATTTAAATAATAGTATAATTAATATTTTTACAAGGTTAAATAATATGACTAAAAAAATACATATGATATTTCTATATATTTTTTTACCCAATAGCACTTAAATTCTTATATGATATTAAAATTTGCGATAATATTAAAAAATAAAATCTGTGTAATATTATTGCAAAGTTTAAATAATACGTAATCACAAAGTTTAAAAGAAAATCTGTGTTAAATAAAATCTGTGTAATATTATTGCAGAGTTTAAATATGTGATATATCAAAACAAAAAATAATAACAAATCAATGAAAAAAGAAGAAGATAAGAACAAAAGGTAATAATCTGAGTTGTAATAATTCCCACAAAGGAAACAAAGATTTGCGTTCGCCAATTTTGAGGATGTGATTTTCTCCAATTTGTAATAGGGGTTTCTTTTCACTCACTTATACTAAGGTACGTATATTATATAAATAAAGGAAAATCGACTTATTTGTTTCTCACTTCTCTTTTCTTTCTAACCTTGCCGCCACAGAAATACTTGTCATACGAAAGTTGTAAGACAATGAAGAGGGCATGTCATACCGAAAAAGATAGACTCAGCGATTTACCTGATACCGTTATCCTTCACATTCTCTCATTCCTTAATACTAAAGAAGCACTACAAACTTTCATACTCTCTAAGAGATGGAAGAATATCCCAAAGTGTCTTCCAATCCTTAGGTTAAGTTCCTTGCTCTTTAAAATTCCCTACATTTTTGAGAATTTACTCTCTCAACTGTTGTCTCTTTGTGATAATTCAACTACACTCCACACGGTTGATTTTATGGAATCTCATGATTTCGTGGAGCCTGAAATACTCAAAAGTATTGTAGAACATGCTGTTTCACGTAATGTCCAGAACTTACGAATTTCTATTACTTGTGATATTCAAGAGTTTCCTTCTTGCTTTTTTTCATCTCAAACTTTAACATCTCTCCACCTCTCGGTTCACCATAGTATTCAACACAGGTTGAAAATACTATTTCCGAGTTCTTTGAAATTGCCCGCATTAACTAAACTGTCTCTAAGAAACTTCTACTTTTCCTCGGGCGATGATGATGATTGCTGTGAGCCCTTTTCGGCCTTTAACAAGTTGGATACTTTGATCATCAAACATTGTAGAATTCTAAATCCACAAATTCTATGTATATCAAGTACAACGCTTGTCAATTTAACTATGCATGGATATTATTACAATTACAAATTTGTGTTATCTACTCCGAATCTTTGTAACTTTGCTTTTAGTGGTATTCCAAATCAAAAACTATTTGTGAGTGATCCTTGTTCTATTAATCACTTATACATTAATGATGTAAATGATACTAGAAGAAACAATGTCATAGAGGATGGTATATTTCTACTCATCTGGCTACATCAGCTTACTAATATCAGATCTTTGACCGTCTCTTCTAATACTCTTCAGGTTTTTGCTATATTTTTACTTTTTTATTTAATTGCTTGTATATTGTAATTGTATTGTATTATGAGTTATATTATCTGTTCATATTTCATTGAATATAGGTTCTCTCCTCCCTAGCTCCTGATTTGTTCAAGATTGAATTCACTTCCTTGCATCACTTGGAGTCACTACGAGTAGAATATTCAAAGCCATATGTATTAATACCTGATGGAGTAGTTGACTATTTGATTCAAAATTCACCTTTAGCAACAGTTAACATCATACCATTTGAAGATTAAGCAGGCACATTGGAGCAATTTAATATGCACAAGTGTTTGCAAGAGATTGGAATCTGTCTACTATCTTGAAGTTTGGAGACCCTATAACAGGATTTATTTATTTTTCTACATTCAACTATTTTATTATACTTATAATTAGTTCCTATTTTATTTCATGTATTAATTTGACATTCAAGGGTATTTACTATATATAATTAGTTCCTATTTATGTATTGTTATCAATTGAATGCGATGCAATTATTTGTTATACAACTATTCTCTAATGTAATTAGATGCATTACATAGCTTCAAGATCTCCCTTGATATGTATGATTCAACACTTAAAAATTTGGCCCTGTTTAAAATATTGATTGATGAACATGTTATTTTTTATTTTCCTTTTTATACTGCAATCACTAAAAATTCGGTTTAAGTGTTGTTGCCAAACTGAGGCGGAGATTGGGCAGTACATGGCCAAACTTACTTCATATATTATTTAATTTCTAGTACTGAGTTTGGTACCAAAAGGGAAAGAAACTATTTATAATATTCCTATTTTTATGTCTATTAAAAACGTGTTTTGTAAATATGTTAGATTCTTACCTTATATAACATAGACTATAGTAATTGTCTAAAATATATTAAGAAAATTAAAGTATGGTTTAAAGTGTATAATTCTTACCTAATAATATTATGATTAAAATTAAATACATATCACACAAAAAAATCTCGGTTTAACTTTGAAAAAATAAATTAATATAAAAAATGTAAGTTGAGAAATACATAGCACTTTTTAAGCTATAGCATAAATGTTAAGAAAATATAAACTAATTGAATATACAAAATTATTTTTATGATTCAAAGAAAAATTATAAGATATATGGTTTATTAGGGGTGGCAAAACAGGTCCAACCCACTGGATCGGTTCGTTTATCCCGCCATTTTTGGCAGGCTTTGCCTAAGTTTTGAGCTCGACCACTTTGATTAACCTGCTCCGCCAAACCTGCTTAAAAAGTGGGGCGGGCTGGGACGCGAATTATATCAAAATATAAAATATATTTTTTAGTAAGGAATAGAATAAGAGGATTCAACCCAATAAAATATAACACTTATTTAAACTAAATGTAAGTTTTTTTTATTCATTCATTCATACAACCGGTGCTAGGAATGTTCATTGAAAATCATAAATTGAACCCAATTGTCGAACCGAACTAAACCGAACCATAAATTTATGAATGGAACCAATAGTTTTGGACAATTCATTAACTGTGAACCTAACCATTAATAGCCGAACAAAATCGTTTGAACCGAACTGCATAACTTAAAGTGAAAAACTAAAAAAATTCTCAAAAAAAGTGATTGTGCTTAACGGTTTGGTTCGGTTAATCGGTTAATTGAACCATAAATACAGTCATGTGTGCTTAACAATTCGGTTCGGTTAACCGATTTATTTAACCACACTACAACATTTTAGGTCTACCGCAACGCCTAAATTTTGGGATGTGAAAAAACCGTTCTCGTAGAGTGTCAAAGACAACGCTTTTGATAAACCGTTGTGGTAGCATATGTATTTTTTACGAATTTTACGCTACAGTGGAAAACCGTTATTATAGATGAAACGAGAACGGTTTTTCGTCTATTCTCTACAACAACAATGAAAAACCGTTTTGATATATTTTAAAATTTTTATAATAAAAAATAAATGTAAAACCGTTCAATTAGATTGGATGAAATACAAATAGAACCGTTTCCATTGATATTGGTGCAAAATATTTGTTACCACTCTTTTTTTTTTGGTAGAACAGAAAAACAAATTTTAATTTTGCTCAAGAAAAACAAATACAATAACACTTTAAATTTGTTTGTTTTTTTTTTTTGGCAAAATAACACTTAACTTAGAATTCAACAAATAACACTACTCAGACATAAGAACTCAGAATCAATTCTTCTTCTTGTATCGATCAGAACCCAAACGATTTGCCCCAAATTTCTTCTTCTTGTTCGTTGTTCATCCTCAAATCCGTTTTCCCCAAATTTCTTCTTCTTCTTCTTCTTCTTCTTCTCAAAATCGATTTGCCCCAAACGAATTCTCCATCCCCAACTCTGAGATTGAATCTCAGAAATTGCTTCTTCTCAAAATTGATTTTCCCCAAACAAACCCTAACGCGATTCTGCTGCTCGCAAAATCGATTCCTCACGACGAAACCTAGCTAGCCTCATTAGTCAAAACGCGAACTATTCTTCTCGTAAAAACGCGCTCTAGGATTCTCGCAAGGTACTCTCTCTTAGTTATGTGATTTAATTTTTCTCTGTTTTTTCTTTTGTTTTGCTTCTGCCATGTGTGTTGTGTGTTATGTTTTGCTCTCAAAATTCATATAAACTAGAAAAGTGGCTATATGATCTTTTTGACTTGGTCAAATCTTTTTGAAACCTGTTGCATCCATTTGATGAATTACTTTAAATGTGTATAAGTGATTAATGATAAGCTTTAGTTGGCTAAGCATGCTGTTTCTGAGGGTACCAAAACTGTCACTAAGTTCACTAGTTCTTAGGCCAGTTGTCAATTACCTTATATTTCATATATTTTTGCTAGCAAAGACTAAACACGTTTTTACTAATGATGCTCGCAAATTAATTTTGTGTTGTGTACTTGGTTAAATTATTTTTGCTAGCAAAGACTAAACACGTTATTACTAATGAGCTGAAACTTGAGCATGTACTTATATATAGTTACAACTAAATATAGTCCAACTATATTGTATTTTACTTTTTAGAGATTGCAAGTTTTGTTGGAAATTGTATTCTCTGCAGAATGAAGAACGAATTTCCATAGAATTGGCTTTGTGTGAATGTGAAAGACCAAACAATGAATGTTGTATTGTGTGAGTTAATTTTACATTACAATATTACATGCTTACATTTAAATTGTTTTTAAAGTATGTGTGAAAGCACAATATTTGATTACTCTAAGGGTTTTGTCTTGACGATGTTATTGCATGCTATCAATACTAGATGACTGGTAGGCTTTATTAGAATAGTTATGACTTGTCAAAAGAAAGTAATGAATAAGACAATATCCACTTGTCAATCTTAAGACAATATCCACTAGTTTTCCCTCACAATATTGCAAACCAAGATTTATATATTTATATATGTAACTTTACCAGTTTTCACCTTCATCAAGTGCTCACGAATAGGACAGTGGCTGTATGTAGGTTCTGTGTAGATACTTAACCAAAAAACGGCTACAAAAAATTAATATGACTATTTGCCTATTAAGTAGATTACAATGTGATATTTATTGTTTTTATTGTGATTTTTTTTTTTAAGTTTAGGAGAGTATTTGTCTACCAATTAGTCCAGGGATCAATCCCCTGGGTATGAATTGGCAAAGACCCTTTCTGTGTGGGTACACCATATAATTTCAGATCTAAAACTCCTCGTGAGTGAGTCGTTTCTTGCGATGGTTGCAATTCAACCAGCCCTCATGAAACACTGGCCTCAGTCCTAAGCAATGTCACTCCATCCTTCCCCATTGCAAACAAGTTGTTCTTTGTCTTCCGTGGTGCTATGATCGTATTCAAACTCTGCAGGGACCAACAATCCGCCCTGTTCCCAACCTTCTTCTACTCTTCATAGTTCTTTGCTGACCCATTCAGAACTAATTAGTGGCTGTCTTACTCGTCCCACCGACCTTCAGCAACCTCAAGCATATCGCGCAGATCTGGGATGAATTCCTTAATCAAGGCTCTTTCAAACATCTTCCGTGTTGTATTGTGATTGTGATGCTACCAAGATTACCTTCATTTCCTCAGTCACCCAAATTACTTACATGGATCCAACTGTTGACTTCAAAATACCAATCCAACAGGATCAACCACCCGTAAGAATCTTCCTTTCCGTCAAAGATTGGGATCAGTCTCTCTAATATCACTGGCTATCCCTCGACTAATCGTCTTTATTCCCCTCTTTAAGTACATATTTCTGGTTATTAGCTTTTGCTTTAACACAAGTTGGGTTAGTTTGACGATTTAGCCATATAGCACTACACAGGTTTGTCTATTTTTATGTAGAAGTTTGTTTTTGCATTCAGTTAGGCAAAGAGTGGTTTTCTATTTATTGCTCAACTCTGGGGTAGTCAAGAAATGTATTCTGATCTGCATTTTCCTTGTTATTCATTAATAATTACTAGTTCATATTTTTTTTATACCTTCTATATTGTTTTTTGGTGTATTTCTATCTGTGGTCTACATCATACTACCACAATGTTCATGATTGATTAAATGGCCTCATTTAATTTCTTCTTATCAATTAACCAATCTATCATTTTAAATTTTATAAATCATAGATCCATCCACTAACCATTAAGTGTTTCAATTAGCTTTATACTATATCTTTTTTTATTTTTTCTTTTTTGACACAACTTTCCGCTGTCTATTGAATTGTAATATTTGTGAAATCCCACTTTTTTAATTAAGAAGAAGTCATTATTAATTAGTATTAGTTTCTCAACCGTCTATAACACCTACATGTTTGATGCATTAACAGCTGCTGTTTCTCCACCGTCTCAAACTCTGTCTTTCTTCTGATCAAGACATTTGTTGTTGCTTAAGAGACAGTATCTTCAACAAGGTATGTTCCATTTTTCATTATTCATAGACATAAATAGATGCAAGTGAAATTGTACGTAGTACATCAGAAAAATAATTGATTTATTGAAGTATACGAATGTCATCTGTTAGCCTAACCACTCAATATGAAACTCAATTTGATCACTCCTAACATTTATTAAAAAAACATTGAATCTGAATGTGTCAGCCTAACAGCCCGATATTTATCTAAAACTAAATGTGTGTACCTAACCTCCCAATCTGAAACTGAAACTAACTGTAGAAATAGGAATACTATGTACATACTATGTACATATAGGTACTACAAAGTATCAGGTTTTATAAATAAGGGCCTCTATTGGGGCCTTTACATTTTAATCTAACATTAACTAACTGATATGGGAGGTGTACTTAGTCATGATGAGGGCCTGGTGATTGGGTCAAGCCCAAGGACATGGATGGTATATTCTAGAAAGAAGAAGAGAGGTGACGTGGTTTAAGTAAGTTGTGCATGGGATGCATGAGCAAAATCCCTATATATCAGCTAGCAATGATTGTGGGGAGGCAGGGAATTATTCTGTTATTTTGATAGTGGGTCACCTAGTGTGAGTGAGGAAGCGCATGGTTAATACAATTATAATCTTTCCATCATTATTCTGTTATATTCATATTACTATTACTCATATTCATCTATAGACCCATCACTAACTTCCCTTTGAAGTTATTTCCATATATAGTAGAGTCCTCGTAAACTCGATGGACAGGGAGTGGGCAAAATCGGCTAGAGAGAGTGATGAGTTCCAAAATGGTCTTGATTTTTTTTCTAGATTATGCCTACAACAAAGGAAAACCGTGCGGGAAAGAGATTTTGTGTCCTTGTGTTAATTGTTCAACTTCTTCTTAAAGCCATTGTGAACCAAAACATCGCAAACATTGATACCGAGGCAATTGCAGCTTTGATATCAGCTCCTACAGCTGATGCTAACCGTTCTTCAACATCAACACATGCTCCAAATGATAATGAGGTAAGATTGAACTATATTTTTTTTGCTTGATACAACATATTATAGTTTATAGGATTCAATTGAATTGCATAGGCCTGATTGTTAATTTATGTTGCTATAATTGGTTTAGTATGAGCATTATTTTTTTTTTTATTTGGATTTCTTTGTTATGGTTAGACTTGATTGGAACTGTGTAGCTCTTAGTTTAGTTGTCTGGTTGTGCTTTGTTGTGTTTTAGAGATTTGAGTGGACTAGGATGCCAAGAACGAAAGTTTTAAAAAAAAGCATGAAATGAGGAGTTACACAGATTAGATGAAAAGATAGAAGTTTTAGATTTTACTAATGCCTCTTAGACTTGTCAATTTCTTTTTCAGTTTTATATCTTTAATAATAGATTGTCTTCGAGGTATTCAGTTATAGATCTTTGGCATCTATTGTGTAGATATGCCAGCGGCTTCTTCCACTCTCATAGCTAATATATTTTTGGCAGCCTTCTCAAGTAATTACAATAGGTTAATTCCACGACTTGATCAGCTCGTGACCTCACATAGCAGCAACTCCAACCGTTGCACTAAGGCTTCCCCCTAACTGTCTAGTAGTTACATCTGTTTTAAATTCTAAAACTTTTAAATAAGGAAGCATGACGAGAAATTGCTCAAAGAATTAGCCGAAAGTTCTTCCCAATTTTAAAGTTTTTCGCATATTTTCGTGAATCATACTATACTCTCGCACTATTAAGCAATTTTCATTAATTATATTACTTATATTTTGCAGATGATGAATAATGATGGTATTAATGAAGAAGTGCAGGATTTTGAAGATGAAGATGAAAATGTTTAACTTTTTGTAATAGGATACATTTTGAAGATGTTAGTTTGATTGTGAATGATTCACATTAGAATATACACTAAAGTTATAAGTTTTATTTTGAAGATATTAGTTGTAATGTGAATGATTGACATTAGGATATACAATAAAGATTCAACAGATTAAGTTGATCAATGTTATTTTGATATATATATATATATATATATAAATGAATCACAATTATTTAATTTGTTATGAATTTTTTTAATTTAGGATCATATTGAAATTATTGGTTTAATATAATATCAATAATTTATTAGGTTGATAAAATGAAAATGATTTACATCATATTAGATAAATATTTGTAAATTTTTAAAATAAAATAGTTTATGCAACACTGAGAAAACATTTTTGTAGCTGAGAAACCGTTGTCGTAGCAACTGAGGAGGTCGTATAACGAATGGTCTATTAAAACGGTTTTTAATTGGGCAACAGTGGAAAAACGTTTTCGAATCTGAGAAACCGTTGTGGTAGCTGCTGAAGATGTCATATGGCAAAGGGTATACCAGAATGGTTTTTTATAGGAAACGGTGCGAAATTGTTGCAGTAGTTGATGAAGAGAGGGTCTACCAGAACGGTTACATATTAGGAAACGGTTTCTAGGCGTTTCTGTAGCATAAAACCGTTATTGTATCTGCTGAATAATAGCACCTACCAGAACGGTTTTTTTTGTAGAGCAACGACAGAAAACCGTTTTTAAAAACCGTACGAAACCGTTCTCCATTTCGACCAATGGCAACGGTTTTAAACTAAGAACGCATAGAAACCGTTGTTTTTGGGATTTTAAAAACCGTTCTGGTAGGATCTTTAAGAGAACGGTTACCTACATGGCGTTGCCGTTGGGAAAAAACCGTTGTGAAAGGCTAAGAGTACGCCTCAATACAGGACGGCTTAAAAACCGTTCTCTTAGCCTATCGCAACAGTTTTTTTACATTAAAGAACGGTTTTTTGCCGTTGCTGTAGACTGAAAATGTTGTAGTGCCAATAGTACAGTTCAGTTCGATTTACCTGTAAACCATAACAATTCGGTTCAATTTTCTCGAACCATTGTTATGGTTCAGTTTCAGTTCGGTTCTTTGAACGAACTGAACCATGAACAACATTAACTGGTGCCAAAATTTAGTATTACTTGTTGCCGCGTTACTCTTTTACTACACATATTGTTCGTGCCTACTCTTTCTTATCTTTTTATACTTGTGTTACTTCTTCACCGGATTTTTAGTATAAGTTACTATTTTTATTCTATTATTTGAACCAACATCACATACGCCGGTTCACATTTTCCCCTCATTCATTACCTTAAACACATAGTCAAATTCTGCTTTGGTGATTATAGTGACTGCAGGCTATGTGTTTATACGTATATGTTAAAGGACTTATAGTATATAATTAATGGACTTATGTTAGAGATATTTCGAAAGAAAGATTATATATAATATAATTAAGTTATCTAGTGTTATAACTTATAAGATCATTTGATGAACAATTTTTTTTGTACCATATATCGTAGATGTATTGATTTGATGTTGTCTTGGTGTTTCATTTGTCTCATAAACTAGTTTTTCCTCACAAATTTGTTTGTTTCCTTGTTTTAAAATAATATTAGCGGTTTTTGTAACAAAGTGCCAAATAAAAATAAAAGTAAAAAATTTGATTGATGAGTTGACCAGCGAACTAGGTTGTCCGCCAGTAAACTGGACGGGCTGTGATTTTAGAAATTTTTTTCTACCTCAACAATTATCTCTTTATCCCAACACTTCAAATTGAAATGACTAAAATGTCATCATATATAAACTACAAGAGTAAAAAAAGTCACTTTTACCATTTTTTTTAAGAAGTGCATCGGTATAGGAGAGAGCATATGAAAAGTAAATTTACCAGCACACTGTTTTCAAAGTATATCGGTTTGCAAATTAGTATATCGGTACAGTTTGTTTGAGTGCACCGGTATGAATAGTCGAATTCAAAAATGTGCTAGTGCGATTTTTTTTTTTAGCTTTTTTTTTTTAAAAAATTAATTAATAATTAACTTCTTTTTTCAGTGGTACGTATCAGATTACGAGATGCTATAATTCATCGTTTGGGAGGCTCCAGCCATGGAGATTATCTTCAGCATCATGCAGACGAGCGGCTGCCTGTGCAGGCGGAGCCTGCGCCTGTGGGCTGGCCTGGAGGACCGAATGATACGAGTGTTCTGACGCGATACGATCAGAACGTTGTTCGCCATATATGGTTTGGTCAGGTAATCAATTGTTTATTTGGTTATTATTTGTTAAGTAATAGGATATCTATAGCCTTTGAACAAGTTTAGTGTTGAAATATTACTGATAATGTTTTCTTTTAAATATATGTAAGAACGTCATTGATGACAAGAATTTCTGCAGTATTTTAGGTAGTATTATTAGTAGTAAAATGACCAAGACAGGCCCAAATATCAACAAAAACATGAAGAATCGAGAAAAAGCTTCAAGACAAGGTGAAGATACGCAAAAGACAAAAAAAAAAGCCCAAAAATGAAGAAAAACACCCCATCGTGTCACGATAGCACTCAACGTGACACGATGGAAGCTACTTGTTCGCCAAGACAGAATCAATTATATTTTTGAAGAAAATCTTAGCATCGTATCACGATGAAGCTCAACGTAGTACGATGGGATTGCTTGGTGACCACGCTGATCAAACGCTCAGGATTCGTTATAATTTTGAACTGAATCTGCCCATCGTGACACGATGGACCTAGCGTGTCACGATGGCTTGTTGAGACCCATTACGAAAAATATAAATATAGCCTCCATAATTCATTATTTTTCATTCAGAAAAAAAAGAACTTTCTATTTCTTTTGGAGAGAAGTTCGGAGGAGCTCCATGGGCATAGTTTTCTCCCCTTACAGGAAAACTAACTCAGCAAGGTATGATTTCTTTAGGCTTTTTATAGTTAGATTCTTGTAATTTAATTATGTAGTCTTTTGTAATAATTCCTTAGGTTGTGGTGGAGAAGATGAACTCCCCGATGAATACTTGGGTCATGTAATTGAGTCAAAGTTATAATAAATCGCATTTATAAATTATTATTTGTTATTTGTTTTCTTGCTTTAATATCGTTAGTCGGAATCTGGCCGGATAAACGGCAACGCCTTAGAATAAATAATTAGGGTTTACTTTAATAGTAGCATATTAGGGTTCTCACTATTATTTGTCCGGAACTAGTAATGAATAACACTAGATTAAAGAAACGGCAAAACAATCTTGAACTATTTATGACTTCATAATTAGAGGAAGAATCAGGAACTAGTTGTAACATAACAATTAGAAACTGAATAACTGTAACTAAGATATAGGGGTAATGGATGGTCATAATGCATGTTTGTAAATAACTCTACCTAGTAATTTAGGGTATGTGACAAAGCGAGGTTAGACTCTCGTAGGTACCTTAGTTGCAAAAGTAGGGAGACTTTTCCTACATAGGGTAGCAGTAAGGTGCTACTAAAACAAGGATAGAATCGACGCCCGATAATAATACGAATGACTATGTTATACACCGATTATGCCAAGTATGAAGGAGGGAGTAAGTTCAACCACCATATCTATCCTCTATGTCTCTGAATCAAAACTTTTACTTTTCTTGCAAAGCATATCACTCTTTTATAAATTAAAAACTTTTTTCCTAAAAACCAAAGCGAATGCAAAAACACACGAACTAGAATAGCATTAGCGAAGGTTTAACACGATCCCTGTGGATACGAACTCATTCTAGACACCTAGAGTGTGAATTATTGCTCGACGACAAACTGGTCCACTTGTCAGAACGTAGTCAAGCTTTTGGCGCCGTTGTCGGGGATTGTGTTCACAAAACTTTGTTAGAATTATTCTAGTTTATCAAACAATTTTAAAAATACAAAAAAAAATCAAAAATCAAAAATCAAAATTTTTTGTTAATGATTGTGAATTTAGATCTGTGAGATTCTGGCTAAGGCAAAGTCAAGGTATTTAAGCGATCCTAGTGATCCACCTCACTTACCTGAGAATTTTCATGGTGACAAAGACACATGAAATAAAACCAAACAAAATACTTATAAATATCTTTTCCAGTGCTACTGATGGTATTCATTTGTTGTGCTTGATAAACAGATATCCTGGAGTTTGAGTACTTCGACGAACTAGAGAAAGAGCTAAGGAAAAGACTGAGAGCTCTAAAGCTAGCAGAATCCAGTAATCTCGAGAAAGAAGGAGAGCCTACCACCAAAGTCATGGGGGACGAATAAAGAATCACTATAGGAGATTACTGCAAGAGGACTGACAATGATCAGATCTCACTGGGGTTCCAGCCGGCAAACCCAGCTAACTTTGATATCAAAGGTAACGTTCTTACAGGTTTGCGGGAGAACCAGTTCGACGGCCGCACCAACAATGATCCTTGGGATCATTTGTCAAAGTTTTCAGAGACTTGTCTGAAATTCTGGTGTCAAGTGTCAGATGTGTAGCACGATGTGTACACTTTAGGAATCGTACGATGTGTAGCCTAATGTGTCAACATCGTGAACAACTGAACTTGATGAACAAGTAAACAATATAAAGTGCAGGAAACAAAAGAACACGTGAGTTTGTTAACCCAGTTCGGCACTTATAACAAGCCCTATTCTGGAGGATACCAATCCAGGGATGAATCCACTATGGTAGTATCAATTCAAAGCTAAACTCCCCCGTTTACAACTTCTCACTTAATCACTACCCGTGCTAATTCTACCTAGGAACTCCTAGATATGAGAACCTCTGCTCACTCCCCCTCAACCTTACCCAGTAAGGATTTAATAACAAACTCAGTTGGAGACACACTCCTAGACAAGCAAAGCACTCGTACCTAAAGGCTTAGAGTGTTGCACAATCTAACTCCTTGCTTCAAAGCTTTGGAGAAAGACAACTAGAGATTACAACTCTATAAACTCAGTCCTTACTTGTATCAAAACTATGATCCAAGTGAAGGCTCACAAAGAACAAAGAACAACTAAAGAACTAAAACCCTAAGACTCAATTTGTAGACTTAGCTTCTTGATTTCAGTTGATGAATAATTGGTCTTCAGTCTTCCTTTATATAGAACAAGCTTCATGGGCTTTGACGAGTTGGCCTTGATAAATTTTGCCTTGAGATTTATTTGATCATAATCTTTTAATTGTTTGTTTCAAATCTTTTTGATCAAAGTCGGCCAATAAAATAAAACAGAACCATGAAAGATTATCTTGTTCCTTGGCGCGAAAGCTGGCACGATTTAATTTGAAAAACAAATCTTTTTCAAAAGATCGCGTTTAAATAAATAAAAGCGCGTCCAGTAGGGCGTCCAGATGTGAACCCTGATGTGCCACACATCATGCTCCACATCATGGAATCAGGCTTATTTTACCAAATGAAGCCAACACCCTAAAAGGTCTCAACAATCTCCCCCTTTGGCAAATTTTGGGCTAAAATAATCTTTGAGTCACCCAACTAAACTTGGAGAGATGTGCAGACACATCAGAGGCATGCAGCAGCGGATTAGAGCCTCACAAACAAAGAGAGAAATAAACTCTCACAAGATAGGAAAATAAATTCCCAAAGACTGAGAAAAATAAATTCTCAGACACATACAAGCATGAGATTCCATGCACACATAAGGGAGGGTAGCAAACCCAGTAATAGTCTACTCCCCTTTGAACTAGAGCACCTTCCATGTACTCCCCCTAAATCTCATATTCCCTATAGGCTTCTTCAGAATGCATGACCTAGAGAGATATAGAGAAGTTTTAAACTTGGCTTCTTAAGAATGCATGACCAAGTTAAAACTCACAGATGTGTCAAACATCACACAAATTAACTTCTACAGGCTTCTTAAGAATGCATCACCATGTAGAAATTAGATAACATCTTCAATTGGACTTCTTAAGAATGCATCACCCAGTTGAAAATGTACAGAAGAGGTCTTCAGAAGAACATGCTTTAGAAAACTAATTCTTCAAAAATTTGTTGATAAAATATTTGAAGAAAAATAAGCATGTATACCAGATGTGTAGTCAGATGTGCCACACATCAGAACTTCAGAAGTTGGAGAAGCTTCAGAAGCTGAGCAGAGCTTCAGAAGCTGAGCAGAGCTTCAGAAGTTATAGAGCTTCAGAAGCTGAGCAGAGCTTCAGAAGTTGTAGTGCTTCAGAAGCTGAGCAGAGCTTCAGAAGTTGTAGTGCTTCAGAAGCTGAGCAGAGCTTCAGAAGTTGTAGTGCTTCAGAAGCTGAGCAGAGCCTCAGAAGTTGCAGAGCTTCAGAAGTTGAGAAAGTTTCAGAAGTTCAGAAGTTCAGAAGTTGCCCCATGTGGATGAATAGAATTTAACTCTTTTTCTTAATTCTCGTCTCAATTCTCTCGTTCTATTCTCTCTAATTTCTCCCAAAATTATCACATTGTCCCAACACATCACAATTTGCTGCAGTTAAGACTTCAAAGTTGTTCATTTTAATTTTTACTCCCCCTTTTTAGCCATAAATTATGACAAACATACTGAGAGTAAGTAACACACCATAGAATGCAGATAGCATGAGATGTAGAGATGATGGTGCATGAACAGAAAAAGGCACTCAGGCCATTAATAGTGCAGAACAGGCACGCAAAGGTGCATCAGAAATCCAGGGCATAGCCCACAAAATACAAGCAAAAACAAGGAAATACTGAGTACAGGGAAATATTAATGAATTACAATAATTCAAATATCCTGGCTCCCATCAGTTTCCTCAGCTTCAGAGTCATTGGGCTCCTCCTCCTCCAATTCCTCATCCTCAGCCATTGTTTGCTCATCCTCAAGCTCCAGTCCAGCAATGACTGCCTCCAGCTTGGCCTTCTTCTCATCCAGAGCCTTGCAAGTCTCCTTTAAAGCAGCAATCATGTCTGTCCTAGACATAGCATTGTTTGAGCTGGATGTGTCCACATCAGGAGTCACATCAGACTGCTTGAGACTAAAAGAAATAGCAGACTCTCTTCTGCAAGACAAATCATCCTTGCCCAGAACATCAGGTCTCTGGCTCAATATGATTCCACACAGTAGGGAAGGAAATGCAATGGGTAGTTTGACAGCTAGGGTTTTGGCATGTTTGATAGTCTGATCAAAAATATAAGTACCAAAATCAAAGTTAATTTTGTTACCTACAGTATAGATGAACCTAGCCAAACCTGTAGCCACATCACAGTTGTGTGTGGTAGGCACCCAGTTAGCAGCAGCAATCCTGTTCAGGATGTTGTAGATTGGAGTGAGCTTGCTTGCTTGCAATTTTCCCTTCTTAGGCCAAGTCTTGACCTTTCCAGCTGTGATGGCCTTGATTATGTAGTTGTCATTTGCCTCCATCTCAGCAAAGGGCTCCTCACTTCTGCCCAGATACTTGTTGATAACAGTGGGAGAGAAGTGAATTTCTTTACCTCTCACAAAAACAGTTTGGTATTCCTTGTCCAAAGGATTGTCACAACCAGCAGGGATGTTTACCAAAAACTCTTTGACTACCTTCTCATAGCAGTCACCTAGTCCAGTAACAGTCTTCATCAAGCCAGCACGCTTGATCAACCTCATAACTCCCTTGCACTGCAAGGCTTCAGCACTGAGCTCCCTCTCCAGAGCTAACCTTCTATGAGCAATGTACTTCCATTTTCCAGCATGTGCAGGGTTGTGGAAGGAAATCAAATCAACTGGGATGTCAGGAATTCCCTGAGGAATTTTCTTCTTCCCATAGCTCTTCTTCACAGCAGACTCAATGTGAATCACATCAAGCTCCATATTGCGTTCCTCAGCACATTCTTCCTCAGACTCACTGATGTGAGCTACATCCTGCTCCACATCGTACTCTGAGTCACTTGTAGGTGGCTCTTTTCTTTTCTGAGTCTTCTTCTTTGCAGGTGGAACCACAGCTTTACTAAATCCCTTCTTGGGACCATACATGACTTGCCTCTTAACAGGCTTCTTCTTCTCCTTAGTAGCAGCAGGAGAAATCTCAACAACAGCAGGACCTTTACCACTTCTAGTCCTTCTTGCAATACTCTCCTCAGTAAGCTTCTTCAAGGGGATGTCAGAATTGTAGCCTTCTACATCCACAACAACCTTGTCAGACTGGGTATTATCTTCCGGTTTCTCAACCTCAGCAGGTTGATCTTCTTCAACAAATTCCTGTTCAGGAGAATCAGGAATGACAGCAGGTTTTTCAACAGCAGCAGTCTCTTCTTCAGCAGGAGACTCTTCTTCACCTTGTGGCAATGATGTGTCAACATCTGCCGCAACATTAGGTTCTTGCAGTGCTTGGAGCACAGAATCAATGATCTTCTGAGTCAAGGGATGTCTTTGACTCTCAGGGATCTTCACAGCAGCCTTCTCAGGGTTAGGGTTTGAAGAACCTACACCCATAGATGCTTCAGCATTTGCATCACCAGATTTTGCAGGAAGAGGTTCAACATGCAGACTTTCCATGGTGTGAACCCTCTTTGCTGAGCCAATCTTTGACTTCTTGCTTTTCTTCTTCTTCTTTTTGGATTTTTCTGTGGAAGTAGAAGGAACAACATCTTCCCCTGCAGCAATGGGGGTTGATTCCCTTCTTGATCGTTTAGACTTCTTCTTCTTTGATCCAGATGGCTTGATCATTGAGACAGGAGTGGCATCGATGATCATGTCACCTTGAATATCTTCTTGATGTGGGGAATTTGGTTTTGGTGATGATGGAGGAGTGTTTGTTTTTGTGGAAGGAGATGTTTTGGTTGCAGTAGACATGATGATGATGATGATTTAGTATGAAGATTTCAAAGAAAATTGCAGAGAGATGAACAGAGGTTTTGAGAGAGATCAAGACAAGTTCTTGGTCGTTTGAGTGTTAGAGAGATGAATGTAGTGATCAATGTGGTAGGCAATAAGAGAAAATCTTGAATAGACGGATTTCTTGAAGTTTTGATCGTGAAATAGCCGTTGAAAAATTTTTTTTTTTTTTTTTTTTTTTGTAATGATTGCCTTTGGATTGCGTGCAACTATGGATGGAGGGAAAGAACAGGTGACCGTTGCACGTCTAAATAGCTATTATGGCTATTGATCCTCAAAGAGGCAAATACCTAGTTTGCCCCTTAACACCTCAAACCTATTTGCATCTAAAGCCTTAGTGAAAATATCTGCCAGTTGATTTTCTGTGGCAACATGCTCTAGAGTCACAATATTGTCTTCAACAAGATCTCTAATGAAATGGTGACGTATATCAATGTGCTTTGTCCTACTATGTTGGATAGGATTTTTGGAAATATTTATAGCACTTAGATTGTCACAGTATAATGTGAGCACATCTTGCTGCACATTGTACTCACCCAACATCTGCTTCATCCAAAGTAGCTGAGAGCAACTACTTCCTGCTGCAATATACTCAGCCTCAGCTGTAGAAAGAGAAACACAATTTTGTTTCTTGCTGAACCATGATATAAGGTTGCTTCCCAAAAAGAAACATCCACCAGAAGTGCTTTTCCTATCATCTGCACTTCCTGCCCAGTCAGCATCACAATAACCTAACAATCTTGTGTCTTCACCATGAGAGTAGAGAATTCCATAATCACTTGTACCACTGACATACTTGAGAATCCTTTTAACTTGATTTAGATGACTCATCTTAGGCTCAGCTTGGTACCTTGCACACACACCAACAGCAAAGCTAATATCAGGTCTACTTGCAGTGAGATAAAGTAGACTGCCAATCATGCTTCTGTATAGACTTTGATCAACACTGACACCATGCTCATCTTTAGAAAGTTTGAGATGGGTTGCTGCAGGAGTTCTTTTGTGATTTGCATTCTCCATTCCAAATTTCTTCACAATGTTCTTGGCATACTTGCTTTGAGAGATGAAAATTGTATCTTCCATCTGTTTGACTTGCAGACCAAGAAAGTAGGTAAGTTCACCTACAAGGCTCATCTCAAATTCAGACTGCATCTGATTCACAAACATCTTGACCATTGGATCAGACATTCCTCCAAACACAATGTCATCTACATAGATTTGTGCAATCATGAACTTGCCCTTTTCTTCTCTGACAAGCAAGGTTTTGTCTGTTTCTCCTTTTCTATAACCTTGCTGCACAAGAAATTTGGTTAGCCTCTCATACCATGCCCTAGGAGCTTGCTTTAATCCATATAATGCCTTCTTCAATCTGTAGACATGATCTGGATAATTTGGATCAACAAATCCCTTGGGCTGCTCCACATAAACTTCCTCATTCAAGTAGCCATTGAGGAAAGCACTCTTCACATCCATCTGGAATAGCTTGAATTTCAAGATACATGCTACTCCCAGAAGTAACCTTATGGACTCAAGACGTGCCACAGGAGCAAATGTTTCATCAAAGTCTACTCCTTCAATCTGAGAGTAACCTTGAGCCACAAGCCTAGCCTTGTTTCTAGTCACAACACCACTTTCATCAGATTTATTCCTATAAACCCATTTAGTACCAATGATGTTGACTCCTTCAGGTCTAGGAACTAAATCCCACACTTCATTCCTCTTGAACTGGTTCAGCTCCTCTTGCATAGCTTCAATCCAAAACTCATCTGTCAAGGCTTCTTTCACATTCTTTGGTTCTACCTTTGACACAAAACAAGCATTGGATACAACCTCTCTTGACCTTGTCATAACCCCTGACTCAGGATTCCCTATTATGAGTTCTTTTGGATGATTCTTTTGAACTCTAACAGAGGGACCCTTGTTCACTGGAGTCACATCTTCTTGCTGATCAGTCTTCTCAGGAATCTCTATAACTTCAGAGTCTTCAGGCAGGGGGTGAGATGTGTCCACATCAGGATCAACATCAGGTTCATTATCTGAACAGTCATCTATGACAACATTGATGGATTCCATCATAGTTCTTGTTCTGTTGTTGAAGACTCTATAGGCTCTGCTGGTTATGGAATAGCCTAGAAAGATTCCTTCATCACTCTTGGGATCCATCTTCCTCCTTTGCTCTCTGTCAGCTAAGATATAGCACTTGCTACCAAAGACATGGAAGTGTTTGACAGTTGGTTTTCTTCCTTTCCATATCTCATACAGTGTGGTTGAGGTACCTTTTCTCAGAGTTACCCTGTTGTGTATATAGCATGCAGTACTCATGGCCTCTGCCCAAAAGTAGTAAGGTAGCTTCTTGGCATGTAGCATAACTCTTGCAGCCTCTTGCAAGGTTCTGTTCTTCCTCTCAACTACACCATTTTGTTGGGGTGTGATTGGTGAGGAGAACTCATGCCCAATTCCTTCATCAGCACAAAACTCAGAGAATCTTGAATTTTCAAACTCTTTCCCATGATCACTTCTGATTCTAACAATGCCACTATCCTTCTCTCTTTGTAGTCTAAGGCATAATTCTTTGAATGCATCAAAAGTGTCAGACTTCTCTCTGATGAAGCTAACCCAAGTGAACCTTGAGAAATCATCTACAACCACAAAAGCATATCTTTTGCCACCAATACTCTCTACCTGCATTGGTCCCATCAAGTCCATATGTAGCAGTTCAAGAACTCTGGATGTCACCTGATGTTGTAACATTGGGTGTGACATCTGAACCTGCTTTCCAACTTGACATTCACCACATATATTGCCTTCAACAATCTTAAGCTTTGGTAGACCTCTAATAGCTTCCTTGGACACAATCTTCTTCATTCCCTTCAGATTCAAATGGCCAAGTCTTTGGTGCCAAAGCTTTACTTCTTCTTCCTGACTTATCAAACATGTAGTGGAGTGAGCTGTTTCATCAGGAATCCATAGATAGCAGTTGTCCCTTGACCTAGATCCTCTCATCAACAATTCTCCTTTGTTAGAAGTGATAAGACACTCATTCTTTGTGAAGTTGACCTTAAGACCTTGATCACATAGTTGGCTTATGCTGATAAGATTAGCCTTCAAACCTTTGACAAGTAGCACATCATCTAGGTCAGGTAAGCCTTTGCTGCAGAGTTTACCACTGCCCTTGATTTCACCTTTTGCTCCATCTCCAAAGGTTACAAAGCTTGTTGTATGAGGCTTGATATTAGTGAGAAATTTCTCAACACTAGTCATATGCCTAGAACAACCACTATCAAAATACCAATCATTACTAGAAGATGCTCTAAGAGAAGTGTGAGCAATATGTGCAGTTTCAGAAACTTTAGGCTTCCACATCTTCTTAGGAGTGACCCTTGCTGTTTTGGCTTGCACCTGAGGCTTTTTCTTGGGATACCCATAGAGTTTGTAACAGAAGGGCTTGATGTGACCATTCTTCCCACAGTAGTGGCATCTCCAAGCATTAAACTTCTCTTTGCCAGCAGGTCTCTGATGTGGAGTGTGATGTGTCCACATTCTGCTAGGGTCAGGTTTCTTCTGAGCAGGAACAAACTTAGTATTTGTCTTCTTGCTGTGATGTTTGTTCTTAAATCCTACACCAGATGAGTCACCAGCATGCTTTCCTACTTTCAAAATTTCATCAAGCATGTTGGTTCCAGGATTGAGCATCTTTACAGACTTGGTCATATTTTTCAAGTTGGTTGACAGTAACTTGACTTCACTTTCAAGACTAGCAACTTGACTCTGTAGTTGACCCTTCTCTGTCTCCAGTTGACTGATGATTTCCTTCTGCTCTTCATTGACCTTGTACAGTTCCTCACTCTTGATAAATAGCTTTTTATGGACTGAGGCTAGTTCATCAAAAGTGAGTTCTTCATCATCAGATTCATCATCAGTATTATCCACCCCAGTCATGGCACTAACATGATTAGCAGCAACATTCTCTGAGTCAGTGTCAGAGTCTTCATCAGACCATGATACAGTTAGGCCTTTCTTCTGCTTCTTCAGATATGTGCCACATTCTGATCTTATATGACCAAAGCCTTCACATTCATGACATTGAACACCCTTGTTCTGAGTTGACTTATCATCAGTTTTGGTTTTTGTTGAAGTGTTACCTAGTTTACTGATGTCAGTCTGGATGTTCCTCACATTCCTCCTTGGTCTTCTGTCCACCCTCCTTTGAAGCTTGTTGAATTGTCTTCCCAACATGGCTAAGTCATTTGAGAGGTCATCATCTGATTCAACAGCTTCTTCCTCTTCACCAGCACAAGATACAAAAGCTATGCCTTTTCCTTTCTTCTCAGTTTGCTCACCTAAGTTCATCTCAAAAGTTTGAAGAGAGCTCACAAGTTCTTCAAGTTTCATACTTGGGATATCTTGAGCTTCTTCAATGGCTGTGATTTTCATGTTAAATCTCTTAGGTAAGGACCTAAGCATCTTTCTCACCAGCTTTTCTTCAGACAATTTTTCACCTAGAGCCTCAAAGGAATTGTCTACCTCAAGCAAATTCATGTGAAATTCATGAATTGATTCTTCTTCTTTCATTCTGAGGTTTTCAAACTTAGTGTTGAGAAGTTGGATTCTTGAGCTTTTTACCTTGGCATTGCCTTCATGAGTGGTTCTGAGTACCTCCCAAGCATTCTTTGCAACAGTACACTGCTTGATCAATCTGAACATATTTTTGTCCACTCCATTGAATAAAGCATTCAAAGCTTTGGAGTTTCCAAGTGATGCAGTGTCTTCTGCAGCTGACCAATCTTCCTCTGGCTTGAGTACACCAGTGTCAACACCATTAGCATCCAAGATTTTGGGATGCTCCCAGCCTTTGAGCACAGCTTTCCAAGTTCTGCTGTCAAGTGACTTTAGGAAGGCAATCATCCTTGGCTTCCAGTAGTCATAGTTGGTTCCATCCAGGAGGGGTGGTTTGTTGACCGTTGTTCCATCCTTGTCCATGTTTCCAGAAAGTAACTTCCCTGGAGCTCACCCTCAAACAGGCAGGGTGCCTGCTCTGATGCCAATTGAAATTCTGGTGTCAAGTGTCAGATGTGTAGCACGATGTGTACACTTTAGGAATCGTACGATGTGTAGCCTAATGTGTCAACATCGTGAACAACTGAACTTGATGAACAAGTAAACAATATAAAGTGCAGGAAACAAAAGAACACGTGAGTTTGTTAACCCAGTTCGGCACTTATAACAAGCCCTATTCTGGAGGATACCAATCCAGGGATGAATCCACTATGGTAGTATCAATTCAAAGCTAAACTCCCCCGTTTACAACTTCTCACTTAATCACTACCCGTGCTAATTCTACCTAGGAACTCCTAGATATGAGAACCTCTGCTCACTCCCCCTCAACCTTACCCAGTAAGGATTTAATAACAAACTCAGTTGGAGACACACTCCTAGACAAGCAAAGCACTCGTACCTAAAGGCTTAGAGTGTTGCACAATCTAACTCCTTGCTTCAAAGCTTTGGAGAAAGACAACTAGAGATTACAACTCTATAAACTCAGTCCTTACTTGTATCAAAACTATGATCCAAGTGAAGGCTCACAAAGAACAAAGAACAACTAAAGAACTAAAACCCTAAGACTCAATTTGTAGACTTAGCTTCTTGATTTCAGTTGATGAATAATTGGTCTTCAGTCTTCCTTTATATAGAACAAGCTTCATGGGCTTTGACGAGTTGGCCTTGATAAATTTTGCCTTGAGATTTATTTGATCATAATCTTTTAATTGTTTGTTTCAAATCTTTTTGATCAAAGTCGGCCAATAAAATAAAACAGAACCATGAAAGATTATCTTGTTCCTTGGCGCGAAAGCTGGCACGATTTAATTTGAAAAACAAATCTTTTTCAAAAGATCGCGTTTAAATAAATAAAAGCGCGTCCAGTAGGGCGTCCAGATGTGAACCCTGATGTGCCACACATCATGCTCCACATCATGGAATCAGGCTTATTTTACCAAATGAAGCCAACACCCTAAAAGGTCTCAACATTGTCAGATACAGAAGGTGCCGGAAAATGTCACAGAGGACCAGAAGAAGCTGCGTTTGTTTTCTTTTTCTCTTACAGGTCCAGCAAAAGATTGGCTTCAATGTTTGCCAAGGGGATCAATCACCACATGGAAGGAGCTTGAAGACAAGTTCCTTGAGAGGTTCTTTACTCATACTTTATTCCAGAAGCGGAAGTCTGATATCCTGAGTTTCAAACAGCATGAATCTGAAACGCTGTGGGAAGCTTATGAACTCTTCAAATTGCTCATGAGGAGGTGTCCTAACCACATCATTAGTGCTATGGAGCAGATGCAGATATTCACGGCAGGTATGAAAATGCAACATCGCATTATACTTGATGCCTCGGCTGGTGGGTCTATCAAAATCAAGACCTATGCAGAAACCAAGGATCTAGTGGAACAGATGTGCTAGAACAAATACAACACGAGTCATGAGAGGAATGAGAAGACACCTGGAATCATCAAGGTGGACAAAGAAGTTGCTTACAAAGTAGAGATAGAGCTGCTAAAGAGGCAACTTGCTGAGAAAGAAAAAGAGGTAAAAGAAGCTAGTGTGAAACAGGTAGAAGGATTCTGTGACTTCTGCCTTGAAGATCACCCAAACGGGCAGTGTTTGCCAGGAGGTGAAGAGTAGGTAAATTATATGGGAAACAACTACAACCCAAGTTGGAGTAAGCACCCAAGTTTACGCTGGGATCAGACAGGAAACCAAGCTCAAGCAGCACCTCAACCAAGAAAACCATCTCCTTTGGAGGAGTTACTCATAATGTTTGCAAGCATGAGTAAGACAAATTTTGAAAGCATCCAGAATACAGTAGCCAACCAGGGGGCGACCATCAAAAGTATTGAAACCCAAATTGGTCAGCTGTCTAAACTGGTAAGTACTCATGTTTCTAAAGACATTGCAGGTAACACGGTGGACAACCCAAAGGAGGAGTTCAAAGCGTTGAAAGAGGCAAAACCCGAACGCGAGCACAATGAGCAAGAAATGCTCAATTTTGCAGAGTTCGAAGAATGGTTCAATATGCTAGGGATGACTGTCGAAGAAGCCTATGACGAGTTCTTAGGTGAGTTAGAAGAATACAAAGAAAGCCTAACAAGAGGACCAAAGCTGCCACCCAAGAAGAAAGATCCTGGAAGCGTCACCATGGTCTGTCAAATTGGAGAAAAAATAGTTAATGCATTATGTGATGTAGGCTCAAGTGTGAATGTCATACCATTATCTTTGGCAGACAAATTCAAGCTCAAATTACCAACCGCAGGTACAGCGAAAGCACTCATATTAGCTAACCAATCAACCATTCGATCAGCAGGTACAGTAGAAGATGTCTTGGTGAAAGTCCAAGACCTGGTTTTTCCAGTAGACTTCATGAACCTAGACAATGGAGAAGATGTAGAACATCCTATCATTCTAGGAAGGCCATTCCTAGCCACTAGCAGGGCCATTATTGACATGGATCTTGCTGAGATGACTCTAAGGAGTGGAGAACAGGTAATCACCTTTCTAATTTCCAAGACGAACAGGGACGAATGCTGCAAGCTCGAATGGAAGAATGAAGAAGCTGCACCATCGACTCCAGCACATGTGAATTTAAATATAGAGATGGAGGAGTTGGGGGATGAAATGGCGCAGCTACATGTAGAAGCAAAGGCCGAGGAGGAACCCGAGGGGCTGACTGACAAAATGAAGAGGCTGACTATTGAGGTAGAAATCCAGGTACCATGGGTCAAAGAGAAAGGGTTCTCTCAATTTGATTTTCAAATTGAGGAAATAAAGTGTGCTTTTAGACCATTGGATTATAAATGTAGAGTAATATTTAAATTCAAAAGAAATGAGGAAAAGGTGATTGATGATTGAGATGTGAAAATTGAGAAAAATTGAGGAAAAATAAATTGAGAGAATCCATTCTCATGGGTCAAAGCATGGGGAAGATACCGAAAAGCGGCCAGAAGATCTAAGTTTGGGGTTAACATGTCACCTCTAAAGAAGCCAGCTGCTACAGGAAGGAAGATACAGTTCCAGAAGGTAGAGGAGAACCGCTGGGTCAGCATACCACACGAAGAAAAGAAGGAAAGTCCACCAAAAGGCAAAGAAAAATCTATCATCAAACCAGTTGCTTCAGATGATGATGGAAGGATCTGTTTTGCCACCTTCAAAGAAAAACAGGACCCAGAGAAATACGAGAAGAGCACCAAGAAGGGAGGAGCTAAGGCGGAAGCTCCTAAAGAAGAGAGAGACATGCGAACCTATCCTCTGTAATGAAGGAAATGCGTCAAGCTAATGAGACGCTAAACAAGCGCTGCTTGGGAGGCAACCCAAGGATAAGTTTTTAAATTCAGTATTTGTTTCAGTAATTTCAATTTAGTATTTGTTTCTGTATTTTCAATTCAATAAATGTACTCAGAATTCCAGCATGTCATATTCATCTGTTAACAGCCCTTGTCTTACAAAAAAATTAAATAATTGTTGCTATTTATTATCTTGTGCATGAGAAACTGTTATAGGTAACATTGCAGCGAAGTGAGTTGTAAATTCTGATGATCCAAATTTTGCACCTTAACACAAACACCAAAGGTGAATGCTCCGAAAAGCGGAAGTTCGGGAGACAATGAGACAAGTGATGAAGCAGTGTCTGCAGATAAGTGTTCACGCCTTCAGATATCTAAGCCAAGTGAGGATTTGAGCCAAATATTTCCAACTGGTATTACCAATTTCTTTCGATCTATGAGAGTACCGCACACTTGTTTATTTTTCAGAACTTGCTCCAATTCTCTCTAACTGGTTGATTTATTAAATTATGCATTGAGACAATTTTTTTGTTATAACTCAGAGCCTTTTCAAGCTACCTTGATAAATATTATTAATCCTTTGCTAACCACTTTGAGCCGTAAAAAAATATGTCCCTTTTCTTTCGGTGACAAACCACGATACAAGCCTATAGACCAGAAAAACAATGAATTACCCTCTTTTGGAGTTAGGTAATAAGTTCTCTGTTCATAGAAACAATCAAAGTTTTGGGTTGCTCATGGAACTAGTAACAATTCAAGTTTGAAGTGGGTATACAGAGAACTATCACTACAAAAAAATAAATAAAAATAGAAAAAAAAAAGACGGGAAAAATCCCTGAAAAAATAGTCTCTACAAAAAAATAAGAAAAGAAAAGAGACGTGAGAACATAAAAAATTCCTAAAAAATAGTCTCTACAAAAACAGTGATAGAAAAAGAACCACAAACGTCTCTCTGATTCTATTCTCTAAAAATACCAAAAATCAAAAGGTACCCAATGGAATAAGGTTGCATACACAAAAAGGAAACAAAGTAGTACTTGACTCGAAGTTTAGCCTACTTATCCAAAAAATGTCATACCTTGACCCAAGCCACGTTATAACCCTTAAAGACCTAAAAAAAATGCATATTTATTAAATTTTGACAGGTTACTTAGAATTCTTGCAAGGCTATGGTAAAATGGCATGTTGCACGATGATTGAGAGTAATCCTTTCAATTTCGAGCGAAAATGTGAGAGAGAGAAAATGTTGAACATGGACTCTTGCATACACTTGTCCGATTCGCTACTATCAATGTCTCCTGAACCAAGCAAGACTGAGTATTGCACGCTCAAGATTCGTTATAATTTTGAACTAAATCTGCCCATCGTGACACGATGGACCTAGCGTGTCACGATGGCTTGCTGAGGCCCATTGCGAAAAGTATAAATAGATCCTCCATAATTCATTATTTTTCATTCAGAAATAGAAGAACTTTCTATTCCTTTTGGAGAGAAGTTCGGAGGAGCTCTATGGGCATAGTTTTCTCCCCTTACGGGGAAACTAACTCAGCAAGGTATAATTTCTTTAGGCTTTTTATAGTTAGATTCTTGTAATTTAATTATGTAGTATTTTGTAATAATTCCTTAGGTTGTGGTGGAGAAGATGAACTCCCCGATGAATACTTGGGTCATGTAATTGAGTCAAAGTTATAATAAATCGCATTTATAAATTATTATTTGTTATTTGTTTTCTTGCTTTAATATCGTTAGTCGGAATCTGGCCGGATAAACGGCAACGCCTTAGAATAAATAATTAGGGTTTACTTTAATAGTAACATATTAGAGTTCTCACTATTATTTGTCCGGAACTAGTAATGAATAACACTAGATTAAAGAAACGGCAAAACAATCTTGAACTATTTATGACTTAATAATTAGAGGAAGAATCAAGAACTAGTTGTAACATAAGAATTAGAAATTGAATAACCGTAACTAAGATCTAGGGTTAATGGATGGTCGATGGTCATAATGCATGTTTGTAAATAACTCTACTTAGTAATGTAGGGTATGTGACAAAGCGATGTTAGGCTCTCGTAGGTACCTTAGTTGCAAAAGTAGGGAGACTTTGCCTACATAGGGTATCAGTAAGGTGCTACTAAAACAAGGATAGAATCGACGCCCGATAATAATACGAATGACTATGTTATACACCGATTATGACAAGTATGAAGGAGGGATTAAGTTCAACCACCATACTTATCCTCTATGTCTCTGAATCATAACTTTTACTTTTCTTGCAAAGCATATCGCTCTTTTATAAATTAAAAACCTTTTTCCTAAAAACCAAAGCGAATGGAAAAACACACGAACTAGAATAGCACTAGCGAAGGTTTGACACGATCCTTGTGGATACGAACTCATTCTAGACACCTAGAGTGTGAATTATTGCAAGACACCCAGAGACATCGTCGTTTCACATGTCGTTCGGTAAAATGAAGATTACACCTGACGATGTGGCATGTCTATTGCATCTACATGTTAGAGATAACTTCTACAGTCCGAGATCAGTGACGATGGACGAAGTTGCGGAACTTGCAGATGAGTTGTTGGGGGTCACTTATGAGGCTGCATTGGAAGAGACTTCACCGCATAGGGGTGGATATTTTACTTATGAGGCTGCAGTGGTTGTATGTGTGTTATCAAATGAATTGCCAATACGGGGGATTTGATTTTACTGCTAGGGCGTGGATGTTGATGTTGGTTGGATATATCATTTTTACGGACAAGAGTTACACACATGTGGATGCAAAATGGCTACCTATGTTTAGAGATTTATCTTCATGCCATAAATTTTCTTGGGCCAGTGCTGCATTAGTTTGTCTGTACAATAATTTGAATGCTGCATCCATGCTCATCACCACAAAGGCTCTTGCAAGGTATGTCACACTTCTACAGGTAACATTTCTTTTTTGGATACTTTATATGTTATTTAATTATGGAATTTTTTTTCTTTTATAATATTTGATTTTTTTTGTTGCGTAGACGTATTTTTTATGCTTTTTTTTTTTTTTGTATTAACAATGTTGGATTCATGAGTATTTTCCTAGCCTTTGTCGGCGGGCGGAGGCAGAGTCCGGACTTAATCGTAATGATTCTGGTTTCCCTTGAGCTATGAGGTGGGTATATAAGCAGGGGAAGACAAAGCCTGATGTGATTTAGCGACCGTTTGAAGATCATAGATGTTTCATACCTTTTGACCCGATTATTATGTATAGTGGTTACCTACGTAGTTCCGCGGTAGTTCCTCACTTGCCTGAGAGGTGTATTAGGCAATATGGATTCTTATAGTATATACCACCACCGCCACCACCTCCAGCTCCTGCCTTTGCTGTTATTGATAGTGATTGGGTCAGTTATCACATTTATATTGATCGGATCTATCAGGCGACACGTCCAGCGAGATATGCTGCTGAGGCTACAGATGATTACTTGTTGTGGTATTATAGGGTATCACATCCTATAATGTGTCTCCCTGTTGATGGAGCGCATGGAGTACAACCAGTTCCACAGTATGTGCCAGAACATCAAGATGATCTGATAGCAGAAGATGCACCAGCAGGAGATGCACAACAAGGTGAGCAAAGATGGAGACATGTGGTTTCTTCCGCGCTGGAGATATATATCGACCAGATAGATGCTCAGATAGATGAAGATGCCTTTTTAGATCGTTTTTTTTTTTGCGTTGGATGTGGCCCGTGGTTTAGAGGTTGATCCAGATGATTATGTACCCTATAGAGATGGAGACTAGTTTTTTCCGTGTTATTACAGATTATGTACTTTGATGCACTTGCTTAAGTACTTTTATGAACTGTTTATTTCACTTGAGTAGCGTTAAAATTTAGATGTTCGACATAACATAAGTAATTTAGATATTTGACGTAAAATTAAACAAATAAAAGTGAGTAATTTAGATGCTTGACATAAAATTAAAAAATTAATCAACATCCATAACACCATGGGGAGGATTAACTGGAGGATTTAGAAGTTACCAATATTGTAGGCGTCTAGTTAAGTTTGCGATCCAAGATGCTGCTTCAGGTGAACAATATTTCTTCCAATTAGGCCTCACATTAGGCAACCAAAATCCTGGTTTCATTTTTACCTGGAGGAAACATAAAATAAGCCTTGGTTTGTAGAAAATAAAACATAATTACTATTTTGAAAATCCATATGTTTAAGTTTAAATTCATATTTACCCAAATCCAATGATTTCCACCGACATAACCGATGCAAAATAACCTTGCTGAAGAGGAATATGGAGTCATCATCATAGGAAAGAAAGTTGTGCCCAACGTGACCAAAATGACATTATACCTATTTGTAACCAGGTAACCCATGGCAGGTATGGCGAACCTGAAGGTGTGAAAAACACAAGAAGGGGGGGTTGAATTGTGTTTTTGGTTAGTTTTTAAAACTTCTTCTAAGTTTTTCAACTTATCAGATTTCGCAGCGGGCCAAAACTTAAACACAATCAACTTCTGGTAAGGTGAACAAAAACAGAGTATGAATGAATGAAAACAGAGAGAAGAGAGAAGAGATGACACAAGAGAGTTTATACTGGTTCCTCTCACAAACCGAGAGTAGTCCAGTCCCCTTGCACTTCCAAGGGATTTCACTATAATCACACAAGATTACAATTGCTCAAGCTCACAGCAAGAGACTTCCAATGCTCAAGTAACTCCTTACAAGAGACTTCCAATGCTCAAGTAACTCCTTACAAGAGACTTCCAATGCTCAAGCTCACAAGCAAGAGACTTCCAATGCTCAAGTAACTCCTTACAAGAGACTTCCAATGCTCAAGCTCACAAGCAAGAGACTTCTAATCACAAAACAAAATACAATGTTTTGAACAACTGATAAACAATATCAGAGTTCAGAGAACAAAGAAATACAACTTAAAATAACAAGACTGTTCTTAGAATCCTTGAAAAGAAAACTAAGGTTCAACTACTGACAGGCCATAAGTTGAAGACTAATGTCTTGAATTTGAATATCAACTCAAGTTGTATCTAAGTTAAAATTGCTCTTTGAAATTTAGCAGAATAACAGCTCTTTGTTCGTTGTAAGTGTATTGTCACGTCTTCAAATTCTTCCTCCTTTTATAGGCGTTGTTGGAGCGTCTTGAATTTGAGCGGACATTGATGAAAGCAGCTAGGTAGTACTGTACCATTGTTTTCGTTTGAAATGTGCTTATTCAAATCAAGTAAAGATCAAATTCTGATCCTTGATTTCGAATATTCGCCCAAATCAGGAAAATAAAGATAGTACAATAGTACAAACGTCATTGTCATGAGGATAACGGTCTGAATGAAGTTCTTCTGCTCCTTCAGATCTTTTTCCATATAGATGATAGTCGTTAAGAGAATGGAATGTTCTTTGACGACTTCTGCTGTTTCATCATCATCAGAATTTGCAGATAATAAATGATCTTCTGATGACTTCATCTTCTGGTTGACTTTGACTTGCAACTTCTGATGGCTTCAACTTCTGTGTTGGCTTTAGAACCTGCATTTTCCCAACTTCTGGGGATACTTGAAACGTAGTAACTAGAACTTCAATCTTCTAGTGAATAATAAATTTTTTGACTTGTATATCTGCACACTAGAGTAATTTATCAGTATTCCCTATTGTATATTAATAATATTGTTATCATCAAAACTACTTAGGTTATGTCAGAACCAACTTTGTTCCAACAGAACCATCTATCTTTTAACCGAGCGCCTAATCCTGATATCTGCAGCGATTCTCTCACGAGTTGTATACGTTCTCCGAATAACTTCTCTTACAAACTGTTATTACTTCTCAGTTCATTATCTAGCTCTAAAACCACAATTTCCATCTCCAATGACTTCAATAATGTCATCAATATGTGGATGTATATGTTTAGGAAATTGTGCCAAATACTTGAGATGTCAGTTTTTTAGATGTCTAAGATAATTGCTTCAAACCCTCGGGTGCCAAAGATGATTAAGATGGTTTCTTCTGAGATGACTGAGATGGTTGTGTACACACGCTCTTCTCTTTCAACATGCTTAAATTATGACGGATCACGATACCCATCATAACCCTCTGGTGCTTTGCCTTTATCTTTGTTCTTCACTCCACCTCTATAGTTTTAATTTTTTCAGGTGGTGGACACAACGAACTTCTAGTTGGATAAGCAAGTTTAAATACTTTACTCTTTAACACTCTTTTACCAACAGTATCAAGTGACCGAAATCGATTCCATATTGCATCTATTGCATGACTCATGTCCAACTCATATCAATCATCTGTGTCATCCTCCAGTGGTTCCTCCATAGTTAATTTCTTCTAGTGACGATAAAACAAATCTAATGGTATCGGTACACCGCTCACTATATACGCACCCTATTCACATGCACAAGGCAACTCACATGTTGATCTAAGTGTACAACCACAAATGTACTTGTCGGTTCCAATAATGCCAACTCTCTGAAACTCATCAGAAATTAGATTCATTGCAGCCCTGGACACAAAACTTCTTAAATTCTAAAAAAATGGACTGTTGTGTAGGTGCTCTGTATAATAAAAACTTTTTTGAAAAGACGCCTTGATTTTTCCAACTTGTAGAATTATATTGTTATCCATAGATACCAAACACTTGCATAAGTCACCTTTGTTGTTTTCCAACATCTGCTTCAGTTTCCAATGTGCTGACTCAACTCTAAATATTAAATTGCAAAAATTCAAAGTGGGTGAAAATTTCGTAACGCATATTTCGAATTTTCTTGACCTTAATTTTGGAAAACATTTTCCGAAAGCGTAGGTGTCAGAAAATTCGGAAACCTATGTATTGACAATCAAATTTAAGATGAAATAATAAATTTTAATCGGTTAGAATCGAAATTTACCTTATGTTAATGCTTCAATGAATGTTGATTCATTTAGATAAGTTTCCAATCTTCCCTTTGAGCCACCAATGAAGTGAAAATGTTTTTGTTTGAAGGAGGACATGAGATTGAGTGTGGAGATGAAGAAGAGAAATGAGCTGAGTTTGTGTCTATATTGACTATTCTGGGAAAACGTTTCCGAAAAAATCCCGAACGAAAAATGTTTTTCAACCTCCCAAAAGTTCGGTTCGTAGAAACCAATTGAAGGGGCAAAAAAGGAAACTGAGGGGGGAAGAATTACGGGGGGTGGGATGAGAAATTTTCAATTACATTCTACTTCTACATGATGGGTTAAAATGTTGGGTTTTTGAAAGCCCAAATTGTTTTTTTTAAGAAACTAAATTATCGCACTCAAATTAACATTTAAGAGAATCAAACTTAAGATCGTAAGAGGAGCATACTTCCAAACCCAAATTGTTATCATGGGCTATCAATGAAAAGTCTCTATTAATAGGGTGGTATAAAAAGGTTATAATTGCTAATAGCAATTACATAAAGTGTGGAAAATAAAAAACAAATTGTATCTCTACCAACCTCGTAAATTAGATGGTTCCCTTAAAAAAAATAAAATGTAAGTTCAACATTCAAGATAATCTCGATGTTTCTATGTGTTAAAGATGATACCATTTGAAACTTGTGTTATCAGAACAGCCATTGATTAACACTACTAGATAGAGTAATTCTTGTGTGGTCACAAGAGTTTAGACACACTCTTTCGTCACAATCATAAAAAGTATTACATAATTTAATAATTGTTGCGAATTCGATTAACTCACAGCAATAATTTTTGATGTGTGGAGCAAATAAATTAAGCAACCAAAACAGTGAGAACCAAGCAATATAATCACGAACAAATAAATGGTGAAAAGTAAAGGACACAATAATATTTGTTGACCCAGTTTGGTGTTAATGAACCTAATCTGGGGGGAGGGCAGCCCTCTCCGTTCCACTTATCAATAGAAACATTGATTACAATGAGATTCTCCACAAGAGTTACAAGAATTAGAGTTTTCCTAATTCCACCCTAGTCCCGAATCTCTCCCCGTGACCAAGAGATTCAATTCCAAGTGTTTCCCAAGGTGATAGAATGTTTCCCCAACCCTAGAGTCTTCCCAAGATGTTTCTCTATTAACCCTAGTCTTTGTGTTCGCTCCAGAAACCCTAAAATCCCCTTACTCAACTCAGAAAACGCAAACAACCTTATATAGGCTCATGTACGCGCGCGCGTGTGGCGCGCCTACCCTGCGCAGCTGCGCCAGCAACAGAGCGTGCAGGTCAAACTGGCCTCCTCTAGGCGCGGCGCGCGCCCTCCCTGCGCCCCTGCGCCAGGCCTGGTTTTTTCCTCAATTTTAAGACAATATCCAACAATCTCCACCTTGTCTTTTAATTGATGATGATGTCAACTTCCCATCAACCACGCTGATTACACCACACCCTCTTTGAACCCCGAAGTGAACCGCTTCGTACTCTCAAAGAAACTCTTGCCTCCAATTGCCCTTGGAATTTTAGGACAATCCTACAAGCTTCACCATACCCTCTTCAGACCCCGGATTGTTCATGTCCGTCCTCCAGAAGAATTGCTTGCCTCTCAACTTAACCTTGGAATTTTAGCTAAGTTCCACAAGCTGCAACATCGGACTTTCCTTGTACCCAACTACCTTCAATAGCCCTACAAGTTTCCAAGTCTCACCACCGTTGCTTCCAATTGTCTCCCTAAAGTTCTTCAACATGTTTTGTACCTCTTCAACAACAACGGAACATAACACACAAGGTCTCCATAGCCATACCACTTCGGTGCAACATTACCACTCTCTTCCCTATTTCTCACTAGATAGCCAAGAGTTATTGTTGATTGTTTGTCTTCCTCTAGTACCACTAGTAACAAACTCCACCTCAAACCGAGATTCCTCCACCAAAGACTCAAACCGGTATATCCACTATGTCTTCCACCTTGTAACGCAAAACTATCCAACTACTCTGAAACACACTTCAAGTCATTGTTAGTCTCCAACACTTCCCGTTTAGTTCTACCACCTAGTCAAACTTGTTTCACTAGTTCAACTAAAACTTATGTCACTAACAAATTCCACCCGAAGCTTCACACAACTCAACCACATGAGAATCACCACTAGTATCCAATGCATAACTAATAGTATAACCAACTATCTTGCATCAAAGTTCAGGAACATACCTCACATCATGTAAAAGAATCACACGATTGTCAAACGTCGTAAGACCAACCGAAAACCATACCTCAAACCGTTCAAGCCTTCCCGTCTTCAAAGTGAACAACTCCACCTTCAACTAACTCTAGGATTTTCACGGTATTCATTCTTCAAACACATGTGATAGGAGCATCAGAGTCCACGACTCAAAACTCCACCGATTCTCAACTTCCACTAGCATCTTCACATCCTCATAACACCGTTGTTGTTTCAATAGTAACCTGAGTATTATTAGCACAGCCTCTCTAGGCTGATGTCGAGTATTATTCCACCGCCTCTCCAGGCTGATGTTGAGTATTATTAGCACTGCCTCTCTAGGATGATGTTGAGTATTCTTACCACTGCCTCTCCAGGCTTATGTCAAGTATTATTACCACCGCCTCTCCAGACTGATGTTGAGTATTCATACCACCACCTCTCCAGGCTGATCAATCATCTATGGTTCCCAACATGTGACTATGAGTGCTCCCGCAGTCTTATAGCCTTCCTCATGAGCTTCATCACTAACAGCAATCTGAGCCGACGAACTACCACCGCCCCCTCTCCGAGGACAGTCCTTCTTGAAGTGACCCGGTTCATGACAATGATATTAACATTTGAACTTGCCACCACCATCACCACTTGGCTTAGACTTGGACCAATTCTTCTTCCCTATCCCTTTGCCTTCGTTCTCGCTTCTACCCCTCGCCACATTCAATCCCTCTCCACTATCATCAACCCTCAAGTCTCTCAGCTTAGTCAGTTCCTTGGTTCTCAAAGCCGATGAAACTTCATCCAAGGTGATAGTGCCTTCCTTACCATACAGTAACGCATCCTTGAGATTCTCAAGTGACTTGGGAAAAGCACACAACAAATGAAAGGCCTTGTCTTCGTCTTCCAAACTCACATCAACGTTCGCCAAATCATCAACAATCTTGTTGAACTCGGTAAGTTGCTCCACCACAGATTTGTTCTCAACCATATGAAAGAAGTACAGTTGTTGCTTCAATAGCTGTTTATGTACCAGGGACTTGGTCATATACAATGATTCAAGTTTGGTCCACATCTCCACAACCGTCTTCTCCTTGGCAACCTCTCTCAAAACCTTATCACCGAGGCACAAAATAATAGCACTAAGTGCTTTCTCATCCATCTCAGTTTTCTCCGCATCCGAGAGATTTGCCGGCATCAGTGTCTTACCCTTTAGCGCCTCAACACACTTCTGTTGGATTAATATCACCTTCACCTTCCACAGACCGAAGTCGTTACTCCCGGTGAATTTCTCAATCTCCCACTTAGAACCCATGGTACTCAATTCGTTTGATCCTTTGCCCCACGGTGGGCGCCAATTGTTGCGAATTCGATTAACTCACACCAATAACCTTTGATGTGTGGAGCAAATAAATTAAGTAACCAAAACAGTGAGAACCAAGCAATATAATCACGAACAAATAAACGGCGAAAAGTAAATGACACAATAATATTTGTTGACCCAGTTCGGTGTTAATGAACCTAATCTGGGGGGAGGGCAGCCCTCTCCGTTCCACTTATCAATAGATACCTTGATTACAATGAGATTCTCCACAAGAGTTACAAGAATTAGAGTTTTCCTAATTCTACCCTAGTCCCGAATCTCTCCCCGTGACCAAGAGATTCAATTCCAAGTGTTTCCCAAGGTGATAGAATGTTTCCCCAACCCTAGAGTCTTCCCAAGATGTTTCTCTATTAACCCTAGTCTTTGTGTTGGCTCCAGAAACCCTAAAATCCCCTTACTCAACTCAGAAAACGCAAACAGCCTTATATAGGCTCATGGACGCGCGTGCGCGCCTACCCTTCGCAGCTGCGCCAGGAACAGAGCGTGCAGGCCAAACTGGCCTCCTCTGGGCGCGGCGCGCGCCCTCCCTGCGCCAGACCTGATTTTTTCCTCAATTTCAAGGCAATATCCAACAATAATTTAAAAAATAAATATTATTTAATCATTTTTCGTTAAATTATTTCTCTTTTTGTAAGGGTGACAAAAAAATTAATCTAAACTCTCCTGACCATACAAAAATTACTCGTCAGCATAACAAAGGTCTAAATAAAATAAACTTCATAGAACATGCAAAATTATGTGGCCAGGGACAAAGTTTCCAATTGAATTAGGCACTATTTGTTTACAATTGAATTAGTCACTAGTATGTATAGTAGTATCTTATTTTGATTTCAATTAATGATCTGGAACAAGTTCCTTAATTTGTTAGAAAAATTCATTAAAAAAATGTCTCAAGACTCAAGATATTTTTTATCCATCCATGGATGAATGCCCGATTCAACCAAAAGATGTTTCAATACAAAGCACCCTACAAAAAACATTTTTTTACCTTTCTCCTTTCTTTCCAACTATCGAAATATAGAAAAATTCTAATATGGACCACTTTTTCATGGATCACTTCTTGGTGGACCATTCATGAAAAACCCTGTAACGAATACGAATTTTACAAAATTCACCGTTGAATTGAAAGTTTATATCATATAGATCATCTATAGAAAATTTTAGAAAAATTGAAAATCATTTGATATGTTATTGAGATCCATCAAGATTAACGGTTTATTAAATTCTATAAATCTCGATAAATCCCAATAAAATATCAAATAATTTTCAATTTTTTTAAAATTTTTTATGGATGCTCTATATGATATAAACTTTTAATCTACCGATAAATTTTATAAAATTTATATTCGTTAGATTACTTGTCCACTGTGAACCACTTGTAAAAGTGATCCACCGTAGCATTAACCCAAATATAATCTAATTATGGGGAAGACAAAATATACACGTATTAGTAATGAAATGATTGAATGAGGTTAATCATTATCATTTTTTTTATTCAAATGTACAAACACAAGTCAAAGTAGCTAAGGCAAGACAATGACATGAATAAGTAAGCAATATGCCACGTACCAAACCTCAATCATGCATTGTATAAATAATACCTCGGATCTTTAATATAGTAAAAAAGAAAATTTATTTTTTAAATTTATTGAGTTTTTAATATATTTAGTATAAAATATGGACTAAATACATTAAAAACTTAATGAATTTAAAAAGTAAATTTTTTTTATATTAAAAATCGAAGAAATAAGTAATTTTTTTGACGGTAAGAGAAATAAGTAATTTATTGCTGCTGATTTGGTTTTTATTCACTCCTTTTTTATTGAATGATTTAGATTCCCTCCTTGTCGATAATCATCAAATATGTTTACATCATTACATATGGTAACAATGATAGGCGAATAGAATACTATTTCTGTCTTCTTAAGCTCTATGTTTGTACAAAATAAGTCCATTAAGTATTTTTGACCCTCATGAATATTTTAAGTTTTAAACCATTTATACTTATTGAGTATTAACAATTTTATAAGTTTTTGTTAAAAAAACACAAATGTGATTTACAAGTTGTATAATCTTAATTAAACCTAGTAAAAAGTATTTTTAGTAAAATAATATAAAAAGTCAAACATTTTATGATCAAGAGACTGATAATTTTTTTTTCCATTTTAAAATTAGATTTTCTGTTGTAATTGTGTCATACAGTTACAATTCTCATCTAAGAAGAAGCATATAGTAAAATGCACAGAAAGAAGAAGTTATTCTTTATTGATCACAAAATCTATCTAATACAATGTACATCATTTGTTTATATACACATAACTTCTTATGATAGCTAGATAACTAACTATGACAGCTAGATAACTAACTAAACTAACTACTAACTGAATCGGTTAGTTATTTCTAACTGACTTAACTAAAAAGCAACTAACTTGTTTCGCAAGTTACAATGTCTTCTTCTACATTACTATCATCAACACCCCCTCTCAAGCTGGAATATATGTCTAATAATCGACGGTAGCTTTCAAGACTAGTAAATGGACCAGGATGCATGGATTTTGTCAATATATCTGCCACTTGATCTTTAGAAGACACATGAAGCAAATGTAGGATCTCAAGTTGAACCTTGTCTCGAACTACATGACAATCAATCTCTATATGTTTGGTACGTTCATGAAACATTGGATTAACCACTATATGGAGAGCTAATCGATTGTCACAATAGAGGATAATAGGAGAGTCATGATGAATAAGCAAATCTTGCAGCAGATACAACAACCATTGCCCTTCTCATGTTGCTTGAGCAAGTGCACGATACTTAGCTTCAGAAGATGATCTAGACACAACATTGTGCTTCTTGCTCTTCCAACTCACTAACGAGGTACCAATGAAGAAACAATAAAATGTTGTAGACCTTCTGGTATCAGGACCAAGCTGCCTAATCTAAATCACAGAATCCCTTGATACTTAGTGATGAAGTTGAACTAAAAAACAAACTTTTGCCTGGGTTGTTCTTCAGATATTTAAGCACATCTAATCCTGCCAACATGTGATCATTGGTTGGTGCAGATAAGAATTGACTCAATTTACTTACCGCATAAGAAATCTCTAGTCTTGAGTGAGTCAAGTAAAGGAGTCTACCAATGAGTCTTCAATATGCTGTTGGTTCAGATAACGAAGTACCAGAAGATTTGTGAAGTTGTAGGTGTGGTTGCATTGGTGTAGGACATGGATTAACTCCAAGTACGCCTGCATCAGCTAACAAATCTAAAGTGTATTTCCTTTGGCGAAGAAAAATACCTTTGTTTGTCCTTGCTACCTTAAAGCCCAAAAAGTATTTAAGAACACCTAGGTCCTTAATGTTAAACTTGTCATTGAGTAAGGTCATAACTGCTTGGTCTCATCCAAGTCAGTCCCCCCATATATAAAATTATGTAACACTATAAAATCCATTTTTTTAAAAAAGGCAAAACAAACGGGTCCAATGTTAGGCAAAGGGGATTTAACGGTTTTTGAAAGGGAGATTTAACCCTCAAACTGTTCCTTACACCAATTGAACTCGTTTTATTTCCCAACCAATTTCTATTGAGAGGAAAGATGGTGAGGAAAACTTTGAAATTATAAACAAAATTCTCATATTATCTCTTCAACTCATCCACATATTGCTAGGATGACAAACATTCTTAATCAAATTGTTCGTGCATTGCATACTGAGAAGGACAAAATGAGCTCTGCTTCTTCAAAGTATATTGTTTGGTCGCATTTAACTCGAAGCTTACCGCCTTCTATGTCGTATTTGGATGGATTAAATTGGGAGGTTTTGATTGTCAACGAACCATATATTAATCCATATAGTTATGGTGGTGGCAAGATTGTTACCGCTGCTGCTTTAGTTTGCCGTTATCTTACTTATGATCAATTACCAACGATTCTTGCACATGAGGTTTGCTCTGTTTTTTTAGGTTATTAATATTTAATTATAGCCATTCATTTGTCTATGTGCCACATGTTGACCATTCATAAATGCAAATGGAGATGTCAATTTCTATTTCAAATGAAGAGGATCTGAACGCAAAAAATTGTATCTCCATTCTCAAACCTCCTTCGAGGAGACTTTCTCCCCCATCCCTCCGTCCCCACTTGAAAAAATTCTCCGTCCTCGAGTTCTCAAATGAGACAATCCTTACAGGGATCTTGAATCTTCATTTACAGATAAAACTGACATACATACATACATACATAACTATTTATAAGTACTGTTACTACAAAAAATTTGTTCATTAGCCACGGTTATATTAATTGTGTCTAAATACATTAGTTTGCCACAGTTTTAGCGGTGGCTAAAAATAATCTCATTTTTCATTTAAAATACATATGTTTGCCACGGTTTTAACAGTGGCTAAATTCATCGATCTGTTTCCATAAACAATACGCGCGCTTTGGATTTTCATTCTCCCTCAATTTCTTACTCAAATTTCGTCTCTCAATTTCTTCTCTCAACGTTTTCAATCTCACACAAGATCAACACCAGCACAAGCACTTCCGATCCGCCACCGATCTCTCTTCTCACAAACGCCTCTATCATCGCTCTCTGTTCCGTCGTCGAGCTTCAGATCCACCGTTCTCTGTTCCGTCTTCCGTGAGGTTCAGATCGATTGAGCTTCATATCTCACTAAATCATGTAAGCTCATTCTCTTTCTCTCTCTCTCTCTCTCTCTCTCTCTCTCTCTCTCTCTCTCTCTTCCCTTCGACGCCGATTTCACCTCGCCGAGCTCTTGCGTGATTCGCCGATTACTCTTCGACGTGGACTTGTTCGCCGAATTTCACTCTTCACCGTATGATTTCACTGTTTTGTTGTGCCCTAATTTTATTCTAATTTAACTCTTTTCTAATATTTCCTATTTTGATATAATTTCACTTCTACTGTTAGGTAAATTGAAATTTGTACGTCTCTCTCATGTTTTGGCTTCAATATGCAGTAGTGAGTTTGAAATTTGTTTGAAATTTGGAATATGTTATCATGATTTTGGAATTTGATTGAAATTTTTTACTCTATTGTCCATGTTTCTTATGACTGTTTATGTGAATTGTTTGTGTCCTTGTAGTTTTAAGATGATATTAGTAGCTAGCTTATACTGTTTAATATTCAAGATGATGTTTGTTAAATTTTAAAATGAAATAATCTAACAGAATTCATACAAAGAAGCCAGAAATTGAGGCATAAATTTGTATTTGTTATGTAGTGTTTGTATGTATTGAGCAGAGAGTAGAAATAAGGTTGGATAGTCCTACAAGGATGAGCTGTTGAGACAATGTGATAACCATTTCGGTGCAAAATACATCTGTGAATCACTAGTCCTACATATGTTTTTGTTCCTTTATTTATTATTCAAGTTACTAGATAAATTGTGGTATTTACATAGGTGGCTAAGCTGCATGAATAGCTGCACAAGGATAAGAGTTCTCAGGCAACTCTTGAGGTAGGACTTGAGTTTCTGATTTAGCTAATGTCGGTATCTATGAAGTGTTCCATCAACTTCACTCAAATGTGTGTAATAATGTTATTTTAATCTTTGATCATTCAGCTAATTCACAATCTCCACATCTTAAACCGTCACGTCAATTATCAAATAAGGAAAGAAAAATGTATGTTTATTGTATCAATCTTGGACTCCTATTTGCTCGACTGTTTTTTTTTATGGTAATCAAATTTACTCTTCATGAGGAATCTTTTTGACAGGAAACATAAGGGAGATGCTAATGTTGATGGTTGATACCACATCACAATCTGAAAGGTCAATAAGTAAGGTAAATCTAGTAAGGATTTGTTCTTTAGTGTCTATGTCATTATTAAATATATGTCATGCAGCATATATTTGCTGCTAGAAAACAAATATGATAATTTCTCAAGCTGTTATTTCTTACAAGATTTGTGTGGTTAAAAATCAAAGGTTAATAGTAATTTGCAATCTAACATTTCTTGAACCATGGATATTTGGCAATGGCGCAGCAGGATACTTATCTTAGTGGAGGAGAAAGTGATACTGAGAGAAAGCCGGAACCAAACAAACATCCACCAACTAGTGCCAATAGATCTTCTAGTTCAAAGGGTGAGGTAGGTATCATAAACTTGGATACGATGAATCTACATAAAAATAAACAGCACCTTCAAATTGTATAATAAGAACTGTTCTCGGATACTACTGATTCATCCAAAAGTCAATAACAATGCCAAGTATTTTGTGCTCTTTGTATGTCAATGTTATTTAATCCTTGTTGCATCACTTTCAGTTACATAAAATTTCTTAGTAATGGGATGGAGAAATCAAACCGCTTCGTGCAAAGTGAAATTTGTACGTTATAAGTCATAATGCAACTTAAAGGACTAGTGGAGTAGATAGACTTATTTATTGAAATGCTTTCACAACAGGGAGCAAAAAATACTTCTACACTCAAAAAACTGACATCCAGACTGAACTTTTTGAAGGTGGCTCGAAATCAAGATGTAAATGACTAAGTTTGTTTTATAGTGAACTAATTATGTGCGTGATTTTGAAAGGTTATATTATTACGGGACTAGTTTTTTATGATGCGTATTTGGATTTGTGTCCAGGCCAACTTTTGGAAGCAGTATGTGGAGGCACACATGGATGCTATCTAACAGATTTTTAGTCGGTGTTTGTTGAATTGTCTTCAGGTTCCTCTCTAGTACGTTGTTTGGTTAATTTTATCAGGGCAATGATTGATGTATTAGTTTCTTTTACTCGCTTTTGGATATTGTTTGAAAGATTTTTGTGAAACACTATATACTGCAGTCTCTGATGAAAATGTACAAAGTTTTTCCCTCTTAGATCGACTTGTAAAGGTATAAGTTTTTCCCTTTACTCCATTAAAGCTTTTGTATTGCTGTAGATGTTTGCAGATTTCTTTCATATGCTTATTAGGGATTTGTTAGTGTCTTAGGAGTTGTCAAATGAATAGATGAAACTTGTTGAAGTAGTTCATTCTGTAACAAGAAACTACCTAAATTGCTTGTATGTTTGTACAGAAAAATCAATCATTTGAATATGTGAAACTTGTCAAATGAATTCTCATGAAACAGGGTTATAGGTAGTGAAAAAACATAACAAAACTTGTCTTATTGATGTTCAGATATTCATGGGGGATTTGTTCATTTTAAAGGTTTCTATTCTTGATATCTTGCTAAGTTATTTATAAGAAGTTAACTTCCTTGTGTATTTGAAACTCTATAATTTGAAACAAAATAAAATTTTCTTTAATGTATAGGTATCATGAAAATTCATATGCAAGGATAAAGTACAAGCTGCTACTTGGTTTGTTGACTTGAAAGCTGTGATTTCAAGGTGCCAGCAACCTAAAGTTTCTAGTAGTTTAAGAAGCTGCAAAGGAGTGCAGAGCTTTGTCATTAGTACGGATGGAGTTTTACGCCGAAAGCCAAGTCTTGGTCTTCTAGCGACACCTCTCAATATACTCAGGTTTCATACATCTTTGTAGGTCTAGAATATACTACATGCATATGTGAAATTTAGAAACGTCTAAGGTCAAATTTGAGTATAGTTTTGTTTGGTTCTTATTTTGTTTGAGGCTTGCAACAGAGAGTTATAGGCTTATTTCAAATACATAACAAACTAGTTGTTATTATAGGCTTACTGGAAAAAGATCAATTTAGTCTTATTGAAGGTGTTCATTGTGTAACAAGACTATTCACTATGATTGTGATATTTTCTATTGAATTAGGATGTTTAATCTTAATGAAGTTGTTGTTATTCATTGTAACAAGACTGTTCATCGTGGTCCAATTATATATTTGCTGCATTTGAATAGTGTAAGAAAATAAAGATCAAAAGAAAGCATGAAAGCAAAGCAGAGCAAACTTTTTTTTAAAAGAAAAGAAAAAACAATGTTAGCCACGGTTACAGGGGTGGCAATGTTTGATGCGTTAATTAGCCACGGTTACAGCCGTAGCCAAATCAATTTTTGTATTTCTCCTGCAATTGTTTTGCCACGGTTGCTAATCGATAAATAACTGTGGTTATCAAATTGTTACCACGCTTTATATTGCCGTGGGAAAAATCAATTTTAGCCGTGGCTAAAATTTGCAACGCCAAGATAAGCCACCCTCAAAATTAACGTGGCAAAGTTTGTTAGCCACGGTCAATGACACCTTTAGCTACGGTTTTAACCGTGACTAAAAGGCGTGTTTTTTGTAGTGTGTTGTTTTCAGCACCACAAAAAAACAAAATTTTGTCATACTCATGTTTTGAGTGTTGAATTAATAAGTCATGTTTTGGAAAACAGAGCTTCAGAAGCTGTGAAGAGCTCCAGAAGCTGCAGAGCTTCAGAAGCTGTGGTGCTTCAGAAGCTGTAGTGCTCCAGAAGCTGAGATGCTTCAGAAGCTGAGAACGTGTTTTCTGAATAGCTGTCATAGTTAGTTAGTTTGGCAGTTAGGGAAGTTTTTCGTTTTTTGTAGGTAGTTAGTTACATTGGCTTGGTAGCTAAGCAAGCCCTCCGTTTTGTATATAACTATCTTTGCCCCTTGTGGATGAATGCAATTATTCTTTTTTTTCCCTAATTCTCTTCTCAATTCTCTCGTTCTATTCTCTCTAATTTCTCCCAAATTATCACATTGTCCCAACAAATTGGTATAACAGAGCCCGGTTGTGATTCACGTTTTGCATTGATTCTTTGATCAAGAAATAATGGCGAACAATGGCACAACCTCATCACAATTTCCTGCAAATCTTCCAGTTTTCAAAGGTGAAAACTATGATCGTTGGTGTGCGCAGATGAAGGTCATTTTCAGGTTTCAAGATGTTCTTGAAACTGTGAATGATGGAGTACTAGACCTGGCTGCAAATGCTGATGAAGCAGCAAGAGCCTTGCATCGCGAGCTGAAGAAAAAGGATGCAAAAGGTCTGTTCATCATACATCAGTGTGTGGATCCTAATATCTTTGGGAAGATCATTGAGGAAGAGTCTTCTAAAGGTGCTTGGGATACATTGAATAAGATTTGTGGAGGTGATGAAAAACTGAAGGGTATTAAGCTGCAAGCTCTAAGGAGACAATATGAAATGTTGGTGATGAATGATCAAGAAACGATAGCTGAGTATCACTAATTTGATGAAGTCAAATGGTGAAGCTCTGTCAGAGAAGTCCAAGATTGAGAAGGTTTTGAGAACCTTGACTGAGAAATTTGATCACATAGTAGTAGCAATAGAAGAATCAAAGGATTTGGCTACTATGAAGATATAGGAGCTTCAAGCTTCATTAGAGGCACATGTATTGCAAGTCAAGCAGAGGAGCTCAAACAAAGCCATTGATCAAGCTTTGCATGCAAAATTTCAGAAAGGTTCCAAAGGGAAAAACAAGAAAAAGAAAGAAGATTCAGAGAATGATGGCAAGAACCTAAAAGACTCAGAGCCTAGCAAAGGTAACAAGAAAGGTTCAAAGAAAAAGATTGATAAGAAGGATGTGAAGTGTTATAATTGTCAGAAGCTTGGCCACTATGCTAGAGAGTGTCACTCTAAGAAAGTTGAGAGAAGTGACAAGGATGAAGCTCAATTGGCAAAGGGAAATGGTAGTGACTCTGATGATTCCCTGCTCATGGCAATTACAAACACTGAAAGTGACAAATCCAACTTGTGGTATCTTGACACTGGCTGTAGCAATCACATGACTGGCAACAAGAAGTGGTTCTTGAAGCTTGATTATTCAGTGAGAAGGAATATCAAGTTTGCTAATAACAGTCAGATCACTAGTGAAGGTATGGAGACAATTCTTGTGAAGAGAAAAGATGGTCAGGAATCCTTCATCAATGAGGTATTGTATGTTCCTTCCATGACAAGTAATTTGATTAGTCTTGGTCAATTACTTGAAAAGGATTATACAGTGACAATGGCTAATAAAGAATTAAAGATTCATGATGCTAAAAGTAGGTTAATCCTAAGAGCTCCATTGTCAAGCAATAGAACCTTTAAGGTTGAAATCAATGTGATTGATTTCAAGTGCTTAGCCTCAGTTACTGGTACAGAAGAGAATTGGATATGGCACCACAGGTTTGGACACTTAAACTTCAAAAGTTTAAGCATGTTGAATTCCAAGAAGATGGTTCATGGCTTGCCTCAGATCAGAGCACCAAGTGAAGTGTGTGAAGAGTGTTGTGCAGCAAAGCAGGCCAGAAATTCATTCAAGAATGAATTACCTATGAAGTCAACTCAGAAGCTAGGAATGGTGTACTCAGATGTGTGTGGTCCATTTGAGGTGAAATCCATTGGAGTTAATAACTATTTTCTGACATTCATAGATGATTGTACTAGGCATGTTTGGCTCTACCTTATCGAAAAGAAGAGTGATGTATTGACCAAGTTCAAGAAATTTAAGACACTAGTTGAAAATCAAAGTGGATTTAGTGTTAAGAAATTGAGAACTGATGGAGGTGGTGAATACACTTCACATGAATTTGCAAAATTATGTGAAGATGAAGGTATAGAGCATGAAGTCACTGCACCCTACACCCCTCAACACAATGGTGTAGCTGAGAGGAAAAATAGAAGCATCATGAACATGGCCAGAAGTATGCTTAAAGCTAAGCACATGCCTCATAAGTTTTGGGGTGAAGCAGCCTCTACAGCAGTTTACATCATCAATAGAAGTCCTACAAAGAGGTTACAAGACAAGACTCCTCATGAAGCTTGGACAGGTTTGAAACCAAGTGTTAGTCATTTTAGAATATTTGGCTCACTTTGCTTCAAACATGTTCCTGATCAGGTTAGAAGAAAACTTGATGATAGAAGTCAGACAATGATATTGCTAGGTTATCATCCCACTGGTGCTTACAAATTGTACTCACCTAGAGATAACAAGGTTGTGATTAGCAGAGATATCAAGTTTGATGAATCAAAGGGTTGGGATTGGACTGAAGGCACAAGTGCTGAAGGCTCAATTCTCAACAGAAGACTTATGCTTGAGGAAACAAATCAAGAGGATATAGAAGTTGAAGATCATCAGCCTAATGCTGCACCTAATCAACAGTTGAGAAGATCAACCAGAGAAAGGGTACAGTCAATAAGGTTGAATGAGTATGATGTGTTTCCTGATCAAGCAATCACTGAAGATGGAGAACTGGTCAATGAAGCAATTATTGCAGAATTGGAACCAGTGACTCTGAGTGAAGCCTTGAAAGATTCAAATTGGTTGAATGCTATGAAAGAGGAGCTGAAGTCAATTGAGAAGAATAACACATGGACATTGATGAATAAAGCTGTGAACAAGAGACCTATTGATGTGAAATGGGTTTTCAAGCTGAAGATGAAACCAAGTGGTGAAATTGCTAAGTACAAAGCAAGGTTAGTAGCTAAGGGTTTTCTTCAGAAGCCTGGACTTGACTTTAATGAAGTTTTTGCACCGGTGGCAAGGCTAGAGACAATTAGGCTAGTTGTTGCAGTATCTACCTACAAAGGATGGGCTATGCACCAGCTTGATGTGAAATCTGCCTTCCAGAATGGACCATTAGAGGAAGAGGTATATGTGAAGCAGCCACTAGGATTTGAGATCAAAGGTCAAGAACAGAAGATGTACAAGTTGAACAAAACCCTCAATGGTTTGAAGCAAGCTCCAAGAGCTTGGAACAGGAGAATTGATAGCTTCCTATTGGATTTGAGTTTCACTAGATGCACATCAGAACATGGAGTATATGTGAAAGGCTCAAGTCATGATGAGATTATAATACTGTGTCTGTATGTTGATGATTTGTTGATCATAGGATCAAACAAAGCTGTGCTAGAGAGGTTCAAAGCAGACATAATGAAGGAGTTTGAGATGACTGATTTAGGAGAGCTATCATATTTCCTTGGCATGGAATTTGTGAAAACAGATAGAGGCTATTTCTTGCATCAGAAGAAATATGTCATTGACATTTTGAAGAGGTTTCATATGAGCAATTGCAACCCTGCAATTACTCCTATGGAAACAGGTGTGAAGCTGAGCAAGAATACTGAGGATGAGTTGGTTGATTCAACATTGTACAGGCAGATCATAGGATCATTGAGGTACTTGTGCAATACTAGAATTGACTTATGTCATAGTGTTGGTCTGTTGAACAGATTTATGGATCAACCAAGGATGAATCACTTGACTGCTGCAAAGAGGGTTCTTAGATATGTGAAAGGAACCATGGATCATGGCATTTTGATTCCAAACCAAAAGAACAGTAGCAAAAAGCTAGTGGCTTATGGTTACTCAGATTCGGATTGGGGAGGAGATCAAGATGACAGGAAGAGTACTGCAGGATACCTTTTCATGATAGGTAATGCACCAATCTCTTGGTGTTCTAAGAAGCAAGGGATAGTGGCATTGTCATCATGTGAAGCTGAGTATGTGGCAGCTTCATTTGCAGCTTGTCAAGCAAATTGGGTTGAGATGTTGCTCACTGAATTGAGGGCAGTAGAGGCAACAAAGATAAAGCTACTTGTTGACAACAAGTCAGCAATTGATTTGGCTAACAACTCAGTTAGTCATGGAAGAAGTAAGCACATTAAGAGGAGGTTTCACTTTTTGAGAGATCAAGTGAACAAAGATAAGCTTGAGTTGGAATATTGCAATACTGAAATCCAACTTGGAGATATTCTAACCAAACCTATGGCTAAAGCAAGGTTTGACACTCTGAAGAAGCTTACAGGAATGAATGCTTTGGAAAACATGCCTTAGGAGGTGTGTTGAATTAATAAGTCATGTTTTGGAAAACAGAGCTTCAGAAGCTGTGAAGAGCTCCAGAAGCTGCAGAGCTTCAGAAGCTGTGGTGCTTCAGAAGCTGAGATGTTTCAGAAGCTGAAAACGTGTTTTCTGAATAGCTGTCATAGTTAGTTAGTTTGGCAGTTAGGGAAGTTTTTCATTTTTTGTAGGTAGTTAGTTACATTGGCTTGGTAGCTAAGCAAGCCCTCCGTTTTGTATATAACTATCTTTGCCCCTTGTGGATGAATGCAATTATTCTTTTTTTCCCTAATTCTCTTCTCAATTCTCTCGTTATATTCTCTCTAATTTCTCCCAAATTATCACATTGTCCCAACATTGAGACCTAACACACATTTGATTTTTTTTCTTCCAATTAAGTAGTTTAATGACTAGAAATTTACTCTTAAAGTCAACCGGTGCAATGTTTGAGTTCAAACACGGACCCTAATTATATAATTCAATGTTCTTATTAGCTAAATTAAACTTACATAACCGAAAAACACTTAGATGAAACGACACAAATCTCTAATAACATAACCAAGATCATAAATTCGATCTTTTGATTAGAAATTAAACAAATTAAAACTCTTAATGATAATGTACTGTTTATTGGGTCTTACAAGACTTGAAAAGTTTTTACAATTGATATAAAAAAAAAAAAAGTTTAAGCTTAGAGTTAGAAGGAGTTTTTATATTTTCTATAGAAAAAGACAAGAAAGGTTGGGATGGGACTGCAGCGATCTCTAACAAAAGGCGGTGTAATGGTTGGTGGAACTTCTGTTGCTGATTTTTTTAACAAATCTTGAAAAGTATTGCAACTGTATCTGCTACTTGTTTTGCTCAAGTGTACGTTGCTTCTAGTCTAAAAAATTTGGACTGTTATTCAATATTCTCGGTACCTCATGCTTCTACGCTGTTAAATTTTTTTTTTACTAAACTAATTTTAAGTTTTAAAACCGATTTTTGGAAGAAAAATGCAGTATATCCGGTGCACTAGTTAAATAAATTATTATGAAATTTTTTTCTTGAAAATTGTGTATTCAATGTTTTGAAAGTTTAAAAAGTTATTTTATCACTACTATTTTTGTCATTTATTTCATTTTTTAGCATGTTTAATAAGTGCATCATATGCACTGTTTAACATGACTCTTTTTAAATAATAAGGAGGTTCAATGTACAAGCAACAGAACTAAATATATTTTTTTTGACACAGAACTAAATTATTTTAAACAAGCACAAATAGTTTATGACTTTATTCCAATAGTTTCCAACATGTTCAATCTATCTAGCAGATGAGTACATGAGTTTCGAGGCAAGCTTACCCAATATTTTTCCGTGCCATTTCCATAATCCATTGTCCCCCCGTTCTTTTCTATACTCTCTCCGTACTAAATTACTCCCAAATTGTGTTTTATTTGCATATTAGTGGACTAAAATTAGGGTATTTTAAAAAAAAAAATTAGGATATAATAAGAAGATATGATGTAAAAATAATTTTTTTAATTTGGTGTTACTATTCTAAAACGATAAATAAAAATGAACGGATCGAGCATAATTTTAAGGAAAAAAAAATAGAAGCTGAGCACGATAGAGCACCTTCCTATGCATAAGATCATTTATCTATTTTTTGTTTACAGTAAATGAATATTACACCTAAGACATCATACATGTCATTCATGTTCTGTTTGGAATAAAGAAAAGAAAGAGAAAAAAAATAAAAGAAATTGATAAATAAATTTAAACTAATAATTTTAATCTAAATATATTCATCAATTTTCATAAATTTTTTTTCTTTATTTTTCTTTCTTTCATTCCAAATGGATCATCACACTCTTTACTACCGGTGGATTAAGATATCGTGTTAATTATACATAGACAATAATGCAGAATAATTTAGGTTTAATAAATCCCTCACATGATTATTTACCATTTTTCTGGGCCGCCAATGTGATAGGTACTCTTTGCTTGCTGTCAGAAATTATGATAATTTATTATCCATTGTTAATCAAAATAAAAAATAAAAAACAATAAACAATAAATTCATGGATTGGGTAATAGGATCCATCCATCCACGTGTAAGAATCGTGAGTCGTAGAAGTTGCTCGATATTTACCACGAAACTAGTATAAAAACCCATTTTTGGCTTTCTCTCCAATTCATTCAAATCAGAAACAAAATCTATCAACAAACAAACTTGAGCTGAGTTCATAGTTTCGTGCTTGCGTGTTTCATAGAAGGTGCATTCCCTCCTGGAATGCAAAACTTCTCCTTCTCTTTTAATTAATTAATTGAATTACTTGCTTCAGTTCACATTTCTCCAATTCTCTCTCTGCTATATTTACAAGTAGTTTAGTTACGGTAACTTCATTTCCTTTATCATTTTTACCATTTTCATTCCTACGTTTTGGCTCCTACTTTCTTTTTTCGGACCAGTTTTAGGCGGTTATAGATTTTCATCTAGCAACCGCCTTATATGTATACATACATACAGGTTACTATCCTTGGATCATACTTTTTTTTTTTTTACTAATTGGATCATTCATCAGCAAAAAATCTGTGTATAGCTAATGAATAAACTTATAGTTTATAAATTAGCTTATAGTCCCAACATTTGGTTGATCCCGTGGTGATTGATACTGGACTTGTTAGGGAAGATCATAGTCCGATCTCTAAAATTATGATCGAGAGGAACTGAAATCACTTGATACCAGAACTGACCTCGAATCAGATTAAGTTGTCCCGTAGCCGAATCTGATTAGCTTATAGTGGATAATCTTGCTGATTGAATTTGTAGTGTTTGTAAAATTAATTGTTGAATTACCTTATAAATTAATATGAAATGAAATAAGGAAGATATATTTATTAGTATTTAATTTTTTAAGTAAGATGATAGGAGTAAAATTGAAAGAAAAAATAATAAGTGTCATAATTTAGTAAAAATAAAAGTTAATGAAAAAAAATCTTACCATATAGGTATATTTTGTCAATATATAAACTTATAAACTATAAGCCAAAAGCTCAAAATTACAAAATTAAACGTTGCAATATGTATTCCATTACAGGATTTGGTGTTATGTTATGTTTTTTGGCAGCTTTTTGAACATTATACATTCAACCATTTCAATGTTTTCAACCATGTTATGGTCCTTATTTTTTGATATGATGATACAGCTATCAAGTGCTGAAAGATGACAGTCACACCGAAGATCTCTGTTAACCATGGAAACTTGGTTGTCCATGGCAAGACCATACTGAAAGGAGTCCCAGAAAATGTTGTGCTTACTCCAGGTTCTGGTAATGGTCTTGTTACCGGCGGTGCATTCATTGGTGCTACAGCTTCCCATACCAAAAGCCTCCATGTTTTTCCCATTGGTATCTTAGAGTAAGTTCTGCTATCTTTCGCGTCCTAAAATACACCGATGTTTATAAAGGTTTTAATTTATAGTCGCAGAAATACAGTAGATGTTATTCCATAGTTGCGCCGTGATCTTTGATATTCTAATAAATCATGATGTGTCCTGATTCTAATTAAAACTAATGAAACATTTGCACTTTACTTATAGGGGGCTGCGGTTCATGTGTTGTTTCCGGTTCAAGTTATGGTGGATGACACAGAGAATGGGAACTTGTGGAAGGGATATTCCTTTGGAGACTCAATTCATGCTTATAGAGAGCAAAGACAGTGAAGGGGAAGATAAAAATTCTCCAATCATCTACACTGTCTTGTTACCACTATTGGAAGGTCCATTCCGATCTGTTCTGCAAGGCAATGAAAAAAGCGAGATTGAGATTTGCTTTGAGAGTGGTGAGTAGTAACTCTTTATCATGCGAAAACGGTTCTGTGTAGGCTACATAATGCTTATAATTTAGTTATGTTTACTGTTAATTCAGTTCCTTCTGGTCTGCCAAAATTTGTCGGGTGAAGCTGTCATTATTGCAAATAGAATTGGGGCTGGATAATTCTCAATCAATTGAATCAAACAAATGGAGTTTATTGCTTTGGAGAAAATATATATATGTAAGGTGGTATCCCAAACAAACTCCTTTTGGTATGTGATTTGGTTTTGCAGGGGATCATGCTGTTGAGACAAATCAAGGCCTTCACATGGTTTACATGCATGCTGGCACCAACCCTTTTGAAGTCATCAACCAAGCTGTCAAGTAAGACATTTTTCCCATTACTTTAGGGCCGTTAGGATAGGCGTTGTTGAGCTTATCTAATGGCATAAGCATTCGCGAAACTGTTTGAAAGAGCTTATGAAAACAAATTTTTATGCAATGTCCATAAAGCGTTTTTGCTTATATCCATAAGCTCTTCAAGATAACTTATGAAAAAAACTTATTGCTTATGTGCAAACAGTTTTAATTTATTTTACCTTTCGCTATAGAAATAGTTTATATGTAATGAATACTTATATGATTAGTGTTAGGGTCAGTAGGTTTGTCTAGCACCTCGTTGGGCTATCTGATTTGGTCCTAAGCCCCTAACTATGAGCACTTATGGTATAAGTGTTTAATTGAGCTGTTTATCCAAACGGGGCTTTTGCCTTGTGCTTCTCCCCTAAATTCCTGTACTAGTGTCCCCGTAATCGATTTAACCGACTGAACATCATGATACCTGGCCTTGTTAGTTGTTTGCATCAAAGTAGTTACAATATATTCTTCATTTGATGAACATTAGAATTTGTGTATTGACAATTGTAGTTTTAATTGATTCTATTTTCTGTTATATTGATTTAGGGCTGTGGAAAAGCACATGCAAACATTTCATCATCGTGAGAAGAAAAAAGTAAGACCCTCTTCCTTGAAGTATTACCAATGAATGTACAAGTTTGCATAGTATCTTATGGATCTTCTAATATTGTTTTGTTGTTTTTATTTATGTAGCTACCATCTTTCCTTGATTGGTTTGGTTGGTGCACATGGGATGCTTTCTATACTGATGTAACAGCTGAGGGTGTTGAGGAAGGCCTGAAAAGGTAATTAGTAAGAGAAATTGTATATTATGTTTGTTTCATTTCCATATGAATGAAGTAAAGGTGAATTTGAAGATAATGTTTGATGATTAACTAACGATAGTAACGAAAGAAACTTGTTTAAATGTAACTGCAGTCTATCAGAGGGAGGTACACCTCCACGGTTTCTCATCATTGATGATGGCTGGCAACAGATTGAAAGTAAAGCGAAGGATCCAGGTTGTGTTGTACAAGAAGGAGCACAGTAAGAATCTTATGTTCAGTTCTTCTGTTTTCTTGTTTATTACCATACCATTTAAAATACTTGTTCTTTCGTAACTGATCTGAGTTAAATACTTGCAATTGATTAGTCGGAAAATGTAACTTTTACTATTAATGCAGGTTTGCTACAATGTTGACTGGGATTAAAGAGAATGCTAAATTTCAAAAGAAGAAGAATGGACAGAACAACGAACAGTTGGAGCAGACATCGGGTCTTAAACATCTTGTAGACGGAGTAAAGCAACATCACAATGTCAAGTATGGGCCTAGTTCCTTAAAATTTGTCAATAATATTGTTACACAGTGCATTCTCTTTTCTATATTCAAGAAGCATTGTTTGATAAGTAGCTCGACCAATTAATTATCTGAATTCTTAATTGGTTACTTTTGTCATGGACAGAAATGTTTATGTATGGCATGCACTAGCTGGTTATTGGGGTGGAGTGAAGCCAGCAGCAACTGGGATGGAACATTACGACACTGCCTTGGCATACCCGGTACAGTCACCAGGAGTACTCGGAAACCAACCAGACATTGTCATGGACAGCTTGTCTGTACATGGCCTTGGTCTAGTACATCCGAAGAAGGTTTTCAACTTCTACAACGAGCTCCATGCTTACTTAGCTTCATGTGGAGTAGACGGAGTGAAGGTAGATGTGCAAAATATTATCGAAACCCTTGGTGCTGGACATGGTGGCCGAGTCTCACTTACACGCAGCTATAATCATGCGCTCGAGGCTTCCATTTCTCGTAACTTTTCTGACAATGGATGCATCGCATGTATGTGTCACAACACTGATGGCCTTTACAGTGCTAAACAGACTGCCGTTGTAAGAGCCTCTGATGATTTTTACCCGCGTGATCCCGCTTCCCACACCATCCATATTTCATCTGTTGCATACAATTCACTTTTCCTTGGAGAGTTTATGCAACCAGATTGGGACATGTTCCATGTAAGTGATAGTGAATTGGTCTCTAATTTTAATTTAATTATTGATTGATTTTGCCGAAGTTAATTTTTCTCCATTCTAACAAAAATATCTGTGATTTTAGAGTTTACATCCAGCAGCAGAATATCATGCTGCAGCTCGTGCAATTGGTGGATGTCCAATTTATGTCAGGTATGGAGATATTATCCAATTGCAAACATGTTCTTTATACATATACATGAAATGTACATAAGTTTAACTAAGATTTTATTTTGTCTTTATGATGATTTTACAGTGATAAGCCAGGCTACCATAATTTTGATCTTCTTAAGAAACTGGTTCTTCCTGACGGTTCGGTTCTCCGTGCTAAGTTACCCGGCAGGCCTACGCGCGACTCTCTCTTTGTTGATCCGGCAAGAGATAGGACTAGGTTTGTTTTTCTTAACTCTATAACATCTGCGATGTTTTCAAAGCTGTGTATCATAGACATAAATTGAGGACTTGTTTATTAAATTGAGTTGTGATTTTTCAGCTTGCTCAAAATATGGAACATGAACAAATGTAATGGAGTTGTTGGTGTATTTAACTGCCAAGGTGCTGGGTGGTGCAAGGTAGAGAAGAAAACTCGCATCCACGATACATCTCCTGGTACACTCACTGCTTCTGTCTGTGCCTCTGATGTTGATCTCATCAACCAAGTAGCTGGTGCTGAATGGCATGGGGAGACTATTGTTTTTGCTTACAGATCAGGTACTATTATTAATCATTCACAATTAGTTTCACATATAAATAGTGTGTAAACGAAAATGCATTTGTTTCCGACTTTCAAAAAAGTTAACAATCATCATGAAATTTTTCAGGTGAGGTGATTCGACTACCAAAAGGGGTTTCAATTCCAGTGACACTAAAGGTTCTGGAGTTTGAACTTTTCCATTTCTGTCCAATCCAAGTAAGAACTCACCATCAGCAGAAGCTTACATTATTTCATTGGTTTCTGAATATCTTCCACCTTTGTTCTTGTTCTACTAACTGACGTAATGTTTTATTCGACAGGAAATAGCACCAAGTATATCATTTGCAGCAATAGGCCTAATGGATATGTTCAACACTGGAGGAGCTGTGGAAGAGGTTGAAATCCACACAGCCTCTGATAACAAACAAGAACTATTTGATGGCGTGATTGTATCGGAGCAGACGACAACAACAACTATTGCTCTAAAGGTCAGAGGAAGTGGCAAGTTTGGAGTTTACTCCTCTCAGCATCCACTTAGGTGCACGGTAGATGGCGCTGAAACTGACTTCAACTATGAGTCAGAGACTGGGTTGACAACCTTCACCATCCCAGTTCCTCAAGAAGAGATGTATAAATGGTTAATTGAGATCCAAGTTTAAGTCATCAACACTTGGTATTAAGTGAATTCTGTAGGGAAAAGAGGTTTGTTGTAATAACTACTACACATTTGGTATCATGTAGCTGAGAAATGGGGAAATTGGGTTTATTGTTGTTGTAATATTAAGTAGTAATCTATTTGTTTCATGCATGTAGTGGGGTTAAGTGAGGTTAAGGGTTGTTATTGTAACTTGTAACGTATGTAGCTAACAGTTGCAAATCATGGCATCATTTAGGGGAAGGAATGATATTCTTCCTATGGATGTACTATGCTTTGTTTCTTTTAAAATAAAAATGTTCACATGTTTGAAAAGTTTAAGTGTATTATTCTGCTTAGTTCATTTCATCATAAATTGGTATATTGATAAACAAGAAAACAGAACAGGCCATAAAATTCTGAGGGTTTGGTTGAGATGTGTTTTTTCTTTTTTTTTAATGGTAAAGATAAATATATATATAAATATATAAAGAAAAAAAAATAGTAGTACAAACAAAAGAAAACATCAACCGAAGAAAGGAAGTGTATTACACTTTCTAAAAACTACAAACCAAAAAATATAATACAATGCAAAAATGCAAAAGAGCACGAATGAAAAGATGTCAAAAAACACATGCCTACAAACATCTGAACCAAGACACCTAACAAAGGGAAGAAAAAAGAATAGAAGAGAAAATAGACAGAGAAAGATGTCAAACACCACCAAAACGCAATGGAGAACAGGTTGAGATGTGGTTTGAATTGAAAACTATAATGAATAAGTAATTTGTATAGCCAATCAATGCATTACATGCAACTTTATTAAGGAACATGTAAATTAACAAGTAGAAAATTCCTATTTTGTTATTCTACAAATTAAGCTAACCTAGTCTTCTAAACAGAACATTGTTTAGTCAAAAAAACAGAACATGTAGAAGATTATTTATAATACTGTCAACTGAAGGAACCATGCTGTCAGCAAAATGAAGCAAATCCACAGTTGAAACCAATTTATTAAAAGAAATAAGTAAGTGTTTTACTGCAATAGAAATGAAAAATGTGCAAATGCTGCAAACAAGTAATAAACTAAACAGAATGAAATTGAAATCCCCATAATTTATAGTTGCACCTGAAAGTTTTTGCTAATTAAAATTAAAAAAGTTAGGTAATTCGGTTAAAAAATAGTAACGGTCTTAGGGAAGTTGGATCAATAGCCTTAATCAATATAATTAACAGCATAATCTCTGTTGAATATTAAAAATAGACCCCTAAATCCTAATAAAAAAAAGTTAAAAAGAATTGTCATATATTTAAATTGTAAATAATGCAATAAACATATAAAAAATAATCATTATATATTATATCAAAAAGAGTCATTCTAATAAAGATTAAATTTATGAATATTAGTATATATAACTATTATTACATGTTCTTAAATTTTGATTTGAGGCTGCGAAAAATTTTAAAGTCTGTTGTTGCACACTCTGTACTTGTGTGGAGGCCGAGCCTGAAACTAGCTAAAGATAGACTTCACATCCAACCGTACAAAAAAGAGAGAAAAAACACAAGGTAGCCGGTAGATCAAGGTATCTTTCGTGCATAACTACCGTTTCATATGCACTGATCAAAGATAAAATTCTGGATCAAATAATTATGAGATTCAAATATTATCACTCGTGTCACGTTGATAATATGTTTCAAAACAGTCTGGTCAAGTGCACTAATTGAAATACATAACCAATCAAAAAGTGAGGTGAAATTTCGAGAGATATTGTTTGAGGTCCAATATTTCATCATGACATAAGTTTTGGAAACTCTGACACAAAAAGCTAATTAATGATATTAATGATAAGTTTTAAATAACAAACTTGTACTACAAAACCATGCCAACAAGCCTTCCTTTGAAAGCTAAACGCAATAATAGTAACAAATAATTCTTGGGTTGCATCATAATCTTGTTGAATTATAATAAATTAAGATTTCAACCTGCATATGTTTCTTGATAATGATACTCCAACTGCACACGTTCAATGAAAAAAACCGTTTGATATCAACTAGGAATTTCTTCTCCTAGATTAGTGGCTAGTTAGTTTTTCTTTTTTTTTTTGGCTGTTGCCCTCATCTATATCAAAAAAAAAAACTTTTAGAACAAGTACGATACTTGTTCTAAGAGTTTTTTTCCAAAAAGAATGTAAAATTTCCTAAAAATAAAATGAATCAAATATTAACACTTATTTCACTAGATTAGTATTGTTGATTTGCAATGGTCTGAATCCCAATACCTCTTTAACAAGCTCACATATTTTGTTATGACTTAAGTCCATAAATATAAAAAAATTATTATTTCTCGCCATGTATATATGTCTTATACTTATAACAGAGTGTTATAATATATTTGCTGATTAAAAAAAACAACTATTAAGATACCTTAAGTCGCCAACTCAAAAAACTAATCCATTAGAACATTCATAATTGTGAATGTTTCATCTATTTAGCATCAAATAAATTGACACTCTCATTGTGAGCGAAAATTTGGTTGTCTATATAAAAAAGTGGCTATGGAAGGAAGAGCCCTCTATCTCTTCACTTTTCAAGACAACATTTAATAAATTGTATTAAAATAAATAAATTTTATTGTAATTTAATGATATTATTGTAAGGTATGTTTTGTAATTTTTTTGAGGTTCCGAGAAATTGAGTGGTTGTTAAGTAAAAATATTAAAAATGATAAAATGGGTAATGTGTATATACGATTTATTTAAACATCTAAAATAGAGAACTATGATATAAATACTTGGGAAGTTTAATCCTATCAAACTACAAACTATGAAAAACTAAGATAAACTTAAGAAAACATAAAAGAAAGCAAATAAAATAAAACATAAATTCGTTCATTTCATTTATTATCTCTAAAGTGTATACTGTTCACTTATTTTTCACTCTTAAAATTTTTATGATTATCATATTTGGCAAGTTCCATTAAGGTTTTTAATTTCATTTATCTTAAAAACTTGGGTTTTTTTTTCTTCAAAACTCTCACACATATTAAATGTAAAAAAGAGAAATATTGCATATTGAACCCCACATATTAGCATATCAAATATCTTTTCTGTTAAAAAATCTTTAAAAGATTAATTTAAAAGACACCCTTTGAAGTTTGAATACGTATATGCATGAGAATCGTAGATGTATCAATTTTGAATACACGTACGGCACCTATAGGTTATACTCTAACAATAATTTTGGAATTCCAATTGGTTAGTATATTCTTTAAATCCACATAAATTTTATTTTATTTTGGTCCTTATATTCTTAGTGTTTCTCATAGACTTTCTCTACGTGATCATAATCATGACATGTCGAACATTAAATATAAAAATATCTTTCAATCTAAATTTTATTTTCTGTTTTTTAATGTCCAAAGTCCAACCCGGCCTTCTACTAAATTTTTATCAACTTAATCCTTATAGTGTGACTAAAAGCACCGTTTTACAATTTATGTGATTAAAATAGGAAAAATAATTTATAAAACTAAAGTAAAGGAATAACTTATAAGACTAATAAGAAAAACATATTTGCTTGAAATAAATAAAAACATCTTTTTTGAAGGCAAATATTAGACTAAAACATGGTTCTTGACGTTGGTTAAGTTAATATATCCAAATATAAATTAATTCGTATTTAATTTATTTTTAATTAAATCAATTCTAATAAACTCAATTATACTAAAATCAATTTTTTCTACGATCGGACCAAACACATACTAAATCCAACCATCATCGGATCCTAACCTTTTATTTTAAAGGTCTTGCTAACGAGTGTCCCCGGGGCACTCTTTAAGCATTCCATTTAAAGAAACTTTTTATTCATAAAAATGAACATTACAATTTTCAATATGTTAACTTTACACATTCCCATAAAAATTCTATAAAAAACTTACTATTTATGACCTTAAAGAGTACTTTGAGGGCACTCGTTAGCATTTGCTTAATTGTAAAACCCAAAATGATTATCATGGGGAACAAAATATTTGAAAGTTTCAATACAGTACTCATTGTATTTGTGTTTGCTATAAATACGCAATATATGATGTAGGCTAGAATGCACATGTACCAATATGTCCATGTCTCTTATCCATAAAAAATATCCAAGTCATGTAGAGTGTAGACCATATATTATCATAAATTAGTAGTACTATATTTCCATAATATTTGAGAAAAAATTATCACAATGGAGGTAAGATTGAATAATTGGTAGGGATAGCAATGATCCTAATACTAAAATGAAACATAAGTTTGAAAATTGACTTACAAATAATTCGTTAAAGGAAAATGCTAAACATAACAAAAATTAGTTCACAATGACATCGCAAATGAGTGGCAAGGTAGCACTATATATAATTTGAATGTTTTATTTGTTTCTCTTTCATGCGTTTCTTTTTTCTATTGGTCTTCATTTATTTTTTGTTCTGTTTTTTCCAAAGCCTCAATCACTTTGTATCAAACATCATAAAATCACAATATGTATCGTTTCAATCTCATGTATGCTATAGAGGAGTGCTCACATATGTAATATGTGGGGCTGACTTGGATGCCTTTAGAGTCGGACATTTAATTTGTGGGGCTCAAAATTATAATTTTATAGTGAGAATTTCTTTTCGCACCCCTAACACTCTTTTTCAGGCTCTGAGTTTCCAATTTTACCCTCTCGCTACTTGAGCAGTGAGTGTGTTAAATTAAAGATTTGGTAAAACATCGTTCGCTGACTACATTGCGAGCCACTTGGATGGACAGTTCGCTACCTAAGCAGCGAACGGTGGCGGCAGTCAAAAAATCAGTCCCTCATGCAGTCAAAAGTGGAAGACACGTGGCCAGGAACGGATTTACCTGATGTAAAATGGAGGTTGCTGACCCCACTCTTCTAATATTTTTCCAACTAATATGTGAGCATTTTTAAGTGTTGCACCCACTTTGAATTTAACCTTGCCCCCACATATTCCACAAACTGAAACGATTGCTAATGTGTATGTTGAAGGAGGTGATTATCTTGCCACGTAAACTAAATTTTTTCATTAGATGTTAAGATGTCTTCAATTTTTATTTTTTTGGATATACAATGTCATAACTTTTGTAATCATAAATATTTTTCTTTGCTTAATTATAATGATATCATCATTTTATTACTTATGTGTTCATATATGTTTGTATAAATATTTATATTAAAAGGTTAAATAAGTAAATAGTTCTTATAATTTTTTATAATTTTATTTTTAGTTTCTAAAATTTTTTCCTGCATTTTTTATCCTTAAATTTTTTTATTACAACTTTTGATTCATACTATTAATCAAACTTTTGTATGCTTTCATATTTTTTAATGATTTTTTAATTCATGTTTATAATATTACTCTTTCAGTTCCAAAATATAAGTCGTTTTGAAGAAAAAATTTGTTCCAAAATATAAGTCGCTTTACAATTCCAATAAAGAATTTAATGCTATTTTTCCTAACTTTTTATTTTTCTCTCTTCTTTCAATTCTTTCATTTATCTTTCTCATACAATTAATGAAGGACAATTTTGTAAACTTACTCATAATTTCTCTTTTCTATAGAACAATGATTACATTTTTTTATTTGTGTAATATGGTCAAAACGACTTCTATTTTAGAACAGAGGGAGTATAAGGACATTTCAGATAAAAAATTTAGAATTTTTTTAACATAAAATGAATTATTTATGTGCAGAAAACTAAAAAATTTATATTTAATTCATCTCTTGTTACAAAAATTTAAACTTTTGCAAGAGAGATTCATATAATGTACTTCAAAGACAAAAAATGCGAAAAAAATCTTTGGAAACTAAAAAAAAATTCTAAAAAACTATAAAGACTATTTGTTTATTTAACTATATATTAAATTATATTGACCCCACTAAATGAAATTTCTGGATCCATCCCTGCACGTGGCCAAATGTGATTGGCCACGTGTGTGTCTGTGACAATGCACTAACCAATCAGAATTCATCAAGAATTCTATAAATAGACACCTTAGTTTTTTACCTTACTATTTGTGTTTGAAGGTTCATGCATATATATAAGGTAACAATTCGCTGACTACGGTGTGAACATCGTTTGCTACCCAAGTGGCGAACGTGGAAAATTTCAAAATTTGCATGGGGGTGGGCGCGCCTTCAGGTCTGCTAAACGTTCACATATTTTATACACTCGCTTTCTAGGACGCGAATAGCGTTCGCTGCCTAGGTGGCGAGCAAGGGTATTTTGATCATTTCAAGGGGTGCTTGAGGAAACTCAGTTTAGTGAACAACAAAGATCAACCAAAAAAAAAAAACCATTGAACAATGAAGAAAAAGGAAATATGTAACAAAAAACACTAAAATTCAAGATTAACTTTATAATTTCATTTGCCGATTACTAATTATTTCTTATTTTTATTTACCAAATCAACTTTAAATAGCATCTTTTCAAATAATGAGAGTTGGTCACGTAAAAATTTATTCAAAAATTTGAATATTGAGAAAAGACAAGAGATTGAATTACCAATCATTTTTGGTGAGGTTCTAATCAATCAAAGCAAATTAGGTTTGGTGTCATAATAAAATTTGACATTTGATGTCAATGAATCCCCGACTCTCTCTCTCTCCCAAATAAATTGGAGATCCGATTGAAATATTAAAAATAGATGACTAATAAAAAAGAAGCATAAAAAACTCAAAAAGAGACATCTTTTATTTAAATTGTTAACAACAACAAAATCTTTATTTTTTTTTTATCGATTCAAATTTAACTTGAAATGAAATGATTAAAATCAAAATTATGTAGGAAAAAATTAGAATGGTGAGAATCAAACTAATAACCTTATGTGTGAAAACAAACCATTCTACCACTAAATCATTGACACAAAATTAATATTTTATAAAAATTTATTAACAATATATAACTATTATTTAAAGGCTTCAAAATTACAAAATCCATTAACACATACAAACACTAGGCTATAGAGCGATATACCCCATTTACATATTTGTATACATATACTTTAATAATTTTCTTCCTTTAAGAGACTATATAGTTGATACACATACATAAATTACATAATTCTTTTATTTATATTTTTATGAATAACCCATAAATCACATAAATTAATCACATATGTATGGAGCAAACGTTGTATGGAACAAAAGTCTGTCTAGAGTGTTGTATATAGATTGCCCATTTCGTCTAAATCTCTTATACCTACCTATACTTCCATACCGTTATATATCTATATGTGGATCAAAATTTGAAAAACCAACATGATATTTTTAATTTCCTTTTCTATAAATACACAATCATCCCCCTCCTTAGTTCCATACTCACTACCTAGCTTTTGCTATATACACACATTCTCATCAAACAATATCCCATATCTTTCAAATTGTTCATCTATATATTTTAATTTTCTCCATATATTATACAATAATATATACAAAATATACAAATTAAAAGGAGAAATTAACAATAATGGCCCTTTTAAAACATTTCCTCATCTCATTCACTATCATAATTTCTTTTGTTGCTTGTAATAGCAACTTGCAAGAGGACCCACTTATTACTACATACGTTGATCATTCACCTTCCAATGATGGTGGTGACACATTATTATTCGAGAATTTCATCAACCAAAACGCAAATAATATTTTGAGCTTAGACAAATTTGATGCCACTTCACGTTCGCTAGAAATTGTTAATGTCAATGATTATGGAGCTAAAGGGAATGGTTATACTGATGATACAGAGGTACATAAATATTTTTATTTTTTTTGCAACCATAGTATATAAATAATATATACTCACCTAGTCCGTGATATTTTTTGTTTATGATGTTTTTCCAATCGCAACGGGTTACAAAGAAAGAAAAAAAAAATTAACATATATAAAATTATTGATAAATTTCTTTATTTTTCCTCTCTGAATTTTTTTCACTAATTTAATTTAATTTTTTTTTTCAATACATGTAATAATTTGGTTTCCCATGATTAAAAAATAACATCAATTTTCCTATATTTTTTTATAAAAAAATGTTATTATTCAGGCATTCAAGAAGGCTTGGGAAGTAGTATGTTCTTCAGGGGAAGCAATTTTTGTGGTACCTGAAGATAATAATTATCTACTCAAACCAATCAGATTCTCCGGTCCATGCAAATCTAATATAACAGTCCAGGTAAGCTTATATTAAAAAAAAAATTAAGCTAGTGATTAATTAATTATTCTTCATTAATTTTTTTAAGCTCCACCTTTTTAATTAAATTATAATTAATTAATATATCAAAAAGTAACTTTGACTATATATTAATTAATTGTTAGATATATGGAAGTCTTAAGGCATCAGATGATCGATCAGATTATAGTGAAGATCAAAGACATTGGCTTGTATTTCACAATGTTAAAAAACTATTAGTTAATGGTGGTGGAACCATCGATGGAAAAGGAAGTATATGGTGGAAAAACTCATGTAAAAGGAATAAAAAGAAAGTAAGATATCACAATTAATCCAATATTTTAATCAAGTTAGTTAAGCATCATTGTATATGTAATTTATCATATTCAAAATTTGACTAATTTTTTATATTTTTCTTCTCTCTTTTTGTAGCCTTGCAAGGATGCTCCAACGGTATGTAAAGCTTAATTTGCATAGATTTTCTCGACAGTTTAGTCTATTCAGTTAAATTTCAATCGTTGAATTGAAATTAAATTTTAATTTAACGATTGTAATTTGTTAAATATTGGATTGAAATACTTGTTAATTAATTAACTCTTTTATTTTATTTTTTGTAGGCTCTAACATTTGATAATTGTGAGGATCTAATAGTTGATAATTTGAAAATAGAAAATGCGCAACAAATCCATGTTTCATTCCAAGATTCGATTAACGTTAAAGCTTCTAGACTCAATGTGTCATCGCCGGGGGATAGTCCTAACACCGATGGAATTCATGTCACCAATACCCAAAATATCAAAATCTCTAGCTCTATCATAGGAACTGGTATATATTCCTAATTAAATGTCCAAAAAAATTACAAAAACTAATTTCATTGAAATTCATACATGTAGACTAGTATCTCCTAATAAATTAATTAATTTGATTTTCCATGAATTTGTTTGTTTTAGGTGACGATTGTATATCAATTGTAGATGGATGTAAGAATGTAGAAGCCACAGACATAACTTGTGGACCAGGCCATGGCATCAGGTAGTTAACTTAAGTAACAAGTTATTTTTGTTATATTGTATTATTTGTATATGAATTTCATTTTATTTGCAATGATTTCTATATGTCAGTATTGGAAGCTTGGGGGCTGGAAAATCAAAGGAATTTGTTTCTGGAGTAATAGTGAATGGAGCTAAAATTTTTGGAACAAAAAATGGAGTTCGAATTAAGACATGGCCGGTAATTTTATTGCGCATTGCGCCATTTATAAACACCTTGATTTTTCTTAATCCAAATCTATGGGAGAATTCTTTATTTCCAACCGTCTTATTAACATAATCGAGAAATCGTCCATGAAAATTGAAGTAACTCAATATGTTTGTCTGATTTTTGGAGTATAATTTCAAAACTAATTATATAGTGGAAGGTCAATATACAAACTTAAGAAAAAGATTATTTTAACATTATAAAAGATAAATTATCTTTAAAATGAAGATTTTAGAAATTATTTTTGAAATGTATGCAGGGAGGTTCAGGAAGTGCTACAGACATAAAATTTCTGAACATTGAAATGGACAATGTGACCAATCCCATAATAATAGACCAGAATTACTGTGACAAGAAAAAAAAGCCATGCAAAAAATCGGTAAACTAATTTTCGCAACTTTTTCTATATATGCTATATATTGGCTATGAATGCTCGCGCGCGCACACATATATACTTACTTTTTGTGATTTTGTGTGATCTATGCAGGACTCTGCAGTCCAAATTAGCAATGTGTTGTACCAGAATATAATAGGCAAAAGTGCTTCTGATGTAGCTGTGAAGTTTGATTGCAGTGAGAAATTTCCATGTAAGGAGATAGCGTTGGAGAACATAGACTTGCAATCTGATGAAGGAGAAGATGCTAAGGCTTTATGCAACAATGTTGAATTGTTTTACACAGGACATGTTACCCCTCGCTGCTATTCATAGAAAAATACTCTCTTTGATCTTAAATATAAGAGACAGTTGGATCAACACAAGATCTGGTCCAAAATTTGAACCAAAGACGTTAACTTTTTGTTGATCAAACTGTCTCTTATATTTTGGACCGAAAGTAGTACCAATTAAGGCCTCTCTACATCATTGATCGTGGAAAGACTCAATTAATGTACATATATAATTATAATTATGTGACCATCCAATGCAATTAGTTCATCAATAATTGCTAGCTATGTGTTGATAATGTATGTAATATAATATTAATTAGTATTCGCACCCGTGCCAAGCACGGGCATAACGCATGTTTTGAATTATTTAAGTATTAATTTTATATTTTGGTCCAATAATTTTTTTGTCCAATTTTTGCCACCTATTATAAAGAATTTAGACATGCAATCCCTCTTTTTATTTAACTTGTAATTTAGATAACTTGACATATTTTTTAAAGAGTTTAAAGGACATGCATTATCAGTGTAAACTAACTTTGCACCGACAACAATTAAGAATGCTTCCACTTTCTCATGTCATATCAAGAAAGTGAGGTTAAGTGAAGTTACGTGGCAAAAAATATAGTTGTGATTTGTTGACAGTGTAAAATAATTTTACATTATATGTACATATATTTTTTTCTCTTTTTTAAAATGAGATGATACATTATATGTGTTTATAGTTACTTCATATTTAAAATTTAATTTATTATTTTTAAAATAAAAAATATATATGATTTTGTCAAAAAAAAAACTAAAAGCATGATTATTACCAACAAAAATTAGATCTTTTAAGAAACATAATCTATCCTAAGATCTTGTCACAATTATTATCATTAAGGTTTACTATATTTTTGGTCCTTTAAAATACTTAACTTTTCAGGTTTATTCTTTATAAAATCTGTCTTTAAATTTTGTTCTAAAAAATGACTATATCAATTTCTAATTTTAGTCGGCGTTTTATTTATATAAAAGATCACGTTTCATTTTCGAAATGAATTTTTTAATAACATCTTGTTGTTAAGTCATTAAAATATCATTAGTTTAATAGTTAACCATTTTAATACCTAATTTTCATAAATTTATCTATAAGTATAACTTTAAATTAAAAAATTAATCGTTTAAACTGAAGATTAAATAATCAAGTTATTGAGTTTAAAATATAAATTTGTATTTTTAAAAGAACTAAAGGTATAGAGAACAATTTAAAAGAACTAAAAATGATTATTTTTGTTTTTTTTTTTTACTGCAAAATAAATATTTCACCGTCTAGAAGTCCTAGCTCAACTGGCAAATGCCGAAATTGCTAGGCCGGACGTCATGACCCGGGTTCGAACCCGGGACCTCACAGTTGTATGTGAGTTTAATTTCAGTGGATTACCATTTCTTCTAAGACAAAATAAATAAATAAATAAATATTTCACCCGTGCCAAGTACGGGTTAGTTTTTACTCATAAAAATGTAAATATATTTTTTTGTTGAATAAAATATAAATATTTTAAAATAAGACGTGCAGTTTTTTGTTTTTGATAGAAATGTGATGTATAGTTATATACTATGTTACATGAGTACATGATATGAAAGTCGGTATTTGTTTTTAATATTAAATGTTCATCCCTTGTATAATTAAGATGTATATTAATTTTATTTTTTTTTGTAAAATGTTCATCCCCGTGTATCATTTATGTTAAACATTCATTTCTCTATCTACTTATAAAATGTTCATCCCCGTGTATAAGATTTTTTATTTTTTTTGAAAATGGTATAAGAATTTATGTTAATATTTACCTCTATAAAAATATTAATTCACAATAATTAAAATACTATATTCGTCGAAAAATATTTAAGTCTTTTAATAGAGTCAAATCATTTATAACATACTCTTCTGATACTTTTTATAAGAAACAATAAATATTTTAGGTTCATTGAATAAGTAATATATTTGGTCTATAATATAAACCAAACACATTAATTATTGAATGAACTTAAAAAGTCTAAGTTTCTTACAAAAAATATCGGATGGAGTAACAAATTCAACTTTAAATTTTGAGGTGAATTAATTTTTCAAAAGTTTTTTTTAGCTTCCGTTCAAAAGTTCGAGCGCAGGTGAGTATAGTCTAGTCAATGATTGTTTCCACCAGAAATTCACTTGATTCTAATGTCTTGGTTATTTTTTCAAATGTTTTTTTAATTAATATAATACTTAAATAATAATGATACTTTTTTAAAATAAATTAAAATTATGTTAATATATCATTTATATTAAACATTCATTATTACATGTAAAATCTTCATCATCGGGGTCCCAAAGTATAACTTAGTTAGTGAAAATACATTAAAACGGGGACCAGACTTTTTCGAACTAAAATTGACTGTTTATCCACATTATAAGTGTGTCAGTCTAGCCACAAATATAATTTTTTTAGCAATGTCAATTTTCAGTCAAGGAACATGTTAAAGATCGAATTTGTTTGTTTTATTTTTTAATATAATTTATTTGTTTTATTTTTCAAGTATTGTATGTAATTTTATTTTTTTTGTAATACCACGATGAAGTTTAAAATAATTTTTATTCTATATATTTCTTTGCTTGTATTTAGGGAAAAAAATAAATGAAATTTCTTTTAAATTTTTGCAAAAGAAATTGTTAAATAATTTTATTTTATTTGTTTGTTGTTTATTATAATTTACTAAAGAATTGAGAAAATATTATAAAAATATACATTTCGTTATTCTTTCATATTTTTTGTTACGATACAATAATCTAATTAACAAAAGTGCCATATAATTTAGGACCTCACATCTTAATATTCTCTCTTCCTATTTTTTTATTTTATTTTTTTAAAAAAAAAATCTCGTATAAAAGGCGTGTATTATTCTCTCTTCCACTTTTTAATATGATTATAAAATCATTTATAATTTTACAATTATAAAAATATAATTTTACTAAGAAAAATAATAATATACGTACGAAACTTAGTAATGAAAAAGTAAATCATAATAAAGCAATAATATAATTATTCAACCTAAGCAACACCATTGCTTAATTTGTGAAATATGACTTACGATATTAATTAAACTTATTCTCTAAAACAATACAATACACCTTCTAAATTAATTTACATTCATACGTGTGAGGAAGAATAACAATCACTTAATACTCATATTATAATCAAATGTCTAGTTCAATTTTTTCGGAGTTAATAAATCATTTATATTCTTCTTTTGAGATCCACATCTGCAAAAATGGGAAAAAAATGATGAATATATAGATTAAGATGAATATAAATAAAATGAAAATAATAGGAAGAAATACAAACAAAATAACTAAAGAGAAAAAGTTGGAAAATATGTAATTTGAATTGTTCAACCAAAAACAATTTATATAGGAAAAAAATATTGGTATATTAGTATCTTTATTCTTAAGGTCCAATTAATAACAATATATATTGATTCTTTTTTTGGTGAATTACATGTTATGATTTTTTTTTACAAAAAGGGTAACATTAAACTTGAATCTGTGTAAATAATATGATTCAGAATTTAATAAAGCATTGTAATATTTTGTCGTAGATTGAGTAAGATAAAAAAAACATATGTGATACTAACTCATCATAGTTCAACTGAATTGCAACCATTTTGGTCTTCAAACTATTGCGTTCATACTCCTTTTGAGTTCCAATGCCGGTTAACATTCCCATAATGTCTACAAAATATGATTATACAAACGATTATTGATACCACATGTCTACAATGTTATAACGACAAAAACAACAAATAATACCTAATATACTAATATTTCTTACGATAAAGATAATTTGTAAGGAACTTTTTTCAAGTTGCAAACTTTAACCTTCGTATGGAATTGAAAGGCTAATTTATACTCGTGCCTAGTAGTATGATATGATCTACCATTTGCAACAACTTCAAAATTTGTAATCGAGTAAACAACTTCTTCCTTAAGGTCTTTTTCAAACTTATAAATTAGAGTGCGACACATTGTACCGTGTATTTCGTTTCCCTAAACAATAAGACGGTAGAATAATATATTACAATAAAAAATATATCAAGAATTAGTGTAAATGAAAGTTAAACATATAGAAGAGCACTTACAGTTGAATCCATTAGTATCAAATCCAAAGAAAATGGTCCATTGTTGTTGGATACATCAATAACCAACCACATCCGTATTACACGAACAACAATATTCAAACTCTCATAAGCTTGGTTGATTTCGGATATCATGTTAATTTTTAGAGTTATTGTTTAGTAACTTACCAAATGAATTTGTGAGTTGGTTGTGGAAAATATCAAATAATTTGTGAGTTGGCTGTGGAAAAAACGACATATATTTATAGTTAGCTTTAGAAATATAAAAATTAAATTTATGGCAAAATATCAGTTACAACTTTTGTTATGTAACGTTCAAATAAATATAAATAATATTTATTATTATAATTTTAAATTATACGTAACAGAAATATATTTATGATCATTAAAAATATATAGAAACGGTTAATTCTATTTTGTATTAATATAAATGTTTTTAATTTTCATTATTAATAAAAAATGTAACGTCGTCAATTATTAAATAAAAAATATAACGTCGTCAATTATTAAATAAAATTAAATGTAATAAATAATAATATAATTTTTTTATTTTCGTATTTAAATAAAATTAATTCGATCTCCGTTTCTATATATTTTTTAACGATCATAAATATATTTCGTTACGTATAATTTTTAATTATTGTAATAAATATTCTTTTATATTTATTTGAACGTTATTACATAGCAAAAGTTGTAAATGATATTTTGTCATCAAATTGCATTTAATTATTGTATTTCTAAAGCTAATAAATCATTGATGTTATAAAATTGATATTTAAAAATTAATATGTGGACTAAAACAATGTGTAAAATAAATTGTTAAAATCACAATTGACAAATTATTCAAATTCATTAATTCAAACAAAACAAATTAAAATTTAGGGCATATTGCACAATGGATAGAAAACTTATTCAAAATAACAGGAAAAGCTAAGTAACGTTGAAACAAATCAATGACAACTTCAATCCTTTTCAATCTTGATATTCTTCAGCATGACTTTTGAATTTGGATTGGTTGAACTCTTTTGGCCAAACGGATAAGACCTTTTTGAAAGGGGTAACACTGTGCGAATCCGAAGTTAAATTAATTGGTTCATTAGCATACAACTTCTTTGGAGACGTGACAGTATCATCAAAATTATTCATCAAATCCTGTTAACGTTAAATATATATATATATATATATAAACCGCCTTCAAGCATCAACTCTTAATGGTTCATTAGCATACATTAAATATATAAAAACCGCCTTCAAGACGTGACAGTATCTCCGAAGTTAATATTTTGTGATAGATCAAGTAAGATAAAAAAAAAAAAAAAACACACATGTGATACTAACTCATCATAGTTCAACTGAATTGCAACCATTTTAGTCTTCAAACCATTCCGTTCATACTCCTTTGGAGCTCCAATGTCGGTTAACATTCCCATAATGTCTAGAAAATATGATTATACACACGATTAGTAATATCACATGTCAATCTTATAACGACAAAAACAACAAAACTAATACATAACGTACTAAAATTTCTTACCATAAAGATAATTTGTATCATAGTCAGGAGCAAATGTTGGAACAGGACTTTCAATCAAATATATATTAGAAGGAACTTTTTTCAAGTTGCAAAGTTTAATCTTCGTGTGGAATTGAAAGTTTAATTTATACTTGTGCCTAGTAGTACGGTATGATCCACTGTTTGCAACAACTCCAAAATGTTTAATCAAGTAAACAACACCTTCCTTAAGGTCTTTTTCAAACTTATAAATTAGAGTGCGATGTGTACCGCGTATTTCGTTTCCCTAAACAATAAGACGGTAGAATAATATATTACAACAAAAAATATATCAAGAATTAGTGTAAATGAAAGTTAAACACATAGAAGAGTTCTTACAGTTGAATCCATTAGTATCAAATTCAAAGAGAATGGTCCATTGTTGTTGGATACATCACGAACCAACCACATCCGCATTACACGAACAACAATATTCAAACTCTCATTAGTTTGGTTGATTTCGGAAATCAGGTTAATTTTATTCGTCATTGTTTAGTAACTTAACAAATGAATTTGTGAGTTGGTTGTAGAAAATAGCAAATGAATTTGTGAGAAGGTTTTGGAGAAAAAGAAACAATATTTATAGTTAGGTTTATAAATATAAAAATTAAGAGCAAATTTATGACAAAATATCGGTTACAATGTTGAATATGTAACGTTCAAATAAATATAAAAAGTATTTATTATAATAATTAAAAATTATACGTAACGGAAATATATTTATTATAATTAAAATACATATAAAAACGGTTAATTATAATAATTAAAAATTATACGTAACGGAAATATATTTATGATAATTAAAAAATATATAGAAACGGTTAATGTATTAATTAAATTTTGTATTAATATAAATGTTTTTAATTTTCATTATTATTAAAAATTGTAACGTCTTCAATTATTAATTAAAATTGAATATAATAAATGATAATATAATTTTTTTGCATTTTCGTATTTAATTAAAAATGTAACGTTATAAAATATTAAATAAAATATTAAGGAAAATTCATGTCATAAATATTTTCATAAAAGTGACACGTGTCACTTTCTTGTCACCACCTTTTACTTTGTTTATAATATAGATCAAAACTAATGTCTATTATGTTTTGTTTTTTCCCCTTGTAATTTTTTTTTTGGTGACCCACCCCCTGTAATGTTGAATTTTTTGGACTCGTCCCTTGGATGCACTTTTTAAATTGGTTATTTTGTTCAAACCGATTTAAAAAGTGCTATTTTTTAAATCAGTTAATTTGTTCAACCGATTTAAAAAGTGCAATTCCTTGCACCCAAGGGGGGAAACCAAAAAAATTTATTTTGCAAGGGGCAAATCACAACAAAAAACATTACAGGGGGAAAAACAAAACTTGTCTATATTACAGGGGGTAAAGACCTATTTACCCTAGTTTTTATTATTAAATGTCTATCCCCTTGCATAATTAAGATATATATATTAAATATTTATTTCTTTATTTGTAAAATGTTCATCCCCGTGTATAAGATTTTAAAACACTACATTCGTTGAAAAGTATTTAAACATTTTGATAGAGTCAAGTCATTTATAACATACTCCTCCGGTGCTTTTTATAAGAAACAATCAATATTTTAGGTTCATTGAAAACTAATATATATTATGTTAACTTTTTAGTTTTTCAAGATCAGTTACAATTATACTTTGTCTCGACACCATCTACAGTCAGCCCTAATATTTGGTTTTGAGCTTTCATCTTCTTCTACTGGTAAGCGGGTGATTTTAGGTCATGTTTGGCCTAAAATCATCCCTCTGCTCCTTTTTTTTCTTCTTGTTTTTAATCTAAATAAGTGATTATCACATATATTAGATCTTTCTTTTGTGTGTTTTTTCTGTGTGATTTCGTCGTCTCAGTGCGACGTTGTTTGATATCCCGTTTAGTTTGCGGTGTTTGTTTGTTGTCCCGTCTTGAGCAATAACGAAACAGCTGGATCACATATGACAAACATCGCACTGCCAGAATCATCAGATACTCGACATTTTATTTTGAACCTATATAAAATGTGTTGACCAGTTAGTAAAATATATTGATGTTGACGTGTTGTATGTTAAGAAACTATAAAAGCATAAATAGATACCTAGGTGTGAAGCGAAGAACATGACGGTTGCACTTTTTACAACAGTTCTTATTTGAATCAGTATATATTTTTTCGTTGCATGAACATGCAGTATACCACCAATCATCGTCATGAATAACCTCGTCTATTTTCCCCAAAACAATAACAGAGGTGCTTTGTGTATCAAATAACATATAAATATTATGTTATATACATATTGAATATTAAAAATATGTTAACATTACGTATAACATTATATGAAATTTGAAACGAACCTGATTAATACTCCTAAGCTCTTGAATGGTAATCATTGGAGTAATAGTTAAAAATTCTTCAAAAATGTTATTGCGTGAAGAATCAATCAACATAGATGATTGTTTTTTTTTAGATAATTGAGAGATGAAATCATGTTTATGAGACATTGTTTTCATGTAATACTCAGAGAAACAACTAAATAAAAATTGTCGTTGTCAAATATAGATGAAGATGAACTACAATTGCCGTGTCAAAATAGATTATATTTATAATTATTGTGAGAAACATGTTATTAAATATAATTATTTTAAATTATTGTTAATTTTTAATGTTTATAACATAACCGTTATAATTTCATACACGAAACATTTATTTTATTAAGTAACATTCAAATGAAATTGTTAATACTATAACCGTTATGATTCTATATTCAAAACAATGATTTTTTAATTAATATTTAAATGAAACCAACAACTTCATATACTAAATGTTAAAGTTTATATAAGAAACGTTTATTTGAATAATCAGTATTTATAGTAATCAATAAAATATCTGCTTTGTATTTAAGTATATAAGATATATAGAAATATAAAATTAATTAATCAAGTGTTTTGGACCATGGAATGAATGAAATGGGCTGTAGGACACAAATTATGCTATATATGAGGTTACAAACAATAGGTGTGCGGTTTAAGATTAGTAATAGAAGAAAGTAATTATGAAAATATTGGCGATGGAGAAGTTACAAATCCTGAAAAAAATGTTCGTCGACTTGCTGGTGTTATTGTTTGTGATAGCTCCGAAGTTACTTATTGGGTACACGAAATCAGGGATTGTGAAAATGTTTTGGTAAGTTTTGTTACATATTTAAATAGGGTAAATAATAAAGTATTTGTTGTGAATAGTATAGATATTTAAATGTTGTTTTTTTGGCAGCAACTTACTGCAGATTGCTCCGAGATATTTTTCAATAGGAATCAAACAGAGATAAAGTTGATTGATCGTGACAATGATGAAAGGTTAAGTTGTGAACTTCATTTAAGCAAGTCCGACATGAATGAAATGTATGTTGGCAAAGGATGGAACGATTATTGTAGATCCAACAATTTTGTTAAATGTGATAATGTGTTGATTTTGTTGATGAATGATAATCCTCATAATATTCATGTAGCTGTTCTGCTTTAGAATCTTAAGGAGATGATGTTGAACTATTATGGGATGTTCTTATTGTGTTCAATGTAGTATTATGTTTATGCAAATTATTATGGTTCTAATAAAAAAAGAAATATCATGTTTCTGATTATTATGATTATGTGAATATGTAAATTGAATAGTGACGAAATGTATAGATAATAATTTATGACACATTTAAATTGAGACGATATAATTTATTTTATTAATCAATAAAAAAATTCTTATAATTTGAATTTATTTATTGTACGTGCTTTAATGATGGTTAATTCAGTACGGTTACTATTTTAATTATTTATTATATTCAATTTTAATTAATAATTGAATACGTTACAATTTTTACTAATAATTATAATTAAAAACATTTATTTTTTTACAAAATATAATTAATAATTGAAGACGTTACAATTTTTAATTATAATGAAAATTAAAAACATTTATATTAATACAAAATATAATTAATACATTAACTGTTTCTATATATTTTTTAATTATCATAAATATATTTTCGTTACGTATAATTTTTAATTTTTATAATTAACCGTTTTTATATATTTTTTAATTATCATAAATATACTTTTAATTATTATAATTAACCGTTTTTATATGTATTTTAATTATCATAAATATATTTCCGTTACATATAATTTTTAATTATTATAATAAATATTCTTTTATATTTATTTGAACGTTACATAACAAAAGTTGTAACTCATATTTTGTCATAAATTTGTATTTAATTATTGTATTTCTAAAGCTAATAAATCATTGAGGTTAACCAATCGTTAGTTGATTCAGTGGTGATTGGCGCTGAACTTGGTATGGAGGACCACAGTTTGATCCCCCGCAACTGCGATCGGGAGGGGTCTGGAACCACTTGATGCCAGAACTGACCCCCGAACTAGATTCAACTGGTGGTGAAAACCAAAAAAAAAAAATCATTGAGGTTATAAAACTGATATTTCAAAATTAATACGTGGACAAAAACACCGTGTAAAATAAATTGTTAAAATCACAATTGACAAATTATTCGAATTTATTAAATCAAACAAAACAAATTTAAATTTAGGACATATTACACAATGGATATAAAACTTAATCAAAATAATAAAGAAAACTAAGCAACGTTGCAACCAATCAATGACAACTTCAATCCTTTTCAATCTTGATATTCTTTAGCATGACTTTTGAATTTGAATTGGTTGAACTCTCTTGGCCAAACGGATAAGACCTTTTGAAAGGGGTAACACTGTGCGAATCCGAAGTTAAATCAATTGGTTCATTAGCACACAACTTCTTTGTAGACGTGGCAGTATCATCAAACTTATTCATCAAATCCTGTCAACGTTAAATATATATAAACTATTATTTAAACTCTTTTGTATGAGTCTTCAGTTTTAAATAAACAATTGAAAAAAACTTAATAATACCTTTCAAACTTAATAATTTTGTCGGTATTGCAAATTTTCTTCACTCTATAATTCCTTTCAAACTTTGTGTCATTATTGGTGTTGGACTCAATTTTGAACAAAAATGTAGAACCAATCAACTCAGAAATCTCTTTAGGTCGAAATCTTGACGATTTTTCCTATACAAATACAATTATTACTTTAAGATTCAAAAATAGCATATATAATATTTTTTTTTTAACATCTCTACAAATAATTCAAATACATTACCCCAGAACTGTCAATCATTTGAGATTCAGTTTTTTTGAACAATTTTGTTGCTTCACAGTCAAAAATGACGAATGTGGCAGAGTCACTTGAATCAACTACAGATATTATGATTCTGTACATATATAATAGTTAACAAACAAACGTTATTGCTACCTTTTTATTTGTTTGAAAAATAAAATAAATACAATTTTCATATGTTACCTTTCGCTAACATTTTCCACATGTTTATTACATTTAGAACAATAGTACATGCCGTCATCAAGAATAACTTTTTTGGTACACTCACATGCAGTGTACCACCACCCTTGTGTATCAAACAAATCTTTAATTGTTCCCAACACAATGTAAGATGATTCCTTAATTTAAACAAATAAATAACGATTAAGTAGTATAAATCATTAAAACAATATATGGTTTCTACATGTACTAAAAGGTGAATATAAACATTTAATCCGTTTATTGAAAAAAACTAACCCCACGACTTTCTTTCAACCCCTCAAGTGTTATCCTAGGCGTGACTTTGAGAAAATCATCTTCTTCGGTCAATACATTAGGATCACGGATCATACAAATACCAGGGGACGGAGAATCATTTTTTTCCAACATCCTATAACCAATATTAACATGTCAGAATGTAAAAATTGAATACGAATACAAAAACTTCACATAAATTGTAAAATAAAACATCTAAATAAAGAAGAAAAATATACACAACGATTGTTATGCATACCTTTTCTTCAAATCAGTAACACTTATGAAGTCGGGATTAAACAACAACTTAGTTGAATTAAAAGAATTTTGAATTGTTGTAGTTCCTATAAAAAAACACATTTGTAAGAGTTTATAAGTTTATATTTACAATGAAAAAAAAAATAAAAATAGATTTTTTGATAGTCAACAAAATAAATACCTTGCCACAACTTGATTTTGGCCATTAACACAACAACTATTGTGTTTTCAGTTTTTCCAGCCGCAACAAATACATTCAACTCATCAACATATTGACCAAATAGGGTAACATTAAACTGGAACCTATATGATTCACGAATTTAACAAAGCATTTTAATATTTTGTGATAGATCGAGTAAGATAAAAAAACACATATGATACTAACTCATCATAGTTCAACTGAATTGCAACCATTTTAGTCTTCAAACCATTGCGTTCATACTCCCTTGGAGCTCCAATGCCGGTTAACATCCCTATAATGTCTACAAAATATGATTATACACACGATTAATAATATCACATGTCTACCTTATAACGACAAAAACAACAAAACAAATACATAACGTACTAATATTTCTTACCGTAAAGATAATTTGTATCATAGTCGGGAGCAAATGTCGGAACAGGACTTTCAATCAAATATATATTAGAAGGAACTTTTTTCAAATTGCAAAGTTTAATTTTCGCGTGGAACTGAAAGTTTAATTTATACGCGTGCCTAGTAGTACGGTATGATCCACCGTCTGCAACAACTCCAAAATTTTTAATCGAGTAAACAACATCTTCCTTAAGATCTTTCTCAAACTTATAAATCAGAGTGCGACGCACTGTACCATATATTTTGTTTCCCTAAACAAAAAGATAATAAAATAATATTATATAACGAAAAATATATTAAAACTAAATGTAAATGAAATTTAAACATAGAGAAGAGTTCTTACGGTTGAATCCATTAGTATCATATCTAAAGAAAATGGTGCATTGTTGCCATACATATCGCGCACCAACCACATCCGAATTACACGAACTACAATATTCAAACTCTCATTAGTCTGGTTGATTTCGGATATTAGGTTAATTTTATTCGCCATTGTTTAGTAACTTAACAAATGAATTTGTGAGTTGGTTGTGGAAAATATCAAATGAGTTTGTGAGAAGATTTTGGAGAAAAGGAAGACATATTTATAGTTAGGTTTAGAATATGTAACGTTCAAATAATATTAAAAAATATTTATTATAATAATTTAAAATTATATGTAACGGAAATATATTTATGATAATTAAAATACATATAAAAACGGTTAATTATAATAATTAAAAATATATTTATGATAATTAAAATATATATAAAAACGTTAATTATAAAAATTAAAAATTATACGTAACGGAAATATATTTATGATAAATAAAAAATATATAGAAACGTCTTCAATTATTTATTATCAATATAAATGTTTTTAATTTTCATTATTATTAAAAATCGTAACGTCTTCAATTATTAATTATATTTTGTATTAATATAAATGTTTTTAATTTTCATTATTATTAAAAATTGTAACGTCTTCAATTATTAATTAAAATTGAATATATTAAATGGTAATATAAATTTTTTGATTTTCGTATTTAATTAAAAATGTAATGTTATAAAATATTAAATAAAATTAAAATTAATGTCTATTATATTTTCATTAAAAGTGCCACGTGTCACATTTTCGTCACCAAGGTGTACTTTGTTTATTATATAGATAACCATGGATTTTGGCATTTGGTTCATGCTTCTGGGTGCCAATTGTATACATGGAATTCTTTTTCCTTTTGTATTTATCTATTTTTCATCAGTATTTATCTTCTTTTTTTTATCTGAATCATGTATTTATCTAAAAATCACCTTGTTGTTTTCTTCATTTTTTTCAGTTTTGTAATGCATTATTTTATTAGATATTGATTGGTTGATCACATTTTATATCTTTTTCCATTAATAAAAATTTGGATTATTTAAGTTTCAAAGCGCATGATCAAAAAGAAAATGCATTGAAGACCAAAAAAATGAGTTATAAAATATTAAAATTACTTGCATATGGAAATCACATCAACGTATAAAGTTGCTTATATGTAGTTCCTCATATCAATATAATTAACAATATAATAATAAAATTTAAGAATATAAATGTTACAAAATATGATAAAACACCAATACGAAATATGTTATTCAATACAAAATATTGTTATATATAGGGTCTATATATAGAGGCATTAAAACATAATTGCATAGCGGAATATTTGAACAAACTGCAATTTTCTACTATCAATAATTGACTACATTAACATTGATTTCTTAATAAATTATTTCGAATTGAAATCATTAGTGTTTAGTTATGTTATCCCTTTCCCCTCTTTAAAATCTCTTATGTACTTCATCTTTTACTTATTACATATATATAAGAGATTGTTAATAATAGCTTTTTTGCCTCATAATAGGTGAAGAATTTCATATAACGAGGCATATAGATATATATGACTCGAAAACAATAGTGAACAAAATACAAACACTACAAGAAATAAGATTTTTGGCAGCAACTTCTTTTATTATAAGTTGTTAATTACAAGTCGATCGTTGGCAAAAACTACGAAAGGATAGTTTTGCCAACGACTTATAAGAACTTATAACAAAAAAAGTCGATGCCAAAAATCATATTTCTTATAGTGAAAATAAAGAAAAAATTGATTCCGAATTCACCGAAATAGGTAACGAAGTTTTTTTCATTTTTGTTTTGTCTCTCATATTTTTTTCCCACCTTCACTTAGCTAAAAAAAGCATTCATGGATTAAAGTCTCTAGAGTCCTGATGCTATGTTTTAATTGTTAATTAATTCTTGTTTATTTACATGTTCTAAGTTTCTTAATTTTCAATTCTTGTTTATTTTCAATCCATTGACATGGTTGCCTCATTTATTCTTGTTATATTAGTTTCATTTCAAGCCTTCCATTCTCTATTACTCAGTTTCTTTTTCACTTCAACTTTTCAGTTTGGCAAAGGTTTGAAGAACAAAACCCAAGTTCTTCAAATCTTATTATGCAAGATTGACTTTGAAGCAACAAATGGAGGAATTCAACAAATTGTTGGATAAACAAAAACAATTAATGGATAAAGAACAAACTAAAGTTGCATCGCCGCCTTATTCTAATGGGTCACATCCCCAATAGGATTCTACTTCAATGAATATTGTTTTCAACCTTTTTCACTATATTTATTTCCATTATCAATTGCAAATTTTGTATTCTAGCTCTGAATGACATTTTATTTTACAGTTATTGAGAATCCAACATGTTATTATGTTTCTGCGCAAACTCCAAAAAGTTTTAATCCATACAATATGCAACATGATGTTGAACAATTGCTTAGAACAATGGTATACATAAAACCATAATTTGTGAAGAATATTTGCTTTAATATTTTGAAAGTCTGTATACCATTGTTCTAAGCAAATATTCCATACCATGTTGCATATTGTATGGATTCAAACATTATGGAGTTTGCACAGAAACATAATCGCGTCTTGAATTCTCAATAACTGTAATATAAAATGATATTGAGAGCTAGAATAAAAAAATTGCAATTGATGATGAAAAAAATCTAGTGAAAAAAGGTTAAAACAATATTCATAAGGTAAAAACTTACTATTGGAATATGTGACCCATTAGAATAAGGAAGTGATACAACTTTAGTTTGTTCTTCATCCATTAATTCTTTTTGTTTATCTAACAATTTGTTGAATTCCTCCATTTGCCGCTTCAAAATCAATCTTGTATAACTTCAGTTTTGTTCTTTAAGCATTTGTCAAACTAAAAGGATAAGGAAAAAAAATACTTTGTAATAGAGAATGGAAGGCTTGAAATGAAATTAATATATCAAAATAAATGAGTCAACCATGTCAATGAATTGAAAATAAATAAGAATTGAATTGAAAATTAAGAAATTTAATTAGAACATGTAAATAAACAAAAATTTAGAATTAATTTACAATTAAAACATGGAATCAGACTTCTAGAGGTTTTAATCCATGAATGCTTTTTTTTAGCCAAGTGAAGATGGGAAAAAATAAGAGAAATAAAACACAAAAGAAAAAACTTCATAACCTATTTCGATGAATTCAGGATCAATTTTTGATTTATTTTGTTCACTATTGCTTTTCAAATCATATATATAATTTGTATGCCTCGTAATATGAGATTCTTCACCTGTAATGAGGCAAAAAAAATATTATTAATTACAATCTCTTATATATTGTTCACTATTGCTTTTCAAATCATATATATAATTTGTATGCCTCGTAATATGAGATTCTTCACCTGAAATGAGGCAAAAAAGTTCTTATTAATTACAATCTCTTATATATATGTAATTAAACAAAAAATTGAATACATAAGAGATTTTAAAGAGGGGAAAAGGATAACACAATTACTAAACATTAATGATTTCAATTCAAAATGATTTATTAAGAAATCAATGCTAATGTAGTCAATAGTTGATCGTCAAAAATTGTAGTTTGTTCAAATATTCCGTTATGCAATAGTGTTATAATGCCTCTATGTATAGACCCTATATGACAATATTTTGTATTGAAGTTAAAAGTGATTTGGCTCTTTTTTTTAGATAAAAGAAATCTGGCTTTCTTGACCCAAAGAAAATATTTCAATGTTGTCGGGTACAGATATAGGTAGGAATACGAGTTTTTTAGAAATTTAAGATACCGGTACATTAAAATAAATTATTAGAAAAAATACTTTTTAAGTGAATTTCTATCATCATGCATTAAAAATTTATCTCCACTAATAAAATAAAAAATAAAAATAACTATTTTGTGGGATTAATAGGAATCAACAAATTGGCAAAATGTTTATTGTATAGCATGTTAGTAGAATTCATAAGAAAACCAAATATTAGTATTTGTAATTACTTTTAATTGAAATATTAGTATCGATAAATATTAAACTAAACATATGTGTATCTTACTATTATTTTGTTTTATTTTCATAACATGAACGGTACAAATGCAACTATCAATACTAATAACCAAAAATAAACCAAAATAAGTAAGAAATACTATAAAACAAATGCAATTTGTTGAACACAATAATCAATATACGAAAAAATGAGAGAAAGAAAAAGGTTTGAAAAACCATACCAAAATATTTTCTTCGATTTTTTGTTGTCTATTTTTCTCTTATCTTTTCTGAATATTTAAGCTCTTATTTATAATACGGAGTAATAAATTAGGTTATGTAATTAATGGTTTACGTGAATCAATTAAAAAAATTTATTAAAATTTACTTTAATGAAATCAATCAAATCAACTCATAAAAGTTGCACAAAAAACAAATAATTTTAGTTTATTAATAAAATTTGTTTTTTATTAAAATTTGGAAAATCAATCAAAAAAAAAATCAACTCATTAAAATCAATTATTCAATTATCTCTTTTTTATTTAAGTTTATTATTAAAATTTGTTTTTTAAATTATTTTACTATAACAAATTTTTTAATAATAAATAATCTTAAATTAAAAGCATGACCACCAGCATATTTATTTGCATATCTTATGAGTTATGTCGATAAAATTTTTTTATGTAATTAAATAAACTGTAAAAAAACTTCATAAAAAAAACTATCAAAAAATTATATTAAAAAGTCATTAGGATAAAATAAAAAGACGTGGCAAATTATTTTTAAAAAAAAAAATAACAAAACAAAATAAAACAAAGAAAGAAAGAATGAAAGAACAAAGGGGTCAGAACCTGAGTTTCCAATTTTGCTTTCAGGCGTATTCTCTTCTTCCTTTCTCCTCTCTCGCGTCCCTCATCCTTTCTTGCGGCCGGACTGTTCTGTTTCTGTTTGAGTTTTATTTTTCTTGCATTTGTGATTTGTTATTGTGATGGTTGAAATTGGTGTTCATAGTTTTGTGTAGTGGAGGTGATGATGGTGAAGGTTTGTTGATGAAGGTTTTAGATGGTGAAGATTGGTGGTGATGATTGATTATGGTTTAATGGTTTCGTTGATGATTTTGAACATGGTAGTGATATTGTGTGGTGATGTTGTATGAGGATGTTATTTATGACTTATGATGGTGATGTTGTTGTGATTGAAGGTTGAATTGAAGGTGAAAGGAGTGAAGGCTCGTGCGGTGTTGTTCTGTTCCAGCAACCTTTGTGTTAATTTTTTTTACGGAATTTTTTGTGCTATTTATAGGACAAAGATTAGGGTAACTATATTTTGGAATGAAATCAAATTAATTATGAGTGATTGATCTAATTATGATTCTTACATTATTTTTTTGATTTTTTCTCTAAATTTTCAGATTCTATTCTTTTTTATTATTTTTATTTGACTTTTATTTTTGTTTTATGATTATTGGACAATAATAATAAAAATAATAATAATAATAATAATAAGTAAAATTAGTGAAAATAAATAAAAAATAGAAAAAGTGAAATTTGAACTCGTGAACTTGCACACTCATAACTTCTTTAACTCTTTTTTTACTACCAAATGAGCTAATTCACACATTTAAAAGGAAACGCGATAAAAACCTATACAATAACAAAAAGCGGTCAGATTTGGAGTACGGCACTAAAAAAAATAAAATTAACTTTTAAGATTTTATCAACCAGATCAACTTCTTCTACACATGATGCGTGACAAAAGAGAGATGTCCATTATTCATATTTGATTATATATTGTATTTTCGGATTTTACAAATACATTTCAACTAAACGGCTTTAGATTTGTCCAAACTAACCCTATTTTGTTTTGCACTAAAAAGAAAATTCTAATTCTAAGTACATGAAATTAATGTTGGATATTTTATTGTATAATGACTTAAATATGCTTTTGGTCCCTGCAATTATGTCTTATTTCGAAAAGAGTCTTTGTAAAATAAAAAATTGATTTTAATCCCTGCAAAAAAATAAATAATTGATTTTAGTCCCTGCAATATCATTAAAAAATCCAGTCAAATGCTATTTTAAAAGTTTTGAGATATTGCAGGGACTAAAATCGATTTTTTTTTATAAGGGCTCTTTTCAAAATAATGTATAATTGCAAAGACCAAAATCATATTTAAGGTATAATTTAATTTAAAGTTAGTTAGTATGATAATGATTAAATTAATTAGATTACTTTTTCACCAAGTCATGTTATATGGCCATGTACACGTTTTACTTTTAGATTGAAGACTTGCTGTTATTTGCTTTTAATCTTAATTACTTGGCTTTTTGGTTAATTGAAGGTTAATTAAACGACTATTCTTAGATCCATGTTCATCTCTATTCTCATTGTAAACAAACAATTGAAATTATTGCACAGTTGGTCAAATCATGTAAAGCTTTAAACACAAGGAATATTTGACTAAGACAACTTGATAATTCATCAACATAACATATGAAACTATATGGTTCAAGATAAATTGCAATAAGAATCCTTTAAGATCCAATCATGAGAATTTAGCTAAACATAATTAAATCAGAAATTACATCAATAAGATTGAAGAAATCATCATTACAAGAAGGTTTGGATGTGTTTCCACACTTGAATCCCTACTTGAGAACCTTTGAATTCGCCTCCAGAAGTAGTCTCTATCGCCGTAATTTCGTAACCCTTATTATGTAATTTTTATGTACTAGACACTTTGCCCGTGCGTTCGCACGGATCATTTATGTGATAATAATGAATTGTGTGTTTGAGTAAGATGGTGTGAAATAATTTTACTATAATATTCAATAAAATAAATAATTTTACTATCTTATTCAACTATATATCCAATTTAATTGAATGACATAACAAAATACTCCACTTCAAAAAATAAAATAAATCCTTCATACTTATTCTTTTAATCCACTTCAAATGATACCTATTTTTAAGGCGAACTTTGAATATATTCGGTTAGTTGGCACATCTATTGGTAAACACAAAAAGGAAAGAATATAGAATTTGTTATGCATATCACATATTGCGAATTATTCTATCTTATTTATAAGAATATATTTTTTCCTCTCATCTTACCTGTAACAATTTTTATTAAAAAAATTATCAGCATGCCTATCAATTTAGTTCAAACAAATAGTTTGTATTTTTAAGCCATCAAAGCATTTTCCTTTTTCAATTAGGGGTGCATATACATTTAAAAAATAGAAGAAAGAACAAATTCATGTGTTATAAAAATTTCTATAAGTACATAAAGATAAACCAACTGCTAAAATTCAACCCCATACGTCAGTGCTCCTTCAAGTCCAGGTCGCGGCAGATCACCCATCTCCTCCGGACTCCGGTTACTTCTACAGTGCTTTGGCGACTCCATTACATTTTTCTATAACTGCTTCTTCCTCTTACCTTTCATTTATAACAAATTTGTCGCTCAACCTCAGATCTCTACCACATGCAACAACACAGTCATTGCATAAGATAAAAAAAAACTAGGTCAAACGGATTCTTAGAATATTATAACAATTTTCCTCAAAAAAATTTAGAATTTTTTGAAAAAGCATAAATTAAATATGAATTTTTCGTATTTTTATAGTTTAAAAATTTATATTTAATTCATGTTTGGTTAAAAAATTCTATTTATTTTTTTGAGTGATTGTTAAAATATTTTACACTCTTATGGAAAATTTCATCAAAAAATATGAAGTCTATACATGAGTTTATTTAAAGATAGAGACTAAAAATATTAATTGAAAAATTTTAAAAAACTAATATTAGAAAAAAAAAAATCGAAGAACTAAAAACAAAACTTTAAATATGTCCAGGACCAAAAAATATTTATCTTTAACTTATATATAATGTCATCAACTTGTATTTTAGGCAGGTGAAGTCATCAACTTATATATAAGCACTCCACTAAATTCATGACTCCCGATATTGACTCCAAATTGAATTCATGAAGTGTTCCTTGCACATGAAATATCATAGGTCTTCAATCTTCATTGCCTAGTATTTTAGGCACGGACTCCAGAATATGCAAAGGTATATATACTCTAGTGCCAAAACTAAAGTAATGGTTTCTCTTATATCATTTTGAATAGCCATTAAGAAAATAGAGATCTTCTGCTGTTACAAATAAAATCCAGAATGATGGAATGAGGATCCGTAACACGTTGGCGCTTAACGTTCAATTTGAAACACAATCAATCCTCAACGGAAACCTCCTTAAAACCCACTGTGGAAGCCTCGACACCGCCGCTTATGGCTCCGCCATTCAACACTGCACCAACCACCGCCTCATCCGTCAAGGCAAACAGCTCCATGCTCGCCTCTTCCCATTCTCCATCACACTCGACAATTTCCTCGCCTCCAAACTCATCACATTCTACGCCAAATCAAACCTCACACGAGATGCTCTCAATGTGTTCGACAAAATTCCCCACAAAAATACCTTCTCCTGGAATGCAATGCTCATTGCCTACTCCTCCAATTCTCTCTTCAACGACGTGCTTAACCTATTCTCATCGTTCCTTTCTTCAACTGGCACCGGTGTATCTCCTGATAACTTCACAGTAACCTGCATCTTGAAGGCACTGGCGTCCTCTTCTTCCTCAGGCCATAAATTAGCAAAACAGATACACTGTTTCATTCTTACGCGCGGATTCGACTCAGATGTTTTCGTTCTTAACGCGTTGATCACATGTTATTGCAGGTGCAGTAGCGTCGAAAATGCAAGGGAGGTGTTCCATGGAATGACCGACAGAGATATTGTGACGTGGAACTCTATGATTGGTGGTTATTCTCAGTATGGATTTTACGAAGAATGCAAGAGATTATACTTGGAGATGTTAGGTGCAGAAGGGAAAGGGATTCTACCAAATGCGGTTACAATTGGTAGTGTGATGCAGGCATGTGGACAATCTAAGGATCTTTCGTTCGGAATGGAAGTTCATCGTTTCGTCAAGGATAATGGGATTGAGATGGATGTGTTGCTTCGCAATGCTGTAATTGCTATGTATGCGAAATGTGGAAGTTTGGATTATGCTCGTGAGTTGTTTGATGAAATGAGTGAGAAGGATGAGGTTAGTTATGGGTCGATTATTTCTGGGTATATGATTAATGGGTTTGTAGATAAGGCTTTGGATGTTTTAAAGCAAATGAAAAATCCTGGACTGATTGCTTGGAATGCTGTGATTTCAGGTATGGTTCAGAATAACCAGTTTGAAGGAGTGTTGGATTTGGTTAATGAAATGCAAGGATTTGGTTTGAAGCCAAATGCTGTCACACTTCCCAGCATTCTTGCTTTGTTTTCGTATTTCTCGAATGTTCGAGGGGTGAAAGAGGTGCATGGTTATGCAGTCAGACGAAGTTATAACCAAAATATATATGTGGCAACTGCCATTGTTGATACTTATGCAAAACTGGGGTTCATTCATTTGGCAAGGCAGGTTTTTGATCAATCGCGGAGTAGCAGTTTGATAATTTGGACTGCAATTATTTCTGCTTATGCTGCCCATGGCAATGCTAGTTTGGCACTTGGTCTCTATGATCAGATGTTAGATAAAGGAATTCAGCCTGACCCGGTGACATTAATTTCTGTTTTAACAGCTTGCGCTCATTCTGGGCTGGTAGATAAAGCTTGGGATGTCTTCAATTGGATGCATTCAAAATATGGGATTCAACCTGTGGTGGAGCACTATGCCTGCATGGTTGGTGTTCTTAGTCGAGCTGGAAAGCTCTCAGAAGCGGCGAAGGTCATTTCTGAGATGGCAATCGAGCCAAGTGCTAAAGTTTGGGGTGCACTGCTACACGGGGCTTCTATTTATGGCGACGTTGAAATGGGGAAGTTTGCCTGTGATCATTTGTTTGAGATTGAGCCTGAACAAACTGGGAATTACATAATTATGGCAAATTTGTATTCACGTTATGGGAGATGGGAAGAAGCTGGTAAGATTAGGGAAAAGATGGAGGAGATCGGGTTGCAGAAGATTAGGGGAAGTAGCTGGATTGAAACGAGTGGAAGGTTACTAGAGTTCATTGCGAAGGATATGTCAAATGAAATGTCGGATGAGATTTATGCATTGCTTGATGGGTTGCTTGGCTTGATGAGGGAAGAAGGATATATTTTGCAGGAAGAGTTCGATTCTGAATTGTGATAATTTCCATTGAAATAAACCTCTCGTCCCTTGTATACGGCCAGAACAATAAAGCACATTCAATCTTTAATATTTGCCAAATTGCTGTTAAGTACAGTCAATGCAGTCTCAATTGCAACTGTTTTGTGGTCCTAGAGCTTCGAAATTGGATTGTAGGTTCAGTCAAAATTTAATTATTGATAAATCAATTCATAGTTCCATGTGATCGATATAGATCGGACTTTGATTGTTTGTTGTGTCTCACCTTTGATCGTGGGTAGAAAAAAGTTTCCCTGTGTCTAACTTTCGGACTATTAATTACTTGATCTATTAGTTATAGATGGATGTATCATATACCAGTACCATGATATTATTACTATTACTATTATTACTTGATCTTCTCTTTTTACTTCTCTTTTTTATTACTATTACTATAATTACTAAATAGCCGTTTTAGACTGTAGAATTGATTGTCTTAACTTGTTTGTGCAAGTGAATGATATGGTTTTAAATGTGTTATTTTTCATTATTCCAATTTCCCCATAGATTGCTCAAATGCCCAGTTTCAAAGGCTTTGAAATATTTCAAACTATTGGGTCTTTGCTTACAACATAATCGGGCCGATTAATTAATCACCAAAATTATGGTTAATCGGATAAATTAAAACAAGATTACCATGAGATAAAAATTATCACATATTAATGATAATATTTGATTTTTATAACGTTACATAATTCTAGCCCATATATCAAGTCCTAACAAACTCACATTATCTTCCAATTTTATCCTAACTCTCTGCCAATACTATATATTCCAATTAAAAGGTGGACTTTTCTTGAACCAAAAAAAAAAGTGAACTTTAATTTTTCTTCCACCTAACCGTAATATGGAAAACCAAAGTTATTCATCCGCCGAATCAATGCTCCACGTAGATGATGATTTATTTGTTAGTAAAGTTCAAAAATCAAGTTCATCAATCGGTCAATATTCAGGACGTTATTTCAGTGATAAGCAAGGTATGATTTCATTCAAATGGGAAGAAGAGAGTTAGGTATACACAAAGAATTAGAGTCATCACCTTCAAATATTGTTCCACCCGTTATTTCTACACCAGCAAAGTTCAAAGCTAACCATGTAATAAAAAACGTTTCAACCAAATCTTGCTTTTATTTTAAGCCTAATTGGTTGAGAAGTTCGAAAGACAAGAGTGATGAGGATAAAGAAGAAGAGAGTTTTGATGAGATTGATGATTTTTTAATAAAAGATGAATTCTTTTCTTCACATCGTGTTTCAAAATCTGTTTCAGGATTCTCAACAACTTCATCCAAAGAAACTTTGTTGAAGTCTTCAAGAGTAGGTAATTTTGCAAAACGGATTTATAAACAGATTTTTTAGTAAGATAACTCAATTTTGCTGCAGACGATCCGGATCGAACATAACTAGGTTTTTTTCATTTAGTTCTTATTTCTCTCCAAATGCAACCCTACTCAAATTAGGTCGACTTGAAGTAAATTCTTGTAGAAATTTTTATCAATTTTTTTTTTATCTCAATTGTTACATTCAGTTTTTTAATCTTATTTATTAGTTTGATTTTGTATTTTTGTTCATGTCCGTAGTTTTTTAAAAAATTGTGTTCAAATTTTTTATTTTTTATTTGACAGAAGTGTTGAATTTTTAAATTATAAATACATTAATTATGAATTACCTCTCGGGAGATTCAATCGGCGGTGCGTTTGGTTGTTACCAAATTTACTAGTTCTTGAATTAGATTTCTAGGTTATTTTTAATTCCGTTTCTCAGATCTAGAATTTCTTTTGAGTTTTTCTGATGTAGATTTGAAGTGGTGTTACATATTATTTTTAAAATTATGTAAATTAAAAATATTTAAAGATAATTATATTAAAACAATAGCTTTTTTCGTTGTTTCCTCATTCTATAAAAATAATTAATATAAATAAACTGTAACGAGTAAAATAACAATATCATATTGACAACAACATTGGATATTTGGGTGTCAGCAAAGACCCCAATCCTTGAGTGCGATTTTTAACTTAGTTTTCTACACAAATAGAAGAATTGTATGGGGTGCTAGTTAAACATTCTAGATAAAAATCATTATTGTAAGTCATTCAATGAAGATCGGAACCTTTTCTTATTTTCCTCCTTAAAAGGATCATAAAATTGAATCAAGTATTCTGATACATAATAGGTTATATATATGAGTTATGATCAAATGACACCCAGATATCAAATTTAGTTTGACATCAAATCTGAACCCTTAATTTCGGCTAATCTAAAGGCTCTGATTATATGCTCAATGATAGTAAAGATCTTCATTTTCACCAATAAATACTTTTGATTTTCAACCATTTAATTTTCTCTCTCTTTCTTCATCACAAATACAATGTCTTTTCTTAAAAAAATTCTCTGAAATAGTTTAGCTTACTCGATGAATTTAAAGTTTAAACTGTATGACAATGATCAATTTAATTATCTCGTGAACCTTCTAATTCTAACTAGCTAGCACAAAAAACAGAATTGCATATGGTTTGTTTAGGAGCAATTGTATACATATGATCATGATCAACATATATATATATATATATATCAAGAACCCCTGATGGTGCATATTTGATTTGTTTAGGAATAGGTGGATGTATAATTTGTTTAGGAACAATTGCATACATGAGTTCTAACTGACAGTGTAAAATAATTTTACACTATCAATCAATAACAACCATGTATTCCGCCAAGTCACCCCACTTTACCCCATTTTCTTTATATGACATAAAAGATTGGTAATTTCTTATTAGATGATCGTGTAAAATTATTTTACACCGTCAGTGCATATCAATTAAACTCATAGATTTATTAATATACTTCATGTGAAGAATGATCGTCTATCGGTGTATGTATATGGCCACATGCCACGACCTTGTTTTGTTATTGCTTGGGAACCATAAATGCAGGGACAAGCATTTTTTTTTTAATTTTTTTTTAATTTTACTAAATGAAGACAAGCATTATATAAAAAAAAAGTGTTATATACCTACGGGTATTTATATTCTTCACAATCCTCCGCCGGTTGTATTAGCCTCTTATGGTAGGATAGTTCCAGTTTCTGTTTTAGTCGCAGAGTTCCTCTTTAGTTTGGCCTAACGGCCTCCCTTGTAGTAAAAAAAAAAAAGTGTTATTAATTTAAGAGATATATAGAGAGAGAAACGAATACTAAAAAAAGAAGTTTATTTTTTTTATTTTTTTTTATAATAAGGTGAGGATCGAACCCAAAACCTATAACATGCTATCCAAACCCCTCAACACTAGATTAAACCTAGTGGCTTAAAAAGCTATTGTGCAAATTTTGATCAAATCAATGACTTTAGATTAAATGAGATCAATGGTTTATATTTGATGTCAAACTAAATTTGACACTTTGGTGTCATTTGATTGTGATATATATATATATATATATATATATGATCCGTTGACACCAAGTATCAAACTTTAATTCGAATGTAGTTAATTATATACAACAATCACACTCTTCAATCCACAAAAGGACTTTTTCCAAGGACAAATACAAGTTGAGTGGAGAAAATATGTATGAATATTTTACTAAAAATAAGATACAACAAATGTAGAATTACAAATGAATTTGATTACCACAATCTTATTTTTTTATGGGTCGCAAAGCGGCCAAGCCTGCTTCGTTTAGGCTCACCCCATTTAAGTCCGGCTAAAAGCAGGACAAGACGAGACGGGTCGACTTAGATAGCCGAGTCCAAAAGCGTACCTGCCTTGTTTAGTGGTAGACAAGCGAGTTGGCAGGTTTATCTGTCAAACAATTTCTTTCTTTTTTTTTAGGCTTAATTGCAGTTTTAATCCCCCTATTTTCAATTTTTTGCAATTTTGGTCCCCCTATTTTAAAACTCGACAGTTTTGGTCCCCCTATGATAATTTTTAACTATAAATTGATGATATGATATGATTTAAACGACATGGTATATGATTCAATGATGAAAAAATATCAACATCAATAAAATTGTAAGAAACATATTTCATAAAGTTCATTTAAAACATGTTGTATCATCATATTTTAGACAAAATATGTGTTAGGAGGACCAAAACTGTCGAATTTTGAAATAGGGGGACCAAAACTGCAAAAAAATGAAAATAGGAGGACCAAAACTGCAATTAAGCTTTTTTGTTAATATTTTGACACTTTGTGTTGTTGCAAAAAAAAATTGTTGATGTTATTAAAAAATTGAAACAAACAAATTTATGAGGAAAACTAGAAGAGACAAATCAAACATCGAAGTTGATTAAGACTTAAATTTAATAAAAAGAAACCTAAATTTATTTAAATAAATGTTGTATTTTATTGGGTTGGGCTACCTCGTCTGACTCACTGAAGAAAAAAAAAAATTATGTAACTCGTGTGCCGGTCCATTCCCGCTCCATTTTTTAAGCGAGTTTAATCAAGCAGATTAATTAGAAGTGTCGAACTCAAAACTTCGGTACAACACACCAAAAACAAAAAGTCAAACAATCCTGCTCGCGAGTCAAGCCCATTTTACCACCCTTACTTTTTTTTTTGCTTATGGTTAATTTATTTATTTGTTTTTACAATTGCTTATAGGTTAATTAGTCACAATCTTTTTATTGTTTCATAAGGTAAATGAAATTAAACGTGTTTTCCGGACAAATCTTTTGTTTCTTCTTTCGGAAATATAGTACGGATAAATATCCATAAAAAAAGAAGATTGAATGTTTTGTTTCTTCATTCGGAAAATAATACTAGTTGGAAAAAACAAAACAAAAACAGTATAGCTTGCGGGTTGAGTTATTATGCATAAGGAATATCCTTATGTATGGTGCATAAATAAATCTTTACCATACATGCTTTAGTGCATTTGATTGATCAAAAAATCTAATTGATCAAAAAAGCATTGGATGGTGGAGATTTGTTTATGCACCATGCATAAGGATATTCCTTATGCATAATAACTCTAACCATAGCTTGCATATTTCGCTCATCACGTGAGGTTATGGTAAGGTAGTGACATCATTATTTCCAAAGAATTAATAAAACATTTAAATTTTCCGAAATCATTCAATTTTATTTTTTTTGTTATTTGCAAATTTTTAAAGGAAAATGATGACTAGTGCCCTTGGGACACTAGTTAAGGAACCAAATATAGTAAAATAATTTTGGAACTTATGCATTTGACTTTTTAAAAATGTAAAGAACACTATTCTTAATGTCAAAATTACTTGTTTTGGTATCCTTAACTAGTGCCCCGTGGGCACTAGTTAGCATGATCCATTTTTAAATACTCTATCCCAATAGTTTCTTAGAGGTGATTTGGCATCTAATATTTTTCCGTGCATAGATGAGAATCAAACTTTTTGCATCGATTCGACTTCATAATTTTTTTTTATAAATAGACTTTTATCCCTGTAAATTAGGTGAGTTTAGATTATCTTATGTAATATATTTAAGAAATGCTAAAGTGCACAAGGCACTATTGTCGTGCAACTTGCACGATTTGTTAGCTATTTGGTTTTCTATGATAATTTCAATTGATTCAAAACCATTTTAGCCATGAATGCATTAATATAGAATTATTAAATTAAATCATGAAATTAAATTACTCATTAGTAGGCTCCTATGAGCATAACTCGATTGATAGAGACTAATAAAGTATGAATATTTTTCGGATTAGACATGTCTCAATATCGGATATGTATCAATGTCAGATATGTATCAGTGTCGGACACCGACACTTATAATTACATTGAGTTGTGTTATTTTTTAAATTATTATTATCGGTGTCGACGTGTCAGTGTCTATATCTGTGCTTTATAGATAGAGAGTATATTGCATGAAAAATACAGAAATTGAAATTCGAACTCCGATACTTTTACTTATTCATCTTTAAAGGTGAAATTATAATCACTAGATTACTTGACAAAAAAAATTATTCATTAGCACTAGCAGCATTATGACTAGAGTTCGAACTCTGATTCTTCCATGTTGTGTATGCAAGTCTCAAATGGATTTTTTTTTTTTTTTTTGTCAAGTATCCTACATATATAATGCAATATCTCATACAACTGAACTAAGTTCACGAAACTTTTAATAAAAAATTTATTCCTTAAAATATATTTTTTTGTGCACTAGTCCATATATATATATATATATATATATATATATATATATATTGGTATTTTTTTTTGGTCAGGATATAATTGGTATTCTAGTCCTTATATTTTTGTTAGACTAATATTATTAATAATAATATACCAACATGAACTTTAACAATCAAATACCAATATGCCTGCACCGATTATTATATAAAAAGCATGTCATGCAGTTTCGTCGATTTGTGGTGTCGTGCTATATAGCACGGCTCAATATATTTTTATTTGATTTATTTCTTAATGAAATATATTGACTTAAGAATCGGTCATTTACCATTGTAATATTAGCGAATTTTGATTTACCTTCTTATTGCAGGGATAAACCAAAATAAAAAAATATTACTGAGGTAATCCAAAAAAATATAATACAGGGGTAAATCAAATTTAAAAAAAAAATTATAGGGGGAATTTCAAAAAAAATAATATAATTAACGAGCATAAAATAAAATTCGTCTACTTTGCAGGGGTAAAAGTTTATTTTTTTTTAAGATAAACATATTAACTAAGGTTAGAAAGCTATTTTTTTTAATGTAATTTTCATAATTAATTTAATTTTACAACTAGTATAATTTTTTTTGTCTATAAATTTGTTGACTAATGGTTTGTGTATCATGTTTTGCATATACTGCATCGTACGTGTTTTGCATGTATAAAATATCATAATTACTACCATAAAATATCATATTAATTTGAATAGTTCGTGGCATTTACGTGACAAACTATATTGAGTTTTGTCAAAAAAATAAAATTATATTGAGTCTTGATAATTATTATATGAGTATATAGAGTATGGACTGCCATTTGATTGATTAATTTAGCGGATAAGATGACTGATGTAGGCATTGCGACATTACAGCTGCTGATGATCCATTTTCAATAATAATAGCCTTATGTTACAATTGGGAGAAAGACAAAAAAGTAAAGTTCAAATTTAATTTTAAATGATCATCAATTAATCACCAAAATTATGGTTAATCGGATGAATTAAAACAAGATTATGATAAAACGAGATAAAAATTATTACATATTAATGATAATATTTGATTTTTTATAACTTTACATAATTCTAGCCATACATAATTCTAACTCTCTACTAATACTATATATAAAACAAAAGATGGATTTTTCTTGACAAAAAAGAAGTGTACTTTAATTTTTCTTTCACCTAAGCACAACATGAAAAACCAAAGTTATTCATCAGCAGAATCAATGCTCCACATGGATGATGATTTATTTTTTAGTAAAGTTCAAAAATCAAGGTCATCAATTGATCAATATTCAGGGCGTTATTTCAGTGATAAGCAAGGTATGATTCCATTCAAATGGGAAGAAAAGCCGGGAATACCTAAAGAGGAGTTAGGTATACACAAAGAATTAGAGTTATCATCTTCAAAAATTGTTTCACCCATTATTTCTACACCAACAAAGTTGAAAGCTAAGCATGTAACAAAACATGTTTCAACCAAATCTTGCTTTTATTTTAAGCCTATTTGGTTTAGAAGTTCGAAGGATAAGAATGTTGAGGATAAAAGAAAAAGAGAGTTTTGATGAGATCGATGATATTTTTAAAAAAGATGAATTCTTTTCTTCACATCGTGTTTCAAAATCTTTTTCGGGATCCTCAACAGCTTCATCCTAAGGAACTTTGTCGAAGTCTCCAAGAGTAGGTAATTTTGCAAACCGGATTTGTAATCAGTATTTTTAGTAACATAACCAGGTTTTTTCATTTAGTTCTTATTTCTTTCCTAATTGTAGAGTGCAACCCTACTCAAATTAGGTCAACTTGCAATAAATTCTTGTAGAAATTTTTATCAATTTTTTAGATCTCAATTGTTACATTCAGTTTTTTTATCTTATTTATTAGTTTGATTTTGTTCATGTCCGTAGCTTTTCTTATAATTGTGTTCAAATTTTAGATATTATTTTATTAGACAGAAGTGTTGAATTTTTAAATTATGAATACATTGTGTTATATATTATTTTTAAATTTTTAAAATTGTGTAAATTAAAAATATTAAAAGATAATTATATTAAAAAATAGCTTTTCTATTTGTTTCCTCATTCTATAAAAAAATTGATTTAGGGGTAATATGGGTTCCCATTACAGGCATAGACTTGCAATTATTTTAAATATCGTTGATAAATATATGTCCCGTATTTTTGTTATCGCTCGTTTATTTGAATTAAAAATAGGAGAATAATGTGCTTCACATAAATAATTTAAAACTGTGTCGTTTGAGTGATGACGAAGTGTCAAAGTAAGTATTAATTTTTATCGTTCCGCAGAGATTGTTTGGAATCAAACACAAGCAATTGAAGTCACACGAGAGTAAAGTTACAATTAAATAAAGGGGGAGTTTTTCAGACTTAGGTTTAAAAACATGTAACGACAAGAAATTGGGTTTTTGACTTAAAGATGAGAAAGCGATTGGGTCGTTTGGCTCATCCAATTACTATTGTCTTGGTGGTACACGCGCAGTAACGAATTACAAGTATAGTTCCACGATTCGATTAACAAAATAGCTATGCCCAATCTCTTGGTACATAACCCTCTCCCTTGATCACACACCCCTAATCTCTTAGGTGACTTATGATCAATTGATGTTTTCGCATGTTAATCTAAGAATTCTCAATTAACAAACCAAAATCTCTTAAGCGAAGGTTAATTGAATAATTATTCCTAGGTCGATTAATTTATTTCTAATCTCTTAGCAAACAAACAATTAGAATCATCACACAATTGGCCAAAGAATGTAAAGCATTAAGAACAAGGAATAATTCACTGAAACTAACTTCGTAATTCATTAAAACATCATATGAATCCACATGGTTCAAGAACAATAGCAATTGGAATCCCCATGGACCCAATCAATGAAGTTTAGTTACACATGATTAATGCATAAACAATAAATAGAGTAAAAGAATTCATTACAGAATAAGGAACACTTGCTCTCCAAAAGTTGCCTTTTTCTCGCCGTCACGAACTCGTACCTCTTGAATGAGGTAAAACTTCAATTTATAGAATTAGGGTGCGAGGCTGCGCTGCGTGCCATTGTTGTTGCGCCGTGCGCAGCAGACAGACAATTTTTAAGCTTTCTGGCCACATTCCTGCGCTGTGCGCCACTTCCTACGCCATGCGCAGCAGGCAGACTCTATTGCTTTATTTTCTTCTTTTTCAAGCGCTTCGAGCAAACTTCGTAATGATTCAATTCCTCTTTATTTCTTGCAGAATAACATACTAAATACTACTAAAGTGCCTAGAATCATGGTTAGAACATTATAATGATGTGACGTCATCACAACCCCAAACTTGAATCTTTCCTTGTCCTCAAGGAATACCTGTGTCCATCGAAAAACTTGTCACTATCTCAACAGTTTAATTTCAATCAACAAAGTCATTCAAGTCAAACATCATAATCAACACTCCTATGATCATTCCTATCATGAATATTCTTGCACACAAAATTTCTATCGAAAAACAAAGAGCTCTTCACAAAAATTGACCAAACAATAATCACTTCACTATCTCACATCTCTCCTGTTTTATAAGGTTAACTTTCACTCAATCAACACAATCATAGCCATTCAACCATAGGCTTGCAAACATTCTAATGTTAATCGACACGCATACAATTTCACACCTATAGAGGACTTTTGGGTTATAATGGGGCTAATGTTAAGGGTGGATGTTTTTGGATGGTAAGCAGAAAAACTTGGAGTTTCTAAGATCACATTTTTGTTAAACAATGAATTGTTTTCTTTTTCCCCCTATACTTTAGCAATTTATACTAGAGAACTTATTATTATTTTTTCAACGCTTTGCTCTTTCTTTCGATTCACACTTTTTGAGAGGTTTAAGAGATACCTCTCTTTTTATTTTATTTTTTCTTTTCGTATTTGATAAGCGTTTTTATATTTTTTTCTTTTTTAGTTCTCTAGTACCCCACCCCAAACTTATTCAGTTGCTAATTCCAAAAGCAACCCCAAACTTATAATGAGCAATGTGCTCAAATATTAGTTACGTGTCTGAACTCCAAGAAAATCATCTTTTTTTGTTGTTTCATTTTGTGAAAATTTATTTGGTTCAGCAAACAATAACATTTTTTCTTTCGGCTCAAAGGGGTTAACGAAGGATATTACATTTAAAATGGGTGGCTTCAAAAGGTTCAAGGTAAAAACAACTTGCCTCGGTGTGTAAATCATAGCAATCAATCAATCAAGAGAACATAAGCAAGTTCTAGAGAATTAGCTAAGCTGTGGAATCTCTCATCACAAGAAAAATTTTAAGTGTTTAGGCTCGATTCCTCACGGCTTGGCCGGATTATCGAGTGGTCAATGTTTGAAAAATTTCCTCAGCTTTTCTAATAGCATTCAAGCATACAAGGTAATCAACAAGAAAATCACATATTCATGTATCCTAGATGCTAACTCAATAGACTTCACATATTTTAGAACAAACAAATCTAAATAGTGCACAAGTTTCCAAACAGACCCAAGCATTCATATAAGACAAAATTAAATTCAAGTTCAAGGAATCAAGCATTACCACACGTCCCGTGCATCGACTTCACTCCGTTGCTTAACCTGCAAACACAACACAAGGCCTATTAAAACTAGAAATAACTAAATGAAAACATTGGGTTGCCTCCCAAGAAGCGCTCTTTTAACGTCAATAGCTTGACGGTCCATGACCATAAAGATCATGCGCTTGTTTAACGTCCCGATGCTTGACGACCAACAACCCAGTTATGGGGGTACTTCAAATGTGATTCGATCCGATTCCTCTTTTTCTCCTCCCTCATAGGAGTCACATTATGCCCGACTTGCAATGATTTTTCAAGAACCGGATCACTCATCAACTCCTTCCACTTGTTCTTCCCTTTGTTCCTAGCCTTCTTTCTTGCTTTGGGATGAACTTTCTTGGGTCTCTCCCCATTACCTGTTACCTTTTTGAGAGTGGGAGCCGCGTTCACCATCCCGGACTCGACAAGCTTCAAGACCTCTTTCTCAACTAACTCCTCCAAGGTTGGAGTAAGGGACACCAACGGCACATCACCCGGAATGGGCTCTTCTTCCTTCTTTACTTTATGCGAGTAAATTATTGGAATAGTACCTTCTAAGTTGAAACATGTGGCATCTTGGTCTTTCTTAAAGTCTTTCACCAATTCCTCTTCTTCCAAGGGAGTGAGAGAGCTACTAATGATGACCGGATTTTTGGAATTCTCACCTATAAACACATACTTCCATTGAGGAGGAAGTTGTTTCATCTTCGGAAAAATAGACTTAGTCGCCTCATCGTTAGTGTTATCCTTGACAATACTTTCACTTGCCTCCACTTGGAAACATTGAGGCTTCTTCTTGTCATACGGCTCCATGCTTTCAAACACTTTGAAACTCACACTTTCATCATTGAGCCTTAGCATTAAATCTCCCATCTCCACATCAATGAGAGCTCTACTTGTTGCCAAGAACGGTCTTCCCAACAGAACTGGGACTTCCACACACTCGTCCATGTCAAGAATCACAAAGTCGGCCGGAAACACAAACTCGGCACACCTTACCAACACATCTTCCAAGATTCCATAGGGATAAGTGATTGAACGGTCAGCAAGAGTGAGTTGCATTTTTGTGGGCTTGGCCACCGCACCGGGTATACGCTTCATCAAGCTAAGCGGCATTAAGTTTATGCTTGCTCCCAAATCACAAAAATCTTTCCCAACATGCATATTCCCGATAGAGATGGGTATAGTGAAACTACCGGGATCTTTCTTCTTTTGTGGAAGCTTGGCTTGGATGATGGCACTACACTCCTCATTCATGAATACCGATTCATCTTCCTTAGGCTTCCGCTTCTTAGTCAACAATTCCTTCATGAATTTAGCATACAACGGCATTTGCTCCAATACCTCGGCAAACGGAATGTCAACTTGTAAGTTATTGAACATCTCCATGAATTTTCGGAAAGTGTTCTCTTGGCTTTTCACCTTCCCTTGATTTTTTTCTTTCCTAGGTACAGGAGGATAAGGTAATTTGACTTTAGGACCCGACTTGTTCCTAAGATCCTCCTTAGCTTGCCTCCTTCGATTATGAATTTCTCTCCTCAAGGCCGTTCTCTCCTTATCTCTCTCACTTTTCTCACTTATTGTCTCCCTCTTATTTTCAACTAACTCTTCCTCATCACTCTCACTTACTTCCACTACTTCCCACTCTTTTTCAACTTCTCCCTCAATACTAGGTGCTACCTTCTTTTTCATTGGTTCCTCCGGAGGAGGAACTACTCGATTTCTCAAGTTGATAGCGTTGCAAGTTTCATTCCTTGTGTTGTTTTGAGAAGCTGCAAACTGTCTCGACAATTGCCCAATCCGTGTCTCTAGATTCTTGATTGAAGCTTCATGATTTTTGTTAGCTATTTCTTGATTAGCTTTCATCTGATCTTGACTAATCTTTACAGCTTCAAAGCTCCCTTGAGTGAATTTGATGAATTGAGAAAGTGTGTCTTCTAGAGGAGCGGAACTCTGTTGTTGATTGTTTTGAGGAGGAGATACCTGTTGTTGAGACTGATTTTTGTTTCCACCCCAACCGAAATTTGGATGGTCTCTCCACCCTGGATTGTAGGTGCTAGAATCTGGATTATAGTTATTGGAGTTGCTTCTCTTGAAGTTTGCCAAATATTTGGCTTCTTCAGAACCTGCTGGAAAACATTCTCCATTGGCGTGACCTTGACCACAAAAATCACAAGTCACTCCGTGAGCGGCATTTGCTTGAGCTTGAGACGTCGGAGGTGTAGTAAAGACTTTAAGAAGTGACTCCATGGTGTTACACATCTTGGTTTGCTGGGCTAAGATGGCATTACCTGTATCTAGTTCAAGCATTCCCGGTTTCTTCTTTGCTCCCCGGTCATTCTGAACTCTATATTCATTCTGTGCCATGGACTCTATCAACTCCCGTGCTTCGCCTTCATCTTTGTTTTTCAATGAGCCACCTGCCGATGCATCCAACAACATTCTGGTTTGAGGCCTCAACCCTTGAGTAAAGTGTTGCATTTGCTGATGACTATCCAAACCATGTTTTGGACACTTCTTGAGACTCAGTTTGAACCTTTCCCATGCATCATGTAAAGATTCGGCGTCTCCTTGTTCAAAACCTGTAATGTCAGACCTTTTCTCCAGAAACTTATGAATCGGGAAATACTTATCTGAGAACTTCACCTCAAGCTCAGCCCAAGTAGCAATTGTATTCGGCGGTAAGGTATCTATCCAGTCTCGTGCTCTCCCTATCAAAGATAGTTTGAACAACCTCAACCGCTTGTCTGACTTAGATACGCCAGGTGGATCAGTATAGCTACATGCTTCAAAAAAATGAGCCAGATGAAGGTTCAGACATTGTGTTTCTGACCCTGAGAATTGATTTTCCTTTAAAGCATTAAGCACCGTGTTCTTGATGTCGAAGGACACCGGATTAACAGGCTAAAGCATTAAACCCAGATTATGATTCTCAGTATTGTTTCTCTGCCCATAGTCTCCCAAAGTCCTTCTAGGAGGTGGAGGTGGTGGATCTTCCATACTCTCAGTTTCGAAGTCAGAGAACTTGATTTCTCCGTCACTGAGTCCTTGAGTGACTGTTGCGGCAAGAGCAACTTCACGCTCTAACCGTGCTTGTTTTCTTAGTGCCTTTGCTGTCTGTTCTATCTCCGGATCGTAGTTAAGTGCTTCGTCTGATTTACTGCGCATGCAAACAAACAACAAATACCTTTAGTAGCAACTATGCTACACAAGAAAAATTTTGAAATAAGAGATTTTTTTTTTTTTTTTATAGCAAATAATACTACTAACTAAAAATAAATTCTAACAAAATCTAAAGATAAAGGTAAAATAAAATAAAATATCTAAGATTCTAAATAAATATAAAAGAGATCAAATAAAATAAAATAAAATCTTTTTGGATTTTTATGAGATATTACTGAAAAAAAAAAAAAAGATACTATATAAAAATAAAATTAACCATAGTATTTTTCGATTGCCTTGTTGATTAAATCAACAATCCCCGGCAACGGCGCCATTTGACGAAGTGTCAAAGCAAGTATTAATTTTTATCGTTCCGCAGAGATTGTTTGGGATCAAACACAAGCAATTGAAGTCACACAAGAGTAAAGTTGCAATTAAATAAAGGGGGATTTTTTCAGACTTAGGTTTAAAAACATGTAACGGCAAGAAATTGGGTTTTTGACTTAAAGATGAGAAAGCGATTGGGTCGTTTGGTTCATCCAATTACTATTGTCTTGGTGGTACACGCGCAGTAACGAATTACAAGTATAGTTCCACGATTCGATTAACAAAATAGCTATGCCCAATCTCTTTCTACATAACCCTCTCCCTTGATCACACACCCCTAATCTCTTAGGTGACTTATGATCTATTGAGGTTTTCGCACGTTAATCTAAGAATTCTCAATTAACAAACCAAAATCTCTTAAGCGAAGGTTAATTGAATAATTATTCCTAGGTCGATTAATTTATTTCTAATCTCTTAGCAAACAAACAATTAAAATCATCACACAATTGGCCAAAGAATGTAAAGCATTAAGAACAAGGAATAATTCACTGAAATTAACTTCGTAATTCATTAAAACATCATATGAAACCACATGGTTCAAGAACAATAGCAATTGGAATCCCCATGGACCCAATCAATGAAGTTTAGTTACACATGATTAATGCATAAACAATAAATAGAGTAAAAGAATTCATTACAGAATAAGGAACACTTGATCTCCAAAAGTTGTCTTTTTCTCGCCGTCACGAACTCGTACCTCTTGAATGAGGTAAAACTTCAATTTATAGAATTAGGGTGCGAGGCTGCACTGCGAGCCATTGTTGCTGCGCCGTGCGCAGCAGACAGACAATTTTTAAGCTTTTTGGCCACATTCCTGCGCTGTGCGCCACTTCCTGCGCCGTGCGCAGCAGGCAGACTCTATTGCTTTATTTTCTTCTTTTTCAAGCGCTTCGAGCAAACTTCGTAATGATTCAATTCCTCTTTATTTCTTCAAGAATAACATACTAAATACTACTAAAGTGCCTAGAATCATGGTTAGAACATTATAATG